>OY728122.1:1974980882-1977480882 GCA_963277665.1 Viscum album
GATAATCAGAACATGATTCAAAATATTAGTTATAGAAGTCATTTATAACATGTTGACCATAGATTTAATATCATGGCATAGTCCTTCCTCAATGTTCCACACCCTTAATATCTCTTTAATAATATACATTAGTGAAAAAATTGCATCTCTATAAAGTGTGCTGAGTATTCCATAACCTTCATTACACTCAACTCTAGATGCATGAACTCACTTGCATGCTCTGCTCATAGAGTCATGGGGAAAAAGTTTTTATAATATTAGGATTATAATTCATCACATCCGAACTTTCACAGCCCATCATCTTGGTTCAAAACATCACACAAATTATTTTCCATTCCACGTAGCATGTAATATGAGATCTTGACCTTCCACTCCAGAGGTATCTCCAGATGCTCAAAAATCACTAATGTTGTCTCTGACAACAACACCATAGCTTGTGGTCTACCATCCTCAAAAAATGTAAAAGAATTATATTGCTGGAACACCTATTTCACATCATCCATTGTCAATGCTAGATGTGGTGCTCCTTGGAATTACTACATATATTGAAATAAAACTATGTTGAACTAATAATCATCAATAGTTTTCAGAATAACCTTAGGTGCCACAATAGGACCTATAGGAGGTTCAATCGGTAAGTTTTGTCCCACAATCTCTGAAGTATTACCATCACCTTCATCGTGTAATACCATTGCAGTTCATCATGGTGGAATGATTCTATAATTCAAAATGCATGCCTCGGGAAAGAACAACATGAATGCACAATGCTCAAAAGCCCTGGATAAGTAAATACCCTCCTAGAAACTAGTTCAAACCCAAAACATGCTCCTAAATCCCGGATTTTATAATGAACAACAATCAAAACATAAGAATCTATACATCTTTCCCACTCAGAATACAGGTGTAGTTCAAATCACTATTCATCATTCACGATATATTTCCATTTCATAATTATTCATTCAAGAATCTCAACCAAGGTTTTACCAATTATTTAATCCATGAGGTCCCAAAACACCTCAATAACCCAAAACATGGATCACATAAAAAACATATTTGTCATGTTAATTTAGGAATTATCATATCACTAGTGCATCATTTCCAAATTCATAATGGCCCATACGACTTAATAATTCAATGATGATGTCACACATTAACTGATGCACCCAACTAACACAACAAAAGGGAGAATAGTCCCATCAACTAGAACAAAAACATAAAATATCTAATGCATCCTAGATGGAATAGTATAATAAAAGACATGTTATTCTAACAAGTGTCTATATAATGAAAAATATGGAACACCATCATATCATTGGGTTGTAGCTGAAATAAAAATCACAAATGCACCATTAGTAATAATATGAATCTAGTCTCTAACCCAAAAATGAAATTCAATCAACTATAATGGTCAAAATACAAAAAAAATCAGAAATCAATTTGAGGCAATTTGGATTTTCCCTGTACATGAGATAGCTACTCCCATTCACAGTTTATCATCAATATCGATTTCCTTCCTATCCCTAACTATTGTCACCAAACATTAAATCAACCAGAAAAAAACACCACTCATACAACTTTGTAACACCCCAGACACGGATTCCACCCAATGTTTCCCCGAGCCCAGGTGGACACATGGCCTCAAACACATCTCCCCAAATGCAAAAGGATTCCAACTACTAGCGAGGGACTATGTGAGTTAGTGGTGAGACTATGACATTGTAACATCCCAGGTAAATAAACAATATGAAATTTTCATATTTATTAATATTTTTGAATAAAATGTAAATATTACTTTAAATGGAATGGTATGTTTGATGGCATACAAAATACGCAACAACGAGTTTCATTGAAATCTTATGTTGCACACTAATAATATAATAATATTATTTTAAATGGTAGTTAATGCCTAGCCGTTGTAATGTCAGGAAGGAACATAACTAACAAAAAAATGATTATATTTGTTTGTTAAATATTTTAACAATTAACCAATAAATTATACAGGCTTAAAATGAGAATTAATCACATTTTAAGAATAAATATTCTAATATTCTTTAAAAGGTCGATTAACAGCCTTTTGATGGAAAACCATTTTTAAAACAACTTTTTGTCAATTTTATATGTCATATTTGAAAATATATAATCCTGATTTAGAATTTGGACATCAGAATTTACTTTCTGTATGACTTTGTTAATTTTGGGATAAAGTAAATTTTTTTAATGATTAGTGAAAAATGATGTATTTTAATTCAAAACCTCATTTGAATCTAATTTATTAATATGGTTATATTATCTTTTAAATTGGTTTTACTGGGAAATTAGAATATATTTTTACAATTTAATCCAATGGTGGACATTGGAATTAATTTCACTTTGAAATTTGACTTAAACAAGTGTCAATCTCTTGATATATATTATTTCTTAAAAACACGCTATTTGATTTGACAACGGGAAATAATTATAAAATAAATTAATGAAACTTATACGTTTTTAATTTTTTAAAAAATTCATCATTTTTGAATTTGGAATATCAAATACTGCTTAGGGTGAATTTTTTGTATTTTTCTGGAAATCATCAATATTTGGTGAATAGTGAAACCACAAAGTGGTAGTTAAAAACACTAATTTTTCGTTCAAATGATATTTTACTTCTCCTGTGATTTGAATTTCAAAAATCCAACATACATGGTTACCATTAGTAAGTATAATGTGGTTCAATGGGATGAAAATGATTTTTGGTAAATAGTAACATTTATGTTTTATTAAACGCGATAAAAGGTTAAAAGTGTAATTAAAGGTAAAAATAATGTTATAATAATATGAAATCAACTTTACAATTGTCATATAATTATTGGTTGAGTCATGGCCGACCATGGGATTCCTTGTCCCAACTATGTGACCCCATGGAATCACTTTTGTTTGATAGTGAACTTTTATAATATTATTTCTAAAAAAATGAAAACATAACTAAATTATGTATCACCAAAGTAAAAAATATTTAGATTTTTTAAATAAATGATCTCCTAGACTATGAATCATCATTGTAAAGATAATACTATTTCCTATAACTTGGTATTTTTTAAATATTTTTAGACATAAAATAAAAAAAAATATTTATGACACCATGAAGATGTAGTGATTACGTCATTAATGAACGATTTAAATAAAATAAAAAGATAAGGTAAAATATAACACATAAACTTGTATAAAAAATATTTTATTGGTGGAATTCCAACCCTTATAACCTAATCCACGAAATATATCATTGTGGGACCTTTTGAATTCCGAAAATCATTTTATAATAAAGTATCATTTCAAGACTTTCCAAAAGTAACCCTCCTCCCTCTAATAAAAGGCCCACATATCTACCGCCATACGAACACCTCTAAAGCCATTGGATAGTCCAAAACCTGATCATATTATCTCTCCAAATCCCTCTCTTCATCCTATAATCCTCACCTTAGGCAGAATGCTCTTCAAGAAACCCTTTTTCTTCAAACCAAGGGGAGTTACCCGATTTAAATGTAATGTATTTTCTTATGTACTATCTTTTTATTTTTCTTCTCTAACCCCTTAAACTCATTTTATTAATTTATTTTGTAACAAAAACATTATATGAAATATACTATGATGTTTTCATAAGAATTATAGGAGCTACACTTACACACACCTTCAACAAATTGGTGAAAAACATACTGTTTCTGTAGACGGTGAACTACTACCTCACGAAACGAAGATTGTTCAATTATCTCCTACCTCTTCTCATAGTGTCCATTAAGATGTCACTGTATTTATATATGATATATATTATGTTTATGTTTTCATTAGGATTATTTATTTTTCATTTAATCCATAGCTTTATGGTTTTCATAATGGGTAAACGCGATAATTACATTTTAGGAAGTGCAGACTACCGCCCCCTCAATGTGATTTGAATTGTTAATGCCATATGTGGGATTTATAAAGGATGTAGTGAATGATATTATATATAATATTATTCTGGAATTATAATATAACTTTATATAATATTATTTTCTTTCCATTAAATGTGAAATAGAAATGAAATTAGCGTTCATGCGTATGTACGGCTTACCGTCTCCATCAACGGTGCATTTCATTTCTTATCATCAAATGTTATTTACAGGTATAAATAAATATATATACTGGATATATATGATATATATGATATCTAAATCAAAAATGTCATTATAGAGACAATGGATATTTTACTACATGAACAACTTGTAAATATATGAAGGACACTTTTGACTCAAGTACCAAATATCGACAAAACGACCGTCATTAACATAAATGATTACATAATTTTTATAACATGGTAATAAGTGATATAAAATAAATAATAAACATGAGAAACATTCTTATGAAAGTATAAATTAACTTATGTTTATCATTTAGGAAGAACAAGGAACATACGAGCTAGTCAAGTCAGACACGTGGTAAGGGATTTCTTATCTCGCTTTTAATTTTCTAAGATATCCATTGTTCACCACATATTTATTGCATGTGGTGAATTTTTTACTTCAATTTGATATATGGTATCATTATTCTACTCATATTCATGTTATTATATAATTAATTTGGTGTTTATTATCTTTTTGTTATATGGCTCGACTTATTACAATGAGGTCAGGGGTTTTTATCTCACTTTTATTAACATGAGATTCATGAAATATTTGTCACCATCTCCTTTTAGTAGTGTATATAATTCCCATTATTCTACTCGTTGTGTAATATAATTTCGTTTATGGGTATTTACATCAACATTTTTTAGTACTTCTTTCATGGGGTGTACGTTTCGAAAGTTACCCAAATCGGTAATGGAACCTTTCACCCTCCTCTTATTAAAGGAGTTCTTCTTGTTAGGTCATTTAATTTACATCTTCTTATGTTGGTATATGTTATTATATATCCTTTTTTCTTTAAACTTAATTTACAAGTGATGAGATACCCTTTTTAGATCTCATAAACTCATTTTCTGAATTTTAAAGTGATATTGTTAGGCTCTCAAATTTCTGTAAGGGAACTTCTATAACTAATTTCAATTCTTTGGGATAATCCTCTACTTCTTGAATATGTCGTTCTATGAATATGTTTGAATGACCTATTAATTTTATACACTTAATATCCACATATATTGGATGTTTTTTTATTTTTCTCAAATAATTAATTAATTCATTTATCCTTAATCTATGGATATTTTCTTTGTAAGGGACTTCGTCTCAATCTCCTTTCATTGAGGCATATTTTGTTTTATACACAACATTATTTTATACGATGTATAATCCGCTTTTTCTTTTACTTTTATTCAAAATTAATATTTTCTCTATGAACAGTTTTAATTAATGACAAAAATAATAATTCTTTTTAATGTACGCAGTTACAACGTACTTTCCGTCGACCCGAGTATTATTTGATCTTTGGCATCTTCAACAAGACGTAATGTTTTAAAAGAAAATAAATACCATATAATCTTTTAAGTATTTTGGTATTGAAAATGATTTTTTCTAAAGGATTATTTTATGTCATTATATTTAAAGGATATATTATTATTGAAATGTGGAAGCGTTATCATACATTTAAATTTGTTTTATGTGTTATGATTTTATTTTGGTACTTTGACATTTGACGGGTGGTTACGTGATAAACCAAATGATGGGTGGTTCCATGAAAACCAGGATGGGTGGTTACATTATAACCTCCAATACATTGGATATTGAAGTTGGTCATAGGGCTATTCCATTTAGTGTCATGTGTGGATGTCAGCAGTATGTTTATTCCATTTACATACGTTTATGTACCAAGATACCTTTACATGTTATGTGTTCTTTATATGGGTTTTATGGTGATATTTTGGTTAAAAAGGGTATGAAATGATCTTTTATTTAGTGAAGCGTATTTACTACTTCATAAAGGTGAAAAGTATTATGTATGACGATGTATACATGAATTACTTTTTGTTTTGAGAAACTAATAGTTTTCCTTCTTTTAGTATCTCTTACTTAGCTTTTTATGCTCATCCCATGTTTTTGAAATGTGTTCCACTGGAAATAAAGATGACTTGGGTCAAGGATCGGATTAAGGAAATACATGATATCTAAAACATTGAACTAGACATATTTCTTTTTAAGAGTTTTTATTTTAATAAAAAATGGAAACTGAGTAGAAGTGTCTACTTTGAAATATTTTGAGATGTAATAGTAATGTAATAATTCTCTAAAACACTAAACCTAAAAATATCCTCAATGTGATTTATTATTTTAATTCAATATTATGAAATTCTTTAATGCATGGTCATTATAGTTGGTATCAATGGTCTGTTTAGATAGCTTTAGAAGTTAGGGTATTCTATAAGCATAAGTAACATTACCATAATGGTTAGGATTTCACATAGAGTCGTAGTTTTTTTAGATAAAGTAAATGAGTTTAAGATAACATGAATAATTATATCATAGTATTATATTTTTATTTTAATGATATAATCACACTGACCATCTTGGTATTAGTAAATGGATAGATCTTGCAGGCACCAAAGTAACAGTGGATGTGAATCAAACTGTGATGATTTTATGAACGAGCATTTGATAGATATGTGAGATGCAATGAGGACTCTTGTGGTTATTCTCAACCAACTATCTGAATTCATGATTGACCACATGAGACTTAGTGATTTATATAAATCATCATATATGCGAGTAATAAATCCCTACGGAAGTTCAGGTAATAATCATAAAGGTATTGTGTTCAAAAACCTATGTGTCAATGATGAGGAAAGAAACACATAGGAAAATGTTTCAAAGTGGAAGAACAATGATATAGATGTGGAAATGATGGTCATAAAGGAATAAACTACCATGGAAAAATGAAGAATCTAGCTTACTCTAGGAAAGGGAAATAAGCCCTTTCTGAGGGATCAATTGAATGTTTTAAATGTGGTGTGCATGGTCATTATGAAAAAACATGTCCTACGAAGATGTTTCATGAATGGGATCACAAGTATCATAGAAATATTTTTTCACCAATACCTAATTCCATTATGATTGAGGATGAAGAAACTTGCAATGACCAATGAAAGGTATGGATTATTTCATAATATATGTTTTCCTATTATTGAAATCATAGGATATGATTCATGATTTTGTTTATAGGAGAGAAGTATTTCAGGATAAGTTGGAAAGGAATGGTTAATGCATCATGAATAATGTTAACTGAGTATGAAGTCAACATATATGGGATTCAAGAGTTATGGTATATTCTAGGATGGTGAAATTCATAAAAGTATTAAGGCTCTTTTGATGATGGGATTGCATTAGAAGACTTTTTATATTATGTGTAACCCTAATTTTTGATATATGAAAATTTTATTCAAGGAATATTTATCTTATCTTTTATGGATATAGTTATAATGAACCATTAGGGTTTATATGGTACTTGAATTTGAGGCAATGACCGGTTAATACATTATGGGATGCTAAAGGAATGTTATTAGATAACATTTATTGTTTTAATATGTTACGGTTATTTTAAATGTATTTATCTCTTTTTTGGGAATGTTATAAAATTATATAGATTTTTAAAAGCACAACACATAGACCGTGTGACAACCCATTGCGTCAGACGATGCTGTGGGAATCGAACCCACAACCAAAGTGCGACTGGTATTAATTGCCTATAACTGGACAACGTGAAGTCCCTGGTTAGTATAAATTATTCTTTTCAGTTAGATGATTTTATAAATCATGAATAAGTTGATTTTGGGTTATCTATGGAAATGATTAAACTATCATAGATGATCTATGATTAGGTTAATTTCATTTCAATATGAGACTTTAGGAGTAACTGATGTTATTTGGAGATAAATGTTAAGATTTATCTTGGAAGACTATGTGATTAAATACATCAGAGATTTGGGATTAAATATTTGTTTGGATTTCATTAAAGAATTTTATGGATAACTGTTTATTGAATTGTATTTGATAAACAGTGGGTTTTGTTGGTCAAATTTTGGAGATTAAGAGTTGTTTTTCTTTTTGTGAAAGATTATCCTTTTTTGGGATTATCTGATCTTGTACTAACGATTTTGGTTTTTGTTAAGGTCTGAAGATATAGGAAATATATAGTTCATCTTTTATGGAATATGTCGTTCTATAGAAGATGATTATTGTGCTCTTGATGTGACCAAGTCTTTTTGAATGCACATGATTTGGAGAAAATATTAGTTTTGGTAGAAACTTATTAAAGGATGAAACTCTACTTGAAGATAAGTATATTTCCGTATGTTTTTATTCTATTTAGTAAATGAATTCCCCAAAATTATGAAAAGGAATGTAAAACAATAACTTTTTTGGTTTATGTTTCCTACTGGGTAATTAATGAATGTTTATACACATCATATGTTTGTGATTTTCTTATGGTTAAATTTCTCCTAATCTTGTTTTCTATCACACTCCATCATAACTTGACCCTTTGTTTTCACATTAATATCCTGGTTTTCCTACTGGGGATCTTAGTATGGGTTAACTCGGGTGACCTTTGTACTTCTCCTTTATTCTTTTTAAGTTATAGTTTAATTGACTCTTCTTTCTGATGTGAGACTTTCAATGATGTTTCTAAGCGCAATTTTAAAATTGCTAGGACACAATTCCCAAAAGGGGGGAGGGTGTAACATCCCAGGTAAACAAAAAAATTGACATTTTCATATTTATTAATATTTTTTTAATAAAATTTTAATATTACTTTAAAGGGAACGCTATGTTCGATGGGGTACCCAATACACAACAACAAGTTTCTTTTAAATTTTATGTTCCTCACTAATAATATAATATTATTATTTTAAATGGTAGCTAACTCCTAGTCGTTGTAATAGCGGGAATGAACAAGAGTAACTACAAAATGATTATATAAATTTGTTAAATATTTTAACAATTACCCAATAAATTTTAGAGGCTTAAAATGCGAATCAATCCAATTTTATGCATATATATTCTAATATTCATTAAAAGGTCGATTAACCACATTTTAATGGAAGACCATTTTTAAATCTACATTTTGTCAATTTTATATGTTATATTTGACAAAATAAAATCCATATTTATAATTTGGACATCAAAATTTACATTCTATATGTTTTTGTTATTTTTTCGATAAAGTTCATTTTTTGATGAATATTGAAAATTGTTATATTTTAATTCGTAACCTCGTTTTAATATAATTTATTTATATGGTTAGATTTTCATTTTAATTGTTTTTAAAATGAAATTAGAATAAATTTTTACTATTTAATCCAATGTTAGACATTCGAAATAATTTCACTATGAAATTGGACATAAACAAGTGTCAATCTCTTGATATATATTGTTACATAAAACATACTATTTGTTTTGACAATGAGAGTTAAGTATAAAATTAATTATTGAAAATTATTTATTTTTAATTTTTTAAAGTAGACATCATTTTTGAATTCATAATATCAAATACATCTTAGGGTGATTTTTTTTTATTTTTCTGAAAAACATCATTTTTGGTGAATAGTTAAACCACTAAGTTTTAGTTAGAAAAACTAATTTTTCATTTAAATAAAAATTTACCTCTTAGGTGAATTGAATTTAAAAAATCCAACATAAATGGTTATCATTAGTAAGTAAAATGTGGTTCAATGGGATGAAAATATTTTTTGGTGAATAGTAACTTTTATGATTTTTTAACCGTGATTAAAGGTAATTACTGTAATTAAAGGTAAAAATAATGTTATAATAATATGAAATTACCTTTACACTTGTCCTACACATATTAGTTCAGTCATGGACGACCACGAGATGCATTGTGCCAACTTTGGGACCCCATGGAATCACTTTAGTGTGATAGTGACCTTTTATTATATTATTTTTAAATAAAGGAAAATATAACCAAAGTATGTATCACCGAAGTAAAAGAAATTTTGTTTTGTTTATATAAATTATATCTTAGACTATAAATAATCATTTTAAAGATAACAAGATTTCCTACATCATGGTATTATTTTTATAAATTTTAGAAATAAATAAATAAATTTATTTATTTATGACACCTTGATGATGCAGTGATTACCTAATTAATGAACGATTTAAATAAAATGAAATGATAAGGTAAAATATAAGACATACACTTGTAGAAAAACTTTTGGATTGGTGGATTTAGAACCCTTATCACCTTATCCTAGAAATATATCATTGTGGTACCTTTCAAATTCTGAAAATCATTTTATAATAAATAAAAATATCAAAAGATTCAAAAAGTAACCCTCCTCCGTCTTATAAAAGGCCTCCACATATACCCCCTTTCCAACACCTCTCAATCCATTGAAACGTCCAAACCCTGATCATATTATCTCTCCACATCATTCTCTTTATCCTAGAAGCATTACCTTACTCAAAAAGCTCTTCAAGAGACCCTTTTGGTTCTAACCAAGTGGAGTTACCTGATTTAAAGGTAATGTCTTCTCTTATGTATTTTTCATTTTATTTTGCTTCTCCAACCCCATAAACTCTTTTTAATACATTATTTTGAAACAAAAACAGTATCTTAAATATACTAGGATGTTTTTATGAGAAGGATTCTAGTTACACATACACACACCTCTATTTAATGGGTAAAGAACATACTGTTTTTGTCGATGGTGAACTACTGCCTCACGAAACGATGATTGTTCAATTATCTCCTACCTCCTCACATGGTGTACATTAAGATGTCACTGTATTTATATATGATATATATTATGTGTATGGTTTACATAATATTATTTATTTTTCATTTATTCCATAACTTTATGGTTTCAATAATTGGAAAATGTGGTAATTTTATTTTAGTAAGTGCGGACTACCGTCCCCTCAAAGTGATTTGAATCATTAATGACATATGAGGGATATATAAAGGATGTATTTAATGATATTATATATTATATTATTCTATAATTATAATATTTCTTTATATAATAATTTTTTCATTCCATAAAATGAGAAATTGAAATGAAATTAGCAACCATGCGTACGTACGGTTTATCGTCTCCATGAATGGTGCATTTCATTTCAAACATTCAAATATTATGAACTGGTATAAATACATATATTTAAATGATATATATGATATATATGTTATCTACATCATGAATATAATTATGGAGATAATGGATATTGTACTACATGAACAACTTGTAAATATAAGGAGTTCAATTTTGACTCAAGTACCAAATATCGACAAAACAACCTTTATTAACATAAATGATTACATAACGTTTATAACATGGTAATAGTGATATAAAGGAAATAATAAACTTTAAAAAAGATCTTATGAAATTATAAATTATCATATGTTTATCATTCAGTAAGAACAAGGAACAAACGAGCGAGTCCAGTCGGACATGTGGTAAGGGATTTATTATCTCGCTTTTAATTCTGTGAGATTTCCATTGTTCGCCACTTATTTATTCAATGTGGTGTATTGTGTACTGAAATTTGATATATATTATCAATTTTCTATTTATATTCATGGTATTATATAATTAATTTGGTGTTTATTATCTTTTGGTCATACGACTTGATTTATTACAACGAGGTAATGGGTTTTTTCTCACTTTTATTCCCATGAGATTCATGATATTGTTGTCACTATCTCCTTTTAGTGGTGTATGTAATGCCCATTATTGTAATATTTGTGTAATATAATTTAGTTTATGGTAATTTAAATCAACATTGTATAGTCTTTCTTTCATGGGGTGTATGTTTTGAAAGTTACCCAAATCGGTAAGGGAGCCTTTCACCCTCCTCTTTTTAAAAGACATCTTTTTGTAAGGTCTTTTAATTTACATCTTCTTATGTTAGGATATTAAATTATATATCCTTATTGCTGTAAATTTTATTTCAATGTGATGAGACACCCTTTTTATCTCTCATCAACTCATTTTTGGAATTTTAAAGTGACATCATTAGGCTGTCTAATTTTTAAAAGGGAACTTCTTTACCCAATTTTAATTCTTTGGGTCAAACCTATACTTCTTGACTATGTCATGCTATGAATACGTGTGAATGGCCTATGATTTTTTTTACACTTAATAAGCACTTATATTGGGTGTATTTATATTTTTCACACATAATTATGTCATTGATTTATCCTTAATCTAAGGATACCGTCTTTGTAAGGGACTTTGTCTTCATATCCTTTCATTGGGAAATATTTTGTTTTATACACAACATTATTTTATACGGTTTATAAACCCCTTTGAATTTTACTTTTTTCTTCAAATGAATCTTTTCTATATGAAGCGTTTTAATAAACAACAGATATTATGTTTCTTTTTAACACACGTGGTGACAACGACCTTTCCACCTCCGCGAGTATTATTTAATCTTTGGATTCCTCAACAATACGTAATGTTTTAAAAGAAAATAAATACCATATAATCTTTTACGTATTTTTTGTATTGAAAATTGTTTTTATATAGGATTATTTTATGTCAATATATTTAAATGATATATTGTCACTGAAATGTGGAAATGTTATCATTCCTTTATATTGGTTTTATGTGTTATGATTTTATTATGGTACTTGGACATTTGACGGGTGGTTACGTGATAAACCAAATAATGGATGGTGATGTGAATACCAGGATGGGTGGTTACGTTATTACCTCCAATGAATTGGGTTTGGAAGTCGGCCGCATGGTTATTCCATTTAGTGACATGTGTGGAAGTCGACTGTATGGTTATTCCATTTAAGTATGATTATGTCCAAAGTTTCCTTTATATGATATGTGTTCTTCATATGGGTTTTATGGTGATATTTTGGTTAGAAAATGGTAATAATTAATCTTTTATTCAGTGAATAGTATTTACTACATCATAAAGGTGAAAATTATTACCTATGATGAAGTATTCATGAATTACTTATTGTTTTTAGAAACTAATAGTTTCCCTTATTTTTGATCCTTTACTGAGACTTTCATGATCATTCCTTGTTTTTGAAATGTTTTCCACAGGAATTAAAGATTAACAGGTTCAATGATGGGATCAAGGAAATACATGATATCTAAAACATTTAACTAGACAACATTCTTTTTAAGAGTTTATATTTTATTCAAAAAATGGAAACTGAGTAGAAGGGTTAACTTTGTGATTTATTGAGATGTAATAGTTATGTCCTAATTTTCTAAAACTCTAAACCTGAAAATATCCTCAATGATAATTATTTATTTAATTCAATATTATGTAATTTTTTAAGGCCAGATCCTTATAGTTGGCATGAAATTTTGGTTTCGATAACTTTAGGTAGTTAGGGTATTCTTTAAGAATAAGTGACATTGCCATAATGGTTATGATTTCACAAAGAATCATTGTTTTTTTGGATAAAGTGAATGAGTTTTAGATAACTTTAATAATTATATCGTAGTATTATATGATTATTTTACTGAAATACTCACACTGACCTTTTTGGTTTTAGTAAATTGTTGGATCTAGTAGGCACCAAAGTAACAATGGATGTGATGAAAAAAGTGACAGTTTTATGTACAAGAAATTGAATGCTATGGGAACTATAATGGGAACTCTTGTAGTTATTATCAACCAACTATCTAGAGTCAGGATTGAACACTTGATCCTTAGTAATTTTTAAAAGGCATCATATATGCGAGTAAAAAATCCCTATGGATGTTTAGGTAATAATCATAAAGGTATGTGTGTTAAAAAACATATGTGTCAAAGATGTGTAAAGAAACACATAGGAAAATGTTTCCAAGGGACAGAAAGATGCTATAGATGTGGAAAGGAAGGTCATAAATAAAGAACCTACCATTGAAAAAGGAAGAATCTAGTTGACTCTATGAAAGGGAAATAAGACCTTTATGAGGGATCAATTGAATGTTTTAAATGTGGTGTGCATGTTCATTTTGCAAAGACATGTCCTACGATGAAGTTTCTGGAATGGGATCACCATGATCATAGAAATATTGTTTAACCAATACCTAATGCCATTCCTATTGAGGATAAAGAAACTAAAAATGACCAATGAAAGGTATAGATTATTTATTAACATGTGTTTTCCAATTATTGATATCTTATGATATAATTCATCATTTTGTTTGTAGGAAAGAAAAATTTCAGGATATGTTATAAAGGAATGGATAATGGATCATAAATAATTTTTAATGAATATGAAGTCAATATATAAGGGATTCAAGAGTTATGGTATATTTTAGGATGGTGAAATTTATAAAAGTATTAAGGCTCTTTTGATAATGGGAATACATTAGAAGAAATTTTATAGTTTTTGTAACCCTGATGTTTTATATATGAAAATTTTATTCAAGTAATAATTATCTTTTCTATTGTGGTAATAGTTATAATGAACCATTTGGGTTTATATGATACTTGAATTTGAGGAAAATATCGGTTAATACATTTTGGGATGCAAAATGAATGTTATTAGATAACCATTGTGGTTAAAATATGTTATGGTTATTTTTGATGAATTTATATCTTTTTGTGAATGTTATAAAATTATATAGTTTTTTAAAAGGACAACACACAGACCATGTGACAACCCATTGCATTGGACGAAGCTGCGGGAATTGAACCCACAACCCAAGTGTGACTGGTATTAATCGCCTACCACTGGACTATGTGATGTCCCTAGTTAGTATGACTTATACATTATTGTTATATTATCTTATTAATCAAGAATAAGTTGATTTTGGGTTATCTATGGAAATTTTTAACAAATCATGGAGGATATGTTTTTAGGTTAATTACTTTTCAATATGAGACTTTAAGAGTAACTAATGTAATTTGGAGATAAATATTAAGATTTATCTAGGAAGACTATGTTATTAAATCCTTCATAGATTTGGTTCTAAATATTATTCTGGATTATTTTTAATAATTTTATGGATATATTTTTATTTAATGGTCTTTGATGAACATTGGGTTTTGTTAGAAAAATGTTGGTGATTGAGAGTTGTTTTCCTTTTTTTGAAAGAATATGCTTTTTGGGGATTATATGATCTTGTACTCACCGTTTTGGTTTTGGTTAAGGTTTAATGACATGGGAAATATATACTTCATCTTTTATGGATTATGTGGTTCTCTATAAGATGATTCTTTTGCATTTGATGTGACCAATTCAATTTGAATGATCATTGTTTGGAAAAAAGATTAGTATTAATAGAAACTTATTAAAGGATGAAACTCTACTTGATGGTAAGTATGGCTCCCTATGTTTTTATTCTATTTAGTAAATGAATTCCTCAAAATTATGAAAAGGAACATAAAAAAATGTTGTTGGTTTACATTTCCTACTAGTAAATCAAAGACTGTTTACAGACATCATAAGTTTGTGAATTTATTGTGGTTAACATTATTCTAATCTTGTTTTCTATCACACTCCATCAGAACTTGAACCATTTCTTTCTCTTCCATATCCATGTTTTCCTACATGGAATCCCTGTATGGGTTAACTCAGGTGGCCTTTTTTACTTCACATTCTTTCTTTTAAAGTGATAGTTTTCCTGACTCTTTTTCTGATTGTTGTACTTTCAATGATGTTTCCAAGCCCAATTTTAAAATTGCGATGACACAATTCCCAAAATGCGGGAACGATGTAACATTCTAGGTAAATAATGAATATTAAATTTTTGTATTTATAAAATTTTATTAATAAAATGTTAATATTACTTTAAATGGAATGATAAGTTTGATGGGGTACCCAATACGCAATAATGAGTTTCTTTGAAATCTTATGTTTCACACTAATAATATAATAGTATTATTTTAAATTATAGTTAATTCATAGTCCTTATAATGGCGGGAATGAAAATAACTAACTACAAAATGATTATATATGTATGTTAAATATTTTAACAATTACCCAATAAATTATAGAGGCTTAAAGTGCGAATGAATCCAATTTTAAGCATAAATATTATAATATTCTTTAAAAGGTTGATTAACCGCCTTTTGTTGGAAACCCCTTTTTAAAACTACTTTTTGACAATTTTATATGGTATATTTGACAAAATAAAATCCTTCTTTATAAATGAGACATCAAAATTTATATTGTGTATGTTTTTTTATTTCTCCAATAATGTTCATTTTTTAATAAATATTGATAAATGTTGTATTTTAATTCGAAACCTCATTTTAATCTAATTTATTTATATGTATAGATTAACTTTTTAATTGGTTTTAATGTGAAATTAGTATATATTTTTACCATTTAATCCAATGGTGTACATTGGAATTAATTTCATTTTGAGTTTGGACTTAAACAATTGTCAATCCCTTGATATATATTGTTTCTTAAAAACACGTTATTTTATCTGACAACAGGAATTAATTATAAAATTAATTAATACAACATTTATGTTTTGAATTTTGTAAAATATACATCATTTATGAATTCGGAATACAAAATATAGCTTAGGGTGAATTTTTGGTATTTTCTGAAAAACATCAATTTTTTGTGAATAGTGAACCACTAAGTGATAGTTAAAAATAATAATTTTTAGTTTAAAAGAAACATTACTGCTTATGTGAATTGAATTTAAAAAATATGATATACATGTTTATCATTATTAACTAAAATGAGGTTCAATTGGATGAAAATAATTTTTTATGAATAGTAACTTTTAAGTTTTATTAACCGTGATTAAAGGTAATTAGTGTATTGAATAATAAAAAAATGTTATAAAAATATAGAATTACCATTACACTTGTGCTACCCTTATTGTTTGAGTCATGGAAGACCATGGGATTCCGTGTGCCAACTTTGGGACCCCCTGGAATCACTTTAGTGTGATAGTGAACTTTAATTATATTATTTTTAATGAAATGAAAATATAACCAAAGTATGTATCACCTAAGTAAAAAAATTTGTTTTGTTTATATAAATGATCTATTGGACTATAATCATTAATTTTAAATCTAAAATGATTTCCCACATCATGTTGTCTATTTATAATTTTTATACATTATATTAATAAATTTATATACGACACCATGATGAAGCAGTGATTACCTCATTAATGAACGATTTAAATAAAATGAAAAGATAATTTAAAATATAAGACTTAAACTTATAGAAAACCTATTGGATGGGTTTATTTCAAACCATTTTCACCGTATCCTTGAAAAATATCATTGTGGGACCTTTAAAATTCCGAAAATCATTTTATAATAAGGTAAAATTTCAAGACTTTCCAAAAGTAAGCCTCCTCCCTCATATAAAAGGCCCCTACCTCTACCCCCTTACCCACACCTCGAAAGCCATTGGAACGACCAAACCCTACTCATATTATCTATCCACTTCCCTATATTCATCCTAGAATCCTTACTTTTGGTAGAAAGATCTTCAAGAACCCCTTTTGTTTCAACCCAAGGGGAGTTACCCGATTTAATGGTAATGTCTTCTCTTATGTTCTTTTGTTTTATTTTGCTTCTCCAACCCCTAAAACTCTATTTATTCCATTCTTTTGAAACCACACCAGTATATTCAATATAGTAGGATGTTTTTATGAGATGTATTTGAGCTACAAATACACACAACTCCATCTAATGGGTGAAGAATATACTGTTTTTGTGGATGGCGGACTACTGTATCACGAAACAATGATTGTTCAATTATCTCCCACTACCACTCATGGTGTCCATTAAGATGTCACTATATTAATATATGATATATATTATGTTTATTCATTCCTTATTATTCTTTATTTTTCATTTATGCCATACCATTATGGTTTCCATAATTGGTGAATGCGATAATTTCATTATAGGAAGTGCGGACTACCGCCCCCTCAAAGTGATTTGAATTGTTAATTCCATATGTTGGATGTATAAAGGAATTATTTAATGATATTATATATGACATTATATTATAATTATAATATAATTTAATATTATAATTTTTTCATTCCCTAAAATGTGAAATAGAAATGAAAGTAGCGTTCTTGCGTACATACAACTTACTATCTTCATGAACAGTGCATTTTATTTCCTACCTTCAAATGTTATGTACTGGTATAAATACATATATATATTGGATATATATGATATATATGATATCTAAATCATGAATATCATTATAGAGATAATGGATATTTTACTACATGATCAACTTGTAAATATAAGATGATCACTTTTGACTAAAGTATGAAATATCGACAAAACGACCGTTATTAACTTAAATGATTACATAATGATTATAACATGGTAATAAGTTATATTAAAGAAATAATAAACATGAAAAAGTCTCTTAATAAAGTTAAAATTAAATTATTATTATGATTCAGGAAGAATAAGGAACATACGAGCAAGTCAAGTTGGACACGTGGTAAGGGATTTTTTATCTCACTTTTAATTCTATGAGATTTCCATAGTTCACCACTTATTTATTGAATGTGATGTATTGTGTAATTCCATTTGATATATATTATCATTATTCTATTTATATTCATGGTATTTAATAATTCATTTTGTTTTTATTATCTTTTGGTTATATGACTTGATTTATTACAACGAGGTAAGGGGTTTCTATCTCACTTTTATTCCCATGAGATTCATGATATATTTTTCACTATATCCTTTGAGTTGTGTATGTACTGACCATTATTTTACTCATTGTGTAATAAACATACCTTTATGGGTATTTACATCAAAATTTTATCGTCATTCTTTCATGGGGTGTACGTTTCGAAAGTTACCCAAATCGGTAAGGGAACCTTTCACCCTCCTCTTTTTAAAAGACTTCTTTTTGTTAGGTCTTTTAATTTACATCTTATTATGTCATGAATTGTTCTTATATATCCTTATTGCTATAAATTATATATCCGAGTGGTGAGATACCATTTTTATCTCTCATCAACTAATTTTATGAATTTTAAAGTGACACCGTTAGGCTGTCAAATTTCTGTAAGGGAACTTATTTATACAATTTCAATTCTTTGGGTTAAACCTCTACTTCTAGATTATGTCGTGCTATGAATATGTGTTAATGATGTATGATTTTTATACACTTAATATCCATTTATATTGAGTGTTTTTATATTTGTCACAAATAATTATTGCATTGATTTATCCTTAATCTAAGGATACCATCTTTGTAAGGGACTTCGTCTCAATATTTTTTCATTGAGACATATTTTGTTTTATACACAACTTTCTTATATACAGTGTGAAAACCCCTTTGAATTTTAATTTTATTAAAAAGGAATATTTTCTCTACGATTAGTTCTAATAAACGAAAAAATGTATGTTTCTTTTTAACAAACACGGTGACAACGACCTTTCCACCACAGTGAGTATTATTTGATCCTTGGATTCCTCAACATGTCGTAATGCTTTAAAATAAAATAAATACCATATAATATTTTATGCATTTTTTTATTTAAAATGGTTTTGATAAAAGATTCTTTTATATTAATATATATAAATGATATATTGTGACTGAAATGTGGAAATATTATTATTCCTTTATATTGGTTTTATGTGTTATGATTTTATTATGGTACTTAAAAATTTGATGGGTGGTTACATGATAAACCAAATGACGGGTGGTTCCGTGAATACCAGGACGGGTGGCTACATTATAACCTCCAATGCATTGGGTGTGGAAGCCGGCTGTATGGATATTCCATTTAGTGACATGTGTGGAAGTCAACCATATGGTTATTTCATTTATGTATGTTTATGTACCAAGTTGCCATTACATGTTATGTGTTATTTATATCGGTTTTATGGTGATCTTTTAGTTACAAAAGGGTAAGAAATAATCTTTTATTCAGTGAAGAGTATTTACTACTTCATAATGTTTAAAATTTTTATGTATTATGAAGTATTAATGAATTACATGTTGTTTTGAGAAACTAATAGTTTTCTTTCTTTTTGTATCCTTTATTGATATTTTTAAGCGCATCCCATGTTTTTGAAATGTTTTCCATAGAATTAAAGATGAATAGGGTCAAGGATGGGATCAAGGAAAGACATGATATCTAAAAAATGGAACTAGGCATATTTCTTTTTAAGAGTTTTTATTTTCTTAAAAAATTGGTAACTGACTAGAATTGTCTACTTTGTAATATTTTGAGATATAATAGTTATATACTAATTATTTGAAACTCTAAAACTGAAAAGATCCTCAATGGGAATTATTAATTTCATTCATGATTATGTAATGTTTTATGGTCGAGTCCTTATAGACATCATTACTAGAGTATCAAATCAAGTGTTAAACATACAATATCAGAAGTAAATAAATAATAGTCAACCGAAGATAAGGAAAGACAAGAAAACATATCAAAACCCAACACTATCTCATTAACAAAATGATTCAGATGATACAATATTCTAGAATGTAAGAAAAATTGGTACATGGCAATACAATACAGTACATGTATCCCAAAAAGAAAAAAAATTCCAAAAGTGTATCCTAGCATCAGAGGCCTTACCCTGGTCCTATGCTCCCTTTCCCCAAAGAAACATTCATCAACTTGTACTAGGGATCTTAACCCTATCATCTCCTATTACCATATAATCTATTTGGATATTATTGGAGGCCCAAACATGTTCTGAGATAAACATCCCTATAATCAACTCCTGGGTATATAAAGTTCAAACAATAATTCTACAAAAGTGTTAGCAACTATAAAAAACCATTAAGGTAAAGTGAGTATTCTCATGGAATGATTATAAAGTAGTAAAAAAAAATCCATCCCTCAAGGATACCAATATAAAATTCAACTCCTAAAAATTTACCTAAAATCAAATTGGAAAAGTCACATACCCAGATTGCACATCCATCAATAATAAATAACCCACAACCATGTTGAATAAGGACAGAATGCATTCCTTAGAAACAACGTATAGTGAAGTCAAAATTCACACAACCACACTATATAGTGGAAAGAAGACCTCAAGTGTTGGATCCAAGGTGTCAGCAGACCAATGAATCCATGTAATAATTCTAGACCATGGAGCACCGAATCCAAGGATCCTATCCAAGGAATTTCACCAAGTCCCATGGGCATCCCTAGTGGAAACTCAGTTAGGAACTGGTTGGGGTCCTATGAGCATGGAAATATAAATTCATATGCAAGCCCATTAATATTGTATCCACAGGGTTGTAAGGGCTAAGGCATCCCATATAATCAATAACCATCGGGATGAGTCAACCAAAGGCATCGACTTCCACCTTCGAGATCTAGGGAGAGTTGTACCTGGAATCGATCAACAATTCCATCAAGCATTCAATCATTCAATTTAAAAAAAATTTAATTTGAGTATACCCACTCCTGTAATCCTACACATTACATGTGTATACCCACTCATGCAAACCACTTATAAAAAAATGTGTATGGGCCTACCCTCCCATATAATCAATTTAACAAGCCAATATCATTTACAAATAGGTATAATAACCCATATTATTTGTTAAACATGAAAAAATATAAAATTAGACTAGGAATAACATGATATTCATTAATAAAGGAGGAAGTAAATATCCTAAATAGGATACTCAATCTATAACGGAATATAAGGGCTTCCTATAACAAGGAAGGCACATCCACACACCCCTTAGGTGGTTTAAACAGGCCTAAACAATATATATTGTTTAGGAGATCCCCTTCGGTGACCTTTAAATGAGAAGTGGGTGTCAACACACCTGAACAAAATGTACGAAAATCCTTACTATATCCAACTACAACTATAATAATTATCTCTCTCAAAAAACAAGGCTTCATTAAATAATGTAATGCGTGGAGAAATGTCCAGTTTCCTGAACAAAACCCAAAAATCCTAAATAAAGTCTTGACCACCTACTATTCCTCAGTAGTAGGCAGATCATCCAATATATCGTCCTAATTCATCTTCCATTGGAATAAATCTGAAGAATGAATGCAGAACATGATATTAGGGAATATGAGCCTAAATCCTACTAGCGTAGTCATTGTTCTGAAGAATCAAGAGTGACTAAAAAGGAAATTGGTACTTATAGATGTTGTTCTAACTAGCCAAACCATTCTAAAATCAATGTCCAGACATATTATATAACTGAAAAACTATTCTAGATGGGGTTTGCGTTCCAAACATAAGAGGAAATGCATCTGTCTATCATAAATGAGGCTACTACTTATTTTATAAAAAACCCACTGGGAATGTACATGACATGTTGGACATGTACACGATTTATACATCCCAATTTTATTTTTATGAACTAGAAATAATACACATGATTATGGGATAGTACACAACATGTACATGAATTACATGGCATTAATGACTGGTACACGACATGTACCTAGGCTGCAGCAAGAGTTTAGCCTATTTTTCCCTTCTTTCCAAAAAACTACCCAACTGGCCCATGAGCTTGAAAAGGGTCTAATCCAAAATGTAATGAAACAAAATTTACTCACAAATAAAGATATATACCGCATGAATACATCGGATATAACAATTAAATTTGGTATCAAAGGATGTTTAGAAAAATCGTCAGAAGCTAGATTAATAAAACATAGGTTAATGAGAATACCCCGAAGATAGGAATTGAGGATAAGTATAGATGAGTATCCTATAATATAGATATGGTAGATATTATGGGGGTATTTCAAGAAATTAATATGTATATATAGATAATACACGTGGATGTGGTTTTTGAATAGACAAACCTAGTAGTAACAACTCTAACATGTTGCACCTATCCTGACTCAATTTAACCTGGTACACAATAATGAACATTATTGCGCACTTGGTTTGACACCACTTGGAGATACACATGGGATAATTCATATTCTCATTATAAACAATATATATGGATTTAAGAATAATATGACTATGAATAACCTATGATAAACATAATTTTTCATAGATTAAAGAATCTAGAGCCATGATTTTGGAATACTTAACTAATTTTTAATGATTATGTGTTTTTTTATATGTGTTGGACAAACATTGATTTATAGATTTAGTCAGTGTCAAGAACTAGAAATAATTGGGTTAACATTGAATGTGATGTAGAATTTGTGATTATAATTTAAATGGAATGATCACATGGGTGAAGGTTGTTGTGGCCATGCCTAATTAAATTTCACAGAACAAGATTAACAATGTATACCGTAACAAACTTTCAAGCACTCCATGTAAGAGTAGGAAGGAGTTTATTGATTGTTTGGGGAATGAAGTCCATAGAGTAATGTAGATTCAGTTTCCTATATATCAATAATCTTTAAATAATCATTGAACTGAATGTCATGGAGGGAGAGAATGATTTTTTGACTATGGAAAATAAGCACACAAATCATGTAACTTAAAAGGTAAAATGAAGTGTTATATTGATGCAATCGATGGGAATATTCTACTCCATAATAAATTATAGACAATTAAATTCATTAATATTAGAAAATAAAGGTAATTAAGAAAATCAATGTTTATAGTGGAAATTTCAAGAAGATAATCAGCAAGGTGGTAGGATTAATTGTTATATCGTTGAAGATGATGAGACTACTATAGGAATGTTAATGGAAAGATGTATTATGTAACTGGATGAGTTTTCCTCATTACTTTCTTATGGATGAAGTGGTATTAACAATTTTTATATGTATTGGGATTCATGAAATATGTTATTTGAATATTTTATCTATTATGTACAGGATAAAAGAATTATGAAATATAAGAGGATTGTTCTATTGTAATTTTTTCATTAATGATTTTTCTGCATATATTGAATGGTACTATGAAATTTTATTCAGTATAAAGTTAAAATTTTCTAGAAATAGATGACTGATGGAAATATTACCCTTAATATGTTCTTTAGGATGAGATAATGATAATGTAATGGTTAAATGTAAAATGTGATGAATACCTTAGAACTGAATAATGAGTCATCGAAAAGTGGAATGTTCTATCATTGATGGTGTTTAAAACACTTTTCGATATAAAGAATATATCCAATAACATGTGTCTCACTTAAGGAATATAGAATAGAACATTTTTCCAATAGGGTTTTTTGGTAATTCACGTTATTGGGTTATTTCAATAGAATACATGATAAGAATGTTCACATGATAGGTATGTGATGATTATAGAGCTACATCATGATGTTAGGATTAATAATAAGTTCATTTTGGAAAATCAATAACATTTACTAAATAAGTGTTGGATCCTAATTGTTTGGAAATGTTGACTATTTATGAAATGGTTTATGTTTGACATTGGATATATTTTATGAGATTGATATATTACAACAATATATGATGAATATTGTTCTAATAGATGATGTATTAATATTTCAATGTGTAACCAAATTATATGATTGTGATTAGTAAATTGAATCATATATATAATTATATTCATATAGAATTAAGAAATTCCTAAAAATTAAAAAAAATATTTTTTTCCTACTATCATCATTGTTTGATGATATTAATGACCTTTATTCACACCATTGGTCTTTGGTTTTGTGGTCTACAACATTCTGTTGAACATGTTCTATATCACTCTCCATTACAACATGATAGTTATATATCTCTTACATGTCCAAATTTTCTATAATGTTATCTTATTCAAAAACCTAGTTTTGTGGTGAACTTTTCAATTAATTTTCCATGTTATTAAGAAGAGGTGTTACTTTACCTATTTATGATGTGGATTTCTTAATAATGTTATTTTTCGAATAGGAAATACTTGACTTCTGAGATCATGTTTAAATTGACATGATGAAAATTAATTATTGTGGGGAGATTTTAACATAAAAATAAATTAAAATATTTTCATGATAGAATAAATATTATTGTTATCTCTTTAAATAAAACACCATGTTAAGCTTAATCTAAACACCACACATTGTTAGCTTGCATTACATACACGACTCTATTTTACAACCTTCTAATCGCACACATATTTTAATACTGGTATTTGTAAATATTATAGAATTTATTTTTCAAAATAAACTTCATTTATAAAATTTTATTGAGAACATTATATTATAGTATATTTTTGGTATTTTTCTATGATTTTTCATTTTTTGATGAATGGAGAAAGATACTGCATTTTAGTAAAAATCTTCCTTTTTATTTTAATAATTATTAAT
This sequence comes from Viscum album, assembly GCA_963277665.1. Classification (NCBI taxonomy): domain Eukaryota; kingdom Viridiplantae; phylum Streptophyta; class Magnoliopsida; order Santalales; family Viscaceae; genus Viscum; species Viscum album. The sequence continues at coordinate 1,975,006,002 of OY728122.1, forward strand.
GATAAATTATATCATAAATATTTTTTCATGTAGAGGTAGATAAATTATAAATATATTAGTATAATTTAGGTTTTTAGAATCATTTTAATATTAAAATTATATATAAAAACATATTGAGCTTATGAATGTTTCTACGTGAAGAACTGGATTTCTCACCACGTGTATGGGATTACCATTGATCTTAATTTTCCCACAAATGTGATATTAATTTTGAAAAATTGACATACAAGGTTGTAATGTGTATAATATTAATGGTATAATAATATAATATTATTTTTTTCAAAAAATATTATTGAATGTTATTAATATTAATTACAGTGATTAAGGTGATATTAAGTATAATATGTGACTAAAACTTAATCTTACGGACCAAAATGACCATGAAATTATTCCAATTTTTTTTTTCTAACAATAATTCATGCATACAATGACTTTTTCAAAATTTTATTGCTTATTTGAATATTATTAAATTGAAGTGCCTAATATAAACGTTTAAGTATAAGAATTAGACCAAAAATAACATTCCTTACTTGTAACATTTATAAAACATTGAGAAATGTAATAATTATAATATTTTCTATTAACAATATCTTTTTGAAGGATTAATGTTCTATAATTATCATAATAATTTATCAATACTTTTGAGAGATTATTTAGTTTCTTACGAAGCTTAAGAAATTATAACATGGATAATATTTAGTTAACAATTGACTAGAAAAATCATAATATAAATATTAAAAGTGAATTATTCTATTTTAAATATTTTGTTTAATTTTTTTAAGATTAATATATATATATTTACAGATATATAATCATAATATATTATAATTAAAATACTTTTTTATATTTTAAAATTATAAATAAATAAATAATGTCCAAAATGTCATTTTAGTTATTTTTCATCAAATGATATTTTATTAAATTATTTAAAATTAATAAAAATACTATATTCATCTAGGGTATTTTTTATGTGTTAAAATATATATAATATAGTATATTAATGGGACAATTTATCTTTTATAATTATCATATTGACCCATATATTGTATAAGTATTGTTAACACGGTCTGGTTTTATGTCGTGTTTTAGCGTATCAGATGCACTTTATTTAAAAATAATTTCAAAAAAACACTGTATTTTTATTTTATAAATTATATACCATATTAATATGTATTTTAATCTATATACTATTATAAATATAAATTTATTTTAGTATTAATTCATAAATTAATTAGTTTGGAAAACTATATTCATTAATAAAAATAATTATAATATTGGGGAATCTTAGATGTTAAGGAACTAAATTATTAAAATACACATATTTTTCAATTATAGATGTTTTAATAGATCATTATTTACCTTTAATTAATTATTTTTCAATTTCATAGGCACGTTATATATGTTATACCCCATTAATGAATACCATTTGGTGTTTACAAGAGTATAACTCCCTGTCTACAATTACAAGGTACGCACTCTACACATCACTCACACCAGTAAAGAAATTTTCTCATCACCAATATCTTAATAAATATCACCCAATAATCCAGAAAATAATCATAGAGTCCACCCATTGGGATTAAATCTATCCATGAATTCCTTTTGGTACAGTCTAAAATAATATACTCGATGACGAGGTAACATCTTCTCGGTAGATATCTAGTTTCATTTCCATTACCCACCCCCTAAAATCCCATTACTATTTGATTATATAAAAAATTAATCCTTAATATAAAATTATGTTTTTATTGTGATGGGTTTTACCTACACTGAAACAATTTCATTTAATGAATACCAAACATACTATTTACATATACAATGAACTACGACCAAACAAAATGATGATTGTTCATTTTTTTCCTTTACCACATTTCATAGTGGCCATTATGATGTAAAAACTATTTATTTATGATATATATGATATTAATAATTTATATATGATTATTTTATCCTTATATAATTCATACCTATATACTTTTCATTTTTTGTAAATACAATAACATTGTTTATGGAAGTGTAGACTTCCACCCCTCAATGCGACACCACTCGTTCACAATATACATGTTATGTATAAAAGATGGACTTAATTAAATTATGTAACATATATAAAATCTATATTATATAGGAAATAAAATATACATAAATATCATTTTCTATTCATTCTGTTAAATACAATTACGAAATGAATCTACTGTTCATGCATATGTATGGCCCAGTGCCTCAATGAATGATACACATCATTGATTTCCTCCAAATATTAAGTAATATTATAAATAAATATTTAACATATATATTAGATAATTATGTCATAGTTTAAATTTTTGAGATTATGAAATAATTTTCTAAATAATAGGAATAATAAGTAACAACGCAAATCATACGTTTGAAAACATGGAAATTGATAACTGAAATAGTTAAAATATTTGAAGAGAGTTAAAAACAGGTAATAAAATATTGTAAGAAGTTAATATTTGATACTATAAACATGTTTATGGTTATTCAATAAAAAATAAGAATATTTTAATCCACTATATATGAGTATAAATTCCACAAATCAAAATTATTGTCAAAGTAATGGATTTCTTCCCAATTTACATTCCATTTAGAGATATTCTTATTATGAACCAATTTAAATTTATTTGATATATATATAATATTTTGACAATTAATATCATGAATATCCTTACTCCCATGATATTCTGTGTTTCATTTAATATTATTCATACTTGGTGATTATGCTTTAAATGCTTCCAGGAGGTATGGGAAACTTTGGAATTTTAAAATTATGTATCCCCCATGAATGATGCAATGATCCTTCATTAGGGTTTCCATTCATTAACATTAAATTCATTTGATTTTATTTATACGCATATAATGTATTATTGATAAATATGTATTAATTATTAAATATGGATAAAGGAAAATGAAAAATATTTATTTGATATATGACGAATCCTTTGGACATACGATACATGGTTTGGGGACTATTTAAGGAAAGACCTATTGGTTTTGGAATTTTTACTTCAAAACCCATGATTCATTTGTGGTCTCATAAGAAAATCTTTTTTACCAAATTATAATTTTTACCTGTCTATCCTTAATAAATTTATCATGATCCTGTGAATCATGACTTCTATTAATTTAATATTTCTTTTATTGGGAATTCAGTTATTATTTATCCACGATATTTTTCATCTAAATATATATAGATGAATTTAATTTTAAATTCATTAATTTAATTGAATGTTTTCTCAATTACCCACATTTTTATTTTTATATTTCGTTATCATGTTACTAGAAAATAACATGTTAATAAATTTTTTATCTTTTCATTGGAATTTATATCCATTGATTCATTATTTCTTCTGCTTTATATACCCTTACAATGTATTTCATCTCTCCATTATTATGGTTCCTTTTATTATGTTTTGAAGAAGAAATCATTGAATAATAGTTCAAGGATGATGTTTATATATTTTTATTATGTATCATGTTTTTGTTTTCCATTCACAAAGTTGCATTGGTTTCATGAACGTAATCTCACATTCCAAGACTAAAAACCAGAATTTTCCTTTGGGATTTGATCCATTGTAATCATGCTAATGTAATAAAATAACGTACTAACTCTAGGCTTCTAGGGTTGGGGAATTACAATAATGGAAAGTTTAATTGTAACATTTAATTAATAATATTTTGTCATTAATTTAAGTATGATGTGGCATGTCATGAATATTTCTGTACAAAGTGTTTCTATTTAACAACATGGGATGTTACATTCTACCCCATTTAATAAATTTATTCATTGAAAATTAAATTAATGATAAAAAAGTAGGGGTTTGAATTTACAAAATAACTTTATTCGAATTCTACATTGGATGAACTGTAATTGAAGCATCCAAATTAAAATAGAGAAATGGAATTATGAAGGTCACCCATGATAATAAATATTAGGGTTACATATAGGAAAACAAGGAAATATAAGAGAAAAATCTCTGTCATTTAAAAATTGACAGTGATTATGAACATGGTCATGAGAAAGTTAATAATAAAAAAACCATAAATTTGGGACGTATTAAAGTGATAGTGATTTCTTATCAACAAAATTAAATGGATATCCTTTTTATTTAAATATAATATTCATATACATGGGGATTATAATACTACAAAGAATAAGAGAATAAGGATATATACATACTTTACATTTAGAGTTTCATCAGTTAATCAAATTCCACAACAAACATATCATTTTCTCAAATCTATAACTATTTATGATTAATTTTAATTACTAAGGAAATATAATAAAATTATGTAGAATCATATAAACCAAAAAATATTTAATATATCTTTCACCTATCTTGATGAATTAACAGATTTTTTTTGATTTGATAAGATCATATAATTAAAAAAAATTTATATTCCATTATATGATTAAAAACTATATTAATCTCAAACCATTAAAAGTGATACACAAAGTTCAACATAGACCATTTGTTAAATAAATTTCCTTAATATTATTCAAAATAATCCAAAATAATAATGAAACGCATAATCCAGAATGATTTAATCACATTTTCTTCCAAGATAAATTTTACAAATTATCTCCTAATAACATCTATAACCCTTGATGTTTCATACCAAAAAATAATTTCCATAGTAATCCTTATGATATTATAACCATTCCATAAATAACCAAAATTACTGTAATCCCAAAAAATTATATAGTTTCATCCAAAACATATTTAAACATTTACTCCAAAAATATAATCCAATAGTATTATGTTTATAATGATAATATAGTGTTCTAAAAACAGTGAATAACATCAAAAACCAAATTGATCACATAATACACAAAATAATTTTTCCAATATGATAAAAAAATTATTTAAAAATCTTAATTATTATTATTCAACAAAATCATTTTACTTAAAATAAAAATTAATACTATCCAATGACTTCATATAGGACAGTGGTATACGATTCACCCTTGTTACCCTTTGTTTATGGGTTCAATTCATGTGGCCTTGTTAGGTGATGAAAGTTTTCACCCATACTAGAGGATTTCCATTTTCTATAGAAACAAAACTCGTAACATTCCCAAAATATGATAATTTCATCATAAATAACCATAACATGTTTTATTCCTCTATGTTTATCTCATACCATTCATTTTCTATCTCAAAAGTAATAACATATAATTAACTAAAAAAATTTATCCCTAAATATAAAATTTATCATTATAGTATTTCATTACCTAAATTAGTAAAAACAATTCATATTTAATTGATCATATTACAAAAACTATAATTATAAACCCATGATGATATCTCTATCAATTATGAAATCATCCAAAACTCCAAAGTTGTCTCAACCCAAATCTGAAACTAACTGCAAGGAGTCATCCTTGAACATATATTATTTCATATAGTTTAAATCTAGAAATAAATTTCATTTCCCAAATATGTTTTTGGTTTATAGTTTTAGAAAAATAGTAATCAATCATACATTGTAAAACTATAAATTGCAATAGAACACTTATACTCAGTATCGATTTTCTTCATAAAATAATAAAATTTAAAATAATTTTTTTTCCTATTTTGATATATCATTATAATTTTACATTTATCTAATACCTAAAAAAGAATTCCCTTAAACACCTTGAAAAAAATTTTAAAACATGGAATGAGAATAGAATTTATGTAAGAGTCATAAAATAAAGTAAACCATTAGTCCAGTGAAAAGCCAGAAATCCTTTTCTGAAAAACCTACCTTTTTACCCAAAAATTTGATCATCATTTAAAATATATCATTATATTACCTTTAGAAAATGAAATGATTTTAGTGAAATCTCATAAGAATAAATAACAAATACTATTAGTTATCTTGGGAAATAATTATACTCAAATTGGGTGAACATGTAGTCTAATTCCATACATGTCACCCTTTCAAATGGAATATGCATTCTGCAGACCTCTATACCCAATGCATTGGAGATTATAATTTTTCCACCCATCTTGGTTTCATCACAATACCACCCCTCATTGTCTTATAACGTAACCACCTTTAAAATTTATAATTACCATTATATCATCACAACACAAAAAATCAATAAATTAAACTCTTAAAATTTCATTTTCACTATAAGAAAACATTTCAATTTATTTAAATAATCAATACATTCTAAAAAACCCTTTTATACATTTAAAAAGATATTTACAAATCAAAGTTTTCCATACCACATAAAATAATTTGAAATAATGTAAAAAATTACCATTTAAAAATATTCATTTCATTTTTAATTCCATCATAAAAAAAATCATAAAACATCGAAATAAAAGAGAATTTTTAAAAGAATAAATCGTTAAAAAACATAAAATGATGTTTTAATTAAGTTGTCTCTTACCATTATTCCAACTCATCATAAAATATTTTAAATCATGAATAATAAAATCTATTTAACTATTTACCTTTTGAGATCCTTTTTAATGTTGATTATTCATATTATATAACTTATTTATCGTCTATTCGGTACTTGAGACAAAAATGAACATTGTATGATTATAATAGTAAAAGTGTAAATTTTTCCTGAATATATAGAATAATATTAATGAAATAATAATAAATTTTATACATCTATTATAAATTTAAATCAAACAATTTATATATGGTTATGAAAAATGAAAACTTTTATAATAATGGGGATGATTGGTTGTATATATGCATGAGTAACAATTGCATTTTTCTATAATGATTATTGAAAGAAGGTATGTATTATTTATATTGAAAAAATTATCATAATAAGAATAATATTATATTAATATTTTAATTATATATATATATAAATCATTTGATTTGGTGTTGAAACAATGAATCACATCGATTTATGGAGGTGACAGTTCACACGTTCAAACGAATGGAATATTTTTTAATGTTCATGGAATGTTAAAAACATAATATATATATTAATATTTAACAATGATAAATTTAGGACTAATATCAGATATAAACATCAAATACTTCATTATTACCAGTTGTAATATGTGGTGCTGGAAAATGAATTATATCTATTTGCGAGGTGGTAGTTCTCCTTACACAAGAATGATATTTCCTTTCCCAATTTATGGAAGTGGATATTAATTTTGGTGATTATATTAATATTATAACGTATAATAATATTTTGGACACTAGATATGCTACTTAACAATGTTTGAGTAATATTTTAAGGATGTTGATGAAGAAGTATAACATAAATACATGATTAAAAACGATACATTTTCCTCAAATGATCTAATTTTCATAACACCTTAACTCCTCTGACGAGGTGGAGGGCCGATGATCCCGACACTGAGTGATGTGGGACACACTACTTCAACATCAAGATCATTCGATGATGTGGTTTTCTAAAGTGATTGTGTGGCTACTGAGCCCCATGAAACTGTTAATGGATTCCATTATCTCTGCATCAAACCTAATCATAATTGTCACTGTGGACAACTAGAAATTGTTTTTTAAATAAACAAGGAAAACATATTGCATCATATTTGTGATTTTGTTCTTGTTTGGAAGTTATTTAAAAATAGAACACCATTTAAATAAATTTTTATCTCTCCTTAATACCTTGAATTTTCGTGATTTTACATTTACCATTTTAATTCCTTGAATGTTATATTTCTTCATTTTTATGTGGATTATTAATGTAGACTATTGGAGAAATTATTGTAGGTTTTGGAGGCTTCTCCATGAGGGATCAAAATTGGACCCCTGACCTTGATCCTTAGGTTGATTCGCCCATTGATTCAATCTAGACCGGTCTCCCTGGAATGCTATTTCATTTGTTCAAGTAAGATTCCTTATTTAAAATCTCCATGCTTAATGGAAAACCATTGAAACAAGAATCGATGACGAGAAATATTTATAGACCTTCAGAAGCCAAATTATGTATGGATATTTATCATTTTATAAATCTTCCTTCTAAAATATGGATCCAAAATTGAGAATATTGATTCTTTTAGAATATAGTTAATGAAAAAGTACCCAATTATTTTAACCGTTTCCTCAAACATTATCATGTCATTTAGGATTTTGATTATATGTTTACATATCTTTTGACCTATAAAGATACATGGGTTGAAAAATAAAACATCATATTGTATTGGATAATGGTATCATAGTTGAATCAGGACCCTCTGATGCCATGATTTCCTTTGAAGTGATTAATGTAGATGTGAACTAGGAACCCTGGGATAATGCCAAGTCTACTCCTCCTACATATCCACATATGGTCTCTGAGGGAATTCCGGGATTTTTTGATTCAATACTCACTACAACACATGATATCACTAATACATCACCACTATGGGAATCACATGGGACACACTCTTATTCATAGAGTACACAAGATATGTCCAAGGGTGATCTTTCTAATTCTACTGATATTCGGATGGATGAGGATCAATCTACTAAAATTAATGATGCTTAAATTAAATATATTGAAAACAAAGGAAAACCCCATATATTGATGGTGATGGTTTTATTACCAAAAATACTATTAAAAAAATAAACAAAGAGACTACTGTTAGATTAAAAGAAGGAATATGACAAGAAATTTAGATACCTCTAGAAAATAATGCATTGAAACTCACCCACTTCCAATGGTGGTTGACACAAACTCAAAGCCCACACATACTAATCATCTATCATAATCCTTAGAGTCAACTGAATAATGTGATACTAATAGTGACCTTGAAAATTAACCTTCATACCGGGATGCATGTCTTCTTGAAGAGGACTTGGACAAGCCATACGAACTTAGATATCAAATGGATGAGTATGTTACAACATCATTTTGTAAATATAAAAGGTCCCATTTTTCCATTGGTAAATAAATCTAACAAAAAAGTTCATTTTTTTAAATCGGTGGAAGAGTATAATATGAATTATTACATTGAATTTAATGTGTTCCCTTGAGATTGATTTTTTTACTTCCATGGTGTCCCCTGCTCTAGGGATTCATGGTTTCTGGGATTTTTCATGGATCCATGATTATGGGGCTGTTTATTTCTTGTTATTGATATATTTTCGATCAATGTTTGTGTCTACATCACATAAAAATCTATAATATGCATGTAGTTTTCTAGACATTTTTGAGTTGCTATTGAGGGAGGCATATATCATGATGGACTACAGTTTCTTTATTTTTTTCGTTTTTCTGATAGAGGATAGAATATGGTGTTCATTCCTTCTATGTATATAGATGATTTAAATATTAAACATGGGATGTATACAGTTTCCTTACACCCAATTTTCAGTTCCCCTTTTCTGGATCATCTGTGGTTTGTGTCCTATAATGGATCTTTCTTCTCATACAGAGCAAGATACTCAGACAATGTTGTAGTACAACTTCCCTTATTTGAATAAGTTCTTCATTGTCTGATAACATGACTCCTTGGACAAGATTTTTTCAATCCAAAATCCTATTATTCAACATGAATGTTAATTTCCCACCTCAATCACAGGTCTTTTTAATCTATTTACTCCTCATTTTTGTATTATAACTCGTTGTTTTAATATATTTCATTGGGGAATGAATTGGAAGACCAGTTCTGGCAACAACTTCTATAAAAAAACTCGGAAGAGGTTATTATTACATATCTAAGGCCTCCATAACATGATTAGGGATTATAATAATCTATTTGGTAACATCTTGGATGAATGAAATTTTTTATCTATATTTAAATGAGAAGAACGTGTTACGTTATATATTCGAGGTGAGGGTCAATCATGGAATTCTTGAAAATAATAAATTAATATTAATTAATTTTCTATTCAAAATGGCTCCAATCAATTTTATTTAAATTATATTACTAATTTGGGTCTAATCCCTTTAAATAAATGAAAATTTGATATTTTTTTACTATTTTCAATCCTTAACTTTATATTTTACCATTTTATTATAATTTTTAATTCTTTCCATGATGTCATGTAATTTAAACATATAGGGTTAATATAATTACATTAAAATGAATAATTAAAAAAATTGAGTCATTTATGAAATTCAGATACTTATCCACATTATTTGGATTAAATTTATATATTTATAAAATTTATATCATTTAATAAAATATTTAATATTTAAAACCATTATTATAGTCAATTTTATCACAATTAATTTCATGAATTATTAAAAATTTCAAAACAGCATGATATATTTGAAAAATCTATTTTAACTCATCAATAACATGTCAAATACGGCCATAAAAGTTTTTATGACATTAATTATATCAAATTATATTTATTTTAATATTATTTATATCATTTATTTAATTCTTAAATTAACTAAAAAATTACTACATCATCATTGTGTAACCATTTATGGTAATTATTTTATCACTAAAGTTTATAAATAAATTACGATGATGTAGATAATAGTTTTATATTTCAAAATATTATTTATAGTTAAACACAACACCTGTATAATAATATATTCAAAATATTTCAATTTTTTAAAACAAAAATGTGACAAAATTTACATTTCTTATGAATATAATATTATTAATGCCTTACAATCAACCAAGTGTTTTCCAAATTTCATAAATTCATCCAAATGATGTCTATGGACGAAAAAAATTCATTGAACTAAATATGGACATTATTTAGTGTAATTTTATAATATTTTATTATATTATTTTTCAACATTAATTACCCACATAACACTTGACCGGGGAAATAAAAATAATTAATAACGATATAAATCATATTTTCAAAAAATTAAATGGAAATATGTCATAAATTTGGAATATATTATTGAAAATTGTAAATCCATTTTATAAAATTCAAAACCGATTTTTTTAAAATATTAATTTAAAATTAATCAAGTTGATGTATCAAAGAAATGTGTTTTTAAAGTTAAAATGTTCAAAAGTTCACAATGTTTTTATATTTTATTTTATTTTCAAATTGATTCCAATGAACAATAATGGAATAAATGAAAAATATATATCTTATTATACATTATTATTAATAAAAAAAATTAGTTATCTATATAAATAAATTTAATGAAAAAATAGTTTCCATTAAATATGAAATATATTTCACTATTTCTCAAAAAATGAAACCTAACAGAAAAATATAAATAATTAATCCAAAGTAAAATTTTAAAATAGCATTCAAAATGATAAGTTCATTTTTTTCACATATAACATATTTTAGTGTCTAAAACTAGTTTGAAAATATATCCACCGTAAAAAGGAGAAACAATTAACCTTCAAAAATACATATTTTATTACTAAAATTGGATTTGTTCTTGTGTTATGTATAGAAAATATATATTTTGAATAAAAAAAATTAATAAAAATTACAATAATATCATCTGAGAAGTGATATTTATTAACTTATTGGAATAAAGACACTTCTAGGAATTTAAATAAATTTTCAGAAAAACATTTCCTTTTATTTCAAAAAGATTTTTACATTATTTTATAATTAATTAGTCATTGAATAATATATAAATGTGTAAAAAATATTTCTATACTTTTTTTAATACTATTCATTCCAACTGTTCTAATAGCTAATTTAATGGTAACATTCTAATACTAAATTTTTTCTATTTTCTTATACTCGATGAGGTGTATCATGGGAACTATCATATGTAGTGCCTCATTATAAAAACTCAGCATGTTGCATCATCCCTAGAACTAATTGAAGTGAATTCCAGTCCTTGGATTTCTAGTATTTGAAAGAGGTTATGTAAATTATATTTTGTTTTATATAGTTATATCTAGATGTGGAACAGGTGGATTTAGATATGGTTATGACTAGTGTTTAGCTTCCACAAAATATCCTTAAAATTATTCTTTATTAACACCAAAAATTTGAAAATATTAGAGGAATCATGGAATCCTAGTATGGACATGACACTATTTATGGATGGCCTCTCCCTTAATATTGAAGCACATTCATTAAGAGTAGGTTCTGTATTGATTCATTTAAGTAGAATTTTGTGACGTGCAGTTGTAATATTTATTTATGTGTTTTCCATACTAGAAATATTACTATGTACCATTATTTGTGTTTTTATTTAAATGGATATGGATTACTCAATAAATTATTGAATATCCCTATTTCTATTACACGTGTTAACATAGAAAAAAATCTCAAAATTTCATCTAGTTTTTTATACAATTCTAGTGCTGGTAAAAATGGTATTAGCTGCTCCTGTTATTCATATATATATTAACACGAAATCAGAGATACAACTATTGAGCCCTCTGGAAGATTGTTGAATTCGTCCTATTATTGCTGTTTTAATAATCACAAATAATCGATTACTTAATCCGGTTGGATTTCTCATATACATAATCACAATCTCTTAGTGAATCTGTGAATATTGGTTGGATCATGTTTTTATCTCTTTGTTATTGATTTAAATGTTTTCTGGAAGTCCTCTGGACCAAAAGGACAATGGTTGCACCGATCCATATCAAAGGACAACGGTCGGACCGATCCATATCAAAGGACAACAGTCGCACTGATCCATATCAAAGGACAACGGTCGCACCGATCCATATCAAAGGACAACGGTCTCACCGATCCAAATCAAATAAGTCATCAAACATGACACACTGATGCTGATCATCTGAGTCACCGAATATGTCTCACCGATGCTGATCAAATGAGTCACCGAAGATGTCTCACCGATGCTGATCAAATGAGTCACCGAAGATGACACACCGATCGAGATCAAATGAGTCACCGAAGATGTCTCACTGATGCTGATCAAATGAGTCAGCGAAGATGTATCACCGATACTGATAAAATGAGTCACCAAAGATGACACACTGATCCAGATCAAATGAGTCACCGAAGATGTCTCATCGATGCTGATCAAAGGAGTCACTGAATATGACACACCGATCCAGATCAAATGAGTCACCAAAGATGTCTCACTGATGCTGATCAAATGAGTCACCGAAGATGTCTCACCGATGTTGATCAAATGAGTCACTGAAGAAGTCTCACTGATGCCGATCAAATGAGTCACCAAAGATGACACACCGATCCAGATCAAATGAGTCACCGATCATGACACACCGATGCTGATCATCCGAGTCACCGACGATGTCTCACCGATGCTGATGACCTACCGATCACTTGACTCACCGATAGTCATAAATAGCTGTTTGAATTTCTTTATCATTATTTAATCTAACCAACGGTCATATTAGGAATATATTAATGCTATGTCATTTATTTAATGATGTTTGTTGGATGTCAGGGAACCTTACCTCGTACCTGCAAAAAGTAAATCATCTTTTGCCGTACCTCATGCTTTAAATAAAGGAAAGATGTTCTACTACAATGTGAGAGATGAATAGATGAATACATAGAGACATATATTCCATGAGGTGTGCTAGAAGATCAAATAAGCTTGAATGCAAAGAGACGACAGAACTTACACGAAGAACTCATTCATTACTGCATACCAGTGAAGAGCTGAGAATGAGAACATAACACAAGAGCTTCATCGACTGTCTCTACAGCTGGAAGTCAAGGAAATAGGCAATACTTTGTTTTCCAGAAAAAATCCAGAAGAGGACTCAGAGCGAATTCTGATCAATCAAAGGAGTCCAGAACTGCACGACAATCACTATAGCCATTTCTAAACTCTAAATATTTTCTCTGTGATTTATCTTTTTACATATTGATCTGTGTGTGTTATATACTGTTTTTTACATACACATTGTCTCCTGTACTCTAACTGGAGGATCTTTAAATCCTCACTCAAACTCTTACATCTTCTATTTCCTACTGAGATAGTGGTAGAGGTCGTGTGTGACTTGGACAGCTGGATACTGTTGTTCTGTTTCCCACGAATAACAGTTGTAGAGGTCTTGGACCTGGACAGTTGTAAACTGTTGTGAACCCTGATCCAGGGTGTGGATCAAATTTATACAAATTGTTGAGAGGACTAAGTCTCGGCTTGAGACTGAACCTCTTGTTTATATCTTTTTTTCTATATCTTTCAAAGTTATTCTATTATTCCGCTAATAATTTCATTAAAACCAAAAATTGTTTTAAAGTCACTTTGATAATTAAATTCTCAATTGTTTATATTAGTTGTAAATCAATAAGTTGGTTTCAAAAGCTAATCAACCTTTCTATTTTGATTAACTGGGAAATAATCAATCCCTTGAGAACCCAACCGAACCCTTACTTTGAAATAAATTCACTACAGTTTAATTGAGTATTTTATTTGGGGTTTTTAAGACAAAGTTTTAAAACAAAAATTTTAATTGGAACTCAATTCACCCCATCATGAGTATCTACTCTGACAAACAATTAGTATTAGAGGATGTTTAAATATTTTCTAAAGTACTCTATTTTTCAACTGTGATTTTAGTTGTATTTTAAAGGTCTTAAAATTTCTGTTATTTCTAAATTTTTATCTCTTTAAAATATTTTCTTTAAGTAAGCTATCGTGGATAATAGACTTGAAGGTGTTTCTACCAATATACCACCATTTTTCAATGGCACTAACAATGCTCAGTGGAAAATAAAGATGAAAATTCATTTAGAAAGCAAGGGTTTTGATATTTGGACTGCTATAGAATCAGAATATTAAATTCCTACTACTGTTAGAACTACTTTGAATGAAGCTACTAAGACTGCCTACAATAATAACTACAACGATATTAATTACTTGTACTATGCTTTAGGAGATGGGGAATTTAATAGAATATCTTCTTGTAAAACTGCTTATGAAATTTGGGATACATTAGCTGTTTCTCATGAAGGAACGACTAATGTTAATGAAATGAGATTGAACACTTATACTATTAAGTATGATAATTTTAAGATGAAGCATGATGAACCAATTTATGACATGTATCTCAGGTTTAATGAAATTTTCAACACAATGACATCTCTGGGAAAGGATGTTCCATCAAAGTAACAAATTATGAGAATTCTGAGATGTCTACCAGAAAGATGGAGGGGAACTTCTGTCTCAATTATAGAATCATTTGATATTGGTGAACTACCAGTAAAGGAACTAATTTGCATGTTGATGATGTATGAATAGGAACTCAAGTTTAACAAAGAATAATAATATGAACCTAGAAGGAAGTCATTTTCTTTCAAGACTTCAACATCAATGATCAAGGATAAGGAGAATTTTCAAGCTATAAATGAGAGTTCAAGCTGTGAGGACAGTGAAAGTGCTTCTGATAGTGATGCTGAGATGGCTCACATTGCCAGAAGATTTAAAAAGTTTTATAAGAAGAAGTAGTTTTCTAGAAAATCATATTATAAAGGTACGTATGATAGAAAGGGACATTGGAAAAAGAATTGGAAGAAATCTGACAAATCGGATGAAGTTGTCTGCTATGAGTGCAAAAGAAAGGGACACATAAAAGCAGACTGTCCAAAGTTGAAATAAAAGGAGAGGTATGATTATAAGGAAAGTAAGTACAAAATGGATATGAAGGCTACTTGGAGCACTTCTGAGGATAGCTCCACTAAATCTGAAGTTTCTAAAACTGAACTCGGAAATAAGGCAAACATGTGGTTTATGACAAACATCTCTGAGGTAACATCTGAAAATCCTGCTTTAAAATCACATTATTCTGAAGATGATTATGACTCAGAAAAAATGTCAAAATCTGAACTATATTAATACATTGATATGTTAGAAGAAACCTGTAATGAGCTGAAAGAAAAATAGAAAGGTTTAAAGAAACAGTATGCTTTAACTGTTAAACATATATCTGATGTTGATATTGAAATGGAAAATAATGCTCAGTTGATTAAAGAAAACACTGAACTGAAATTATCTAATGAGAAACTCAAGAAAGACATAGAAAAATTTACAAATGGTAAAGATACTCTTACTCAGATTCTAGGTAAGCAAATAGCACCTAGATACACTACTGGTATAGGATACCAACCTAGACAAAGGAAGATTACCAAAACTAAATTCATTCCTAAATCTGGACAAAATGGAGCTAGTTCTGAAACATCATATGCTTCAACTAGTTATATTCATCGTTATGGATCTAATAAGGTTTATCTATCAATGTCTGTTGATTCTACAACATTAATGAGACCCATAAGACAAATTTGGGTACCAAAAGCTCTGATTGCTAACCTGTCTGGACCCAAGATGATCTGGGTACCAAAATCATTTCCTACTTAAATCTGTTTTGTAAGGAACCTACTTAAAGGGATCCTGTAGAAAGCCTTGGTATTTGGACAGTGGATGTTCAAGACATATGTTTGGAGACTTCTCATGCTTTAAAAGCATAGTCAGAGTTTATGGAGGTTTTGTCACCTTTGTTGATAATTCTAAAGGGAAAATCATCGGCCTAGGCGAGATTGGTAACACTAACTCAGTATTAATTTCTAAAGTTTTATTTGTTGATGGACTTAAATATAATCTGTTAAGTATTTCTCAGTTATGTGATGGTGGTTTTTATGTTAAATTTGAAAATGATTCGTGTAAGTATTTTAAATCTAAAAATGCTTTAGTATTTTCTACCCTGGTAAATGAAAATGTGTATGCTATTGATTTAAATTCTTTAGCTAAGAAAAATATTACTTCTTTATATGTTTTTAATAAAGAGTCTTGGCTTTGGCACAGAAGATTAGGACACTGCAATGTGCATTCAATTAGAAAACATGGTAGGAAGAACTTAGTTAGAGACCTACCCAAACATGAATTTCCAGTAGACAAAGTTTGTAATCCCTGTTAAATGGGAAAGCAACATAAAGTTTCTTTTAAATCAAAGAAATAAGTTTCAACTTCTCATCCTCTCGATTTGGTTCACATGGATTTATTTGGACCTTCTAGAGTTTCTAGTTTAAATGGGAAGCATTATGTCTATGTTCTTGTAGATGACTTTTCTAGATATACTTGGGTATATTTTCTAGCTCACAAAAGTGAAGCTTTTTCTTGCTTTGTAAAATACTCCAAGTCTGTAGAAAACATTAGTAGACTTAAGATTAAATCTCTGAGAAGTGATCATGGTTGTGAGTTTGAAAATCATGAGTTTGAATCTAACAGCTCACACAATGGCTATAGTCACAATTTCTCTGCCCCTCGGACACCTCAACATAATGGTATAGTAGAAAGGAGGAATAGAACCCTGCAAGAAATTTCTAGGACTATGCTTAATGAGTATGACCTACCTATTTATTTTTGGGCTGAAGCTGTAAATACATCTTGTTATGTTATCAATAGAGTCTTGATCAGACCTGTTCTTTGGAGGACCCCTTATGAGTTGTGGAACCATTGGAAACCTAAGGTTAACTACTTCAATGTTTTTGGTTGCAAAGTCTTTATTCTTAATACTAAAGGCAATCTCGACAAATTTTCATCCAAGAGTGATGAAGGAATTTTCCTAGGTTACTCTACTTCTAGTAAATCCTATAGAGTTTCCAATAAAAGAACCAAATGTGTGGAAAATCTGTTCACATCAAATTTGATGAAACTGATCCAGATGAAACTAAGACCTCTCTTGAAAATCATGAAGATGATCTCTTTGGTTTGAACCGTAATGATAAAAATAGTGGACCTGTAGTTAAAACATCCAGTTCTGAAAATTTTCCAGAACCTGCTTCTATTGAACCTCAACTTGTAGATGAACCTGAAATCTCTAGTCCTACCTTTTCTAGACCAACTAGGATTCTAAATAACCATCCGTTATATCCTATTGTAGGTAATTTAGATAGAGTAACACAGACTAGAGCTTCTCTAAGAAATCAGGTTGAACATCAAGCTTTTCTTTCACAGTTTGAACCTAAAAATATCAATGATTCTATCAATGATGAATTTTCGGTAATGGATATGAAAGATGAACTAAATCAATTTGAAAGAAACAAAGTCTAGAAATTAGTAGAAAGACTTAAGGAAACTATAACCATAGGCACAAAATTGGTGTTTATAAACAAAGTTGATGAATCTGGAAACATCAATAGAAACAAAGCTAGGCTAGTTGCACAAGGTTACAATCAAGAAGATGGAATTTACTATGAGGAAACCTTTGCACCTATTGATATATTAGAGGCTATTAGGATCTTACTTGCCTATGCATCACATCTGAATTTCAAGTTATATCAAATGGATGTGAAAAGTGCTTTTTTAAATGGTTTTATTGTTGATGATGTTTTTGTAGAACAACCACCGGGTTTCACAAATCCTCATTTTCAAAATCATGTTTTTAAACATTCTAAAGCTTTATATGGTTTAAAACAAGCTCCAAGATCTTGGTATGAAAGACATTTAAACATTCTTATTTCAAAAGGATTTACAAAAGGAATAGATAATCCCACTCTTTTTATAAAAATGATTTCAAAAGATGTGTTAATAGTACAAATTTGTGTTGATGATATTATTTTTTGATCTTCTAAAAATTCTTTATGTACTAAATTTTCAAAGGATATGTGAAATGAGTTTGAAATGAGCTTAATTGGAGAGCTTAAGTATTTTCTTGGATTTCAAATCTTTTAAACTAAAGATGGTATTATTCTAAATCAAATTAAATATACTAAGGATTTATTAAAACATTTTGATTTAGATAGTATTAAGGTAAGGGATATAACTATGAGTACTACCTGTAAATTGGATATTGATGAAACTGGGAAACCAGTTGATCAACCCTATTACAGAGGCATGATTGAGAGTTTACTTTATCTTACTGCTAGTCGACCAGATATTATGTTTAGTGTGTGTATGTGTGATAGATTTCAAGCTAATCCTAAATAATCACACTTACTGGCTGTTAAAAAGATTTTTAAATATATCAAGTATACTATGAATTTACGTTTGTTCTATCCAAAAGGACAATCATTTGACCTAACTATTTATTCAGATGCTGACTTTGCTGGATGTAAGTTAGATATGAAAAGCACATTTGGAACATGTCATTTACCTGGAAAGTCCATAGTATCATGGTGTATTAAGAAATAGAACTCAGTTGCATTGTCTACTGCTGAAGCAGAATATATTGCTGCTGGTAGTTGCTGTGCACAAATTCCGTGGATGAAACACACTTTATTGGACTATGGATTTGATTTTAAATAGGTTTCAATTAACTGTGACAATACTAGGGCGATAAACATATCTAAGAACTCTGTGTCTCACTCTAGGACTAAGCACATTGATAACAGACATCACTTTCTAAGAGATCATTATCAGAAAGGTGATATTTCACTAGAATTTATTAGTTCTGAACATCAATTAGGTGATATTTTTACAAATCCTTTATGTTCTGAAAGAATGAATTTTATTAAAAAAGAATTGTGTATGATAGATCTGTGAAACTGCTCTGTGAATCTGATATGTGAATCTGATCTGTGAAACATATCTGTGAAACTGATCTGTGAAACTGATCTGTGAAACTGATCTCTGAAACTGATCTGTGAAACTGATATGTGAAACTGATATGTGAAACTGATCTGTGAAACTGACCTGTGAAACTGATATGTGAAACTGATCTATGAAACTGATCTGTGAAACTGATCTGTGAAACTGATCTGTGAAACTGATATGTTAAACTGATCTGTGAAACTGATCTCTGAAACTGATCTCTGAAACAGATCTGTGAAACTGATCTGTGAAACTGATTTTTGAAACTGATCTATGAAACTGATCTATGAAACTGATCCATGAAACTGATATGTGAAACTGATCTATGAAACTGATCTGTGAAACTGATCTGTGAAACTGATCTGTGAACCCGATATTTCACTATATTACTTTTTATTTTGTTGTGATTAATTAACTACTTTAATATTTATTATGGAAACCCTAAATGATGAAATAATTGATACGCGACTATTTCTATTCCCCAAACCATCGAACTTTCATTTATTTCCCGCCAAACCTTATTTCCTCTCTTCTCCTCTACTTCGAACCATCGAACTCCTACTTTCCCCAGAATCGTCAAATGACTAAGCAGAAGAGACCGAGCAAAGGATCAGAAAGTCCTGTACCTTCAAAGCGTGCTTGAGGCGAGTTGATTAGTACCTCTAAAAAATTAGTAAATCCGAACCTGGAAACTCAGATTGTTTCTGTAGAAAAGTAAGTCAGTTCCTCCTGGCTTTTGAAAAGTAAGTCGCTATTGTTACAAGTTTTAGATTCTCAAGAATGGAAAGCCTGGTTCTCAGATAACACTCGTGTATAATACCCAAAGCTAGTGCATGTGTTTTATATAAATCTGCAAGTTACTTTAGATGGTGTTGACGCTTCCAGAATGTCTTCTATAGTGAATGAAAAGAAAATATCTTTTTCTTCTAAACAATGGGCTGAATATTTGAATGTACCCCATGAGGGTCGGTATGAAGATTATACTGGAAAAATTCCTCCAACCACTGAATACTACTCTTCTGAGTTATCTTTAGAGCTTTTTACTAGAAACAGAGAGTCAAGGAGAATCATAGCCTCAGAGCTGGATGGTGAATGTAGACTTCTCTTTAAATTTATTCAGCACCAAATTTTCCCCAGGAAATGAGATTTTGCTGCTGTAAGATACAAGGATGTTTTTCTTTGGTTTTTACTAAAGACCCATGAGAAGATCAATTTTTTTAGATATCTAATGGTGCACATAGCTGGAATGGTTAAACCTTCTAAGAAAGCCTCTGCCCTATTCTATTCCAAAATGATCTCTGCTATGTTAAAGAATCTGGAATGTGATGATGAAGCTGATGAAATAGCTGAATCTGATAGTTCCTATTCTGTTAACAATGAAAATTGTAAACGAATGAAAATAAACTGGAACCCATGGAAGAAATGTTTGGTTACTAATGAGGAAAAGTTGTATGAATCATACAATCCCACTGATCATGGAAAGAGGCCGAAGGGTTTGAGAGACCCTGGTTCGAAATCAGACGAGGAGCCAATTTATTCTGATGATGAAGAAGAAGTAGATGTTGAATGGAATAAAGACACTGAAGAGTCTAGTAAACAAGGGATGGAAGAAGCTGAAACCGAAGAAGTAAGTATGTCAACTCCTAATGATAGGAGTGATCCTGATACTATGAGCCCTAAGAGAAGAATAGACTTTGGGTCTGCCAATCCACCTTTACCCTTACTAGAATTAGAACCAGTTCTTAGTGATGAAGAAGCTAGTGACACTAAAGTATATGACAGTGAAGTTTCTGTGAAGAATGGAAATGGTAATGGAGATGATAATGATGATGATAATGATGATGATGTTGATAACCGACCAATGGATGGTCTTAATGTACCTCCAACAGAAACACATCAAACTGTACCAGAAACAAATGCAAATTGAAAGAGAGATTCTCTTGAAATCAGTGGAAAAGCAAGTTATGATAAACCAAAATATACTCTGTGTGCAGCTGTCTTGGATGATTACCCTAGTTTTTCTTTTTTGGATTTAGAATATTTTGAAGAAGAAGAAGAAGAATCAGAATCTATTGCGGTTATGATGGAAATGCAACCTGTTGAGGCAAGGTCTGCTCATGTTGTTGATGTTGCAGATGCTAATCTACCTAGTTCTACTGACTCTCAGTCTGATTTTGATAAGTTCAAAAGGGAGTTTCTTACTACTGTGAGAGATACAGTCAGAGAAGAGATTTCAAATGCTATTAAACCAGACCTGGCCAAACCTGGTGAGTTTATTGGCAAGAACATAGCCTTTTTAAATCAGATTCTGAAGGATCTACAATCTGGATTAGTTTCTTTATCCAAAGAATTTATATCCACCATCTCTGGTATGATGGAAGTGTTGTGAAATCTGATTGATCATCTTAAGAAGTCTGATCTGAGAAAGTTGAAAGCTGAGATAACTTAGATAGTTGCTCAATCCAGTACTTTAAAGTAACCAAGATCACTACTCGTGAGCTCAAGGATCTAAGGAAGATTGTGTATGATGAATTGGCCGCCATTAGGCAAGTTCTTGATTTGGAATCATTGAGGAAGATGAAGGATCACAGTGATCACATTCATAAGATGGTAACAGTATATTCAGCAGATTCCACTAAATCTTAGAGAGAGATCAAGGAAAAGGTTGATCACTACTTTTCAAAAATCTATACTAAGCATGAGATGACTGTGAATTTCAAAGTGTTAGCTGACAATCTGAGACTCCCACCAGTCACTCAAGCTTTCAAGACTCAAGTTCGACAGTTTCAAGATTTCACTCCAACCTTGGAACATTTCATGGAGAATAAGGATGATATTGAGAAGGCTATGCTGTATGGTGCAGATGTTATTCAGAATTTCATAAATCTTTTGAAGCCTTATCTGAATGCACAAGCCACCGCCATTGTGCTTCCTACTGCTGACCCTCTCAGTGCCTCTGATGTTCCTCCACATCAGATCTCCATCGTTCAAGCGCTATCTCAACTCTGACCAGTTCCTCAGCAATCTTCACAACCAGCTCCTACAGCTCCACAGCAAATCCCAATGGCATCCTCTCCTCCACCCTCCAGAGTCATCTTACCACCTTTTCAAATTCGCCCAGTTCAACCTACCTCCAAGCCTTCCAACTTACCAACCATTGATCCTTCTGACAAAGGCAAAGCCCCGTTACATCCCCAGAAAAAGTTGTTCGTTGTTGTTGATAGGGTGAACCTTGTTGTGATTGTACTGTGATGCCTTATAAACTTTATTCTCTTTTCTTTTTATTCTCACTGATTCCCTCTTTTAGTCTCATCTTTATCTATTTTCCCTTCTTTTTGATTATCCCATAGGGGGAGAAATCTATATATCTATGGATCTATCTGGGATATGGTGGAGATGAATCTCTAAAGGGGGAGATTTATATCTTTTTATGACAATGATTTCATAAGTATTTAAAGGCATAAATTCAAGGGGTGATTTATATCTCATTATATTTTTATTCTTATTATGCCTTATTATTGATGATAGATTATATTTATTTATGTATAAGATTTGTGATTGGATAAAATTTGTGATTATCAAAAAGGGGGAGATTGTTGAAGCCTCTAGAAGATTGTTGAATTCATCCTATGATTGCTGTTTTAATAATCACATATCATCGATTACTTAATCCAGTTGGATTTCTCATATACATATTCACAATCTCTTAGTGAATCTGTGTATATTGGTTGGATCATATTTTTATCTCTTTGTTATTGATTTACAAGTTTTCTGGAAGTCCTATGGATCAAAAGGAAAATGGTCGCACCAATCCATATCAAAGGACAACGGTCACACCGATCCATATCAAAGGACAACGGTCACACCGATCAATATCAAAGGACAACTGTTGCACCAATCCATATCAAAGGACAATGGTCGCACTGATCCATATCAAATGAGTCATCAATCATGACACACCGATGCTGATCATCTGAGTCACCGAAGATGTCTCACCAATGCTGATCAAATGAGTCACCAAAGATGTCTCACCAATGCGGATCAAATGAGTCACCGAATATGACACACCGATCCAGATCAAATCACTCACCGAAGATGTCTCACCATTGCTGATCAAATGAGTCACCGAAGATGTCTCATCGATGCTGATCAAATGAGTCACCGATGATGACACACTGATCCAGATCAAATGAGTCATTGAAGATGTCTCATCGATGCTGATCAAATGAGTCACCGAAGATGACACACCGATCCAGATCAAATGAGTCACTGAAGATGTCTCACCGATGCAGATCAAATGAGTAACCAAAGATGTCTCACCGATGCTGATCAAATGAGTCACTGAAGATGTCTCACTGATGCTGATCAAATGTGTCACTGAAGATGAAACACCGATCCATATAAAATGAGTCACCGATCATGACACATTGATGCTGATCATCTGAGTCACCGAAGATGTCTCACTGATGCTGATGCTGATGACCTACCGATCACTTGACTCACTGACTGTCATAAACAGCTGTTTGAATTTATTTATCGTTATTTAATATAACCAACGGTCATATTAGGAATAAATTAATTCTATATCATTTATTTAATGAAGGTTTTTGGATGTCAGGTAACCTTACCTCGTACCTGAAAAAAGTAAATCATATTTTTCCGGATCTTGTGCTTTAAATAAAGGAAGGATGTGCAACTAAAAAGTGAGAGATGAATAGACGAATGCATAGAGACATATATTCCACAAGGTGTGCTAGAAGAACAACTAAGCATGAATGCAAATAGATGAGTGAACTTACATGAAGAACTCATTCATTACTGCATACCAGTGAAGAGCTGAGAACGAGAACATAACACAAGAGCTTCATCGACTCTCTCTACAGCTGGAAGTCAAGGAAACAGAGCATACTCTGTTTTCCAGAAAAAAACAGAAGAGGACTCAGTGAGAATTTTGATCAATAAAAGGAGTCCAGAACTGCATGACAATCACTAGATCCATTTCTAAACTCTATATATTTTCTCTGTGATTTATCGTTTTGCATATTGAGAAGTGTGTGTTATAAGCTGTATTTTACACACACATTGTCTCCTATACTCTAACTGGAGGATCTGTACATCCTCACTCAAACTCTTACATCTTCTATTTCCCACTGAGATAGTGGTAGAGGTCGTGTGTGACCTGGACATCTGGTTGCTGTTGTTCTGTTTCCCACGAATAACAATGGTAGAGGTCTTGGACCTGGACCGTTGTAAAATGTTGTGAACCCCAATCCAGGGTGTGGATCAAATTTATACAAATTGTTGAGAGGACTAAGTCTTGGATTGAGACTGAACCTCTTGTTTATATCTGCTGTGCTATATCATTCAATGTTCTTCATTTATTCTGTTGATAATTTCTTTAAAACCAAAACTGTTTTAAAGTCACTTTGATAATTAAATTTGCAAGTGTTTATATTAGTTGTAAATTAGTAAGTTGGTTTCAAAAGTTAATCAACCATTCTGTTTTGATTAACTGGGAAATAATCAATCCCTTGAGAACCCAACCGAACCCTTACATTGATATAAATTCACTACAGTTTAATTCCGTATTTTATTTGGGGTTTTTAAGACAATGTTTTAAAACAAAAATTTTAATTGGAACTCAATTCACCCCCCTCTTGAGTATCCACTCCGACCAACAAAAACAAGTACTAATAGGTAGTGATTGATCAATTAATGAAATAAAATAATTTCCATTAAATTTTTGACACCAATAAAGTTGAACATCCTGGGAAATCTACACGTGAATTAAATTTTGAGGTATCATGGGCTATACTCTTCATTTGCCTCTAATAGGTACCCAAAAATTACTTACTATTTATAGATATGTCTTCATTAAGTTATGGGGACACATTCTAGATTGATTATAGCATATAATTCATACAATCCTAATTAAATGGAGTATTATATTCAGATTCCAGAAGATATGGTCTATTAATATTACATTGATTTTTGTGGGTATTAAGATTCACTTCTAGGACTAGTTGATATTTTCCATAATAAAAGGAATTGGTCTATTGAGAGTTTGGAACCCTTATATTATTTTTATGGTCTCTCATGAAACTCATTTATTTTTTTGAGATTCTAGTGATTTCCATCTCATGGGAGTGTGTATCCTTCAGGATTTTTTAGAAATTATTCCGGATATATATAAATTAATTATTACAACATAGTGTAAGAAAAAATAAGCTTATAGTTGAAATAATCCTATAGTGTTTTCCATTACTGACTTGTCATTTTTCAGGGTTATTGCTTTGTTGGGTAATAGATGTCTTTGGAGAAATCTGAATTTGGAATTAAGATATATTTGACCATTTGATATAAATATTTTTTTAATCATGATAATAATAATTTTTTATTAGTGACTCATTTGATTTGTATTCATGACCATTTTTACATATCTCAGCTAAATAAGTATCATATCTATCAATTTAGTTCTTCGAATTAGGAGGAAACTGAGTTGGATATAGAGGATTAAATTTTGCAATATGTAAAGGAGATCATGGCATCATAGATGAAATTTTTATTTTGGAAACATATACCTCAAATAAAGTTTCTATATTGAAATGAATCATACTATCATGAACCATGGGGGTGTGAATTGTTATTAATGTATTATTGGACCATAATATTTTATGATGATCCTTCCACCTCATGAATTTAATAGGAATAATTTCTTACATTCAAAATAATTTTATGATAATTCCTTACCTTTGGCATTATACTATTTTGAAATAAAGTTTTCACCTAATTCCCATGTTTTGGATCATATTCATTGTTTAATTAAATAGATGTATGGTGTTATGACGATTGAGGCTGGTAGGTGGAAAAGAGATTCTTCTGTGATAAAATAACTCTTCTATTAAGTTATTCATATCAAACTATCTTGATTTTATGACATTCTGAAGTATATTGGATCCTCTTGGAACCACCATCAAGTAGGTAGTGGCCATTAAATACCCACTATCATAAATATTTTCTAAATTTATAATGTGAATATTATTCTTTTATACAAAAAAACACCAACTTAATTATTATATTACTTTGTTCAATAAAAATTATCCCTAAATAACACATGGGGTATCTAGGTCGGTCTTGGTATCTCTCCATATTCATTGTAAGGTGAATTTAACTTTGTCGATCACTAGGTCTCTTATTTTTATGTATCAAGGAATAAGTATTGTTTCCACCAAATATATTTAAATTCATTGATGTTTAGGATGTTTTGATTGAATATATTGATCATTATATGATCTATACTAGTCCTTTATAGATTCATATTGTATTTGATTCGATTTTTTAGTTTTCTTATGGTTCCTGGTGCGGCATGTGTAACCATATAGTTATGTATTGATCTATCCTCTATGTAAAAAATATTATTATTGAATCAATTTTATAATCTATTATAATCAATTTTTTGTTCCTATATCCATTTCCCATAGTGTTTCATTTCGTAGAATTATGAATATCCCTTTGTGGTTAGGGTTTAACACATGTATGTGGGTGTTGTCATCGTCCCTATGTTATATTGGGAGAAAATATATATTATTTCATGTTTCAATGTGTTTTTATGGTAATTATTTTCATGTTAATTTTGGTTTTTATAGTCATTAATAAATGGATTTTGATAAAAGATGGGGTTTCCCTAGGTTTTGGTAAATGAATGATTACATTCAAATAACTATGAAATTGTTTTAGAATATCTATTTCAAATCAAGTTAAAGGTGAAAATTTTTATTTTTAAAACGTTCGTGAAATTTGAAAATCCCCATTGAATGAACACAAATTTAACATATTTCACACATTGTATAATTGGGTTCCTCGGTGTTGGTGAATTATTAGTCATTATCTTTATTTCCATATGGGCGTTCACTCATGGATGGATTCAGTTTTCCGAAGGGCATGTTTTGTATATACATAACCACCTTCCATCATAGGGGTCAATTCTTGGGGGTGTTCCTCTATTACTAATGAATTATGTGCTAGGGACATTATTAGTGAACTTGTCTTGTTTAATTAATGAGGTATGAGTGACCATGACATAAAAAATCTATTTTCTCAATGGAGTGATCACTTTTTTCCTATTACATTAGATTATTTTGGCATAGATATGATATATAATGCATTATTTTTTAAAATTTAAGGTTTATGTGAATTGTTTAACAAAAATGTATCACAATTCTTTCATTTTAGAAGAGTAAATTTTGGAATTGTTTTAGAATTCAAATGATATAACTGTTAAAATATATTTTTCATTCCATATTTTGAATATATTTACAATATTATGATTATTTCATAGAGACTTATTAGTAACACTTGGGTGGGATCATATGAAGCCTTTATCACTCACATCCTGCGCACACCCCCGGGGGTGTGTATAACATGTTTTATCTCATTTGGGAAAACAAGAGGCCTTAGAGTGATATTTCATGGTGTATTTATATTGTTAATTAGTATCTTATTGTGAGAGATTATGATGTTTCTTACATATCCCATTGAGTATATACTGATAGTTTGGTATTTCCTTTTTTCATTTGGACATGTACCCCAGTTTATAATTACTACCTTGGTTGTATTTATATTATTACTATTATTTTTAATAATGGAATATTTCATTTTTGGTTATCATTATGTTTCAGTGTATCATGAATCATTCTTAGTTTTTTTATAATCTTTTCATGTAATCATTTTTGGATACCTGGGTTCATATCACAAGCAAGGGTGTATCATGAATACACTTTAGTGCTTCTCAGGGTTCCATTCTGAGTCTAAATAAATTAATATTCAAATAGGATAATGATATGAAATGATATATATTATATTTTGAAAATCATTATAATGTAATTAATTTATTATATATAAATTAAATATGAAATAATAGAAAATATTTATTGACTATGATGAGAAAAAAATTCATTTGTTCGTGAGGTTGTAGTATGCTCATATATATATTAATTGTTTCCATACCCATATGATAGAAAAAAAGTGATTTATAATACTAAGAAATTATCATATAACATATAAATATATGGTATATTCTAATGTAGTTATATTATAGTGGTAATGATAAAATCAATGGAGACAGAAGACGAAGTAAAATAAAAACTCATGGGTAAAATGATTTCCTCCTCTATAAAAAAATCCACTAGATCAATCCTAACGGATTCTAGGTATAAAATTAAAGGAATACTATAAACACTAGAATTTATCATTGTAAATTTCATCTATAATTTTCTAGGGGATTTTTTAGAAAAATGGACCATGATGTGTGATGAAGTGAGTGGAGGAGGGTCCCTTGTATAAGAAAGATGGGGGGACACCTAGAAATTTCATACAGAATTAAAGAAATATAAATTGATTTCATATTTTTGTCGGAGAATTGTTATATTTAAATTATTGTAAAAATATAAGGTGAAATTCTCTAATATAGTACAATTTAGTCAACCATATATGGTGTTTTAAAATATATATCATAGTATTAACCCCTTATTAACCCTTTTAAATATTATAGTGACAATAATGGTTAGTTAGCATTTAGTGGTCAATAGAATTTATATATATTGAAAACTTAACAAAAATGGAAAATATTTTATATTATAATCCTTTTACTTTTAATTTATCAAAAGATAATATTTTTAAGAATTTTATATCCTTTAATAAAATATTTCATAACATAATATTTCCTTAATGTTATTTTTGAGTCTATTCACATAGTTTAATTTTCAAAATATCTCAAAATAATAAACCAATTAAAATATAATCATTTAGAAAATCAATAATAAATTTATATTATATAAATAATTATTATAAAACCATAACATAAAAAATAAAAATTAATTTATAGTTATAATTTTTATTATATTTATCTACTACATTAACATGCATTGTATTAGTGTTTTAATAGATTATATGGTATATATGAATGAAATAATATTTGAAATAAATTAGGAATCTAAAATAAATTTATTCAAATTTAAAATAATAATTTATGAAAATTAATAAATTACTTATTATCCCTATGAAAAATATTATATTCATTAAATTCAAGAAATAATGATTTTGAAATATTCTATTAGTGAAAAAAATATAACAAAAGTTATCAAAGTGTAAAATTTAAAAAATGGATGATAATTGAATATATTATTGGTTGGATTTTTTACTATCATCCGATGATATATTAAATGTTTTATGAATGTTCTAGGATCCATATTTCATAGTTTTAATTTTTTTTACCAAATTGACCACTATTAGGGTGACACAAATTTTACCAAAAATAATATTCTGTGTAACCAAGAATGATTTTTAATATTTTTTCAAATTTCATATTTTTATAAAAAATATAGATTTCAATTTTTAAAATTAAATCCTTATATGTGAAGTAATTTAAATTTTAACTAATCCGAATATATATTAAAAAAATGTTCTTTAAAAAAATACATTTATAAATATAATATATTTTTATACTGTAATTAATAATAATGTAGAATAAAATGATATTAATTTTATTTTTTTATTATCAAATGGATTTGATGAATATTTAAAAAATTGGGCTTTGTTAAAAAATTAATGAAAAATACAGTTTTCATTAAAAATTGTATTTTTAGCAATTAACTGTACAATTAAAATTTTTAGAAAAAATGAAAATTTTCACCATATGATAACATGGATATTATTATTTAATAGTTTTATAATATTTATAAAAAAATTTAATTATAATAAATTAAATATATTATTTACATAGACAAATAGTAGACATTATAGAAGAAAATTAATATTTCAAACAGAAAATTACTTCAATAAAAATCTCGTGATTATTTCATAAGAATTAATTTTTTAATTTGAAGTAAAAATGCAAATTTTAAATATATTTCCCAAATTTGGTTACTTCTATCCATGCCATTCATTTCATGTTCATGGTTATAATGATCTTTAAAAAATTAAAATTATTTCATGGTTTGATTAATATTTTAGATTTAGGTCTTATATACTATAGAACAATGTTTTTTTAAACATAGCAGTATTAAAATAATACCTGCCTCAAAAACCATTAGAATTTAATATTTATTCATGAATACATGTTGTCTAGTACTACCATATATAACGTGTCATGTTGAATATACCCAAAATATATTTATTTAGAAAATTAACTATTGAATGAAAAAATATAAAATTTATATTTTCAAAAAGAGTTTAAAATTAAATAATATATTGTTTTATATTTTACTCTCACTCAATGAGGGGTAAAACTATCATCCATGCCTATGAAATGACTAACTTCCACACTATATTATTTATTTCTGATTTCACAAACATCGAACCAAACCTAATTTTTTTAATGAATCAAATAATATTTACAACACAATTATTATAGTTTGATGATGATACTATAAATCCTGTAATTTATATTAAAAATGAAAATTTATATTACACTTAATTACCCTTAATTAACATATAAAGGGTCACATATAATCATGAGTCAATTTTTTAGAAAACATTAGAAATTGAATATTTGTTTGACTAACAGAATAATTAAATTAATAAAACACAAAACTCTAGAAATTGAAAATATGTTTATGATTTTTTACACTATTGTAAATATATTAAATAATTTTCAGATAAATTGACCAATACACATTCTATAATCAATATAAGAATAAAATATTTAATTAATTAATATCAAATAATAAAAAATAGATTTTCTTTATGATGTATAGATGAAACTGATTCCTATGAATGCATTTAAAATATTTAATTGTATCGTGTTGTTCGTTATCCACATTAACTGAGAAAATCAAGACTTTTGTTATGATTGTTTTGTATAATAAATTTTATTCATTGTGATATGATGTGAATTCACCCAATATTTCAGTTTTTTGATATATAATTTGGAAATTTACTTTTTGAATGTAATTAATAATGAAATGTAATGTATTTAAAAATATATCCCATATTATATATTTTATGAAATTTATATTTGAATGTTACAAATATATTATGTATTTTTATTAAATAAACTAGAATATTTTTTTATAATGATTTTTTATGAACGTCCTCATTACAAGCTTGGATTCTTTTTCACAGGTATTTTATTTCATTATATAATTTTTTACTCAATGGGGGGAATTATATTTTAATTCAAACATTTTACATTGATGATATTCTTCCTCAAAATGTATAAATTTTTTCTAAATAATTCATATCCCATTTTATGACTATTTCACCTCATTTTAAATTCTTTTTCCCACCAATTATTACCATATATTTAGGAAACCACATCATGTGTTATCTCGTGTGACATTAATCATTCCATTATCCACTTTCTAATTGAACATTTCACTATAAATTTTTTCAATGCGGGTTTTCAATAAATCTTTTCAAAAATATTCAAATGGGTTTTCATATATAATCGTTTATTACATATCCCCCTATACATTTATACTATAAACTAATATATATTTTTCAATTATACCATAAATAATATCAATTTTAAATGAAAATTTAATTCAAAATGTTCACTTTAATGTTTTCGAAAAAAATATTGTATGTGACCCAAAATTTATTTTATTTTTAGGATTTTAAAACAATTTCTAAAACAAATTCAATTTCTCAAAATATATGACAGTTTTGGTTTATAAAACATCATTTCCATTATTTACAATGATTATTAACTGATTTTACAATATGTCGATTTTTGAATTAAGTGAAAATATAAAAACATTTTTAAAGATCAAATTATTTAAATTTAATTGTAATTCATGATTTAAAAATAAATTTTAATATATATTATTTTTAATAACAATATTTTCTATGACCCTAAGTCTACTCAATTAAATTTTAATGAAAACATAAATCCGAAAAAAAATTCTCAATTAAATATCATTATTTGATGATTTTTGTTATAATCAATTATTATAATATTAGAGAAAATATTTCTATTGAGTCTACAAGAGTCCCATGAAAGGGATATTACCTATTATTTGTCAACATATAAATCCAATGTTCCTTAAATTTTATTTCCATTATATTTCAACATGATTGAAATATTATTATTATCATTGGGTATATTTCTTTTATAAAGCCATCCAAATTCATTCATTGGATGGATAATGACATATTATTTGGCTATTTAATGGGAATCATTTATCCTTTTGATGATTTAATTTTGTTATGTTTCAATTGAAATTTTTTCCATTTACTATATCTAGAAATTTATACTCATGATTACCATTTATATGTGGGGTCTAATATTTCTCTACAATTAATTGGTTGATGTACTATATCTCATGATCCCAAAATGGTACACTAGTATTAGCCTAGGATTAAAGTGGTACATGAGTTGTAACTGAATCTCAATAGATAACAAGGGTTTTCATACCAGTACCAAAAGTGTAAACATATAGTATCATAATCTAAGTGGGATAAATTAGTAGTTATCATAATATAGTTTTGTTTTATATGATTTTAGAACAATCCTAATAGGTTACACGAGGTATTATACCAATATCAATATGTGACCAGAATTGTTATCAAGTCCTTCTCTACAAGGATATTATTTCCTATGTGTTTTATAATTCTATATTAAAATGACTTATGATTATATTATTCTACCATTTATTATATTTTACATCTCACATTTCTACACTCATATTATATGTTATATTTTTATTATTTGTGATCATATTTCATTCACTAATGCATTATGAACAACTTTTATTATTTGATATTCAATTTAATAAGATATTTCCAACCTTATCATTTTTTCAAACTTGGTTAGTGTTAATACATTGATGAAATATTGATAATTCTTTCATTTATAGGGAATTTTAGCATAATATTTCATATAATTCAATTCCCCAGGTAATGAAGATGAATATTACTTATGATAAGTGAATATGGGATTCTAATATGGCTCAGAAGTTGCGAATTGTTCAGAAGTATTATAAAATAATGATTTAATGTTAGTGATTATAAAAGAGTGTAATCCATGAATTGATTAAATAGTTTTATTTTTAATAATTTTAATTTTTAAAATATGTAAATGATATAAAAATATTTTTCAATATCAATTTGTGAAAAATCTAGTCAAAATATAACTTGTATATTAGGGAATAGAGCTACGCAATCCTCAGTGGATATGACCCAATGGGTATTTTTAGTCCACATGGTCACGCAATAAGAACCACACATAACTATAAAGTTGAAGGAAATAGTTTTCAATAATAAAATATTGTACATATAATTAATAGAGGAAGATGAGATAGTCAACATTAAGTATTCCAAACAATCCTCAAGGATAATTTTACAATAATATTACAAATAAAAATGTAATAGTATATCAAATATTTCTAAAAAATATAAATTATACATGTAATGAGTGGATCACAGTTGTTCAAGTCCCCATCATCCACCTGGGTCCCATTAATCAATGATACTATCCAACTCTAACTGGCCCATTAAATATTCATTGACTTCAAAAAATATAATCTACAGATGCCAAAATGGAATGGTTGGTGATGAGAAACAATAACACATTATGATTACACCAAATTCTCCGTAATTAGTACCATAAAACTTTATTTATGATAACATTTAACAAAAAAAATTATATAAATTTATTATAATATTATCTTCCAAATATTATATCATTAAAAATAGATTTTAGATATATCAAAATTTAGATTAAATGATAATTTTTTATAAAATAGAATTGACATGAATTAATAACTTCTATAAAAATATCATGAAATAGTCAAATAATTCAAGAAGAAATTTTATATACCCAACGTATTGTTAGTTCCTGGCTGTTGGATCATCATAATACTCATTCAATATTAATTTCTTGGTGTGTGTTCAAAGATACCAAAGGATCAATACATGGGGTTATAATTAATCAACACTCAATTTGGGAAATTTAAACTAAACACATTTTATATATAACAATAATAATAACTCCCTTTCATAGGGTTCTGTGTCCAAACAAGGATATATTTTTCTCCCACTAAATTCACAATATCAAAAATGATTTCAATCCATATATAAACCATTCATGTAAATCTGAATTTAATCCAATTAACATCATCATTCATTTTTTAATTTCCAAATATTATGTTTCAATACTACATTTCAATATCAAAGACTAAATCATTGAGTTTTGATTAATCTAATTTTTCTCATTATAATATTTCATTTATAATTTTTTTCTATAGAATCTACAGTAATAATCCAATCAAACCTTTTCTCATTAACATCAATCATTCAGAAAAATTATCCAAAAAATTTAAAATATTTTGAAATAGCATATTATTCCAAGAATACATTCATTTTAAAAATAAGAAAATAATATAAACCCATATTGGGGATATAATTTGAAAGTAAATATCACTTTAATGTAGAGATAATGGTTTCATGTATAGTAAATAATATCTACTGCCACATACATTATACTAAAAAATCAACCAAACACCTAAAAAGGGACTACCAATAATGAGTCGATTTTGAGGAAGATCAAAGAATGATCCATAAAAATATAATATATAAAATTAGCATTTAGAACCACTAAAAACATAGTGTTTCATCTCTATCAACATAGGAGGAAATTTATGAGGATAATATTACAAATTGAGTAGATTTCAGTTAAAAAAGAGGGGTAAATCGTATGCACCATCATATCAATTAGATGAGAAGTGTATTACGAGGTGAAAAATCACCTCTTGAGAGCCTCCAAACTCTAAAGGGTTGGATTAGATTTCAATGGTATGTGTATATAATTTATAATGGGGGGGTTAAAGATTTTAATTAATATTATTGGTTTCTTAAACAAAATATTCCTGGTCACCTATGTTAGGCTGAATAGTTATAGCTCACTGTGGGCTAACCATGAAATCCACAACTCCCCAAACCCACATAGAATATGATGAGGGAGACCAATTTTCAATAATCATTCCACATTAGTGAGACACTTTCAAGAACCTCAAATGAGCCAAGTGTACCATTCATAAAATTAGATTCCATCGATGATGATATTATTTAGTGTGATTCATGATTTACTAGGAATATAATCCAAGGGTACAATACATACAATTCATCTCATCTGTTAATTATTAAATATATGTACAATTTATTATAATTGGAAATCTATTTCCTTTGACTGTATAATTATGTATAGTTCTTGTTGCATGACCATGGGGATTAAAAATTACCATTGGGTCATATTGACTTGGGCTTCAGTACCAGTATTCTCAAATATACATGTAATCTTCTGATGGGATCATTTGAAAAGTGATATTGACCAATATTTTTATATCATTTCCATATATTGAAAATTACAATTATTATCAATCAAACTATTAAATTAATTCATGGATTACTCTTCTTCATCATCACCTAAATAAACTCAATATTTTAAGATACTTCTGAACAATTATCAACAACTGAGACATATTAGAATCCCATATTCACTTATCATATGTAATATTCATCTTCATTAACCGGGGAACTAAATTATAAAGAAATATTATGCTAAAATTCAAAAAAAATTGAAATAATTATCAATATTTCATAAATTTAATAACACTAATCTTTTGTGAAAATATGATATGGTCAGGAATATATTATTAAATTTAATAACAGATACTAAGTGTTGTTCATAATGCATTATTGAATGTAATGCGGTCAAAAATAATAAAAAATATAACATATAATATGAGTGTATAAATGTGAAATAGAAAATATAATACATAGTAAAATACCATAATCATAAGTCATTTTAATGTTTAATTATAAAACACATAGGAAATAATATCCTATTAGAGAAGGACTTGATAACGATTCCTATCACATATTGATCATGGGATAATTCCTTGTGTAACCTATTAGGATTGTTCTAAAATCCTATAAAACATGTTTGTATTATCATAGCTACTTGTTTATCTCACTAGGATTATGATACTATTTGTTTACACAATCGGTATTAGGCTGAAAACCCATGTTATCTATTGGGATTCGGTTATAACTCATGTACCATCTTAATCCTAGGATAATATTAGTGTACCCTTCTGGGATTAGGAGGCACAATACTTCAACCAATTAATTGTAGAGAAATATTGGACCCCAAATATAAAGGGTAATCATCACTTGAAATTTCTGGATATAGAAAATGAATAAATTTTTAATTGAAACATCAAAAAAATTAAATCATCAAAAGATAAATGATTCCCATAAAACAACAAAATAATATTTCATTATCCATACAATGAATGAAATTGGATGGCTTCAAAAAAGAAATATACCCAATGATAATAAGAATCTATCAATCATGTTGGAATATATGGGAAATAAAATATAATGAACTTAGGATTTATATGTTGATAAACAAGAGGTATTATCACATTCATGAGCCTCTTTAACACTGATTAGAAATATTTTCTCTAATATAATATAAATTAATCATAATAAAAATAATCATTAAATAATATTTCATATAGAAAAAAAATTGAGAGTGATTTTTTAATTAAAAAAACCTTTATAAGAGCTGAATTCATAGATTATATTGTTATTAAAAATAATATACATTAAAATTTATTTTTACATCACAAATTATAATTAAATTTAAAAGATTTAATGTTTAAAAATATATATTATATTTTCACTTTATCCAAAAATCTACACTTGTTTAAATCATTTAATAATAATTTTCAAGCATGAATATTATCTTTTAAAAACCAAACATGTCATATATTTTGAGAAAGTGAAATTTTTCTTCAAAATATTTTAAAATCCTTATAAAAGATTACATTATGGGTCCCATATAAAATTTGATTAAAAAACATTAAAGTGAACATTTTTTAAAAAAAATTCTATTAAAATGGATATTATGTAAGGTATCATTGAAAAATATATAATGTTTTATAGTAGTAATGTATAGGGGGAGATATAATATACGATCATATATGCGAATCCATTTGAATATCTTTAAAAACATGTACTGAAAGCCCACATTTAAAAACGGGATAGTAAAGAATTCAATTAAAAATTGGACAATCGAAAGAATAATGTCACATGAGATAATACATGATTTGGTATCCTAAATATATTATAAAAATTGGTGGGAAAATGAATTTTTAATGAGTTGAAATAGTCATAAATTGTTATATGAATCATTTTTGAAAAATTATATACTTCTTGAGTAAGAAAATGATCAATGTAATATGTTTTAGTTAATATATAATTCCCCCCATTGAGTGAAAAATTATATAATAAAATAAAATATTAGCTTAAAGTAATCCAATCATGAAATAAGGATGTTCATGAAGAATCTTTATAATAAAATTATGCCAGTTTAGTTAAAAAAATACATAATATATTTGTAACATTTTAATATAAATTGCATAAAATATAGGATATGTGATCTATTTTTAAATCCATTACTTTTCATTATTAAATAAAATTCAAAAGGTAAATTTCAAAATTATATATATATAATAGAAATATTAGGGGAATTCACATCATATCTCACAGAAGAAAATTATTATACGAAAAAATCATAACAAAAGTCTTGAATTTTATGTTAAAGTTCAAAACGAACTTCATTTTCAAAAAAAAATTATTAAAAGCATTCATAAGAATCAATTTCATCTATATTTCATAAAAATGACACATTTTTTATTATTTTGTATTAATTGATTAAATATTTTTTTCTTATTTTAATTACAGGATGTGGATTGGTCAATTTATCTAAAAATTATTTATTATATTTTCAATAGAATAAAATATCATAAACACGTTAATAATGTCAACATTTTTTTGTTTTATTAATTTTATTATTATGTTAGTCAAACAACTATTAAATTTCTAATGTTTTCCCAAAAATATACTCCTATTTCTATGTGATCCTTGATATGTTAATTAAGGATCATTAAGTGTAATATAAATTGTCATTTTCAATTTCTATTATAGGATTTCTAATATAATCAACAAATTATATTAAGTGTGTCAAAAATATTATTTTATTCATTTAAAAATTATTTTTAGTTTGGTTTAATGGTATTAGAATGTGAAATAAATTATATAGTGTAGAAGTTAGTACTTTCATATTAATGGAAGATAATTTTACCCCTCATTGAGTGAGAGTAAAATATAAAATATTTTATTCTATAATTTATAACTCTTATTTACAATATAAATTTTATATTTTTTCATTCAATATTCCATTTGTTAATGAAAAATATTGTTGTTTTAAACAAGAGGAAATTTTATATAAGGTAGTAGTTTCCAACATGTATGCATGAATAAATATTAAATTTTAATGGTTTTGTAGGAATGAATAGTTTTAATACCCTTGAGTTTTAAAAAAACATTGTTCTATAGTGTATAAGACCTAAATCTCAAATCTTAAACAAACTATGATATAATTTTTTTAAAATATATGATTATAAACATTAAATTGAAATGAATGGTAAAAGTAACCAAATTTAGGAAATATATGTAAAATAGAAATATTTATTACAAATTAATAAATTAATTCAAACGAAATAATCACTCAGTTTTTATTGAAGTCATTTTATGTTTGAAATATAATTTTTCTTCAAGAATATCTATTATTTTGCCTATGTAAATAATATATTTAATTTATTATAATTAAATTATATTTTTATAAATATTATATAATTATTAAATATTAATATCAATACTCTCATAAGGTTAAATTTTTTGGTTTTTTAAAAAAAATATTAATTGTTCTGTTAATTGTTAAAAAATAACAATTTTATTGAAAACTATATTTTTCCTTAATTTTTATTAAAAAAGTCCATTTTTTTAAATATTCATTAAATCCATTTGATAATAAAAAATAAAATTAATTTCATTCTATTCAACATTATTATTAATTATTGTATAGATTATTTTTATATTTATAAATATTTTTTTAATTAAAAAATCAATTTTTGTCCCGTTTTTCTGGATTATTGTAAATGTAAACTACTTCACTTGTAGGGTTTTAATTTTAAGAAATTAAATCAATATTTTTAATAAAAATACAAAATTTTTTAAAAAATTTAAATCGTTCTTGGTTTCAATGAAAATTAAATTTGGTAAAACTAGTGTCACCACGATAAGGGTCAAGTTGGTAAAAACACTAAAACAATGAAATAAGGCCCCTAGAACATCCATAAAACACCCAATATATCATTGGATGATAGTAATTCAACTAAAACTTAATATATTCAAT
This sequence comes from Viscum album, assembly GCA_963277665.1. NCBI lineage: Eukaryota > Viridiplantae > Streptophyta > Magnoliopsida > Santalales > Viscaceae > Viscum > Viscum album. Next base: position 1,975,045,625 of record OY728122.1, read on the forward strand.
TATTTCCAATTTTCCACCTTTACACTTCGGTAACTTTTTTTATATTATTTTAACAAATAGAATATTGAAAATGTCACACTGGCATTGCATTATTATTTAAAATTGATCTCCCTCCTCATATTATTTGTGGGTTTGGGGATTTTTGGATTTCATGTTTTACCCATAGTGAGCTCTAACTTTTTAGTATAACATAGGTAACCATGACAATTGTGTTTAAAAAACCTATAATATTAATTAAAATCTCGAACCCACCAATTATAAATTATATAAACATACCATTTGACCATAATCCTACCCCTTAGCTTCTCGAGGCTCCCAGGAGGTGATTTCTCTCCTTACAATAAACTTCTTCTATATTTTATGTGATGGGTCATACGATTTATCCTTCATTTTTTAGTGAAATCTACTCAATTTGAAATATTATCCTCATAAATATACTCCTATGTTGAGAGAGATGAATCTCCATGTTTTTAGTGGTTCTAAATGATGATTTTATATGTTATAGTTCTGCTCAATTTCAAAAATGTTTTAACAGATCAGATGAATTGTATGAATGGTACCCTTGGATCATATTCCTTGTAATGATTGATTGACTAAAACAAATATCACCATATATGGAAAATAATTTTTATTTGTCATTTTGAAAAAAAATAGAAAATATACATTCTCCATCAATTTTTTTCTATGAAGTAATTTTTTTTCAAAACATATTTCATTGAAACCCACATTAAAAACAAAGTATTTATAGATTATTAGGAAAACAATATTTCAAAATAATCTATTAATCATGAAAAGTAATATTAAATGAAATTATTTCTATGTGGGTGGGTAAATATGTAAATACTGTACATGTTGAGGGAATAAAACTTTTTGAACTATAAAAAGTATAAAAAAGTACAATGATCGTAAACAAAAAAGATGATTTTGTCATATTTTTTGTTGAAAACCAAAAAATTGAAATAATTTATTTTATAAAAAAAATTGAACATTTTAAAACTACTTTTGATAAAATTTTATGAAAACATGGATCTGGAAGAAAACAGATTTCTGGTAGAAGAGACAAATAATGTTGGAATTTCATTCATTTTTTGTAATTGTCATAAATTAAAAAGGGTGTAAAAAATTTACCATATCATGAAGATTTTAGAAAAAACTAGTGGAAAATATATTTAAGTACAATTATTGTCAGATGAACAATAATATTTTAATAATCGAAGAATAATAATAATCAATCCTAATAAAAGTTGATACTTTAACATCAAAAACATAAAACTTTAGAAACATAAAATTATAACCCCCAATAAGGAGTAAAATATAAATTAAACAAATAATATAATTATTATTCTTGAAATCATGATATTATATGTAAATGGGGACATATATACTCTTTATGAAATAATATTGGTGCATAACAAAACATACATCTCAATAAAAGAAAACTGAGACAGAAACACACATACTATGTTTGTACCACATTATCCTTAAAAAACATGAAATAGACCAAATCAATTATATATGTAAATACAAATAATTCATTGTTATGGAATAATAAAATAACATCTATGGGATGTATACACACCATATACATTAAATTCGTGGTGAACATGGATTTTGTCTCAAGAAAAATAAAAGTATGTTTGGAATCCCATACCTTAAGTCATGACTCTCATATTACTAATTTAACCATAGTATATAAAAATATATGTTTTATTGAATATATAATAAATCCATATTGATATATATAATACGACATATTATTGACATACAAATTAAAAGTAATTTTTTATTAGTAATTCCATGTTAATGTTCGGTTTTAGGTTGTAACCACTTTGGGTTTCTTACATTCATTTCATTATTATTCATAGTACACATATATAGATCAATAATTAATCATCTAAATAATGATATAAATGATAATTATATTTTATGTAGTCATTATATAACTATATATAGTAATCCTGAAAAATTAATGGATGAAAATTAAATAAAATGTTCTTAGAGATGGCCGACTTTTCGTACTCATGCACATTATTTCCATTTTATTTTTGTAATGAAATAATCAAAATTAAATGATATATATATATATATATTATAATTCAGAAATATTTTTTTTGTATATACTTAACATATTTCAATAAAACCATTGCTTTGTACATTCCTTGTAAAGTATGAATGAATCACATCGATTCGAGAGGGAGTAGTCCACCACACACAAGAACGATGTTATCGAAATCCATGAAAATGGAAAGCAAGAAGGTATGTGTCATATAATAATTACATAGGATTAGATACATCATAGATATCATAGTTATCATATTTAAATAGTATTTCGATTATTATTCCAATAATTAAATAGTGATAATGGAAAAATTAATGAAAGCAGTTCATTAGGATGTAGTCCATAATACACATGAATGATTATTTTGTAGCACAATTGATTTATCTATGTATGATTTTAGGTCATAAAATACCCATAATAATATATCTGTATATTTTAGATACTTATGTATTTATATTAGCATGATATAGAAATAATATAAGGGTCTATAGGAATAAATAGAAGAAAAACTATTGTGGATGGATGTTACCTCTTATTGGGTATCTCCTTTTGGTTTTCATCAAACGACCTAATTGGATGGATTTATGAACAATATAAGGATTTAGGATGAGTGAATGGAAGTTGGGAAGTGGTTAAGTTATGTTTTTGTTGATTTAAATGGTTTTAGAGGCGTGAAGAAGTGGGGAGATTGAATTCCTTTTTATTATTGAGTAATTTCATTGTTGTAAATACCAATAGGTATCAATAATTTTTGGGTCTCTATTACAACATGGTCCTAAAATGTATAAAAATAATAATGGGGAGTGATTAATATATTGATAAATACCTCTAAAAATAAAAATAAAGACATTATTTGTCTTTTTGTTCTTTCAACTTGAAATTTTTAAATTTTTATCATTATAGTTTTTACCATGTTAAATTGTCTCTTTTTATGTTATAATTAATTTATCTAGTAATATTTTACATAAGAATAAAATTATTAGATAATTTGGACTCATTGATTATAAATATTAATCCCAATTTATTAAATTAAAATCTTATGTGTGTGTATGATTTATTTTCACAAAATTACATGTAACTCATAAAACACCATTTTACCCATTATTTGTGTAAATTAATTTTAACTACATTCAATAATCACTATGGTAAAAAAAATATTTCAACCTTGTTATAAAATACATATTATAATTATTCAAAATATGGAATCTATTTTCTAACATCCCAAAAATATTATGTAACTAATAAATGAATTATATTTTAAATAAAAAATTATTATAAAATTGTGTGATTCAATTTAATCAAAATGAAATTTTTATACTTTTATTTGTATTATTTATCAAAATTTTACTTCAAAAAAAATTAAAATAAATTAAAATAAATTAAATTAATAATACCATTATGAAATATGAAATCATTAAATAACATTTAAAAATATATTGTATTAATAAATAAAAATAATTTCAAGTAATATTAAATGTATTATATTATTATAATACTTTATACAATTTTTTGAACTAAATTAATATTATATATATATTAAATATTTTTTTAAAGGTAAAAAATTAAGTTTAATAAATTATTTTTTTTAAAATAAAATTAATATTATTTTCAACGTAAAATATATATATATATATATTTGTCTTATAATTATAAATTATTTCTATAATTTTAATTACCTAAAGTACACATTTATCTAGTACTTTGAATGATAATTATGAAAATATTTGAAGAAATATAAATAATGAATTGTTAAAATATGGTTATTAATCTATTTGAATTTATATTATTTTAAATTATTCATATATATAAAAAAATTCATTTATATATATATTTTATATATAATAATTGATGGAATATAAAAAAATTGATAAATCAACAATAAATATTGGAAAATGAAATGATATTCGAGATGTGGAAGTCCATCGATTTGATGAATTGGAAGTCGAGCTTTGAGGTACTATGAATATAGAGTTGAATAACCAAAACATCATTGATTTTCAGATTAAAATCAAGGGAATATTTTCCACAGATGATGATATCGAGTCAGGATCTGGAATCATTTTTTTGTGAGGGTTTTGAACACTATGTTTGAAGCTTGGTTAGGGTTCTATTACACCTTATCTGTGTCATGATGATGGTTATGAATAAGATTTTAGGGTAAATTACCCCAAAAGGGTATGGAGATCCATTTCTCACTATCTACCTCTTCATATTTGTTCCATTGGTCTAGATATGTGGTACTCAAAAATTCTATGGTGTCCAAATCTAATCATGTGGATTGTTTTCAGTGTATTAATTTACTATCATGTAGCAATTTTGATTTCTTTTCTGTAGCCATTTTCATTCTTTTCTCCCCGATGACAATTTCAGTTCTACTGTTTCTTATTTAACGTTAACCTGGAACTTTTTTATACTTATGGATTGATTCTTATTATATAAGAATCATTGTATTTTGTATTTTTTATTCTTACTATTTTAACATTTAATTATCAAGAAACATATAAAATTATAAATATCTCTCTCATACTCTATGAACATTATGTAATAATTTTCAACATTTTATTCAATATAGAAACTCTTTTCCTATATGATTAGCACGTATTTAATATTTTACTGATGAGCCTTCACTACAAGCCAATCTGATCAATAAATTATCATGAAAAGTTGATATAAAATATACAGTTAGTTAAGAAAAATAAATGAGTTTCCAAATTTTCCTTTTTTTTGTGTTGTCTATTATGTGTTGTTTCTTCTATGGTTTATAGTGCAGTGTGTTTTTATTTATGATAATAAAAGGCAGTGAGTGATTGCAGTAGTGTTTGACTATTTTCTGTGGGAAATAATCCATAATAAAAAGTGGCAGTCTCAATAAATAAATTATTAATGAATATATTTTTTTTAAATTTATTTTCAATTTTATGATTATCATAATATAAAATTGGCATGAGATCAATTCATTTCTAATTTAATGAAATTTATTATTCATATGCTTAAGTGATATATATTTTTTTTAAGCAATTTTTTATTACGGAAACATATTTATGAAATTATTATGATATACTTGTTTTTTTTGTTGATCATAGATGATCCTGAAATTTTTATTTTATACAATATAATTTTTTATGTGTGGAATAAAATTATTTTCAGTTCTTGATTTTTATTTTGACTGGGACAAATTTTATATATACATGAAAATAATTTATTTATAATTTTCAAAGTCATCATATTTCTCAAATAATATATATATATATGGGAATTATTTTTAAACATCAAGAATGTATGTTTCATGTTTTTTTAAATATTTATGTATTAACATTCCATGTTTTATACTTTTATGAATTCCAATTCCACTTTTCATTCCTAAATTGAACATGGGTGTTTGAATACTATTAATTAGTTTTATATTTATTTTTTATTCTTTTTTATGAAACACACACAAAGATATATATATCTATTTATATATTTATATATATTAATGTGCTATATTTCATAATTTTCGATTAAACAGAGTGTGTAACAAACATTGTTGTATTATATGTGGGTACATATTATTCAAAAATATACAAAAAAATGATTTATCTAATGTTCATGAATTAATTATAATTGTTTGTATTTCAAAAATATTTATTTATGTTTAGATATATACATGGAAGAGATTAATGTATCACTTAAGTGATATTAGGAAAATTTTTGGTAAGACAAATAATTATATATTTTTTAGGAATGTTTGTATGAGAAAAAGTTATATGTTTTCTATTTCAAATATATTATGCATTTATATCGTTATCTAAACCATAAATAAAATAAAACCATATGAAATTGAAGTTTTAATTCAAGATTTATTTTTTTAAAATGATTGAAGTTATAAAAACATAGAAACATGTATTTCATAAAACATTGGGTACACACAACGATTTTTATAAAATATCTATGTGGTAAGAGTTTTGTTTGGAACCATACTATAAAATGATATGCAAAGGAAGTTTTTATATTTATTTATATACATATACATATATATATATATATATATATATAGTTTTGGAAGTTTATTTTAATGCAGTTTCATGTTTTCAAAATCAAAATCTCTATTGAAATTATATAAAATCATATCAAGAAAAAAAATTAATTCATAAAATCTGGAACTTGAATATTGTAAATATAGTAGGTAATTGAGGAGTGAACCCATCCTTCATTAAATGGGTAGGCCCAAGGTAGCCTTAAATATTTAATGTTATCATTTTATATTGTTTTTTAAAGCTTACATAAAATTTTCATAAAATCATTAGATTATATTTAAAAAACTTTTTTTAGATTATTAATTTCTAAATATATATATATTTTTTAAAATATATGTAAATTCAATTAAGATTTCAAAGGGTATTTCAAAAAGTATATCATTTTATTATCTAAATAATTTTCTAAATAATTTTTCAATTATATTTTAAAAAAAAATATTATATAAAAAGTATTTCAATGACATAAAAACCCCTTACTAGGCAATTGAATTCTCACAATTTGTTTTCAAATGATTTACCTAGGTATCAAAGAAGATTAAAATCAGATAGCTTCACATTGGGAGATAGTGCGCAAAAAATAATAGATTAATTTTATTTTTTAAAACCATTGATATAGTTATGGTGTTTTTTAATCCCCTTGCACATAGACCTTAAATCTTCCTCTATCATATAATGCAATGTGTATTTTTTTAGTTGTATTTTATATAAAAAAATACAAACATTAATTTCAATCAATAAAACGAGAATCATTAGTTCGAGGTATTATAATTGTTATCATAACTATGTTATAGACAACAATAGAGATTAGATATTTTCACTAAGGAGAAGAAAATTTGTATGTTATAATTTTTTTATTGTTAATTCCCCAAAAAAACTCTTTAATTATAAAAATGGAAATTCAGAAGTGTTGTCTGTCTAATAAACAAACTGTGGGGGAAAAATTCATTTTAGTGGAAATGGGGAAAATGTAACATCCCAAAAATACAATGTAATTAATAAATCAATTAATTTAAAAAGAAAATATTATTTTTAAAACTATGTTATTAAATTTAATAAAAATTAAAATTTAATACATTGATTTGTATGATTTTTCAATATTTCACTTTTTAAATACTTGATGGCACATTAAAATATTATAAATTAACAGTACCTTTTTTAAATATGGTAACATTAAATAAAATTTTCAAATATATTTTTTGAATGAATAAAAAAATAAAAAGAGATGTTATAAGTAATATATTATAGTTATTTTTTTATAAAGTTGTGAATTAAATTAATATATATATATATATATTTATTTATTTATAATAAATAATTCTTTATGTAATTGTCAAAATATAAGATTAATAATGAAATTTTGTTTTAAAAAAATTATTCTTATTTTTCAATGTAATATATATATATATATGAATATGTTTTATAATTATAGATGACTTATAAAATCTGATTTAACTAAAATATAAATTCACCTTATAATTATAATGATAGTTATGAAAATATTTGACAAAAAATAAATATTGAATTAAAATAATTTGACTTGTAATATATCTGATTTTATAATATTTTAAAATATAGATATATATTAAAAAACATTAAATTATATATATATATAGTTTATATATAACATATGATGGAATATAAAACAAATGATAAATCAATAATAAAAAAGGTAAAATGAAATGAAATTGAAGATATGGGTTTTTAACTGTTCGATAGGTTGAATGCCGAGCTATGAGGTACGATGAAGATGGAGTCGAATACCCAAATCTTCTTTGATTTTTAGATTAATATTAAGGGAAAATTGAATGTAGAGAGAATTATCAAGTTTGGGTCTGGAATCGAGTAAAATGGAGGCTTTATAACACCTTGTTTGAATCATGATTAGGGTTCAACTACACCAGATCTATGTTGCATTGAATGTACCAAACATGATTTTGGGGAAAATGGCTTGTGAATTAAATGGTGAGGCTTTAATCTTCTTCGACATCTTCGTCTCTATTTAAATATTCTAAATATTAGGTAGGTGTATCTTCTTTGGAGTTAGAATCATATCATGTGCACTGTTAATAGTTAATTAAATTACCTATATTTAGTAAATTTTAAATTTTATTTCAATCATATTTTTTAATCATGTATCCCTAAAATGATTATAGTACTGTTGATTCTTTTTTGACATTTTTCTTGATATTTATTTATGCTTACAGGTCGATTATAACTATATAATCCGATATAAATTATGGATTTCATACTTTGTGGATTTGAACATGAAATATTTACCAATATATGAAATTTTAAATATCTCTATCAGACTATATGAACATGAAAAACAATTTTTCTTTTTCTTTTTTAATAGAAAGTTTTTTTCTTATATCATAATATGGTATTTAAAATCACTCGATAAACTTACACTACAATCCAATTTGATCAATAAATTATCTTGACCAGTTTAAATAAAAAATATATTTAGTTTAGACCTATAAATAAGTGTCTGGTTTTTTCATTTTTTTCACAATATTTTATTTTTCATTTATTCCATGTTTTATAGTGCAAAGTTTTTGGGATTTTTGAGAATAAGATGCAATTATTCTTAGAAGTACTATTTAAGTGTAATCTGTGATAAATAATCCATGATGACATGTGGAAGTATGAAAAATAATAAATTGGTAACTGATATATATATTTAATATATATTTAATTTTATTATTATAAAATTTTAATATTAGTAGGAGATAAATTATTTTCTATTTTAAAAAATTGATTTATGCATATGTTTAATGAATAGATATTTACTTTCAAGAAATGTTTTATTTAGAAATATTCTTTCTAAAAGGGTTATGATACACTTATTTATTTTCAGTTGATTATATATGATCCTCATATTTTTATTTAAAAGAATACAGTTTTTCTAATGGAGACATGAAATTATATCTAGTCTAGATTTCTATTATTGAAGTGATAAATTTAATTATGTATATTCACATAATTTATTTCTAATTTTCAAAATCCTCATATTTCTGAATATATATATATATTGTTTTTATTTCAAAATATCTATAATGTATGGTTCATTTTTTTAAGTTATGTTTTCATTACAATTCTATTCTTTATAATTCGTTAATTTCAAAGACTACTTTTAATTCATGAATTGAATATGTTTGTATGTGAATTATTGTTCAATATTATTTTTAATTTATAGTTTTATGTATATATATATATATATTGAAGAGAAAATTTTCACACAATTTGAATAAACAATTTAAGTATCATACATGGGTGTATGATACATGGATACATATTGTTAAAACATTTATAAAAATATTATTTATTGAACATTCATGTTTGAATTCAAATTGTGTGTACATATAAAAAATTTATGTATATATAAATATATCCATGAAATTGATAAATGCATATTTTATGTGATACCTGGATATTTTTATATATTACACATAATTATATATATATATATTATGATTATTTTTAAGAAGGAAAGAGTATTTGATTGCTATTGAAATTATTTTTGGAATTCATGTCATTTTTTTAGGAATAAATAAATTAATCAAATATGACATCTAATTTTTTATTCAATATTGATATTTTTAAAATGGTTGAAGTTATAAAAATATGAAAACATGTATTTCATAAAATATTGGGTATGTTCATGGATATTTATAGAAAGTGTATGTTTAAAGATATTTTTTTGGAACCAAAATCATAAATTATACGAAAAGGAAGTTCATATATTTATTTATATAAATAATTTTATATAAAAATATACATGTGAATGTGTATTTTGATGTAGTGACATGTTTTCAATATCAAAAACTACAATGTATGTATATATAAGAATAGTGAGCTTAAAAATGTTTTAATAAAATTTAGCCCTTGAATATTTTAACTAATATAGGAAATTTAAGAGTGAACCCATCCCGCATAAAGTGGGATGTCCCAATATAGGCATTAATGATTCAATTTGACATATTATTTTAATTTCAAAATCATGTGTTTGGTTTTCTAAAAATCATTGTATTATATTTTAAAAGAAATTGTATGTAAGTAATTTTAAAAGTGGAATATAAATTTAAACAAATGAAATTTCAATTATATTTTCAATGGTTATTTTGAAATTTATTTTATGTTATTATAAAAAGATTTTTTGAAATGAATTTATCAATGTTATTTTCAGTGAAATATTTTTATAAAAATAATTTAAATGTTTTCAAAACCCCTTACTGTTCAATTGAATGATCACTATTTTTTTAATGTGTTTCACAAGTATCTTAGATGTTTTATTTTAGAAATATTTTCTTTTGGAGCTAGTGCGCTCAGAAACATATTATACATTTATTTATTTTTCAACTTTGATGAATTCAAGGTGTTGTCTAATCCACCATAACCTAGACCGGTTAAAGGTCATCTATTCTATTAAGCATTCTATATTTTTTAGTTATCATTTATATGAAAATACACAATATGTTTTCATGAAACAAACCATGAAGCATGGGTTTGGGGTGTTATATATTTTTACAAATTCAATTCACATAAGTTGTATAACATAATTAAAAATTTATCATGTAAAATTTTCAAGGATGTTGGTTTTTAATGTGAAAAATGTAAAAATTTTACATTGTTTTTTTAATAAATCTCAATATGAAATTGATTATAATTATCCAAATTGGTTTCATCTATATACAATAAATTAATAATTCTTTAAAACAAATTTAAAATATAATTTAACTATATTAATATATTAAACTGAAACGTAGCTTTAAATAAAAAATCATCGATTTTCACTATTCATCAAAAAATGAATTAATTCAAAAAAACCCAAAATTTCACCAAAGGATAATTTGGACAATATGTAATCTGAAATTATTGTTCTTTTATAAAATTAAAATTTTAAAATTGTGAAAAAATAATTACACTATTTTTTATATATGGAAAAACAAAGTTGTTTATTGAGAAAATTGATTTTCTGAAACGTATAATGAAATTACTGAAAATTATACCATTCATTATCAATATGTTTTCATTATATACGACAACTATCAATAATATTTAAAAATAATTTCATACTATTTAGAAAACTATGTTTAACATCTTGGTTATAATAGTAATCCTTAAATACTTATAATAATAATTTGGCATTTCATAGAAACTCAGTGTTGTGTGTAATGAAATATAAACCTATTATCATTTCCAATGAAATATTAACTTGTTGTTTCATACAATAAAATAATATAATAAAAAGTCATTTATTGGGAATAAAATTCATACAAACATGGGGAGTTACACTCTACCCCACATAAAATAAATTTCAACCATTAAATTAATCCATCTAATAGAAACAATTAGGGGTACATACCTACCTCATTATATCCACATGTTCCCACATAGATAAATTAAACTAGTTGTGTCTCTAAAAAAACATGAACTAGTGGGTGGTCCAGTATCATAGAATATTCTCTGTATAATCTATAATCTCCCCATATTTTTCCTTATAAGTTCAATCTTTTTCTAGTAGTATGAACACTGAGATAAGTACATTTCAAGGGGTAGGTATGTATATTCTTAAAAGAGATTTACAGAAAAAATTGTGTACTTGAGAAATATTTATTAGAGTTTCCATTTGTAATAAAGAAATACATACTCAATTAAAGTTCTTCAAATTGCAAAAATACACAGGGATCTAAATCCCAATATATCTAAATCCCATAAACTTATTCTATGGGTAGAGGAATAGAAACATCATATCATAAACATAAAATTCATGATCACACATGTGATTATCATAAAACCTTTTGTATTGGCTCTGATTTTCATTGATGTGATGCAAAAATTCTCAAAACTTATATGAATTTTCATTATCTCTCTCAAGTCCTAATGGATTTATTTCTCCAACTACATTCCAACACATTAGGTCTCTACATTTATTTTCTTAGATTACATTATAAGGATACATTTTAATTCTTATGAGAAATCTGTTGTTGTATGAAAACTATTCTTGAGGATGGAGTTGACCCAAAAAATCATTTAAATTTGATGAACATGTTTTCATAATATCCTATTGGGTGTCCATAGTTTATTTAGAGTAACAATCTATTTGGTGATCATTTTTAGTGTTGGAAGAAATATTCATATCATGATATTGTCTAAAAAATCAATATAACAATGAAGAAAAACTCATGTCCAAATCAGAAACAATGGAATGTGGTACTCCTTGAATCATTACCCCTTTATTATTGTATATCATGAAAATATCATTTAGAGTGAATAGTTCTCTAATAGAAATGAATTTTGGTAAAATGTTAAGGTGGTTGTAGTACAACCATATAGAATTATTACCTGTTTACATTTTGGGTAGTCTTGCGTAAAATAATCCACTTGGTTGTTCTCCCATTTCCTTTCTGGAATGGGTAATAAATGAAATTTCCTCTTATACTATTATCATTCATACTTATCTTAATTACATACCATGGACATAGACACAAATAGTATTATATATGTCTTAATTCCATCCCACTAGAAGTATTATTTCAAATCCTAATACCTCTAAGTACATGAAATATGAATAAATAATGAAAAATATAAATTTATTCAAAATGAACCATCTTCTAAATCAATAATATATGAAACTTCTATATAAATCCTCAACCTTATATTCTCCCACGATCAATGTTAAACATAGAAACATTTCTAAATTTCATTTTGATGTTATATATCTTCATTTGACACTTCATTAATCTTCACATGGATATATTTTTGAATATTTAGTTAAGAATGAAAAAATTTCCCTACATCATCCAATATTTTTAGAACTATCCTTTGAAAATTCATAAATATTGGATATTTTGTGATCTTCATCATGGGTAAGATTGCATTATCCTTTTGAATCACAGCATCGGCCTCCTTTTTTTCTTTCATATGGAGATAATATATTGAGTAGTCATAATTCTTTTTTATTTATATACATATTCTTTATCTCATGATCCAAAATATAATTGTGAAAAATATAGCTTAAACATTTCTAATTAGTTTTTATATCACACTTTTCTCTATAAATATAATTCGAACATATATTTAAAGTAATAATTATCTTGACTAACTAAATACCATGAGTTGGGTAATTTTTCTCATGACAATTAAATTTTCATGAAGAAAACACTGTCATAATGATTTTTCTAATGATAACACATCACATTCCCATAATAAATCCATCAGTATATATTCCATAACATTATATAGTATAGTTTAATGTTATCATAGGTCCATTGACTGACCATAGTAATTATTCCTCGACCTTTTCTTCACTATCATCCATCCAATGGAAACTGGAACCCTGCCAATTTAACCTGCTGAGTGTATTGGGGACTAGTGATAAATTCCCCCCAAATAATTCATACTAATAATAACAAATAGCACCCTTCTGATTACAGTCATCACATGTGGTCTGTACCAACATTCAATACATCTTATATTTTATGGTTCCAAATATATACCTTATATTGATTATTGAGACCAATAATAGAAACCTATTATATAAAAAATTCATACTATTTATAATTTGTATATAATTCCTCCTTCTTTAGGTTTTGTAGTATAATTTTTACATAATGTCCCTGAACATCAAAACTCTTTTAATAAATGAGAATTAATTCTATATATACTATCAAAAGATGATTAAGGAAATATCAAAATTCTATATTCCTTAAATACATGATGATTTAAGGACGATTGGTAAGACCAAAAGGAATCAACACATAATCTGTATGTCCACACCTTGTATAGAATGCTATCATGGGTATATCCTCTTTTATAACCCAAAATTGATTACATCTAGAATGAATGTTAATCATTTAAAATTATTAATGTCTACATAGTGGATCAAACAAAGCATAAATATGGGGAAGTGGATATTTTTTCATTATGATGATCTTGTTAGGTTCATGATAATCAATACAAAGTCTCATTCATCAATCTCTCTTCTTAACAGACATAATATGTGCACCACTAGGAGACAAACATGGAAAAATTAATAATTTCTCAACATGCTCTCAAAATTTCTTCTTCAATTCGTGAAATTCAATAGGGGATATTATATAGAGAGTCTTCAAAATAGGTGTGGCACCATGTTTGATTTATATTGAAAACTCAACTATATTATTGGGTGGAAGACATAGAAATTAATTTTGAAATACCTCCACAAAATCCTAAACAGTAGGTATAACATTCTTGTTTTGTTTCTCCCTAAACAACTTTGATAAAAACCCATTATGAAAAGGAATAATGACCAATAAAATAGATATGATTTTTTTATAACATTATTTTTATCATGACATTGATCGATTATCATAGTCTAGTTTTGAATGTTAGACAGGAATTTCATTCCATATATATTTATGAAATTCTTATTTAAATAAAGTAAATTGATTGCTATGATAACATAAAATTCAAAGAGATTGAGAATAAAAATAATTATCGGAAATAGATTACAGCAGATTTCAAAAAGAGAGGAAAAATTGACTTTTGATATACTCATCACATAATAAGGGGGTTTCAATTCTAATTCAGAAACTAATAATTAAAATTACATCCTAATACCCATAGAATATTATTTAGATATAAAATAATGTGTAGATCCATATTCAAATAAAACATTAGATGTTCTAGTGTGACTGGTATGTGTGCCTATCACCAGGTTGTTTTCGTTCCATGCATTAATAATTATAATCAAATGAGATTTCCCATTATCCTTCCTCTTAAGTGTATGATGACATTTATCATCATCATTTACCATTTTATTTGGGGACTAGGTAGCATAATTATCATTTTATATTCACTTGAAGCACTGAAGAATGGGAAGTACATTCATTGTAGAATTATCTCTATTCACAACATTATCTAACTTCTTCAAATCACTATGATTGTCAAATTTTTAGTGTCTATAATTCCCCCACTTAAAAAATTTTCATGTCTACTTAATATCATTTCCTCCATATTTATTTTTACACATTGACAATAAATGAAATATTATTCACTTTTATCCATGGTTCTTTGTAACACCACGAGATTTTATGATAAATATTATTTTTAATTTCATTGATATCTTGTGTTGTACGCTACACCAAAAGGAGCTTTCACAACACACATCCTTGACTTGCCTTTCATTACACGCAATCACGACCTTCCTCGATAGCATGTGTAGTACGCAATACCGAGTTTCAGTAAACAACGATATGCTATTAAAATATTATTAAAACAAGTCATTATGAATAGTAATAACCACTTTTTGATATATTGTAAATTTAATTTTTTGAAAATGGACTTCATTTTTTGATTCGGAATATTGAAATTAGCTTAGGGCGAAATTTTGGTACTTTTCAGCTAACTTTCATTTTCTAATGAATAGTGAAAATTACTAAATTTTAATTAAAAACAACCTTTTTAATCGAAATAATTAATATTAATAAATTATTAATTTTAGTGGTTTTAAAGTATATTTAGAATATATTTTTACAATTTAATACAATTTTGGTCATTGGATGTAATTTCACATTTAAACCAGACATAAACAAGTGTCAATCTTTTGATAGTTATTATCTCTTTAGAAGATGCTATTTGTTTTGACGACGAGAATTAATTTTTAAATTAATTAATGCAACTGATATGTTTTGAATTTGGAAAAATAGAAATCATTTTTTAGTTCATAATATCAAATATATCTTAGGCCTAATTTTTGGTATTTTTCTGGAAACATTCATTTTTTGATGAATAGTGAAACCACTAAGTGGTAGTTTAAAAAAATGAATTTTTCATAAAACATAATTTTACCGCTTCTGTGAGTGGAATTTAAAACATATGAGAGAAACGGTTGATCTCAGTAAGTAAAATGTGGTTCAATGAGATGAAAATAATTTTTGGTGAATAGTAACTTTTTACTTTTTTCACGGTTAAAAGTAAATATAGTAATTAAGGGTAAAAATGATATTATTATTACCCTAACACATGTTATAATTCTATAATATAAGTTTAATTCGACCACAAACAACCTTAGGAATAAAATATGTCCATTTAGGCCCATTTGGATCAGATTAGGACAATATTATTAATTTATTTAAAGAAGGGTTAAAATAGTTAAAATCAATTTTTAATAAGTAGTTAATTTTTAATATAGGGTAATACATAAGATAAATTCAACTATAAATATTCATTAGAAAGGTAAAAATATTTCTTACATAATGGTATTTTATTTGTAATTTTTGAACTTTAAATAATTTAATTAATTTATGACACAGTGATGATGCATCAATTATCTTATTAATGAAATATTGACATAATTGATGTTATAAACACCAAAATAAATGTAATATGAGACTTTTTATGGATTCCACTAATTTTATAGTTTAATATGACATGTTAGTATTGATTTAATTAACTCTTTTCGAACTAATAATTCTGTTATAAGCTTCACAAAAATCAATTACTAAATAGTGTCAAAATTGAAATAAAATAATTTTTTAAAAAATATATTATATTTTTATTTTTTATTTTTTTACTAAAAATCTAAGGATCAGAAAAATGACTTATATAAGGTTATAAATATTAATAATAAACAACTTGGGGTTCGTTTGGCTTCTTATAGTAAGTTTATTAACCATATAGTGTAAGAACACAAAAAGACACGGTAAAAGTAAAATTATCTAACTTAAAGTTAAATATAAATGATAAGGTTAAAATAGGAACCTAAACTTGTATAAATTATATTGGATGAGAGTATTTAGACCCATACCCACCTTATCTTCTAAATAATTCAATTTGGAGCTATTTAAAACCGAATTGGGCTTTATAATAAAATAAAATTTTTAGTTTTTTCAAAAGAGCCCCTCTCCTCCCATATAAAAGGGCACTTCCTCCTTCTCTTCCTCACACCACTTTGAGCCTTCATGCTCGTCCAACCCCTGAAAAATTATCTTCTTCACTTACCTAGAAACATCCTAGAGGTCCTAGTCTTCTTCAAAGACCAATTTTAGTGCCCTAAGAGGAGGACTCAAATAGGTGCTTCAAAGAAGAGGTAATGTATGTTTCCGATTCTTTCAAATTTATTTCTTCTTCCACTTCTTCTTCTTAGGTTGTTTCATTATGAAGTAATAACATCAGTATCACTCATATACTGATATGTTATTATAAGTTTGAAACAACCTTATTTCACCATCTATCTATCCTATGGAAAACAAAATCACCGCGCGTGCGTACGTACGAAATACCGTCTCCACGCCGTGGTGTAATCTATTATCCACCACCGCCTTACATGGATGGGTATAATGGTGTAATTAATAATGATATATGATTATATTAAAAGTATATTTATTTTTAAATAGTATACATACAGTCCAATACAATTCCACGATCATGAGAACGATATCATCGCTCGTGCGTACGTACGGACTACCGTCTCCACGACGCGATGAGATTCATTCTCCACATTAACCATTCATTAATGATTATACATTATATATAATAAGTAATCATGAAACAAATGACATAATAATGATACTGGATTCAGTTAAACTCAATAAGGAAACGAAAACAGTGTTCATGCGTACATACGGCCTACCGTCTCCATGAACGGTGTATTTCTTTCCATTTATTGATATATTATATATATGTATATTCTGAATATATATTATATATAAATCATTTTTTATATTCTGGAATTAAGTAATCATGATTTAAGTAATCATATGACTAATTAGCAGTCAAAACACGGGCGACAAAAGAAACGATTTTACCCAAAACGCTCTTTAACCTGGAATTTACAAATGAATGGGTAAAATAAAGTCATAAGTGAACCATATATGATATCATAACAATGAGTATGATTCTGGAATAAGTAAATGACATTATTTAAATCATTATACGTGAGGTTCGGACACTTACAATGCCAATCGGAGCTAAAGTAAGGGAAATATCACAATCTCATTTTTATCCGAGATTGTTTAACTTTGGTATTTACTGGGGTGTATTTTATCATCCACATCCATGTTTCCTCAATATGTAATATTATTTCCATCCACCTAAAATTGTTTAAATCAATTTTTACCCATTGGTGAGTTTATAGTAAAAGATATGAAAGGAATCTTTTGTCGTTTTTCGTATGATGTACTTTTTGACTTTTCCGACAAAAGTACGAGAAGAATGTTTTTTTTAACTTATACGGCATGAATGGATTTTTAAAACATTATTTCCAAGAATCTTCCTTTACGAGTTTTTCAATTTTATTTTTAATCAACTTCTTTTAGTTTAAAATTGTAAGACATGTTAAGAATGTAAAATATTTTTGAAGTAAAAAAGGATATTTTCCTCAATAATTAATTTCAAGTGTTTTATCAAAACCATTTTCCATCTAAAATGAAATTATTTCATATGTGTATGTTTCAAGTATAATGTATCTATGATTTATATGGTTTCACTTTTCTTATTATGAAATGATATCCATTACTTTTATATGGATTATGTGAGGATGGGATGATGTTTATGAAATGCATTTTATTCATTGGGTTATGATGAATGTCTTATGTTTATTTTGTGGAAAAAGTAAGAATGATTTCATTATGAGATGGGTGGGACCTATATCTCACTCCAATGCATTGGGTAAAGATTTTATATCTCATGAGATAGACATGGAAAGAACAGTAAGTTAATCCGGTTCAGTTTTACAGGACTGAAACGAGGAGTGAACTCGATTCAGAATGGTACTTTGTCCACTAAGATGGTATTGGCAGCAATGCCTTGGCTACAATGGAAATCATTACATGTGCTTAATGGATTCCACAATTACAAGTTTTATTCCCACACTATTTTATCATTCTTAATGTTTCTTTATGATCTATGCCTTACTTACTTCCATATTTTATGTCATTGCTCAGGATTTTGATATTTAAACATTATGTTCATGTTTTTATGTTCAAATATATATAGTATGTTTTATTTTATCCATGCTTAACCTTACTGAGAATTTGAGCTCACCCTTTTTATGTTTTCTTTTCCCAAAGATATAAAGAAAGGTTTTAGGTAAGAAAAAAAGGGAAGATCTTTATGGGAGATGTTGAAGATCTTTCACCATGATTAGAATATTTTATTCTGAGTTTCAAAAGACACTAAACTATTATGGTCCTTGTGTGTCTATTTTGGTTGTGTATTAAGAATTCCACAAAAGTAATGTAATGTCCATGTACATCATGCCTCGGGTCTCTATAGATGGTATCAGAGGAAAGTTTTAGTCAACCTTTGGAAACTAGGATGCGAGAACTTTAGTGAGATCCCTAGAGATATTTCTAAGGTATGTCTAGGGATGTCACTAATGTTAACTATAAGTATAGGTTTTAGTACTAGAATTATGGTAAAGTTATTAGAATTAAACCTAGGATGATAGATGTTGAAGGTACTCCCCCTTGATTATGTTATTTTCCTTGTATGATTTTTGCCTCTCACAGAATTCTTTTTGTGTTTTAGTAAATGGAGGTAACCAGAAAAAATTCGGTTAGCATTGAATTCAATGGACAAATTGGTGACTATGAGCAAAAAAATTGCATAATTCCTAGAGATAATGATATTGTGATTATGGAAAACCAGTCATCATGATATATGATTAACAAGGTGAAATTTAGTGGTATGACTAATTCATCAAATAAGAGGAAGATAGACTTTTATTCATGTTCACATGTTGAAGAGCATAAAGAAAGGAAGATAGATATTTCTAAATAAGGGAAGAAGAACCATGAGGAATACCTCAAATGGAGGGGCATATGTTATCTGTGTGGAGAAAAGGGACATAGAGTGATAGACTGTTATGGAGTTCAATGTCTTATTTATGGAGAACATGGGCATTACCCAACTCAATGCCCTGACCTAATAAGTTACTTCTAATTTAAGGAAGGACTTATTCCAAGACAATCATTGAAGATGATGGTTTGAAGTGTTTATGTATTGGTATTCAAGAATAATGTTATTGAGGTACATTTATGGTATATTGGAATATCAATGTATTGGTCCATTGTGGTTTTCTATATGAATATGGCATCGGTAACCTTGAAAAGTGATTGAAATATTTTTGGAAACCAGATGATATTAACATAATGAAGGGATAAAGAGAATCTAATATTTTTGATAGTATTCATGAGCTCATGATTGATATAAGGACTGAGTGGTATCATGGTTGGAGTATATAAAATTTTTGGGAGTTAAGTATGTGTAAAAGAGTAATCTTTTGACAGCATTCATGTTTGCACTAAGGTTAAATGGGTATTCATTTTTCAAGAGAATACATGATTAAGGTATTCACATGATTGTAATTTGACCAAAAAGATATATATTATGATATATGGGGGATAAATGAAGGCATTCCCGTGATTGTTATGTGACATTTCATGTAATCATTTTCAATATACTATAAGCTTGGACTAAAGTATTTTAGATATGCCTGAAGATTGGAATGGAATATATTGGACATAAGTTAGGATAGAACTTTTTTCGATATTATTGATGAAATTTTATAGTAATATAGCTTTAGAAAAAGGTCAACCTGTAGGAAGGGCGACAGCCCATCGCGTCGGACAAGGCTGTGGGAATCGAACCCACAACCGGAGTGCGACTGGACTTTATCGCCTACCACTGGCCTACATGAAGTCCATGTTTAGTAGAAAATAGTATTATTATATTAAGCAATATGATATATAAGTCCATTTTAGGAACCATATATGATTAATCTCACTATAGATTGACTTATGTATATTTAATAAAATTTTCTAACCTTTTGTTTGAGATAGATGGAATGATCTGTCATTCTATCACACTATCTGCTAACATTTCACGAATAAAAAATTCCACTTCATTTATTTAAGAGATGAAGTGGAAATTGTTCAAGGCACGAACAATAGTGAGATTGTACCAAAATAAAGTAAGTATTTCTCTTAATTCAAATTCTTCAACTTTTGGTAAATGATCTTGAAAACCAAAAATGTTATCCTAGTGCCCTTATATCAGATGAATCATATGGTACCTTATATAATCAGAAATATATGTCTTTGTGATTGTTGGATTTTTCATAGCTATGTTCTCTACCACTCTCTATTAGAACATGATGGTTAGATTTCTCTTCCATATCCATTTTTCCACCTATGTTCTCCTAGGTGGAAACCCAGTGATTAGTTAATTTGGTTAACTTTTATGTTTCATACTTTAGTTTTTAAAGATATGTTTTGGTATTCCTTTTTACAATGTGGGTTTCTATTAATGAATCTTTCGAGTAGTAAACTATTTATATCCCTGATGAATTTCGAGGGCGAAATTCATTTTAAGGGGGGTAGAATGTAACACCATGAGATTTTATGAAAAATATTTTTTTAAAATTAATTAATGCCTTGTGTTGTATGCTACACTAAAAGGAGTTTGCACAACACGCATCCTTGACTTGCCTTTCAATACACGCAATCGTGACCATCCTCGATAGTGTGTGTAGTACGCAATACCGAGTTTCACTAAACAATGATATGCTATTAAATTATTATTAAAACTAGTCGTTATGAATAGTAATAAACACTTTTTCAAATTTTGTAAATTTTATTTTTCAAAATGGAATTAATTTTTTGATTCAGAATATTGAAATTAGTTTAGGGTGATATTTTGGTACTTTTCAGCTAACTTTCATTTTCTGATGAATAGTGAAAATTACTGCATTTTAATTAAAAACAACCTTTTTAATCGAAATAATTAATAGTGATAAATTATTAATTTTAGTGGTTTTAATGTATATTTAGAATATATTTTTACAGTTTAATAAAATTTGGTCATTGGATGTAATTTCACATTTAAACCATACATAAACAAGTGTCAATATTTTGATAGTTATTATCTCTTAAGAAAATGCTATTTGTTTTGATGATAGGAATTAATTTTTAAATTAATTATTGCAACTAATATGTTTTGAATTTGGTAAAATTTACAACATTTTTGTGTTCATAATATCAAATATAGCTTCGGCCTATTTTTTGGTATTTTTCTGGAAGCATTCATTTTTTGATGAATAGAGAAACCACTAAGTGGTAGTTTAAAAAGAAGAATTTTTCATAAAACATAATTTTACCGCTTCTATGAGTAAATTTAAAAAATCCAAGAGACACGGTTGATGTTAGTAAGTAAAATGTGGTTCAATGAGATGAAAATAATTTTTGGTGAATAGTAACTTTTTACTTTTTTTTACCAAGGTTAAAAGTAAATAGGGTAATTAAGGGTAAAAATGATATTTTTATTACCCTAACGCATGTCCTAATTCTATTGTATAAGTGTAATTTGACCACAAACAAACTTAGGAATAAAATATGACCATTTAGTCCCATTTGGATTAGATTAGGACATTTATTAATAATTTATTTAACGGTGGGTTAAAATAGTTAAAATGAATGTTTAATAAGTAGTAAATTTTTAATATAGTGTTATACATAAGATAAATTCGACTATAAATATTAATTAGAAAGATAAAAATATTTCCTACATAATCGTACTTTATTTGTAATTTTTTAACATTATATAATTTAATTAATTTATGACACAATGATGATGCAGTAATTATCTTATTAATGAAATATTGACGTAATTGATGTTATAAACACCCAAATAAATGTAATTTGAGCCTTTTTATGAATTCCAATAATTTTATAGGTTAATATGACATGTTAGTATTGATTTAATTAACTCTTCTAAAACTAATCATTCTGTTATGAGTTTCACAAAAATCAATTACTAAATAGTGTCAAAATTGACATAAAATAGTTGTTAAAACAAATATTATATTATTAATTTAAATTTTATTCCTAAAAATCTATGGTTCGGAAAAATGACATAGATAAGGTTATATATATTAATAATAAACAACTCGGGGTTCTTTTGGCTTCTTATCATAAGTTTATTAACCTTATAGTGTAAGAACACAAAAAGACATGGTAAAAGTAAAATTATCTAACATAAAGTTAAATATAAATGATAAGGTTAAAATAGGAACCTAAACTTGTCTAAATTATGTTGGATGAGAGTATTTCGACCCATCCCCACCTTAGCTACTAAATAAATTAATTTGGAGCTATTTAAAACCGAATTTAGCTTTATAATAAAACAATATTTTTAGTTTTTCCAAAAGAGCCCCTCTCCTCCCTTATAAAAGGGCAGCTACTCCCTCTCTTCCTCACACCACTTTGAGCCTTCTTGCTCGGAAAACCCCTTAAAAATTCTCTTCTACACTTCCCTAGAAACATCCTAGAGGTCCTGGTCTTCTTCAATGACCAATTTTAGTGCCCTAAAAGGGGGACTCAAAGAGGCGCTTCAAAGAAGAGGTAATGTCCGTTACTGATTCTTTCAAATTTATTTCTTCTTCCACTTATTCTTATTAGGTTGTTTCATTATGAAGTAATAACATCAGTATCACTGATATAATGATTTTTTATTATAAGTATGAAACAACCCTATTTCACCATCTATCCATCCTACGGAAAACAAAATCACTGCGCGTGCATACGTACGGAATACCGTCTCCACGCCGTGGTGTAATCTACTTTACACCACCACCTTACTTGGATGGGTATAATGGTGTAAATAATAACTATATATGATTATTGTAAATTGATATTTATTCTGAAATAGTATACATACACTCCAAAACAATTCCACGATAATGAGAACGATATCATCGCTCGTGCGTACGTACGGACAACCGTCTCCACGACGCGATGAAGTTCATTCTCCAAGTTAACCATTCATGAATTATTATACAGTATATATAATAATTAATCATGAAACAAATGAAATAATAATGATATTGGATTCCATTCAACACAATAAGGAAAGGAAAACAGCGTTCATGCGTACGTACGACCTACCGTCTCCATGAATGGTGTATTTCATTCCATTTACTGATCTATTATATATATGTATATTATGAATATATATTATATATAAATCATGTTTTTTATTCTGGGATTAAGTAATCCTGATCTAAGTTATCATGTGAATAATTACAAGTCAAAACACGGATGACAAATGAAACGATTTTACCCAAAACGCTCTTTAACATCGAATTTAAAGAACGGGTAAAATAAAGTCATAAGTGAACCATATATGATATCATAAAAATGATTATGACTCTGTAATAAGTGAATGACATGATTTAAATAATTATACAGGAGGTTCAGACACTTATGAAGCAAATCGGACCTAAGGTAAGGGAAATATCACAATCTCATTTTTATCAGAGATTGATATTACTTTGGTATTTACTGGGGTGTATTTTATAATCCACATCCATGTTTCCTCAATATGTAATATAATTTCCATCCACTTACAATTGTTTAAATCAATTTTTACCCTTTGGTGAGTTTATAGTAAAAGATATTAAAGGAATATTTTGTCGTTTTTCGTACGAGGTACTTTTTGACTTTTCCGACAAATGTACATGAATAATGTTTTTTTAACTTATACGGTATGAATGGATTTTTAAAAGCTTATTTCCAAGAAGCTTCCTTTACAAGTTTTCATGTTTTTTAATCAACTTATTTTAGTTTAAAATTGTAAGACATGTTAAGAAAGGAAAATGTTTTTGAAGAAAAAAAAGATATTTTCCTCAAGAATTCATTTCAAGTGTTTTATCAAAACCATTTTCCATCTAAAATGAAATTATTGCATATGTGTATGTTTCAAGTATAAGGTCTCTATGATTTACATGGTTTCACTTTTCTTATTATGAAAGGATATCCATTTCTTTTATATGTATTATGTGATGATGGGATGATGTTTATGAAATCTATTTTATTCTTTGGGTTATGATGAATGTTTTATGTTTATTTTGTGGCACAAGTATGAATGATTTCATTATGAGATGGGTGGGACCTATATCTCCCTCAAATTCATTGCGTAATGATTTTATATCTCATGATATAGACATGGCTGTAACGGTAAGTTAATCCGGTTCAGTGTTACAAGACTGAAACGAGGAGTGAACTCGATTCAGAAAGGGACTTTGTCCACTAAGATGGTCTTGGTATCAATGCCTTGGCTAAAATGGAAATCATTACATGTTCTTAATGGATGCCACAATTATATGTTTTATTACCATGCTATTTTATCATTCTTAATGTTTCTTTATGATCTGTGCCTTACGTACTTCCATGTTTTATGTCATTGCT
Source organism: Viscum album (assembly GCA_963277665.1). Lineage (NCBI taxonomy): Eukaryota > Viridiplantae > Streptophyta > Magnoliopsida > Santalales > Viscaceae > Viscum > Viscum album. The sequence goes on from OY728122.1 coordinate 1,975,070,929, forward strand.
CAAGATTTTGATGTTTAAACATTATGTTCATGTTTTTATGTTCAAATGTATATATTATGTTTTATTTTATCTTTTATTACCCTTACTGAGCATTTGAGCTCACCCTTTTTATGTTTTCTTTTCCCCAGGATATAAAGAAAGGTTTTAGGTAAGAAAAAAAGGGATGAACTTTATGGGAGATTTTAAGATCTTTCACCACGATTAGAAGATTTTATTCTGATTTTACAAAGACACTGAACTATTACGGTCCTTGTGTGTCTATTTTGGTTATGTATTAATTATTCCGCAAAATTAATGTAATGTCCATGTACGTCAATCTTTGGGTCTCTACATTCTTATATTTCCATTTGAATTCCATGTTTCTCTTCAAATCAAAACAATGAGATTTATTTGCAACTCCAATCTCCATTTCCTCTGTAACATAATATCTAACAATATCTTCATTGATATTGATTATTCCGAAAGTTAATGACCTTTAAATAATTATATTTTAGACACTCAAAAATTAATCATTCTTTCCATTAGAGTGGATGATAATTCAATATGTCTACCATTAAAGTCTTGTAAAATTTTATTCTTAAGTACTATAGGATTCATCATCCCTTTTATTTTATATGTTAAATTCCTTATCCATTTTCATACAAAAAATTTGAGGAATGTAATTATTGAAAAATTATTTCATGAAAATTTTTCAATCCTTGGAGTCAATTTCATATTTGTTCCCCATATTATTTATTATACTCCACCATTGTTTTGATTAACTATCTAAATGATAAAAAATGGGGTTCTCATGTTCCAAACTTTGGAGAACATAAAATATCTCATCAATAGTGTTGATCCATAGCTCATCCACTAATGTATTAGAAGATCCACTAAAATAAGTGTGATGTTTAATCATTAAGGAGTAAATAGAATGTTACTAACTAATTAGATAATTTGGGTGTCAACAATTATTTAATACTTTATAATTTTTTTTGAACATCACAAAAATATTTTTCATTATAGTTATAATAGAATTTAGTTTCTCAGGAGGATAATCATTTCATTTCCTATAAAATTCAATATTAATGTGGTTACATTATGTTCATAATATTAAATAAAATAAAAAATAATATAGTGAGAAACACTAATAATTGTTTTAAAAACACATAATCAAGAGTAATTACTTATAAAATATCAATATATGAAAGTTAGAATTATCCTAGGGAATCCATGATCATCCTTTGTTTGAAAAACCATCAAAGTTTTCATAATTAAAATACTGATTTACAATATCATAACCCCTAGGATTTTTAGACTATGTATGTAGTATGACCAGTATTTTTGCACCAATTCCTAACTGATTCTAGATCAATATAGTGTTTTTAGTGTTATTTCCCCTATTTATATCAATGATATAACAAAAACCACTTAGATTATCCTTATAGATATTTATTTCTAGATACACCACATAATCTATTCATTACTATGATATAATATTTTAACCATGATTTTGTTTTATTCTAAGGGTTTTAACTAGACTATTCTCAACATTGATTCAAATAGTTTGATAAGCCTTTCAAATGATACCTACAATAGAGAACTGTGATTTTCAAAAAAAAAATATCCTAGAAGATGAGTATTAATTTTATTTAAAAAAAATACATTCCAAATAATATTAATATTTTAGTTTCATTATAATAATGGTTAAACCCACATCTAGTTTATAAAATAAAAATATTACTTCCTACTAGGATCTTCCGAAATAACACCCTTAAAATCAAAATCATACATAATATTATTCATAATAACCATGTGAATGGAAACAAAAGAAAGAGTGGGCTCAGATTCATAGTAAGGATAAATATTGGATATATGTTAGAATAATAATGAGAATAATCGTATGATAATATAAACATAATATTAGAAGATCATAACCTGGATATCAAATATCATAATCATGATTCATGAAATAGTGATTTGAATTTATATGAAATGAATCTTAAAGTAATCACTGTGAATAATCCATGTGAGGACAACAAAGGTATAAGACTCTAAATTTTTGAAAAAATAAGAACGTAAAAATCATTACATAATAGTCAAGGCTCGTAGCATGGCTTTATTTGTGGAATGGGTTCACTCCCCAAAAAATCATAGTAGTCAGGCTTCATTACCCTGATAATATAAGTTGAAAAAGTGTCTTACTGAACCAGGTTCACTCCCCATTGCATCCATGTAAATATCAGGAGATATAAATCATTACCTAATGAATTGGTTGTAGATATATGTATCACCCATCACATAATGTAATCTTACATATATGACCCAAAAAAATCATAAAAATGCATCATATCAAAACACATAAAATGAAATAACAATCATACACTTTTAATCAGATATGAACCTATTGAAAATAAACATGTTTCATAACTATTTTATCATAGAAAGATCAAATAATGGAAGATTGTGTCATATTCATATAACCCATGGAATAGAAACATATTTCATAAACAACATCCCATGAAATCATAAACCATTCAAGGAAAGTGTATGAATGGTAACCTTGGATCATATTCCAACTAATGCATTAGTAACACCATCAAATGGATTTCTACATGGAAAATAAATTATAAAAATCATTTAAATATTTAATTATTTATATATCTTATAATCCATAAAAAAATATTTTAAAAATAGAAAATTTTTGTAATACATCTACCTTTGAAACCCAATTTAAAAATAACATATTTCATGAATTTTAGGAAAAAAATTATCTAAAAATAATCTTATAATCGTGAAAAAAATTCTTCAATGAAGTGGTGTTCAGGATGATGGCTAAATCCATACATGAAATTCATGTTAAATGATCAATTATTTTATATTATAATATGTATGGAAAAGTTCCTTGATCAGAAAAATACATGAATATTTCATTGAAAGAAAAATTATAAGGAAAAAATGTATAATTGTTTCCTTAATAAATCGTTTTCAAGAGGTTAAAATATGTTCATTTTCATTTGAATACGTTGTTTCGAATGAAAATAGATTTATGATTGAAGAGATAAAAAATGTAAGGTTTTAAAAAATATATATTTCCAGAACTAGGATATATAGAAAAGAGTATAATAATGGTATTATTAAATTAATACATCATGAATAAATAGTATATAATAATCTTAATGATTTTTATGGGGTTATGTATCATAATATATCATAAATGGTTGAATGATCTTAAATAATCATGATAAATAATGAGAATGAAGTAATAATCTCTTACCAGTTTGGTAATATTGAATCATAAAACTCTTGATGAAAAATCCTGAAAATGAAACATAAAATATAATTATCAATAAATAATTCATTATATTACATTTAAAATGGGTTTTATACACACCACATGAATGAATATAGGTTTATAACATAATGTGTGACTCAAATAAGGCGGATTTAGACAAAAACCCCTCTTATCGTGTTTGTTACATTTTAAAAAAAACCCCCATGAAAGAGAGATACCCAAATTTATTTTTAAATAAAAATAATTTTAAGTATAATAATCATACTATACACCTAGGGGATTTATTAACCCCACATAATATAAATATGTGGTGATCATGGCTTATGTCTCCTAGAAAATAAAAGTTGGATGGAAATCCATTACCTTTTGTCTTGACTCCAATCATAATATTTCAATTCACTATTTAAAAATATAAAATATTATTATTATTATATCAAAGAACCATATTGATATATATAATATTTGATATTATTTACATCAAACCTTATAATATAATTTTATTAAAATATCCATGTTCATGTTAGGTTTTGGGTAATATACCCTTTGTTTTTCGTACATTTTTTAACTTTTTATTCACTGTCCTCTCTACATAGATAACGATTTAACGATATAAATAACTATAAAAATTATATTAAAAACACATATATATTAATTATTTATTTTTTTAATTTATCCAATTCAACTTATTAAAAGAAAATTAAATATATCATTCATAGATATGGTATGTTGTACGTACCCGTGAACATTGCTCAGAATTTCGAGTCATGTGGAATGAAAGAAAATTAATATATATATATATATATATATTATAATTATTATAAATTTTAATTTTATATATTTCACATAATAATATTAAAACTATACGTAATAAATTCCATGTAATGGGTGATCACATCACATCGATTCGTGTGGGGGTTGTCTGCCATACCCAGAAACGATGTTATCATATTCCCAAAGAAAGGAAAGAATGAATTTATGAGATATATAATAGTAAAATATTGATAAATACCTTATATATTACATATATATAATTTATAAATATTATTTTAATCATTATCCTCCCCCTTGAAATGTGTTAATTAACAAACGAACAACATAAATTTGTATAGAGATAATCTCCAATAAATACAAACAATGATTTCGTATCCCATTTGATGGATGTGTATGTGATTCTATGTGATAAAATTAAAATAAAAACATCTTAGTATTATTATTATATTGAATATATTATATAATAATCATATGAATAATATTTAATTTATTTGTGGATGAAATAAAACCAAAACATTCGTTGATGAACATTCCCTCTTATTGGGGTATCTTCATTTAGTTTGGAGCATAGGACATTAATGGTTGGATTTATACCTAATTTAATGATTATATAATATTACTTTGTATGTTTGGAAGTATTGTTACAGGGATTATTGAAAAACATGGCTTGATAGGTGTGATGAAGTGAGGATAGTGAATGTCATTTTATTATGGAGGATGAGTGTATTTCATTAAAATACCTATATTTAATCACAATTGGAAAGTATCTATTACCACATGAGTCTTCAAAATAGGAAAAAAATCATGTCAGGGAATAACTGGCCACTAAATACTACCAGCGTAAAAATAAATAAAAATTTTCACGTTATTCCTTAGTCTTTACATAAACTCAATTTTATCTTTATAGTTTTTACTGATGTAATATATTACTTATAATTTACCTATGAAATTTAACAATTAATATTATAATTAAAAATATAATATTTAGATAATTTACACCCGTTGAATATTAATATTAATACGAATAAACTATATAAAATTCCTATGTATTTGTAAGATAATTGTTAATAGAATCACATCTAATGCACAAAACCCCATTTAACCTTAATCTCTTTAATTAATTTTAATTTTTTTTAAAAAAACAAAATTTATCTAAAAATATGTTGAAAGCATCAGTTAATATAAAATATTATAATTCCAAATATTAATTCTATTTTTACAAATTAAATTCAAATTTTATCATAAATTAATTGAAAATTATTCCTATACACATGTTGAGAATGTTGGTTTTCAAGTGAAAAACATTAAAACTTTACAATGTTTTAATTTTCATTTTAAATAAAAAAATTTTTTGTTGAATTAAATTTGAATCCATTATGAATAATTGAACTAGTGATACTTTAAAACCAATTTATCATATAATTTAATTACATAAAAAATTAGACAAAAATATAGTTTTCAATTTAAATTCATTATTTTTAATAATTCATCGGAAAATAAAATATACAAGATAAATGACAATAATTCAATGTAATAAAATATTTAATATAAAAATTACAGATTTATTTTTATTTTATCAAATAAAAACACTAAAAGTGTTAAAAAATTAATTATATAACTATTTATAAAAGGACTCAAATATAGTTATTTTAAGAAAATAGTTTTTTCAATACTAAGGAAGACTTTAATAAAAAATTTAGACTTCATTATCAATAATTTTTCACATTATAAAAAAATATAAATCATATCATAAATATTTTTATTACAACTCATTCTATAATTTTTAATGGCTATGTCATAATTTTATTTTTTATATAATTATAACAATAAATTAATGTTTCATAGAAACATCATATTTCATATAAATCTAGTTATTACCAATGTATTGTGAATCATATATTAGTATAGTGTTGTGTATAAGGTAATATAGTAATGAAAATTAATTTATTTAAAAAAATCATCAAAACTTGGTGTGTTATAAGGATGAAAAAAACAACGAATGAAAATTATATAAAAGATTTAAATAAGATGTTATCATCTTCCAAAAATAAATTCATTACACCACTAAAAATAAAATCAAGAGGCCTCCAAATAATATACATTATGAAACTAATCTCTAATTATTTCCTCACACATATTTGTGTCATTTTTATGTGAACAATGTTTCCATAATTCCAGAAAAAATAAAATGGAATTTCCCAGAAAAACAACTTTGTTTGAATCATGCTTATAAACTGGTTTCCAAGTACCCAATAAATAAAGATCCGCATCAAGGTCATCCTAAAAAACTAAATGATATTGTTAAAAGAGGTACATTTGGACATCAGACACTTGGAAAATGGTATGAACTAGTGTCCAATATAGTCTCAAGGCCAAAGCGTAATATCTTTAACAGATCTGGTAAATTACTAAAAATTTTCCCACATATGTTGATTTCATTATTTCTAATTTTGGAAGTTCTCAGTGTCCATTTCATGGTGATAATATTAAAAATAAACAAGATGTGACTAAAAACTATATATATCATTGACAATGATCATTTTATGATTTTCACTTGATTTCTAATAATAAAATTATCTAATGAATCAAATAAATTTATTTTCCTCATCTCATGGACTACTCCAAAACCAACCAAGGATGCTTCAATAATATCCTAAAAAATAAAATAGTGGTTTGAATGATTAACCATACAAGGACTCAATGGTCTCATCCTAATGGATGGAAGTTAAATATTTTTTTAAAAAAACTGAACAAGTCACATGATTATATCATAATCCCCCACATAATTTAGGAATGTAAGCATGAATATTTTCATCGCTAATGTGTAAAGGTATTATTGTATTCCATCTATCTATAGGTGATAGGAGACACTAAAACTAACACCAGATACCACCATCCCTTGAAAGCCACTTCGAAAAAAAATTAATCAAGAATCCCTATAAAAAATATAATAGATAAAATTCCCTGAAATCATTTAATATGCTAATCATAAATGCTATATCATTCCAAAACATCATCTTTCTCATTAATAAAGGTAATGTGAGAGAATATTTTATTCTAATGTATCATAGAATATAAAATCATTACTTGGAGTTGTATGAAACATCCCAAAAATGAAATCCCTTAAAATCTCATCCCACATCCCAGTAGAAACTGAAGGGGGGTAAAGCTAACATGAATGGTTATGATGGACTTTCCTGACCAATATATAAGTATAAAAATTAGAAACAATGTTAGCAATATCCATTCTTATATAAGGCCACCAAAATCATCACTGTATATCACAGAACATCTTTGCGGTTCTAGGAAGAACCACTTTCTGGGAACTATGATAGTACCTCATCATTGGTTTTTTCAAAGGTAAATGTACATGTTGTTGGATCGAAAATCATATTGTACCCTTATAAGATAAATGCCACTCAAATTTTGTCTCCCCATAATAAATAGTGTCATTAAAGGCATGTAATTCATCATTAAGATGATACATCTAATAAACTATTTTGAGAAAAGAGGATAAATTCTATATACTTTTCAACACAATCTCAATCCCATTATATTAGAATCCCTAATAAATATGAGTAACCATAACCATAACATTCATCACATCTAATTATTTTATCACAACATGGCTTAGTTATTCCATTTTATATCATTTGTAATCAAATAATCCAAATTTAGGGTGTTTCTAACAAAGAAATAAAAATAGGAATTGTACTGCTCCAATAATATCTAATGAATATAATTTTTTTTAGAGAAGCTATAACTCAATATTTTTTTATATAAATAAATTTTAATCCACTTCCCACTATGGTAATACTGTCACCTAAAAGAGAATGCATCATTAATATGAGTTATTAGTCATGAGATGTATATTTACACAAATGTGTCCTATAATTTTGGGAACCATATTCAACACTGTAATCACCTTGGATGGGAATGAAACCCAAACAAAATCATGACATAAAAAGATTGATTATATACCCTCCTAACATCTATAATTTGCATCACTATAGTATATGGAAATAAAATATTTAACAGAACAAATTTATTGATCAATTAAAATTCCTAAATTAATGTTACACTTATAAGAGTTAAAGGGGTAGTTAGAGAAGAAAGCCTTGAGAAATTTTTAATGAACTGACGATAATACCTATAATGGCCTATCCCCCAGTGCCCATGCTGTGACTACACCAAGCCCTCCATCTTTAGGCCAGGGTCTGTCTACTAGAACCAAAGGCGTAATTCCCTAAAACAGGGAAGGGATTTCCTTTATAACCAATAAACACAAGCAACATATACGATCACAAGTAAACTAAATGACCCACAACTGATTTCAGTAAGTAAAAAGGGATGAGAATACAATCCCAACTGGAGAGTATACGAAATATAAATTACAAGTAAAACTAAGGAATAATGTAAAACAGCCACCGGGTCATCCACCAAGTTTCTTAACTGAAGGGTATGTACATATCGCCTCCTCAGCACTCCATGTTCATCAGTTGACTCCATGTACCGACACATCATAAGGTCCACCTATGGGTGTCGTCCAGTCCTGATACTCTCATCCTCAGTCAACACGCTCCGTCGTCTGCATCCAACATAATGAGGTGCGGGTATAGCCCGTATAGGGGTTAGTATAATGATACCCATTAGGGGTTCTGATACCCTCATGTTCTCACAAAATCCAACAACGATAAACCACAATGTATGAAATCAACAGATAACCTCACTTATAAATATACCCATACATCTACCTATGTTATCAAGCAATCCATATCAATCATGAGGAAAACTCAAAAGTTGCTGACTCATCACAAACAAGGATTTTTTTCTAGGTGTAGTATCAAATAACATCCCTAGTCACATTGTTGAAAGCTCGGTTGTTGGAGAACTCTGCCTATATCAATTAAAGTGGGTCTACCGCGACACCCAGGAACTTCCCACTAACCATGGACTACCTAGGTACTCTTACTATTGAGTACCATGGGTCTACCGCATCATGAATTTTCTCCCCACTATGGGTCTACCACGTCACCAAGGCACTCCCCCTCGTTGCTTGTTGAGGTACCCCTCCTGTCAAGTACCATAGGTCTGTCGTGACACAAAGGTGCTCCCCAAATTGGGTCTTATACAACACCGAGGAAATCCACACTAGGATAGTTGAGTAACATTGAGTCAAATAGGTCAGACGTCATCAGGTCTCAGCTTACAACATGGTCTCCACACTATGCTCGCTCATCTTCGGGAGGATCGGCACAATGAGCTATTGGTAGATACTCCAACTTTCACGAATTCCCTCAAAGAAGTATCTCATAGGTCCTGCCATTTAATATAGGGGAAAACCAAACAATTAATGTCCATGACATAGATGAAGAGATGACCAAACCATTTACCAAAAGTATATGGTGTGTTGGAATAAGGTACACGTCGTGTAGTCAGACCTCGGGTACAGCCCGTGTGCAACGACCCATGTCAAAAGGATGGTTGTGTATAAAATTAAGTACACAGTGTATGATATGGTTACACTCCGTGTCCAAGAAACTGGGTTCGACTCCATGTACGCTGGCCATGTGCCTGTACACGGCCTCAACCCGTGTTCTCCAACCTGTTTAGCTTGTACACGTTGTAGCCCATGTCACTGGCCTTGCCTGGTCATGTGTTGGATTACATGCCCATGTACTTCACCATGAGTCTATGTTACCCTGGGATACACACCGATTCCTATGTAGCTACGTCTCACAAAAGTTGTGAAGAGTAGACACCATGTCTCCAGGCCATGTTGTTCTTCCCGTGTTTGAGTATTTCTCAGAATACATGTCGAGTCTCGTGAAGCTACCTCTGCCAAGATATGTAGAGAGTACACACCGTGTGACCTGGGTCATATGCTGTGTGATACACATATGACACCAAAAACCCTAGCCACAATATTCCCATACTACAGGCCGTGTTCTTTGGATGTACACGCCGTGTATTTTGGAATTTTCCAGAAACAATGCTTCTAGCCAGTGTGCCTCTTATGATGCCCATTCTTCATTCTAACGGTCCGATCACAACAAAAATACATAATCGAGGTCACCCTGATTATCCGAAAACATTAGAAGAATTTTTGGGCCTCTGATTGGCTATGAAAACAATTTCTGATTCACCCACTCAAAGAAGAGTCAAATAATAGTCTTCCCGATCTGGTCCGATCCTTCACCCTCAACAGTCGCCGCAGCTCCTCTGGGTCATCTTATTGTTGGGTCTTCAATTTGGGATCAATACATCACCAAAAGAACCCACAAAATTCCATTGTTCATCATTAAATAAGAACGTGACGAACACACCACAAGAAGTACAACAGAGAAATCAGACCGTGTTAGTTTGGCCTAGTCCCTCCACATTAGTTTGATAGAAAGTAGTTCATGGGAATAAAACAACATATCAAAAAAAGAACAATGTTGATAAAATCTTACACTCCCATACCTTTTTAAATTGATCGTCGACATTGGCACGAGAAGGTAGGCGTCGATTCATTGTAAACAAACATGTCTTATGTCGATGGAGGTTCTGAAGACGGATGTTGAAGACAAACCTCATTAACAATCTTCTTTGGGAGAACACGTCCTTCATTATTTATTTGTGGGAGAACTTCTCCCTAAGATGTCTCTCCTCTCCATAGTTCCATCAAAAGTCATATTACAACCCAAACTAATAGATTATGTTTACTTATTATTTAATCATTGGCACAAAATTCAAATAGGTGGATTAATTAAATAGGATCCACCTATTTAATCCATGAAGTTGGTACAATTTAATTTAATGAGGAGAATAAACACAATTTTATTTTAGGGGAGTTAAAGAGGTTCCCCTACACGTAATGGATGTTTGAGTGTTTCTCCCCATTAATTGGGAGTTTCAGGGGGATAAAAACTCGGGTGGTCCCCACCAAATTAATCATGAAGATAAGGTTAGGTTATGGTGGGCCCCACCAACATAACCTCTCATGGTAGGTTAAAGTGTGGCAGTCCCCACCTCCAACTTTAACATGGAGGCTTCAACCAACAAAAATAAAAATAATGCAAAAACATTATTTTTATTTAATTCATTGATTATAAACCCCAAAAATATCTTTTATTTTTGACCATCTACAGTTGTGGTGAAATTATTCTTTAGTGAATACCAGTGCTTCGTGTTCAATGGTGCCCAAAAAGTTCAATTCCGTGCACGAATTCAAAAGTAATAAAAACTCGCTCGTATGTTTACTGAACGTACCAGAAGAAAATAACAAAAATTGAATTTGGGAACACCGAGCCTCAGAATCACATGCCTTTAGTTTTCAAAGACTTTTAAAATTCCCATGTATTTAGGAAAAAAATATTTCCATGGAAATTTCTGGTCTTTAAATTCTTCCAAACTCAAGGCTTTACGTCCCTGTAAGTCACAAATCGAACTAAGGGAACAAGTGGGGGTACGGAGCACACATCTGAGCCTCCTGCTCCCATGTACTCTCCTAGATGTTCCCTTGCTGCTAGAGAACATTCAACAGAGGTATCGAACATCCATGAAGGACCCGCTCCTATCGATCCACAATCTCAACTTGAACCTCTATAAAAGTCACCAAATCATTGATTTCCAGCTCTCCAAGGTAGATGATGTGAGTAGTATCATTCAGGTATCTCCTCGGCTGGGATACGTGAAAAACACCATGTACCCTATGCTCTTACAGGGGAAGAACTAAGCGGTAAGCCACCTTTACAACTCTGCTAAGGATTTATAAAGGTCCGATTAATATTGGAGATAACTGGCCACCTCGGCCAAATATCTGTAGACCACATCGGGGTGAGACCCAAAGAAAGACATCATCAACATCCTCGAACTGTAGAGGTCCTCATCTCCTGTCGGAATATGAATTCTACCCACTCTGTGTAGTCTTTATCCACTCATGGATGATCCGCATATTCTCTGTGGTGGCCCGTATATCTCCGGTTCCACTAGTGCTGACTCCCCTTGGTCAGTCCAGCAAAGAGGTGATCTTCAAGGAATCCCGTATAATAACTCAAAAGGTGCCATCCCTATGGTGGAGTCATAACTATTGTTGAAGGAAAACTACACAAAATATAAGTGGCCCTCCCAGCTGTGAAAAAATTTGAAAACACATGCACGGATCATGTCCTCGAGGGTCTGAATGGTCTGCTCAGATTGACCATCTGTCTTAGGATCGAAGGCAGTTCCCAAATTAAGCTGCATCCCGAAAGTGTCCTACGACCCCTTCCCTAGACAGAAAGTATATCGTGTGTCCCAATCGGAGAAAATAGTCGAGGTTATACCATGTAAATGTTGGAACCATGGTCTTCTATGCATGATTTGGAGTATGGTTTGTGTATGTTGTCAATCATCAACAGATGTTCAGATCATGTACCAGCAAAGAGATCATACCGTTCAAGCATAAAACAGTATTAAAGGTGGATCCGTTTCCCAGTGATTGCCAAATTTTTGGGGTCTAAAATCTGGAAGTTGCTGAGCATCGCGAAATGTGTATTTCCATGAAGATAATAATTAATTATGTCAAAGGAATGAATTTCGCGAAGAGAGGATGAATGATTTCGAAATTGAGAAGACGAGAAGAATAGAGGCGGTGAGTCTTCGTGATTACGCCAAGCTTCGTGAACAGCAGAGGATGGAGAGCTTCACGGCGATGAATGTCTTTGTGAGGGAGCATCGCGGCGAAGGTGCGAAGAAATTGACGAGATGCTCCACGATTACGACGAGCTCTGTGAATGTAAAATTTCCATAGTTCTTCACGATTTTGAGAGAATTACGGTAGAAACTTCGGAGCTTTGCGATTTGAGATGACATGGCGTTGACTTCATGTGGAAGGGGCGAGGGTCAGTGGAATCGCCTATAAATAGAGGTCGACCCCCTCACGATAAGTAGAGAGAATTTCAGAAAAATTCCTTTGCTCTCGGTTCACAAATGTCTCTCGCGAAGGCAGTGTGCTTCGCGAAAGAGGAGCTTCGCGGCGGCTATTCTAGCTCCGCGAAAGTGGTGCACCCCGCGTTGGATTATTGAGCTTCGTGAAGAGGCAGGAGCTCCGTGATATCCAAGAATTTCGAAGGCTGGAGCATCATGAGAGTTCTTCGAGATTGAGCTTCATGAAAAGGCAGGGACTCCGCGAAGGCCTGTTTGAGCTTTGCAAAATTGGGAGCCTTGCGAAGTAGGGTACGTTATGAACGCCTTTTCCAAAGGTAATTTTCCCAGTGGACAAGGGAAAAGTGGGTATTAATCAGTGGTTGGAATTTGGACTTTAACAGAGCATTAAATTAGGACTCTGATGCAAGAAAAGTCTCATTATGACTAGGAGACATAGATCGTCATGTATATCTATTGAAGAGACCTTCACGTCTATAAACAGAGTGAGACTTCACCAACGACAATGAGCTAGGGGGAGTCAACGGGAGTGACCTGAGGGAAGCAGTGAGATATCCCTGATCCTTTGTAAAGGTAGTGTGCCTGGGACAGAGTGATTGTGCCCCAACAATTGTAATCCACAACATGTGAAGATTAGTGGATTTTGGTATGACTGGAAACTTGTCGGAGTATTCTCCTTGGACGTAGCACTTAGTGGTGAACCATGTAAAAAGGGTTGTGTCTTCTCTATTCATGTGCATGTTTTCTTTCTGATCATTTTAGTCATACAGGTTCACCAATTTCCTACCAACGTGGGAATAAGATCCATCACATTAAAAGAAAATGTTGTCACCCTGATTCACCCCCCCCCCCCTCTCAGGGTGTCATGGGGTCATTCATGTGGTATCAGAGGCAGGTTACTGGTGTTGAATCTGTCCTTTGGTGTCATAGAGAATACAGTCAATGTCAGGGGAGTCCCTCACTTTCATCGAAGTAATTTACAGATCTGGAAGAACAGAAAGAGATCTCATCTAATATCTCTTTGTATGGAAGTTCTCTTTTCTACTATGCAAGGAATACAAGTCACTGACCCAACAGGTCTGGCTATGACTGAAACAGACTGGAAAATTCTTGATGTAGATGCTAAAGCACAAAATGCACTTATTGCAGCCCATTATGATCAGATCTACCTAACGGTGATGAATTGAACCTCAGAAAAATCCATGTGGGATAAACTCGAGAATATTTTTGAAGGAGATAGAAATGTGGAGGAGGTGAAACTACAAATGCTGCACAATCGGTTTGATGATCTGAAGATGCATCCAGACGAGAATTCAGACTCTTTCTTCAATCAAATTACTGAAGTGGTTGGAGCAATTCGGGGTCTAGGTGAAGAAATCAAATACATTGATATATTAAAGAAAATATTAAGAATACTTCCACCTCTGTACAAAGAAAAGGTGTCAGCCCTTGAAGAAATAGATCATTCAAAACTTTCTCTGGATGATCTACCTAGCAGCATGGTAGCATATGAAATGAGAGTCAAACTAGAAGATGATACGTCTCGTGTGAGCAAGGAAATGGCATTCAAGGCCATGGATAAACTGAAAATCTCATAAGATAGTAGTGGTGAAGATGAAGAAGAAAAAGAAATTTGTTCTCTCATTGCAAAGAAGTTCCAGAAGGGGAAAGGGAAATTCAAAGGGATGTTACCTCTCGCACGTTTTCGTTGTGGAAAAGTTGGGAAAATTACCTCTCAGTGCTTAAGAGTGATCAATGATGAAGATAGTGAAGATAAATGCATCTAGAATCCTAAGAGAAGGTTCTTCAAAAAGGGCGTCTTCAAATCTGGAAAGAAAATGCAAAGGAAGATTTTTTCCGGTGAAGAGGAAGAATATGGTAATAAATTCTGTGATGAAGAAGAATAACATTTCAAAACTGGGAACCATTCTTCCATGATGTCCACTATTGAAAATTCAGAAGATACTGGTGGAGAAAATCAACTAATAACTTGTGTAGATCCCGAGATGCAACTTAAGGATGCGGTTAATAAGCTTAAGATTAAATGCAAGAGTTGCAATAAGTGGAAATCTATTGTAGAAGAATTAGATGAATATATTGATCAACATGAGGTTGAAATTGAACGACTGGAAGAATTTGTGAAGGTACAGTCTAAAATAATTGAGAGCAATGATGATTTAGTGGATCTGAAGCTGAGAATTGAAGAGCAGGTAGAGGTCATCAATGACCTCACATCCAGACTAGATGAAAAATCCAAGACTGTTGTGGGTCTTGAGGAGTAAGTTGTTACTCTAAGGAGTAAACTTGAGACTGAATCAATTCCAAACTAATTGAGGAAGAAAATAATGTTTGGAAGATTCTCAGATGCAGAATTACTAGCAAGAGCCAAGTGCGGTTCAGATGGGGTTGGAAAAATCATGAGTAATCAAAGAACCCATTGCATGTGAAAGAGTGTAATTGGATGTGAGGCTGATACATCAACTGCTTGAAGTGAAAAGTTCCAAAAGAAAGATTAGGTGACAGTTGAACATGTTGAAACGTTGCCTAAAGTGATAAAAAAGGATCCCTCAACCAAAACTAAAAGGAGAACTGAAAATTATCCTCAAACATTCAGAAATGACAGACAACCTAACTTTTCTCCCAAGGTAGAAGGTATGAAGATAAATTCAAGTGATAATACATTTCCTCTCATGAAGTTTCAGTTCTGTGGATATTTGGGCCATACAATGTCTTATTTTGAGGAGGAAAGAAGCTATCTGAATGGATAAGATATATAAGTTCAAAAATGGAGAACAAATTCATTTCCTATTTCTTATAGAATAAACAATTTCTTTGGATATGGTTTTTTTGTTCTATCTTTGGTCATAAGACTGCTAATTGCAGGCAGAGAAGGGACATGGTCACCTCATACCAAAGTTCAAGACAAGTCAAGTCTCGTCAGCAAAACAGTGTTGCTCTTTCAATCAGGTCTTCTCCTCTCGAAGAAGATTGTGACTATGACGAACCTGGGTATGCTGAAGAGATAATTTAAAGGCCATCGTTTCTATATACTCAATCCAATGCCTCATGGAAGGAAAGGAAGAAGATTGAGAAATCCAACCTTGCAGAGGTGGCCCTATATGCTACAAAGAACAATAGTACCTGGATTCTGGATAGCTGTTGTTCATATCATATGAAGGGTAATACGGGCCTGCTAACGGATATCAAAATGATGGTTTATGGTACAATACGATTTGGTAATGATGGGGCTCTGAAAATCAAAGGGAGTGGAAGTACCGAGTTAGCTAATGGAGAACTAAAGAAGACTTAAGTCCTTTATGTTGATGGCCTACATCATAATCTCCTTTGCATGAGTCAACTCTGTGACGTATGACTTATATTTACTTTTAATCAGAAAGGCCGCACTATCAAGGGAAAGAAAGGCAATTCACTTATGAAGGGATGCAGAACAGAAGGCAATTTGAATTAGGTTGATAGTGAAGAAAATCTATGTTACATGACTATTGATGAAGAAAAAAAATTGTGACATTGGAGACTGGGACACATCAATCAACAAGACATGGAGAAAATTTCAAAATTGAGAATTCTCATGGACATTCCCAACCATAAGTGTGAGCGTGAAAAATCTTGTGATGATTGCATTTGTGGGAAGCTGGTCTGCAGTTCATATCGGCCAAAGAAGGAAAGGGCATCTGACCTTCTTGATCTAATTCATACAGATGTATGTGGGCCGATAAATGTTGTCGGAACTCATGGAGAAAGGTACTTAGTCCTTTTCATAGATGATTAAAGTAGAATGGCATGTGTGATGGTCATTCACAGGAAACAAAAAGTCCTTTACTGCATGAAAACATATCGGCGAATCGCTGAGAATGATACTGGATGAACAATCAAAGTGTTGCGATCTAACAATGGAGGAGAATACACATCCATTGATTTTGAAAATTATCTAGAGATGCATGGGATACAGCATGAGGTAGTTTCTATGAGAACTCCACAAAAAAATGGAGTTGTTGAACGTACGAATCGATAGGTGATCAACATGGCACGAATTATGCTGATTGAGAGTCGTATTCCACGACATTACTGGAAAAAGGCTATTCAAGCGGCAGTGTACATTCATAATCGAACGGGACTTTATATGGGTGAGACGAAGACACCATATGAATTGTGGAATGGATGGAAGCCTTCTTTAAAATACTTTCGTATCTTTGGATGTAAATGTTTCATCAGTAACAAAGAAGGAAATCAAAGTAAATATGGTGAAAATGCAGATGAAGGAATTTTCCTCGGTTACTCAATGAACAGTAATGCCTACAAGTGTTTCAACAAGAATTTAGGAAGAATTATGGAATGTAGTGATGTTAATATAATTGAAGAGAAAAGTACAAATGCTTCAAGGACGTCATATGTTGATGTGATAGAAAGTCAAGAAGAAATTGAATGGTAAGAAAATACAAATGCAGAAATAGAGGAAGTTGTTCAAAAAACTCAGCAGTCACATCATGATGTTGACTCAGACGAAGAATCTGAAGTGGAAATCTTGGACGGTGAGAATGTGACTGAACCTCAAAGGAGAAATCGAAGAGCAGAGATTGATCCATCTTACATAATTGGAGACAGGAATGCACCCACACAGACAAGGAGGATGAGGAATAACACACCTTCTGCATTTTTGTCAGTTGTGGAGCCATCCTTATTCGAAGAAGCTGTAACGGATGAATCCTGGGTGAAAGCCATGAATGAAGAGTTAGATCAGATTGACAAGAATCATAAATGGGATCTTGTCCAGAGACCAAAAGGTCACAATGTTATTGGATCAAAATGGATATTCAAGAACATGTTTGATGAGAATGTAAATGTTATCAGAAACAAGGCTCGTATTGTATGTAAAGGGTATTCTCAGATAGAAGGTGTTGATGTTGAAGAGACCTTTGCTCTAGTGGCTAGACTAGATCCAGTCAAGATGTTTCTTGCCATGGATCTCTAAAGAGTATATAAATTATATCAAATGGATGTCATGACAACATTCTTAAATGGTGTACTCAATGAAGAAGTCTAAATTGAACAACCCGTTGGATTTTTTCATGGTGCTGATGAATCAAAAGTCTGTAAGCTAAAGAAAGCACTTTATGGCCTAAAATAGGCACCACGGGAGTGGTAATCTAGACGGGATTCTTAACTCAAGAAGCTAAAATTCAAACTAGGAGGATTAGATCACAATATCTATGTGAATAATACTTTGCAAGATCAGATCATCGTTCTAGTTTACGTCGATGACATTATATTTTGTGGCAACATGCAGAAATGAGTGGATGAATTTTCCAATAATATGAAATCAGAATTTGAAATGTCAATGATTGGGGAGCTCATATATCTCATGGGACTTCAAGTGAATCAAATTAAAGGCTACACATTTATCTCTAAGGAAAATTATGCCAGAGAGCTACTGATGAAGTTTAATATGCATGAATCCAAACCAATGTCAACTCCGATTGCAGTTGGAACCAAAATTGGAAAGCATGAGGAAGGGACATCTCTAGATCCCACCATGTACAGAAGAATCATTGGGATCCTATTGTACCTGAGAGTGACACAGCCAGATGTTGTCTTTGCCACATGTCTTGCAGCCCTCTTTCAGAGTAGTCCAAAGGAGGGACATATGGCGGCAGTCAAAAGAGTCATGTGGTACATTCAAGGTACACACAACTTCGGGTTTCATTTTCTTGTAGGTAGGGATAGTGAATTGTCATCATTTTCTGATGCTGACTGGGATGGTGATGTAGTAGATAGAAAGTCCACTAGGGGTGGAGCATTCTATATTGGGAAGCAATGTGTTGGATGGTTGAGCAAGAAACAAGAATGTACTTCTCTTAGTACTGCTGAAGCTGAGTATATATCCACCAAAAAGGCATGCACTCCACTGCTATGGATGAAGCAGCAATTAACTGATATTGGTGATGAGGTGAAGCAACCAATGGTAATTTACTGTGACAATAAGAGCCTAATTGATCTTATGAAGAATCATGTTCAGCATTCTCGTACAAAACACATTGAAATCAGGTATCACTTTATCAAAGAGAAAGTTGAGAAAAGCGTGATTAGAGTGGATCATGTGGGAATAGATGAGCAAGTGGCTGATATCCTGACAAAGCCACTATCAGTGGCTGTGTTTGAGAATAATCGGATGAACCTCGTTGTTCGGACACCTCCCATGGCATAAGGAGGTTTCGGAATTCCCCTCTCCCCATTTCTTATAACTTTTTTAATCTGTGTATGGCTGTGATGCAGGTTTATGGTGGAGATACTATCCAGTGGGAGTATGGTTTGAGTTGAACGTGAAAATATTTCCTGGTCTTTGGATTTATTTTTAATGGGGTAGAAAGGAGAATGTAATAAATTCAGGGAACTTCTGTGATGAGAATAATGAGAAAGAAAATAGTGGAACCCAATTCAAGCCTCCTCTCTTGTTTTCTACACCGAGCTTTTCCCATGTACACTTAGAGTGTTGGCTGAGTTGATTCCTGCATTTTATATGGAGATCTATTGAATTTATTTTCTGATTTACAACAAATCCAATGGGGGAGATTATTGGAACCATGGTCTTCTATGCATGATTTGGAGTATGGTTTGTGTTTGTTGTCAATCATCAATGGATGTTCGGTTCATGTACCAGCAAAGAGATCATACCGTTCAAGTAGACAATATTATTTAAGGTGGTGTTGTTTCCTAGTGTTTTCCAAATTTTTGGTGTCCAAAATCTGGAATTTGCTGAGCATCGCGAAAAGTGGATTTCCAGGAAGATAATAAATACAGATGGCAAAGGAATGAATTCCACGAAGATAGGATGCATGGTTTGGAAATCGAGAAGACCAGAAGAATGGAGGTGGTGAGTCTTCGTGATTACGCCAAGCTTCGCGAATGGAAGAGGCTGGAGAGCATCTTGGCGATGAAGGTCTTTGAGAGGGAGCTTTGCAGCGAAGGTTCGAAGAAATTGGCGGGATGCTCTACGATTACGACGAGTTCTGCGAATGGATAATTTCCGTAGTGCTTTGGGATTTTGAGAGAATTCCGGTTGAAACTTCGTAACTTCACGATTTGAGATGATGTGGCATTGACTTCGTGCGGAAGGGTCGAGGGTCGGTGGAATCACCTATAAATAGAGGCCGACCCCCTCAAGAAAAGTAGAGATAATTTCAGAGAAATTCCTTTGCTCTTGGTTCGCAAAGGTCTCTCGCGAAGGCAGTGTGCTTCGTGAAAGAGGAGCTTCGCGGCGGCTATTCAAGCTCCGCGAAAGTGGTGTGCCCCTCGTTGGCTCAGTGAGCTTCGTGAAGATGTAGGAGCTCCGTGATAGGCAAGCATTGTGAATGCTGGGGCATCGTGAGAGTGCTTCACAACTGAGCCTTGCGAAAAGGTAGGGATTCCGCTAAGGCTTGTTTGGGATTTGAAAAATTGGGTGCTTTGAGAAGTAGGGTACTTTGTGAAGGCCTTTTACATTGTTTGTTTTCCCAGTGGACAAGGGAAAAGGGGGTATTCATCAGTGGTTGGAATTTGGACTTTAACAGAGCATTAACTCAGGACTCTGATGCAAGAAAAGTCTCATGTTGAACAGGAGACAACGACCTTCATGTGTATCTATTGAAGAGACCGTCATGTCTATAAACTGTGTGAGACTTCACCAACGGCAGTGAGCTAGGGGAAGTCAACGGGAGTTACCCGAGGGAAGTAGTGAGCTATCCCTGAGCCTTTGTAAAGGCAGTGTTCCTGGGACAGATTGACTATGCCCTAACAATTGTAATCCACACCTTGTGAAGATTAGTGGATTTTGGTACGACCGGAAACTTGTCGGCGTATGCTCCTTGGATGTAGCCCTTAGTGGTGAACCAAGTAAAAAGGGTTGTGTCTTCTCTGTGCATGTGCATGTTTGATTTCTGATCATTTTCATCACACAGGTTCAACAAATAACTACCAACGTGAGAACAAGATCATTCACATTAAAAGAAAAAGTTGTCACCCTGTTGCACCCCTCCCCTCTCAGGGTGTCCTGGGGTCCTTCAGTAAATACACAATATACCGCACATAGAGGTGTCCCAAGATCACTATTATACCCTACTATCTGATAAGTAGGAACTGGGCCGACTTGGTGAGTCGGTCGTGATCACCCAGATAGAGTCATGTCCCCTCGACATAGGTGGATGTCTTGTGACAATGTCTGTGGATATTCCATCCCACTTCAACATTGGGACCACTAAAGGATACACTGAGTCTGTTGGTACCTGGTTCTCCGTATTCACATGCTGACATGTGAGGCATCGAGAGACAAACTCTTCTACTTCCTTCTTCATACTTTTCTACCAGTGTTGTCGTCGGAGGTCCTGATGCATCATCTCCACTCCTGGATGTACCACTAGTTGGGAAGTGTGGAACTCCACCAACACTTCCTCCTAATGTGGCAACAACACCATAGTCCATTCTATGAAGAGGATGACATGATCCCCACCTTTATAAAATCAATCAGGTGCCAGCCCTATGGGTATGTGAGAATGCCGTGTCTTGCAGTCAATGACTCCACGCTGTGCCTCCCTGACTCACTGAAGAAGTTGAGGAGTAACTGTAAGAGACTGAATGAAAGATGCTCCATTTTGGTGCACAAAGGATATCTGTAAAGTAGCCAGCAGCTCTGTCACCTCCCCTAGCAGCTGTATACCAGATCTTCTATTGAGTGCATCTGCTACCACGTTCCCCATCCCAGGAGTATACACTAACTCAAAGTCATAGTTCTGTAGAAAATAAATCCAAATCGCAACCTCAAGATGAGGTCCTTCGGGGAGAAGATATACATGATAATCTAGTGAGTAGAGTACATGGTAATACATTCACCCATCAGATAGTGCCACCACATAATCATGGAGAAGACCAGTACTGCTAACTCATGGTCATGGGTAGCATAGTTCTTCTCATACTGTCTCAGATGCCGAGAACCATATGCGATCACTACTCACTCCTACATCAGGACACATCTGAGTGTAGTCCCTGATGTGTTTTAGTAGACTACGTACCCTATGCATTCATCTAAATGTCTTATGATGGGGGAACTAGTCAACCTCTTCCTCAACACCTGAATACTCTGCTGGAATCTCTCTGACCACACCAAGGGTTTCCCCTTATTCCTCAAAGATGATTGTGGTGATTCAACCATGGAGAAGTCTAGAACGAATATCTGGTTGTAACCAGCCAAAACAATGAAACGTCATACCTCCGTCACACTCCATGGTTGCTCCCAAGCATGTACCGCCTCAATATTTTCTATATCTACTGCAACTCCAGCCTCCGAGATGAAATGTCCCAAAAATTGATCCTCTCAGATCCAAAACTAGAACTTCTAGAGCTTACCATATAGTTGGTGCTCTCGGAGTGTGTCCAGTACTACCTATAAATAGTAGTCATGCACCTCCTCAGTAGTTGAGGAGATCAGAATGTCATCAATGAAGACTACGACAAAGAGATAGAGGTATGGATGGAAGATCTTGTTCATGAGTCCCATGAACTCTGCTGGAGCGTTGGTTATGATGAATGGAATAACCAAGAACTCATAGTGGTCATACTGATATATGAAGTTTATCTTCTGTACATCCTTGTCTCAAACTCTAAGCTGGCGATAACCTGATCTAAGGACTATTTTTGAAAACAACAGTGCTCCCTTCAACTGAACAAGGATTTCATCAATCCTCAGACGTGGGTACTTTTTTTTCATGGTCACATACTTCAAAATATGGTAGTCGATATAAATCCTCAAGCTCCCATTTGACTTCTTAGCGAGTAGAATCAGATCATCCTAGGGAGAAACACTGGGCTCGATGAATCCCTTCCCCTACAGGTCCTCTAACTGTACCCGTAGCTCACAAAGCTCCATGGGAGCCATTCGATATGCTAGTGTAGATATCGGTGTCGTCCTAGGGTACAGGTTAATGTAAAAGTCCACCTCTCTGCGAGGAGGTATTCCTAGAACATCGTCATGGAAACATCTGCATACTTTTCCACCACAAATCGGTTAGTCAGACTCTC
Source organism: Viscum album (assembly GCA_963277665.1). Lineage (NCBI taxonomy): Eukaryota > Viridiplantae > Streptophyta > Magnoliopsida > Santalales > Viscaceae > Viscum > Viscum album. Next base: position 1,975,093,949 of record OY728122.1, read on the forward strand.
CACATCAACTACTTCGAGGGTAAGGGTAGCCAACTGATGAGTGATCAACTGCACCCTCCTCCGAGTAAGTATGTCCTGCACGGCAAAGGATCCATTCTCGCTAGGGATGGTGAACATGGTCCCATCTGTGCTGACACATTGCACTTTGAGCCTAATATAGTCTTTATGGTCAGGGACTGTAGATAACCAGTCCATACCCAAGATGACTTCATAAGGCCTTGACGCTGCTACTAGGAGATCCCAGCCGAAGCTCTCGCCTCCAAGAGTAAGCTCACACTATTGGAACTACTGTGTAATCATTGAAACTGCTCCCATAGGAGTCTCTTTCCTTAAGGATTTTCCCAATGTCTCTGTTAGAATCTCCATGCCCCAAAGGAGAGTAGTGGAAATGAAAGAGGTACTAGAACCTGTGCCTATAAGAATTTCCGCTAAGGTGGAGTAGACACATATCGTATCTCGAATCATCTCTACAATGCCATGATCGTAATCCTCAGTTTCCTAGAGCTGATCTCTCCTATGTCCACCTTCTCCCTACAGTCGGGGTGGACCTCCTGGTGGTGGTGGTAGTAACACCTCCAAATGTCATCCACCGCCAGCTGCATGACCAGCTCCACTTCCACATCTTCTTGCTTCCTCTGGACCACCTCGATCGAATCTCTACCACTACCTGGGTGGTCCTTCGACAGTGTGATGATCATCTGAATGTCACATCGGATAGTCAAAAGCCATGTGACCCTACCCACCACATGAGTTACATGTCCCGCCCCTGGGATGTATGTCTCTGCCCCGGGTGCCCCGCACAACTGATCATGATTCATACAGTCGTCCGCCTGTAGGTCTGGTCCTCTTGGACCACTGTGACATCTGTCTGCTGCCAGGTACATAAGACTCTGCTACGTGTCAACTGGTGGTGGATCTTGCTGTTGGACACATCTCAGCAAGGGAACTCTCCACTAGTATGGGTCTCTCTAGAACCTCTTCCTGCATTGGGATGATGAGTGAGATCATTAAAGCCATGATCTCTCACCTGAGCCCATGCTCGAATATCCGGGCCCCCAAGAATGGGTCTCACACCATATCTGTGGAGTAGCACGATTGGTCATTGAACCTCACTGGGTATTGTTCAACCATCATGTTTCCCTTCTGTAGATGTATTATCTCCTATATATGCACTGCACATAGGGTAGCTAGAACAAACTCCGCCCAAAACAGGCTCTTATAGTCTTCTTATAGAAGTGTCTCCACGTCATGCACCTAGAGCATCAGGCTCCACCATCTGCCTGCTACTGCCTGAAGGATACTCACAGAAAGGATCACCATATGGTCATCTTGTTTCCCTACCAGTCTGAAGACTCTCACCATAGCCTCCATCCAATCTTCAGTTGCCTATGAGTCCATCTCAACCCTGAACCTGGGCGACCTCTGGCGCTGTAACTCGTGCAATTCACTCAGGCGGCGTGCACTATCTACTGCTGGGGCTGGTGCCATCAGTGGCCCAATGGGTAGTTGTATTGCTAGTTCCTCCACTGTGATATGGCCCTACACCGAGGCCTCATCGCTCGGTGTGCTTCCATCTCTTACAAATCTCAGAACTCTCACTGGTTGTCCATGGGGAGGCATCCTAAATGAAACAGATGTGACACGGTCAAAATAATATACCTGGTGATATGAACTAGTTGATATGAAATAAAGAAAATGTTTAAAAACACACACGAAATCAGTGTTTTCATGCACTGAGTCAGAAATCAGTAGTCAAGGTCCGGGTGTATGGATATGTCGACCGCCGCACTTACACTGGACTCCCTGAACTGAAAACCACACTTAGTACACCTAACACTATTTTTTCATATAAATGAAATATCAGAGCCCTATGTTATGTGGTAGAACATACTAATTTGATACAAATTTGTCACAACCTGTGCCCCTTGGCCCATGAAATGATTACCCAAAGCCTGTCTTCCATTGGGCAGGGCAGGCGACTAGCACCAAGGTGTAATTCCGTAAAACTGGGGAGAAATTTCCTTTATAGCATGTAAACACACATAGCAGATATGATCACGAGTAAACTGAATAACCAATAATTGAGTATAGTAAGTAAAAAGGGGCTAGAATAAAATCCCAACTAGAGAGTACAAGAAACAGAAATTACAAGTACAACTGAGGAAAAAAGGTAAAATAGCAACTGGTTCGTCCTCTGAGGTTCCTACTTGAAGGGTAGGTACATATCAATTCCTCAGTACTCCATGTCCATCAGTATCCTCCATGTAACGACACACCATAATGTCCACCTCTTGGTACCATCCTGTCCTGATACTCTCATCCCTGGTCAATGCTATCCGCCGTCTACATCCAACACAACGAAGTGCTTGCATAGCCCATGCAGGGGTGAGTATAATGATACTCAGTAGGGACCCCGAGACTCTCAGGGTCTCATAAAATCCAAAAATTATAAATCAAAAAGTAATGAAATCAACAGATAACCCCACTAAGGTATATTATGCTAAATATACATAAGTTATCAAGTAATCCATCTCAATTATGGGGAAAACACAAAAGTTACTGACTCAGCTCAACCAAGTATTTTATTCTAGGGGTATTATCAAATAACATCCCCATTAACATTATAGAAACCTCGAATGTTAGAGAACACCTCCTCTATTGAGTACAGTGGGGCTGTCGAGACACCAAGGCACTTTCCACTAACATTGGACTGCTGAGGTACTCCTCTTGTTGAGTACCATGGGTCTGCCTCATCACCAAGGTGCTCCCCACCATGGGACTTCCATGTCACTATAGCACTCCCCCTCGTTGCCTATAGAGGTAACTCTACTATCGACTACCGTGGGACTATCGCGACACCAAGGCGCTCCCCACAGTGGGTCTCCCGCAACACCTAGGCGCTCCCCACATGGATAGTCATGTCACTATGAGTCAAATCGGTCAGCAGTTGTCACGTCTCAGCCATCCAGTAGGTCTATGAACTCTACTCTCTCGCCTCTGAGAGGATCCGCTCCATTATCTACTGGTCGATACTCTGACTATCATGAAGTCCCTTGAAGAAGTATCTCAAAGGTCATTCAATTCCATAGATGAAAAGAAAAAAATTTGTGTCCAAAACAAAGAGGATGAGATGACCAATCCATTTACCAAAAGTACAATGTGCGTTGGAATAAGGTACACACTCTGTAGTCAGACCTTGGGTACATCCTGTGTGCAATGGCCTGTGTCAAAAACCTGGTCATATAGAATAGTAATTACAAAATTTGAGGTATGGTTACACGCTATGTCCAAGAAACTAGGTTCGAATCCATGTATGGTGGCCATGTTCCTATACACGGCCTTAACTCGTGTCCTCCAACTTGTGTAATTGGAACATAGTGTATCCTGTGCCACTGGCCTTGCCTGGCCATGTGGTAGAGTACATGCCCATGAACATCACCCTGAGTCTATGTATCCCTGAGATACACGCCGAGTCCCATGTAGTTACCTCTGCCATGATTTGTGAAGAGTAAATGTCGTGTCGCTAGGCCGTGTTATTCTTCCAGTATCCGTGTATTTCTCAGAATACACGTCAAGTATCACGAATCCACCTCTACCATGCTACGTAGAGAGTACACGGCTTGTGTCCTAGGTCACATGCCACGTGATATTAGTTTGACACCCAAAACCCCATCCGTAGTACGCCCGCACTACACAGTTTATTCTTTGGAAGTACATGCCGTGTATTCCAGAATTTTCTAGAAACGATGCTTCTAGCCACCGTGCCTCCTATGATGCCCATTCTTCATTCTGAGAATTCGATCACCATAAAGCTGCAAACTCTATGTCAGCCCAATGTTCCAAAAACATTACCGGAATTTTTGGGCCCTCGATCGGCTCTGAAAACACATTATGATTCAACTTCTCGAAGAACAGGCGAAGAAGGGTCTTCCCGATCCGGTCTGATCCGTCACCCACTATCGTCGCTGCACCTCCTATAGGTAGCCTTATTTTTGGTTCTTCAAGTTGGGATCGTTGTGTAACCCAATGAACCTGCAACATTCCATTTTTAATCACCCAAGAAGAATGCGAAGAACACACCACAAGTAGTACATCAGAGAAATCGATCCATTTTAGTTTTTCCTGGTCCCTCCGCATTTGTATGATAGCAAGAGGTTCAAGGGAGTAAAACAACATATCATAAACGAGAAAAACATTGATCAAATAAAACACTCTGATACCTTTTTTTGTTGACTATCGATGTTTCAATGAGAAGGTGGACATTGATTCATTGTAGATGAACACGTCGTACATCGAAGGAGGTTCCGATGAAGTAAATAGAAGATGATCTACACCGGTGTTCATCGTCGGAAGAATATGTTCATAGTTCTTTTTTGGTGAGAGATTTTCTCCCTAATCTCCCTCTCCTCTCCCATGTTCCACCAAAAGACTTATTCCAAACAAAAATAATAGATTATGTTTATCTATTATTTAATCATTGACACAAAATTCAAATGGGTGGATTAATTAAATAGGATCATCCTAATTAAAATCATGAGGTTGGCACAATTAAATTTAATGTTTGAGGATTGGTACAATTTAATGTCATGGGAGAAGAAGAGGTACCCCTACACATAATGGAAGATTGGGGTTTCTCCCCATTATTGGGGTGTTTCAAGGGGTTAATAACTCGGGTGGTCCCCCCATAGTAATCATGAAGAGAAGATTAGGTTTGTGTGGGCTCCACCACCATAACCTCTCATGGGAGGTTACGGTGTGGCGGTCCCCACATCCAACATCCACATGGAGGCTTGAATCAACCAAAAAAAAATAAAGCTACAACTATTTTTTCTTTAATCCTTTGATTAAAAACCCAAAAAATATCTTTTATTTCCGCCCATCAACCGTCGAGGTGAAAGTCTTATTAAGCGAATAACAGAACTGCGAGTTCCAAAGTTCCCTCATATTTCAATTACGAGAACCAGTTCAAAAGTTATAAAAACCCGCTTGTATTTTTACGGAACGTACCTGAAAAAAACTTCAGAAATTGATTTTGGACACATCAGGCATCAGAATCACGCGTCGTCAGTTTTCAAGGACTCGTAAAATTCCCATGTATTTATGAGAAATCAGTTCCACAGAAATTCAAGGTCATTACAATACCACTATATTCCGAAGAATCATTGAATCCAGGAAATAATGCACAGTTGTTCCAATGACATAAAAACAACCACATTAAATTATTTTCTGAAATACAATGAATTTATAAAACACCTCTAAGGAAATAAATTTTAAAATACATAAATTGTATTTCAATATATTACCCTAATAGTGTTGATCAATCAAAATATCTAAAATGGTTCTCCAATGACCAATGTGATACCATTTGTTTTTATAGTAGTCAATGTTTTCATCCAAAAATACATCTATTAATCAATAAAAATAATCATATAATAACCTCTTAATATATTATATAAAAATAAAATGATTTTTGGTTGAACCATTACGCATTATAATGTTCTTGTAATGGCCATACATATAACAGATGGATTTTTTTGGGATATCATATTTCTTGTTCCTCATATGGTGATAACTGAAAATAAAATCAGTCCACCAGATTTATTTCACACCATTAAACTGTAAAAAAACAACCAATTAAGGAATAGAGATACTTGTTATATTTCACAAATCAATATTGATTCTAGTAATCCATTCAATTGAAATGCCTTAAATAATATTTCTTTTAAAATTCAATTTTCAACTCCCATTGTGAATCATAAGGGGAAATTATGCCTTAAAAAATAATAAAAATGAGTATCTAATTACTTATATTTTAATAGTGTCATATTTTATAATGTAATAGAATGTGGTCGCATGATTTATACCAATTAAATTGAAAACACTACCACCCTCACTAGTCTCCAAATATAAAATTCAGACAGAAACACTTCAAGATACATTTAGAGTAGTGGAGGAGTATTGTTTCTTAATGATTATTAGTCCAGATCAAAATAAATAGAAACATATCGATTTAAAAAAAAATTAAGTGTTGGGTTATTTTAATTCAAACAAAATACCTTGTAAGAATACGATATTTAATGAAATAATTTTTTTGGTAAATTAAATTTCTTTGTCATCTTGTGTTACATGAAAACCCGAGTTATTAAAAACAAAGACAACATGTAAAAAATATAATTTAAAAAAATATAGTTTTCCAAGTTGTTAAAAAAGGATGTATTACTTGGAATATGAAATTTTTAAATATTAGTTAATGTTGTTTTAAATATATAAATAGTATAGAAAAAAACATAACATTCAATAATGTCATTATGTGTTTTGAAAATACAATTTACTCAAAAAATGAATTTTATTTATTTTTATTAAAAAATAAAATTAAATTTATATAGTTTTTTTTAATATTAATTTTATAATGTAAAGTTTTTTTGAAATCATTTTTTCAAAATATAAATATGATGAATATTTGGGATATTTATGAAATGGTCAATTTCTTAATGAATAATAAAAAAATGATATTTATTAACAATTTGTTTATCATTTAATGAATTTATGATGTTTTTATTTTATTTTTATTTTTTCAAATGTTAATTTTCTTTATAATATATCAATAAATCCAAATGAGTTCATTAGAATCAATTTAAAATGAATATTTATTTAAAAACTATTTTTACTTTTGACTATTTTTTATTTCAAAAAAATTCTTTATCACCGCATTTACATTTTTATTATTAAATTATATTTTCCTCTATATGTGGATGGAATTTTGAAAAATGGACTCAATATTTTTTATAATATTAATATTTATTATATGATAATTTCAACACAATTTTGGTTCAAAATGAATAGTGAAAAAATTACCATTGTTAATGTTAAAATGTGCTTACATGGGGTTAAACTAAAATGATACTGGTAAATTCACCTAGAGTATTTCTAAAAACAATTATACATATTATTAACTTATATTCTATATGGTTCTATTTTTATCCATTTTTATGGATTGTGAAAAATGTTGGTACACATTATACAATTGAAAAATACCATGTGTGTCCTCTCCCGCACTTGTAAAAAGGGGCACTTCTATTATCTTCTTCAAACAACCAAAACCATTTTCTTAGTAAATACCAAAAAAATCTTCCATATTTCCTTAAATATATCATAGAGGAATTATTCTAATTATTAATTCCGCCTAATATGAATTTAGTTAGAAACCTGGATAGGCTCCCCAATGAAGATGTAAATTCTCAAACAAGGGTTTCCTTCTTCTTGATCCTGATTTAAATATTCTTATACAATTATTATATTTTAAAATAATATATAAAAAATAATTAGATGTTATTATGTTAATTTCATTACATATATCCATATCCAGCTCCATTAAATGGGATAAAAAGTCACCATTCTTCTGTACAGTTGACTACCTCCTCATGAACCAATGTTATTCATTTTCCCTCACCACCTCTAATGGATGTATATGAATATTTATTTAATGGTCATATTAAATATATGTAACATCATTTTACTTATTTAATAATTATATCTAACATACAATATTAAATTTTATTCTCAATGAATTTTATAATGTTGATCATGTTGAAGAATGACTACAACCTACCGAAGTGATGCGATTCATTCATGATTTTGGTGTGAATTAATAAGGATTTGATCAAGGAATATATGTTATATATATTAAATAAGAATTATTTTATAATTTTAATATATAATTTACATTTATTTCATTCAATCTATTGATAAAACTGATCCACCATTCTTACATACATTCAATATACCATGTCCATGAACATTGAATTTCATTGTTTACATATAAATTTTATGGAGTTATAAAAATAGATATATATATATATATATATAATGTTTATTATATTTATACCACGTTTAATAATTTTTCAATGATAGAAACATGAATAATTATGGAGGATAGGAAATGAAAAATCAAAACAAATGCAAAATGTAATGCATGTATTGACTAAAACATGACATTAACATGGAATTTCTAATAAATGGTTAATTAAAGTTCATAAGTATGTCATATAAGACAAAAAATATATATTTATGGTTCATTATTATTTTTTAAATATTCATAAATTTTTTAAATATTTGGTTTTAATGTGAATGATATATATATAGACTTTTGGTATTAGATATATAGTCTCACTTTTATTTTTATGCAACATATGATAATTCACTAATTGTTTGATTGGAGTGGTATATATATTAAAAATTGGAAATTTTAAAACATGATTATCCTTATTTTAATTTTAATAATATTTTCATTATAGGTTATTATTCTTTTTTGATATATTATTGAAAATATTTCTAATATGGGAAGTGATTTTTGTCACAATTTTCTTTCTTTGAGATAGATGTTGTGTTTCCACGTATGTTCTTTTATGTAGAGGATATACGAAAAGATATAAATGTAATCTCATCAATAAATTTAATTTATTGATATTTTATTATTTATTTAATTATATTCATTCAACGGGATTAATATGTCATGATACAATCGAGAACAGTTTTTATGATACCATATAATATTTATCGAGGATTGATTATGTTTATGTATTAGATCATGAAATAATATAACCATTATCTCAGTTAAAAAATTGTTTATTTGATATGTTTTTTTAATGATAAATCATGTTTTCCTTAATTTTAATATCTTTATCTACTCCTAATTCCAAAGAAAAATTGAATGAAAACTGCCTTTATTTCTCTCTTCGGTGGTAACACCCTTTTACATCCATATCATCTTTTTTAAAATGATTTCAACAATGATTTAATTCACCAAAAGGAATAATTAATTTCATTTTTAGTATATATTAATTATATAATTTTTTTTAAATTGAATCTCCATATCCATTTCAAATCATAGACCATTTGGAACTTACATAAAATGTGAATGAAATCTTTGATTTAACATGAAAGTCATGGAAAAATATCTCACATTGATTAATGATATAATATTTGAATAATATATTATATTTTCTAGTTTTTAGATTCAATGGAATGTATTTTTCAAATGTTTTATGAATTTTTATATTTTTTAAATAAAATACATTTCTAGATAAAGGATTTGTTTCACAATAATTGTTCCTAGTTATTTTCCTTCAAAAATAATTTTCACATTAAAATAATATAATTGATGTTTCATATTATATACTATATAAATTATCTATGTATAAAATTATAATTATTTTCCTGAATGTTTTATTATTAATATGAATCTTTTTCTTCAAATCTATTGTTAATCCAGGAAGTATACCATGATAAAATTCCAATGAAACTTGATTCATTTTTAATTGGTGTTTCCGTGATAAAATAATAAATGGTTATAAAACCTATATAAATTCATAAACTTATACTTTTATATCATTTTAATGAAACCCAATTATTGTCATGGGTTCTGATATAATAAATGATTTATGATCTTTTGTAGTATGTGTATATTATTTTCATTATGTGTTTGGTGATCCTATATCCCCCTTCCAAACATTAGGTAATGATTGATATCTCATGAAATAACTAAGACCATAATAGGGAGTGAACCAACTATAGTAAATGAATCTATCTAATATAACAATACGTGGAGTGATCCTTAGGTACTAAGATTCTTTTTAGAGTGAAAAAATTCCATAATGAAATTATTGGAATTGATCATATAAATACTAAGGAAATGTTTTCATAGATTTATTGTGTGTGAAAAATATATTTATTACGTCAATGTTATGTTTTCTAGGCCCATGTTATTTCATTCTATTATGATTCTCATATTACGAACTGCAGTGATTTCTTCCACGAATCATGGTTATGATCAATGACATATAGGGTATATTTTTAAAATGATATTCTCATATTCTTATACCCTAATAATAATGATATATTGATAACTCTATTTTTTACACTCACGCTATTTATGGTCTCACTCTTTCATATATTTAATTCCCCCATGGTATGATGATATGTATTATTTGTGATATTTTAATGGAGGGTATGAGTTATGGAGAATATCGTTGGAGTTGAATCAACTCACTTATAGTCTAATTTTTTACGTGTCCTAATTTTCCAATTTTATATTCCCAAAATTATTTATCCATGGATCATTAGGTTACATAAGTAATATTAATCTATTATGATGTAACATTTATTTTATGAGATGTTTGGGACATTATAGTTGGGATCATAATTAGTTTTAGTAAACAATTTTAAAATTATATAAGAAAACAATAGCTTGATCCCTATGTTAATGTCTAAGTATTAATATTTTGATGATTAAATGTGTAGGAAAATGTCATATAATTTTGGTAAATGATGGTTTCTATGTAATTACGTCACAATTTTGAAACATCAGATAAATTTGGATATGGAAAAAATGAACCATGAGGTACTAACTATGAAAAAGGTGCATTGAGCTAGACTCTATGATAACTTGGTTCATGAAAAGAGGCAATCCTCCACAATCATTTCGATACTATTAGGGGATATGATTTGTCAATTCACAGACACATTATAAACCATAATTAAGGAGATAAATATATTATGAATGTGAATGAACTAGGATAAATCTTTATTGATATATGTTAAAATGATGTACTTCGGATTTATAAAAACAATATGTGACAAGTCATAATTATGTGGTTCACCCACTAAGAATATTATTTGTTACACAATGATTATTTTTTGTTTTAATCAATGGATGGAACCCAAAAGAAAAATGTTTACGAGGAGTGTGATATAAAACTTAATGATTGTCCACCTGAGAAGACAAACATTATGGGAGATGGAATGAAAAATATATATTCATTACATAGAAAACATTCTCGAACCATGAATCTTACTAAACATAAAAACAAATAGTTGGGGAATAATATTAGTATTTGTCATTATTTAGTAAATATCCATCTTATTTTAGTGGTTCCATATATTTTCTAGTTTCTGAGTAAGGGATTAGTACCATTAAAAAGGTACTTTTTATACCAAGTGTTTGGAACATGATAAAGACAATTTGGTTGTATATTATTTGGATGGAGAAGTGGATCAATGGTGAAGTCCCATCAATAATAAATTGAATCTTTATGAAATTTCCTCCATGGGTTGGGATGACTATGCGATTTAATTTTTCAATAAGTACATCCCTCAATTTTTTTTAAAAATATAGATGAAATTAGATGTTCTAAATAAGAAGGATAATGAATCTAATGAATCTTATAGGGAATACTTTACCACACTATAATGGTAAACATATAGAATTATCATAAATCATGAAGGTATGGTTGATTTATTCTTCAATGTAATAAAATCAATCGTCAAAAAGTAATAATTCATAATTTAATTTTTCAGACATGATGAAATCATTCGATGTGCTCTTAGTGGGTATATAGAGATCATCGTTAACCATCAATCTCATGGTTCTGAAAAGGAAAGGAATATGGAGTTCAAATGATGCTCTAAATATCATGGATGGAATAATTTGATCCATATATCATTTATGACGTGATGAAGGAAACATGAAGTAAATTTCATTTAAGGAGTTAGTAAATTTTTTATGTTTGGAATATATAGTCATCAGTTAATTGAATGTTGAATTAATTCTTAAAAGATAGATAATGATAAATATATAATTAAATCTATACATAATGAACCACTCACATTGTATTGTTTCAAATGGAATGACTATGGGTATTATGCTTACTATTTTTCAAATCATATGGTTGATGTTGATGATATTTGTTAATAACCTAGTAAGCCGAGGGTCTCCTGAAAATATATTTCGATCAATTTTTTGATGAGTGGTGTGATTACAACATGGTGGAAATCACATTACCATACAATATAGAACATCATATTTTTTTCTACTATAAATATTACCATTCAATGACATGAGATTAATTTTCTATGAGTACAATGATTCCACTAAAATGATTAAATGCAGATTTAGAAGTGAAAACCCATAATGTAATGAAAAAAACGTATCTATTATATGATTCTAATATAGTTAAAAATTGTGACCACATAATTTTTTAATGTCATATCGTATTTCCTCAAGTTGAATATTATTTAATGATAGAAAAATATTTGATTTCACTACCAACAGCCTACATTAATTTATTGGGAGGGGAAGTCAATTTCGTTATTAAAAAATGATTGATGTTCATATATTTGTGCGATGATATTTTTGAAATTTAAAATTTAATGACATCAATTGTGTGGATATTAATTCATTTTCATGTGGTTAATTTATCTGATATGGGTTTAGAGAAACAAAATACAGATGATGTGCCTATTATGTGGGAATTTTTTGAAGTATGTATATAAGTGTTTCCTATCCAACCACTAAAATATGTAGTTGTATTCTTCATATAACTCATACATTGTTCCAAACCTATATCAATAAATCCCTATAGAATGAACCATATTGATTTTTAGGAATTGAAGAATCAATTCTAGGGGATTATTTAAAAGGAGTTTATTCATCCATGTATGCCCCTTGGAGGTTCACCATATCTTTTTTCATCTAATAGTAAAAATGGATCATTGTGAATCAATATTGATTATCAGTATCTAAAAAATATCTATGACGATAATAATTATCGATGAGCCCATATTTATTTCCTATTTTATCATATGTCTATAGCTCAATACATTTACGTTATTGAAATTTGTTAGGGATATAATAAATTGAAGGATAATAAAGATGATATATCCATGGAAAAAAATTTATAATATTGGTAAACTATGAATATAGTGTGTATCTATTAGATCTTATTGATACCCCCACTATGTTAATGGATATAATGAATAGAGTATTTATAGGTGACCTTAAACATTTTTAGTTGTTACTCTAAAGGATATTATTATATATTCAAATATCAAGTAATAGAAATAATATCACATTGTAATTGAACTAAATACACAATGAAAGAAGAAACTATAGGTAAAATATAAAAATGGTGACTTTGTAATGAAAAAGGAGTTTTTTTTGGAATATATAATCTCAAGAGAGGATAAATTGGTATATCCATGAAAGATAGAGGCTATTGATTGCTGGCCTAGACAAAACATAGTGACAGGTATCCACTTTAAACATGGTTTAGAAGGATATTATTGAAGGGTTTTTGATAATTTATCAGTAATACATAATTCATTCCCCCATTTTACTATGAAGGTCAACATATTTGTCAGGACAGGTGAATGTGTTGAAAATTCCTTAGAACTAATGGGAATATTATTTAGCGCACATGTGCATTCATTACCATGTAGTAAAGAATGGTTTTAAATCTATACTAATACATCCATGAAGAGAATTTGGTGTGTTCATATGTAGAATTACGTGGTTATAGATTATGACTCATAAATTAATTGCATGTCCATGATAAAAATTACCCAACTCATAATTTTTTATTTTTAGTAGGAATTTTTTGACTAAATATATAGTTGAATATTATTTATGGAGAGAAGTTTGATAGATATATATACAACATTTTGAATTATATATTCACAACGAGGGAGGTATATACTCACTAGTGAAGATTTTTATAATTGATTAATTATTAATGATGATTTATATATTACCATCTTTGGAATGAAAACAAGTTAACTAAGTCATTGAGTCGAAAGGATCATTATAGCTTATCAAATAAGTGAATCATAAAATTACCACTATTTATGTATTGGAAAGGATGGGTCTGGAAAACCAAAATGATGGGGTGAAATTATATAATTAAAATTAAATTTTCAACCATATATTAAAATAAGTAATAAATATCCATAAAAGGAAGATGTAGAGGATAAAAAAAGATGGGAATTGACATATGTTTAACCTAGATAATGATGAAATTATATGGTTAAAAAATTTATGTGTATCATCCATACCATATTCCAAGAAGGATTTGTCAGAGGAAACTCATAATTTCACATTCCTTATTCATGTTATATATTCAATGATGAATAAATATATAATATAGGATTTATAATGAGATGTAATGAAGAGAGGGATCACATAGTTTGTTTATGGGTAAATAGAATGTTAGTAATTTTAGAATGAGAAACCAAATTCAGTGGGGATGATACATCAATTAACTATATTATAATGGAAATAGTAAAATACTTCCATGGATTCTATCATTGGGCTCCCTAAAAAATCTAAATTGGATAATATTTTATATATAATTTTCAATTTCCATAAAATGTACTAACACTGCATCACTATTATGGAATATTTATATTTGGATAATATTTCAAGGATATACATTAAGTAAGTGATAAGGTTTCATTTATTACCAAATTTTATTTTATCTAATCATGATATGAGGTTTACCATGATGATTGAGTAATGTCTCAAATGTGATCTTAATACAATGTTATCATTAATCAAATTACGTCATCCTTAGAAATATGGTCAATCTGAGTGAACAATTCAAACCAGATGTTGAGTTCTTTTTTATTTTTATGATAAATTTATTTTGAGAAAAACCATTCTCTTTTTCAGTTTTCATACCAGTAATTCCTTCCCCATGATTCTATATGCCTCATTATGAATCCCTATATTAAAATATGTGTACACCTCCAAAATTCTATAATGAATTTGTGAAATTTAATATATTGGGACATAAGTTACCTAATTAAATTATAGAGAATGTTAGATCAATTCGGTAGTATATAATGGAATCACTATGTTGGTAGAATTTGTTTCCAGAAATGAGACGCATGATTTAGAATTTAATGACTGTGAAAAATTGCTTCCATAAAGTTATCTATGAAATAATGTAATGATATTGGGAAAAAAGTGAAAAATTAGACTAATGTGTATCATTACCTTAGAATATTTTGATTTAGAAATTAATCATTGCGACAAATTGTTTCCATGAATTTATCAATGAAATAAGGTAATGATATTTTGAAAAAAGGGAAAACTCGGACCTAAGTGTATCATTAAAATAGAAATTCTTGATCATATTAAGAAGAAATCCTATTGGTTGGAACATCCTCGAATCCTCTATCAAGTTCATGATGTGTTCTGTGAATCTCTCTTAAGGATGTATATTCCTGAACATACAAAAGTATTAAAAACAGGGGTGGTACCACATGGGAACTATTATTATTATTATGAATAACTAGTGGATATTCTTGACGGATGAGAGAATGTTCTAAAAAATAAGACTACCGAGCAAGTCAACCACTAGTTTGAATAATCTATGTTGGATGTTCGGGATATGATAGAGTAGAGGTAAACTCATCTCTATCAATCAGTGTCACCTAATTTTAATTTTGAAATTTATTTTCTGCGATGTAGTATGTTCCACCTCTAGATTTTATGGAATATATTTTTCAATAAATTAAATTTATTTTATATCTACTGTTACTCGCAACACCACGTTTTTATAAACAATGAAAAAATAATAATTTTTTTTTACAAATCCATCATTACCAATACTCTAAAATTGGATGCATGAATATGAATAAATTTTTTTCTATTAATTAAATTTTTTTATTAAAATCAAAAAGATTGATAAAAAATAATTTAATTTTTTAATGTCATTATATGTATCACGAATAATACTTTCTGAAAAATAAATTTATTTATTTATTGGAATTGTTAAAAAAATTATTTATGAAACATTGATAATATTTATTTAGTAAAATATAATTATATATAGAAAAAATGATAAAAATATTGTCTTATTGTTATTTTTGTTGATTTTTTCTGAAAATTTTAATTTTTCAATGAATAGTAAAAAATAATGGTTTTTGTTGAAAAATAAATTTCTTTAAAATATTTTATATGGATATTTCTTTTAAAAAAATTGGTTAAAATTTATATTTTTTTTAATTATATATCTATTAATCCATTTTACATCATTCTATTCATATTAATATATATCTTGATATGAAGTCCATTTAATATTTTTAACATTTTTTTAATGGAAAACAACTTCTTCACCTTCTATATAGGATAAAATTTAAATTAAAATGTTACACTTATATGAATATAATTATGAAATATTTACTCAATATTTGTAATTTAAAGAATTTATATTATATAATATGTTCAACATATATTTTTTTTTAAAAAAATAATTGAAAAATACAATTACTATGGTTAAGGTAAATATAAGTTTACTGGGTGATTAAACTAAAAAGATAATGGGTAAAATCACCTAGAACAATTCAAAAATAAAATATTATCAACATATTTATACTATTTCACATATAATGATTGATAATAATAAATTTTTCAGTATTTTGAAATTTGAAAAACATGGGTACATTTTATTTATCCAAATTTTAAAATCATGTCCTCTCCCTCACTTATAAATGGACACCCCCTCTCTTCTCCTATTCACAAATCCATCCACAATTGGATCAGTCAATTCATACCCAAATATCTTCATTACAATTTTTTTCACTTCATATATTCCTTTTAATTTGTATTCTCAGATATAATGAATATAGGTATAATCCTAAATAGTTTATCCGATGAAGAGGGAAATTCATAGACATGATTTTTTTCTTCCTTGCCCTTAACATATTATTCCATTATTCTGATATAATATCACCAACATCTCTCATATACTATGAATTTTTATGGTAATATAATAACTTTTATACATCTTCATGTCAATCAAATATGATAAAAAATCATCAATCGGATGTACGTAGGACTACCACCTCATGAACTGATGTTATTTTATTTCCATAACCACAATACTTCAATGGATAATGATGTATTAAATGTTTTTATATGATATTATTATACTTATTTGATTATTATGCCACATATTACTTCTTACTTTCCATTCTATGGGAATATGATATTCTCACTCATGTTTATAGTGAAGTATAGCCAAACAATGTGATTTGATTTATTCCTGCATTTCATAGAATGTAATATTAATGGTTTTAATGAAAATATAAAATATATATGAAATAACAGTTATTCAATAATGGTAATATAATATTTTCCTTTCATTCTTTCAATCCATCATGAATATGGAAACACCATTAATGTGTATGTATAACCAATTTTCTTCATGAATAGTGTTTTTCATTTACAATATCGTACTTTTATGGATAACTATTTATTGATATATAATGAATATATATGCTACTTATATATAGAACAAATTCTGGATATTATGTAATAATGATAAATGTATCAAAAAATTCAAGAAAAATAAAGCTCGTATTAGTTAAAATGTAAATTTAATATGTAATTGTTAACAAATTCAAAATAAAATGTTATATGTAAATCTAAATGTTATTATATATATAATTATGGTTATGTAATAAATTTATAATTAAAATAAATTTACTATTCTAGAGGTTTTAATTTTTATGATTGAATTCAAGTCTTAAGGCTAGTCTCTCATTTATTTGTAGAAGACATATGAAAATTCATTTGTAATTCCATTTTTTGTGTGTATACTAAAACATAAACTTATTATATCATCAATCATCTTATTTTATTTTTTTTAAAATTTTAATTATATTTTAATATTAAGTGTGTCTTATGATTCAAATGATTACTAAATATATAATGGATTTTTAAATCAATTTTCCTTCATTGAACAATATAACGGGTTGTACACCTATGATTTTTATGAGATGCATATATACCCCCATTGAAAAGTACTATAATTAATTTTTTTTATTATCATCAAATTTCACAATTTATTTATTTTTATTCCTTCATTGGGCATATGATTCAATATTTCCAATGTGGTAGTTGTTTTATGATACAATCTCATTATTTATTGGAATTATCTATGAATATTATTCTGAAAATGAAATTTATGATCTATCTCTTAGTAAATTCTTGAGTTTCTATATCCAATGGTTATATAATTATAATTCATTATTTTACATCATTTTACTCTCTTTACATATTAATTATTTTAATGGGTTATTTTAAAGAATACAATCATTATTTCTATATTTGATTAAAAAACGAATTTCCTTCTATATAAATGTTTTGATAAAATATTTAAATTTTTTAACTGATCCATTAGGATTGTTTTATTTCCATTATACACATGTTTTATTTTTAAAAAAAATTAAAAGCAATCTTCCTTAATCTTTCAAATCTAGGCCCATTTGGTTTTTTCAAAATTGTGAATGGAATATTAGTTATAAATTGTGATACATAGACATAATTAATCACTATCATGACCATTGTATTCATTGTATAATAATTCATATGTTTTCAAGGAAATTTTCCAATAAATAGAATATGAAAATGGTTTATGATTATTTTCTTTTTCAATTTTTTTACATTAAATTAATGGATATTTTCCAAAAGAAACATTCCATGGTATTTTTCATTCAATGTATTTTTTCTAACAAAGATGAAATCATGTTGATGATAATAATTCTATATTGGGGATTTTTTGTAACTATAACATTTATATTATTTATATATACAGTTTATTCATAGGATAAAATGATTTTTATGAAGGCCATTTCTATTCAACAGGTAATAAATTGATAAAATTATTATGATATCATATTATTTTTTCATGGGATATACTATGATGGAATGTTGAAATGATTATAAAACCTTTTTATTTTCCACAGGATAATCTATATTGAAATTTTTATGAAACCCATAAATTTTCATGGTTTTCGATATCTTGAATGTGTTATTATCTTATGATATATGTATGTAAATTTTTCAATTTATGATGTGTAATACCAATATCTACCTACAATTCATTGGGTATTGATTAATCTAACCTGAGATGAACAAGACAAGAATAAGGAGTGAACCTAGTCCATTAAGGGACTCAATCAGCTATGATTTTCAGGGGACTGAACCTTTACTTCTACTATGGTTGGGGGAGTTAACACCTTCCCCTAGGATAGTATTGGGAATGATACTTGAGCTAATAAGTAAATGGTTTTTTATGTGTATTCCAAATGTCTATGTCGTATGATAATGTAATGCATTCATGGTTGACTTTCATTGATTCCATAATTATTAATTCTTGATTAATTTCACTGATTTAGTCCACCAATAATGATTATAATATATGATATAAAAGGTATAGTTTCATAATGTTATTCTAATGTCCTCTGATAGTTAGTGTAATGATATGAATATACTTCCGTTTTCTACTCCTAATGATCATCAAACCTCATTATACGTTATGTTTCCTCTCCCTGTGTTATGATGAATGGGATTATGTAATATATGTCAGATATGGGTTCTATTTATGAAGAACATAGTGGGAGATGTTGTAGATCACATATAGGTTAGTCTCTTATGTGTCCATGTTTGCAATGGGACAAGAAAAAATGATTTTGTTATAGGTCAATATGTTATGTAATTAATGTCATTATATTATGATGTAATATTTATTTATGAAAAGTATGGTTGTTTATAGGCCAATTATCCATTGAAAACATAGATCACACCATCAGTTGTATTGACGAATACCCACTATACATAATAGTTTATTTTGGATCTATAGGAAATTTTCAAATCCATATATAAAATGATGTCAAAAGGATACATGTTAGAAACCACAAAACCTACCAGATATCAATCTCTAATAAAGTGAATATACATGAAGTGAATTTGAGATCCCACTCCCTCTTCATTATGAGGTGCATATTAATAGGAATCACATAAGACATAAGCATTGTTTAATGAAAATATGGTTAACATTATGATTTGATATGGATTAATGACACATAAAAAATATCAAATAAATTAGTCATTAAAGGTGAAAAAATAGTGTCAAAACATCTTACTATTTCTTAACCCACGTCATATTACTCTGGAGACTCTTCCACTATGTTAATAAGTTTCCACTTGAATTACATTATCTAATTCCCATTATCTATTGAGTAGTATCATTTAAATTTCATACCATTTGTTTTAGATGATACCATATCACTTTTCAAGGATGAAAATATTTTATTAAACATGTTGAAGTTGGATATTAATTCACATACACAATAAATAGTTCTTTCCTCTGCACATACTCCCTTTTATTAACCGAAATTTACACATTGTATAATAATAAATGAGCCCCTAAAATGAAATAGTAAAGGTATATATGGTTTATAATATCATTATGTACCATGAGACTCATCACAAATCTTCTATGATTTAATTAAAACAACAAATCATTAATGCCTCGGCCCTAGTTACCCTGAGTCAGTGCATTATTACATAACATTGGCATGATCACAAAAGATCATGTCTTTAATGACTGATTAGTTTAGTATATTTGGAAGTACTAGATACATATATAAGTTTTAGATTACATCCTAATAAAACATTGTGTCCCCTTTGAACACACTCATGTCCTTTTGGCCTATATCTACAGGATAATCATAATATACTTCTTCACACACTAGGGAATAGAAAATATTAGAAATGTGTGAGCTCAGATTCTTTGTAAGGATAACAATATAGAAAAAACTATTATAAATAATCATAAACTCTTAAGGAAATGTATAATACTAAAATACAATACTTTTAAACAAAAACTTAATAACAATATGGAAACATTAAATTGAATAATTCCATTTACATATTCACATGGATATTCTAATAGTTGAATAATCATAATTAATGTCAATATCTAATTTCATATTGATGGAATACATAATTTTGGACATCATAACCACATAGTCATGGCCTCGTCCCAAGAAAAAAAATTCAAGGACTTGTGTCATGACATTTGTTTGTATCATGAGATCTACTGATGCATCGAGGAGTTATAGTGGGCTCCACCCATCACTGACTATGTCCAATTCATTCCTCATATGAAAAGGTTGAAACTTAACATAAACATTCATATTAAAAATAAAATATGAAATTTTAATACATTAATCTTAAAACATTAATGGTATAAAAATAACTCATTCATAGTCAAACATATCCCCAAACCTTCAATAATATATGGAATATTGTAATATGATGAAGCTATATTTTTCATATATTATATACTATATTTAAATGTTATAATACCCACCATAGTGTTATTTATGTGCAATTGTCACATTTTTAGGATTTGGTGGAATTTTGAGCTCAAATGCAGAAATGGCTTAATTTTGGGGTTTAACTGTTTTATTTGTCTTCTGTATTTTGGCCATAACATTTTCTAAACAGAACCAAATTGTGAAATTACTTTTTTGAGGGTTTCCTTACATAATATTCCTCATTTCATCTGTCTGGAGTCCCATATCAATAAATTTTTTGGAGGCCCAAAACCAGCTCATAATCTGGACCTCGAAAACTGTGTGCAGAATTGATAGGTTTTAACTCTGAGCCTTTATCTCGAATATGACTGATGCAATGGAGCTAAAATTTGACATGGATCTGGAAGAGTAATTAATGAATATCATTAATTAAGGAATCCACGTCTGAATAGGCTGTTTTTAAGGTCTTAATTTCATGGGAATGTGGAGTTGTGGAAGATGAAGAGTCACTTTGGATGATTAAATTTTCAGCCCTAAACCTACCATAACTCATCATACTTGGGCCAATCGGGCTGAAATATTGTGGAGGGACGCGGAAGATTATATGGAACAACTTTGAAGAAGGGACAAAGTACCAATTATGCCATTTAATGGGCGGAAAAGTCGATGAAATACGGAGGACATAATTGAGTCGAGATTTCATCAACCATTTTCCCTATAAATATGTACCTCCTCTCCCATTTACAAGGATAGCCATTTCAAGGGGGCTAAGGTGGTGTTTTGATTCGGTAATTGTTCTTTATAGTTATAATATATATTAGTGTAGATTTATTCTTCTTCTGTTCATTTCATCTTTTCTTTCATTTCTTTTATTTTATGTGTTTCTCCCACTGTGCTTCTTTATAACTCCATGTTTGTGGAGAGCTAACTGTCACTGTTGTTTGAGGGGGGAAGTGGTGGTATTTGAGTTTTATTTGCGTTAATGATTTATGATGTTTTATTCTATGGAATCAGTAGTGGTTAAATGATTTTGGTGAGGGGTTTCCCCACTTTCTCTACTATTGACTTCTTCCTCCTCATTTTATAATTTTCCTTCTCATCGGTATCTAATTCATTCTAATGGTGTAGTTTGGATTTGGTATTGATATGGAAGTGTTTAATCCTACATGAAGAGTTTTTGGTGTAGGGTAATATATTTCAAACGAGAGGGTGTGGAGTGACAGGTCTTGATCCCCACATTGAATAACTCCTTGATTGATATTTTGAATAACAATTATAATTCCACCATGAAACCCCAAGAACAATGGTTCCCTTCTACTAACTTCTTTGTGTCTTTTCTCCCTTTTCTATGTATTTTGTATTTTCATAAATTTATATATTTATATTATATTTCATATTTTCTTCATTTCAATTATTCCCCCCATTTACATAAGTATTATCTTTTTATATTGGTTAGATTTTAAATAGTGAAAATAGAAAGATATTGTGTGTGGGTGGCCTCCTTGTGATCGACCCTAAGGTGTGCCACTATGGTACATTTTTAGGTAAATAAGAATTTAATTGAATTTTGGTTCGTGACAAAATCACTCTCATCAATTTGGCGTCGTTGTTGGGGAGGTCAAGTGCTTTCACACACTATTTTCATAAAAACCAAAAAAATTAAAAATTTCAAAAACTACAAAATAGAGAGAATTTCGTTTCATATAATTTTTTTGGTCGAGATGGATTATTTTACTGATTTTTCATATTCATGGCCTAGTTTTAAATTTTCTAGCAGGGAATAGTGTTTTATGTTCCAAATGGAAAAAGATGCCACGATGATTCAAAATAATTTCAAAATCGTTGTACAAGCCAGCATGATGGTAGCATCGTTGGCGGCTGAAGTTGCAGAAGATAAAGATCTATGGATGGAATGAAGAAAACAAGTGTACCTTGCTGAAGAAGAAGAAGAGGAAAATTTTGTTCCACCTATATTTAAGTTGAATAACCCAAGGAATACATGATTATTCAATTGGAAGATGCAATCATCTCTCCTTGGCCATTACTTGAAGAGGTTCCTGAAGATGTCATGCCAGCTGATACAACTATGGGAGGTCAACATGTTTTGGATAAACATTGGTTAGATTTTTTCGAAGACCAAAACGTAAGTGATCCTCCCAAATTTTTCAAAAAAGAATCAGTACGACTATACCTCTTTCACCACCCCCTTCCCACAAAGTGTACCCCTCCTGGGCTGGCAATGTGAGAAGAGAGATAATGACCCCCGAGTCCCGCCTGCAGTAGGCCCCGGGTTGGCGAATAGAACCTAGGGTATAATAAACATACAAATGGGAGGAATTACACTCTAAGAGAACACATGCAGAAGGGAGAGATAAAATAGACTCCAATCAACTCCAACTCAGAACTGAAATAGAAAAGAAATCCAAGTACATATATGAAATGTCATGAAAAAGTACTACAACTGAAAGGGGAAACTAAAAGTACCCCAAAGAAAGTAAAACAGCAGCGACCACAAGCCCGAACAGCTCCTCCTCAAACCACAATCTATTAGTAACTATCTTGATCTCCAACCTGCTCCAAGTGACCTGAAAATAGTTTATATATACATAGGGTGAGTATAACAGTATACTCAGTAGGATCCTCCACAAGCCTCTCGTGCAAAAGTAAAGAAAGCATGCTAAAGCCCAGTGAGCAACAAGTGAAACTAACTCGCCATCTAAACAGGTATACAATGTTCCCAACCTCACTATGGATACGCTCACCACGTAATGCATACAAGAATATAAAATATAGTAAATAATATAAATGGTACCCCGCTAATACTTCCCCACTGGTTTGCCACTTTTCCCCAACGATATACGTCCTGTGCTTCTCTTTCCAAAGACTTGCCCGCAGGCACCTGGGCTAAGCTCCACAATCTGCACCTCGTGCACCACAAAGGCTTCCCCGCAGACACCTGGGTGAAGCACCAAACCATCATCACAACCAACAGTAACCAGGTATGTTCCAGGAGCCACCACAGCCCGTATAACGTGTATCATACATCGGGTTTTATACCTCAAGCCATTTCAGCCCATACACTGACTGGGGTTCCTCAAGCCATGACAGCCTATAGATATTACACCTATAGTAGTCTATAGGATACTATATCCAAAATATATGTGTGTGAAATAACCACAAGCCTTTACAGCCCTCTACTCACATATATGGTGAAACTAACAGTTTTTCCTGTTGGCACATGTATCTCCCATGTGAAGAGAGCGGGGCCAAAAGGGGGTAGTCAGCCATTCGACCTACCATCAGAATGTTTGGGAAAACACCCACCCCCCTAGGGCTCAGAATCCTCGGGGTGTTAGTTTCCCTTACCGACAGGGTGGAGTAGCGTATAGAAACACAAAAAGTACAGAATATATATATTACTCACATCCACACTATGGGCATTACCTAGTCTTAGATACAAATGTAGCTAATGTCTCTCAGACTCCATGTTGCTGCTTCTAAGACTAGGTATCCTATAAGTACAAAAAAATTTGAAGAGATTTATTAGATTACTCCAATCTCATTTTATCAGTTCCACTGTACATTAATTAATTCTTTAAAAATTAATTAAGCCTGAACAATTCCACATTAATCTGAATTGGCATCACATTCAAAATCAACTTCTCCTTTTAAGATTCACATCACCTTTAAATTCTAGTATCTCCATCCCCGTTGATTTTCACCATTTAATCAAACATTCATTACAGAATTAATTTTCCATATTCCCAGGAATTCTAGAAAAGCATCCTATGCTTCTAAACACAAAGGAGGATCAACAATGTGAGTAGATATACTACCCGTCGAGTCTTTTCCACCTATAGAAAGAGAATAGACCCATTCTCCCTTGAGAGGCTAAACATGGAAAGGACGTGGCATACCCCACGCATCTTCACCTCCTTCGGAAGAAGGGTAGCAAGACCAGCTGCCTTGAGTAGATGGGAAAAGAAATGCAGATTAACATTCAAAGAAAACAACAAGCATCCAGCAACCACATCCATCCCATTCCATCACCCTTGGTGGCCTCCCCAACACCCACATGTATAAACTGATGCATCTCTCCACTCTAGGAATCATCTTCTGCCACAACCACAAGGCCACTATGCCTCCACATATCACAACATCCATCTAGGCTTAGATCACAACACAAGCAGTAGGAAAACAACAGTCACAACCATAGGCTCTTGACCCTTTAACAAATAAGAGGGTGACTCACAACCCTTTTAGAAATTCCCACATAATCTGTTATTTAACCCATATTGAATTAGCAGATTTGTTATTCGTAGGTTCCAATTACGGGATTCCTAATCAGTAAGATATAACAATTAAATAACCATGTTTACATCCCTAATTTGATTATCTTCAAATTAGAACAACTACAACAACAACAATAACCATATTAATTTACATGCCTCTTTATCATTATCCAATTAATTAACAATTAATTCCGGCTTTACGTTCATTATCAATTTATATCATGAACTACCGACAAATCAAATAAAACATAGATATCACTCTATCTAGAAAAACATGAGGCAAACCGTTATCATGGTATAAAGTAACAACATGTGATCAACCAATTCTTTTAATCTGGTTCAAGTAATTAATTAGGTCAATTTCATTGTGATCTGAAGGACTAAATCATGCTAATTCTATGATTCCACATATACAATTAGAGAATCCATGAATCCCCTACCTCAATGAGTTATTGATGTCTTTTATCCACACAATGGGTCACAATACTCCTCTCACGACAACAACATCCACCAGAGAATGCCACGGTACGACAGTACCAACCAACCCCAAGAAAAACCCATTAGAATCTTGGAAATTACTTGGTATAATATGGAAGGGAGAAATAAGAGACGATGCTCCCCAAAGAACGATGAAAAAACATACCTTATTGGGAAGATTGACCGACACAGCTCGGTTGCATCCAAAACTGAGCAGAACCAATCCTAGGAGTAAAGATTGATTATGCGACTCCTATGGGAATGATTGAAAGGTTCTAGCATCTCTTAGATGAGAACAAAGGGAAAGAACAAGGGAGAATGATATCTCATCCCTTTTTGAAGATTTAATGGGGCGACGGTTTAAGATTATGTTAATTATCCATTAAAAACGGATCGCATTAACCCACGCGGTTTGACCAAGTAAATACATCATGGCCTTAGGAATAATTAATATAGGATTTATGGCATTTGAATTGGCCTTAAGATTCCTTAAAACAAGGCTTTAAATGTATTTTATGTCAAAGGAAATGTCAAAGGGGAGAAACTATAGGAACCTGGAAACATTGTTCAAGTATACTGTTAGAAGGTCACCATTATAAGGTTACCGTTCTAGAAACATTGTTCAAGTCTACCGTAAGAAGTCCACCGATAGAACCTCACCGATAGAAACACTGTTCACTGAACCTCACTGATAGAAACATTGTTCACCTACTGATACTGTTCATATAACTGGAAAAACAGTTCACAGAATTGGAAATTTGGCAAAGTGTTGGGAATAAGTCACCTTGACCTCCCTGAACACCTCCAACTCCACATTTTCACAATGTAATGGACAGAAGAGGTCCGTTCCATTACATTATATACCTCTCAAAACATTATCGTCCTCGAGAATTAAAAACCTACCTAGATGAAAAGAGGGGTCCGAACAGCCACCCCATAAGATTCCTCTCAGGGGATAACCACAATGAGTTGTTCGAAAGATGGAAAAAAACAACGACATCTGAAAGTATGTGAACAAACAATCCATATCCAAACAATTAAAACATAACATCACATGAAAAGTACACAAATAAAACATGAATGGTCCAAGCACAAAGAAAACATCATTACATGAAAGGAGTTAAACATTAAACATCTCTGGGTACTGAGAACATATCTGTGACTCACGCTCCCATGTACTCTCCTCCATGCCACCATGTCGCCACAAGACACGAACTAAGGGGATAGAACGCCCACACAACACCTTCTCCTTGTGGTCTTGGATCTCCACAGGTCGCTCTTTGAAGGTTGCATCATCATCAATATCGATCTCTCCCCAATCGATAACATGAGATTCATCATGAAGATAACAAAAGAGCTGTGATACATAGAAAACATCATGTATCCGACTCATTTGAGGAGGAAGTGCTACTTGATACGCCACAGCTCCAACATGAGCTAAAACCTCGAAAGGTCCAACAAACCGAGGAGCAAACATACTTCCATGACCAAACCTTCGCTGCCCACGACGGGGAGTCACCTTCAGAAACACATGATCCCCAACATTAAACTCTAAGGGTAACCATATTTGATCAGCATATAATTTCAGACGATCATGTGCTATCTTCATCCTCTCAAGAATAACCCGAACCATCTCTGTTGTATTCTGCACTAGTTCTGGTCTGAGAATTACTGACTATCCAACCCCAGTACAGCACAACAGAGAACGGCATGGCCGACCATACAAGCCTTCAAACGGCTCCATTCCGATGGTAGATTGAAAACTATTATTTTATGTGAACTCTACCAAGGGTAAGTGCTTCATCCATGAACCTCCAAAATCAAGAACACAAGAGTGCAACATGTCTTCATGAGTCTGGATGGTTCGGTCTATCTGACCATCTGTTTGAGGATGAAAAGTAGTGCTAAGGCACAGTTGAGAGCCAAAACCATTCTAGAGACCTCTCCACACCCTGGAGGTAAAACGAGGATCTCGATCGGAAATGATCATCCTAGGTACTCCATGACGTCTCACCACCTCCTCTAGATACTGCATTGTCAAAAATTCCACTGATCTCAACTCCTTGATCGCTATGAAGTAGGCCGACTTTGTTAAACAATACACTACCACCCATAGAGCATAATGTCCTCCCGGAGCTCGAGGTAAACCTGTAACAAAGTCCATTGAGATTTCCTCCCACTTCCACTGAGGAATATCTAATTGCTTGAGAACACCACCAGGAACACGGTGTTTGGCCTTCACCTTCTGGCAGACTAAACATCGAGACACACACTCTACAACCATACGTTTCAGCCCTGGCCACCAAAACTGACTCCTCAAGGATTGATGCATCTTCGTCACACTAGGATGTACTACCAAGGGTAAACTATGAAACTCTCGGATAACTGTCTCGCACATCGCCAAGGGAACAAAAATCCAACCATGATACAACACTCGGTGTTGTTCATCCTCCGACCAACCATCAGGGGCCTCACCAAAATCAACTCTGTCTCTCCAGAATTCCACCTCTAGATCACCCAAATAAGACCCTTCCACCTTCTGCATCAGGGTTGAATGCACTGTCATCTAGAAATGATAACCTCTACCCCGAACTTCTCCCATATCAAGATGCAAAGCTGATAGCTCTTCCATCACTCTCCAGAAATCAGCAGATTCACGCACAACATCATTAAATGACTTTCAGCTTAGTGCATCAGCTACAAAATTCCCTTTTCCAGGTGTATATGATATTTCAAAGTCGTATTCCTGCAATAACTCCATCCACCGAAGCTGCCTCAAGTTCAAGTCACGTTGGTAGAAAACATACCTCAAACTCTTATGATCAGTGAAAACCACAAAGTTCTCACCAATGTGGTAATGTCTCCACAACTTCAGAGCAAACACCACGGCTTCCAACTCAAGATCATGGGTGGCATAGTTGCATTCTTGGGTATGAAACTGCTGAGACCCATAAGAAACAACGGACCTCTACTGCATGAGAACACATCCTAGACCCAGATGTGAAGCATCACAGAAAACATCAAACTGGACTCCTTCCACTGGAAGACAAAGGACTGGAGCACTTAAAAACTTATCCTTTAGATACTCGAAATCTACCTAACACTAATTAGTCCATATGAATTCTTGATCCTTCATAGTCAAAGCTATCAGAGGAGTCGCAACTCGGGATAAATTTTCTACAAACCTCCTATAATAACCTACGAGACCAAGGAAACTTTACACATCTGACACGGTCTTGGGGGCTTCCCAAGACACCGTTGCTTCTATCTTCGACGGATCCACAACTACTCCCTGTTGGGACACAACATGCCCCAAGAAACTAACTTATCGAGACCAAAACTCACACTTGGACAACTTCCCAAACAACTGATGTTGGCGAAGAACTCCAAAAATGGCTTGTAGATGTTCTGCATGATTTTATTCAGATGTGGAGTACACAAGGATGTCATCGATGAAAAACACAAAAAACTTGTCCAGGAATTCACGGAACATAGAATTCATCAAACCCATGCAAACAGCAAGAGAATTCTTCACGCCGAATGGCATTACAACAAAATCATAATTCCCATGACGACAACAGAAAGTAGTCTTCAAGATATCCTCATCATTTACACGCATATGATGATATCCTAACCGCATGTCGATCTTTGAGAACCAACTTTCACTCTTCAGTTGATCGAATAGGTCATCAATCCGCAGAAGAGGATAGCGGTTATTTATTGTAACATTTTTTAATCGACAAAAATCGACACACAACCGCAAACTGCTGTCAGCCTTTTTCACAGACAAAAATGGTGCTCCCCACGGTGACAAAATTGGCCGAACAAAACCGCACAGCAACAGACCATCAAGAAGAATACGTAGATCTCATAACACAGAAGGGGACATCCTATACGGAGACATAGAGATAGGAGACGCTCCTGGCTGTAGCTCGATCCCATACTCGATCTCTCGTTGAGGGGGTAAGGATACAACCTCTTCTAGAAAGATGTCAGGTTACTCCTCTATGACCCTAGGAAACGCCAACTGTTGAACCTCGGATGAACTCAGCATCATAGCAGCCATCATGGATGATAAGGATGCAACTCGTCTATGACTCATCTGAGGATCTCTCTCAACAAAAAAAAACCTCTTTCTCTCCATCTGCATCAAAGAAAACGACCTTCTTCCTGTAGAAATCCACAACAGCCTGCACAGAATACAATCAATCCATGCCGAGTATGACATCATAAGGTTTTATTCGTAATCATAGGAAATCTCCCCAAGAGCGGTGTTTCCCCAACACTAGCTCACAGTCTCTACATACTTCAAACTAGTCGGCTGGACCTCCAGCTGGCGTAGTCAACGCCAAGGGAACTGGAAGCCTCTCTACATCAAGACCCAAAGCATGGAAAATGGTAGGTTATATGAAGGAGTGTGTTGCTCCTGAATCAAACAAGGCATAAACCAAGGGTTAAAACAAGCAAAGGGTGCCTCGAACGACATTCGGCTCGCCTGGGGCTGGGAACACTAGAGCATGAAGCTGACCATGACCTCCTCAACGACCTCTCTGACCCTGATAACGACCACCACCATGGCCGCGCTCTGCTCTCTGAGGATGGGGAGCATCATCGGGTTGTCCTCTGCCTGATCCATCTACCCTCGTGTGATCTAAAGCTGGTGCAACCTGCTGCTGCTGCCTCGGCTGGAACTGGCTCAACGGAGGAACCAGTAGCGGAGCGCCCGGTGCACGATGACTGCTCTGAAAAGTTGGGCACTCCCGCTCATGATGACCACGACCACCACAAGAAAAACAAGCTCCTGATCCCTTGGCATAGGCCTGAGAGTTGTTGCCTCCGGAGATACGAGATGGGAAGGGCTGGGGCCTACCCCAAGGTGAATGGAAACTCTTCTGCCCTAAAAACCGGGATCCCCGGACCACAACTTTTCTTCGCGATGAATCATGACGATTACCCTCTCGTGACGATCCGGTCTTAGCCAAAGTCCTCTCAACAACCTCTTCCCTTGCCATCACCTCAAGATATATCTTTAGCATAAATGGGGTGACCTAGAGATGGATCTCTGGATGCAAAGTCTCCTCTAAATGCCTCACCCTAGCCTCCTCATCTGGTAACATGTCCAAAGCATATCGTAGAAGGTTCCAGAAATGGATTCCAAACTCTCGAACACTGGAGCTCCCCTGTCGAAGGGTAAGAAGATCCTGACGACTGGATTCCTTCGAAGCTGAAGAAAGAAACTCAACACTAAACCTGTCTTAAAAATCCTCCCATGAGATCGCTGACTCCTCATGATCCCTGAGGAACAAGAACCACCACTACCTCGCAGCTCCACACAATATAGGCACAACCAAGGACACCCAGTGTTCCTTCCATGCACGAATTGAACTGAAGCATATCTTGGCATCCTCTAACCAGTCTTCTGTGACTGCATCTGAAACGGAGCCCTCGTACTTCTGTAGAATCTGGCGCAGAAACTCTCGAAGTTTCTGCCTCCAAGTGTCATCATCGTCAACCTCTACCCTGTGGAGATCTGCTGGAATAGCCTGCTAGGCATCTTCTGCGCAAACCTGACGAGGACGCCGACCTGGAGCCATACCTATAAAATAACAACTATTAGAGATCCTAAGAATGGAATATGGAAGACTCAACATTAATTAATTAATTTTTTTGTTTTATTAATTGCAGGTTACCTATCCCAAGGTCTACCCATTCAAACAAAGGTGCAAAGAGAAATAATGCATGATCCTTTCCAAGGTCTCTACCCTGCATCCAGTATCAATTTGTTTAGTAGCCATCGTAAACTTAAAGGTCTGTGAAACAGATCATAGGGGGCCCTAAATGCCTGTCTCTGCCGGTCTCCAGTGTTTACCCCACATGCTAAACATGAATGACACCATTTCCCTACCATCTCATGCATCCTCACCTGTGCCTAACTCCAAACTCCATACTATCCCTCAACTTGCCTCTGATACCACTCTGTCATGACCCCCTTCCACAAAGTGTACCCCTCCTGGGCCGGCAATGTGAGAAGAGAGATAATGACCCCCGAGTCCCGCCTGCAGTAGGCCCCAGGTTGGCGACTAGCACCGAGTGTATAATAAACATACAAATGGGAGGAATTACCCAATAAGAGAACACATGCAGAAGAGAGAGATAGAATAGACTCCAATCAACTCCAACTCAGAATTGAAATATAAAAGAAATACAAGTACATATATGAAATTTCATGAAAAAGTACTACAACTGAAAGGGGAAACATAAATTTCCCAAAAGAAAGTAAAATGGAAGTGACCACAATCCTGAACAGCTCCTCCTCCAACCACAAGCTAGTAGTAACAAGCTTGATCTCCAACCTGCTCCATGTGACCTGAAAAACAGTTTATATATACATAGGGTGAGTATAACAGTATACTCAGTAGGATCCTCCCCAAGCCTCTTGTGAAAAAGTAAAGAATGCATGCTAAATCCCAGTGAACAACAAGTGAAACAAACTCGTCATCTAAACAGGTATAGTAAGTCCCCAACCTCACCATGGCTACTCTAACAAAGTAATGAATACAAGAATATATTATATAGTAAATTTTATCAAGGGTAACCTGTTAATACTTCCCCACTAGTCTGTCGCTTATCCCCAACGACATACGTCCTGTGATTCTCTCTCCAAAAACTTTCCCACAGACACCTGGGAAATGTTCCACAATCTGCACCTCGTGAGCCACAAAGGTTTGCTCGCAGACACCTGGGTGAGGCACCACACCCACCTCACTACCCACAGTAACCAGGTATGTTCCAGGAGCCACCACAGTCCACATAATGTGCATCATACATCCAGTATTATACCTCAATCCATCATAGACCATACACCGAGTAGGTATCCTCAAGCCATGATAGCCTATACACTTTACACCTATAGTGGTCTATAGGATACTATATCCAGAATATATGTGTGTGAAATAACCACAATCCATTACAGCCCTCTACACACATATATGGGGAAACTAATAGTTGTTCCTGTTGGCACATGTATCTACCAAGAGAAGAGAGCGGGGCCAAAAGGTGGTAGTCAGCCATTCGAGCTCCCATCAGAATGATGGGGAAACCACCCCCCAGGGCTCAGAATCCCAGGGGTGTCCGTTGCCCTT
The DNA here is from genome assembly GCA_963277665.1 of Viscum album. Classification (NCBI taxonomy): domain Eukaryota; kingdom Viridiplantae; phylum Streptophyta; class Magnoliopsida; order Santalales; family Viscaceae; genus Viscum; species Viscum album. The sequence goes on from OY728122.1 coordinate 1,975,126,806, forward strand.
ACCGACATGGTGGATTAGCATATAGAAACACAAAAATTATAGAATATATATATAACTCACATCCACACTATGGGCATTACCTAGTCTTAGATACAACTGCAGCTAACGTCTCTCAAACTCCAGGTTGCTACTTCTAAGACTAGGTATCCTATAAGAACACAATCATTTGAAGAGCATTATTAGATTACTCCATTTTCATTTTATCAGTTCCACCATAAATTAATTAATTCATTAAACATTAATTAAACATGAACAATTCCACATTAAACTGAATTGGCATCACATTCAAAATCAACTGCTCCTTTTAAGATTCAGATCACCTTTAAATTATAATATATCCATCCCCATGTATTTTCACCATTTAATCAAACATTCATTACAGAATTAATTTACCATATTCCCAGGCATTCTAGAAAATAATCCTATGCATATAAACACAAAGGAGGCTCAACATGGTGACTAGATATACTACCCGTCGAGTCTTTGCCGCCTATAGAAATAGCATAGACTCATTCTCCCTCGAGAGGATAAACACTGAAAGCATGTGGCATACCCCGCACGTCTTCGCCTCCTTCGGAAGAAGGGTAGTAAGACCAGTTGCCTTGAGTAGTGGGGGAAAACAAAGAGGATTAACATTCAATGAAAACCACAAGCATCCAGCAACCACATCTATCCCATTCCATCACCCCTGGTGGCCTCCCCAACACCCACATTCATAAACTGATGCATCTCGCCACTCTAGGCGTCATCTGCTGCCACAACCACAAGGCCTTCATGCCTCCACATATCACAACAGCCATCTAGGCTCACATAAGAGCACAAGAAGCAGGAAAAAAACAGACACAACCATGGGCTCTTGACCCTTTAACAAACAATAGGGTAACTCAGAACCATTTTAGAAATTCCCACATAATCTGTTATTTAATCCATATTGAATTATCAGATTTGTTATTCGTAGGTTCCAATTATGGGATACCTAATAAGTAAGCTATCACAATTAAATAACCATGCTTAATTCCCTCATTTTATTATCCTCAAATTAGAACAACTACAACAACAGCAATAACCAGAATAATTTACATGCCTCTTTATCTTAAGCCAATTAATTAACAATTAATTCTGGCTTTACATTCATTATCAATTTATATAATGAAAGAACTAAAAATCAAAGAAAACATAGATATCACTCTATCTAGAAAAACATGAGGCAAACCGTTATCACGGTATAAATCAACAACATGTGATCAACCAATTCTTTTAATCCGGTTAAAGTATTTAATTAGCTCAATTTCATTGTGATCCAAAGGACTAAATCATGGTAATTCTACGATTGCACATATACAATTATAGAAGCCATGAATCCCCTTCCTCGAAGTGTTCTTGATGTCTTTTATCCACAAAATGGGTCACTATCCTCCTCTCACGACAACTGCATCAACTGGAGGATGCTACGGTACGACAACACCAACCAACCCCAAGAAAAAACCCCTTAGATTATTGGAAATTACATGGTATAATATGGAAGGGAAAAACAAGAGACAATGATACCAAAAGAACGACGAAAAAACATAACTTATTGGGAAGACTGACCGACACAGCTCAGTTGCATCCAAAACTGAGCAGAACCAATCCTAGGAGTAAAGATTGATTGTGCAACTCCTAAGGGAATGATTGAAAGGTTCTAGATTCGCTTATCTGAGAACAAAGGGAATGAACAATGGAGAATGATATGTCATCCCTTTTTGAAAATTTAATGGGGCGACGGTTTAAGATCAGGTTAATTTTCCATTAAAAATGGATCGCATTAACCCACGTGGTTTGACCAAGTAAATACATCCCGACCTTAGGAATAATTAATATAGTATTTATGGCATTTGAGTCTGCCTTAAGAGTCCTTAAAAAAGGATTTAAATGTATTTTACATCAAAAGAAACGTCAAAGGGGCGAAACTATAGGAAGTTGGAAACACTGTTCATGCCTACCGTTAGAAGGTCACCGTTAGAAGGATATCGTTCTGGAAACACTATTCAAGTCTACCGTTATAAGGTCACCGTTAGAAAGTTAGAGTATAGGAAACACTGTTCAAGTCTACCGATATAAGATCATCATAAGAAGGTTACCATTCTGGAAACACTGTTTAAGTCTACCTTTAGAAGTCCACCGATAGAACCTTACTGATAGAAACACTATTCACTGATCCTCACCGATAGAAACACTGTTCACGTACCGACACTGTTCATAAAACTGGAAACACTGTTCACAGAACTGGAAATTTGGCAAAGTGTTGGGGATAAGTCACCTTGACCTCCCGGAACACCTCCAACACCACATTTTCACAATGTAATGGACCGGAGAGTTCTGGGCTATTACAAAATCTCTCTTGATTTAGAAGAAGATGAAGAAGTCCCTCCTGAAAAAGAGTTCCCAGTGGCTTTGCCTGAAGAGATCAAATTTCAAGCTGACCTATATAAAAGGGAAGATTTTTATATTAATTGTTCATGTTATAATCTTATCCAAGTGGAACAATTATCTAAGTTCCCTTCTGAATTTTTTGACCCAGTATCAAATGTTCAAGCCCTTAAAGTTGAAGTGGAAGTGGCCAAATAAGTCGTGGCTGGAGAAGTCGAGCACACATTCTTCCTTCTTCCCCCATCATTCCAGTTGTACCACAACTAAATGGTGAAGGAGATGTTGTACTCTATTTATGGGTTTCTCTATGGATGTTTTAGGCAGAAGAGCAATGGGAGAAAGATGTTTTGGTGGTTTCTGAACAAGAAACATCATCCACCTTCATATTGAGGTTAAGCTGGTGCAGCTGCTGGACTAGGGGCAGTAAAAACCTAGCACTCGCTTGGGGATCAAACTAAGCATTATCCCCTTTCTTATCCATTCCTCTTCCTTTTTATTTATTTTTCTCATATTTTCAGTATTTCATGCCTTTTATGTCATGTGGAATTATTTAGGAGCTTAACTTAAGGCTTTCACTATAAAATAAAGTCAGGTTGTATCTTTCCTTCCTTTTATTTTTCTACCCTTATCATTATTTTGTTGAGCTGCAATGGGGGAAGTGAAATATAGGTGTGGGGGGAGTGTCAACCTACTTAGATGTTTTCTGTGCCTTATTTTTATTTTTATTTTTCATCTTTTTAGGATCCTTGATCTCTAATGAATATTCTAATAATTTTTCACTCACCAATTGATTTTGAGATGATTGAAATTATTTTTGAAGAATTGGATTTTAAATGATTGTTGATGTGAATACTTTTTCCTTGAAATAGATTTTCAATCGTTTTTTTAGTTTGACCAATTTTTGAAATCCATGCCCATGAAACACTGTCTCTAAAATTTTTCCTGTCCTATGAGGTATTCTGAACCACTTTGAAATATTCTTTCTAATAACCACACTTTCTTGAGAGAAACTTGGATTTCGTGTGAGAACCAGAACTTGTCATTTTTCTCTTTTAAAGATTTGGATGTCATGGAATGTATTTGATATGATTGAGGAATTTATTTGGATAGCCTTATTTTATCTTGAGACCTACATTTACATTTATCATTTGTTACCCCTTAGATGTCATGAATTTCTTTATAGGTTTAAGCCACATTACAAGCCGAATTTTCAATACCTACCTGCACTCTTGGTATTTTTGCGTGGATATTTCAAGTTTGAGTGTGGGGGAAGGGCCTTTCGTGTGCGTTCTTGGGATGTGTTTCATTTATGGGGGACGTGAGGTGTTTTTCAACAATTTGGGCAGTGGATGATAAATATCAAATTGGGAATGAGTAATCCTTTCATTTTTCTTTATTTCTTTCACCTGGTTCTCCTAAAAAAAGGAAAAAAATAGAAAAAAATTGAGATCAGCTTGAATTTATCATTGTACATCCCTTTATGACTCATGTCACTATCTAAATTCAAGGGTATGATGGTAATTATTTCTTTTTATACAATTTCCATCTAATTATACATGAAAAAAATAAAAAAAGAAAAGAAAATAAAGTTGTGCCTTTCTGGGGCTTTATAAAAAATGAAAAAAATGAAAAAAGGGAGAAATTGGATGCAATCATTCTTTGGATTCATTTCCGGACTAATGTACCATGTCAAAAAAAATGGGTAGTGTTGTGTTCCACATTACTAAGGGGATTGAGTGAGGTTTATCCTGTGTTTTCACTTGATTATTCATGCATTGTGCTTAAGAGTCCAACCTCATCTTTCTAGCCTTAATATTTCAATCATTTTCCCACCAACCCTAAGCCACAAAATTCACTTGGAAAATGTCATCATGATTAAATTGATTTTCATGTCTCAATCTATGGAGAGATGAGAATTTTCACAAGCCTATGGTGATACATGCAATTTCCAAGTATGATCATAACTCCAGATTTAATTTCTCTTGAGTGAAGAGTGACACTAATTCCAAGGTGAGGTAGGTTGTGATTGGGCCATGGATTGATTTTTGTGGTTGAAAAAATTTAAATGTGATGAATTAAAATGATTGGGAATTGTTTTTCATAGAGGAGACATGATAGAATTTCATTTTGGAAGGGAACATTGATTTCTCTCATTGTTGATTTTTGTGTGAATTTTGATTTGGATATATGATGATTGCTCGGGAGTGCAATGATTAAGTGTGGGGGAATGATGAAGCTATAATTTTCATATATTATATACTGTATTTCATTTTCTTAATACCCACCATAGTGTTATTTTATGTGCAATTGTCACAGTTTTAGGATTTGGTGGAATTTTGAGCTCAAATGCAGAAATGGATTAATTATGGGGTTTAACTGTTTTATTTGTCTTGTGTATTTTGGCCATAACATTTTCTAAACTGAACCAAATTTTGAATTTACCTTTTTTAGGTTTCATTACATAATTTTCCTCATTTAATACTTCTTGAGTCCCAACTCAATCAATCATTTGGAGGCCCAAAACCATCTCACAATCCGGACCACGAAAACTGTGTGCAGAATTGGAATGTTTTAACTCTGAACATTTATCTCGAATATGACATATACATGGGATCTAAAATTTAACATGGAGCTGGAAGATTAATTAGTGAACATCATAGATTAAGGAGGCCATGTCTGAATCAGCTCTTTTCGAGGTCTTAATGTCATGGAATGTTGGAGTTGTGGAAGACAAAGTGTTACTTTGTAGATTAAATATGCCACACTAAACCTTCCAGAAATCCATCATACCTAGACCAATAGGGCTGAACATTTGTGGAGGGATGCAGAAGATTATATGGAATAACTTTAAAGAAGGGACCATGTACCAGTTATGCCATTTAATTGGCCTAAATGTCGATGCAATCCGGAGGACAGAATTGAGTCGAGATTTCACCAACCATTTTATATATAAATATGTACCTCCTCTCCCATTTACAAGGATAGCCATTTCAAGGGGGATAAGGTGGAGTTTTGATTCTATAATTGTTCTTTACAGTTATAATATATATTATTGTAGATTTCTTCTTCTTCTGTTCATTTCATCTTTACTTTCATTTATTTTATTTTATGTGTTTCTCCCACTGTGCTTCTTTTTAACTCCATGTTTGTGGAGAGCTAACCCTCACTGTTGTTCGAGGGGGGAAGTGGTGGTATTTGAGTTTTATGTGACTTAATGTTTTATCATGTTTTATTATAAGGAATCAGTAGTGGTTAAATGATTCTGGTGAGCGGTTTCCCCACTTTCTCTACTATTGACTTCTTCCTCCTCGTTTTATAATTTTCCTTCTCATCAGTATCTAATTAATTAAAATAGTGGATTTTGGATTGGGTATTTATGTAGAAGTGTTTACTCCTACTTGTAGAGGTCTCAGTGTAGGGTAATATATTTCAAATGAGTGGGTGTGGAGTGGCAGGTCTTGATCTCCACATTGAATAACTCCTTGATTGATATTTTGAATAACAATGATAATTCCACCATGAAACCCCAAGAACAATGGTTCTCTTCTACTAGATTCTCTATGTATTTTCTCCCTTTTCGTTGTATTTTTTATTTTCATATATTTATATATTTATATTATATTTCATATTTTCTTCATTTCAATTATTCCCCCCATTTACATAAGTACTATCTTTTTATCTTAGATATATTTTAAATAGTGATAATAGAAAGATATTGTGTGTGAGCGTCCTCCTTATGATCGACCCTAGGGTGTGCCACTATGGTATATTTTTAGGTAAATAAGAATTTAATTGAATTGTAGTTCATGACAAAACCACTCTCATCATAATATAATATATCAACTTCAAACATGTGTAATATCCATCCATGGATGTTGGCATTGATAAAATCCAAACTATTAGAGAGAAATATCTCTTTCTATTTAAAAATAATTTAAAAGTAATATATTTATAAAATAACACATTTATTTTGAAATTGTTTTTATCATTTTGTATGAATTTTTTTGAATGTTTTATATTGGGGGAAAATATATGCACTTGTTATATAAGATAAAAAAACATTCATAACATGATTTTTCGAAAATGACATAATGTACCCTGATTGGAAAACGATGAAAAGATTAATTTAAAAATAGTATAAATAAAGTCAAAAAAGGGTATAAATGAAATTAACCCATATTCTATGAAATAGTAAAAAAAATTCAAATACATTTTTAAGAAAAACTGATGTGGATGATAACGAAGTCCTAAAATATGCTTTCGTAAAAACAACCTCGGATAATAAAGAGATTCTAAAATAACCCCTACCTTGTATTTTTCCTTAGTCGAGGGTAACTTAAAATCCAGTACGAAAATTAAATAATTGATATTATATTATAAAATAACCACAAAAATAAATATGATGTTTCAATATTTCTTTTTTGATAATATTTCAGTGGTATCATTGTTTTTGGTGTTCACTGTTTCATTTGCCTTTATATTATTTGTTATGTAAGTTATGATTTTAATAGATTGGATGTATTTGATTCATATTCATAAAAATATTACATTATTATAATTTATTTACAATAATAATATGAAAATATTATTGAATGTTTATGATGCGAAATGAATCTCATTGCGTTCGTGGAGTCGGAAATCCTTACGTACTCTCGAGGGACAATATCATAATATTGATGGAGAAATATTATGTAATTATGAGGTATATCATATATAAATAATTATTTAAATGTTCTATTACTTATTTAAATTAATTATACTCATTATTATAAACATCCAAATAAGGAAGTATTGAATAACAAACTACACCACGACCTAGAGATGGTAAGCCCAACGCAGGCATGTGTGGTGACATTTTCATTCATTGGATGGATATAAAAATGAATATAGTTATATCATATCTATAATAATATGTTAGTATATAGAAGGTAATAGGTTTATTATTTTGGTATAGAAGCAATTATGAAAAAGGATGCGGAAGAAGAAAATAACTTTGAAAGAGGTGATGACATTATGACCTCTTCCTCGGGTGCTTACTTTTTATTTGATCAAAAGGGCTCCATAGGTTGGTTTTATGGTCAAAGAAAGTCCTCTAGGTTGCATTTATGGTATTTGGGAGGATATTTCAATAGCTTTTGTCTGATCCACAAGGATTTGGAGGTGTGAAATTATGAGGCGGGGAAGTATCCATTTATAATAGAGGTGAGGGTCACATTAGGAGTATCTTGAAATATTATTAAATTATAAATTCATATTTGTTTCGTAATGGATAAAAATGGATTTATTTTGAGGAAAAAGTGGGTGTGGGTGTTATCACTCTAAAAAGGGTTTTTAGACAAGCTTAGGTCACCATATTTACCTTATCTTTTTTATTTAATTCTTAGTTAAATTGGTCAACTTTTTCCATGTCCACTTTAATTTTTATTTGACATGGTTAATAAACATAATATAAAATGTCTAGAGAGCCTCAAGTTGTTAATTAATGATATATATATAATTATATAAAACTTCTGTCTATACCTTATATTTTTAGTAATATTATATCTTATTTTTATATAGTATTTTTTCTAAACACATTTTTGTCAATTTTGACACTATATAGTATTTGGTTTTTTTGAAAGTAAAACAAACATTATTACATTGAAAAAAATACATTAAATCAAACATCAAATGTAATATTAACATAAAAAATAAGTTCAACTCATCAAAAGTCTCAATTTACATTTATTTTTATATTTATAATATCAATTATTTTAGTCTTTCATTAATATGATAATTACTCCATCATCATAGTGTTATAAATAAGTATAATTATTTAATGTATAAAAATATTAAAAAAATACCATGATGTAGGAAATATTTTTTTAATTTATATTTAATATTTATAGTCTAATTTATTTTATGTATAACCCTATATTAAATTTTTTTTGTTATTATAACTTGAATTTAATAGATTTAACTATTCATTAAATAAAATAATAATATATGTACTAATCTAATAAAAGAGGATAAAAAATGATAATATTTTATTCATAAGGATTATTTTGTTTTAAATAAACATATCCTATAGAACCAGGATGTGTGTTAGTGTAATTATAATATTATTTGTACAATTAATTTCCCAATTTACTTTTATCATTGGAAAATAAAATTCAAAAGTTACTATTCACGAAAAAATTATTTTCATCTTATTGAACCACATAATAATTACTGACATCAATCATGTCTCTATGATTTTTTAAATTCAATTCACAAAAGTGGTAAATTTCTTTTTATACAAATTTGCAAATGTTCATAGCATGTGGGTATAAGACATCAAAAAGTTTAATAATATTTTATATATCTAATCTTATTATAAAATGACTACAATTATTTACTTTTGACTAATATTATTATTTTGTATCTATATTTACTTAAAAATAAACTTAAATTTAAATAATATTTATTTAAATAGAAATTTGGTTTTTTCGTACGATGTAATATTTTTTACTATTCAAAAAAAATTGTAAGTTTTCAGCAAAATACTTAAAATTAACTCTAAGATAGTTTTGATATTCCGATTCATAAAATGAATTCTATTTTAAAAAATAAAGTTTTTAGGATTTTCAAATATTAATTTTATTATTGTTCACAAAAGGATATAAAAAGTATTTCTTTTAAGAAAATAATTTTTCTAAATATATAATTTTTATAACAAAACATATAAATTTCATTATAAATATGATTTTTTAGGTGAAAACATTATAATGAAAAATAATTATTTATTTTTTACTATTAATATCACAATATTTAATTGATAACAAAATATATTGTTTAAATAATTATAATATTAATGTTTTGTTTTACTACAACTCAATCGTGCGTATAACGAAAGTTGTGTCGGTGTTGCATGTAGTAAAATCTATTGAATTATTTTGATGATATAACATACTATGAAATGTTGGGATGTTACATTCTCCCCTCATTCAATATATTGTGTCCTCACAATTTGATGTTTTATTCAAAAAAAAGGTTAAAAATAGAAAATACCTTTGTGAAAACCCATATCGAAAATCGGGTTAATAAAATTTATTCTTAATAAAGGGGAAAATGGAAATAAAAACCTTACAACCAAATTATGATTTCTAGTAGGAGAACCGTTGTCAAAATTTGAGATACAAAACTGGGGGGAAAACATAAATTTTTATAAGGAGTGATTGAGGTCCTCAATCACAAACAACTGAACAATAAATAGCAAATTGAGGGCCGCAAGGCCATAAATATATGATGGATTACAATATCTTTTTTTCATCAAAACATAATTTATTAGGATAACAAATATTTGGCATTAAGATAATTTTCCTTAAGATAAATAATTAATTTTCTTCATAGAATAAAAAAATAATTGACAAGTAGATTTCCATCCTTTAACTAATTTCTACCACAAACTCATCTTTCACTCCAAATGATAATAGAACTAAAAAATATTCTATTTATCCTAATCATATAGTGTTTTGAAAACAATGAGTTTATAATTCATATATCAGATCATTTTAAAAAAACTACAATATACAAACTATGACATCACATATGGTAGTGGTAGGTGATGCACCGTTGTCGCTGTTTGGTTGTGGGTTCTAGTTTTGCGGCCTTGCCGGATGCAACGGGTTGTCACCTAACCTTCGGTTTGTTCATTTTATAAAAATCCAAAAATAATATTAAGAAATGTTTAACCATGACCCACAATATCAAATTTACATCTTAATATATTAAAACAATTATTATTATCCAAAGTACATATGTCCAAACTCATAGTCCAAAAATTTATAAGTAATGTCAACATAACATAATGAAGATCTATTTTTTCACATAATTACATTGAGTAACTTAATTATGTATTCTATTAAAAATTGGAAACACCCTAAATTATCATAAAAAATTATTTATTACATTCATGCACCCTTATTCCTTATAGAATACTAGATATATTCTGTATATCAGAAAATTTTGAATACTCCAACAATGATGGAATAAACAAACCATTAATTAGTTCCACAGTAGTCAATAATATCAAATATAATTTATCCCAATCAAACATCTCTTATTCCAGAATAACTACCTCAGTATCAGGAACATATTATGGTTTATCTTTTCATCAACCAAGTATTTTCCAAAAAATTTAACTGGATGTTGATTCACTTTTCATAGTATCATATAATCTCAAATCCTTAACGAAATAGTGCTAGAGAGAAATCATAATTTATTTCCATAATTAACATAACCATTAAAACATTGATACAACACTCAAATGACATAATTGATTAATAAAAATATAATAATAGTATTTATTCATCTTCACATGTGGTATTATCATAAATTGATTATTATCCAATATCATCATTTGGGGTATACTCTAATTATTGGGAAATTTATTCACGGAGTGTCCCAACTCCTTGTAGATGAAGAATTATACATATGAATCCTTTTTCATTGTAAAAAACTGAGATTTTATAAGATATATTATTTTTAATTTCTGTGATGTGTTCAATTATAAACTACACTAAGATTATCTTGGGCAATACACCGTATTATCTTGCAGTTTACACAACACTATTCTTGGATCGTGTTACACAAAATTTCATGTTTGTTTGATAGAAGTCATTATACGCAACATTGAGTGTATATATATATATATATATTCAATTTATAAATGAAATATGGTTGGATTATGATATACAAAACAATAAAGGAGTCTTTCACAACACGCAACCCTGACTTGGATTGCATTACACGCAAACACGACCTTCCTCGATAGCGTGTGTAGTACGCAATACCGGGTTTCACTAAACAATGATATATTATTATAATATTATTATGGACTAGATTTTAAAAATATTATTAATTATATTTTTAATTTTATAACATTATTATTCATCTTACATATTTTCTATAACATGGTACGAGAATAAAATATTGTTTTTGGGTAAAATAAGTATTTTTCAAAAAATGCAGTTTTTCCACCTTTTGATAGAGCACCAACATTAAATCTAGTTTTTGACATGTTTATAAGTCAAATTTGGATAAATAAAATTCGTCTTTAGAATAATGATATTAAAATTTACTTTGGATAAAATTTTCTTATTATTCTGATTACTTTAATATTTTAATGAATAGTAAAAACACGTTATATTTTAATTAAAAAGAACTTTTTTAATCGTAATAATTTATATTGTTAAATTATAATATTGAATGGTTTTAAAGTATAAATAGAATATATTTTTATCATTTAATATAATTTATTTCATTAGCATTACTTTCACATTGAATTCATAGGTAAAAACATTTCAATCTTTGGCAATGTTTTAACTTCTAAAACCAATTTTATTTTTACAACGGGATTAATGTTAAATTAATTACTGCAACTTATGTGTATTGAATTTTGAAAAATTGATTACATATTTGGAATCAGTGGGTCCAAATTATGTTAATATGATGTTTTTTATTTTTGGGCTTTATGAATAGTAACTACGGTAAATTTTATTTACCATAGTTAAAGGTAAATCAGGTAATTAAGGGTAAATATAAGATTTTAAAATTACCCTAACTCCTACCAAAATTATATTGGATGACTAAAAGTCGACCCATATCACCTAAGGGTCGGATTATAATCATTTATTGGACTTTTGTCCATGAAAATAATTTAATTATTATTAAAACCAATGAAAGTGACAACATGTCACTTTCATAAATATTTTAAGTATAATAATTTTACATTAGTGATAAACTTTTTGAAACTTAAAACATGAATAGTATCAAGAAAGCTAATTAAATTATCTACATTATATGAATTTATTTATAATTTATAGGGATTAAATAATTATCATTAAATCTACTATAATAGTGATGTTGAAATTATTTTATTAAGAGAAATATCAAATAAATGGTTTTAAAATTATTAAAATAAATATTATATGAACTATTTAATGTGCTCAACTAATTTCTAGACAAATATGAAATTTTATTAATCTATTAAATATTTTATTTTGATCATATCTTCTCTATATGTTTTTATTTAAATTCAAATAAATGAATAGTGTAAAAATTGACACTATTGTTATTTTATAAAAATAACATATTATAAAATTGTTTAAAAATAAAAAAAAATATTTAAAAATTATATATTTAAATTTATATGGTCTAAAATGTTATAAATTATCCAATTATGAACAATTCACAACAAATAAGTTATTATTTATAATAATTTAAAATTTATTATATTATTACCACAAATAAAATTAAATTGATTAAATAAGGATAAATCAAGTTGATAATTTTTAAATAAAATTCCTAACATGTATAAATATTATTGGATGATGAGATTACAACCCTATATCATCTAATATTAGGATTTTAGTCATTTTGGATGTTTTTACGTGGGGTTGGGGTTTAATATAAATTAATATTTTCTTATATTTCGAAGGATGCCCCTTTCCTCCCTTATAAAAGGGAATCTCCTCCCTATAATCGTCACAAAATTTGGAGCCTATAAGCTCGGCCAAACCCTGCCCATTTCCCTTATCAACTTCCCTAGAAACATACTAGTGGTACTGGTATCCTTGAAAGACCAATTTTAGTACCCTAAGAGGAGTTTTCAAAGAGACGTATCAAAGAAGAGGTAATATCCGTAACTGATTCTTTCAAATTTATTTCTTCTTCTACCTCATCTTCATTAGTTGTTTCATTATATTATAATAACATAAGTATAACTAATATACTTATATGTTATTATAAATATGAAACAACCCCATTTCACTTTCTATCCATCCTAAGGAAAACGAAATCACCGCGCGTGCGTATGTACGGAATATCGTCTCCACGCCGTGGTGTAATCTGTTTTTCCACCATCACCTTACATGGATGGGTATAATGGTGTATAGAATAAATAAATATGATTATTATAACATCATAAGGATTCTAATATATTATATCATTCACTCCAATTTGATTCAACAAATATGGGAATGATATCATCACTCGTGCGTACGTACGGATTACCATCTCCACAACGCCATGAGATTCATTTTCCATATTAATAATTCAAGAATGATTATGAAGTATATATAATAAGTAATATTTAAATATATTACATAATAATTATAATGGATTTATGTATATATATATGTATTTAATTTACTTAATTCCATTCAATTCAATAAGGAATGGAAAACAACGTTCATGCGTACGTACGACCTACTGTCTCCATGAACGGTGTATTTCATTCCATTTACCGATCTATTATATATATGTATATTATGAATATATATTATATATAAATCATGTTTTATATTCTATAATTAAGTAATCATTATCTATGTAATCATATGAATAATTTCAAGTCAAACACGGATGACAAATGAAACGATTTTACCCAAAACGCTATTTAACGTGGAATGTACAAAAGAACAGGTATTATAAAGTCATATGTGAACCATATATGATATCATAAAAATGAATATGATTATGTAATAAGTAAATGAAATTATTTAAATCATTATATAGGAGGTTCAGATACATACAAATCATATCGGACCTAAGGTAAGGGATAACTTTTCCAATTTAGTTTTTATCCGAAATTGTTTATTCGTAAGTATTTACTGGGGTTATATTTATCATCCATGTCCTTGTTTTCTAAAAAGGTTTTAATGTATTTTTAATTTCCTTTTAACACATTTTTATCTTTTACTACATGGTATGTATGAAATCATACTTTTATGAGGTTCTTTTTTACTTTTCTGGCAAAAGTACGAGAAGAATGTATTTTTTAACTTATACGGCACGAACATATTTTTACGGTTTTATGAAGCCTTATTTTCATGAAGCTTCCTCCAAAATATTTCATGACTATTTTCAACAAAATCCATTTATTTTAAAATTTCATGACATTTTGTGAAAAGAGAATGATTTTGAAGAAGAAAGGATATTTTCCTCAAGAATTCATTTCAAGTGTTTTATCAAAACCATTTTTCATCTAAGATGGAATTATTTCATATGCTTATGTTTAAAGTATCATGTCTTTATGATTTTCATGGTTTAAATTTTATTATTATGAAATGATATCTATTACTTTTTTATGGATTATGTGATGATGTGATGATGTTTATGAAACCCATTTTATTTATCGGGTTATTATGAATGATGTAAGATTATTTTCTGGCACAAGTAAGAATGATTTCATTATGAGATGGGTGGGACCTATATCCCCCTCTAATGAATTAGGTAAAGATTTATATCTCATGATATATACATGGCTGGAACAGTAAGTTAATCTGGATCAGTGTTATAGGACTGAAACGAGGAGTGAACTCGATTCAGAAAGGGACTTTGTCCACTAAGATGGTCTTGGCAACAATGCCTTGTCTACTATGGAAATCATAACAAGTAATGAATGGTTTCCAAAATTACATGTTTTATTCCCATGCTAGTTTATCATGATTATTGTTCCCTTATGATCTATGCTTTATGTACTTTCATGATTTATGTCTTTGCTCAAGATTTTTATTTTTAGATTTTATGTTCATGTTTTAGCATTCAAATGTTTATAGATTATTTTATGTTCTCTATGCTTACCCTTACTGAGAATTTGAGCTCATCCTTTATATGTTTTCTTTTCTCCAGGATTTAATGAATGTATTTAGTTAAGAAAACAAAAGGGGAAGATCATTATGGGAGATTTTGAAGATATTTCCCCAAGATTAGAAGATTACGTTCCGAGTTTACAAAGACACTAAACTATTATGGTCCTTGAGATTTGGTTTTTGTTATGTATTATGTATTCCGAAAAAGTAATGTATTGTCCGTATACTTCACGCTTCGGGTCCCTACAGTCGGTATCATAGGAAGGTTTATCTAACCTTTGGAAACTAGGGTGCAAAAACCATAGTGAAATCCCTAGAGATATTTCTAAGGTATGTCTAGGGATGTCTCTATGGTTATGTATATATATAGGTTATAGTCCTAGAATTGAGCTAACCATCATAGAATTAATCCTAAGATGTTAGATATTGAAGATAATCCCCCTTTATTATGTTATTTTCCCTAGCATGGTATTTTTCTCTTACACTATTACTTTTCGGTTTTAGACGATGGCTGTAACCCGAAGGAACCATGTTGATCAATGTAATGGGAAATGGAATGATAGTCCTACTTACCAAACCAATTTCATAGGAGATGGAGTGAACAATCATATTTTAATACTTACACATGATATGAATCATTCTAGATTTCAAAATGAGCAGAGAAAGGAGAAACATTTTGTTGAATCCTTCATGAGGCAGCGTCCACCTTCATTCAGTGGGTCTTATGATCCCTTAGTGGCTGAACAAGGGATCAATACTACTGAAAATATATTTTTAGTTCTACAATGTTCTGAGCATGATAAATTCATCTTATCATTATGTCGTTTGGAAGGTGATTCAGATCAATGGTGGAATATTATCAAGAATATGAGGCAAAGAGAAGAAATTGAGTCCATGGAATGGGACGAGTTCAATAACTTGTTTTTCAGTAAGAACTTCTCTCGTATTCTTCGAACAAAGATGGAAAAGGAGTTTCTTGAGCTTAAGCAGAATGATTATGAATCTATGGTATATATGAAGTGAATTTTACAAGACTTGCAATATACACATCTGGCTTTATCATCCAACCTGAAAGTAAAGTTGACCGATTTTTCAGTGGCTTAAAACTAAGTCTTCGAAAGGCATTAGATATAAGAGACTTCAGTAGCTATGAAGAAATTGTTCATTTTGATATCAAGGTAGAACTGGAAGTTTGTGTAACATTTCTATCTCATGGTTTTGACAAGAAATGAAAGATGAAGTTCAAAGAGAAATCTCAAAACATTGGTGAAAAGAAGATGAATGTTTCTTTATGCTCAAAGTGTGGAAAGAAGCATGGTGGAGATTTCCTGAAAGGTACTAGAAAATGTTTTAAGTGTGGAAAAGAAGGTCATCGAGCAGTTGATTTCCTATGTAATGGGAAAAAGGTTTCCAATTATGTGAATAGACAGAAGACTACAGAAAACTTTCCACCAACACTTCAATGCTTCAAGTGCATGGAAAGGGGGAATTATGCAAATAAATGCCCTAATCCACAGGTTAATGATGATCAATGTGAGCAACCTCTTAAGTAAAAGGTTATAGGGATGTCTTATGCGATCAATATTTGTGATGTTGAGAATGAAAATGATGATGTGTAATGATTAAGTTTTTATGTAATGAGATTTCAAAATAGAATAATGGAATCTCATTTATGGTATTATGGAATTTTGGAATATCTATGTATTGGTTTTCAATAATTATATTGTACTAGTAACCATGAAAAAGTGATTGAAAAATATTTTGGAAAGCAGATGAAATGCACATAATGAAGGGATAAGAAGAAAATAATACGATAGTAATCATGATCTCATGACTAAAATAAGGAAAAAGTGATATCATGTTTTGAGTGTATAGAAATTATGGGATTTTGATATGTGGAAAGAGTTAACTTGTTACAGCATTCATGTTTTCACAAAGGTTCAATGTGTTTTCATTCTTCAAGAGAATACATGATTAAGGTATTCACATGTTTGTAATTTGACCAACAAGACATATCTTATGATATATGGGGGATAAATGATGGAATTCACGTGATTTTTATATGACATTTCAAGTAATCATTTTCTTTATACTATGAGCATAGACCGAGTATTTTAGATAAGACAAAATATTAGAATAGATTATGTTGGACATACATTAGTATTGTTTAAATATAGAACATTTTTTGATATTATAGATGGGATGTTATAGTAATGTAGTTTTAGAAAAAGGGCAACCTGCAGGACGGGCGACAACCCATCGTGTCGGACAAGGCTGTGGGAATTGAACCCACAACCGAAGTGCGACTGGCCTTTATTTCCAATCACTGTCCTACATGAATTCCATTATTAGTATAAAATAGTTTTATTTTATTAAGCAGTATGATATATGAAGTATATGTTCATTTTTGGAATTGTATATGATTAACCACACCATAGTTGGACTTATGTTTATTTGATAACTTTTTCTAACCTTTTGTTAGAAACAGATGGAATGACCCATCATTCTATCACATGATCTTCTAACAATCATGAATAAAAAAATCAACTTCATTTCTTTAATAGATGAAGAGGAAATTGTTAAAAGCACAAACAACGGTGGGATTATACCGAAGTAAAGTAAGTATTCTTCTAATTCAAATTCTTCAACATTAGGGAAATTATCATGAAAGCCAAAAACGATTTCCTAGTACTATAATATCCTATGAATCCGATGGTACCTTAGATCATCACAAATTTATGGCTTTGTGACTTTTGGCTTTATCATAGCCATGTCCTCTACCACTCTCCATCAAAACATGATGGTTAGATTTCTCCTCCATATCCATATTTTCACCTATGTTATCCTATGTGGAAACCTGAATGATTAGTTAATTTGGGTAACCGTTACATTTCATACATTAGTTTTTAAAGCTACGTTTTGTTATTACTTTTTATGATGTGGGTTTTTATTAAGGAAACTTTCAAGTAGAAAACCATTTATAACCCTGACAAATTTTGAGGGTGAAATTCATTTTAAGGGGGGTAGAATGTAACAACCAGATATTTTATGAGATATATTATTTTTAATTTTTGTGATGTGTTCTATTATACACTACACTAATATTATCTTGTGCTATACAATGTATTAGCTTGCAGTATACTCAACACTATTCCTGGATCGTGTTACACTAAATTTCAAGATCGTTTGATAGAAGTCATTCTACGCAACATTGATTGTATATATATATATATATTCAATGAATAAATGAAATATGGTTGGATTCTATTATACAAAATAACGAAGTAGTCTTTCACAAAATACAACCCTGACTTGGCTTGCATTACATCCAATCGCGACCTTCCTCGATAGCCTGTGTAGTACGCAATACCGGGTTTCACTAAACAATGATATATTGTTATAATATTATTATGGAATAGTTTTATGAATAGTATTAACAAAATTTTCAATTTTATAACATTATTATACATCTTACATATTTTCTAGAACATGGTATGAGAATAAAATAAATGTTTTTGGATAAAATAAGTATTTAAAAAAAATGCAGTTTTGCCTCCTTTTAATGGTACACCCACTTTAAATCTAGTTTTTGACATTATTATAAATTAAATTTGACAAAATAAAATTCTTCTTTGGAATCAGGATATAAAAATTTACTTTGGATAAATTTTTCATATTATTCTGATAACTTTAATATTTTAATGAATAGTAAAAACACGCTATATTTTCGTTAAAAACAAATTTTTTCCTCGTAATAATTTATATGTTTAAATTGTAATATTTAATGGTTTTAAAGTATAAATAGAATATATTTTCACCATTTAATATAATATATGTCATTATCATTAATTTCACATTGAATTCATAGGTAAAAACATTTCAATCTATGGCAATGTTTTAACTTCTAAAACTCATTTTCTTAAAAATGAGATTAAATTTAAATTAATTACTGCAACTTATGTGTTTTGAATTTTGTAAAATTTATTCCATATTTGAAATCAGTGGGTCCAAATTATGGTAATAGTCTACTTTTTATTTTTGGGCTTTATGAATAGTAACAACGGTAAATTTTATTTACTATAGTTAAAAGTAAATCGGGTAATTAAATGTTAATATAAGATTATAAAATTACCCTAACACCTACCAAAATCCTATTTGATTATTAAAGGTCAACCCATATCACCTAAGGGTAGGATTAGAATCATTTAATGGACTTTTTTCGATGAAAATAATTTAATTATTGTTAAAACAAACGAAAGTGACAACATGTCACTTTCTTAAATCTTATAAGTATAATAATTTTAATTTAGTGACAAACTTTATGAAACTTCGAACATGAATAGTCTCCTGAAATATAATAAAATTATATAAATCATATGAATTTATTTATAATTTTTAGGTATTAAATAATTATCATTAAAGGTGACATAATAGTGATGTTGAAAGTCTTTTATTAAGAGAAATATCAAATAAATGGTTTTAAAAATATTAAACTAAATAATATATGAACTATTTAATGTGCTCCACTAATTTTATAGATAAATATGACATGTTATTAATCTATTAAATCTCTTATTTCGAACAGATATTCAATATATTTTTTTATTTAAATCCAAATAAATGAATAGTGTCAAAATTGAAACTATTGTTATTTTATAAAAATAAAATATTATAAAATTGTTTAAAAATCACAAATTTTTTTAAAATTTTAATTTTATATTTATATTTTCAAAAAAATTATAAATTATCAAATTATTGTCAATTCAAAACAAATAAGTAATTATTTATAATAATTTAAAATTTATATTGTTATTACCAGAAATAAAATTAAATTGATTAAATAAGGATAAATCAAGTTGATAATGTATAAAATAAATTCCTAACATGTATAAATTTTATTGGTTGATGATATTAACACCCTATCTCATCTAATATTCTTATTTTAGTCATTTTGGAAGTTTTTATGTGGGTTTGGGATTTAATATAAATTAATATTTTCATATATTTCCAAAGGTGCCCCTCTCCTCCCTTATAAAAGGGCATCTCCTCCCTCTTTTCCTCACACAATATGGAGCATTGAAGCTCGGCCAACCCCTACCCATTTACCTTATCAACTTCCCTAGAAACATACTATAGGTCCTGGTCTTATTCAAAGTCCAATTTTAGTACCCTAAGAGGAGTTTTTAAAGAGATGTATCGAAGAAGAGGTAATATCTGTTACCGATTCTAGCAAATTTATTTCTTCTTCTAACTCCTATTCTTTAGTTGTTTCATTATATTGTAAAAACATAAGTATCACTAATAAACTGATATTTTATTATAAATATGAAACAACCCCATTTCACCTTCTATCCATCCTAAGGAAAACGAAATCACCGCGTGTGTGTACGTACGGAATACCATCTCCACGCCGTTGTGTAATCTGTTTTTTCACCACCACCTTACTTGGATGTTTATAAAGGTGTAAATATTAAATACATATGATTATTATAAAATTATACTAATTATATGATATTAGATCATTCAATCCAATTATATTCAATAAATATGGGAACGATATCATCGCTCGTGCGTACGTACGGATTACCGTCTCCACGACGCGATGAAATTCATTTTCCATGTTAACAATTCAAGAATGATTATAATGTATATATAATAAGTAATAATTAAATATATGAAATTATAATGCTACTGGATTTATTTATATATATATTTATGTCATATACTTAATTCCATTCAATTCAATAAGGAAATGAAAACAATGTTCATGCATACGTACGACCTACCGTCTCCATAAACGCTGTATTTCTTTCCACTTGTCGATCTATTATATATATGTATATTATTAATATATATTACATATAAATCATGTTTTATATTCAGGAATTATGTAATCATGATCTATGTAATCATATGAATAATTACATGTCAAAACACGGAAGACAAATGAAACGATTTTACCCAAAACGCTCTTTAACATGGAATGTAAAAAAGAACGGGTAATATAAAGTCATAAGTGAACCATATATGATATCATAACAATGAATATGATTCTGTAATAAGTCAATGACATTATTTAAATCATTATACAGGAGTTTCGGATACATATGAATCATATCGGACCTAAGGTAAGGGTTAACTTTTCCAATCTCGTTTTTATCTGAGTTTGTTTATTCGTTAGTATTTACTGGGGTTATATTTATCATCCACATACTTGTTTTCTAAAAATGTGTTCATGTATGTTTAATGTACTTTTTACCCATTTTTGACTTTTACTACATGGTCTGTATGAAATATTTATTTTACGAGGTTCTTTTTGACTTTTCCGGCAAATGTACGAGAAAAATGTTTTTTAACATATACGGCATGAACGGATTTTTAAGGTTTTATAAATCCTTGTTTTCATGAAGCGTCCTCCAAAATATTTCATGACTATTTTCAACAAAATCATTTTCTTTTAAAATTAATGGGAATTTTGTGAAAAGTGAATGATTTTGAAGAAGAAATGATATTTTCCTCAAGA
The DNA here is from genome assembly GCA_963277665.1 of Viscum album. Lineage (NCBI taxonomy): Eukaryota > Viridiplantae > Streptophyta > Magnoliopsida > Santalales > Viscaceae > Viscum > Viscum album. The sequence goes on from OY728122.1 coordinate 1,975,148,352, forward strand.
ATTAATTTCAAGTGTTTTATCAAAACCATTTTTCATCTAAGATGACATTACTTCATATGTTTATGTTTCGAGTATCATTTCTCTATGAACTACATGGGTTCAATTTTCTTATTATGAAATGATATACATTTCTTTTATATAGATTATGTGATGATGGGATGATATTTATGAAAATCATTTTATTTATTGGGTTATTATGAATGATGTAAGTTTATTTTGTGGCACAAGTAAGAATGATTTTATTATGAGATGGGTGAGACCTATATCTCCCTCTAATGAATTGGGTAAAGATTTATATCTCATGAGATAGACTTGGCTGGAATGGTAAGTTAATCTGGTTTAGTGTTACAGGACTGAAACGAGAAGTGAAATCAATTCAGAAAGGGACTTTGTCCACTAAGATGGTCTTGGCAGTAATGCCTTGGCAACTATAGAAATCATAACAAGTGATGAATGGTTTCCAAAATTACATGTTTTATTCCCATGAAAGTTTATCATGATTAATGTTCCTATATGATCTATTCATTATGTACTTCCATGATTTATGTATTTGCTCAAGATTTGGATGTTTAGATTTTATGATCATGTTTTTGCATTCAAATGTTTATGGATTATTTTATGTTCTATATGGTTACCCTTATTGGGCATTTGAGCTCACCCTATATATGTTTTCTTTTCCCCATTATTTAAAGAATGTATTTAGTTAATAAAACAAAATGGGAAGATCATTATGGGAGATGTTGATGATCTTTCACCAAGATTAAAATATTACGTTCCGTGTTTCCAAAGACACTATACTATTATGGTACTTGAGTTTTGGTTTTTATTATGTATAAAGTATTCCGAAAATGTAATGTATTGTCCATGTACGTCAAGCTTCGGGTCTCTACATTCATACCCTTGAAATCACAAATTGTGTCTCCATTTTCTACACACTTATAATAAACTCCAATTTCCTTCAATAATTTATCAAGGTGAATATTTCCACAGTAATCACATTTGGGAAAATAATTTATTAGCTTCTACCCTTTATCCAACAATCTCTATACAATGCTTTTCTTCTTTGGCTTCCATTCATAGCATTAGGACTCAGTGAATTCGTTACATATCTTATTAACACATGATATTATCTCTTCATATGATGAAAATACATTGGAGACTATTTAATTTCCAAATTGTGGCTTTAGACCATGAAATATATGATCCTTCTTACTCTTTAGATCATGCATATTTCTGGAGATCTCATTCCATCTACTAGGAACCATTTAAAAACAATGGAATACCCGATAATATTTTATTACTCCCAATACATAACTCTACACATGTAAAATACAAAATGTAAATTTAAAATTTTATGCTTATAATAAATAATCATAAAAAAGATTTCTTTGAGGAAATATTTACTCATAAATCCATCATAATGTTTTGTAAATAAAATGTGGATTATATTAAGCATGTCCCCCTGGAGTGTCAATACCATGGGTGCAGCAAGGCCCGTTTTTTTGTACCAGGATACCTGGGGTCATGCCTGAAACTCCTTTCCATAGTTTTCCCTCTTTGGTACATCTGTTTTAGAGCCAACTCTACCTATTGGTATCCAGAGAGGGATGTATTTTCTTGGAAAATCCACATAATATTTACACTATGAAAATATTTGTATGTAATACTATACTAATCATAAAATTTTATCTTAGGGTAATTTTATCTAATTATTGTTTTTCAATATTTAGTTTCCTTGGTTTTTACTAAAATTACTTTGATACCAACTGTATTACCGCCACCCAAGTTACCCATAATCAGTGCATTAATACATGACATTGGCATGGTCAAAAGAGATCAATTCTCAAAATATCAATTATTATAGTATCCATGGAATTACTATATACATACATAAGTTTTACATTACATCATGAAATTAGAAAAATATAATTAGTGTCCCATTTGAACACACTCATATCCTTTTGGAAAATCCCAACTGGTTAATCATAATAAAGTTCATCACATCCTGGGAAAATGAAAACATAAGAAATGTGTGAGCTCAGATGCACGGTTAGGATAAAAATATAGCGAAAACTATCATAAATAAGCTTAAACATTTATTGAAATGTATAAGACTAAAACAAAATCCTTTTAATCAGAAAATTCAGAATAATAAGACAATGATAAATAGAATAATTCCATTTACTTATTTACATGGATATTCAACTAGTTGAATTATAACATGTAAAATCAAAAGATAATTACATAATGATTGAATGCATAATGTCGAACATCATAAGCAAATAGTCAAGGCCTCATTCCAAGACTAAAAATAAGATTTTGTCAAATACTTGTGCCAATAAATAAGTTTGTCTCAGGAGACCTACTGGTGAATTGAGGATCTATAGCAGGCTCAACCCGTTAATTACTAAGTCCAAAGCACTCCTCATATGTAAAGGTTGAAACATAACCTAAATATTCTTATTTAAACTAGAATATGAAATTATAATACTTCAACCATAATTCTTGAATGGAATTAAAATAACACTTTCTCATTAAAACATATCACAAAACCTTCAATACAAAATGGAATATTTTTTTATAATAAATCATCTTCAAACAAATGTATAATCCATCAAAGGATGTTGACATAGATAAAATAAAAACTATTTGAGAGAAATATCGCTTTCTATTTTAAAATAATTTAATAGTCTGATCATTTTAAAAAACATTTATTTTAAAAATATTCTTATAAACTTATTATGGAATTTTTAAAGGTGTTATAATAGTGGGAAATAGCCACACCTTCTATATAATTTTTAAAACATTCTAACCATAATGTTTCAAAAATGTTATAATGTACCGTTTTTGGAAGACGATGGAATGATTCATTTAAAACATATTATAAAAACCAAAAATAGGTATGAATTACTGTATCTCATATTCTATTAAATATTAAAAAAATTGTATTTTTTTTAGAATCACGAATGTAGATGATAATGAAGTCACGGTATAAACAATCATAAAATCAACCACAGATAATAAATATATTGTAAAATTAACCCTAACCTTGTACTTTTCCATAGTCGAGGGTACTTTAAAGTCTTATATAATAGATAAATAATTTTTATAAATGTATTTAATAATCACATACATAAATATGATATCATATATGATATTATAATGTTTCTTTGTTAATAATATATTAGTTGTATAATTGTTTCAAGTTTTATCTGGTTCGTTTTCCTTTATATGTTTTGTTATTTAAGTCATGTTTGTTATGGATAGGATGTATTTAATACATTTCCAAAATTATATTCATTTATTAAACATTATTTTAATCATAAAATGAAAATTATTCATGAATGGTTATGATGGGAATTGAATATCATTGTGTTCGTGGAGACGGTACTCTGTATGAATGCCTGAGCAATTATATCATTCTATGGATGGTGAAATAGTATGTAATCGTATGGTATATAGTATATAAAGAATCATCAACATGTTATATTTATTATTTAAATCAATTATACTCATTACTATACCCATCCAAATAATGAAGTGTTGAATAACAAATTACCCCACGATATGGATACGTTAACTCATATGTACGGAAGTGTGGAGACTTTTTCATTCAAAGGATGTATTGAATAATGAATATGGTTATACCATATTTATACTAATATCATAGTACATATAAGGCACTGGTGTTATTATTTTGGTATGGAAAAAAATAAAAAGAAGAGGAAGAAGAAGAGAACATTGAAAGAGGTGATTTATTTATGACCACTTCATCGGGTGCATCCTTTTGGTTTGATAAAAAGGTCTTCTTATGTTGTTTTTATGATCAAAGGACAATAGGTTGATGTGATGGTAGTTGGGAGGATATTTGAGAAGGGGTTGTCTATGCCGAAAGGTTTGGAGGTGTGAAATTAAGAGAAGGGATGGTACCCTTTTACAAGAGAGGTCAGGGTCACTTTAGGAATATAATAAAAAATTAATTTATTAAAAAATCATTTTTGGATTCTTGTAGGAACCCAGACCTTCATTTCAGCTATGGTTTTCTTTTTTCTATAGTATTTGAGGAAAGCGTATTTTCTGGAAATTTTTGAAGTACACGTCGTCTAATTTATGTGTACACGCCCTGTACTTCGTTTCGGCTCGAGGTTGTGTGCTGGCTGTGTCATGGCCACACACATGTCCATGTAGGGGTGACATAGAGGCCACATAAAGATGAGTACAAAAAATCCTAGTACAAAACGTGTACTCAAAAAGTATAAATTGTGTACAATATTTTTTATTTAAACTCACTCGGGTCATGTCTTAACCCTTGAATCGTCTTCTTTTCCAGCTTCATCGACTAAGAGAATCCCATATGACTATGAATCTCCTCCGAGCCCTCGAGCCTCCATCTGTTCTCCGAATTGACCACCGTCAATTTCTTTGGAACCGTAGTGGTATTCTCTCCCTTCTCCTAGAGCATCATTTCCCAATTCCCTCTCTTTCTCAGTAATCATCTATTGAACGTTTTGGACTTTTTCTTAGATCTACGAAAATGCAAGGAGTATCAAGGTTCGTGGTCAAATTATATCAATATCCTAATGTTGAGGTAGTTGGTTTGTGCCTTTCTGTAGAATTTCATTGAGTATTTTGTTCAAATTCCACCAATACCCTGGAATGGGGTATTATGTGTTTCCTTTTTTCCCTATGTTGTTTTCCTTATTTGCTTATATACTTGAGTAGAGGTTATTGTGTTTGAATTGGGTAGTTTTTCTGTGATTTGGATGCTTTTCTCATGCATGTTTTTCTTATTTATGACTATTTTTTCTAGTTTTTTCTGTTAGGCTATTCTCAGTTCCATGCCTATCTAGTAGGATGGCGTGACTGATCTTCCACGATGAGGTGTTGTAGAATGCTATACAAGTATTTTTTTGATGATTCTTTGGCCGTTACGTGATGCTATACTTGCTGACTTTACACAGGGCTGTGAGAACCTAGTGTAGTATACCATATGGAGAATGGACGTAAGGGATTCTCCAGAGTGTCTTTAATTTTCGATGCGGACCACATGGGGAATTGTCGTTGAGTTCTTCCTCAAAGTGTTTTTAGTTCCTCGACGTGGGTCACAGGGGAATGAGACGTTATGTACTTCCCCAGAGTGCCTTTAGAACGATACGGGACTATAGGGGGAATTGACGGTGAGTACTTCCCCAGAGAGTCCATTCTTTATTTGTAGATGAACCAGATGGGTGAGACTATGTGTGACTCTGAGAGGGTTTCTAGTACATGTATTTTGACCCATAGGGGTTAGGATGTGAGAACTACCTAGAGGGTTACCTGTTTGTTCTACATGATAAAGTGGCTTCTTTCTTGTTTGTACAGTATATGCTAGAGACTGTGGATTGTTTTCTACTGGGTAATTTCCAGTTTATGGTTTTCAATAATTTTACCTACCATATATTCACTAACAATTAGTCACAGATCTTGGGGTGGTTTCTTTCTGAGACATGGTCTCACACCTAGTTTGTGTCATGCTTTTGTTCCGAAACAGATTATATTGTTGCAGGTATAGATAATGGAAATTCCCTTCTACTTCAGGTACATGACTTGCTGAGGAGATGGAGAGCATGGGACAAGTCTATGGATTTTGATGCTAATGAGTTTATCATATTTTTTACTTTTGTACTTTGTTTTAGTATTGTATTCTGTATTATGACATGTTTGGATGATTTCATAGATATATATGTATCATGCATCATTTCATTAATATATATGTGTTAATGATAATTGTCATATTTATTCTTCTTTTTTTTCACTTGTTTATATATTGTTTACTTCTTACACTATTGTTATTAGTATCTCTTCCACTGTGTACTCTTTCAATGAGGGCGTAGTTTCTCCACTATCATAGCCAAGGCCCTAACGGCTAGTTAGTAGCCCTTGGTGTTTGGGGAAATGCGCTTGAGGCTATGTGACCAACCGGGTACGCGGCGCCTCAAGGTGGCTTCCAGAATAGGGACGTTACAAAGTGGTATTAGAGGGTTTCTATTCTCTGGACATACAGTTTGGAGCCTTTAGCTAGGGATATGACAGAATAGGTACTTGGTAATAAGCTATGCCTGGGAGTAGCTAGCTAGTGTATAGGGGAGAGCCATACTACCTCGTTTATTTCAATTTAATTGGTTTTCAATTTTAAAGTTGATTTAATTTCATCGTTGGGTGATTCACATGCTTTGTACTATTACCGTTGCTGGTTTTGCAGATCTATTCCTGTTGTAACCCGAATAGATGAGGGTATTCCATCTCAAGCATCATATATGCACTTGTTCGAAATCACATTCAAAGCATTCTTTCCATGCCATCTAGGGTGCATTAGTGATTTCATGTTGTTGTGACTGACGTTGTGTAGATTATGCATGATGTTGTGATAGATACATCGATATAATCCTTGCGATTTGATAAGAAATTTTGGTTGGATAGTTATTTTCGTAGATGGATGCCAAACTATTGTTATTGAGGTGTTATGGGCCCTCATGGATCGAAATTGTGTGGATCATTACTTTTCTTCCTTGTTATACCTCATATAAGATGTCAATCATTGATTCACGGGGAGTATGGGCTATCACTGATATGAATTTGGCACCTTAGCGCTTTTTTTTTGGTGTTTCTAGGCTCCGGTGTAGTTATAATGCATCTTTATGGAACAACCCAGAATACACAGCATGTACTTTGTGAATACATGCCGTGTAGTTTATAACCATGTCACTGACTATGTGGGAAAACACACGGGGTTATGAAAAATCATCCAAGAACATGTCGTGTACTGGTTGTAAATTACATCCTAAAAACATTGGGTCCCATTTGAACACACTCATGTACTTTTTTCCTATATCTACACGATAATCATAATATACTTCATCAAATCCTAGTGAAAAGAAAAGATTAGAAATGGCTGAGCTCAGATGCTTAGTAAGGATAACAATTTTGCAAAAACTATCATAAATAATGATAATAATTTAAGGAAATGTATAATACTAAAATACAATACTTTTAAACAAAAACATCAGAATAATATGGAAAAATTAAATCAAATAATTCCATTTACTTATTCACACTGATATTCTAATAGTTGAATAATCATACGTAATATCATTAGCTAATTTCATAATGATGTAATGCATAATGTCGGACATCATAACCACATAGTCAAGGCCTCATCCCAAGAAAAAAAATATTTTTTCAAGGCCTTCTGCCATAACATTTGTTTGTATCATGAGATCTACCAATGCATTGAGGAGTTATAGTGGGATCCACCCATCACATACTATATCGAATTCATTCATCATATGAAAAGGTTGAAACTTAACATAACCATTCATATTTAAAATAACATATGAAATGTTAATACTTTAATCATAAAACATTAATGGAATAAAAATAACTCATCCATAGTCAATCATATCCCCAAGACTTTAATTCAATATGGAATATTGTAATATAATATATCAACTTACCACATGTGTAATATCCATCCAAGGATGTTGGCATTGATAAAATCCAAACAATTGGATAGAATTATCTCTGTATATTTAGAAATAATTTAAAAGTAATATAATTATAAAATAACACATTTATTTTGAAAATATTTTTATCATTTTGTAAGAGAAGTTTTGAATGTTTTATAATGGTGGAAAATATATGCACCTGCTATATAAGTTAAAAAACATTCATACCATAATTTTTCAAAAATGACATAAAGTACCATGATTGAAAAAAGATGGAAGGATTCATTTAAAAAATCTTAAAAAAAACTAAAAAAACTGTATAGATGAAATTAACCCATATTCTAGTAAATATTAAAAAAAATTGAAATACATTTTTAAGAAAAACAGATGTGGATGATAACTAAGTCCCAGTATATGCTTTCATATAAACAACCTCGGATAATAAATAGATTGTAAAATTTACCCTTACCTTGTACTTTACCTTAGTCGACGGTACGTTAACCTATTATATGAAAATTAAATCATTGATATTATATTATAAATGAACCACATAAATAAATATGATATCAAATATGATCTGTCAATATTTCTTTTTTAATAATATTTTAGTGGTATCATTGTTTTGGGTGTTCACTGATTCGTTTTCATTTATATGTTTTGTTATGTAAGTTATGATTATAATGGATTGGATGTATTTGATTCATATGAATAATAATATTACATTATTATACTTTATTTACAGTCATAATATGAAAAAATTACTTGAATGATTATGATTGGAAATGAATCTCATCGCGTTCATGGAGACGATAATCTGTACGTACGCCCGAGGGACAATATCATACTATTGATGGAGAAATAGTATGTAATTAGAAGGTATATCATATATAAATAGTTATTGACAAGTTATATTACTTATTTACAGTAATTATGCTCATTATTATACCCATCCAAATAATCAAGTGTTAAATAACAAACAACACCACAACCTGGAGACGGCAAGCCGTACGTATGAACGTGTGGTGACTTTGTCATTCATAGGATGGATAGAAAAATGAATATGGTTCTAACATATCAATAAAAATATGAATGTTTGTAGAAGGTACTAGGTTTATTATTTAGGTATGGAAACAATTATGAAAAAGGATGTGGATGAAAAAAGAACTTTGAAAGAGTTTATGAAATTATTACCTCTTCATCAGGTGATTCCTTTTTATTTGATCAAATGGGCTCCATAGGTTGGTTTTCGGATCAAATAAAGTCCACTAGGTTGTATTTATGGTATTTTTGAGGATTTTTCTGTAGATTTTGGCTGATCCAAATTTATTTGGAGGTGTGAAATTATGAGATGTGTAAGTATCCTTTTATAATAGAGGTGAGGGTCACATTAAGATTAGCTTGAAATATTATTAAATTATTAAATCATATTCGGTTCCTAATGTATCCAAATGGATTTATTTCTAGTAAAAGGTGGGTATGGGTGTGAATACTCTAAAAAGGGTTTTTAGACAAACTTAGCTCACCATATTTACCTTATCTTTTTTATTTAATTCTTAGTTAAATTGGTCATCCTTTTCCATGTCCACTTGTATTTTTATATTACATGGTTAATAAACATACTATAAAATATCAAGAGAACCTCAAGTGGTTAATTAATGACATATATATAATTATATAAGTCTTTTTTATATAACTTATATTTTTATGAATAATATATCTTATTATAATATAGTATTTTTTAAACACATTTTTGTCAATTTTGACACTATATAGTATTTGGTTTTTTTGAAAGTAAAACAAACATTATAAATTGGAAAAATACATTATATCAAACAGGAAATTTAATATTATCCTAAAAAATAAGTTCAATTCATCAATAGTCTAAATTTACATTTATTTGTATATTTATAATATCAATTATTTTAGTCTTTCATTAATATGGTAATTACTCCATCATCATTGTGTTATAAATAAGTATAATTATTTAATGAATAAAAATATTAAATAAAATACCATGATGTAGGAAATATTTTTATATTTATAATTAAAATTTATATTCTAATTTATTTTATAGATTACCCTATATTATATTTTTTTTGTTATTGAAACTTGAATTTACCACATTTAACTCTTCTTTAAATAAAATAATAATATATGTCCTAATCTAATAAAAGTGGATAAAAAAGTATAATATTTTATTCATAAGGATTATTGTTTTTGGAATAAACTTATCCTATAGAATCAGGACGTCTGTTAGTGTAATTATAATATTATTTTTACATTTAATTTCCCAATTTACTTTTAAAAGTGGAAAATAAAATTCAAAAGTTAATATTAACAAAAAAATTATTTTCAACTTATTGAGCCACATTTTAATTACTGATGTCAACCATGTCCCTATTATTTATTAAATTCAATTCACAGAAGTGGTAAATATCTTTTTATGCAAATTTGATAATGTGCCTAGTAGGTGGGTATAAGACATAAAAAAGATCAATAAAATTTTATATATCAAATCCTATTATAAAATTACTAGAATTATTTAAATTTAAATAATATTAGTATTTTTTATCTATATTTACCTAAAAATAAACTTAAATTAAATTAATATTTATTTGAATAAAAAGTTGGCTTTTCGTACTATGTAGTATTTTTACTATTAAACAAAATTTTTATGTTATCATCAAAATACTAAAAATTAACACTAAGATCATTTTGATATTCTGATTCCTAAAATGACGTCTAATTTAAAAAATTCAAATTTTAGGATTTTCAAATATTAATTTTATTATTGTTCACAGAAAGATATAAAAAGTAGTTCTTTTAAGAAAATAGTTTTTCTAAATATATAACTGTTTTAACAAAATATATAAATTTCATTATAAATATGATTTTTTAGGTGAAAACATTTTAAATAAAAATAATAATTTATTTTTAACTATTCAAATCATAATATTTATTTGATAAAAAAATATAGTGTTTAAATAATTATAATACTAATGTTTTGTTTCACTATAACTCAATCTTGCGTATAACGAAATCCAAGTCGGTGTTGCGTATAGTACAAGCTATTGAATTATTTTAAATATATAACATACTATGAAATATTGGGATGTTACAGTCTCCCCTCATTTAATATATTGTGTCATCACAATTTGATGTTTTCTTCAATAATAAAAGGATAAAAATAGAAAATACGTTTGTGAAAACCCATAACGAAAATAGGGTTAATAAAATATAGTCTTAATAAAGGGGAAAAGGGAAATAAAAACTTTACAACCAAATTAGGATTTTTAGTAGGAGAAAATTTGTTGAAATTTGAGACACAAAATTGGAGAAAAAACATAAATATTTATAAGGAGTGATTGAGGTCATCAATAAAAAACAAGCGAACAATAAATAGAAAATTGAGGGCCTCAAGGCGATAAATATATGATGGATTGCAATATATTTTGTTCATTAAAATATAATGTATTATGATAACAAATATTTTTTATTAAGATCCTTTTCCATATTATAATTAATTAATTTCTTCATAGAATAAAATAATACTTCACAAGTAGATTTCCATCCTTTAACTAATTTATACCAAAAACTCATCTTTCACTCCAAATGATAATAGAAATCAAAAAAAATATATTTATCCTAATCATATAGTGTTTTGAAAAAAATGAATTTATAATTCATCTATAAGATCATTTTAGAAAAACTACACTATAAAAAATAGGACATCACATAGGCCAGTGGTAGGTGATGCACCATTGTCGCTGTTTGGTTGCGGGTTCTAGTTTTGCGGCCCTGCTGGACACAACGGTTTGTCACCTATCCTTCGGTTTTTCCTTTTTATAAAAATTCAAAAATAATATTATGAAATGTTTCACCTTGACCCATAATATCCAATGTCCAACAAAATCTATTAACACCATTATAATTATCCAAAATACATGGGTCCAAACTCAGAGTCCAAAAATTTATAAGTAATTTCAACATAACATAATGAAGATCCATTTTTCCAAATAATTACATTGAGTAACTTAATTAAATATTCTATTAAAACATTCTAACACCCAAAACTATAATAAAAAATTATATATTACATTCATGCACCCTTATTCCTTATAGAATACTAGATATATTCTCTATATCAGAAAATTTTGTATACTCCAACAATGATGGAATAAACAAACCATTATGTAGTTCCATGGTAGTCAAGAATATCCTATATAATTTATCCAAATCAACCATATATTATTTCCTAATCACTACCTTAGTATCAAGATCATATTAAGGTTTAACGTTTCATTAACCAAGTATTTTCCAACAATATTAACTGGATGTTGAGTCACTTTTCAGATTATCATATAATCACATATCATTAATGAAATTGTGCTACAGATAATTCCTAATTTATATCCATAATTTAAATAACCATTACAATGTTGATACAACACTCCAATGACATAATTTATTATTGAAAAAATAATAAGAGTAATTATTCATCTTCATATGAGGTATTTTCAAAAATTGATTATTATCCGATATCAGCATTTGGGGTATAATATGATGATTGGGACATTGATTCGCTTAGTGTCCCAACTCCTTGTAGATGAATCATTGTACATCTGAATCATTTTTCATACCCTTGCAATCACAAATTGTGTGTCCATTTTCTACACACTTATAATAAACTCAAATTTCCTTCAATCATTTATCAAGGTGAATCTTTCAAAAGTAATCATATATGGGGAAATAATTGATTACATTCTTCCCTTTATCCAACCTTCTCAACACCATCCTTTTCATCTTTGGCTTCCCTTCATGGACATAGGAATTAGTGAATTCGTTACATAACTTATTAACACATGATTCTATTTCTTCATATGATTAAAATACATTGGTGACTATTTACTTTCCAAATTTTGGCTCTAGACATTGAAATATATGGTCCTTATTACTCTTTAGATCATGCATATTGATGGAGTTCTCATTCCATCTATAGGGAACCATTTCTAAATAATGGAATACACGATGTTAGTTTATGACTCGCAATGCATGACTCTACACATGTAAAATACCAAATGTAAATTGAAAATTTTATGCTTATAATTCATAATCATAAAAATGTTTTCGTTGAGGAAATATTTTCTCATAAATCCATCATATTGTTTTTTAAATAAAATATGGATTATACTAAGCATGTCCCGCTGGAGTGTCAATACCAAGGGTGCAGCAAGGCCCATTATCATGTACCAGGATACCCGGGTTCATGCCTGAAACTCCTTTTCATAGTTTTTTCTCTTTGGTACATTTGTTTTAGAGAAACCTCTACCTATTGGTATCCAGAGAGGGATGTATTTTCTTTGAAAATCCACATAATATTTACACTATGTAAATATTTTTATGTAATTATTTACTAATCATAAAATTTTATCTTTGGGTAATGCTATCAAATCATTGTTTTTCAAAATCTAGTTTCCATGGTTTTTACAAAAATTACTTTGATACAAACTGTATTACCACTACCCAAGTTACCCATAGTCGGGGTATTAATACATGACATTGGCATGGTCAAAAGAGATCAATTCTCAAAATATCTATTATTATAGTATCGATGGAATTACTAGATACATACATAGGTTTTATATTACATCATGAAATAAAAAAATATACATAGTTTCCCCTTTGAACACACTCATATCCTTTTGGAAAATCCCAACAGGTTAATCATAATAAAGTTCTTCACATCCTGGGAAAATGAAAACATAAGAAATTGGTCAATGCCTCATGCCAGATCTAAAAATAAGATTTTGTAAAAGACTTGTTCCAATAGAATAGTTTGTATCATGAGACCTACTCAATAATTGAAGATCTATAGTGGGATCCACCCGTCACTTACAAAGTCCAATGCATTCCTCATATTTAAAGGTTGAAACATAACATAAATATTCTTATTAAAACTAGAATACGAAATGATAATACTTCAACCATAATTTGTGAATGGTATTAAAATAACACATTCTCATTAAAACATATCACAATACCTTCAATAAAAATGGAATATTGATTCATAATAAATCGACTTCAAACAAATATATAATCCATCAATTGATGCAGACATAGATGAAATAAAAACTATTTGAGAGAAATATCGCATTCTATTTTAAAATAATTTAATAGTATAATCATTAAAGAAACATTTATTTTGAAAATATTCTTATAAACTTGTAATGTAAGTTTTGAAGGTGTTATAATAGTGGGAAATATCCACACGTTCCATATAAGTTAAAAAACATTCTTACCATAATGTTTCAAAAAGGTTATAAAGTACCTTATTTGGAAGATAAAGGAATGATTCATTTAAAAACATATTATAAAAACCAAAAAAAGTTATAAATGTCCATTTCTCATATTGTAGTAAATATTAAAAAATATGAAAAAACATTTTTATGAATCACAGATGTGGATGATAAAGTAGTCACAGTATAAACATTCATAAAATGAACCACAGATAATAAATATATTGTAAAATTAACCCTTACCTTGTACTTTTCCATAGTCGAGGTTAAATTAACATCTTATATAATAGATAAATCATTTTTATATATGTAAAAAATAATCACATACATAAATATGATATCATATATGATCTTATAATGATTCTTTGTTAATAATATTTTAGTTGTATCATTGTTTCAGGTATTATCTGATTCATTGTCCATTATATGATTTGTTATGTAAGTCATGTTTGTTATGGATAGGATGTATTTAATTCATATCCAAAATTATATTCATTTATTAAAAAATATTTTAAATCATAAAATTTTAATTATTCTTGAATGGTTATGATGGGAATTGAATATCATTGTGTTCGTTGAGAACGTAATCTGTATGTATGCTCGAGAAATTATATCATTCTATTGATGGTGATATAGTTTTTCATTGGATGGTATATAGTATATACAGCATCATAAACATGTTATATTTATTATTTATATCAATTATACTCATTATTATACCCATTCAAATAGCGATGTTTTGAATATAAAATTACACCACGATAAGGAGACATTAACTCGTATGTATGCAAGTGTGGTGACTTTTTCATTAATAAGATGGATTGAATAATGAATATGGTCATAAAATATTTATAATAATAAAATAGTATATAGAAGGCACTGGAGTTTTTATTTTGGTATGGAAAAAACAAATAAAAAGAAGTGGAAGAAAAAGAAATTTGAAAGAGGTGATTTAAGTATGACCTCCTCTTGAGGTGCGTCCTTTTGGTTCGATAAAAAGGGATTCATAGGTTTTTTTTATGATTAGAGGACAATAGGTTAATGTGATGGTAGTAGGGAGGATATTTGAGAAGAAGTTGGATAAGCCGAATGGTTTGGAGGTGTGAAATTAAGAGAAGGGATGGTACCCTTTTATAAGAGAGTTGAGGGTAACATTAAGAATAGATAGAAAAATTAATTTATTATATAATCATTTTTGGTTTCCTGTAGGAACCCAGACCTTCTTTTAAGGTTTTTTTTTCCTTTTTCTAGAGTTTTTGAGGAAATAGGATTTTCTGGAAATTTTTGAACTACACGCCGTGTACTTTATGAGTACACTCCCTGTAATTTGTTTCCGCGCGAGGCCGTTTGCTGGCTGTGTCATGGACACATACATGGCCATGTAGGGGTGACATATAGGCCACCTAAAGTGGAGTATGGAAAATCCTAGTAAAAAATGTGTACTCAAAAAGTACTCACCAAGTACTTTATTCTTTTTAATAAAACGCACTAGGGTCGTGTCTTAACCCCAGAACGGTCTTCATTTCCAGCTTCTTCGACAGAGAGCATCCTATACAACTATGAATCTCCTTCGAGCCCCCAAGCCTCCATATGTTCTCCGAATTGACCACCATCGATTTCTTTTGAAGCGTAGTAGTAAGCTCTCCCTTATCCTAGAGCATCGTTTCCCAATTCCTACTCTTTTCTCAGTTATCATCTGTTGAACATTTTGGACATTTTTTTAGATCTTCGACATTCCATGGAGAATCACGCTTTGAGGTAGAATTATATCAATCTCGTAATGTCGAGGTAGGTGCTTTGTGCCTTTCTGTAGAAATTTATTTAATATTTGGTGTAAATTCCACAAATACCCTTGAATGGGGTATTGCGTGTTTCCGGTTTTTCCTTGGTTGTTTCCCTGCTTTTCTTATATGCTCGAGTAGAGGTTATTGTGTTTGAATTGGGTAGTTTTATTGTGCTTTTTATGCTTTTCCCATGCATGTTTTTCCTGTTTAGGACAATTTGGTCTAGTTTTTTCTATTAGGCTATTGTCACTTCCATGCCTAGCTAGTAGGATGGTGTGACTGCTCATCCAGGATAAGGTGCTGTAGAATTCTATACAAGTAGTTCGTGATGATTATTTGTCCGTTATGCGATGCGATATTTTCTAACATTACACAGGGCCGTGAGAACATAGTTTAGTAGACCATATGGAGAATGGACTTAAGGGATTCTCCAGAGTGTCATTAATTTAAGATGTGAGACCACAGGGGGAATTGATGTTGAGTTCTTCCTCATAGTGTATGTAGTTCCTCAATGCTAGCCACAAGGGGAATGAGACGTTGAGTGATTCCCAAGAGTGCATTTAGTACAATAAGAGACTATAGGGGGAATTGACGGTGAGTGCTTCCCCATAGAGTCCATTATTTTTCTGTATCTAAACTAGATTGGTGAGACTATGTGTGACTCCTAGAGGGATGCTAGTACATGTATGTTGAACCATAGGGGTTAGGCTGTGAGAAATACCCTAAGGGTTACCTATTTGTTCTACTTTATTGAGTGGCTGCTTTCTTATTATTACATTATATGCTAGAGACTGTGGATTGTTTGCTACTAGGTACTTTCATGTTTACGGTTTTGTATAATTTTACATACCATATATTCACAGACTATTATGCACAGATCTTTGGGTGGTTGCCTACTAGGAGATTGTCTCAAGAACAGTTTGGGTCATGCTTTTGGGCCCAAATAGATTATATTGTTGCAGGTATAGATAAGGGAAAACTCTCATCTACTTCAGGTACTTGACTTGCGGTGGAGATGGTGAGCATGGGACTAATCTATGGCTTGCAATGCTAAGGGGTTGTTCATATTTTTTACTTTTGTACTTTGTTTTAGTACTGTATTCAGTATTGTGACTTGTTTGGATGATTTCATAGACATATATGTATCATGTTTCATTTCATTTATAGATATGTGTTACTGCTATTTGTCATATTTATTCGCCTGTTGTTCACTTGTGTATGGATTGTTTACTGCTTCTGCTGTTGTTATTTGTTTCTCTTACATTGTGTACTATGATAATGGGGGAATTGTTTCCCCACTATCACATCCAAGGCCCTCACTACTAGTCAGTATCCCCTGGTGTTCAGGGAAATGCGCTTGAGGCCATGTGACCAACCAGGTACGGGGAGCCTCAAGGTGGCATCCAGAATAGGGACGTTACGAAGTGGTATCAGAGGGTTTCTTTTATCTGGACTTAATGTTTGGATCCTTTAGCCCAGAATAGGATAGAATAGGTACTTGGTAATAAGTTGTGCCTAGGAGTAGCTAACCCATGTAAAGGGGAGAGCCATTGTACCTCGTTTATTTCAATTTTAATGGTTTGCAATTTTATAGTTGATTTAATTTCACCGTTGGGTAATTCACATGCTTTGTGCTATTACCATTGCTGGTTTTTCAGATCTATTTCTATCGTAACCCTAGTAGATGAGGGTATTCCATCTCATGCATCATATATTCATTTGTTAGAAATCACATTCAATGCATTCTTTCCATCCCATCTAGTGTGCATTAGCGGTTGCATGTTATTGTGATAGATGTTGTGTAGATTATGCATGCTGTTGTGATATATACTTTGATATAATCCTTGTTGTTTGATAAGAAATTTTGTTTGGATAGTGATTTTATTAGATGGTTTCCAAAATATGGTTCTTGAGGTCTTATGGTCCCTGATAGACCGAAATTTTGTGGATCATTACTTTTCTACCTTGTTATAACTTGTATAAGATGTCAGTCATTGATTGACGGGGAGTATGGTCCCTCACAGATCTGAATTTAGGACCATATCACTTTTTTCAGTGTTTCTAGGCTCCAATGATGTTCTGGGGAAACTTTCTGGAAAAACCCAGAATACACGATGAGTACATTATGAATACATGCCATGTAGTTTATAACCATGTCACTGACTGTGTGGGAAAACACATGGTGTTATGAAAAAACATCAAGAACATGCCACGTACCGGTTGTGCACGTCGTGTAGTGTAATCCATCGAGTCCGGCCATGTGGTTAACATCACGGTCGGCGATGTATCTTCTTATACACGCCCTCTCCTTCTAGAACACACTGTTTACTGTGACCTGGGTACACAGGCCTTGTCACTAACAGCACGGGCTAGGTGAAGGTTGTCTAGTACACTCTGTTTCTGCCTTGAACATGCCGTGTAGTCTTGCCTTAGGAGAGAGCCGCGTGGCTTATCCATGTATAAGGAATCTGGTTGGGAAAGGGGACTCAGGTACATGCCATGTGTGGGGACAAAACGACGTTTGTCTGTGGTGTTACACGACCAGTCTAGACAGGAGTACACACCCATGTGAATGACTTCAGGGAACATGTCGTGTAGTAAATGTACATGCTGTGTAGTCATATTTTGTAAAACATGAGTGCGCTTTTACTTGTGTTCCCTTCTAACACTCTTGTTTTCAGTCCTTGATAATCTTGATCTAAGATGTGTGCTTGACCTAGGAGAGTCATGCCGCCAAGACATCATCCAGTTGTGCCAGTTTTGGCACCATCCGTCTTTCTAGACACATGTGCTGATGTACTATTCTGAGAGTGAGTATTATAAGGATCATGTAGACCTCCCAAGGAGTAGGCGAGATGCATCTTTCGGTAGCCAGGTGGAGTGCTACCTCTGTGGAAGGGATGGTAATACAAGGCTGGAGTGCCAGAGAGACCCAATGGAGTGATGATCTTGTGGCAAGATGAGTCACCTCCAGTGCTTCTATCAGGTTTTCTCACCAGCAGCTGGTGATAGGGGTTCATCCATGACTCCTCGATTAGGAGCAGTGCCACTAGTTTCTCACATGTCTGGGAACTAGAGTTCTTCCGGCCATTCTTGTCGAGGTGGGGGTTGAGGCCGTCGTGGTCAGTCAATGGTATTTTAGAAAAACCGAGGGGAATCTTCTTAGAGCGGTCAGGTAGGATCATAGGGTCGTAGAGTAGGCCGAACTTTTGCGATGGAGCAGACCCAGAAGGAGCAAGATCCAGAACCTCTACAGTTTGAGATACGATCTTAGTACCTCAGTTTTATCTTCTTTTCTTTTCGATATAGGGGATACCCATATCTTTATATCTATTGATTTTGTGGAGATACTAGGGCCTTGTATCTTCTCCTCTACCGATACGTTGACTGTAGACACACTACTAGAGACTAGGATGGCTACTGTACATCAGTCTAGATAGTTCCCTATGGAGGCTGTGGGGTGTCACTTTCTATGGGATCACTATATCCTAGAGATGACAGGCTATGATTTCATTCACGGAATGGACATGCTAGTTCCCATCTAGGCAGTGGTCGATTGTTATCATCGCGGGGTGAGTTTCATATCACCAAAGGTGGATCATTTCTTCATAAGGGTGATTGGGATGTCCAGGTGAGTAGAGAAGGACCTGAGCACCATGGTTTGGGAGAAGATAAAACCTAGATCGCTAGTCATTATCTGGATGACCAAGGGACATCACAGTTATACTTTCCTCCATAGGTGGATCGTTTCAGGGATGTCGTTCCAGAGTATGTTTCAATTTTTTTCTCAGGAGTGTGAGGTAGAATTTTCTACTGAGCTCGTTCCAAGAGTGGCGTCGGTGTCCATTCCTCCTAATTGGATGGCTATATCTGAGTTGTAGGAGCTCAAGAAGTAGTTGGAGGAGTTGCAGGTAATGGGTTTCATCTGACCCAGTACTTCTCCTTGGGATTCACTTGTCCTATTTGCGATGATGGAAGACAACACCCTTAGTCATTTTTTGGATTCTCGGAAGCTGAACCAGTTGATGGTCCAGAACCGATATCCCCTTCCTAGGATTGATGAACTCTTTGATTAGATTTGAGGATATTGAGTGTTCTCAAAGATCGATTTGAGTTCTGGTTACCATCATTTGCACATTAGAACATCTGATATACCTCTTACATCTTTCCAGAGAAGGAATAATCTATACGAGTATATGGTTATGTCGTTCGGCCTCACGAATGCGCTAGCAGTTTACGTGGCACTAATGAACTGAGTGTTCCATCCATGCTTAGACTCTTTCGTGGTGGTCCCCATGGAATATATCTTGGTGTACTCTCACACGCGACATGACCATGCTACCCATCTTAAGATCATTTTGAGTATCCTGATGGAGCATCAGTTATATGATAAACTCTCAAGGTGAAACTTTTGATGGATAAGAATCACTTTTGGGTCACGTGATCTCAGAGACAAGAGTATAAGTAGACCCAGAGAATGTGAGAGCAGTATTTATCGGGGTGAATCTGAAGAACATCATTGAGGTGTGGAGTTTTCGGGGGCTAGTTGGATACTATAGATGCCTCATACAGGACATTTCAGGCTTAGCAGCACTGCTGACGGGGATGACCATGAATGTTGAGAAGTTCTTATGGTCTGATTCTTATGAGTCAGCCTTTCAGGAGCTGAAAGGGAGGTTTACTTTAGCACTGATACTAGTCTTTACAGAGAATGGAAAAATATATATTGTTTCCTACGATGCTTCAGGTATTGGGCTGGGAGCTGTGCTTCTGCAGGGAGATGGAGTTGTTGCGTATTGGTCTCTACAGTTG
This sequence comes from Viscum album, assembly GCA_963277665.1. Taxonomy (NCBI): domain Eukaryota; kingdom Viridiplantae; phylum Streptophyta; class Magnoliopsida; order Santalales; family Viscaceae; genus Viscum; species Viscum album. The sequence continues at coordinate 1,975,168,728 of OY728122.1, forward strand.
AGGCCACATGAGAGGAACTACTCGATTCACAATCTCGAGCTACCAGAAGTCTTTCATGCATTACGCTTTTAGAGACATCATCCTCTTGGAGAGAATTTTTTGGTTTCCACTGACCACAAATGTTTCAAGTACATCTTCACTCAGCATGATCTGGATCTGAGACAACGCTGGTGGGTCGAGTATGTTCAGTCCTTTGAATTTAAGATTGCCTATACACATGGGAATGGCAATGTAGTGGTTGATGCATTGAGAAGGAGGACTCAAATACAGGCAGTTCAGGAGGCCAGTAGTGAGTGGAAGCTTATGGATCTGTTCTCTGAAATTCATTTGGAGGTGCACAACATAGAGGGGCCGAATTTTCAATCTTCTGTAGCTGTTACCTCTACACTTCATGATCGGGTACGAATGAAGTAGCTATCAGATTCTGAAGACCTAGTCCTATGGGAAGATGTGTCAGGTAATGACCCTATTCCTAGATAGAATGTAGGTGAGGATGAGATATTGCTTTTCCAGGGACATGTATGGGTTCCAGCAGACATACACGAGAAGTTTATGTGGGACTTTCATTCCCAATGTGGGCAGTTCATCCTTGTGTCACCAGGATGTATCAAGATCTTCACCGCCAGTATTGGTGGCCAGGTCTGAAGAGAAATGTTGCTAGTTTTTTCATGATGTGTTCTACTTGTCAGCAAGTGAAAGCGGAACATTAGCGACCAGAAGGTCTTTTATAGAAATTATCCATTCCTGAGTGGATTTGGAATGATGTTGTGATGGACTTCGTGGCCGGATTTATGAGTTCACCTCGATGGAATGTTGTTTTTTGGGTTGTCATCGATAGTCTTACGATGGTTTCTCACTTATTTCTGATCAAGGAGACCATCAGTTTTGATGAGTTGGGCATGTTGTACATCTGAGAGATTGTACGTCTACATGGAGTTCCACACATCATTGTTTCGGAAAGAGTTGCACGTTTTACTTCTCAGGTCTTGCATGGGTTCATAAGGTTTTGGTTACACATGCATTTTTGGGTACAACATAACATCCCCAGACAGATGGCCAGTGTGAGCATACAATTAGAGTGCTCGAAGATATGCTACGATCTTGCATTTTGGACTTTTGAGGTTCTTGGGAGAAGCATATACCTATTGTGGAGTTTTCCTATGATAAAAATTTTCAATAAACTATTTAGATGGAACCTTATGAGGATTTGTATGGTCGGCCATGATGATCACCCTAATGTTGGATGGATGCAGGAGAGGTAGATTTGCTAGGACCTCGTCTCGTTTATGAGACCTCAGAACAGATTGAGTTGATTCGGGAGAGGATGGCTATGGCACAGTCTCGTAAGAATTCTTATGTTGATCACCAGAGACGACCTCTGGAGTTCCAGGATAGGGATATGTTATTCATACGTGTCGCACCAAGGTTGGGGAACAAGAGGATTCAGAGACAAGGTAAGCTTTCACCACGGTACGTTGGTCTGTTTTTAGGTGTTGGAGAGAGTTGGGCCAGTTGCCTATCAGTTGTAGTTACCTAAGAGGTACGGGGATATGCACGACTTCTTCCACGTTTCTCAACTCTGACATTACTTTTCGTACCCGTCTCATGTCTTCCAACCCGAGGTGGTTGAGCTCGAATCAGATGCATCGTTTGATAAGAATCCTATCCAGATTGTCAATCGCAGTAATAAGGTTCTACATGGCCAGTCTGTTCCTCTAGTATGGGGGTATGACAGCACATGCGAGTACAAGATGAGACTTCGAAGAGGGAGGCCGATAAACAATCGTAGTGGCCAGATTTGATCAGGGTTTCCTCTTTAACACCAAACTAGGGAAATTTGGGGATGAATTTATTTAAGGGGAGAAGTTTTTAAAAACTCGGAACTTCTTTTTAGGTATGGTTTTCTTTTTTCTACAGTTTTTTAGAAAAGAGGATTTTCTAGAAATTTTTGAAGTACACGCCGTGTAATTTATGAGTGCACATTGTATACTTCGTTGTCGCATGAGGCCCTGTGTTGGCCGTGTCATGGCCACACACATGGCCATGTAGGGGTGACAAGGAGGCCACCTAAATTGGAGTATAGAAAAGCCTAGTACACGCCGTGTACTCCAAAAGTACTCACTATGTAATTTTTTCCATTAAATGCATGGGGGTCGCGCCTTAACCCCAGAATGGACTACTTCTCCAGCTTCTTAAACCAAGAGTATCTCATACGGCCGTGAATCTCCTCCAAGACCCTGAGCCTCTGTCTATTCTCCGAAAATACCGTTGTCGATTGCGTTGGAACAACAGCGGTAAGCTCTTCCTTCTCCTAGAGCAACGTTTTCCAATTCCTTCTCTTTTCCCATTTATTGTGGTTTGTACATTTTAGATGTTTTCTTATATCTAAAAAGTTCCAAATAGAATCAAGCTTTGTGTTTCATGTATTTCAATCTCTTAATGTAGAGGTAGGTGGTTTGTTCCTTTCTGTAGAATGTCCTTTAGTATTTTGTGAAAATTCCACCAATACCCTTGAACGGGGTAGTGCGTGTTTCATGTTTTTCCATTGTTGTTTACATTCATTTCTTATATGTTATAGAATAGGTTATTGTGTTTGAATAGGCTAGTTTTACTATGCTTTGGATGCTTTTCCAATGCATGTTTTTCCTGTTTATGACTGTTTGGTCTAGTTTTTCCTGTTAGGATATTTCGAGTTCCATTCCTAGTTTGAAAGATGGTGTGACTATTCGTCCACTTTGAGATGTTGTAGAATGATATCCAAGTATTTCGTGATGATAATTTGTCCATTACATGATGAGATACTTTCTAAATTTACACATGGCTCTGAGAACCTAGTTTAGTATACCATTGGGAGAATGGACGTAAGGGTTAATCCAAAGTGTCTTTAATTTACGATGCGAGACCACAAAGAGAATTGACGTTGAGTTCTTCCTTAGAGTGTATGTAATTCTTTAACGTGGTCCATATGGGGAATTAGATGTTGAGTTCTTCCCCAAACTGCCTTTAGTTCCGTACGAGACTATATAGGGAATTGACGGTGAATGCTTCCCCCGAGAGTCTATTCTTTTTCTGTAGCTAAACCAGAGGGGTGAGACTGTGTGTGCCTCTCAGTGGGTTGCAAATACATGTAGGTTGAACCATAGGGGATAGGCTATGAGAAGTACCCATAGGGATACTATTTTTTCTACTTTATTGAGTGTCTACATTCTTGTTTGTAAATTATATGCTAGAGAGTATGGATTGTTTGCTACTCAGTACTTTCCTATTTAATATTTTCTGTAATTTTACCTGTCATATATTCACTGAATATTAGGAACAGATCTTTGGGTGGTGTCCTACTGGGACATTGTATCACACCTTGTTTGGGTCATGCTCTTGGGCCCAAACATATTATATTGTTTCAAGTATAGATAAGGTAAAGCTTCCTTATACTTCTGCTACTTGACTTACCGAGGAGCTGGAGAGCATGGGAAAAATCTATGGCTTGTGATGCTGAGGAGTTTCTCATCGATTTTCCTCTTTTAATTTGTTTTAGTACATTATTCAGAATTTTAACTTGTTTGGTTGCTTTCTTAAAAATATTTGTATGATGCATAATTTCATTTATATATATCTATTACTTTTGTTTGCCATATTTAGTCTTCCGATGTTCACTTGTGTATGGATTGTTTACTGCTTCCACTATTTTTATTTGTTTCTCTTTAAGTGTGTACTCTGACAATGATGGAATACTTTCCCCACTATCACACCCACGACCCTCGCTTCTAGTCGGCAGCCTCTGGCGCTCAGGGAAATGCATTTGAGGCCATGTGACCAACCGGGTACGGGGTGCCTCTGGGTGCCTTCCAAAACCAGGACGTTACATTTCTAATGCCTACAAATAGGTTTATATTAATGAATAGGTAGTTATGTACTGAAATATTCTTATCTAATCGGTTTTAGACAAGTTTTGTTCAACATATTAACATTATCTTGTAGATTTATTTCATAGATAAATAATATATCTTGTAGCATGACTTCTATTATTTTTATTTTACATGGGAAATAAACTTAATATAAAATTCCAAGAGTTCCTAAATTGGTTAATAAATAAAATATCCATAATTATATAAGTTATTTGGAAAATTCATATACTATAAATAATATTATATCATTTAATAATATTGTATTTGTTTTAAAAACTCATTTATTTCAATTTTAACACTATTTAGTATTTGGTTTTTGTGAAAGTAAAATAAACATGATTAAATTTTAAAAAAAAAATATTAAATCAACCATAACATGTTATATTAACATAAAAAATTATTTAAATTCATAAAAAGTTTCAATTATCATTTATTTTGATATTAATAATATAAATTATTTTAATATTTAATTAATAATGTAATTACTACATTATCGCAGTGTTATAAATAAATTTAATTATTTAAATGTATAAAAATATTAAATAAAATTCCATTATGATGGAAATATTTTTATATTTCTAATGAATATTTATAGTCAAATTCATCTTACATATAACCATATATTAGAAATGGTTTATTTATTAAAATTTTAATTTAACACTTTTAACTCTTGTTTAAATAAATTAATAATAAATTTCCCAATCTAATACAACTTGATCAAAATGGATCATATTTTATTTTTACGGATTATTTTGGTTAAAATAAACTTTTCAAATAGAATTAATAATGTGTCAGGGTAATTATATTATCATTTTTAATTTTAGTTTCACTATTGACTTTTAACATTGTTAACATATATCAAATGTTACTATTAACGAATAATTATTTTCAACATTTTGAACCCCATTTAACATACTAATGTCAATCGTGTCTCTCATAATTTTAAAATTCATATCATAAAAGGGGTAAAATTACGTTTTATGCAAATATACAAATGTGCCTAGAAGATGGGTAAAAGACTTTAAAAAGTTCAACAAAAATTTTATATATCATATCATTTAATAAAACGACTCCAATTAATTACACTCGACTAATATATGTATTATGTATATATTAAGACTTTAAATTAAATTTAAATAATAATAATTATTATTTAAATAAATAGTTAGTTTTTATATATTATGCAGTATTTATCACTATTCAAAAATAATAATGTTTCTAAAAAACTTCAAAATTTCACCCTAACGTAATTTTGGTATTCCGAAATAAAAAATGATGTATATTTTACAAAATTAAAATTTAGGAGTGTCTAATATTAATTTTATTATTTTCCAAAAAAGTACATAAAAAGCAGTTCGTTTAAAAAATAGTTTTTCTAAATATATAACTATTTTAAAAAAAACATATATATTTCATTATAAATATGTTTTATTTATTTTAAAAAATTATAAAAAACATAAAATATTTATTTTTTACTATTTATATCACAATATTTAATAGATAAATAAATATATCATTTCAATAATTATAATACTAATGTTTTGTTTCACAACAACTGAATTTTTCATATAATGCAACCAAAGTCAGTGTTGCACGCAGTATAAGATATTGAACTGTTTTAAAGATATAACATACTATGAAATCATGGGGTTTTACTGAATCTACCATTGGGAGTATGAGTAACTTCTAAAAACCCTGACTTACTTACCATGTCAAGCTCAACTATCAATACTCTATCTAGCATGTTCTCATAAGAAGTGATATTTTGTATGAAAATCTATGTTTTAATATTATATATAATAATAATACAACATTATTGGGCCTTATAATTCTTATTTTCCACTACCTTAGAGGAAAAAGGAACATGTTCACAAAAACAGTTCCATATTGAAACATGGTGATATTACCTTGTCAAAGATTGATAAATTCAATAGAATTATCGAACTATTTAATCTTGATCTAAATTCTAATTTAAATGGTCATTTAAATATTTCTACTCCTTAAGATCATGATTCCTCATTATATCAATTGAATCATGCCACCCAAAGGCCATCCCTTAATGCATTATTCTAGTATACTTCACCCTTAATGAATATAGCATCTTTATGATCAAAAAAAGAAGATCAATATTTCTTAACCAGTATTATACCTCTTTTGGATCATAACAACTAATAACTATGGTCGTTTTAATTGAATAATATGGTGATCATGATCTTTAATTTCATCCTTTTATAGTTCTAGAGTTAGATCCGGAAAAGGAAATGGTGTAGTTACCTAACACAAATAATGGATAGACTGCACTACTATATCAATAAATTTAAAATAAAATATGGGGTTAAATTTCCATATTTAATCACTATCTCCCACCTATGGTTATTTCATATGTCTTCTAGGGATTAAGGTACTATAAAAAATACATATTCAACAAAAGAACATAAATTGAGGTACTCTGATTATCAATTCAAGCAAGCAATATAAGATGTTCAAATCAATAGTATTGAATTCATAATTTGGTTATATGAAAATAATCAAATCATATTTAGGTAATGAATATGTGTATAAATTTTTCATTCAATGATTTTTTTCTCAAAAACTCATATTGACCTAAGTATCAGTATAATATTGGTGAGATAGATAGTATCATTTAAATTACCCTTTAATTACAAAAAATATACATCATGCCAACCAAGATATCGGAGACAACAAACCAACATCTTGGAATGATAATCTACTTATACTATAATAACAATTTTTCATGAACCAACCCATATACCCTGGTACACCAGTACCCTATGCACTACAGACATGAAAAGTACACCATTTCTAAACCATATTGTAAGATAAATGTTCCTTGAATCATCTAGTGGTTAATGGAGACAATTTTTCTTAAAATTAAATACCATCCAAAAATATAAAAGGAAAATATATGTCTATAAATAGTGGGTATTAGAAACACTTAATAGGGATAAATTTTTTATTTATAGAAAGATAAGAATGTAATGGTATACCAAACATCAAGAGAAAACACAATGTCACTCTGCAGGGGGTGGAGATAGTGCCACCAATCACTATCATCATCCAGTTTCCCATGATTAGTTATATCCATTAACTCTATGTAGTTCTTTCCCTTTCATAGTACATGGAATAATAAAATTTTCAAACACCCAAATGAAAAAAAGAAGGTTGTTAATGATAATTTCCTGGTTGGATACCAAAACATCTTCCATATGTTAAACAATTAATAATAAACCTTTTATATAATAAATTAAATAATATTCCTTTCATGGAAAATAAAAATACATTTTTGTGTATTACAATTTAAAGTACTGTATGTTGAAGATATATAAAATATGGTCTTAAATGTACATTTTTTTATAAAAGTGAATGGACAGGATTAAATCAGTTATATAAACATTGTCATGTAATAATCAAATCATACAAGCACCATGGACATATGCCCTGTGGTTTTCTAGATCTTAATTATATGGTCCCAACATAAGTAAGTTAATCATCACAACATATAATGTGTTCAAATGTCCTTATAGATTATTCCATATTAAAATAATCAACAAATAAGAAATTAGGAAAAATCATGTTGAACATGGTTTAGTTAGAGTTCTCATCATCATTATTTTTCTTGGGTGTCAATGTCCTGGCATACTTGTTTAATCACCCAATAACAACCCATGCTCGCATTTTCATTCTATAAATCTATCATTCAATCATGGGAAATGAATTTCAATTCAATAAAAATATTCAATCAGTGATCAATTTCCCAATTTTATTTTACAACATTATATTTTTTTCAATATCCAAATAATATGTTTTTCTCTAAAACTAGGAATTTCAAAATCATTTTTCATTTAATTATATTTATCATAAGAATAAACATTAATAATTTTTTCAAATAATTTCTCCATTCAATAAATATTATCACAAAATTTACAAATTATTTAAATTCATTTCAAATAGTGATTTGATTCAGAAGTCTATGGATTTAAAAAAGATAAACATCTTATCAACCCATTTAACAAAAATAATATGAATATTAATTTCAATTTGATCATGTAATTAATAATTTTATTGTTGGAAAATATTTATTGAACCAATTATCATTCCACATATGATCAATTAAATAATACAAAAATGGGAGGCTTTAAGAGATAGTCGATGCCAAGGATGGTTAATGGGTAATATCAAGAACACTAATCTATCTAATTATAGACTAGATCCTCTAATAAGATAATGATTTTTCAATATCAAAATAATAGAAACAATTAGTGGATAAGATATAAAATAAAAGAGATTATATGTAATGGTGAATTATCAATTACATCAAATAACACTTTGAACATAGTGAAAGAGAGTTCAGAGGATTTGAATTACCTCTTGTGATAAACTAAAAGAAAATGGTTTATATTAGTGCTAATGATAGGTTTTTAGAATTTATAATATGGTTTAGTTATATTTCATAGTATTTGAAAATTATTGAAAACACATTCATAGGGTTTTATGGGTTATTAAAATCATTTAATTCTATCCATTCACCTAACAGTGTGCCTAACTATGCTCCCATATTGGGATACTAGAGAGTGTCACATGGTTAGGTTTCATGGTTAGACAGACTATACAAAAAACTAGTTCATCCATTTGGGATCCTTAAAAGGGGTTCATGGTTTGGCAACACTGTTAAAAAATCATCCTCCAAGTCTATAGTCCACTATTTTCAATTGAATCATAGTTTTGGGGATGCATCATAGTTTGGGATAACCATTACCTAACCCTAAACACCCATCCCAAATTTCAACTGAGTGATATGGATTCCTGGGATGAACTACATGTTTTATCATAACCACATGAGAACCTTTCTTATCCCCAAAACTCAAAAAATATATAAATATTTTCCCCAAAATAACACGAGAGAGTATAAATGAAAAGGATGATATAATATATATTCAAAGGAATTTTAGGCTGGTAACATTATATTACAATTCTAGTTCATAATGAATATGTTTTATGAAATAGACCCATGAGTTCATTTTTGCATAACCTCAGTTGGTATTAGAAATGGGTTTGGTTTTTAGGGGTTTTATTGTAGTCATTTTGGTTATTCTGATAAAGGAACATTAAATAATCTACAAGGGTGTGTCAATGTGATTGATGAAAACATGAAATATTGGTAAATTTTTTTGAATTTTATTTTCATAGTAATAATTACATATTTATTTAGATACATGTATATAGACATTTCTGTTGAAGCGATGAACATAAGGGTAATAACAATAAAAATGAATAGATGACTATCAATATGATTCATACTAAATAGTTGATATTGAAACTTATAAAACACTTCTTGTGACAATTAATAGGTTTATAGGATTTAGTTAGGTGAGATTATCTTTATTAAACAATTTGAAGGGTAGTTGGAATTTGAGTAAATAATATATAAATATTTAGGTTAGAGAAAATATGTTGAATATGTATACAAAATTTTTGGTCAAACTAAATGATGTGTACATTGACCCATTTTGGTTATACTTGGTTTGGTATTATCCTATGGTTAGATGAAGGTACAGTTAAAAAATTTGTCATATAATTGAGAACTCAAATGAATGTTAACATTTACTCTTGTTTTATTGGATATTTTAGTAACTCTTTATGTAATAATAATTTACATTAAAAAGTGTAATAAAAATATGGATTTTTAAATATTTACTCTAAAAACTCGAAATAACTATCTATATTGGCATACATGGAATAAAATTCAGAAAATCATAACATATAATAATTTTTGTGAACCAAAATATTTCCATATCTTCCTAATGATTATAATGTTTTTGTATCACACAATGATTTATCTTGAATCATGATTTTATCTTTTAAACACAAAATAATTTTTATTAATATGTGATAATTCAAATATTCTGGATGAAATATTTTTAAGGGGGTGAGTGTTATACCACAAAATTTTAGAATATATTTTTCTATAAATTAACACACTTTATTGAGAAATTTTTCACGCGTAACACAAAACTAAAATGATTTGTGACATATTAGAATAATATCATTTAAGAAAATTTATAATTACTAAATTAGCCAATAGATAAAAATACATTACCAAATAATAAATTTATACAATAAATAACAAAGAATAATAATATTCTTAAGAAGAATATTTGAAATAAATTAAATTATTATTTTATATATATAGTTTTTTATTTAATAGATAAATTTATAAATTTTAGTTTTTTTACTTTTTAACATGATGTATAATTTGGTATTAATTATGTCAAATTATATTAGTATTTTGCTAAATTTTAATAAAAATGGTTTTGAGTTGAATATTAATAATTTACTGATTTTTCTAATATCATCACTTTTATAAAATTAGCATAACATATGAATGGATTATATGATTGATAGATTTTATTCACTGATTAATTTATTGATAGATTATAATAAATGATTTAAAATTAATATAAGTAATTTATAAAACCCATGTTTATTTATTTGGAATCATTACTAATATTTTATTTTAAAACAGTTTAACTCTCTTATATAAACAATCAATTTTAATCAGTTGTATACATTATGTAGAATAAAATGAAATTCATATTTTAGATAAATGTATTAAAATTTTTAATATGGTCAATTTTATTTTTTCAATAAATGTATCATTATTGTGATTTATATTTTTTACCATGATATTGGCGAAAGAAGTAATTTAAATGAATTGTTATATTATTGTTGTTAAATGATTATTACAAAATTATATTTATCTATTTTATTTAATGAAATTTCATTTATGGAAACAAATAAATTAAATTATTTTATCAAACACTAAAATGGAATTTAATGTTATATACCATCATGAACAATTAGATGTGATAAAAATTATTATAAATTAGATTTCTATAAATTTATTAATTTTATTAAAATTTTAATTTAGAACTACATAAAAATTTTCCATGATTATATTCTATGGAAATTTAGGTTTATAAAATAAAAATTTTTTAATTGGGGTTACAACAAAATTTTAATGATATATAAATTTAATAGGAATGAAATTACATTTAGAGAAAAATTAAAAGAGTTAAAGTGTATATATATATATATTGAAAAATACATGAGGTAAGTTTAAAACATTTGTTTCTATTTTATTTTTGATGTTTTCTAGATGTAATCCCAAAAATAATTTTATATTTCCCACTTTTTTTAATTTACCATTCAACGGTTCCATTTAATCATTGAAAAAATAAAGGTTTTTATAAAACAAAAAAAATTTAAATTCTAAAAGTAGATCACAACAACCAAATTTCTTCACATATTACAAATATCAATCTCAATGAAAAAATATCATAGTTTATTCTAGAAACAGTCCCCATATAATGAAATATAATTACTTAAAAATCACATTATCTAGAGACATAATGTTTTTTATAATTTATAACATCTAAATGGAGATCTAATTCTACCAAAGAAGCTCTTTTAATCATTTCCCGCTTTTACAAAACTATATATTTTCTATCTATGAGAGAATGAATTTTTTTTATTAATATTAAAAATAATTAATAAACTAATGTTATATTTCATTTTTCCATCCTACTAAACCATTTGTATAATAAAGACATCGTCCTGGATATGTGTAGACTACCACCTCCATACAAAATGTGGTGTATTATTTATATCCATAATATATTATTGCTTAAAAAGTAAGTTCAACGAGATTTTTTGTATTTTTATCATTATTAATATTTCATAATGATAATTTATTTTCGATTCATGATCACTTATAGTTTTTTTATATTTAGGAGCATTATTCATGTTTATGTGTTGACTATCAGCTACATGGAGGGTTTATGAGAATTTCCATTACAAGATAACGTAGAAAAATTTTAATATGTTTTTAATTAATAAAATGATAATTTTTAATTGATTATTATTTTTAAAATATAGTTTCATAATTTTTGAATATTACCTTAACATTGAAAATTCATTGTAAACATAACTTATATAAATGAACATATCATCAAACCCTTTTAAATTTTATTTTCTTTTGGGAAATGTATAAAATTTTAATTTTTTAAATAGAATAATAAATTAAATAAAAATATATAATTATTTTGATTATGAATATATATTGAAAATTTATTTTACACTGTAAAATAATCTTTTAATGCTTTTGAAAAAAATGACATAACAAACTCTTGTAACACAAATACATGAGACTATTTAATAAATAACAAAAAAATTTAAATGGTAATTTATTGTGAAATATATATGAAATATATTATTTTTCATATTTTTAATAAATTTAATTCACTTTTTCAGTATACAAAGAACATTTATAAATTAAATCAGGACCTAATTTAATGGTTTTTGCATCATAATTTTTCTTTATTGAGAAGTTGTTCAGATTTAACACCCATTTCATTTTTTTGGTGTACATACTATCCATTTAATTTTTTTAATCATAATTTTCATTAAATTTTATGATATAAAAAATTAATATCACGTTATAATTATCATTGGATTTTAATTTAGCTGATACTAAATTTATATGGTATTTGTCATCTCAACTTCATTAATTATGTTATAATACTTCCTGTAGAACTTATTTTTTCAAATATAGGTTACTTGTGCTCCGTGATTTTATTTAATATTACTCTATATTACAATCTAGGGAGTGAAATGTTTTTCAAATATTTGATATTTAAAATTTTATTCCTCTAAAAATATTTCATTTCTATGAAACTAGTTTTTTTATGAGTTTCAGAACCATTCCATTTCTATTTTAGTTCATTTATTCTGATGTGTTATGGATGCCTTGTGAGGATATGGATGAAAGAAGGGTTCCCGATGAATGGTCAGATCCTAGAGAATATGTTTTTTAATGAGGTATTTGGGAAAAATGGTTATTAGAAATAATGCAGCCTAGGGTGTATGGTTTCAGTAAAATGTGTGAGGTGGTCCAGCCCACTATCCATAGTCGCATGGTTTGGTGAAACCATACTACTAGTTCTACAATCCCATGGGTTCTTCTTTCAGTTTTTAGTATAGGTGATTTTTAGGTTTTGCTGTTAGTTTTTTTATACCATGCACCATGGCCATGTGACTCAGTGTTTGGAGGAAAAATAAATATGTCTACATAATTACCCAAAAATGTTATACCATCCTCCATTCATATTTTTCCTCAAGAAGTGGCCACATTCTTCTCCATTTTATCTCTTCATGATGAAATCAAGGATATAGTATAATTCCTCTATCTAGTGTCGGAGTCGCGTATTATTTTTGTTAGATCATCACCATTTAGTTCTGCATTTGTTTCAAACATTCTCAATTTCACTTCTCCTAGATGATGTTATTTTGGTGCATGCTCTTATAACGTATTTTTAGAGTCTTCATCCATTTTTAAATTGTAATCGAATATGTATTTAATTATAAATTATGACTAGATGAGTGTTATTATTTAATTACAGAGTATGTGTTATATACCTTTTGACTTAATATCTCATTGTATATATATCGTCATTATGGTTCTCTATGCCATAACTTTTGGTAGATTTCTTATAAATTAATTGAACAATGGTTTTAATATTAAAATACATATAGAAATTTCATTGATAACATTATCTAGTGATTGATGTTTTCTAACCCAACCCAAACCACCCATGGGGTGGGTTCTACCATATTATCATGTTTATGAAACCACATGGGTGTGATGAGATAGACTTGTATAATTGATAATAGGATGAGTTGTTAATGTGATATGCAAAATGATGTGAAAACAGTAGAACACATTTTCAACTAAAATGGGAAGTTATAGAATTGATTATACATTTATTGGTGCATGATCATGGAGGGATTTCTGAAATAATTAATTGGGTTATTATGAATTGTCAAAATAGTTGGGGTAGATGTCATGGACATTCCTAATCCGTGGATCTGATGACTATATTAGGACGAATTGGAAATTTATTCTACATGAATCTTTTTAGAATGAATTGATTTAATACCTTTAAAATTTATACTCCTAGTTTGTAGATTAATAAGATTATTCAAAAACATTGGAAATTTCTACCCCTTGGAAATCAGTAACATGCAAGGGTACCTCAGTTGTTTCTACTCCATGGTTCATGGATATCAGGATTAAATGGATGCATTTTACATTTATACTCCATGTATCTAGTCTAATTAGTTCACATTACATGATATGATTCTTTTGACCTTTGCACTCATTATGTTAGATGACCCATTTCAATTTCATGGACATTTATACTCCTAGATCATATTTACATAAATTACTTATTCTTAGAGGATTCGTGGGAAATTTAAACTAATTAGATCATGTTTACTCATTTTAATCATCAGATTATTTTCTCTAGACATTACCACTCCATGGACCATGACATGTATTGGCTTGATATATGTTTATATAGAATATGATAATGTTTATACTTGTTATACCTTATAGATTCCCATTTACATTTATTTTGTGGATCATAATAATATTTTATGGGCTCGATAAACTCACATATACAATTTTAATTATGCACTATTTATATTTTTAAACTCATTCAACATATATCATTGTAGATTATATGTTATAGGCACTGTTGGTGGTGTCCAATTATGGGTTATCTCACACCCTGTTCGTTCCATTATTGTGTACTTAGAAATAACTTGTTATGTAGGTAGATATAGTGGAAATATCTTTGTGACTAATGCTTGATTGATTTATTCAAAGGAGTATTGGAGAAAAGGACTAGGATTTGTGCTCATGATTATATCAAGGGTTTTTTCTTTTGGGGAATTTTTTACATTGGGTAATTGTATTATACTGAATTTTTATTTTAATTTATTTATATATTTTTTATATAATTGTATGGTAATTATCGTATATGAATATATTGGATGAGATATTTGTTTATTTATCTATTGGATATTTATTCTTATGATGATCATTTATTTTATATTACTCTCATATAGATTTATTTTATTATACTAATATGATACACTATGATTGAGGACATTGTCTCACAGAAAATACTCCATATGCCCCACTTCCAATTCAGAAGACTCTGACATCTATGGATGGGAGCCAGAGCACATATGGAAATCAATGTTTAGTTACTCTTGATTAAAATGTGTTTTAGTCCTCACAAAGTTGTATACAGGGTTAAATTATTTTTCTTTCTATAGTACTTTTTTTGGATGGTAAAGAGGTTAATTAGTTGGATGTATAAATTTGGTAATGAGATATTAATGTGATTTTCTACCCCATGTAGATAATGGAACTAAATTTACTAAGATGGGATATGTTGTTAATGATTTATATTGATTTTATTTGACTATTAAGAGATATACTGTATATTTGTTGTTCCTTATGATTAATGATTTTTACCATTGTCCTGTTATTGAAATAAAATGGTTTATCATGCATAATGATAGGAACATCTAGAATCATATGTTTTGCATTTTTACATGCTATATTTTTTTATTTCATTAATTGGACGCAACATGGTTTTGTTCCATTACTTCTATAACCATACAATTGATTGGAAATTTTATGTGGGGAAATTATTATTTCATTGGGTTTTTTAGAAGGGGAACATGGTGTGAGAATTACCTTTATAGATTGATTGAGGGTAATTGTGTGACCTCTATCAATAACATAAAATGGACCCATCATTTTTTTCCTCTTCCCTGTATAATTACAATGGTTCAATTATATATAGCTGGGAATTATACTTCTTTGCAATGGTCGGTGGTCATCATGGTTTTCAGGCCCAAAAACTGTTAGGGTATCAAATTGGTAGGGAGGATGGGATGTCAGGATCATCACACCCTTTTGGGGGGAATTATTTCCAATAATGGGACTCTCTTATATTTTTATGATATGTTCTCAAATATATTCCCCAATTACCATAGATTAATGATTTATTGGTTAATTATCTCTTCAATCAAAGAAGGTGTTCTTGATAAGGTATACATTTATATGTATATGAGGTTCTTCATCCATTTATCTAAAGGGTAATATATGCAGCATTTTTTGTGAAAATATAAGAATATTCTTCAGAATGTACTTCCATATGAAGATGAGGTTGGCATTCTCAAAATGGTATTATGCCATTAGGAGGAATCCAATGTATCCTAGATGTTTTAGGACTCAAATTACAAAATTTTTATTGAGTATTTCGGTCTGTCCATAAAGTATATACCCTTATATGAGTGTTACACATTCATTTTTTTCAAATGACATGTTCATTCATACCTCCATTAGCCCACGTGATCTTTGATCAGTTTGAGAAACAACGTGGATAGATGATCATCCTCATGGACTGTAACTAGAAGACATGCATATTGGGATGGTCCTTGTGGTGTTCAGTATAAATCTCCATCCCTAAGAATGATTCTTAAATATATTGAATATGGTAGGAATTAAATTTTTCATAGTTCAGTTGTTGTATGAAATGTACATGGTGATCTTTTCCCATCCCATGATGATTTATGATTACAAATGAGGTGATTATTCCATACCTCTAATCCTAAGTGAGCTACGCATGGTGTGAGAAATAAGGGGGAGTGGATGATCTTCCTCAAAGTGTATAGATATTGGACTTGTTTATTGGGATAGTACATAAGGATGTTTTTCATGGAGATTAGGCCTTGGGAATGCATCCCACATATCCAGATTATGGTAGGAACTAGATTTCACATAGTTCAATAACTGTCATGTCTTATACATTAAGGTTTCCATATACCATTATAGGGGTTATAGGGTATATTATATGACCATTTTAACTCCCTAATCCACATGATCCAGGCTCATTTGTGAGAAAAAAGAAATAGAATGTAATAATTGTAATTTCTTTGGACAATAGAATCATATTGTAGTCCCCAATGGGAAGATCCATATAGATATCAAAGCTCAAAGGGAGGTGTCCTATATTTCATGAGTTTTTATGGTATTTGAGTCATAGTAGTGACCTTTATATCGGGTCATACACACTATGGATTCCCATTGATTATGGATTACACACCGATGAAAAAAATCATTTTCAAATACTAGGATACCCTTTGAGCCATCACATGACCTGGCATGACACCCATAAAAGGTGTCACAAGAGACAGTGTGGTACAGTCTGAATACTTTCATGAGACTTATGTGACATGTGAAAATTCCATTATGTGAGTCAGGCGATGTGTTCTAGGGACTTCACATGTCTTGAATGACACCTGAAGGAGTCATTGTGAGACCTTTCTGACATGTCGGTAGGGTGTCGTGGGTCTCAACTAACATTTCTGGAGGGTACTAAGAGATCTTGGTTGTCATGTCCAATTTTTTTTCAAGACTCTTCTAACATGATGGAATTCCATTATGTGAGTTATGTGATGTGTTTGATGGATGTCACATGTCCTAGGTGATGGACCAATAGGGTTCTCAATATCTAAGTGGAACCTATGGGGGAATTGTAAAATGTTCCTTGGCATGTCTGGAAGACATTTCAGGTCCCATTTGTTATTTCTATGTGGTGTTGTGAAATTTGGGTGATGTTTGATGGTGTTATCACATCTCTTCAGATGACACATGTGAAGTGAACGAGGGGAATTGAGCATGTCATTAAATTAAGCCCTCATTCATTTTATCATGGTTCCAACCTTTTTATTTTTAATTACATTGTTTCATTCCATGTTCGTTCATCTTTAGTATTAGGTGATCTAGTAGTCTTGTGGAACAGACTTCACATAACCTACCGTAGATAATTGGCATGACTAACAATTGATCATGAGAAGTTATTTTATGAGTATTTCATGACTAATCTATGTGTCCACTAATGTATTTCCTGATGGAAATCCTTCTTTTCATGTGATCACACCAAGAAGTCCATAGATGTCAAGAGTCAAATTATGCTGCTTCAGTGCATGAATAATCCAACATGCATAGTAGTCAAAAAAAATAAAATCCCTTTTTCATGTTGAGGTGAAAATTTTGAATTCCCACCCAACCCGGGTACTCACGGGTTTGTGCAGTGTATCTATCATGAGTTCAATAACGATCCTAGAAAGGGGACCTGGTGCCATACTGTTTCACAAGCCTTTATTGTGGACTACTTTAGGTTCATTACTTATTTTCATCGATCATGGGTCTCTTACTTTGTAATAATATTTCTGATTATTGGAGACTTGATTAATCATTAGTAGGATCTAGCAATGGGGGTTTGGAGCCATGCGGTTTCACAAGCCATTATCATGGACTACATCAAGGGAATATCATTCTTTTTAGTGATATTCTGTTGCTTCCTTTATAAGAGTATTTAAGATTAGTGGATACTTGTTTGATCATGTGAATGAGTCAGAAGAAATTCATGTTTTCAGGATGTCATGTCCAATGGTTCTTGTTGGATATATGTTCCTATAAGAAGAAACACATGATATCTCAGGTGACCTATCTAGGGGTCTCACGGGAGAGTGATGCAGGTGTGCTAGGCATGTTGCATCGCTTTTTGTGACTGCATGTAAATCTAGAAACATCCCTTTGTATCCACTTTTTTTATATAACAAAGGTTGGGAGTCATGTGATATTGAATATGTGTTGTGGAGTATATTTTTTCTATTTTTGGAGATGCATTTCATGACAAATATGGGTCGTATGGGGGTGCACGAACATTCAATTTCCTAAAGATGAGGATGATAAGCCAAAGGTATTTTGTGAGGCATGTTTGGAATGGCATTGTGGGCTCGTGGTGCCATTGCGGGTCACCAGGGGTTAGTTAAATTAATTTTTTCATCCACGAAAACCTCTTACCTCCTCCATTTTATCTTTTCTATTTTATTTTACAATGTTCATGGATAATACGAGTAATCATGAGTTGTATATATGGGTTTATATTCATTTTATATTATGTCCTACTTAACCAATATGGTTCATATGGAGAGTGTTCAAGAATGCAGTGGACAAGTCTATCCATCAATCCGTAGTGTGATACGAGGCATTGAAGACATGTTTGAGGACTTCCATGAAGTGAGGCTAATAAACTATAGGCCTTACAGGATGTTATACAGGGTCTCGTAGATCACTCATGTTGTGCATCACATGTCATTTAGTGACCATGAACACTTCTCACCTCCCCCCATTATATCCAGCATTATATATGTAAAATACACATAGGTCATGTGATATTTCCTTGATATCACCAGGGCATTTTATTCTTCAAAATGATTATTTGGAGTATGAGCTTCATGAACACTAGGGTTATCATCCATTATAATCTCATCCGTCTTAATTTTCAATGGATTCTTGGTGGATTCTCAAGAATGTTCCAATGAAAAACCATGCAGCCTTAGGGTGCTCATTCAGTTATCTTGGGCGGATGTTACTATAGCATGGAGGTTTGTTGAAGGGGTTATGTGGGACTGGTCATGGTTGATGTTCCATTCATGGGGCCTTCTCATGACTTGGAAATAGTCATGAGATCATGAGTCTCTCAAAGGCTTCATGAATCTTAAACAACCCCCTTCTTCTTTGATTTCATTGGGAAAATAATACCCATATTTATGTATTTCTTAATTTATGATTTTTTTGATTCCTATTTTGAGGGTGTCAACAAATTCACGCCCTTAGGAGTGTTATCTAAAAGGAAAATGACTCATTTATGGAAAAAACTTATTCCCCTCATATATTTTAATAGTTTTTTGAATTAGTGAATATGTTGACATTTGGTTTATTGGGTTACTTTTGGTATTCTACGGAACAACTTTATTTATGGTTGAGTGGAGGAAAGTTCATTCTACATGCTACCTCTTCTCCTAGGGCTCATGCTATGTATCCCATTGTGAGACCCTTCTTCAATCCTAGATTGCATACCCTATTCCAAAGTCTTCACCATGAACCTATTATGATAATGCTCTTGAAAATGGTTGTTTCCTGCCCTGACACATGACCTCCTTAATTGTGATCTGTTTTTGGTAATTCCTCATACTTCTTCTCTGAAGTCCATGGTTAGCTCGAGTAGTTTCACCAGATTTTTTATCCCAAATGTTCATTCATTTATGACTCATGTAACTATATTTAGTTCATGTGATCAAAAGTCTTCAGGGGTTCATCCAAAATGTGAGATGACCAATAGGGGTTAGGCACCGTGGAAGTCCTCGAGAGGTCCAGTTGTTTATGAACTCTTTATGTGGTTTGCAAATTCCTTGTTGAGTCATTTGGTGTGCATGATGCCACTGAATCATTTAATTATTCATTTTTTTAAATACATTGTGTTTTACTTATCTAAAATTTATCACATACTTATTTGTATATGTCTTCTGGATCATATAATTGTTCATCATCTATATCCAACCAGAGGTCCATGACAGCTCGAAATCACATTGTGGATCCCCGTTATCACGTTTGTTCTGACAATGGGGTCCTATAGAGGATCCTTTCATTCATAATTCAGAATTATACATTATATGATTGAAATCCACTATAAATGTTTGGATTACTAGATGTTTCCACTGTACCTCCTCTATATTTTAACATACCATTTTTTCGGGCCCAGGACTATTTCAAGACAATTACTACATAAGAAGGTTTGGTGGTTAAGGCCCAATCTCAGGGCTTGTTTTATCTATTGGAATGTTCTCCCATGAGATCATATTTTCATTAACATCCTCAATAACCTATAAAACAGAGTTTTTCATGAATAATTTCCTCCTCTCTAGATGCCTATTTGTGTAGATGGTTGTCGAAATGGGATATGTGTCATAATGGAAATTTCTCTATTGAATGGGCATGGCCATTCTTGGGGAGGCAAAGTTGTTTCATATTTTTTGATGATAAATACATGGTTTATCTTCTAGAATCCATATGGATATCAAAATTCATCATTTACAACCAACCCGGCCTCCACTATGAAATGATTATTCACTGGTGTCCTGGAACATACACTTTCCATCATCCTCACGGTGAGGTGGGTACATATTTAAGCGATATCCATCAAATTGGAAGCATAAATCTTCTTAGAGAAATATATAATGCATTTATTCCTACAGAGGACGTCTGGTATGATACTCTAAAGACTCATGTTATTGAAAATTAGAAGCTCTCCATTATGAAGAATAAGCTAGGGAGAGTTCGCACCATTTTCTCGCTTATTTCATTTACTGACTGGATAAATATTTTTTCATGTGTAATTGGGGAAGGAATCAATGTTATTACACAATTTGAATCCATTTTAAACATGTATGTGATTGTTAGGGATCATACTGGTTCATTTTTTAAGTAGGGTTCTACACATCAAGGGGTTATCGTTTGAACCTATATTTTTTATCAAACATTAGGTTGGAAACGTTTCAATATGTGTTCCAAAATGTGTGGCTCATCCTGGCAGTGGATAGACTATCAGAAATTCATTTTATAATGTTGGTAATGGTAGAGAATCATGTTTAAGGGATTTCTCTTAACCTTGAGGCACAAGTTCATTAATTCCTCTACCAGATGCTGAGTCATATTCAATAAGGCAGCAATCCATATAGGATTGGTGGTCCTCTCTAGAACCTGTATGGTTATATAGGGGATTAATTATTTTTTATGAGTACTAAAATATCTAAAGTATCCCAGAACCCATATGAATCCCTAGATTATGGTACATCTCTAGGAAGAGACCTATGCCATTATCGCTTGTAGATGTAAAAGGTATACTATTTCGATCTGACAGCTTCAACATTGCAACATTTCATGTAACAGGAAGTATGATTATTGTTAATGGTAGAAAATCTATTTGGGAGAGGTATTATATGATCTATTTTCATTATGGGATCTATGATTCTAGGGTGGATGAGAAGATTATCTGTGATCCCTACATGTCATTCCAATTTTCAAGACAATTTTTCTTTTTTTAGGGAGTTTCCCCTATTACCTTGGTCAGCATCTGAAGGGAGCGACATCCTTGAATAATTCTCAAATTTTTTAAGATAATATATCGTTATAATATCATAGCTTTAATCTTATTTACACCTACATATTCTACCTCTTTCCTCACCGGGTATTATTCCTAGTATTGGGTGATGAAATATCCCATATGGGATGCTAGGAAAACAGGTCTTCCAAGTGGATAGGCCCCTTTCATCACCAATTTCAAAAACCATTGAAATAATGAAATTGGTTAGGGACTAAAAAAATTATTTTAGGACGAGACCTTTCTATATGAAGGTTATTCAGACTGTAAGTCATATTCAATGTTGGATACCAATCGTTTGATGTAGGGTACAAATGATATGCTTATTAGGAGTGAGGATTATGGGGATTCGACTCCTATTTCATCATTAAATCATCACGTTTACCATCCATCTTTTGTAGCCTCTTCATTGGATGAAGATTCTCAATTACATCATATGATTATTTGGGAGAATATCCTTGCATATATATTTAAGATCCACCAAGAGAAATTCTACCATCAAGAGGATCAATTTCTCCAGTTTTTTCCTAATCATGGGTAATATGGATTTGATCAGAATCCTCTGTATGAAATTATGAAGTAGTTCATCATGACCTGATGATAATTTTCAATATAGTAAAGTGGAATGTATGACCTCACTATTGAGTAAAAACATTCCAAACAAATGATGGATGTGGTGGTGGGGTTGTAGTAGGCTCGTTGATTGTCGTCTGGTCTTCAATACCATATGGATGCATGGATGACATAGATATGGAGGCATGATGAGATTATCTCTCATATAAATTCATACCTATCGACATCATCCACATCATTATCCATAGTTCATAGGAGGGTGGAATATTTGACTATTATGGATTACATTCTCTACCATGGGTTAGAGGTGGAAGAAATGTGCAAGGTGACACTCCAACAATCAATTGATGCCTCATTCCAGAATTTGGTTGAAATGGCTAGCAATGTTGACCATATTTTTTTGTGACTATTTATTTTGTATTTCATCCAATATTTTTCACTACAAGTCATTTTTTGTTGACGTTTCAGAGAGACTCTAAAATGTAGAGATTTTCCCCCGTTTTCATACTATGAATAGATGAGTTTTTTTTAAATTTCTATCTAATTTTATGCATTGTATGAGATCTCAATAATTTAATTCTATTCAATGGACTCCCATTCCATTATTTATTTGGGGATCCAATAGGTATGATATATTTCTTATAGAATGAGTGATTTAAAAATCTATAAAAAGTATCTCGAACATAATAAGGCCATATATGTGGCCTCATGACGATTTCCATGCGATTTATTTTTAGTCCGTTTATCTCAATAAATATATTTCATTAGTATAAGGACTTATATATTGGACCATACTTGGTTTTATTTTATGGTATATTATCTTGGACCATCTGTTTCTTTATTTTAATGTCATTTTTCTCAAACCATATATTTCATTAGTTTATGTTCTTTTAGTTCAGAATATATTTTGATTTAGATTATGGTATTTTAGCTTATACCATCTGTTGCTTTTGATTAAGTTATATTATATTGGAATATCTGTTGTATTAGTTATTGTATTTTAGCAAAAACAATCTTTTTCATTAATATAAGAGCTTTTTACTCGGACAATCTCTTGGATCATGGGATATAGAGAAGACATGGAAGGAGTGACCAAAAACACTATGAGGTGTGGGATCATACCCTGGCGTTTTTAGGCCCACGAGGGTTATAATTCCATTTTTTCTGAGGTACATGCTTACATTAAAACCAAAGGCACTTTTGAAGGATCTATGGGAAAGTATAAATAGTCAAGAAAAGGGGACCTTGAAGATGAAAATATTTTCCAAGGGCTATGGAAGATTTATTGGGTTAATATTTATAAGTTTGGAATACTGGGGATATTAAACAAAAATCCATAGGTGGGTTATGGATGATGTAAATCATAACTTTAGATTTTGTGTTTGGGAATATGAGATGGTTCAGACATCCATGGAATGTCCCTCCACATTCAAAAATGTAGGGTTCCTCCATGGTGCTATAAAGTCTCGTAGGGATAGAAGCTCCTTTCTGGAATAGAGAGTAAGTAATCCGTCAGAGGGTCAGGGCACTTATGTGTTGGTATCCTGGACATGAAACATGATCTACACTTCTTGTTGAGGGAAATGGAATATTTTCAATGAAACTGACATCTAGATGATGAATTTTGATATGGGAAGAATGATATCTAGGTAGTGATCTAGAACCCTATGGTAGACGGATATTAAAATAAAAATTGTGCTCTATGCTATGTGGTTTTGAAGCATGATATGATGGACAAAAAAAGGGAAGGATCTAATGTTTCATTGTCTATATTTTATAAAGGGATTTAAACAAGGTGACATAATGTCAAGTATATTGAATCTACATGGAATGTTTTTATGAGGACTATAAATTATGATCAGGGGTGCTCAAATCTAGGGAATGGTATGGGGAAATCATACAAGGAGTGGATCTAAAACACCAGGGTGTTGAGGGATATAATGATGATTTTAGGTTTCACAATAATGGGTTTATCCTTTTTCAGAGTGGCACATCTTCTTGAAGTCCATAACCACATTTACTGGAGCAGCGATCATCCATGCATAGTAAAAAAAATGGCCCTTTATGTCATATATTATTTATAAGGGATATGGAAGGATATATTGATTTGAGATACCCTATATCATTATTTTTAGTTTGTAGAGGATGTAAATTTCAAGGTTGTTTCAAGTTCCCTAGAGGTCCTGTCATAGACTAGAAAACATATTCTCAATTCAAGGATATGTGACAAATATTTCCACAATGTTTCCCAAGACTAATGGGACTACTGAGCATAGCCTAGATATTAATAGGTTTAGAGACCCTATGAGATTTTAAAATATTTTGTTTTCTCAGTAATTTCTTCACAAAATATGAGGATGAAGAGTTTACCGGGAAGAGAATTGACTTTTTCTCAAGTCACCCTTTACGGTTTTTCAGCATGACAAGTTTTGTGTGTCACAACCCATACCCATGGGCCCGTATTATGACTACACCATGCCTGCCTTTAGTATTCCAGGGGATGATGAATTGAACTAGAAAATAATATCCTAAAAAGGGATGTAATTTCATTTAGTCATTTACACACATAGACAGGGAAACTGCACAATACAAACCACTAAGGAATGAAAAGTAATACAACCACCACAAAGGACCCCCACTGAGAGTAAAGTGTACAAAAAAATTAAACTAGATAGAATACAAGCCCAATAGAAAAGAATTTACACAAAAATAAGTAGAAGTTAAAATTTTCATACGCCAAGGATCCTACCATAATGGTATATATAGCTCTATGTTAGATGTCACTACATCCCACCACGTCTATCGATCCACCTCTGAGCCCTTTCTAGTACTGGCTCTGCAAAGACATAGTCAAAGTTGTACA
The DNA here is from genome assembly GCA_963277665.1 of Viscum album. Classification (NCBI taxonomy): domain Eukaryota; kingdom Viridiplantae; phylum Streptophyta; class Magnoliopsida; order Santalales; family Viscaceae; genus Viscum; species Viscum album. The sequence continues at coordinate 1,975,194,017 of OY728122.1, forward strand.
TCATCTTCACAAGACAAAACGGTTGTGGGTGATGACCATGTAGGGGTGAGTATTACAATACTCAGTAGGGACCCTAAAACCCCCCGAAGGTCTCTTAGTAATCCTTGAAGGAAAACCTACAAAAGGGAAATTCAACAGAGGTAATATCACCATGCATGAGCTCAACCACATAGAACAAAGTGAAAGATGCATATAACAGTAGGTATAACATACGTACAAAAGTAAAGATGATTAGTCATAAAGCTATATCATCTTATTTTTTTTGATAGGTACTGTTGTTAATCCACACTGGGTTTCTAGTTTCTTACCCAAAGAGGGTTTCTAGGTAATTACCCCTAGAGGATCTGGAGGTGGTGACCCATATAGGATCGCTAGGTGCTGACCCACACAAGATCACTAATTGCTGACCAATACATGACCACTAGGTTCTGACCCACAGATGATCTCTAGGTACTAGCCGACAAAAAATTGATAGGTGATGACCCACATAGTGTCACTATTCATTCATTACGTCATAGTTAGCCAATAGATTCCACCACAAAGAACATTGGATGTCAGGATGTTTTGATCCTCAAGCCATAATACGTACCTAAACCTCCATGAAGTCCCACATATAATTAACCCAATTGATCATCTTGTCATGATGGTTCCAAAGCAACAAACTGTGCATCAATCTGACACCCAGTTGGTAAGTTTCATGATTTTTAGTAAAAAGAGCCCAGTGGGAATCATGTCCAATCCAACCCAGTAGTACACCAACCTCTACCAAAACACATGTGGAGTATCTCAAAAAGGACCGCCTCATATCATGGATCCTATTGTCACAAATGACATGTAAATCATACCCTCGGTCTGCATGTTATAAATGTTTTATTGAAATGATCTAGGTCGGGTCTTAGTCCGGTCCGATGTGGCTCTGACATGAGTCTGGCCCACATGGACATTTGATCATGCGGGTCATCCCTAGTATGAAGGGTTCGGCCTAGAGGCAGTTTGAGGCTGGCGGTGTAGGTATGGAAAGGTGGTGCTGGTTCATCCTAGAGGCGAGGGTTCGGTCCACTAGGTCGCGGGTCCAGTCCGTGGATGGCACGACCCGTATGGTGGGGCACAACCCACCAGATGAAGCAAGACCCACATGGTGTGGGTTGGTTCCCCATCCCTAACATGGGCACGTCCAGGTTACATCCGGCTACTCCAGCTCGCACCACCCCCTAGTCTAGAATGACCGACATGAGTCCAGTTGTTTCACCGACACACGGTCAAAAGACCGCATGCCTCTATTGTTCCTGAGCGGCCCATGTGGGACCCTCTTCGATGCGGCACCGATGGGCACTACGACCACCGGGACGTAGTTCCCTTCCACCACAGTGTTCTGTCGAGTTCCACATCAAGCCCACCGACACCCACCACCCATGACCGATGCCATGGGCCCTCACTGGACACCCCCATAAGCACTAGTGCTATGGCAGTACATTCGATGGGCCAAAAGAGTCACTCTTTTGGTCCATTTATCAACCATCTTGTGTCTATGGGATCTTTAGGATTTCTCCTTCCCTAAAAAGGCTATGGAAATGTGTTGCTGACATGTTGGACACCCAATCACAATGAATGTGCAATGAATAACTATGGTCGTGGGACCAGGGGATTTTTTTTGTCAGCCTGCTCCCTCTATGTTGGAGTTTAACACTAGCGAAAATGCAATAATAATCACAAATCTTGATTAAAACACCAATATAATTCCCATCATTAGATCCTCTAAAAAATGAACGGATCGCAGATCAACCCTTTAGTTAGATGATCCATGTTCATTGATAATTTCAATAATGTAGAAAAAATTATCAATTTCCAAGAATTCATAATCCCCAACATGGATTCGTTCGATCTACTGATAAAGAAGGATGTGATTCACGTCGTCGTCGATCAGTGATCGTTTGTGTTCGTCGCCTCTTGTAAACCTATGGATCTAGTCATCTAATGTCTGTCACTTCATTATTAATTCATTTTTGGAGAGGGAAATCGTCAGTGGTACGTAAGAGATTTTAATGCAATTATTCCTCCGCTCTCCAATGGATTATATTATTTATAAAAGAAACACTTCAAAACATTTTAGTTACACTAAGATGTTGCGTCATTAATGATGCCCATTAATAGCCCTTATTAATTGATCATTTTAATTAAAGACATATAGGTTAGCTTTAAAACAATGATCCATTTAAAGACCTCATTATATCTTCCCATTTCACCATAGTGTCACCACTCAACTGTTTATGATTCTAAATAAAAAATTACATAGAAACGTTATATTATTTTAATTTTTTCTCTAAAAAGTCCAAAAATTATCTTTTCTCTCTAAACCATTCTGTTTAAAGTTATGCTTCTCTTATGCTAATCCTAGTGCTGTGAGTTCCACAGTACCCTCAAATTTATGATCCATGGACCTATTAAAACGTTATAAAACTCTTCTGACACTTTTATTGTATGAACATTCAACCATGTTCCAAAAAACTGTGTTGGAATCACTAGGTCATAAAATCACGTGACTTCAGAGTGTGTGGTCTTAGAATAATTCCATATAATTAAAAAATACATATAATTTGTGATACATTACATTCTCCCCACCTTAGTGATTTACATCCATAAAAGACAAAATTGGGGATAGTCAAACCAGTGTTGAGTACTATGCGTGTATCTAGGCCTCCAGCTCTCATGTGACCTCCTGGAGGTTCTCATGCTGCCATCGAATACAAACAAGTGGAATCTGAAATCTACAAAAGAATAGCTCTTTTATATCCCATATTTCCATTGGATACTCTAAGAACATCACCCCATTATCAATGTTCACTTGTCTATGTCAATGAAGTGTGATGGATCATTCTCATACATCCTCATCATAGAAATGTTGAAAATAGCATGCCTTCGGTGGATATGTGGGTGACGATCTATGATGTACTCCACCTTTCCAAAATTGGTCAGGATATGAAAAGTTCCTTTGAACCTCGAAGATAACATTCCGCCCATGCCAAATCTCCATAATCCTCTTTGAGGTGAGACCCAAATAAACACATGATCACCCTCCTCAATCTCCATGGGTATCTGTATCATGTAAACATTTAACATTTTCCTACTCTATGAAATCCAAATCTTCTCCTAGATGATCTCCATCTTCTTGGGGGTAGCCCATACCCATTATGGACCCATGAGTGCTGACTCCCCTAGGTTTTCTAGCATTGGGGAGATTTGCATGGCTGCTTGTACGAGACCTCAGAAGGTGCCATGCTAATGGAAGAGTGATATCTATTGTTGTATGAAATCTCCACCAATGATAGGTGGTCCTTCCTACTGCTACTGAAATCAAGGACAGTAGATCGAATAATGTCCTCCATGGTCTATATTATATGCTCCATATGACCATCCATCTGGGGGTGAAAAGTTGTGCTCAAGCGAATGGGAGTCCCGAACATATCCGGAAAAACCATACACAAAAATGATATAATGTGTGCATCATGTTCTTAGATGATCATTGAAGGAACCCTGTGAATCTATACTATCTCATAGACATAGAGGAATCTAAACCCCTCTATCGATCCATGCTATTGGATGGGCAGTATGTGAGCAGAATTGGTGAGTCTATCAACGATCACCCAGATAGAATCGGGGCCCCTGGATGTGCGTGGTAACCACTTATGAAGTCCATGGAGATATCATCCCACATCTACTCCAGTACCTTAAGTGGATTTTTATAGCCTGCTGGGACCTGATTCTTGGCCTTCACAAGCTAACAAGTGAGGCATCGAGAAACAAACATTGCCACCACTTTCTTCATCACTGTCCACCAGTACTGATATCGGAGGTCCTAGTATATCTTTTCCACAATAATATGAACCTTCAAAGGGGATGTTTGGACCTACCTCAAAACCTACTCCAACAACATCACTGGAACAAAGTTACTTACTCTAAAATGGATTCCATGATCCCCACCTATCAAAAATCAATCAACAGAATGTCCTGAGGATATCTGAGCACCTCGGGCCTCGAAATCAACATCCACAAGTTGTTCAACCCTAACTCACTCTAAGAGTGTGGGTGAGATTTTCATATACTATAGGTAATATTATCCATCACATTCCATGAAGGATATTTTCATCACATCTACCTGATTTGTCACGTAACATTGCAGGTGCAGACCAGACCTCCTTATGAGTGCGTCATCCACTATGTTTATCTTAACAGGATTATAGAAAATCTCATTGTCATATTCCTAGAGGTACTCTAGCCATATCCACTATCTCCAGTTATGTTACATATATGAGAATATGTAACTGAGACTGTTGTGGTTGGAATAGATTTTAAATCATTCATCTTTCAAGTAGTGCGGCCACATCTTCAATGGAAAGGCCATTGTTTCTTACTCTAGGTCAGGGGTTGTGTAGTTCTACTCATTCTTCCTCAACATTCATGAGCCTTAGGTGATCACTACTCGCTCCTAAATCATGAGACAACCCAGTCTATTCCCTAATTCATCATTGTTGACTACATACCCAATGCCCTCTTCTGGTAGTCTCGTGATGGGGGTATTGTTCACTCTCTACCTCAGCTCTTAAAAACTCTGCTGGAACCCTCTGTCCACACTAAGGGTTGCCCTTCTTTGTAAGAGTAGACAATGGTACTGCTAATTTTGAAAATTCATGTATGATCCTTTGGTAGTACCCACCCAACCCCAAAAAACATCATACCTCATTCATGCTACTGGGTGTCTCTCATGAATGAACATCCTTTATCTTCACGGGATCCAATGAATCTCCATCCTATGAGAGGCGGTCTCCTAGAAAGTGGACCTCCCAGACCCATAATAGGATCTTCAAGAGATTAATATAATTTTTTTGCTCTCGGAGGGTGTATAACACTATCCTCAGGTGTTTAGTGTGTTCCTCCACTGACACTAAATACACCAAGATTTCATCAGTGAAGACTTCCATGAAACGATCCGGGTAATGGTGGATGATCCTTTTCATGAGTCCCATGAACACTATGGGGGTATTGGTTACGACTGAATGGCATAATCATGAACTCATATTTTCCTTAAAAACATATTAAGGTTGTATTGAATATGTTCTAATCCAGTACCCAAACCTGAGGATATCTAGATTTGAGGTCGTTCCTTTAGAACCACCTCTCTCCCTTCAGCCATCTAAAGAGGTCATCAATCCGTGGCAGTGGATACATGTTCTTCATAGTTACCTGGTTCAGGAACTAGATGTCCATGAATGGCCTAAATATACCTTCTACCTTAATGGAAAACAATATTGTGTCTTCCCTTGTATAAACAATGGTCTTTTCAAACCGTTTACTCTAAAATTCCTCCAGCATTAGGCTCAACTAATGACGATTTGTATGAGCCATCTGATATGTCATTATAGATATCAGTGCCAACCCAGGGTAAAAGTCAAGGAATAATTCAAAATATATATAAGGATATAGTACTAGGAAATTTTCAAGAATTAAATACCAATACTCATCCACCACTATAGGATGGCTCAGACACCCCTCGTCCACTGTAATGAAGGTGAGGCTAGCCAGCTTGTTAGTGATCATCTATACCTACCCTCAAAAAAGACTATAATGTGTTGTAATGGATCTCTTCTCTTCGATGATGGAATACATGGTCCAACCCTTGCAGACACTCCTCACTTTTCACCAAAAATAGTCCATATGAGCATGGAATATGGATAAACAGCCCATACCAAGGATAACATCGTATGGCCACAATTGTGATACTACGATATGACAGTCGAATATCTTACCAACTAGAGTAATTTCACATTGATGGAACCAGTCTATAATCATTGAATCTTTTTCCCTTATGAAGACTATAATTGTATGTATCAATCCAACAACTCCCCAGGAATCTTTGATCCTAGTATGAGGTTTGTGGTAAGGAAATAGTTAATGGAACCAGTGCCTATAAGAACTGATGGTATGGTGGAGTAGACACATATCATACCTCTAATCATTTATGGAGCACTGTGGTCATAGGAATCCATCGTAGGATGTTGTACCCACACCTTTAAACCAAATCTCAGAGCTTGTGGTGGGTCTCCATAGGGTGGTGGTTGTACTACCTCGAACTGTCGTCCACTGCCTTATACTCAAACTACTCCAATGCCACATCTGTCACCTAGTAGACCTTGTCCCTTGAACCTCTATCAATGTCCCTACCATCCCTTGACCACCTTCTAGTTATCCATTCTAGGATTCAGACAGTCATGAGCAACGTGACCATTTCTGCTACTATAGTAACAAACTCTATCCCTCATATGTCCTCCACTACCTCGCAATCTCTACACCTCCGAACCTGCGTCCTGGGGTTTTCCTCCAAGATTTCTTGCTCATTTGGTCCTCTGCATCATTTTTCTAATTCCTGTTACTAATAACTTAGCCACATGTTCTCTGGTAGAGGCTCTCACAGTTGCGGCCTGCTCAGTTAGGAAGCTCTGCACCGATAGCGATCTATCCACACTCCAGTCTACGTCGGGATGCTAAGAAAAATAATTGATGCCATAATCTCATGTTCGGGTCCCTGAATCATGGTCTAGTAACAAAATAAATTGTCTCATACCAAGTTAGTGGAGTAGCAGGAGAGGTTGGTAATCCTCACTGAGTACTAGGCCACAATTACGTTGCCCTGCAGTTGGTGGATTAACTCCTGAATACACACTGAGCGTAGTGTTTCTAGTATCAACTCCTCCCTAAAAAGGCTCTTGAAGGCTGACAAGACAAGGGTCTCCTCCCTGTGTTTTTGTATCAACAAGCTCAACCATATCCATATTTTTTCCTAAAAAGGCTAGTGGCTAGAACCACTATCTGGTGTTTATGTGTCTTCATTAGGTGAAAATCCCGTGTAACTGCCTATAGACAATCCTTTGCTGCATGAGGATCTATCTCGCCTCAAATCCTCAGAGGGTACTTTCTCTATAACTTGTGTAGGGAACATAGTTGTCTTGAAGTTTCCAATGGTGAGGCCAGTAGAAACCATGGCTTACTGTGTGGTGATGCTACTAGTAAACCACCTGAAGGAGCTATTGTTGTAAGTTGTAATTTCACTTATCTATCATCACTCGGTGGACCATTGTCGTGATATCCCTCTTGAATCCAGGCTTGCTATCTTCACGGAGGAATAATTAAGGGAATATATTCATCAAAATCAATACGTTATACATGGTGATATGACTCAGAAGAGACCAGGATTAGATAAACTTTTCTAAAACACATACAACTAGTGTTTTCATTTACCGAGTTGGAAAATAGAAACTAGGATCCTGGTTTATGGATACGTCAGCCGCCTCACCAACACTAAACCCCATAGACTGAAATCTGAACACCAGAAACTTAAATCTATTTCACCCATATAAAATATTGATTCTTAGTTCTTCTGGTAGAACTAACTAGCCAATGATACTAGTTTCTCACATTTCGTCCCCCATGGACTGTGTCATGACTATCCCAAACTCTCCTTCCATAGTTCATGGTATGGTGACTATCACTGAAATGGAATATCCAAAAAAAGAAAGGAATTTCCTTTAAACCTATACACACATAGCTAGAGAAACTGTAAAAAGACAACCATGAAGTAATGAAAAGTAATAAAACCACCATAATATACAACCAATATGAGTAATGTGTGTAACTAAATGTAAGGGTGACAAAAAAACCATCCCAAATGAATGGAAATTACAACAAAATAAGTACATGTTCTAGTGGTCATCCACCAAGGATCCAATCTAATGGTTATATATATCTCTTTGTCTGATTTCACTGCAAAACACCACATCCTCTGATCCACCACCGAGCACTATCTAGCCCAGGATCCCCAATTTCTCAGTCAAATATGTCTATTGTCTGCATAAGACAGAATAGGTGAGGTTGAATCCCATTCAGGGTTGAGTATAACAATACCTAGTATGGACCTCGATACCCCCAATGGTCTATCAGTAATCCATGAATGAAAACCCCATTAAATAAATTCCACAAAGGTAATAACACCAGGAATGATCTCAAACACATAGCACAAATTAAAAAGATGCATCTCACACCAGGTATAACTTAATTACCTAAGTAAAGATGATTCTACATTTAACTAGATCATCTCATTATGTCAAGTGGTTCTACTATTGATCCACACATAGATGCTTGGTGTGGAACCACAAGGTATCACTAGGTGCTGACCGACATTGAATATCTAGGTGCTGACCCATAGATGACTGCAATGTTCTGACCCATATAAGATCACTATTCATTTTTCGCATCACGACCAGCCACTAGATTCCTGCACTTAGCACGCTTGATTCAAGGAGGTTCTTATCCTCATGCCATAAAATGTACCTGAACTACCTTGAAATCCCCATTTTATGATACCAAAATGATCGAATTTTCATAATGGTTGCAATGCAATATATGGTGCATCGATTGGACATTCGGTCTGTAAGTTATAGTCTATTTGTTAAAATGGCTTAGTTGGATTTTAGATTGATCCAACCTAGACAGACTCCACATTTGCAAAACTCCAGTGGAGTATCTAAAAAGGAGTACCTTGTCGCAAGGTTCCTTGTGTCAGAGATGGTGAGTCAATTGGTTGGTCGATCTGCAAGTTATAATTTTTTAGTGAAATGGGATAGGTTGGTTCCATGTTTGGTCCGACCCGATCATACCGACCCATCCTGACCCAATCCCGATGTCAGAAATGGGTCTGGAATGGATATGGCCTAGATGGCCTATTGAGCCCGCTGGTCCAGCCCAGAATGACATGTCCAGACTGGTGGAGGGTCAGTCCCGGTGGTGCGGGTCCAGCCTAGTAGGACCGGTCCGGCCTTGCGACGCTGTAGGGGTACGGCCCAGTGTTACCGGTTTGGCCAACTTCACCACAGGTCCGTCCCGTGGGTAGCATGACCTATTTGGTGGGGTGTGAGCCACCATAAGAAGCACAAACCTCATGGTGGTGCACGACCCTCCGGAAGAAGCCCAGCACGCATGGTGCATGAAGATTCACCAGACCGGACGTGGGCGTGTCCATGTTCTATTCGGCAATTCTAGCTGGTGTCACCCCATCATCCAGCATGGCCTATACGAGGCTGACCTTTTCACCCACACACAGTAGATGGACCACATTCCTCCAACACACCCTAGTAGCCCGAGTGGGCCGTTCCTCCATGCAGCATCGATGGGAGTTGCTCCTCCTCGCCATCACGTCCATCTAGTTATGGCTCCCTTCCACCCTGGTGTACCATCGAGCACTCCGCCACACACCACTCGTAGCAACCACCACGGGCCACTGCCTACTACCACCAGCCCCAATGCACTTAAGATACCGTAAACGGGCTACCAGAGTCCATACGGTAGTCCATTTCTCAAACTGTTTGGGTCTACTGGCTATATAGGATGTTGCCTTCACTATGAAGCCCTTGGAAACACGTTGTTGAAATGTTAATAATCCATCATTGAATAAAATGAAAAGAACAAGTACGATGGAAAGATCATGGCTTGTTCATATAGGATCTTTCCCACCTCATTAGCATTTAACCATGTAGAAGACACAATAATCATCACTAATCATAATTAAATCCCCAATTCAAATCCCCACATTACAGCCTCTTGAAGAAGAAAACAGATCACGGATCAACCCGTTAGTCGATTGATCCCTGTTTTTATGTTAATTTCATGAACATTGAAATAATTATCAATTATAAAGAACACATGATCCCTTTACTGTATTCGTTGGATCCACTAATGAAAATGGATACAATTCATATCATCGTTGATCTGCGATCATTAGTGTTCATCACCATTTTTCATCTTACAGGTCTGATGCTCTAATGATTTTCGCTTCATACTTAATTCGTCGTTGGAGAAGGAAACATATAGTGGGTTTTTAGATATTTCCCCATGATTCAATCTCTTCACTCTAAACATATTAGTTTATTAATAAATGAAACATGAAACAAAATGTTTTTTATGATGTAGTGTTTCATCATTAATGACACTCATTAATTATTCTCATTAATGATTCTCATTATGTGATCCTTTTAATTAACGATGTAGAAGATACATTTAAAACAAAAATCCATTTAAATACCTTCATTAAAGTGTCTTATTACACCACAGTGTCGCTGCTCAATAGTTTATGAATCAAATAAAAATTAACATAGAAAATTGTTATTTTATTATTTTTTTATCAAAATCATAAAAAATATCTTTTCCATATGACAATTATTGGATGATTTTATGATTTCCCTATGTGAATCCCAGCTCTGTGAGTTCAATTGTGCCCTCATATTTTCAATATGAGCACCATCTCTTATGTTAAAAAACCTCGTTGTACATTTACTGAATGTACCATAAAAAAGATCAAAAAACCAATTCTGGTACCACCGTGAGTCGAAATCAAGTGTTTTCTATATCTGTGGTCATAGAATAATTTCATATAATTTTAAAAAAATTACACTGACTTTTTGGGAACTTACATTTTTCCTCTTTCATAGTTTGTTTATTGTCTTATAATTTAAACCATTTTGGGCTAGTGTTTATGTTCTTATATCTCTGACCAAAGCACATACATTTTAGATTCAAGACTTTCATGGATCCAATATAGAGGATGGGTGACAACATAATAATTGGTATACTAATCTTTAGGAGTGCTTCAACATCATCTCAAGTATGTAGGGAAAATTATGTAAATCATGGGATGATTTTCTCGAGTCCAATGTAATGACAAGGCATAGTCTTACAAGGTGTGATTTAGACACTCTAGGGTATTGAGTGCTTTTGTGACGATGTAAGGGTTGACAAGAATTCGAATGTCCTTTTTCAGAGTGATTCATTCAGTTGACATCCTTAGGCTTATATATAGGAGCCATAACCATGCATTAATAGTAATGAAATTTTCCATTTAAGCTAGATATCATTTCCATGGGGTGTGTAAGGTTGACAGCCGCATGGGAAACTCATGACCAGGAGGGTGGTATTTGGATTTGAGGTTCTGTAAATGATGGTTGATGCATCCCATACTCTGGTAGACTGAGGTTATTATCATGTGGTCCTTTTATGTGTAGTGAAAAGTAAGATATGGTCTACATAGATTATTTTCATTTTGTGTGGAAATGTTCGTATCAATTTATTTATCATCATCTAGGGAGGGAATCATTCCATGCAATTTATTGTTATGTAGTAAGGACATGCTTCTATGTAGTTTATCATCATGTGGTAATGAAAATTTTCCTTGTAGTTTAATGTCATACACTAAGGATGTAAGAACAAATATTAAATTTAGTAATGTTATAGTTTTTTAAAAATAAGGGAACATGAGTTTCACTATGTGTCACATGAAAATGAGAACCAAGACACATGTAGTTTGGGTGTTCGTGTATTTTAGTGTCTTGTAGTGAGAAAAATTCATCATAGTTTAATGTCACATCATAGGGACATGTGCATACAGTTTAGGGTCAGGTGTACTCGACCACTAGTTGCAGTTTCTAATGTGGGGGTGTGTGGTGTGGTGTCATGAAGAAATCCAATAGGTCTGGGCCTAATGATGAAATTTCTAGGTGTCATATAAAATCTCATGAAGATGAGAATCAAGAAACTCAATGAAATATAAAAGGAAATACTTTTTTCAATTTTTATACATACATAGAGGTTCGCCTTATTTCCATTTATAGTTTTATCTAGGTATAGTATTATAAATTCATGTTTCACTATGTATCTTGAATGGGTAGGAATCAAGATACACATATTTTTTGAAGTCCCATATAGTATAACATCATGTGATGTGGGAGAAGGTGGATCAATATTAATTGGTGGGAACATCATGTTTGTGCCCAAGGATATATTCATGAGCATCAGTACTTGTGTTATGTGGATGGGAATCAAACCACACGTCATTCTAGGAGGACCATTTATTTTTATGTTGTGAAAAAAGGACATAAAATGTGTAGTCTATCATCATCCAGTGAGGAAATATGGAATGAATTTTATTGTATTTCACTAATGAATGTAATGGATCCATTTTGTACCTTTATCCCTTGCTTGCGAGGGTATGTCACTACCATAATTCATAATCTCACAGGAGTTGTTCTCCAGGAGAGAAACCTAGAGTGGCATGGGTTCCCCTATAGTGAATTTTTAAATTTGGGATCTAATGTAAAAAGTTTTTACAATTAAGTGGTTATACGAAGATATAGGATCATGATGTCCCTACATATCTCATTGGAAATGAGAATCAATATATACATAGTTCTGGAAAAACTGTGCACATTAATTACATGTATCCTGGATATCTACTGTTCTTTTTTTACATCATGAAGCAAGGATAATGTATTAACCAATGTGGAGAGGAATAGGATTTGTTGATCTGTGTATTTTTATGTAATGTGTTGATGGCATTGGACATGTAGTTTAATGTATTGTGGTAAGGAAAAACTCTGTATTGTTTAACTTCAGGTGGTTAGGATGAAATTCTCAATGGAGTATAATGTGATGCGGTGAGGATGATATATTCCATGAAGTTTGAGGTCATGAAGTATGGGAACATGAAGAGAAATACTCTGAAGTTGATTCTCATTTTCTTAACACCGTATATTAAGTATTGCATTAGAAATATCGCATTTGTGGGTGGTGGGATAGACATCCCATCCATGGTGGAAAGTGAATATGCTCCATTATGATATGCATTATGAATGATGTATGGTTATTTTCCACATGGTATGTAATTTTGGGGAATGAATTTCATAGTAACATTGAGGTTCGGAGACCCAACAATAGTTCTCCTTAAAGGAATGAGAATAGTTGAACCTTTTTATTAATATACCTTGCAATCTGATTTTGGTCAACATTACGGTTTACTGTGTGAACTACCCCTTCCCATCTAGCCATTGAAACCCATCCAGCATTTGATATGATTTTTCATGATCTGAGATATGCCGGAAAATGTTTATTTGGGGTTAGGTTAGTTGGACTAATATGGGAAACAGTACAATGATCCCATACACTAGTGAGTATGGTCCTGATTGTGTAGTAGTATGCATGGTGGTACTGTAGACCCACAATGAATTAAGGAGTTTATCTAGCCAAAACATCTTAACATTTTTCACCATTTTGTTGAGTATGATCGATTGAATATTTTTAAATTCCTCTAACTTTACATTTTCATCATCAAGTTAGTGAGAAGAGTTATTAAACTTGATATTGTACTCATGTTAAAGCTTCTTCAACCCATTGTGATAGGACTTGGTGTTGTTATCTATAAAAATTGTCTGAGGGACTACAAACATGGGGAAGATATCGGACATCATGAAGTTGATGATGATATTCATCCAGCCTTCCTTGAGGGGAATCACCTTCTTCCACTTAGAAAAGTGTTCTGAGGCAGTAAGGATGTAATATGACTGCTTTGCGGTGGTAGGGGATATGACCCCACTACATCCATCCCCAAATCAGAAAATGGAAAAGAATTTTCAGTTGTATGTAGAAATTACATGAGTGGATGGATGAATTTTTCCAATATCAGGAATGATTTATATTTCTTGGTGAATTCCACACAATCTTGTATCATGGTTTTTCAGTAATATCCCATCCTCCAAATTTGGTTAGAGATCATGGTTTCATATTTATCAGTTCCATAAGATCATATGAGGACTTCATGAAGGAGATAATTTCTCATTCCACTATGCACCTATGGGTAATTACATCAAATACATGCTTATAGGGTATTTTTTTACACATTTGGGCCTTCCTGTATTGTGAAGATAACCACCCAATATAGAATTAGTTCACATCCATCATGTTATACTAGGATAATATCATCTCAAATATAGCCTACTGTGATCTCCGTACATCTACGGTTCGTCATTGGTTCATCATGCTCTGGGGCAGTGCTAAATAGGTTGATCACTTTCAAATTACAAATATTGATTGATGACACCATTACTCTATGTGTAATACAGTAGGGTTTTCCCCCTGATTAGGGTTATCTAGAATAGCAGATGCATTGGACAGTACGTCAGTGTGAGTATTCTATGATAAGAGGATATAATGTAGTGTGGGGTCAAAGGGGGGATTCTCCCATTAATCCCATGATGAAGCCAATGAGGGGGGGTCCTCATTTTTAGGGAATATTCACCATTGAAATGCTTTATCAATAAGTCTGATTCACATTTGATGTTCAGGTAGGCTATGTGAATCTATAGGGATAGTTCCAATCTAGCTATGGGGTCCTCAAATTCTACCTCATTATTTGTCCAGACATCAGTTGATGAGAAATATTATCGAAAACCACTCTATCTTGGGAGACAATTGCACACCCTAGACCAACATTTTTGTGTTTAAGGTTCCCCATTCTCATAACCGCAGGACTCCAAGAGGCTCCATCAAATTACATACCACATGATTGTGGATTTTCATGGTAATTAAAGACCTATTCATTATGGATATCAGTGTATTTTGGTGAATTTTCCAGGGAATGGTGTGTTGTGAGGAAATTATCTAGGGATTTCACTTTCATCAACTTTTTTGATATAAACTGAATTCCATATTTCTATATAATTTCCTCCCATAAATCCATGCCTCCAGTAAACATAAGGTGGCCAATTATGTACTTTAGTAGGTCTATAAGAGAAAATATGTGAGCCTAATGGTGCTACATGTAGTGCCCCACCTTTTTCACTACAATGTTGTGTTCAAGGAAGCTCTTGCCAACATCAGAATATATGGTAATTGAACCAATAATGTCCCAAATGAGGTAATTGATACTATTCTCTCTTCCCAAATCATTCTTATATTTGAGAATGGTTCTTAATGAGCTCTCCATAGTAGCCACATATGACAAGATTGGCCTCCCTTCCACTTGAGGAATTATAAACGGTGGGTCCAGCATGTTCTCATTGAGACTTTTGATGGCATTTTATCATTATTCATCATAATGGATTGAATCTCCATTATTAATTATCCTCATGAATCTCCATTATTCTATGAATCATTAGATGTAGGGGAGGATCCCTTGAATTCCCCTATGTTATTTCAGTTTCTTCAGGGAGGCATTACTGAAAAAGCACTAGTCTTATCTTGTTCATCCTCAATTCCCAAAGAACATTTGTATTGTTACCCAGAATTCAAAATTATATGTATTATTCATTATAAAATGTTTTCCAAGATTTTCAAAGATTTAATGGTGATCTATTAAGTGATAAAATCACACATGGGATTTAACTACCAGGTCGTTGAAATAACACTCAACATTCCATCCATAGAATTTCTTAATGATGTGATGCATGCAGTGCTAATATGTGGCACATGTATTATATAATCCAAAGGGAATGACCTAATATATGAATATACCTTGAATGGTTTTGAAGGAAGTGCCATCTTCATCCTCTAGGACCATTTTCATTTGATTGTACCTTGAGTACCTATCCCTAATGAAATGGTCATTGAAGCCAATCGTTGAATCGATCACGAGTTTTGTGATCTATAATGGGAAATTTTCCATTGCGAAATGCCGATTAAGGTACATGAAGGAAATTATGACCATAATATTCTTATTATTCATCTTGATGGGGATGATGTTTTCAGTCTGTATTAGGTATTTCACTTCTTGAGAAAATTTGAATTTGATCAAATTGTCAACTTACAACCCTACATTGGTGGAATGAGAGGGGTTAATCATCCAAATTTCTTACATGAAGCCTTAATGATCATAGAAAAATTCATTTATATGTTTAGCCACATCTTGATCCATTCTAAGAATTTCTATGTAATTATAAGAGAACACAAATAATAACTTCTTTAGTAATGTGATGCACATCAATTTCTATTTGAGAGGAATGATGGAACTAATCATGGTATGTCAAAATTATTCTTATGTCTAGTTATTTATCTTCTTGACCTCACCTATGGTAGTGAAGATGCCTTCTATGAATGCTAGAGGGTAATTTATAAGACCACCCTCATCCATTTTAGAGTCTATAGAGACGTATTTAGGCGAGTATGATAGTTTGGCGGCCTCTATCTCATTATCAGGGAGAGGGAGGCCATTAGAAGATATATCAACATAACCTGCTATCTACATTGTGTCAGAGAGATACTGGTGATGATTTTCACTAGGGGTAAGTGTTGTTTGTACTTCTAGGATCAGATCTTCTACAATGACCATGTTTATGGGGAGAAAATAGGTATTGAATGGGGTGGTTCTTAATCAATTAGGTTTTGTAACCCATATATCATAATCTTCCATAGGTTTCTTTCCCCCCTTTGTGTAGAAATATTCATCAGTATATATTGATCTTCAAGACTCAAAGGGGGAGCTATCAACGTGTAGAATTCTAGAATTTCCATTGATGGGGTAATTCCAAAAATTTATGGAATGTGATGTTACCGTGGGGTGTATGAGGAGCCCAGACCTTCCAATAATGGAATTATATGAAGTATCCTATTGGATAACAATGATATCGACATCAGATGTGAGATCCCCAAATTATTCTTCTAGTCTAATATTCCATAGGGGTCTCTACTCATGATTTTCGGATCCCTGGATGGTCGGATATTTATGGGATAAGTACCTTTGCTATAACCTAGTCGATAGAGGGTCTGGATAGGGATAAGATTGATCACTGATCCATTATCAATCATCACACTTTATCCATTGACATCATTGTGCCTGACTGAAATGAATAAGGGTCTAATGTTCCAATGGATTTCTATCTACAGATCAATAATAGTGAATGAAATAGCAACATGGAATCCTATGTACATAGTCTCCAGTCGATATACCTCGTTGGAAGTGACTTTTTTATCTATTTCCTTTTGGTTTCGGAGGGATTTGATGATTGCCTACCTGAGTTCATTTGAAATATGTAGTACATACAAGATTGAGATATTATCTAGGATTGCAGTTAGCTATTTTTGGACATAAAAATTGTGTGCTAGAGGTTGTCACATACTTTATAGGGTTTCTTATATGTGGCTCAGGGTCTAGATCATGTGGTTCAATAACTGAAGCAGTTGAGGTAGATGGACTTGGAACTTGTGCGGTGGTTGAGGGGGTGATTTATACTAGTGGTGCTTGTCATTTTGGTGTTCCCTAATACACGAGTTGATCATATTGAACCCCCTATAAGAGGACCTACAAGATGATTATATGTGAGCAAGTGTTAGAATGCTCTGAGAATCCTCCTTTCCTTTTCTGAGAAAGCTGGATTTCATTACCATGAGTCTCAACTACATATATATCTCCCATGGAGATAGGACCAGAATATTGAGTCTAACCACATTCGTGAATCCCTATGTATCACAAGATCTAGTACACGTGTCCTCCCATTCTTCAGTTATATGTGGGAATACTATACTCAGGTACATACTCATCATTAGAGAGGGGTTTTTCCAAGTGTATTGTGTTGAAAAACCCATATATGAGCTCTTCATCTGATGAGGATTCTATTTTTTGGGGTGGTTCCCAGCTTACAAATATCATAGGGAAGAAATCAGTGGTGGTTAATGCCTTCTATGGAGGAGAATAAAACTATTCATCTTCTATTTCATTCAACATATGGTGGTCATCCCCAACATTGAGAGGCACATATGACACAATTTCGTTAGGTGGTGGATCTGCTACTATCCTGCACGACTATGCTCTTTGAGTGGTGTGGGCTCGATCAACTATCTTCTGAACAATCCAATTGAAACATTATTTCAAGCATCCAGTGAAGTCCTCTTACCAATTTCCCTCTTCATCCAGTTGGAACATGGTTGTAAAAGAAACTTCCTCATCCTCACCAACTATCCTGATTAATGCCCTTTACCTTTATGGAAGTTTTATTATACGCCAAATTGTTTCATCTTCAAGGATGTAATTTCATTTTTGGTTGTGTGAGAATGTTCATGGTCATGGATGTCAAGAAATAACCAAGGACCTATTTATTGAAAATAGTGTACACATTATTCATCAGTTTTATAAAATCTAGATGACCCTCATTTAACCATGCTTCTGGCCTAGGGAGATTATGTGGTTTTCGCTGCCTGGGAGAAGTTGTTGGACGTTTTTGGCCAAGCATTAGAATTCGTAAAGGAGTCAGTGATTGCATGAGACTGATACATAAAGCTTCCATTGTAGTTAGAAATTTTATCAGTTCAATGGGAATGAGGCGAGCTTCAGATTAGGTCCACTGAATGGCCTCTTTTATGCATTTGGATAATTTAGAAAATTCAAGGAATATTCCTTGATATTTCATTGGAACCAAGTGTTTCTGCAACTCATCCCTATGATTTATTGCATTGAGATCTACCATATTCTCTTGTGAGAGAGGGATGATATGTGAGTAGGTAAAACCCTTCCACCATGCTATAAAATCTGAAACCCATTCATTTTAATGTATGGTGTAGTTTTTTAGGTTTATTATCATTGTATACCTTTTATTAGAACTAAATTATTAATGGAATTGATGATAATCTTGCATGAAACATTTTTTTCTATCACAAAATTTCTATAAGATATAGATCTTTATAAATCTAATGTTTTTGATCTCTACAAAAATATTATTAATCAGAAAATAAAATATAAGATATTACCTTAAAATAAAAACAAATAAGGGAAGGTAAATAAATTACATTAAAATAAATGTTACATTAAATATAATATGTTAACGAGTACATTAATAAAGAGTAAAATAGATAATTCAATAATGAAAAACATTTTTGTTTATAAATAAATTTTGAAATAGGGGGAAGTGGTAAATACAAAATAAAACGTCATTTTTTAAAGATTTACATTTCTAAGACCACTAAAAAAAGGTATTTAAAGTTCAAAAATAATGAAACAATATTTTAAATGTGGATACAAAATATTATAATATAATCATCGGATTAGTCAAAATGAATGAAAAATATTTACCATATTTCATTCAGAATGAATTTTCTATGAGTTGCGTAAGGTATATATGATATTAAATAATTTAGTGATGAATATGTAGATATTAGTAATGGTGACACAAAATTTGATAAAATTAAATTATTTGAATAATACTTGAACCCATCATATAATGAGTGAAAAAAACATTGTGATTATGATCTAGATAAAGAGGATACTACTAAAGAATATATAATAATCTTGGAAATAAAAATTTGTTTGGATCAAATAGGAATGATGGGATAACATAAAAAAATTCTAAAAGTTGATTAGAAAAATAAACTATAGTTTGAAAATTAATTTCTTATCAATGAATTTGTTTTAAAAATATTAATTTTCAAAGTATGTGGACAATCACTGAATACATGTACTCAAGAAATAAATACTGAGATAATGATGTGAATAAATTGAAAAACTAATAACTAAACTTGATGACCAGGAATTTTAAAAGATAGTTAATGATATAATATATAATTATTATTTCATATAGTTATTCATTAGTTAGATATTGTGGAGCTGTATTTATTTTAAGAATATTATGTGATTATTTAGTCAAAATTTAATAAATAATTATTTATAATAAAAATGGTATTCCTTGATTTATATAATTTTAATTAAAATAATTAATTAAAATTATATATATTTAATTTTAAATAATTATCTTTATTTTTTAGTTCATCATATCAGAATTATATTATGTTGAATTTTTCATTATTTCATTGAATGATTCATTTTAAAATGATTACTGATAATAAATATTTTCACTCAAAAATATATTTTTTATGGAATTTAAAATTTAAACAACATATTAGATTATTTTAACTGTTTTATTTTTATTATTCGTAATTTATGTTATAAAAGTATGGTTTTTGAAATGATTTTTTTTCTTTAATTTATATTAAAAACAATTTATATTTAAGAATGCCATTTTTCAAAAAAAACTTTAGTTTCATTGGTTTTTTCTGATATAATTTAAAAATAAAGTCTTACAATATTATTTTTTTAATTTTTAAAAAATGTTTCCTTTTTTAAAGTCAGTGGAAAAAATTTCGACAAATAGGTCCATTTTATTTTTTATTAATGTGATAAGAACTATAATAATTTAATTTTTTATGATAAAATAAGAACCATGTAAATAACGTTTTAAATAAAATTATATGGACTATAAATTGACGCTAAAAAATTCCTTAATATTATTGTATTAGTTTATTCTACATATAATCATCCATGATTCCTATATATGTTCTTTACTCATTTTTATGTGCTTATAATGTTAATAATATTTTATTTAACGAAAAACCAAACATGTCAGAGCATATTTTATAAAAAATATAATATTTTTTACATTTGGATAAACTGAGGATATTATCAGTTATAAAATTTATTGTGATATATATATATTAGTTCACATTTATTTTTAATTTAATTAGAATAATAATTTAACATAAACTTTAACACCAAGATGATAAATAATTTATTCAATTAAATGAAAAATAAAATAAATTTTACTATAAATATTAAATGTAATAGAATATTAAATATATAATGTTACCAATGAATTTTTATGTTATTGATATAATTTAGTTTATGTGTTAATTGAATATATTTTATTTTCATTGTTATATTGGTTGTATAAAATTTCACTTTAAATGAATAGTTTTAGAAATTATACAACTGATATTTTAGGACAATAAAATTGGATGAATTGATATAGATTTTCTAAAAATCTTATATTAATATAAATGAATGGAATATGGTGAATGAAATTAAACATGTTCCATTTATTGGTTTGTTATAATTTTTTTTGTATCGTGATTTCCCCATAATGTGTATAATGATTTAATAGTGCAATATTGGTACAAAGGGTTAACAAATGTATAAACCCAAAAGATAAGAGTAAACACATACTCAAAACCTATCGACGTTTTTTTGAGTTTATTTTGGTCCATAATAATTTTATATTATAAATATATCATCATTGGTCCATTTTCATATGAAAAATAATTTATATTAATTAAAAATTTTAAAAACTCGAAGAGTTTTTCTCCCCTATGTTATAAACGTGATTCACTTCTTCCCTTTACATTAAAAATAAAAACATGTTTTTATAATATAATATCTTATTTAAATCAATCACCATGTACTAGAGGCCTCATTTAGTTTATACAACCATCTTTATTAGTCATAATGTTTTAATCAAAGGAGAGAGTCTAAAGAGGAGGTAAATTTCCTAAACAAGATTTTCTAATTTATTTCTTCTTCAACCTATTTAAAATCATCCAGAATGTTATTAATATTATATCCCATGTATATTTAATAAACCATTTTTTTCTTTTTATTTCAAGAATGATATATATAGTTCCTTCAACTGAATGTGAAAAAAACCATCCTTCATGTCTGCGATGGACTACCCCCACACAAACTGAGGTAACTCTTTTTCCATCACCATCTATTATTAATCATTGTAATGATGAAATTAATATATATATATATATATATTATTCATGAAATAATTATAATAATTAAATTTTAATATTTAATTTACATTTTTACATTTTCTTCATTGAAAAATGATAACGTCATTCATGGGTACGTGTGGACTACAACCTCCATGAAGTGATGTTGTTCGATTTAACTCACCACTTAAAGTAGTTGATATATTTTTATAAGTATAATTAATTACTTAAAATTTTATTTATGATATATTTATCATTATAAATTTATAAAATTAAACATACCTTTATTCCATCATGATCACTGAAAAATGTAAACGTTACTCAAGTATAGACACGACCTACCATCTTTATGATTTAAGCATATTTAATTTTCCATAAAAATATTTCATGATTTTTTATAGAATTATAATTTATTTTAAAAAATATATATATTTAATGACTATTTTATACAGATAATGTATAAATGACATCATTAATAACAGTGAACATACCCAATCAATTTTTGGACAAATGAAATGAGTATCATCAAAACATCTAAGGTGAATTTATTTAAATATATAATTAAATATTGTATAGTATGATATAAAATAAAATGAATAATAATCATGGAAAATTATACAAATCATGGATTTAAAAAACATAATATTATTATTCTTGATTATAATTAATATACATGTTTAGTTTCACTCCAGTTAAGGCACATTCTTATAAGAATTTTATTTTAAATATTTCCCTTAAAACTCTTTTTTCCTTCCATTCCAATATTTTAAAATTTATTTTATGGGTGTATTTTTATTGATATATGTTAATTATAAATGAACCATTATTAATAATTTAACATTTATTCAATTGTTTTCAATCATAATCATTTACATAATGTTACATCATCGTTTACAGAAAAGACAAAAGGTATGTTTAATATTAATATATATAGTGAAAACAAAGATTCGTGACACAGAGAAAATTATTTTTTCTAGGTTCCCCCATATGATTTTATGTTTTATTAATGTGAAATCAAATCTTCATATTTTTTTTTGTTTTAAAAAAGGACTTTTAATATATAATGGATATTTCAATATTAAATTTTTTTTTCTTATTAGTGGTAGAATCTTTTCATTGTTATGAACATTCTCTTAAAATTTATAAAACTTCAAGACGATTGGTTGTTCCATTAGAAACTATGTGTGGGTAATCCTATTATATCTCAATAATTAATTGGGTGATGGTATGAACTTAATATATTAGTTTTCTCATAATATATTATTGTAACATATTGTGATTCTTATTATTAGTATAATCGTGATTTCCATTTCAAGTGTAGCATTGATACTTAATCAAAGTATAACTGTGATGGGTATTCCATGTGCATGGGAAACTTATATGATAGTGAAACCTCAAGTTACCTAAATATAATATCTATTATTTCAACAGGATTTCATATAAATATTATTATTTTACAATAGAAATGAAATATTGGATACATTGTAAGGTTTAAATTTATGACTTTGTGAGAAACTATTTCAGTTAAATTTTAATTACATATACGAAAACATGTGTTTTTTATTTTTAATTTAAAAAATATTGGAAATTTTTTTCTAAAAGTTAATTGGTTGATTAGGGAATTTCATGGTTATGAAAATATAAATTGTGAACCAAATGTTTAATTTGAAGAGGTGTTTTTTTCTATGTAATCATGGACTTACATTTTGTTAAAATAATTCATTCCCTTTATAAATGTTATTTTCTCATACCATATTTAAAAATTGTGTAATTTGAATTAAGGATGGATAATTTAAATTAGTAATCCTTGTTATGTGGCATAAATATATTTTAGGATAAAAAATCACGTTTTAATTGAAATGGTTTAAATTGTGAAAAAATGGATTCTAAGTCCCAGATTCATCTTTGGAATATATAATTTTATTATGTAATATTTATGAAATAAATAGTTAAGACTATAATTATAAATGATTATTAGGAATGAATGAAAATGAAATATAGTCAAAATATAGTACATTAAGTTATGTTTAAGGTCAATTCCTTATAGTTGTTTGATAGGGAAAATATTTTCAATTAAATTTAAATTGAATTTAATTGTTTTAAACCCACCAAAGTGTTAATTTAAGATAAATTTCTACAATTCTATGATAATAGTAATATTTAGATCATAATAGTAAAAATGACCCATTTCATATTTTAAACTATTTTAAATCATTTCATAAATATTGGCCATAACATTTACTACTCTAATCCAAATTGAAATTTTACATGATTTTCATAATCTACACATACAGGGATTCATTTATTCCTTATTGACTGAAATCTTTATCAGCCATATGGATCCTTAGAAGATTCTCACAATTTGGAGAATGAAAATAGTTTATAGATCTTCATCTTTTGGTGTGGGGTTCATAACACATTCTTGGTGGGACCAATAGTTTTGAAATTCGGTGGGTGTACGGGAAATGATAGTTGGATCATCTTTCATGAAGGAAAAGACTCAATAAGTGTCCATTTAAGGGGATATTAAAGCATCCTAATCTGTAGGATTTCGATTTGGAGAGTCTGAATGGAAAAAATAAATGGTCAGGGTAAAACGATTCTAACTCATGAAATACTTTTCCAAACATGCTGAGAATTTTAGGGAAACAACCTAAGATAATTATGAACAAAATTAAAGAGGGTTGAAATGCATGATGATGTAATTTTTTTGAGCTAAAATAAAACAATATCCTAGGGATAAATTCTGGCTATAAAAGGAGGAAATCTCTTTTCTTTCAAATAATCTCTCATTCCATCCCATTCCTTCTAAAACTCAAAGGTGAAAAAATTTTCAACTTTATATTTTATTTGTGTCCTTTTTGATTGTTTGGTAATGATTTTTATTCTCCATTCATCTCAATTACCCATACCATGTTAGGGTAAAACTTTTGAGTGATTTGGAAGGGGTTGTTTTTTTATTTTGTAATTCTTGAGTTGATGGATGTAATTTTATGAAATATCATTCTTCCCAAATGTTGTTTTCATTTTCATATAGTGGATTTTATTATCAAGTTAGGTCATTATTTAATTTTAATTCCATTACTGATTTTTTCCTTGGTAATATAATCATTATCTCCCTCCACTAATTTCTAGTTTATATACGATGGAATAAACATAGGATTAGTAGTGAAGAACATGATGATCTCAGTACATGTAAAAGCTGTAGAGAATGTTCGTGATTTTATGGGATAAACAATACCTGATTGGGTATTGCACATTTTAATTGTGTATATTAAATACAACTATTTTTTACATTGAATGAAATTTGACCAAACTGATATCTTGGTATAGTTTTCCCTCAATATCATAATTTCACCAAGGAAGTGAGATGAAACGATTGTGGATGCTCACATTATTCAACAAAGAATAAGATGTTTGAATTAAATTGAACAAGGATAAAATTAAAATTGGGAAACCAACCCGAACCTTATCACACATTTTATGTCATAGTTTTTCAATCAATATAATTTCAAATTTCATTTCAATAACTTTCTAATTAATTTATTTTAAAATAAAACCATTCTTACCATACTTTTAATGTGAAAAAATATTTTGTGTGCACTCCTCTTTATGAGACTTCCTAGGGGTAATCACTAGACTAAACTAGGGAATATATAATAATTATTCGGTCACACCGTACAACAGGTCTGTGTCAAACATGGAATCGTTGTCGAGGAGGCAGTGCCAAAACGTAATTTTAAATATTTGACTATTTTAAAATTTAAAAAACAAAAAAGAACACATTCCATGTTGATTTCAAATTACTATTTAATTAATTCATGGAACAATAAATCATTGACAAATGAACCAATATTGAGTCATCCTTTTCTATAGATGATGGTGTTTCTTCTATTGTAAGATATGTGGGGTTATTTTGGAATAAAAATAATGAGGGCCCAATATTCAAATAATTCATAGATGGACTAAGGGAGGACATGAAAAAAGAGATTTTTGAAGGGATGGCCCAAAAGATAACTGAGTTATCCCAATACTTTATAGAATTTTATTATGTTTCCAGGGTCCAAGAAGACCCCCTAGTCATCCTCAATTTTTCTATCGATATCCATGTAGTAGAGGAGGATGACTCTATGCCTCTATCTTCTACTACTCTAATCTAAGAGGTTCATTCCAATTAATATGATATTGAAGATAAAAAAACACATGGAGATAATCATATTAGGAACTCATTATCATTTGTTATTTTTTAAACTGAATAATTATTACCTCCCCTTTTATAATTTATCAGATTCAGCCAAAATATGTATTTCCCAGGAGGAAGATGATGAAAAATAAGATTCATCAAATGAGAAACATCTTGAGCTCCCAGAACTTATTGAAAATTTATTGGATGGTGTTCAAGAAGAGATCGATGTGTCATTTCATAACTAAATAGAAAAAATAGGTATAAATTCAAAGGGAATTATTTGATATTCACTCTTCATGCTTAAAGTTTCTTCAAATAGGGTTATACTTCGACAGTATCTTTTATTTTTCCACTAATATATCATACCATCAGAAACCACTGGAGAATAAAGAAGATGTTGTGTAAGTGGAAACCGAGAAAGATGAGGACTCATTCAATGTACGTACCCCCACTATGAATAATATATCTCATTATAATGAGGTTGGACATGGTATTCTATACACTTGGTCTTCTCAAGAAAAAGTAAGTGGTTTATCCTAGAAAGATAGGATTTTGTTGGTTCTTGAGCAAAAGCATCACCCACCTTAAGATTATGGATAACTTATTAGAACTGCCCATATAGAGGTAGTCAAAACCATGGGCCCACTTGGGGGATTAAAAAAAGATTTATCATTCTTATCTCAGTCAAATTATATTTTAATTTCATTTAATAAATTTCCTACGTTATATTTTTACATTTTTAGGATTTCAAATAGCAACACTTTGGAGCCTAAATCAATGTTGAATTGCCTATATGTTAGGTTGTACCTCTCCATTATATTTTCTTGCTTGATGTGATTAATTTTTAAATTTTATTACTTGTTAAATCAATAAGAATTCACTGAGGACATTTAGTCAATTATGTGTGGGGGATGGAAACTTTTCAGTTTTTTATTTTCATTTTTTGTTTGGTTTACTGTTTTTTATAAAACAAATTCCCAGATAATTGTTTGTTTATTTTTAAATTGTTGTGTGTTGTCAAAAAATTTGAGCTAAAATGATTATCATTTGTATTTTTAAAACCCATGTCAATGAGTGAATCAATATATTCCTTGAAACTAAGCTTAAATGAATGTATAAATGACATTTTTTCATGTTTAAATATTTTGAAATTTCAAAACATGTACTCTGATTTGAAAAATACCATGTGAAATATCACTATATTTTTTTTGATATTGCATTCTTGTGAGGTTTGTTTACCATTTTTTACATATTCTTTACATTCACTTAATTTCTTGAGAGAACGAGTCCATGATTTATTTATTTAGAATTTTATTAATTCTTGTCAATACTTGAGGGATTGAGGTACTTGTGTTTTAAATTATTGAGGAATTTATTTGTTTTAATCCCCCATTTTAATATAATACTTTTTAGTGATGGAATACCTTATTAATTAATCCTTTTAGCCCTTAGAAGTTATGAACATTCTATTAGGATATCCACATTACAATCCAATTTTCCCTATCCAACATGCTCTTGAAATAAAATTGCATGATCATGTTGAACTTATCTGTGGGGGAAGATTTGTTGTGGTGTGCTATCTCATTTGGTGATACATTAGGTAGAATATAAATTTTTTACGTGAAGATGATTCTAATATTGATTTCATTTTGTTATAATTATTTCCTTTTTAGATATTTCTTGATAAAAGAAGTTGTGCATATCTAGATATTTCATGAAAAAAAATGCTTGAAAATAAATTTTTGCTCGTGAATTGCTAAATGGAATGAACTTTCATTGAGTTATCATGATGATGGAGCCTATTTTCTACAAATGGGGTGGCAAGGAGACCATGTATGAGTGAAAATTAGAATCATGTAATTTTGCTTCAAAAAGATACAAGCCCTCCTCTTTCAGCACCAAAAGTTTTTACATTTATATTATACCAATTGAAATACAAAGAACAACAACAGAACGTCCCCATTAGTAACACATGTTATGGACTCACACCGGGTGGAGAATAATGAATTTTATAAGCCTATGGTGACTCTTGTGAGAGTTTGGATGAGAAAAGCCTTGTTGAACATTTAAATTTATAAGATGAGAGAACATTCATGTGAGGTAGGTGTTTGGTGTGCATGTGATTAGAAATGAAGTGGAAATATATTAAATAATATAAAATGGATAACTTGAAATAATTATTTTTGATCAGAAAATTTATTTTTTTGAATCATTGTATGGATTTGGAAGATCATAGGTGTATATTTTTTGGATTTGATTTGATATAATTTTGATGATTACTTGTCCAGGAGTCCAAGTGCTATGTGTGGGTGAATTGATAGAGAAAATATTTTTAATTTAATTTACATTGAATTTAATTTTTTTAACCAACCAAAGTGTAACATTAAGACAAATTGATAAATTTGTATGATATTGGTGATATTTTTATCATAATAGTAAAAATGGATCATTTCAGATTTTTAATTAATTTAAATAATTATGTATTTATGCCATAAAATTTCCTACAATACTCCAAATTGAAATGTTATTTGTTTGTCATATTTGACACTTCTAGAGATTCATTTCATCCTTCATGACCAAAATCATAATCGGCCATATAGATGCTCAATAGAATCTCAAAAATGGGAGAACAAAAACTCTTTACAGATATGCTGAGTTTTGTTGTGGGGTCAATAACTCATTCTTGGAGAGACCATTAGTTGTGAAATTCCATGTGTGTATGAGATACGACTTTTGGAACATATTTCATGAAGGGATGTATTCATGATTTGGCCGTTTAATGGATCATTTAAGCATCCTAATCCGGAGGTTTACAATTTGGAGAGTTTGACAGGTAAAAATAAATGGTCAGAGTAAAACGACCATAACACTCGAAATTCTGGTCCACATTTGCTGACATTAATAGTGTAACCTCCCAAGATAATTATTAACAATATTCAATAATTCATAAACACATTAATATTTCATTTAATGGGGCTACAATGACTCAAAATTTTGGGGCCAACCTCTGTCTATAAATGGAGGTGAGCTATTCCCTCTCAAATAATCTCGCATTCTATCCCATTCCTTCTGGGACACCAATGAGGGGAACTTTTTGGCTTCCTCTTTTATTTATTTTATCCTTACTTTTTATTTTATTATTCTTCCCTACTATTCTCTATTACCCTTACTATGGTGGGTAAATATTTTTATTGACTAGGGAAGGGATGGTTTTTATATTGTAATTATTCAGTTTTTGGATGTAATGGGAACAAATTTCATTCTTCTTCAAAGTTGTTTTCAATTTCATATAGTGGATTTTATTATCAAGTTGGATCGACCTTGAATTTTAATTTATTTATTGATATTTTCCATGGTAAAATAATCATTATCTCCCTCCACTAATTTCTGGTTTATATACGATGGAATAGACTAGGGATTGTTGGTGATGTACTGGACAATTGTTAGTACGTGTAAAAGGGGTAGTGAATGTTCCTGACTGTTTGGGATAAAAAAGAACTGATTGGATTTTTCCAATGTCATTTGAGGATATTCAATACAACTATTTTTCACATCGAAGAAGATTTTACAAAATTGATATCTTGGAAAGGATTTCTCTCACCATTATAATTTCACCAAGGAAGTGTAAGGAAATGATTTTGGAAACTCACTTTAATAAACTTGAATAATATGTTTGAATAAAATTAAACAAGGATAACATTAAAATTGGGAAAATTACCCCGACCTAGTCGCCCATTTTATTTCATCAGTTTTCTACCATTTGAATTTTAAATTTCCTTTTAATCACATTCTCTATAATTTTTTCTAAAAACACACCATTTTTACCATCATTTTATAGTCACAAACTATTTTGTGAACACTCCTCTTTAAAATAATTCCTAGGGTTAATCACTAGACTACACTAGGGAATATATAAAAATTGTTTTGAAATGCCCTCTAATAAGTGTTCATCATTTTAATTAGATAAAGGTTTAGATTACATTAGGGGATATGATAATTTTAATAGAATAATCAAAAAATATTTTACAATATAGTAAATTTGAAATTATCTATAAATGGGAGATTATCATGTATAATATTAAAAAACTATTTCTATTACGAATAGTTTTCCATAGAAAGGAATTTGGATTTTGATGTAAAAAATACCCTAGGGAGATGATATTGTTCTAAATCAGAAACCAGTAATGGTTTCAATTTGAACATTGTATTTGTTGTTATGATGGATTAGTTGAAACATCATATAAATTGTGGTGGTATCTCTTCTATAGATTAACCTTATATTCCACCATGAATATGTTGATAGTGGAAACATTTATAATGAAATCCAATGCAAGATTTTGTGGATCTCCTAGTATAATTATAGCTACAAGATAGAGTACCAATCTATAAGTGATATTTGACTTCATGGTATGTTTAGATTAAAAAATGATATATTTTCCAATAAAATATTTTAATATTTATGTTTATCGATAGGGAAATGGTAGATAATACTAATGAATGTTATGATATTTATACTTTGTAATGTGATGATTTAAAGAATATTTTCCTTGAGAAATATTTTTCTAAAGGAATTTTACATATGAGGGAAAATAAATTAATAGAACTGAGATAAAATGATGAATATTTAGTTATCATGTATGAAGAAAACATCACATGATTGGAATAGTACACACTGATGTTTATCTATTATCCATATAGTATGATAGATTAGTTTTACTCATGATCAATCACAAGATATTGAAGGGTATTGGATTCCCTTGAATTAAAAAATTTTTGAGAAAATTTTATATTAGGGTAAGATTTTAAAAATAAAATTGCTTGATTATCCTGATCAAATCGAAATCCTAAATTGAATGAGGGTTATATATCATGGAAAAAAATAGGTTAACGAAATCAGATTGTATGAAAATTAAATTTTTAGAATGTTATGGATTTTATAAAAATAACATTGAGTAAAACCTTATGATGTATAATATGTTCTTCTAATGTAATATCAAGTGGAATATGGATCATAATAATATTGAAAAAGATCAATGTGTTGGTAAGAATAATTTTGATAAAATCATCTACACATGTTTTAAATGTAATGTCATGGATCATTATGGACATGAGTTTCTAAAGAATAACAAAATCATTGCTGATAATCAAACCTATAAGAATAAATGTGTGGTTAAAAACATTTTAACAACTTCATAAGAAGGAGATCCAACAAACTAAGTGGTATCTATTATATTTATAGTATATTCTGATATTTCTAATGACTTTTTTATGTTCGGTCTATAAATTATTTCATTTATGAGAATTTAATTAGTACGATGGAAATTAGACTTCCTGAAATGAATCATGAAATTATTAAAAATGATCATGGGATAACTATTAATGAAAAACTAATATAAATATTCCTATCATTGTATGTTGAAATAAATTACAAAATTACTTTGTTTTTATACCCTTAGTAGAGATTGATATTATTATTGAAATTTTTTTTTTTATGTTTACGATACAGATTTATATAATAGTTATAATTTAGTTTTATTTCTATTAGAATATCATTTTTTATATATGAATTAACCCATTCCATTTATAACATATTCAGAAGATGAGAAACTATTAAAAGATGGAATGAAAAATTATCTTCTATATAATGTTCAGAATAGGATACTGTATAGATTTAAGATGTTCTAGTAGAAATTGAATACCTAGATTATTTTCTTAATGAGTTTCCATTTTTCATATTTTATTTTTAAGTTGAATATAATATTGAAATCGTTTTTGATGTAATTCCCATTGAAAACCCCACCTATTTAATGGCTCATGTATAACTACTGGAATTGAAAATGTAGCTACATGGGTTTCATGATAAAGGTCTCATTCATCCTTGAACATCTATATGGGGTTCTGCTATACTATTTTTTAAAATAAAATATCGATCCACTATGAGATAATTATAGAGATTTTATTTTCATAATAATTATTATTTAGAATATGTTTCATCATATATATGGATTTCATTATTTGATCAAGGGGATAAAAAAAATTTAATGGTTGAACTAATGTCCCGATAATGGTTTCTAATGGTGAAGGTGAATTACATACCCAAAACCTATTTTGAACTAGATATGAAAATTTTGAGTTTCTTTTTTCCCATGGGGATAGATAATTCACTATATATATTTTTTAAAATTATAAATAGATTATTCCATGAATATCTAGATAATATGTGTGCTTGTGTATGTTTTTGATATCTGGGTTAATTAAAAATGTTATTTGGATCATGAAAAACATCTATATATTTTCATACATAAGGTTAATGAAATGTAGTAATATGTGAATTTTTATAAAATATGATTTTTTGTTATAATAGTTTTCATTACATGGGAACATTATAAAAAATGATTTCACAAAAATTCATCAATATAAAACTATAATTGTTTCCTAATGTAAAATACATAAAAATGATATTTATATTAGTGGTGCTAATGGGTTAACATGTTATTAAATGCAGTTTATTGAATTATATTCGTGGTTTTCTATCCAAATGAAAATGTTAACTAAAAAAGAGATAAATAAATCTTGAGAAAACTATATAATTACTATTTAACATAAAAAAATATTAACTAAGAATTAATTGGTAAGGGAATTTCCCACTAAAATGGTAAATGTTTCATATAGATTTATTCTTATGAAGGTATTTTGGAACACCACTCAAGACACTGGGTATGTAGTTCTAAAAATTATTCACTAGAACGATGCAAAATCATCATCTCTGATGAATTTATCCCTGGTTTAGGTCTGAGAATTTTTTTTAATTTAATATGCCCAAAAAAATTAAATTAGGTAAATATATGCCCTGTTTGATTCGTCATGTTTGATGGAAACTTGTTGTTAGTGATTACTACTTGAATAATCAAATGTTGAAACCCTCTAGAACACCGACACATGCTTCATGAAATTGGTAAAATTCCAACAATCAAATTCTTATTACTATCATAGAGATCAATTGATTTCTTTTGTGTTGTGATGATTACCTTACCTCAGTTCCTATGATCTGGAATGTCATTCTTAGACTAATTTCCTGAACAATGAAATTCAATATCAATCATACATGAGGAGGAGAGTTAAGTTATCCATCCTTTTTAATGTGTTTATTACCCTTCATACCAAAAATGTGCTCCCCATCTACATATATAATTGATGTCTAAAATATATAGGTAAGTTTCCTGACCACCGTATGTCTCAATTTAAAAAATTAAATAATTTATAAATAATTTTGATGAAATAAATATGTCATAAATATTATATTTATTTTATCACATACTTGTAATATATATTAAATATATTATGATATAATATAGAGTCAGCAACTAAACATGGTATTATCAGTAATATTTAATGAATATTGATTATTAAAATATTATCCAATAATATAATATCATTCCAAGTAATTAATTACACACTAATAAATAATTTTAATAAATAAATTCAACTCAATTATTATATACATGAAAAATAATGAATTTATTTATTTATCATGGATCAATAAATCTTGTCCAACTATTGGTCCCTATGGTGGGGCCCAACATGTCCTATATACATGTTATAATGAATAAAAAAGAATATTAAATGCCAAATTTTTTTGACCCTCTTAGATTTTATCTCAATAGTAGTGAATAATATTTACAGACCAAGAGTGGAATCAAGAAACCCATCATAACCCCTTAAGAGATAATGAGTATTCATATAAACGATATCAAACCTATGTACATGAACTATGTAATATAAACTATTTGTAATACAATATGTCATAAAGAAGGACACAGAAACGTGTCATCATATTTTCCATGATTTATTATTGGTCCATCCAATATGATAGACACACCATGACTATCATGGCCATGGATTTAATGAAGGTTCTACCATTTTTGGTTGTAGGCCAAATATATTACTTCATCAACTGGGAATTGATAAATTATTTCCTTACCATTTAACTGGTGCCATACCACTAATGACACACATAAAAAACAAGTTCACGACAACTTCATCACAATGGTTTTCACCATTATGAATGGTATGAAATAAAATGTAATATATCGATAATGATATCAATTCAGAAGACCAATACAATTGGGATTAGATAGGAACTATCACATAGGAACATGTAGTGTTCCTATTAGTATGTATAATGTCATTATCTCATCACTAGATATCACCATGTTTGAACTTCATTACAAGAAGTCTCAATTATTATGATCTCTCATCTCTGAATAGTCATACATCAACTATTTCCAGTCAGTATGGTTTATATAGACCATAACACCAATATTTATAATTAAGTTCACAGTATCTCAAGGTAATCATCATATCCTTGGAACATCTATGACATTTTTATATGAAATAAATCCCAAAACAATTACCTTTTAAATAGTGGATGCATAAATTTATACATCATAATGTTTATTATACATCTTTCATATATCATTGTGCACATTGTATGGAAATTAAAAGTTCTGATAGTGTTGTTTTTAGGGTACAAAATTCCACAAAACTATTAATAGCACTAGACTGAACTTTATAACTATGTTTTTCAACTCTAATATGAGTAAGATCATGTATCAACAGAGTCACCACATTAGATGTTAGGTCCACCTCCTTTCAGCTATGTTTCAAATATGATATCTATGACTTATCTCCTTGAGTAAAACATATACGGTGGTTATTTCTCTAAATATATTCCATTTCTCCATAATCAAAACATGAAATCTTTACTAGTAATAGTATTAAAATTAACAAAATTTATATTATAAAAAGTCATTTATCACTTACTATTATTCCATGAACTAGAACAAACCATTGCATATTATATAAAACATCATTATCTTCCCATGTTGTTATAACACACCTAGTGATTTTAGATATGGCTACCACTTGATTTTATGAGGTTGTCTCACTCATTGACATAGCCTTACATTGATCTTAGATCATGTTGATCCATGGAATACTAGATTTATCCCTATAAAACTTTCATCCCTTCTTATTTGTTTAATATGTATATATAATTTTTACTTCCCCTTATACAATATTGTATTTCTGAATTCATCTCATACAGTTATCCTTGGTATAATTGATATTTATTTATGAAAAATTATATTTTATAAATATTTCTTATACATACGATGACATAAGTGATTGATCCATCAAAAAAAGCATATGTCATTCAATATTTCACATTATTCTCCTCCTACATGCCACAAATGTTTTTATGAGATATTTATTTCAACTGGAAATGGTAAAATTTTTATCTTAAATCATATCATATTTTATTTTCAATACCTTTTTAGTATACATCCAATTGACTAGATAAAAAAATATTTGGATAAAAATCTATAGATATCATTTCCTAAAAATTAGGTTTCTAATTTAAGGAAATATCTAGAGATATAGTTTCATTATGTTCTTAATTAATATTAAGATGATTATTTCTTCCTATATGATATGAAACATGCTTTTATAGGAATATAGTGTCACTCCCATTACCCTCTAGTATACACATCATAATTATTCATTAGAAACGAATAATCTATTATCTAGATTATTAAATTATTCTAAAACATTATTTACGTAATTGGCATCCCATATTATCATTCCATGATATCACCATCCTGTTATAGTTGAATCATATAGAAACCCTCTAGTAATGTTGATATGGACATCCAATGAAAAATAATATGATCATAAAAATGAGATAGGACATATATAAATCTAATGGATTTAGAAATATAGCCTTAATAAATGAATATGAATATTCTTTGATATGGATTTTTATAATTTAGAATAATATATTTTCGATATTAAATGAGATTTACATTGTTCATTTCATGATGCATGCTGGTTTATATTCTTAAAATAATCTTTTCAACAAAACACATGTTTTTATTACACAAGGAATTTACATCATCTTATAACTCATATGATATCTATTTTTATTATAATTGACAGATTATGATGGGAAAAAAATTATTTTCACATCATGTCTAGAAAAATGGACGTATCTATATGATCATATAAACTAACATCATGAATCTGATGTGTATAAATAAATTTTCATTTAGAAATTACTACATGGAATATTTTATTGATCAATATTAAAATGTAATACTCAACATCAATCCTCTCTATTTTCATCAATGTCAAGATGCGGATAATGTAATGTGTGTTTAGGCACTACATCATTAGATTTTATATTGATCGATGAGTGAAAGGTCAATATATTCTCCGACATACCATCCCAAAGAAACATATATAATCTTTCCATGAATATTTAATCCACCACATTATCATTAGTTAAAAATTTAAATGAATCCTATTATGTAAAATTAACACTATATTTCCCATAGAGTAGTTCAATCTCTCTATCTGAAATAATTCTGAATATTTTTTTCCTACTATTATTTATAAAGGATTATTTTTCCAAAAATAAGTGCATATGTATATCAATAATAATATTGGTTTTTGTCTCCCAAGAGTCTGTAACCATACTTATAAAATCATTAAAAACAAAATTATTTTCCTAGACAATGTATTATTTTCCACAAATAGGTATATAAGAATTACATTTTTAAATTCATTAGTTATTTCAAATGATTCTAGCATTATTGAGCTATTGGTTGAGTATTAATCACCAAAAAAATTTCAAAATATTTAATAATTTATCATTAATTCCAAGGACTAATGAGAAAACATCTCTAATAACACTCAAAAAAAATTTATCCAAAATTAATAATCATAGAAAATTATTTTTGGGTGCTTCTTATTGTTATCACAGGAACCTTCCTTTTTATCCACTTGGAAACCCACCTTACATAGTATAATATCTCTATTACATCAATGGTTATTGTATTTAGATACAAATAAGTGATAAGAATAATATTTTATAATACCGAATAAGTATATTAGAGGCATTATATATAATGATGAATATTGATTGAAGGATAAAAGAGTACTTGGTTATTCAATTCAATTCATTGTATTGAAACATCCATTGTAAAATTTTCATATACATATAAAAAATAACCTCTATTTTATAAAAAACAACTATTTATTGAAGGAAATTATTAAGGTCCATTTTTAATCACCCATTACAATGATCTCTTCACATTGTTTATCAACTTCTTCTCAATAGTAATTAGAAATTATAACTTTTCTAAGTTATTATTTATTTGGCGAAACTTACCTTGAAGGCGATGATGTGTTTTTACCCATATTTTTCATTTTTATAATCTTAAAAAGAAATAGAGGAAATTGAATAAAATTATATAAGAATGAGATGTTCTGAAAATATAGTTACTCATATTTTACTTTACAGTTGTTAGATGTAATCATCACCTCATTCATATATTGCATCACTTTTGTCCTCGAAAAAATCTCAATGACCAGAAAACATGCATAATCATCCATGTCTAGATGTAGTATCCACAACTCAAATATGATTTCATAATTATGACATAACCATAATATGTTCCAATAAGGAATATCCTATAATAATTTTCACACCCACACTTCATGATGTGTCTTAACAGGTAATGGGGACTCCATCACTGTGTATTTTCTATGGCATAGTTCATAGCACAAGCTCCTATATTACACATTGGAATTTATAATGGATAATACATTTAAATTTACCAAAATTAATTGTATTATTTATATCGGGTATAACCTGTAATTTTCTACAAAAATCAAATCTATTAGGTGAGTAATTTTATCCTGATTAAGTATTTGACATTATTGAGTAATTAAATTATAAATTTTATACCACTATTTTTTCAAAATGTAGAAACCATAACTATTAGATTCAAAATAATTTCTCACTAGAGAATTCTATTGGAAATGAACGACAAACTTCACCTCATTATTCATAAGATTTGGATTCCCCAATACTTAAGGAGATAACATGTTATTCTAAGGCCCAATGTTCCTACAATAAATATTTAAAATATTTAGAATATATTAAATAACATCTGTGAGAAATTTTCTAAAAAATGTGGAATAATAACTAAACAGTTTATTGAATTAAAAATTTGAGGGCACCATTGCATGTTGAGAATTTCATTTACCCTAGGCAAGGCCTAGCGTCGACTGGTGAGTTTAGGCTATGAAAAGTATTTTTTGGATGTTTAGATGAACAAAATAAATTGAATATTTATTTAATTTTAACATTACATAGTTGTAAATTTTCTCTTTCATAATATGAAGAAAATAAGTGATGCAGGGTTAGAATTCAGAACCCTTGAGAATTCCATGAAGGATATGGAGAGTAAATTGAAGAAATATCTCCATGGATGATGATGTGATGAAGGATCGATACTATTCTTGATGCAACCCCCTATGAAAATAATACTTGATAGAGAATGATATTTTCTTATGTAGGTTGTTATTATTTCAACATCTAGCACCCCATTCATAGAATTGAGGATTAATGTGGTTCATCGATTGATAATGTTGAAATGTAGATCGATCATTCTTTTGAGATGATTTTTATTTGTGGGATTTTATTTCCAAGGATAAATTTATGGCCTTTTATTGGTTTTTTGTAATGATCATTCATACAGAATAGATCAGGGATGGAATGAAAAATGGTCAAGGATCATTCCTTGGGTTTATCCTTCTGCATTTCTCCCTTGAAATACTTTTCATTATTCATTTTATTGGTGGTTTATGAAAAAATTCATA
This sequence comes from Viscum album, assembly GCA_963277665.1. Classification (NCBI taxonomy): domain Eukaryota; kingdom Viridiplantae; phylum Streptophyta; class Magnoliopsida; order Santalales; family Viscaceae; genus Viscum; species Viscum album. Next base: position 1,975,232,328 of record OY728122.1, read on the forward strand.
GAACCATTATTTCATAGTGAAATGATCAGAGATTATATATCTGGAATTCGTATGAACATATGTTGGTGTGATAGTGGTAGAGGTAGTGGATCGAATGATGGTCGGTTACAATTTTTTATTCTTAATACGAATTGATGAATGATGATGATCTTGTTTCCTGAATTGATTCATTGCCTGAATCTTACCAATTTTATGATGGAAGGATGAGATGACCTCAAATATGGATTTTTCTAATGAGGCGAGGTTGGTATTGGTGGCTGAAGAGATAGGGAAGACAACAATGTGTGAACCAAGGATTCTGGAAAATCCTGATGAACACAATGTGTGTTTTAGAATAAACGGTGTGTGGGACCCAATGTGATGTTTCTAGTATTTTAGGAAGTAGTGAAGTGACACATGAAGTGTGGTCCCTTCTCCATGATAGGGCTTGTATCTAGGATGATAAATGAACACATGTCCAAGAACATGGTGTTCCAACATGGCATTTACTACCCCACCCAGAATTGTTGGACAGGTTACATAGATAACCATGTGTGATGGTACAAGGGAGAAAATACAAGAGTTAAAACCTTGTGATGGAACATATCTAGAGTACAATGGTGGAACCCAGATTTAAGTTCATGGTTTGTAAGTCTTTCTACTTTCCTTGTACTATCCTTTATATGATACATGTTCTAAATGAACTGGGTCATTATTGATGGGAAGTACCTAGGGTTGAGAAACACGATGTGTGACCCTACTAAATGACGTGTGTAACATTTTACAAGGTTTGAATATCTTTTCCACGATATCATGAAAATTATTTATTAGGGATCATTAATACAAATTTTTCATAAAGATTGTGTGTATCATTTCCTACTCATAGGATTATGATCCTTTCAGTAATAATTTCTAAAGAGTCGTTGTAATTCACTCTATGAGGCCTTGATAAGGGTCCTATATTCATTCTTCATTCCCTATGTTGAGTCATTTGTATTTTCATTACTTACATCACATAGAGTGATCCTCTATATAGCTTGTAAATCCAAAAGGAGTTATTGGTATCACCCCATGGCCCTAGTTGTGATTCTCATTTATGCATCGTATAAATCTTAAAATCAATCAGTGTAGCCCCCTCCTAATAGTTCATGATGAATATTAAATTTTAGGAATACTTCATCAGTGTTATCAAAATCAGGACTACGTTCTCCCAGATGATTGCTTCATTGAATATTTAGACTATATACCAAATGCATGTATATCATAGTCGTGAATTATATAAAGACTACATGTCTTATTTTTATTATATATGGATATTCTTTTTATATGTTTTTTAAATATATTGAATGTATATATGAATATATATTCCCTTGGGTATTAATTTTTGATTTTGGGGTGTGTTACATAGTATTTTTATATTCACCCCTACATGGGATTTACCTACACGTGTCGTGTCTTGTCAAAACAAGGGGCCTTTTGGTGGACCAAGAACAGATAAATAATTGCGGGTTCAGGTTGGCTGAGGTGTTCCTACAGCTTTGAGCAGTTGTCCTAGATCTTATTTTGTTTACTAGATGGACATTGTAGTTTACAGAAACCTAAATTTCGTGGGATTGAATTCTAGACCAGTTTACATTACTGCACTTTACTTCATATCATACCCTTTTGGTTGGTATGTAGTGGTATGAATTCCTTTGGTTCTTAGAGGAATTTACATTTTATAATTTTGTTTTCATGTATATGTGTTTATGTATATAGGTACATAGACATTTTCTCCCTTGTTAGTGATATGCCTACATGGTGCCAGTCACTAGCCCTTGGCCTATTAGAGGGTGGTTTGGGGAGTCGAGGCACTAGCCCCACTAGGACAGTTCTTGACATAGTGGTATCAGTGACAGTCAGTTCTACCTTAGGAACATGAGTATGTAATATTTTATTAGGGAAATAGTGTTACATTTTCAATTCCTGATTTCATACCAAGGACTCTAGTGTTAGTGCGGGCAATTGAAAAATCCATAAAACATGACTCTGATAACCTACTTTTTGACATAGTATATGAGAACAATAGTTGTAGGGAAAATAATGGAACATGCATCATATATGATTGGGTTTTGGTTCTATTTTTTATTGATTCATCTCTCTATATATACACATTGATTGTGGTATATTTTTTTTCCATACATGATCCCCCCGATATGTAAACCATCTTGGATTCAGCATCTTGGTCAGGATGATGATCAACTCAATGATGAGACTTTGATATACAGACCAGTTCCCCAGGTGTTTCTTCCAGGTGGTGTAGTAGTTATACCTCCACTTGTGGAGTAGAATATAGAAGTAGTAGTACCAAAATATGAGGGGTATAGGATAGTAGTTCTCCAATAGTTTCCTAGATAGAGAACCCTCATGTTCTAATGTTATACTAACCCTCATGTGGTTGAGTAAATTCGTAATGTGGTTACCAGAATTTTTCAACTAGTTTGGACACCAGTAGACCGGATGGTGGTCTTGACAGCGAGCCTCTTAAACATATCAGTAGAGAGATGATGGAGTTTTTCTATCCAGACAAATGATGAGTCGACCCTTTAATGGAAATAATTTTAGCATATATAAATAGAGGAGTACTCATTAGCTATAATGGGAGAATTGCACATACATGATCATTTTCAGCTCCATTAGTGTAGCTTAAAGGTGGATGACTATTCCAATAGGTTCACCAACCATTACAGGTACACTATAGATATGGTTTGAGATGAATACATTAGGGCTTTGACCTTCAAGTGTGGTCTGTATTGTGATTTACGAGAAACAATTATAGATTTATACATTATTACTTGTGAAGGGGTTTCATGAGAGACCTTTAGTGGTCAAAGGCTTCTTAGATGAGTAATCACATTTAGTATTATTCATTAGTGTATGAGAAATTTCCAAGACATTTCTATTTGGATGAAAATGTAATTCTCAATGATCCAAAATTGGGATATTTTTCAGGAGGAGATCCCATGATTGAGGATCTCTTGTTTAAGGTTTATATGGTGGATTCAATCAGCCTATGGAGAGGTGGTGCTATTAGTGTGATAGAAAGGGACATCTTTCTCAATATTTTATAACCCTCCACGGTACTATGAGAGAAACAATTTATTGAATGTTGAGGTATATGCAACTATAGGGGCATGAATATCCTCGGGGAGGTGGACGTGGAAAAAGAGTTAGGAGAACATTAGGATGTGATAAATGATTCTACTTATTACCACCACCAACCCCATATAGTCCACGATATAGCCTAGGGAGATAGAGAATAGGGGTTGTGAGAGTAGCAATTGATCATATAATATGACCCATGGGACCCCGTAATGAATCGAGGTATGATTAGTGTGTATTCTAAATTAGCTTTAGTACTAAAAACATAGGTTCTCGTCATTCCCTTCCCACCAAATATCTTGTTCGAGAACATAAATTTTCAGTTGAACCATTAACACCGCCCTTATGCATGGAGACACAAATTGGATAAGGCTCAGTGATCACACATCTATACGGATATTGTGACCCGATCCTTGGGGTTAGATTTTTATTTGGAACCACATTGTAGATGTGTGAAAGACTTATGATGTCATTCATGGTATGGAATAGTTATCCATTGTCCACGCCCATATAGACTATTTTAGTTGAAGGGTGAGGTGAATACACAATGATAGAACAAGTTTATCCATTTTTGAGAAAGGGAAAACTAAGAAGCATATTATATACTCATGCATAGGAGGGTGAAGTCAATTACTCATGGATTGGCTAGCCTGATCCTCGGTGCAACAGATGTTATTAGGTTCCTGTTTCCTGTAGTTTTGGCAGAGTTTGAGGATGTATTCTCTGAAGATGATCTAGTATCACCTCCCCAGTAGGGGATAGACTTTTTCATCAACTTACTCATGGGTAAGACACTAATATATTCACTAGAATATCGGATGGCTACAACCGATTATTGCGAGTAGAGGGTGAAGTTGGAGGACATGCATAAGAAGGGTTATGTAAGACCCATGGTTTGACCTTGGGAGGCCCCAGTTTTTTTCCAAAATGTAATAAGGCTTATTGAGGTTGTGTGTGGAATATTGGTTCTTGAACCAGTTTACCATGAATAACATTTATCCACTACCGATGATCGATGGACTCTTCAATTAGTTGATGGGGGAATGATGGTTCTCAAATTTTGACATTCGATCAGGATATCTATAGTTGAGAGTATGGTGTGATCATATAACAATGCTTACATTCAGATTATGTTATTTTCATTATTAGTAGTTTTTTATTCTGCATCGATTGAATAATTCCGTCACAGTGTTCATAGGGAGAATGAACCAGATATTCATTCCCTACATAGAATGGTTCATGGTAGTCTTCAAAGATGATATCCTTGTGTACTCGGTGTCTGAGGAAGAGCATGCGAGGCACATAAGGATGGTTCTAGACATACAATTAGAGTTATAAATCTATGTTAATATCTCAATGTGCTATTTCTAGATTCATTTGTTCCACTTTCTGGGACATTTTAAATCAGTTGGTTAAGTGGTAGTTGACCAGACCAAGGAGGAGGTAGTGTTTGCTTGGGACCCACCTTGTAACATTACAATGGTGCTGAGTTTCTTTTGGATAAAAGGATATTAATTGAGAATCATACATGATATATTCAGGATATTAACTCTAATGACATCATTGACTTTAAATAGGAGTTTTATTATAGGGAATGATAAGTTCCAGCTGACTTTCCAATAGTTGAGGTTGAGTTTGATGAGCGCTCTGATCATGATATTACTAGAGTAGGGTGCCATGTATGTAGTGTTCCATGATACATCTAGGACTATTATTTTAAGTGTCTATATGTATGGGAAAGTTGTAATTTACTGTGTCTCATGCCAGTTTAGGCCACATTATCATAACTACATGACCAAAGATTTTGTGTAGGCAGTGGTAATTAAACATGTGGAAAAACTCCCTTATGGGGGATTGGTTTATCATTGAATCTGATCATAAGAGTATCACTAATATCTTCTCTTATATGGATTTTAACTACAGATAGAGGAGATAGTTAGAGTTATTATAGGACTTTGACTCGGAGGTTATAATTACTCATAGGAAGGGGAAAGTAATGGCAGATTCTCTCAGTAGGAAATCCAGTTCATAGCAGCTAAACAAGGTGTTAGAGCAGTTATCCACATTTCTGATATCCTTTATGGATGATGATAGACCATCTTAACTCTAGTCAATGGATTTAATACCTATGATCTTATATAATTTCATGGAGACAAACCATGGTTAAACTGACCATGTGACCATATGTGGACATATGTCCATAGGACATGTGTTAGATGGATATTTAAAATGTGGGGAGAACATGGTTCTTTTTAGAGGATGCATAGTTATACTGGTGGAATTGGAAGAGGTGGTTCTGTAGGAGATTCAAATATACCTTTTGGAAGTACATCATATAGATTCAATGATGTACCGGGACCTCCAACACCAATTTTGGTGGAAAGGGATAATAATGATAGTCGCATTTTTTTCGATTCCTTACATGCCAGTAGGTGAACGATGAGTAGCAAGTTTTAACAGGTTTAGAAAATCCCATTGATGTGCTATAATGGAAGTGGGATGGGATATTGATGTACATAATTAATGGTTTACCACATACATCTAGGGGTCATGATGCTATATCGGTGATCGTTGACTGACTCACCATGTCATCTGACTTCCTCACTCATTGAGATCAGGGTTCATGAGAAGGATTCTGATATCCCTACATATAGTAGATTATTCGACTCGACAATGACCCATTGATGATAGATTCATAATATGATGTTTATATACCTCTCAGTTTTGGATGTGATTATTAGAGTTGTTGGGACTCTGTTACTCTTTAGAATAGTGGATGATCCATATATGGATGGCCAGACTGAGTGGACCATTCATGTTCTTGATGACATGCTATGAGATTTCATGTTAGACATCAGGAAAAGTTAGGATGATCACCTACCCATGTTGGAGTACTCATACAATAATATATTCCATTCCACCATTAGTATATCCCCATTCAAGGCATTGTATGGGTGACCCTACTAGTCACCACATTATTGAAGTGATCCAGGAGAGTCAACACACATGGGTTCATAGTTTGTGTGATCTACTAATGAGAAGGGGAATATCATCTAGGGGTTGATGAAGACAACATTGAGTCAAAAACCTCTTATCCTAATAGTCATAGGAGGCTTTTGGAGTTCAAATAATGATACCATGTGTTCCTTAGAGTTTAACCCCAATGGGGATTATAGAGATTTTTCCAGGGTGAAAAGTTATCTCTTTGTTTTATCGGCCCTTTCAAGATACTACACAGAGTTGGTGAGTTAAAATACCTCTTAGATCTACCTCCATTGTTGGACCAGATACATGATGTGTTCCATAGGTCATAGGTGAAGAGGTACATGCATGAACCATCAAACTTCATCGACTTGGTTGAGATTGAAATTGATGATTGAATGAATTTTTGTGAGTATCAAGTAGAGATTGAATATTGGTAGGATTTGATCCTTTGTGGGTGAGAAATTACATTATTTGTGTCCGGGGGAAGCACAATAATCACTAGGAGAGTATATGTGAGTGGGAAGCTAAAATTCCTGAATAGTACCCACATCAGTTTTAAAGATATTTTTTGGATTTCTAGGGACATAAATACCTAAAGAGTGGAAAATGTGATGTAATGGATTTTTTCTCTGTATTATTTATAAATATTATGTGGAATAAATTCCAGATAAGAAGCTCATATGGTGTGTTATTCTGAAACCTAGTGTCCTAAGAATAAATGTCTAAAATATATTAAATATGTTAAATCATACACATGAGTGGTTTTCTATAAAAAGTGGAATAAATTATAAATGGGTTCCCAAATATTAAATATGATGAAACCGTTTCATTTAGAGCAATAGATTTACCGTTGGTGTTTCCTATCATCTACCGTAGTGGGTCAACTATAAAATTAGTTTTAGGAAGTTATAATGAATATATTAAATTCAACATTTATTTTATTTTAACGTTACACAACAACCATGTTTCAATTTTTTATTAAGAAGGTCACCAAGGACCCAGGGTAAGATGTAATAACACTAGAGAATTCCCTAAAGGATTTGGAAATAACATTAGTGAAATATCATGATGAACGATGACAACACTGTTGGTCGAGATCATTCTTGACATATTTCAGTCCGCAATGTATCCTTGACTAAAAATGATTCTTTCCTTGTTAGGGCATAGTTATTTCAATATTTCCTTCCCAGTTCATAGAATTAATGATAAAAATAGACCAACCAATGAACAGTTTGACACAATGATGGATCATTCGTGCGAGATGGGTTTTATTTGTGGGATTTTATTCTCAAAGGTCGATTTTTGGAATTGCATTGGTTTTTATCTTGATGATACATATAGAATGGATCAAGGACTGAATGAACAATTGTTATGCTTCATTCCATGGGTATTCCCTTGTTCATTTCCCCACTATAATTCTTTGTATTCTTGTGTGTTTTTCATGGTTAATGAAAAAACAATCGTTTTTCCTTTTTTTGTGGTAAAACTATCTAATATTGAATATTTGGCTTCAGTATGACCTAAATGAGGTGTGTACATAATGCATTGATATAGTTTATACTCCCCCACATGACTTGGTTTGACTGGTTATACGGATAACCCCATGTATTGGTACACGAGAAGAACTACATGGGTTGACACTATTTACTGACACATGGACATAGAACATTGGTGGACCCTAGATTGATTGGAATGACATTTAATTCTTTCTACATTACATGAAGTATTTAATTTACACGACATGATTTAAACAACACATGTCGTTGTAAAAGACCTGAACCTGCGATCAATGAAAAAAATGTGTGACCCTACTATATATCATGTATAAATTTCTTCACGTATATTTTCTCTTTTTAACAATATAATTTTCATGATTCATTTGGTTTCAGGCCTCTAGACATTTACATGAATGTTGGTGTGTATCGTTTTCTACTTATAGTCATATAATACCATCTACATGCCTTTCTGGTTAGAATCATTGGAATACACTCTAAGAGACCTAGAGAACGAACCTCTTCTAATTAATAGTGCCCTATGTAGAGTTCATAGAATTTACATGACCAAAATCACTAAGTGTTAGTCCTTTGTATAGAAGGTTAATCCAAATTGAGTTTTTGATATCACCCCATGGCCTTAGTTGTGATCCTCATTTTCATATCATATCTCTTATCAGATCTATCAGTGTATCTCTCTCATGATGGTTCCCAATGAAATTTAATTATGAGGCATACGTCATCAGTTCTATCAGACTCAAGAGTGTGCTATCTGGTATTAGTTCTTCATGGAATCTTCAGACAAAATACCTAGTGCTAGTATATGGTAGTTTTGGCATACCAATAGACAACGTGACTTTGTTTGCGTATATTTGGATATTCATATTATTTGTGTTTTCAACAAATACTCTATAGAAAAAATTGTTTCATCCTTTCTGTATTTATTTGTGGTTTTAGGGTGTCATTCTGAGTGTTTTTATACTCACCATTGTAAAAGATTTTCTTAGACATGTCATGTCTTTTGAAGATGGGAAACCATTTGATAGACAAGGACAGGATAGGGAATTGTGAGTTCTGGTAGGTCGAGGTGTTCCTATGGCTTCAAACATCATTCCTAGTGCCTTTTTGTTTTATAGGATGGACATTGTGGTTTACAGGTTCTTTCTATTGGATGGATTGTATTGTGGAACCGATTACCTTATTACACTTTGTTTCCTATCATACTATATTGTTTGCGATATAGTGGTATACATGCATTTGGTTCTTAGTAGTTTTTACATTTTATCCTATTTTGGGATTGGATATGTGTGTGTGCACATATGAACATAGTAAATGAAACCTATATTTTTTGTATACCGACATGGATCTAGTAACCAACACCTGGAATATTTGAGGTAGTATTGGGGAGTTGTGACATGGTCCCCACTGGGATGGTTCATGATATTTTCACTCGAAAAAAAAATTACATTGTGCCTCCTTGATATGTTGAGGGAATTCCCAGTATCAAAAAAATGGAATATGATTTAATAATTTTTCCCTTTAATTTTGTAATAATGTGTTTTTCAAAATTTATTTCCTTCTAAATGTAGTTAAATCACTCCATCACTTTCATAACAAATTCCTGATAGAAGGAGATTCCATTAACATTGGATGAATAGCCACTGTACTCCCAGTTTTGATGAAATTCATATTATGGATGGTATTTTAGACATAATATTTCACTAATGGTTTTATAATTTTCAACTAATATAATCCATTTATTAATTTTAATCATAATAAGTTGTCCCGTTATCAAAGGAATATTAATAGAAAAAAATTCATCACATCTTTATGCATTTTATATGTTTATTATTTTATTTCTTATGGAATTAAATATTAGAAGGGATAAAATAATAAGCAAATCACAAAGGAAATATATATCCAAAATAGATTTGAGAATCTAATAATAGACAATCCATTTAAATACAATAGAGCATCTAGTAGTTATGGGTATCATTCCTGAGTCAAAGACTAACTCCTATAGTTGCATGTCTCCTTCCACTATGTACACTTATAGTCTAAGTTATCACCTCATATTGGAGAGGTTTACTCCTCACATCATCCTAAAAAAAGTAAAAATATATACACACATGTAGGTGAGGGTTCTCAGGAGTGCAATATAAAACTGTTAAATTTGAACATAGGCCCTTATACACGTTTAATTTAAAATTTATGATGTCTTGAAAATATGTATTTAACTACTTATAAATATCATCACATCCAGTGAAAAATTATTTCACGAAAATAACCAGACATACATGGGTTCACTAAATTTATCAAGACCAGTTGGTATGAAAAATAAATGCGCGATAAAGTTAAATTGAAATAAATTTAATGTTGAGAGTTTAAATTTAAATTAAATGAACAATAAAATTCATATAAATACCTCCATTGGTCCGTAAATTATATTAATTTTAACTCCCAAATTTAAATTAATCAGTTAATTTTATTTTAAAAAAAATTAATAAAAAAATTATTACTTTTTTAAACCAATAAATTAATATTTCATTAATTTAATTTATTTCTTGAATAAAAATATTTATCTAAATAATTTATAGTTGCAATTAAATTTTCATAACCCTGAAATTCTCACTCTGGGCCATTGTAGGTTAAACTGAACATTGAAATGTACACTCTATGAATTGGAGATCACGCCCAGGACCTTTACTGGCCGAGTAGACTATGTGCAGTGATGTATGGGGCATAGAAAATCCAATTAGTCTCATTTGGGGTTGGTATAACTCTCACTGGACCACTACATTAGAATATCATGTACATGAGGAGCTATTCTGAGAAGAATTTTTATATAGAAATGGATTCATGGGGAAGGGTCAGGACTAGGGATATAAGTTCTTGGAAGAATATCATGTGAGGTTAGATGATCCCCAGTAGAGGTTGGCATTGTCTGTTGTAGGGGCTCGATTAACTGCATGGGATTACGACCAAATGGTACAACTAGTTCATTGATGGTTTGAAGGAGGTTTTCCATGGTGTTGTTAATGTGGAGGGGTGTGGGTGCTATTGACAGTGAAGAATACAATGACCATTGTAGTGAAAATGATTGGAATGGAGCTCAAGTGTTCAAATGAGGTGGATGGGATTTTGGTCATACATATGGTTAGGTGTGGTAAGTGCCACCGGTGTTAGTGTATGGAACCCCGACCTATCATTTCCAGGAAGGGGGACCTCTCGGAATGAGGTGGGATATGGTGATGGTGTTGGTGTATGTACATTGTATGATCCATCATGTTCAACTATATCTATTTGATGATTTTTGTTTTCATAAGAATCTATTGTCGGACCCATCTAGATTGTCCATACAGGAATCATGAAATTGTGATAATGTTAATCATTGAATTATGAGTGGTATCATGGATCATCGATGATTCCTTAGACATCACAATGATCCCCAAGACTATATTCATATTAATAGAAAATATTTCCATGTATTAATTTCATGAATGGTTTCTTTCTCCCTCAGGGATATGGATGGAAGAGAGTTGATCACTATAAATGTTTGATTGAGTTTCATACCTTGCACACACAAAATTAGCACCTCATCTACTTTTATAGTGTAATTGTAAATTACTTCGTCAGGGTTCGCAACCTCCATTTAATTGACATCCACTAAATTTTTAATAAATAAAAAAATATATAGAAAAATATGCATCATATATATTATTTACATTTCATAACATAATTTTAATATTTATTAATTATATTATGTGATAAAATATAGTCATTAACTCAACTCAGTCATCCTGTTAATATTAAACTAATCATGAATAATAAAATAATATTTTTTTGTATAATAATATTCTATGTATTTATATGAAAAATGTTAAATAATTTTAATAAAGAAATACAACAAATTAATGTATACTTGAAAAATATTTCATTTGCTTATTTATCAAAAATTTATACATATTGGAAAACTCTCAGGCCTCGTAGTGGGACCCAACTTGTACTCCATTACAATTAAATAGAATATGGTAGATTATTGAATGGTTTATAGTTTTTAAATCTCAAGGCCCATATCGCAATAGATGTTAATAATATTCACAGACCAAGAGGGGAATCTAGAAACCAGTCATGAAACCTAAAGAGATATTTAGTTATTATAGAAGTGAAAACCAAACAACATAAATAGAATGTGTAATATAATATCATTGTCATTCAATATCTCATAATGAAGTTACAAAAATGATTCATCCACATTTCCATCAATAATTATCTATTTATCTTACTTTATAAGAATAAATTTGATAATAAATGACATGTATTTATTGATGTTACTACCATCTTTATCATCTATGATTGTGATATCACCTCCTCAACTTATAAGTGAAAAATTATATCATGATAACTCAACCATTTCTATGTCAAAAATGATAAACCCAACAAAAAATACCTCAGCGCATCCTCATTGTCACAGTTTTCTCCTCCACCAATGTATGCAATCAAGTATAAAAAATTAATAATGATCTCCATTCGGGAGAACAATGCTTATGAAAATTGATTAAAACTTCCAATGCCACCTGAAACATATGGTGTTCTAATGTGTAGGTATTTCCTCATGATATCAGTAATATAGATCACCATGTTCATGCATAATGAGAATAAGTATTAATTATTATATGCCCCTCAAAACCTTATAGTCATATATAAAATATGTAATGTAATTATGATGTGTCTAGGCCATATGACATATTTATAATATTAATTTCATAGTATCTTGAGGTTATTATAATATCCTATAATCTACTATAACCTTTTTATAAGAAAATTACTCTACACATATTACCATAAAAATAATTGTGGTAGGAATTCCTATAATATAATTGTATGTACACTTACTGAATATCTCACTATACACAATGTATTGTAATCAAAATTACTAATAATTTTGAGTCTAAGGATACAAATTTTACAACATCTTAATTGAAAAGACTTGTTTTTTTCTTGATTTAGAACGATCTAATAATTTCTTATGCTTTCTAAAAACTGATTCCCCATTAATTAAATTATCCAAAACATGATTTGTGAATTTTTCTTCTTTTTTTACAGAAAATAATGGATATAGAATTTATACGAATCCAATTGAGAAAAACATATTTATCATACATTTGTGAAATGTGTGTTCACTTAGAAAGAATTCATCATGCGTGAGATGAGATAACCAGAAATGTTAGAGGAATATTAATGAACAATTAATTACTATACTATTAAAATAAAAGTGTATCTATTTCTTTGAATCGTATAAAATAATTCTTCATTAAACATGTTCCATTTTGATCATAACCCATTGGATAATTATGTTATGATATTTTCGTAGAAGTTTTTGATGTGGGAACTTCATATATTTGGTTTCATTGGATTGTTCAATAGTCTCTTTCTAAAAGAATTATGAATGCTCTAATGGAAGATAATGAGATATATGAAATGTATGAATTGTTTAAGAAGGGAATTTTTTTTAATTTAAAATTGATAAGGATTGTGTTTTATAATTAGGGAAGATATTATGTGTGACATGTGATTCCAAATTGAATATAGAATTGTTTATTTAAACTCATAGTTTCCAATTTTCAATTCACACTTATAGTACAAGGATTTATAGAGACCATCTGGATTATTACTGTTGGGTTGGAATGAAATATGATATTACTAAATTTACTATGAAATTTTCTACTAGTAAATATTTTAAATTAGAATCAAAATAAAAAAATGGAAGATTTTTCTTTTTCATATGACTAAGTAGAAATGGGAATATATACATATAGATTTCGTGGTGGGATTTTCAAGAAAATTGATGCAATTTTTTAATTTGGTTATTGTTATTTTATTTACTAAATATTCATATTTCCTACGCTTCTGAGATAATCACTATTTAGATCTACATTATCGAATATATATCAAGGAGATAGTTATGTAACATGGAGTTCCTCATCACATTGTATCTAATTATGACACTATATTCACATAAAAGTTATATAAAATACTTTCAAATTCATTGGATACTGAACTAAGTTTCAGTATGACTTTTCATCCTTGATCTGATGGAAAATATGAGTAAACAATATTGACATTATAAGACGTGCTTCTTTATTTTTAAATCACTTAACATAGAGGATAACATCATCATATTTATTAAGATTATATTTTATATAATAAGTGTTTTCATTAGAGAATACATATTTCATGTGTTGAGGAAATATATAGAATGAAATGCCAGACTCTGAGATTTTTGGATGAGAAATTTTAATGGATATTAGGGAATAAGGACCTGAACGTTTACCAATGGAAATTTCCCCTATTTATAATTATTTCAAATAGTATAAATGATATATATATCCTTGTTATCCCAATAAAAACATCATATATGATATTTTATTAAATTAAGGAACTTATACTGATGGAATTGTAACTTGCCACTTGGAATAGTAACATAACCATTAGGAATAGTAATTTGGCCTATAGAACTGTAACCTATCATGTAAATGTGTAAATAAAATTTATTGATATTATAAATTAAAATATAATATAATTATATCAATGTATAATTAATTATATGTTTCAAAAAATATAAATTAGGTGTAGCTATTTTTGTAAAAAATAAATATGTCATTAAAATTTTATAATTAATGTAATAATTTTACAAAAAATTATTTTTCCATTAAATTTACTTTTTAAATAGTATTTTTTTCTTATTAATATAGGATATTTATATGGGAACATAATTAATTTTTCAATGATTCACTAAATTGGATAGAATTTTATAATTGATAATTTTTTGAATAAATGACAATTTTATTTAAAAATTGTAATTTAACGTATTTGGAAAATTATTTAAAATAAATGGATTCAATAATAGAATTAAAATTTTCTATAAATGGTGTGTGTTAATTATTTTTTAACTTTCTAAAATAGTTGAATTTTTTAGTGAAGAATAAAATATGATATTTTACAACATATGGTAAATACGTGATTTTTTTCCTTTTTTGAGTTGTGGATTTTTTAACCACTATTTTATGGAACAATCCTATAAATATTATTTTTAGTATATCAAATAAAACCATTCATAGTCATGAGACAAAATAATATATTAATGAATAAAATGATAAATAAACACCTACTCCTCTTTTAATAGTACCCTTTTTCCATGAACTATCTGATCCTTTAATATTGCCAAAATTTTGAAAAATACACATTTCATCCCCCTCCCCCATTTTAACGATATTTTGGTCTCATGAAAATGTAAAACCTAGTATCCACAAGGATTACCTCATGGAGAAAATATTCTATATTTAAATTCATCTTTTTTTTCATTTAATTTCATTTCAATTTCATTAATTTTCATATTCTATCCTCACCTCCATAACCAAATATATATTGGTATATCTATTATATTTTTAATAATATATTGTTATTTTTTATGGAATGAACCATCATCAAACTCATTATCTTATACCATTTATTCTAAAAATGAAAATGTTATCTCTCACAAGTCGATTTACCATCAATAAGGATGGTGCATTTTCATTTTCCATAACGGCCTACAAGTTTGGAAATAAAACAATTAATATGGAAAAAAGATATTATATAATACATAGTAAATATACATATAATGTTATGGAACTGATTTGTATACATGATATTAAATAAAATTATATACATTCATGATGGTCGTAAAATCCTCAAAAATAAAGTAAATCATTTTCGATATTGTTTAATCTTATTAAACCTCATAACATATAAAAAATGATATATAAGATCATTTAAGATTTGGTACATTAAATAATAATTTATTATAATAATTTATTTATAATAAACTTCAATTTACACAATGTTCCACACAAGTATAAATGCAAATCGATCGTGAAAAAAAAAGAAAATGAACACTCATAATGATGGAATTAAACTCTATAACCCATCCAACTGGGAATAATTGAACTCAATTAAATGATAATTAATAAAATAAATGTATGAGATATTTTATATTTTTTATTAATTATTATAATTTGAATATCCACGATCATAATGTGAATAAATCATTCATTCTAAAGGAATGGATATACTCAAACCCAACTACCATTCTTTGAATTATTCCACATTCATCCCAAATTTTTTTGTGGATGTTCAATTAATATTCCTCATACATAATTTACTTTTTCTTACATTTTAATTTTTTATTACATTCATCTTTCCTATTTGATTCCATGAAAAATTCATATATTATCTGAATCAAATCATCTTTCTAAAAACGCATCTTTTACTTCTCTGGAGATTGTTTCTTCTTCACATGACATTGATGATTACTATACCATGTATGTTATTCCCTTTTTAGAACCCTCATGTTTATTCATGAATTTATGATTCATTAAATTCTCATGAAAACCATTTCCTTTCCATGAATTTTTTAATGCCGAAGTATGATATATGGTCTATGTGTCTTACTTGATTATATAAATGATATAATGTAATATGTACTCCCAGAATTATATAGCACTCCAATGCATTGGGTATTGTGATGTTTCTTGTGAAATAAGGGGAAATATTCATAAATATGATTCTATATTTGTGTAAATGAATATTTTATTATTATGAACCTATTTTATGTGTGAACATTATGTTATAAGTATTCACAACTATTTTTATTAGTTGACCATTAAGACATGGTATTTAATTTTTATCTATTTCACATTACATGGATTTATCAAATGCTTCCTATCATGATTATGATTATGATTCAATGTTTATTTTATGATGACGATGGTTATATTCACCAATTTTATATTTAATCATTCCATTATCCATCACCTTATAAGACTTTTACCCCACCCCATTATTTGTTTTATTTCTAGAGATAACTACATTTACCGAGGAGATTATGATATTTTAAATAACAAAGTATATGATTTTAAATAAATGTTTATTTTTATTTATTCATATTTGATGTATGGATAATTTTCCACATGATAAAAAAAATTTGGATCCTAGTTTTCGAATTGGGGTTTTTAGATTATATATAAAATGATTTAATATTTATGTATGAAAATTAGTGTTTTTAATGTTTTTATCAGAGTATGGTTTAGTTTGTTTTTTAAATAGAACTAGTAAACAATATTGAAATAATAAATATATTTTAGCAACCAAGAATATATATTTCATAAAAATATTAAACATAAGGATCCCACATGATATGCATTTACAGTTAATTACAAGATGAAAAAATTATTTATTTCGAAAATCATGATTTATTTGTTTTCTATCCGTTTGAATTTGTGAAATAGGTGGGAACTAGTTGTTGAGTCAATAAGGTTTTCCTTATGACTTTTCCATTCCATCTTGTTTTGAAAATCACAAACACCTTATCTTAAGGAATGTTACTTTTATAAGAAAAATCGCTTTTATAAGGAAAATCGCTTTTATTAGGAAAATTGATTTCTTAAGGAAAATTTCTTTCATAAGAAAAATAATTTCTTAAGAAATTTCTTTTATAAGCATAATAGCTTTTATAAGAAAAATTATCATTATCTTATTTTCATCCATATTTTTATTAAGTAAGAGATTCGGATTCATTTCAATTTTCTCAGAATCGTTGAAACTTTGATATAAAGCATTCAGTTTTAGGATTCGGATTCTGGATAAGTACTATAATGAAGTTTCATTCTGAATTCTGGATATGAAATCTGACTAAGTTCTATTCCAGATTCAGGATACGAATCCTGATGAAGAATTCTCATTACGAATTCTGAAGAATAATTCTCATTATGAATTCTAATGAAGAAATCTCATTCCAAATTCCCATTACGAATTCCAATGAAGAATTCTCATTACAAATTCTGTTGACGAATTCTCATTACGATTTCTGATGAAGAATTCCTATTCCGAATTCTCATTCCGAATTCACCTATTAAACAGAATTTGAGTATCTTTGTTTTATACACTCTGAATTAATTTAGACTTCGAAAAATATCATTGTTAGACTCCGAACGTTTATATTTCTTACATTTCTATAATTTGTCTACTCTTATTATTTTCATTACACTCCAAACCTTTACTCCGAAGCGTTCATTCCAAACCTTTGAGTCAGAATTAAAACGATGTCGTACATTCTGTTACACTTGTTTTGTTATAAAACGATGTCATCTGTTTTGTTATAAACTAACCGTTGTCTAAGTGACACGTGTACAGGTCCCTCCGATCTTTATGGAAAATATGACCGTTGGAGAAGGAGCTGACCTTACCTATAAATAGGAGCTCATTTGAAAGAGCTCGTTGTTGAAAAAAGTGCTGAAAGGCCGACTAATTTTCTTGAAGTGATTTCTAGAGAGAGAGACTCTTATTAACACTCAACGCTTCGTGCGACTCCGAATGTTGGTGATTAAATTCGAGGGCTTTCGGGGATAGGAAGACAGAGGTGCCGACTACCTTGAAGTTCGAGGGCTTCCTTGCTGAGGAAGACAGAGGTTTCCAACTACCTTAAAGTTTAGGGCTTGCGAGGATAGCAAGACAGAGACTCCGATCTTCGTATCGAGGGCTTACCCTAGTGTGGGTAAGACAGACTTCCTTGAAAGTATAAATCAAGGGACCTTTCTCCATGTTTGTTGGATACCCTTCTCTTTGGGTTAAAAGACTTATATCTTGTTACTTGTAGTTTTACTACTTTTTTATATTTCGCTGAATTTTTTAATATAAGGAAAGTATAACTTTCTTATACTTCCTTACTTGTACTCTATTACATTTAGATTATATACACTTTAAGGTAGAATCTCATATTGTAATCTTTTGTTAAGTGTCAACTTCCTGAACCATATTTCCGTAACCTATGTTCGGAATCTCTTTCCAAGTTTGCATTTGGAATTAGAGGTGTTGTGAATCTACTAAGTTTAACATTGTTAAAAATATCCCTTTCCTTTGCTTAAGGAAAACATAGTTATTCTTAACTAACTTTAAAGTTTGCAAAGGAATTTTTAAAGTTTACAATTCACCCCCCCCCCTCTTGTAAATTGAGCATCTACATCACTATTTCGATCCTACAATTGGTTTCAGAGGTTGGAAACCTCTTACTCTATACCAATCTTACATTTGGTATCAGAGGAGGTCTCTGAAATACTTATACTCACAAATAAGTATTTCTTTCTCACTTTCTCATTCCGAAGATTACCATTGCGTTTCCCATTCCGAACTTTGTGATTACGAACTTTTTCTACTAACAAGGTTGTGTGCAAAGTTATTTTAAGTATGGAAGGAGTCAATGCTGGATCAATTAATAATCTGAATCCTACAAGACCACCAGTCTTTGATGGTAATGACTATGAATACTGGAGAGATCGTATGAAGAATTTTGTTATCAATACTAGAGTAGACAACTTTGTTATGTTTACTGGTGATCATAAAATTCCTGACAAGTAAGTCGGATCTTTTACTAATCAAGAAAAGCAAGAATATCCACTAAACTATAAGGTGCGCAACACTTTACTATGTTCAATGACCAGAAATATATATAGCCAAATTTCTTCTTGTGAAGCATCTAACTTTATATGGAAGAAGTTAGAGGTTACACACTTTGGGAATTCTAATGTGATTTAGACTAGAATTGCTATGCTTAGAGCTGAATATCATGGCTTCAATTTTCCTTATGGAGAACCTATCTGTAAAGTTCAACAAAGATTTATGACTATTGTCAACAGTCTACAATCTATGGGAGAGAAAGGATTATATGATAAAGCTCTTGTGGATAAAATAATTAATATTATGCCCAATGAGTGGGAATCCAAGATAACAGCTATAGATGAGAACAGGAAGGTCACTCAAATTACTCTTGATGAATTATTTGGAACTCTTCTACAACATGATACTAGAATTAAGAGAGATGCAGAAAACATCAAGAAGTAGAATGAAAATGGTACTGTGCATTTACTACAACTTCAAATCAGATGAATGCTAAGACTCCTGAGAGAGTAACCAGATCCAAGTCTAAGAAAGTTATTTTCCAACACGAATCAAGTGAGAGTGAAGTTTCAGAAAATGAATTAGAAAATCTTGCTCGAAGGATGAACAAGATAGCCTGCCAGAGAAATTTTCAATCTAAGTATAAGAAAATGGATTGGACAGATAAGAAAGATGGAGAAGTTACTTGTTATGAATATAAAAGAGCTGGACATATTAGACCAGATTTCCCTATGCTCAAAAAGAAAGAAAGGAAGGAAAGACATTCAGACAGGAACAGAAAGAAGTATTATAAAGCTAAAGCTAAGAAAGTTCTGAAAGCTAATGACACCTGGAGTTCCAGTGGTGGTGACTCTTCAGATGAATCTTCTGATTATGAATCATAAGGATAGAATAATCTTGGTCTTATAGCCAGATTACCTATTTATAATCATTGTCTTATGGATATGGTACGGAATGCTGAATCTTTGACCAATGTTTCTTTAAATTCTAATGATAGTAAGTATTATAACTCTTCTGATGAAGAATCATCTTTGGATGAAGAAAATACTTTACCCACTTATGAAGAAGTCTCTAGGTTTGCTGAACTTCTTGAGATTGAGAATTCCAAACTCAATAAGAAACTTGATGAGGCAAACTCTAGGAATTCTATTCTTTCAATAGAGATATCAGATCTTTCTAAAGATCTTGATAAGAAAAATGCTGATTTTGAAAATATTTCAAAAAATCTTGAGGAAGTAAGTTTTGAGAAGAACAAACTTTCTAAAGAATTAGAAAAAGTAATTTCTAAAAAAATGTTTTCGAGTCTAGCTCTAGTTCTTAAACTAATGATTTTGAGGATAAAAACATGGTTGTAAAACTCAAGTCCAAAATTTTTTCCTTAAAGAAGTGTTTATCAAACATTACCCATGGTAAAGAAAATTTTGATAAGATGTATTCCCAAATACGACCTTTAAGAAATAAATCCGGATTTGGTTATACCCATGCAAAACCTATTTTTAGTAACAATTATTTTATTCCTCAAAGTGGACCATTTTGTAACAAGTGTCAATGTGGTGGTCACTGGGAAAATAATTGTTCCTTAAACCAAATCCAATCTCTAGGATTTCACAAAGATTACTTTTCTAAGAAGATGTGGGTTCCTAAAATTATATTGTCTGGAAATCTCGGATCCAAACAAGTTTGGATTCTGAAAATCAAATTTTCTTATTAATTTCTGGAAAACAAAGAGAGTACCAGAAACTATACATGGTACATGGATAGTGGATGTTCCCGGCACATGACTAGTAACCAAAGCGTTTTTGAAAAGATTATCAAAACGAAAGGAGGAAAGGTAACTTTCGGAGATAATGCTAAGGGATAGATTGTTGGTATTGGTAATATTGTTTTTTTGGTAAAACCTTGATTTCAAATGTTCATATTATTAAGGGTCTTAAGCACAACCTCATTAGCATAAGTCAGTTATGTGATGAAGGTTACCTTGTGAATTTTAGGAATGAGAAGTGTTTAGTTCACAATTCCAAGGAAGAATTTATTCTCTCATCCAATAGGCAAGAGAATGTCTACACTTTGAACCTAAAAGACCTCAGGAGTCAAGATTTATCTTACTTAAGTGCAATGGAAGATCATTGCTGGTTATGGCATAGAAGATTAGGACACTGTAATATTATAAACCTATGTAAACTCTCTAAGAAGAAACTAGTTAAGGATCTACCGGAGCATAGATTTGATTCTTCTAAAGTTTGTGATCCTTGTCAATATGGCAAGAAACATAAATCTAGGTTTAAGTCTATCGGTGAAGTCTCAACAACCGATGAATTACAGTTAGTGCACATGGATCTTTTTAGTCCAACCCAAACTGGAAGTATTGGAGGCAAATACTACGTGTTTGTTCTAGTTGATGATTACACTAGATTTACATGGGTCTATTTTCTAACAAAGTAATCTGAAGCTTTTTCCTATTTCAAAAGTTTTAGAGCTCAAGTTAAAAATGAGAAAAACCTTCCATTTAAAACTATTCATAGTGATCATGGAGGAGATTTTCAAAATTATGATTTTGAAACTTTTTGTAGTAAGAAAGGTATTACTCACAATTTTCATCACCTAGAACTCCTCAACAGAATGGTGTAGTTGAAAGAAGAAATAGAATTCTTCAAGAAATAACAAGAACCATTTTGAGTGAATATTCTATTGCTAGACATTTCTGGGCTGAAGTTGTAAGTACTGCTTGCTATACTATAAATCGAGTTTTGATTAGACCTTTTCTTAATAAAACTCCTTATGAGTTATGGAATTGTAGAAAACCAAGACTTTCCTACTTCAAGGTTTTTGGTTGCAAAGTATTCATTTCGAATACTAAATATAATGTACATAAATTCACACCAAAATCAGATGAAGGAATTTTCATAGGATATTCCACAACCTCTAAGGTTTATAGAGTTTTTAATAAAAATACTTGTACTGTTGAAGAAACGGTACATGTAAAATTTGATTAATCAAATCCTTTTGTTTTTAAACCATCCCAGCCTTCTTCCTCGGATGTGTTTTCAAAAAATGATTGTCAACCTTTGATAGAAGAACCTTCTGATAAGGAAATTGTTCTAGAAGATACTTTTGAAACATTTACCCTAGATGACTTTCTACCCTATGTTGATGAACAGGTTCTACAAAACCCAAATTAGGTGTTTCTTAAGAATCATCCCAGTGATAGTATCATTGGTGATGTAAACCAACCTGTAAGGACTAGAAGTTCCTTATGAAATGAAGTAGAACATCAAGCATTTCATTCCCAATTAGAACCTAAAAGCACTGATGAAGCTTTAGGTGATGATGATTGGATCAAAGCAATGCAAGATGAACTAAATGAATTCGAAAGGAATAATGTCTAGACCTTGGATGAAAGACCTAAGGAAAATTCTGTTATTGGAGTAAAATGGTTTTTCAGAAATAAATGTGATGAAAATGGAGTCATTGTTAGAAATAAAGCTAGACTTGTTGCTAAAGTCTATAATCATCAAGAAGGAATAGACTATGAAGAAACCTATGCTCCAGTAGCTAGACTTGAATCTATCTGTATTCTACTTGCCTTTGCAGCTTTCTTTAATTTCAAACTTTTCCAAATGGATGTGAAATGTTCTTTTTTTAACGGTTATGTTCAAGAGGAAGTTTTTGTAGAACAACCTCTTGGCTTTGAAGATACAATACATCCTGATCATGCTTTTAGACTTACCAAAGCTTTGTATGGCCTTAAACAAGCCCCACGAGCATGGTATGATAGACTCACTGGATTTTTGCTTCAAAATAACTATGTTACGGGAAATGTAGATCCAACCATTTTTATAAAAAAAGATAAGAAAAATTTTTTTATTGTTCAAATTTATGTTGATGACATTATATTTGGTTCAACTCAGCAATCTTTGATTGACACTTTTGCTAGTATAATGAAATCTGAGTTTGAAATGAGTTTGATGGGTGAGTTAACATTTTTCCTTGGTTTTCAAATTTCTCTAAAACCAGAAGGAACCTACATATCTCAACATAACTATAATAAAGATCTTCATAAAAAGTATGGTTATGACAACACTAAGAGTATAAGTACTCCCATTGGTACCTCAAACTCTTTAGATCTTGACGAAGCTGGGAAACCAGTAGATCAAACATCTTTTAGAGGTATGATAGGAAGTATACTTTACTTAACAGCTAGTTGACCAGACTTAATGTTTTCAGTATGCTTATGTGCAAGATATCAATCCAATCCTAAGGAATCTCACTTAAAGGTAGTTAAAAGAATTTTTCTCTACCTTAAGGGAACCATGGATCTAGGATTATTTTATACTTCTAGAAATGATTTTTTTCTAAAAAGCTTTTATGATGCTGACTTTGGTGGAGGTAGAATGGATAGAAAAAGTACATCCGGAACTTGTCATTTCTTAGGAGATTCTTTAGTTTCTTGGTCCTGCAAGAAGCAACATTCTGTAGCACTCTCCACTGCTGAAGCTGAATATGTTGCAGCTGGAAGTTGTTGTGCACAAGTGCTGTGGATGCAACACATACTCACAGACTATGGCTTGAGTTTTACTAAAACTCAAATTTTGTGTGATAACACAAGTTCCATTTCCCTCAGTAAGAACCCTGCAAATAAATCCCGTGCAAAACACATAGATATTATACATCACTTTCTTAGGGATCACACACTTAAAGGAGATATTATTCTTCAGTTTATCGGAACGCGAGAACAACTTGATGATATTTTCACAAAATATTTGCCTTCTAATAGATTTGAATATATTAAATAGAAGTTACGAATGATAACCATAAGGTAATCTTTCTTAATTAACTTTCTGTTGAAAAAATCTCCTTACAGTAATAAACTCCTTTTCATAGGGGGAGTACATTTGATTGTTTGTTTAACAAAAATTTTCAATAATTTGTTTTCAAACTTTTCGGAACGAAGATTTCCGGAATGGAGATTTCTGGAACTACAATTTTTTTCTAAAATGCACATATTCGTACAGAATACTTCTGGAATGGAAGTGTTCGTATTGAAAATTTCAGGAATGGAAAATTTCGTACTAGAATTTTTCATAACTGTATTTTCATACTAAATTCTTCGTAATGTGTTTTTCGTACTAAATTTTCCATAATGAATGTTCCGTAATGAGTTTTTCATACTAAGTTTATTTTCCATAGTAAAATTTTTGTGAAATCTGTCTTCTCATAATAAAGTGTTTTTCTTAGTCATTGTTATATTACCCATTACGAATAATCATCCTAATCCAATCCGAAAGGTATGATTACCTTACTCAAGTTTTCGTAATCATATTTTGATTGCTGGCATTTTCTTGTATTATGTTTTTGGATTTTAGTTTTCTTAATTCCTTGTTTAAATAAAAACCTCAAAAAGATCGGATTCAAGTTTTCAACCATCAAATATGATCTCAGCTTATCACAACAGTTAGATCAACTGTGTAAGTTGAACCGTCATTTCATTGCCTATATAAAGGGGACCCAAATACTCGTCCCACATCGATTTCAAGCTCTCGCGTCTCGATGCTCTTCCCCTCTGTTTTAAGGCCGTTCCGAACTACAGTTGTCTCTATTCCGAAATTCTCAGAGGATTACAGATCCGAATGTCTGTGGATTTAGCGTCTCAATAAATGTCATCCCCCAAGCCAAGTTCACAATGGTTAGTTTACAGAGAAAGGTTAGTCCACTCGGATTTCTTCAACAACTATGATTCTCTTATTTCAAAGAACATTAAGTTGAATGGCTGGGAAGATGTTGATGTATCCAAACCGGGGACTGAAGACGATGTTTATACAGAGTTACTTGTTGAGTTCTATGAAACAGTTTCCTTCTTCCAGGAAGATAATAGGGAGAAGTTTTTTTTTAACTCTTATGGAAAGACCTACAAACTTTCTTATACTAAGGCATCAATCTTGGTAGGGTTGTCCTTTGAAGGAGAAGCCGAATTTATTTCTCATGATTTTTCGGACTCTAAGGGTAGCTTCGACAAAGAAAAAGCCTTAGAAACTCTCGGACTGGCTGATGACAAGGCTCCGAAGATTGCCAGTTTATCCACAAATTTCCAGATTCTAGAGTTTTGGGTGCAAGGGCTTATCGTACCGAGGAAAGGTTGATAAAGACAGCTTGAAGAATAGTGAGATTTATATCTTAGATTTTCTATTAAATATAAGGATGTTTAACTTCATGAGGCACATTATTATAACCATTGAGAATCTTTTGAATGGAAATCTCCGAGCTCAGATCGTAATGTACCCAGAAATATTATGAAAGTTGATAGTTCGGTGCCTTGAATCTTTCAAGGAAGCCTGCAGATCTAAGCCAAGGGTTTGTAAAATTTTGTTGGTTAGTGATGACACCCTTAAGAGGATGGATGTGTCTTTCAACAAGGAAATTGGTGAGTTTGTTGATTTGCCTAATCAAGAAGAAACGGTTCCGAAGGCTGCTGAATCGGAATCATCCAAACCAGTAAAGAAAAGAAAGTTGAAGGAAGTTGCAGCTGAAGTCAAAGATCCTAAGTCTAAGGAAGATCAAACTGCACCTCCCAAACCAAAGAAGAAGAAGGCCTATCTTGATGAGGTTGTTGCGAAGTGGAGAGAAGATAAAGAGAAAAGGAAAAAGGGGATCCACAGTTCGGATTGGACCCTGTGGAAGCTAAGGCCCTGAAGGAGAAAACTGCTGATGAGCTTCAAAAACAAGTAAAGGAAAAGAAGCTTAAGAAGAAGATTTCAAAAGCCAAGGCAGTCCAAGCATTGTTGAAATTTAATGAAATAGTATCTGGACGCATTCCAGTTCCAAGATCTTTCTCCTTGGAATCTCTACTAGAGACTCCAGGAAGAAACCTTGATTTTCGGGAAGAGACTACAGCTGAGCATGTTGAGCAAATTGAGCAGATTCAGTAAGTGGGTTAGGAAGAAGAAGTTGTTGAAGGAAGTGGTGAAACAGGAGATCTTTTGAAACAAGTGGATGATTATAAAGGATCACTTTCGGAACATCTATCACTCCGAACATCAGAGGCTGAATCCTCTAAGTTAGTAACTCCATAGAAGGATAAGAATGAGGAAGATGTTGTTCAAAAAGTTGTTGATGAGATTGTTCAAGTGTCTACTGGCGAGCAGAAATCTCCTGATCAAGAATCAATTCCGAAAAAAGACAAGGGAAATCAACTCCTTGTTGAAACTCTGAAGTCAGTGGCTAGAAAGAAAAGGGAATTTGGTGATTCATCTAAAAGGAAGTGGGAGCTTATTGAGGAAGAAATCTCTCCAAGCAAGATTTCAGATTCGAAGTCATCCTCGTTGGGGCATGACTTTGTTGTTCAGTCCTTAAAGAAGTTGGTGGGAACCATTCCGAACTTCTCTAGTATTGACTCAAGATGCCAGATGCTCTAACATGCTCTAAATCAGAAAAATGACTCTGTATCTATTGTTATGGACAAGTTCATTGAGATTGAGGCTCAGTTCAAAACGTTTTTTGTTGGTTACAAAGCTCATAGAAGATCTTGTAAGAGGATGAAAAAATGGTCGAAGAAGACAGTGGAAGAGATGAGGTTGTTCGATGAGTTTCAAGACAATGTTAATGATGCTTTTGAAACCAAGGACAAGAAGATAAATGAGTTAACTGCATCCTTTGAAGAGAAGTTGACAGAAGAAAAGAACTTCCGGATTCAAGAAGTGAGAGATCTGAATGGGATGCTGAATTCCATTTCTCAAAACTGGAAGTTTGAAAGGGATCATCGGATTGATTTTTAAGAAAGGATGAAGGCTCAGGAAGAAAAGATCAAAGCTCAGGAAGAAAAGCTGAAAGCCCAGGAAGAAAAAATTAAAGCTCAATCCGCAAGAATAGTTGTCTTAGAGAAGCAAGCTGAAGAACATCATAAAGACCTGAAGAAGATCAAGACTATTCTAAAGGGGATCATGGAGAAGGAAAAAGATACGAAATAAACAAATCCGATCTTTTTGTTGTATTCTTTTTGTTGCTGTGATTTCAAATTTAATGAAAGTCATGCTTGTCGTTTCTATTGTTGTCATTACTAATTTTTCAGTTACTTTTTTATTTTTTTCCATTCCCTCCAATTCTTTTTGAAAATCACAAAGGGGGAGAAGGAAATGATCCTTAAGAAAAATATGAACTCTAATAAGAGTTTATCAAAGGGGGAGAAGAAAAAGATCCTTAAGAAAAAGAAAAACTCTAATACGAGTTTGTTTAAGCGGGAGTTTTTTCATTAAAGAACGCCTTCTTATTTATCACTCCAGAAATCTGAATACGATCCTTAGAGTTTCAAAGCCTAAGGGGGAGTTAATCGTATTCATCAATATCCTTAAAGAAACGGGAGATAATCCTAATGTTTTTATTTTTTCTTAGAATTTCTTTTTCGTAAGATTGTTTGTGCTTTCCAAAAAGGGGGAGATTGTTGAGTCAATAAGGTTATCCTTATGACATTTCCATTCCTTCTTGTTTTGAAAATCACAAACACATTATCTTAAGGAAAGTTTCTTTTATAAGAAAAATCGCTTTTATAAGGAAAATCACTTTTATAAGGAAAATCGTTTTCTTAAGGAAAATTGCTTTCATAAGAAAAATACTTTCTTAAGAAATTTCTTTTATAAGAAAAATAGCTTTTTTAAGAAAAATTATCCTTATATTATTTTCATCCATATTTTTATTAAGTATGAGATTCGGATTCATTTATATTTTCTCAGAATCGTTGAAACTTTGATATAAAGCATTCTATTTTAGGATTCAGATTCTAGATAAGAACTATAAGGAAGTTTCATTCCGAATTCCAGATATGAAATCTGACTAAGTTCTATTCCAGATTCAGGATACGAATCCTGATGAAGAATTCTCATTACGAATTTTGAAGAAGAATTCTCATTACGAATTCTAATGAAGAAATCTCATTCTAAATTCCCATTACGAATTCCAATGAAGAATTCTCATTATGAATTCTGTTGACGAATTCTCATTACGATTTTTGATGACGAATTCCTATTCCAAATTCTCATTCTGAAATCACCTATTAAACAGAATTTGAGTATCTTTGATTTATACACTCTGAATTAATTCAGACTCCGAAAAATATCTTTGTTAGACTCCAAACGTTTATATTGCATACATTTCTATAATTTATCTACTCTTATTATTTTCATTACACTCCGAACCTTTACTCCGAAGCGTTCATTACGAACCTTTGAGTCAGAATTAAAACGATGTCGTACATTTTGTTACACTTGTTTTGTTATAAAACGATGTCGTCTGTTTGGTTATAAACTAACCTTTGTCTATGTGACACGTATACAGGTCCCTCCGATCTTTAAGGAAAATATGACCGTTGGAGAAAGAGACGACCTTACCTATAAATAGGATCTCATTTGATAGAGATCGTTGCTGAAAAAAGTGCTGAAAGGCTGACTAATTTTCATGAAGTGATTTCTAGAGAGATAGACTCTTATTAACTCTCAAAGATTCGTGCGACTCCGAATGTTAGTGATTACATTAGAGGGCTTCCGTGGATAGGAAGACAGAGGTGCCGACTACCTTGAAGTTCGAGGGCTTCCTTGCTGAGGAAGATAGAGGTTTCCAACTACCTTGAAGTTGAGGGCTTGTGGGGATAGCAAGACAGAGACTCTGATCTTCGTATCGAGGGCTTACCCTGGTGTGGGTAAGGCAGACTTGCTTGAAAGTATAAATCAAGGGACCTTTATCCAAGGTTGTTGGATACCCTTCGCTTTGGGTTAAAAGACTTATATCTTGTTGCTTTTAGTTTTACTACTTGTTTATATTACGCTGCATTTTGTAATATAAGGAAAGTATTACTTTCTTATACTTCCTTACTTGTACTCTGTTACATTTAGATTCTATACGCTTTATGGTAGAATCTCATATTGTAATCTTTTGTTAAGTGTCAACTTCCGGAACCATATTTCCGGAACCTATGTTCGGAATCTCTTTCCAAGTTTTCTTTTGGAATTAGAGGTGTTTTGAATATACTAAGTTTAACTTTGTTAAACATAGCCCTTTCCTTTGCTTAAGGAAAACATAGTTATTCTTAACTAACTTTAAAGGTTCCAAAGGAATTTTTAAAGTTTACAATTCAACCCCCCTCTTGTAAATTGAGCATCTACATCACAATTTCGATCCTACACTAGTAGATACCAACCCAAAAACACATTTGATGGATGATGTAGTCATTTCATGAATGGAATCCCCAATTCCAAATTTTATTGAAATTAATACCCACCTATCTCCTGATATAAAAATTAACTTGAATAATGTGAAATTTAAAACTTCACCTTAGAGGGGGAAACTAGTTATACATTTTTTATGCGACACCAACCATTTATGTTTAGATTATATTCTAGTCTACTAATCATGAAATCGGGGGTCAAATCAATGGAGAAGCAATCCTCAATATGATACTGTTCTGATTTAAAAAACATGGAACTACCAATTTATAGTTTAGATAGAGAGGCTAATAAATGGTGGGTGTTGATTAATAACACAAAGCCGATACAAATATAGAAGATATTGAGTGTGACGAAGCTAATAAAATATTTCTATATAAGTATTTCAATCGGACACACTATATGATGAATGAGAGAGAATCCATTGAGCTTAAGCCAAAGGATGGTGAATATTTCACAACATATAATGAAAATTTCACAATGCTTGCAAGGGATACCTTTGGATTTTTATCAATAATATAAATTCATTAGTTATTTAAAACCACACCTTCTAATGTTTATATAAATATCAGATATTTGGAGTTATGAAGAATTGGTCTAATATAATCTCAATGTAGACATGTATTTCATATTATGTTCACATTATTTAGGAGAGAAGAATATAATAATGGATTTTAATGTTTTAGGTTCAAATGGAAAATGAGGAAATATGATCCACCAACCCACGTTTCAAAAATATGGGAAAAAGAATCATGGTATTGAATTAAATGGAGGTGTAAATTATTCATGTGTTGGTGAGAAGGTCATCAAATTCATGAGTTTTATAGAGACATAATGAAGACAACGAATGTAATGGAGGAATGAAGATAAACACCAACAGTTAAATGCATCAACTATTGAGATAAATGTATCAATAGAAGCTATCACACTAAACCTTGAATCCCAGTGGGTAATCTGAGTTAGTATCCACCAAATCTATCGATGAATGGGACTGAGTATCCCATCAATATTGCTAAAGTGGAGAGAGAAAACATTTACATAAAAGTTAAATATATTTTTCACTAATGAATATTAGAAGTCTTATTTGAATTTTTTTCAATGCATTCTTTTATATCTTGCATTTTTCGAGATCTATTGAATCAATTCCCTAAATCCCTGAATTATAGATATCTATAAAAACACCTAGTGGCGCAATCATTTCAACCCAATTGTTGGACTCTTCCCCTCATAGTATATGTGGGAAGATTCATCCCAAAAATCTCAAAATACATACCTTTGTGTAATTCGATGCTATAATAGGAATGGATTGGGTCACATTATATATTGCACACATCAACTCTTTATAAAATTAAATATATTTAAATATTCTGAACCATCCCATTATCCACCACCAATGAAATCGAAATCATAAATATATTTTTTAAAACATCTTAATGTTTTGGCTATTGATTCCCTATAAGAAGCCTATGACACGAAAATCGTTAAAATAATGGAAGGTATCAACTGAGTAGAAATTGAAATTGTAATGGAATATTGTGATGTATTTAATGAAGAGTTTCATGTACTTCCCCCAGATCATGATGTAGAGTTCAGAATAAAACTATTACCTAGAGATACTTTAAAATCAAAATTTCCCAACTGGATAAACTCGATTTAACAAGGAGTTTAAATGAAGAAGATGCAAGAGTATTTGTAAAAATGATTCATATTCCCCAGTGAATCATCGTGGGGTGAACTAGTGAACTTTATAAATAAAAATTATATATAATTACTATTTTGTATCGATTACATTGCACTCCACCTGATCACAATGAAGAAAAAGCATTATCATTCATTGATTTATAACATATTCGGTAAACTATGAGGTTCTCAAAACTTCTCAGTGGTGAATCTCCATTTTTGATATCATGTGTTTAAGGTTAATAAGAATTATATTTAGAATACTATTTTCATCACAATGTTTGGGCACAATGATTTTCTATTAATACACTCTGGACTTACTAATTTAACAATGTCTTCATTGATTTCATGATTGGCATATTTAGATACTACATTGATTAGTTTATTTAATTATTTTTAAATGATATTATCATAAAATACATGATAAATGAGGACCATGATGAAATCTTATGGATTGTGATGAGGTCGTTAGGGAAGGAGAAATTGTATTCCATGTTTGGAATGTGTGCCTTCTGGATGCAACAAGTCACTTTATTAGGATATTTGATTAAAAGTGATCGAATTTTTTTGGACCATTCAAAAACCAAGGAAATTGAGGAATTCAATAGAAGAACTATTTTAAGAGAAATATTTATTTTTTTGGGATTATAAGGGTACTAGAGATGTTTTATGTTAAATTTTCTTGGATTATATAGCCAAATAACTAACACGTGGAGAATTTTTTCTGATATACAGTGATGCATCATGAAATGATTGGTCTATGTGGTCATTTATAATGTTAAAATTATAGCCTATGCCACCTAGTAGCTGAAGATCTATTATATGAACAACCCAACACATGGTCTAGAGCAAGCTGCTATGATTTTTTCCATGAAAATATATTGTCACTACATATATGGCTCAAATCATGACATACATATCCATCAAGAAAGTCTAATATATATATATTCACAAAAAAGTAACTCAAAATGATTCAAATTATATGTTTGGGAAAATCAATGATTGTGATTTCTTTATAAAGTATAATCCTAGAAAGGAATACATGTTTTCTGATTAACTTATCAGAAAAGAAATTGATACTTTATCCGTGATGTAGATTTATAAATACCCTATCATTATCGATATGAAAATGATGGATGTGGAATTCATAATTGTAGGGAATACATCCTACCTTTTCCAAATGATTTCCCAACCATCTATCTAAGCGAATATTATAGATCCGTAAAAGGATGATCCATAGATACAAAATGAGGTGAAAGTAGAAAATTAATGGAATCTATAAGATTTCCCTTTCAATCATGATCGTGTGACATAGTTTGGAAGAAGCGTTTGTGTTTCTTAATCACTTGATAATATAAAGGATCTATTTTATAATGTACATATCTCACTTTTCTCCATCTATCTTGGAAGTATCGTGATCTACCCAGATATTTGAGAACAAAAGTGGTTGGACAATAAGTAGAATGAAATTGTGGAGTATAACTCATGGATCTTGGTATTTCTGTATGTAAAGTGGAATGATTAAATTCCAATGGGGGTGTTTAAAAGACTACATATTCCCATGTGTAAATGGGATACATTCATTATGGAATTAGTCACTAGTATCCCAAATATATTCAATGGAAATAAAGTGATATGGGATGTGGTGAATTGACACACCAAGTGTTCATACATTATTTCTTTTGAGGAATATTTCATACTTGAAATAGTTTCTAGGATATATGTCAAGGAAGTGGAGAGCCTACATGGGGTTCCACTTTCAATATTCATTGATCTTGATCGAATGTTGAGATCTAAATTATGAATAACTATCCAACATTCCTTGAGTACTAAATTGAATTCCATCATGGCCTATCACCTCTAAAACACATGGAATATGTATAAGAAAAATTAAAATTCTTGAGGACATGCTAATTTCAAACATAATTGAATTCACTAGTGGATAAGATCATCATATCCCATTGGTTGAGTTCCCAAACAACAACATATTCCACTAATTTATTCTGATGGATCCATATAATCCTCTATATGGAAAGTGATGTACAACTCCAACCTATTGGGATAATGTTGGGAAATAAAAGTTAATTGGACCTAATATTGATTAAAATATGACGGATAAGTTTAAATCTATACAAAAAAACTTCAAATATTCTCAAATTTGTCAAAAGAGTTATGCATACAAACATCAATGGGACTTGGAGTTCGATGTTGGAGATAAAGTCATCCTTCATATATCAACATAAAAGAGTGTTATTTGGTTTGGGAGGGATGTGAATATTAACAAAGGGTACATTTTCACCTTTTGTATCCTTGATCACATAATTTTAATGGATTATCATCGTTCACTTCAAACAAATATTTATTAAGTTCCTGACATGTTCCCCATATCACTCGTAAAAAAGTACATACCTGAACCCTCACATGTACTAAATTCAAAGGTACAATAATTGGATAATGGGATATCATATAAAGATCAGTCAGTAATGATCACAGACTAAAGAAACAAGGTCCTATAAAATAAGACTACCCACATTTTCACAATTTTTTGGATTAACCATATGTATGAAGAAGCAATGTTTGAACTTGAGGAAGAAATAAAAGAGAAATACCATCAAATTTTTATAAAAAATGAAACATCGATGTAGAAATTTCAAAAGGGGGGATGAATATATTTAACCAATAATTTATCATCATAACTATCCCTTATAATATTATTAATATATTGTATAAAACACATATATAGAATAGATATCCCAATCAAAATATCACAATTTATATTTAATGATATTAAGAAACATATAGTGATAGAATTACAACTTGACCTGTGTAGTATTAACATGGCCATTGGGAGTGATAATATAGACATTAAAATAGTAAACTCTCATATGATAGAATAAATTTTAATATTTCCTCTTATAAATATAAATATGATATAATTATTTCATAATATGTGTAAATGAATCCTTTAATAATGGAACATTATGGGATGATATATTTGTAAAACAGAGATGTTTTTATACAATTTTATTACTATAATTGAAATTAAATTCTTTTTTTCATTAAATAGATACATAAATTAATTTTTTATCTTATGATTATAAAATAATTTTATTGTACAATAATAAATTTTTAAAAGACTCATCGAATCGTCTCTAATTTTTAAATCAGAACTTTTAGAATAAATGAGGATTTTAGTTAAAAAATTAATTAATCATATTTTTAAAATTATTACCCAAAATGGAGTCCATTTATAAATTATACACATCTAATAATAGTAATGGTGATGTTATAGAATTTTTTAAAAATAATTTATTTTTTGTGAGTAGTGAAATATGACGATTTATGAGATAAGATAAATACATGAATTTTTGTTTCATGGTTGAGGTATGGATGATTTAATCACAATTATCTCTAAATATACTTTTATATTTACATTATCTTGTCCTAGAAATAAAAAATATTTATATCCTTTATTCAATATAATTATATAATGAATGAAATAATCAAAAAACACACATCTCCTCTTTTATAAGTTCAACCCCTCAAAAACCAATATCCTCACACCTTCTAATAATTTATGATTTTCTAAATTCAGCCCAATTCTAATCCCAATAATATAACCCACGTCCATTATATTTTGGTCTCATCAAATTTTGAAACCCAAATTCTTGAATGAGGTCCTCAATGAGATGAAATTCAAGTGGTAAAATCGTCTTTTGTTATCTTTTAATCTCTTTTCAATTTATTTCCTTTTCATATTATCTCCTCTCTTCCATATAGAAATGAGTTATGAAAAATATAGAATCTTTTATATATCTGAATTTTTTTTAATTTAATTATCCATCATCAATAATCTTATCCCCTCCCATTTAAATATTAAATTAAAACATATTCTATGATGTTTTAATTTTATGCAATCATGTGTAATGCATTTTCATATTACATAACATCAATCAAGATACTCATAAAACAATTGTTATACTTAGGTAATATTATATTATACATATTATAAGATATAAAATGTCAAGAACCAATATATATACAAGATATTAAATATAGTGTTATAAGTTTGTGATGGTCGTAAAATCCCCCCTAATAAATTAAAACATTTTCATTAAAGTTTTATTTAATGAATAATTTTCATACCATATAACCAAATGATATATAAAATCATTTAATGTTAATTATTTTTATTAATCACATATCACATCATTATATAGAATTATTATCATTTTACATGAACATCCATACATGTATAGAAGTGGACCAATCTTGATAACCAAGAAAACGGACACTCTTAAAAAGAGGGAATTGACCTCAATGAAACATCATAATGGAAAAAAATGAACATAATAAAATTAGAATAAGTCAAAAAAATGTATAATATTTTTAGTATTTTTTAATAATGAATCAAATTTTATTATCTTGGATATAATGTGAAAAAATAATTCTAATATAGAGTACGAGGATTCTCGAACCTAACTCCAATTCATTGGGTAATTCCTATTTCCTACCTGAATGGCCTGAAGACCTTCATTTTTTATTCATTTTTTATAATCCCCTTCTTATGGGTTAAAGGGTAGACCTTAAATGGACAAGAGGAATTGTGACATTATCGGACCTAGTGGCTTTAATGGAATTCACTACTGGAAATCTCACATTTCCCAACGCTTCCATACCAACTGTTTGTAAAACACATTGTATATGTCCCCTTTGCCAACAGTTTGGTCAAACCGTTGGAAAAGCCCACTTAGTGGCCACTTTTCCCAATGGTTTTTCCAAACTGTTGGGAAAGGGTATTGCTTTCCCAAGAGTTTGGCCAAATCGTTGGGAAAAGTCCACTTTGTGTCCACTTTTCCCAACGGTTTGTCCAAAATGATGGGAAAGGGTACATTGTGGCCACTTTTCCCAACAGTTTGGCCAAACCATTAGGAAAGAGTATTTGGGAAAATTACCACATATACCAGCCTCCCCTGCAAACTCAAAAGACCAATAGCAACGGTTGTCAAAACTGTTGGTATCGGTATATTCCAATGGTTTTGACAACAGTTGGTATAGGGCCTTTTATTTTTTATCAAATCTTCTTACCGAGAACATTATGTAATTTTAAATTTTCAATAATTATGATAATATATATATATATATATATATATGAAATTATGTTCAAAAAATTCATGTTAGGTTAGTGGTAAGGTCATTAAAAGATAAACTAGAAGTCCTGGGATCAAATCCCAACGAATGTTTTTTTTAAATAAATATACGAACTGTTTTATAGAATAGTTTTTATAGATTTTAATCTTTCTTCTACCAATGGTTTTCCCAAAACCGTTGGTATAGACCTATCCCAACGGCTTACTTTCCCATGGTTCTCTAAACTGTTGGTATATTCTATACCAACAGTTTGGAGTCCTATACCAACGGTTCCAAACCGTTGGTAAAGGGTATTTTTCCATTAGTGATTCATCCCAAATAATGACTACTTGAAATGTCTCCACCCTAGTATCTGCATTATAATCAGCACTCCATCATCGCATGACTGGTTGGATATATATCCAATGAAGGTATTCAGAAGCCCGATATAGATGGAAAATCCATAACCTATCATTATTCTATGTCTGATGAGATCTACTCTGGTGAATGTGCCTACTCTAAATCCTCATCTAGGGCCTTGTTTGACATAAGTCAATAGGTAAATCTACCATTCAAGTGTCCCAATAGCCATGAGGTGTCTCAAATGTCATTAGGTGGCCCGAAGGCCATGAGATGGAATCAAGCCATACAATACCTATGGAATTAGGGGTTCCAGAGGCCATGAATGACCCGAGGACCCAACCAGTTGTCCGAAGTCACAAACTGGTGAATATTTCTTTTTTCTACATTACTAAACATTACCAGCTACAATAAAATCTATAGTGTTTGCTATATTACTGCAATAGTAACACCAAAAAATACCTCCATCTTGATTTTAATAAATATGTTAGGATTTATTTTTTTCAATAATCATCATACAAAATTTTAATGTTATTACATTTTTATATTCTAGGATATACATGTTTCTAATATGATTTTTTTCTTCAAATACTATAAAGAACCGGAATTTCCCTATAAGTCCTTTTAAATAAATGGGAATTTTATGATTCCGAGAAACTTGACGGTATATGAGTCTGAGGCTCGGGGTGATAGGAATGAATTTCTGAACAATATTTCAGGTACGCTCAGTAAACGTGCATGCGGGTTATTATAAATTTTGAACTGGTACTCAGAAATAAAATCTGAGGGCACCGATGAACTCGTAGTGCTGATATTCGCTTAAAAGGACTTTCACCTCAACGACAGTTGGTCGACGGTGAATGTTAATTATTGGGTTTTTTGTGAAAAGAATAAAATAAAATAAAGTATGAAATTTTTTATTTTATATTGTTTTAAAACATCCATGTGGATGTTTCACAAGTGGGGACCATCTAAATTAACCTCCCATGACTGGTTATAGAGGTGGGGACCACCGAGATGAACCTCCCATGAGAGGTTATGGTTGTGGTGATAACCTGAGGCTTGAAACCGATCTGCCTATTAAATGTGGGAGAGCCTCTTCAAATCCTCCAATATTTAATTATTCCCCCCTCCTTTAATTAAATTTGTGCCAAACTCATCAACTAATTAAGAGGACCGAACATAATTAATCTAATTTGAAATTGTTCCAACAATTAAAAATTTTGGAAATATAACAGTTGACCATTTTTCATTTTGGGGAAAAGGCTTGGCATAGGGTAGTGTTCTTGGAGAAAGCTCACCAATGAAGAACCCCAATGAATAATACCAACCGAGACATAGAAATTCTTCCACGAGACATCCTACAAAGGTGTAAATCATCAATAATGAAGAAGAAACTTCATAGAAGAACGTTAATACTATGAACAAGCTTGGGATCAGAGGCGTGTAATGGGCGCGAAGAACGTCGACAACATCAACTTCTCACATTTTCATCAACAATCAAACAAGGTAGGAGTTTATTTATATATTTTTATCATTCCCATGTACTCTTTTATATTTATTTTTTGGGTTGGGAACAATCATTACTGAAGGTTAGGGTTGGATGTTCATTTTTCATGTTCTTGATGAGCCACTTGCTACCGCTCTAACGCGGAGGGTACATGCCAAGAAAACGTGGCCCGACACCTCCATTGTTCTTGTAGAATGGTGTACCCTTCATGATGGAAGAATATTAATTTGGTGACGGCAACTAGAGTTGGATTTTGGCCATTGAGGAGGCACAAGAACGGTGGCTGGAAACACCACCGGCCGCAACAAAGGCGATGCCGCAATGGCACCGCCCCGCGGCTGAACCGCTGCACCGCAGTTGCGTCGTCATCTGTAGTCGAACTCCACTACCGAGCAGCACTGTTGTGGTCCTCCGATCCACACTGTTGCCCCAATTTTCTCCATCCAAACCACCCCGTGGCTGAGCCGCTCCAGGCGAGCCGCCCTGCGGCTAGGCCGCTTCGGAAAAGCCACCCCGCGCCCCATAACCACATTGGACGAACCAACCCACGGATGATCCGCTCCGGTGCAACCGCCCCTTGGCTGAGCCGCTCCAGCCATGCCGCCCCGCGGCTGGGCCGCTCCAGCCGAGCCACCCCGCGGCCCCATTCCACTCCGTTCGAGCCGCCCCGTGACCTTTTCCCGAATGGCTAAGCCGCCCCAGGCGAGCTGCCCTGCAGCCATGCGCCATCTACGGCCGAACCACCGCGGCCCCTAATGGACTTTTGGACAACCTAGAGAGTCTCTCCACCCAGAACGGGTTTGGCCGGACCCAGTGGGGTGGGTCAGTGCAACCAGTTCATACCGAACCCAGCCCCGCAGTGACCCATTTACTTCCGTCAAGATATAACATTTGCATCATACATCTGTTTGATGAACCATCATCAGTACTAGAAATCAGAGAGAAAGATTTTCCCATTGAGTATACCCCACAAGGGTTTTATATTATGATTTGGGATGGTCAGGTTGGATTGAGCAGGAATCCAACTGGGCCCCTAGGACTGAAACGCTAATAACTCAAAGATCGGGCGTCAGATTGACGCGCTGTCTGTTGCGTTGAGACCCCTATGATGTGGTGGAACTTTGGGATGCTTCTTCGTAGGACTTAAAAGAAGATGGAGTATTGAACAATAGATTCTGGAGGAGATCCTCCTTGAGATGAGCAAGCATAGTGCGGACGACAAACAAGGCTGACTGAGGACGTGAGTACCAGGACTGGGCGGTTCTCGGAGGTAGACCATATAGTGTGTCGATGCGCAGAGGAGATATAAGGATGTGGAGTGATGATGAGGAAATATGTACCCAACTTTCAGATAGGATCCTTAGAGGATGACCCATCAGGTTACTTTCCATTTTCTTCAGTTTTATTGTATTATAGTTGTATTTTTACTTTCTAGTTGGGCTGGTATTCATGCCCTTTTTACTTACTGACCTCACTCTATTGACAGTTCAGTTTACTTGGGTTCCATTCTTAATGTGTTCTTGAATATGTGTGCTTATAGGCTATAAATTCAATGCCTTCCTAGTTTCATGGAATACGCCTTTGATGCTAGTTTCCACCTCGTGGAATATGGAAGGGAGGGTTTGGGTAGTAAATACACGGGCCTAGGGGGACAGGTCTTGATAAATTGGTATCATAGGGAGGTTCTACCGAAGAAGTAGGACTCTAATATTTTCTATGATGCAATAATGTTATGGGTAATGAGTGTAGTTTTCAGTTCAGGGATTCCATTATTGGTGCAGTGTCTGGTGTATACATACACGAGGATGCCTCCGTCTAGATAACCAGCTAGGGTTCTGAGAGTTATATGCACTAATAACCCAACGAGCGATGAGTCCTCAGTGCATGACCCTCTTCCGGTAGAGGAACCTACGGAGGAACCAATGGTACCATTCCCATTTGGGCCACCAATTCCACCTGCCCCAGAAGAAGTTGGTGCATGCCACATGAGAGAGTTGCACGAGTTCCAGCACTAGAGGTCTCCCAGGTTCAGGGGAGAGACGAACCCACTAGCAGTTGAGGATTGGATGGAGGTTGTGGTGACAGTGTTCTGACTTCCAGGGACACCAGCAGATTTCATGGTGATCATTGCTGCCGACCTTCTATAGGAAGTAGTAGGAAGATGATGGAGCTTTATGCTCTTATTTCACGATGAGGTGACGCTTCCCTGGGCAGACATAGAGAGCCTGTTTCGGGCAGAGTTTGTTCCAGTGACTCTTCGTGCAGTGCTCATACAAGATCATCTTCCTATGTAGTAGTGTAGCATAACTATAGATCAAATACTAACTGAGGTTCTCCAACCCCCATGCTACTCCACAGATATGGTGCATGACCAATGTTTCAGGGCCCAAAACTTTGAGCAGGGGATCACGCAGGAGATCAGGGCTTCAATGACCTCAATCATCATCCAGACGTAGGTGGGGGTGTTAGAGAGAGCAATCATGGGGGAGATAATTATTAATAAGAAGTTACCAGATGTGACAACCAACACCAGTTATCACATAGAAGAGTCTTTGGTAGTTGGAAGTAGAGAGACATCACAGAAGTCCAAGAGGACCATACCTATAGGTGAACAAACGCATGACTCGGGATTGGTTGTGCAGGGCACCGGAGGTGGAACCAGTCAGGAAAGGATCATGGAGTGTTACTCATGCAACGAGCATGGTCACATGGCTTGTGACTGTTCGACCCTCCGTACGAATGATCATCATACGGTCGAAGGACTACCTAGGCAGAGAAAGAGGTTCGACTGAGGAGGTCCGTAGGGAGTAGGCGGATGTAGCAGAGGTGTTGGTCGTACAACTGGTGGTGGGAAACGACTCGAGATGTCACTACCACTACCACTGAGTGGTCCACCCCAGCCACGAGGTGTAGGTGGATAGGGGAGAGATCAGCTCCAGGTATCTGAGGCATACGATCATGTAACTCCAAATATGATATGATGAACGATTTGGGTCAACTCCACCTTAGCTACAATACTTAAAGACATAGGTTCTAGTCATTTTCTTATTTCCACTACCCTCTTTTAGAGCTCAGAAGTTCTGATGGAGCCGTAGGCTAGATCCTTAAGGCAAGAGACTCCTATGGGAGTAGATTCGACGATTACATACTGGTGTAGGCAGTGAGAGCTTACTCTAGGAGGTGAGATCTTCAGTTGGGCTCTTATAGTAGTAGCATCGAGGCCTTACAACCTCATCATGGGTATGGTCGAATTATCTATAGTCCATTCCTAGAAAGACTGGATTAGGCACATCGTGTGGTGTGTCCACATGGTTGGGATCAGGTTTACCTTCACCAACAAGACGGGGACCATTGCAACACAGGACTAACTTACCCTGGGGATAGTTCAGCTGATCACTCATCAGTTGGATAGCTTAACCCTATGAGTTTTTTATGAGGAGAGTATGATTTATCTTGTAGTGGTGGACCCGTACACGGATGTCTTCCCTGTTGATGTTCTGGGTCTACCTCCTCGAAGAGAGTTGGACTTTTATATTGACTTGTACCCTGGGATGGCACTGATTTCTACCCTAGTGTATAGTATGGCTCCCGTAGAGCTTCGTGAGATGCGGGTTTAGCTGGAGGACTTGTAGGGGAAGGGATTCATCTGGCCCAGTGTTTCACCTTGGGCAGCCCCGATTTTTTTCTCCAAGAATGCTTATGTGATCTTGATAATTTGTCTTGACTATCGGCGCCTAAACCAGGTGACCATAAAGAACATGTACCCACTTCCGAATATTGAAGACCTATTTGATTAGGTGAAGGTAGAACGATGGTTCTTAAAGATAGACCTCAGATCAAGCTTTCAACAGCTCAGAGTACGAGATAAGTATGTGCAGAAGACGAACTGAAGGTGTTAGTACGACCATTACAAGTTACTGGTTATTCCATTCAGTGTGAAAAACACTCTAGCAGTGTTCATGCGACTCATGAATAGGATCATTAAGCCATACCTTGATCGCATTGTAGTAATATTTATCGATGACATTCTGATATACTTGAATTATGAGGAGGAGCATGCCTATCATTTGCAGGTAGTACAGGACACACTCTGAGAGCACCTGCTTTATGGTAAGCTCTCAAAGTGCTATTTTTGGATCTGAGGGGTTCACTTTCTATTACAAGTCATATAGAAGGACAGATTTGTAGTAGATACCGAAATGATTAAGGTGGTATTTTCTTGGGATCCACACATGAGTGTGATGGAGGTACGTAGTCTCTTGGGTTTGGCTGGATACTACTGGAGGTTTCTTCTAGATTTCTCCAGAGTTGCAGAACCACTATCAGTCATGAAGAAGAAGGGGAAAGCCTTCATGTGGTTGGAGAGATTCCATCAGTGTTTTCATGAGTAGAGGTAGAGGCTGACTAGTGCACCCATCTTGAGGATTCTAGAGGATGTCGTAGGGTACATAGTATACTGCAACAGATTAGGGACTGGTCTCAGATGTGTCCAGATAAAGGAGTGAGTACTGATTGCATATGGTTCGTGACACCTGAGAGAGTTATGTAGGATTTAATTCCACCCAGATAATGACTTCAAGATTGTCTATACTCTTCGGAAGGGGAAGGTTGTTGCAGATGAACTAACAAGAGGTCTAGTATACAGCTACTAGGTGAGGTGATGGAGTAGCTGGAAACTTTACAGATATCCTTTGTGGATAGAGATGGAGGATATTTTCATCAGTCTCTTACAGTCACTCTCACGCTTCATTGGTTAGTCAGGGTGGTGCGGCGTGGGGACGATGACCGTGAGACATGACATGCTCAGATATTGACAGGACATGAACCTGATGGATTTTCTAAACATGGGGAGAATGTCATCCTTTTCAGAGGATATACCATGTTACTAGTATCATTTCAATAGAAATTGATGAGGGAGTTCCGAACATCTCATCTATAAGTACATAAAATAGTGGAGAAGATGTACTAGGATCTCTGACAACAGCACTGGTGGCCGGGAATGAAGAAAGAAGTAGCAGAGATTGTCTCTCAGTGCCTCACATTCCAGTAAGTGAAGGTGGAGAATCAGGTAAAAGTAGGCTTTCTTAATCCTTTAGAGGTCCTAGAGTGGAAGTGGGATGAGATATCCATGGACTTCGTCATAGGACTTCGATGTACATACAGGGGACATGAGTAGATTTGGGTGATCGTCGACCGACTCACCATGTCGGCCCACTTCATACCGATCAGAGAGTAGTGTTCAGTAGAGATCATGGAATGCCTCTATGTTCAGTAGATTTTGTGACTACATAGATTATCCTAGAAGATTTTTTCCGATCATGATGCATGTTTTACTTTCCAGCTATGGAAGGGGTTGCATGTGGCTTTCAAGACGTAGCTCTGTTTGAGAACCGCCTTCCATCCTTAAATGGATGGCCAGATTGAGTGAACTATAAAAACCCTTGAGGATATGTTGCGTGCTTACATCCTTGACTTTAGTCACAGCTGGAAGGATCACTTACCTTTGGTGGATTTTCCCTATGACAACAGCTATAACTCCACCATTGGGATTGCATCTTTTGAGGCTTTATACAGGCAACCTTGCAGATCAACTATGTGTTGGACTGACCCAGGGGAGTCTGCACTTGAGGGAATAGAGATGGTTTAGGCTACCACAAAGATGGTTCAGATTATCTAGGATCATATGAAAACTGCACATACCATGCAGATGTCATATGCCTATAAAAGACGGAGACATATAGAGTTCATGGATAGTGACGGCTTCCTTCATTGAGTCTCACCTTGATGAGGATTTCAGAGATTTGGTTGAGGTGGAAAGTTATCTCTGAGATTCATCGGACCCTTTCAGGTCCTCATTAGAGTTGGATAGGTGGAATACCACTTAGCCCTTCAACCTCAGTTGCACCGGGTGCACGACGTCTTCCACATTTCTCAGCTAAGGAGATATGTGCACGACCCTTCTGACTTCATCGACCATGGAGAGCTAGAC
This sequence comes from Viscum album, assembly GCA_963277665.1. NCBI lineage: Eukaryota > Viridiplantae > Streptophyta > Magnoliopsida > Santalales > Viscaceae > Viscum > Viscum album. Next base: position 1,975,276,293 of record OY728122.1, read on the forward strand.
GTCAATTATGGGGTGATGTTTATGGAGGTTCTAGTAGATATTAATGATTGAAAAGAGTGGGTACTTCGTGGACGGTCGATACCTCTGGTGCGCGTTCGCTGGAGTACAAGAACATCCAGGAGAGAACATGGGAGTGAGAGGCTCAGATGCATGTTCAGTACCCCAACAGGTTCCCTTAGTTAGAGTTGTGTCTTATGGGGACGTAAATCCATGAGTTGGGAAGAATGTAAAGACTCGTAATTTCCATGTATTTTTTTTAAATAAATGGGAATTTTACGAGTTCGAAAAACATGAAGTCGCATGAATGAGATGCCTGGATTTCTAGGAATTAATTTATGAATTTTATTTTGGGTACATTCTATAAACGTATGAGCTGATTTAAATAACATTTGAATTAATTCTTGGAATTGAAATGCAAAGGAACAATTGAACTCGAAGCCCCAGTTTTATCTTAAGAAGACTTTCACCTTGACGATAGTTAGTAGAGGGTGAAAGTTAATTTTTGGTTTTTTCGAGAAAAGAATAATATATAATAAAGTATGAAACATTTTATTTTATTCTGTTTGGAAACATCCATGTGGAAGTTTCACATGTGGGGACCACCTAAATTAACCTCCCATGAGAGGTTATAGAGGTGGGGACAATCGAGCCTAGCCACCCATGAGAGGTTATGGTGGTGGAGACCACCCGATGCTTGAAACCTCTTGAAGTCCATATTAAATGTGGGAGAGCCAATTTAACTCCAATATTTAATTACTTCACCGTACATTAATTGATTTTATTCCAAACTCATCAATTAATTATTTGGAGGCAAATTAATTAATCCAATTTGAAAATGTGCCAACAATTAAAAATTGGGGGACCACAATATCTGGCCATTTTTCATTTTGGGGAAAAGGCTTAGCAAAGGGGAGAGTTCATGGAGAAAGCCCGCTAACAAAGAATGCCAACAAAGAATGCCGACATCAACATCGACCTACTTCCTTGAGACATCCTCCAACATTGGACATCATCAAAAATGAAGAATAACCTTCATTGAAGAATGATAATCCGATGAACGAGCTCAAGATTGGAGGCATGTTACCGGCGTGACAAATGTCGGCAACCTCAACATCTCATTTCATCATCAACAATCAAAAAAGTTAGTGGTTTATTTCTCCATGTTTAACAATTCCCATGTAATCCCTTATATTTATTTTTCATGTTGGGAACAATCATTACAGAAGGTTAGGGTTTGACGTTCATTGATCATGTTCGTGATGAGCTACTTGCAACCACTCTAACGCAGAGGGTACGAGCAAAACAAACATGGCACGACCCCTCCGTTGTTCTTCCTGAATGGTGTACCCTTCAAGAAGGAAGAAGAAACATCCGTGACGGCAGCCGGAGCGGGATTTTGGGTATCGAGGAGGCACGAGAACGGTGGTCGGCAACACCGCTGTCTGCAATGATGCTGACAGCGCAACGGTGCTCCCCAGCAGCCGAACCGCCGCCCCTTGCCCGGACTGCTGCTCTGTGGCCGAACCACCCTGCGGCAGAGCCAATGTCTGCAGTTGAACCCCCGCAACCCTCTAAGCTACCCGGGGCCACTCCGGTGGAGGCGCCATGCGGCTGGGCCGCTCTGGTTAAACTGCCCCCATAGTCGAGTCACCCCTACCGAACCGCCCCGCAGCCGATCCACTCCGGCCTTACCGCCCCGAATACCTGGGCCGCTCCGACCAAGACACCTCACGACCTCCACCCTCCGGGCCGAGCTACCATGGACGTGCCCCCTGTGGCCTCTCACCATCCGTAGCTGAACCCTTTTGGCCCATCGCGGCCTGCTGGACCGCCTAGCTTGTTGGGGCGCCCAACACATGCTGGTCTGACTAGGTCAGACCAGAACCGGGCCCACTACGTCCCAATTAATTAATTTTGGCAATAACATTTGCACATTACTTCTGTTTGATGAACTTTCTGCGACACTAGAAATCTTGGAGGGAGATGGCCCCTTTGAGTGAACCCCACTGGGGTTTTGAATTAAGAAGGGGGATGGTCTTGCTGGATCGAACAATAATCCAAGTGGGCCCCCGTGACTAAAATGTTAATAACTCACAGACCGGGGGTCTGATTGATGCACCGTCTGTTGCGTTGAGACCCTTATGACATGGAAAACCTTTGAGATTCCTCTTCGTTGGACTTCAAGGAGGATTGAGTATTGACCAGTAGCTTGTGGAGATGATCCTCCTAGAGATGAGCAGCATAGTGCGGGAATCTAGTAGCTAGCTGAGACATGAAAACTACTGACCATTTCGACTCGGAGTGACTTGATAGACCCAGTCAGGAGCTCCTATATGTGACGTGGGAGACCCATGATGGGGAGCACCTCTGTGTGACATGGTATACCCATGATACACGATAGGGGGAGTACCTTAGTAGGCTATGAGGGGAGCACCTCTATGTGATGTGGAAGACCCATGATACATGATAGGTGGTTTACCTCAGTATGTCACGAGAGGGAGCTCCTCGGTGTTACAAGACATACCTATAGTGGGGAGCGCCTCTGGGTGATGAGGCACACCCACAATACTCGATAGGATGAGTACATCAACAGTCCAAGGTTAGTGGGAAGGGCCTCTGTGTGATGTGGTAGGACCAATATTATCGATAGTGGAGTGGTTCTCTAGCAGCCGAAGTGTTTGATGATGTCATAGGGGATGTTAATTTTTACTACCCCTAGAATAAAATTGGATGTCATCTGAGTTAGTACCTCTCTGTTTTCCTCATGATTGAGATGGATTACAAGATTACTTAGGTATATGTTTGGGCATTTAATTATGTAGGGTTATCTGTTGATTTCAAACATTGTGGTTTATCCTTTAGGGATTTTGTGAGACATTGAGGGTCTCGGGGTCCCTACTAAGTATCATTATAACGACCCCAGCCCGGTTTATGCCCACAGTTCGTTGTGTTTGGTGCAGACGACGGACAACGATGACTGTGGACGTGAGTACTTGGACTGGAAGGTGTCTAGAGGTGGACCATACGATGTGTCGATACCCGGAGGAGACAGAGGAATGTGGATTGATGAAGACGCGATATGTACCTTCCCTTCAGGTAGGATCCTCAGAGGATGACCCAAAAGCTAACTTTCCATTTTCTTCAGTCATATTGCATCACAGTTATATTTGTACTTTCTAGTTGGGCTTGTATACTGTCCCTTTTAAATTACAGCACTCACATTATTTACAGTGCAGTTTACTTGTGCTCCTATCTTGCTGTGTGCATGGTTAAGTGTCCTTATAGGTTATAAAGGAAATTCCTTCCCAGATTTAGGGAATATGCTTTTGGAGCTAGTTGCTAGCCCCTGGCCTATGGAAGGCAGGCTTGGGGTAGTCAGGACACAGGCCCCGGGGGATGGGTCATGACAAATACATTGATTTTAATAAAGAGCTCTTCTTTCTAAGAGACATCTTTTACATCTTTCCAGATTGTTTATTCATCACTAAAGATTGATTATTCCTATACCATGTTTGTTATAACCTTTTGGGAACACCAATGTTTATTCTTGCATGTATTCTTTAAGGAATTTTCATGATGATCATTTCAATTCCATGAGTTCTTTTGCAAGTAATAGTTTTATACGTTCAATGTGGCTTGCATGATTATGTAAATGTTAGGACCAAAAAAGTGTGCTTGGAATTATTTAATGCGCCAATGAATTGGTTAATGTTATTTATATCATGAGATAAGGTAAAATATGTGATAAAATGATTATATCTTTGTTCACATTGATGATGTTATGATTGTTCACACATGTTAGGAGTGAACATGAAGATAAATTTTTTCACATCCTTATGTGGAAGTTGACTAATATGGAATGATATTTCATTTTTATACATTTCCACATTCAATTACATTATCTAATTATTCCTCTCATCAATATGATGATGAATCTATTCCTAATTTCTGATGATTATTATTAAGCTCAGCCTTGATATTTTGATACATTCAATTTTCAATCCCCTTATTGGGATTTTAACATAACACTTTAGTTGCTATATATCATCACATGACTACATATACTATAGAGAAAATGATATTCAAAATGAAAAAAATTGTATTTTAAATAAATTATTAATATTTAATATTAATAAGGGATGTATGGTCCTATTTTTTCCATGATACTATATCTTTGGATATTTGTTCTGTAATGGTGTTCTGATGTTTATCTATAAATGATATAATAGTTTGGATATATTATCAGTGTGATTATATTGTGGGACTAAAACTCATATTGGAAATGGTTGATAAGGTTTCTATAATTTAGAAACATATGCGGAAATCGCATAGAATGTATAAAATTTAACTGGATAATTGGGGGAAATATATCTATGCTGATATTGGTGATCCTATTTTTCTTAATGTTTATCCTTGTAAAAATGTGATGTGTCTTTGGAAAAATGGGGAAGCTGTGTTCATGGTTCATTGGACAATATGAAATATATGATAAATCTTAATCATTTTCATACTAACTAGCCTTGAAAAACATTTAATCATATATAATAAATGCTTTCATGTTTTTATTTAATGTAATTATGTTATAGATTCATCTCGTATTTGATCCATGTGGTAGTTAAATTGAAAGGGAACGTTTCAAATTAGGTTAAACCAAATCATATTTTAACCATATCGTAAATATTTTATTGGAAAATTGAATTCAATAGGTTGATTCTTTGTGGAAAAAAATATGGCTGGGGTGGAAATATGATATAATGACAATTCTATGAGGGAAACATCTCCTCATATGTTTATTAATTGAATAATATTATAATAATATAATTTCCAAAATGGAAGAAGAAGTTAATTTTAGTTATAATTTTAAAATAAATCATTTAGTATGTTATAATTATTCATTCAATTTATATTTTGGAGTTATTTTAAATATTAAAATATTTATTAATTATTTAATTAAATGAAAAAGGAATTTTATTAAAAAAAATAGGATTCATTAATTATATTGATTTATATAAAATCCTAATTTCAAAATTATTTAATCATAATTAAATCATGTTAACATCATTTTTTATTCATAATTTCAAAATTATGATATGTTGAATTTTTTATAATTTTTTAAAAAGGTTTATCATTTAAACTATATTAAAAAATATAATTTTTATTGAAAACATTATTTTTAGTTAAACTGTTTATAAAAAATAAATATATTTTGGATTAGTTATAAATTTTTTATTTTATTTAATATTATCCAATTCTGTTTTCTGAAATTAATTTAATACTCCATTTCAGTATAAAAACATTATATATTAAAAAAATGCATTTTTCTATAAATTTTTTTTGTTGTACTATGCTGGTTTATTTTCAAATTATATTTATCAATGTATGATATTGAATTTTGAAAATTGTATTCCATATTTGTAATTTATGGTACTAAATATTGTGAATAGACACCACATAATTTTTAAAAATATCAATAGTAACCTTACTAATTGTTGTTATCACGGTAATTGGTCATTGAAGTAAATAATGGAAAATATTAAATTATATGGACAATAAAACGATTATAAAACTTTTTAAAAATTTATTGGATGATTTTACATCATCTATATTCAATTAATTTGTAGTTATATGTCCTTTTAATTCCATTTTGATTTGATAATAGAAATTATGATATTTTATTTAATAAAAAGCCATAAATATGCCTCTATATTTTTTTTAACAATAATATTTCTAAATTATCAATAAAAAAAGTCAATATAAATATATAAATATATTATTTTAAGGTACTAGTTTTTTATTATTCATAATAATGTATTTATTATTTTATGTGAATAAATAATTACCTCAATTCCTTTTAAAACACTGACTCAGTAATTAATCAATTAATATAAAAATAAAATAATTGTTATCAAAAATTAAAAATTTCATAGTTTTATTGAATTAATGTGGCCTAAAAATATTTTAGATAATAATAACATATTAATAATGTTTATACTGGTAATTTTATAATTCTGTGGGTTTTCTTGATGTAATAAAAAATCAATGTTAATGAATAGTTCTAAAATTGACATTACTGAAATGTTATGAAAATAATATTTTATTAAAATATCGAAAATTAATAGAAATATTGTATTCAAAAAAATGTATGGAATATGGATAATGAAATAATCTATGATCCATTTTTGGGTCATTTTTTATCATGACCCTATTCTTCCAATGATACTACAATATGGAGAGGGACACAATGTCCACTAACTCCCACTTCAAATTGGACCCCAGATGGAGGCTATCACCGATTGTTTAAAAATCTCATAGAATGAGAGACATTTCCCTATATAAATTAGATGGGATTGGGAGATAAATTAATCAAACACAAAAAAACTCCGTAATAAAATATCAAGATAAACCAAAAAACCATCCATTAATATATAAATAATGTAATTATGATACATATAACAGTCTTGAAAGATAATACCAAAACAAAAGTGTTTGAAAATGAATCAAATAAAACTAAATCATTGATATTAATGTTTATCTCAATCCCCAACGTCCTCATGGTAACCTAAAAACTTGTTATCTACATATGCTAAGAATAATAGGTACACAATTTAGGGATATGAACAAGGACTTAGGTGCACATGTGGAAAGATCATGCTAATGCAGTAATTAAAAAATATAGGAACCAACATGTACCAATATAGGCCATCAAGCATATGCACCCTCTCTATGGATCAATTGGTAAATAATGCATCCAAAATATTAATATATAATTGAGTTAATAACAAATCAAGGTTCCCCACTATCGCTACACCTAATATTTTCCACTAATACACACCGACATTGAAAGAACTACACTCCCATACCTTCCCCACATATCACATCACCTCACATCACACCAAAAAACACCTTCCATGAACATACCATCATAGCACATCACCTCTTTACCATAGACACTTGGCACACACATCATATCACTTCACATCTGATATCACCCATAAACATGGTGTCCATACATCACATCACATCAAAGCCATAACTGGAGTAGTTGGGTATTATGAATATGAAGGACATAAATCTTGTTCCTTCCTTCTACCACACATGTCCCACCCCACATTTCACATCACAAATCATCATGCCTCACATGTAGATACCTGGTCGAACACATTACATCCCTCTCAAAGACACATGGGCCCTCAAATAATTGATGGGAAGTATCCAAGGCCAACCTAAATCGCATCATATTGAGGATGTTTGTGGGAGAGGGGGTATGCATCGATATATATCCCTACCAACATAGAAGATGGGTAAAAAAACCTAGGAAGCAGAGCCTCTTAGAGATAATATGGTTATGAAACTCAAGTGGTGTATGTATAAAATAATATAAAAATTCATTATATATTGAAATAACTTAATACCTAAGCTATGAGTTCACATGAAAATCACCACCACACACCAAATCACTACCACAAAACACACATTTATCATTTCAACCGCTACCACCAATATATACAACACACCACCAATCCAAAACAAAATCCATATAACATTCTATATTCCACTTGCATGGTTTTCTAAATTTATTCATTATCCATTTAATTTAACATTACACTACTCATTTTATAATTAAATTTATTATAATAATATTATCACACATATGTATCCATTCCACCATATTCATTTACCAGCCAATTTTTGTTTTTAAATAATCAATATTTGTCCCATGTAAAATTGGGTATCTAACAAAATCCTAACACAAAACTACTAGAAAAAGTCTCACTATCACTATCAAAACATCACTTATCCTCCATAATTATCAATTCACATAACCAAGTCATTAAAAAAACATTCTCAATATAACTCTATCACCAACTACTATGACAAAACCACTCTGCCACAACCACTCTACCTCAACCTTTATACTAAAAAATGATAGAAATTATAATTCCCCAACTATTATGGCACAACAACTATGCCAAAACCACTTTTCCACAACCACTATGAAATTATTACATCACTAAACACACTACACCACAACCACAATGTCATAACCACAATATTAAAACCTATGTTCCCCAACCACATCACCATAATCTCATCATAACACAATGCACAACTACCCGGATTTCATTAGTGTTATCCCAAATCTTGAATTAAAACCCCACACACAACATGTCCTAGTCAGTCACCTCCATCAATTAATATAACCCATACCACAGAAATAAAAAACACATCATCAATAGAAACTATCTTCAACAATTATTCAAGAGTATCATAACATTTATTATTTATTTATCTAGGGTATTATCACAAAATAAACATGTTTTTGGGAAATAAATTGTTGTCCTAATAAACAAACATTAACCTTACAATCATAAAAAATCATATAAATATTCATCACAATATTTGAACTAGAATTCTTGAAAGGATCCCAACAACGATTATTTTTATAATTAGAGACATGCATGAATAATAACACCAATAACATATATCAATGCCATAATGTATATTATAACTCCCCGTACCTATAAATTTTAGACATTCTAACTCATTACCACATTATTCCATCATTTACTATCCACCCAAAGGAAGTAAAATACATTCATATCTCATACATGTAACATAAACATAAGACAATTAGGATTTCCGACCTCAAAAATGTTTTCAAACTCCTTTCACGCTTCATAGAATTGAAGAAGTATCTTATAAACCAAAACGGCACATAGAAATCCTAGATAAAATAACACCCTGCCAAAGGGTTTTCATAATGTTCCCCATACATAGAAAAATCAAAAACTAAACCACTGAAAAAAATATATGAATATGAATGAAGGAAAAACATATGTAATGAGATGATAACTCAACAAATATCCTTATAAAAACCACCAGAACCAATAGATTGATGCAGTTGTAAGTGGTCTATAATATTCCATTGGGTTTTTAGGGTTTATCTGTAATGTGATATAGAGAGATACGTATGTCCAAATGGAAATGGATAGGCCAAATGTATTATTATATAAATGATATCATGAAACATTAAAACCCTATAACTCTTTTAAGACATAAATTCACATTTTTCAAATATTTGAAAATTTTCATTTTACCTCAACTCCAATTAATTACACATCATGAATTAACATTTCATTAGATGAATCAAATTTACACTACACACCACTAAAAAACATAACAAGTGAATAGAAAAACATTACATGAATTGAATCACAAATTCACATAATGTATACCAATCATGATTTGAATATCCTTCAACACCACTGATATACCTATAACCACTATTAAACCTAACATTGGCTCAATTGAAACAACTCCTAGACCCAAAACCAGAAATTTAATAGAAGTAGAAGGAACAAAACATTACATTAGATACATCTCAAATTATTCTAAGCATATTAAATCCAAAACCAAGACAGGATGGAATAGGGTTCATACAACCACCATGCATGACACCGCTCTTGAATATTATTATATGTCAATGCTTCAACTAGAAAAAATACACGAATTGAAACCCACAAAGAACTCACTACAGAAATTCACTGTCACATATCACTATAAACCACTATATATCATCTTGTAGATGCCTAATCCTCCACATTTCAACATAACCACACCAACAACTTTGCAACTCAAATGAAGAACTTCCAAACCAACACACAACACTATACTCATCACATAAATCAAGGTATTTCATATTATATTTCATGATAAATTATTCTCTGGGTAGAACTAACATACCTATATGGGTTTAATCACATAGTAGTATAATGTGTGTCAGATAGGATTCATGTCCAACATTTTTCAAATTTCATGGCTTTTATTATATAGCACACTATAAGGAAAATATAACACAAAACAACAAAGATGTTTTCGAACATCAAATTAAAAAAAATTAAAAAAATAATAACTCCATATATATCAGGGTATTGGAAACACATATTCTCTTCTCTCTCCCATGTAATCGCCAATAAGACACCATTCCTCCATAATAAAATTTATCAAGGTAATTTTACCCCCACACATAACATTATCTTGATGATCTAAAACTTATTCTGGACACTCCAAAAATATATAATAATCCTAGATATCCAATTATCCAAATTGAAATAATTAAAGTCATCCAAAAGAAAAATATAATACTATGATATAAAGAATATGTTGTGGATCCTCTCAATATTTAGTGGTAACACCAATAAATATAACACCAATCCAATACTCCCCAAAAGCTTATAGGACCCAATATCATTATATAAAACATATCACTACCAAAAATCTATTTCTGAAAATAATTTAAGATCATGAAAAACATATATTCACTATCCTAGACTCTACAGGACATTGAATAAATTCAGTATATGCTTTTTGATGGCACTCCACCAATATCATCCTTTAACAAACCACTTGGATAATCTAGATCATTCTCTTCAAATCATAATAATGAAGAACTAATAACTCTACAGCCTTAATATAACACAATTTAGAATGATATAATTTCACTGTAAAAACCCTAATGGAACTATTCTAATGGAAAATTTTGGGATATAGTTTCACAAAAACTCAAAATAGTATACATGTCATACATAAGATCCCCTATTGTCAAAGATATAGGCCCACTACACATCCTCTTGTATCTAGATGCTTCACTTCACTTGCTCATCTATCTATGGGAGGAGTTCAGTGATAAGGTGAAACCTAAACTGAAAATCAAATGTAAATCCCCTCCAGAACCATGATATAATATGAGGATATCGGATAGAGATGATTTTCGTCAGTAACATATGAATCTAAAGAACATAATCCATGTAGCACCTCACCATCAAGAACAATATCACTATCAAGATCAAATATCTTCTTCCCCGTATTGATGAATGATTTTACTAACTATGCAGTGCTCAATACAGTTCCAAGATTGATCTCCATTTGATATTTCATAAATTAAGGGTAGAAAAGGTTGATATACCAAAGAAGTAATTCTATACATGGTATGGACACTATAAAATTATATTGATGCATTTTGGTCTTACAAATTACCACACAATCATCATGGATTTCATGAATAATGTCTTTAGAGACTATCTTGATTATTTTTTTAAGTCTTTATAGATGATATTTTTTCTATGCAAAGGGAATGTAATAACAAGAAGATCACATAGAATTGTACTGAAGACCCTGAGAAATGATAAGAATTATTCCAAATTTACCTAGTGAAAATTTTTTCTTTAGAAAGATTCATTTTTGGGACAAAAAATTTCAAGAGAGGGGATATTTTTTTATCTATAAAAAATAGAGGTTATTAAAAGATGGTCGTGACCAAAAATGGTCACATTTAGATGATGTTTTCTTATTTTGGATGGATATTATAAGTGATTTGTGAAATATTTTCCATAATTCTCTTATCCACTCACTATGTTGACTCAGAAAGGACTTATGTACGTTTGGATGGAGGAATGTGAATATAACTTCAAATAACTAAAATGAATGTTATCCAGTTCATATGTGCTCGGAATAACTTGTTGTGGAGAATGGTTTGTGATCTACAATGATGCATCCAATAATGGGTTGGGATGTGCTCTCTGGAAAATGATATGGAGATAATTAAGCCTCTATGTGTTTTTAAATTAATGAGCAATATTTCCCAACTCATGATTTTATGTTAACTATGGTAATAATTGAATTAAAGATATGGAGACACCATTCTTATGGGGAAATTTGTAATGTTTATACTGATAATAACAGTTTAAAATATATTTTTACAGAAAAGGAGCTACATATGTTCCAAATAAGATGGTTGGAGTTTATTTAGGATTATTATTTCTCTATAAATTACCACCTTAAGAAATCCAACAAGGTGGAAAATGAATTGAGTTGAAAAGAACATTCTAGCTAAATCATGATGGGAATCATGAAATATCCAATACTAGTATATTTTCAAAGGATAGATCTGGAAATTTAAATATAAAGGTAGAAATTTTATATTTCTCAAATGAATGTTTAACCATATATATATGTGATGTTTGAGGAGATAGAGAAGGAAGATGTGGAGGTACAAAATATGGTGATAAATGTTCTTCAATTCAACCTATATTGTGATGGAATAATAATGTTCAAGAACCGAGTTTTTATTCCTCCTATACAATAATTAATGAAAGATTTTTTGGATGAGTCTCATAGTTCTTTTTCAATATTTATATTATAATCACAATGATGTACATGGAACTGAATGAGTATTTCTTGTGGGATGGAATGAAAAGTTTTGTTGCTGAATATGTCTCTTGGTGCGTGATTTGTCAGCATACTAAGGCTGAGACACAAATGTCTATGGTGATGTTACAACCATTACCTATACCAGAGTGGAAATAAAAAATACTATGGAATCTAATTTCATACTTCCAAAACAATTTGGTGGACATAATTATATATGGGCTATAGTTGATTACCTAACTAAATCGACACACTTAATTTCTATAAGAGATTATTTATCCCTTTATCATATTGCTATGATATTTGTAATGGAAGAGATAAGATTGCATGGAGTACCACTTTACATTATATCTGGTCAGGATCTAAGGTTGAAATATGGGTTTTCAAGATGACATAAACATGCTATGGATTCAGAAAAAGTTTTTAGAGCCACTTATCATCTCTAGACAGATGGTCAGTCTGAGAGGGAAATTCAATGTCTAGAAGACATGATAAGAGATTTCTATTTGGATTTCAAATGTGGTTGGGATTAACACCTATCATTGGTATATTGTTTTTACAACAATATCTCCCACTATAGTATCTAGTTTTCTCCTTATGAATCCCTCTATATAAATAAGTTAAGAACTATAATTCGCAGGGAAGAATTTGGGGAATTGAATCTATTAGGACCTGATCTAGTTGATGAAACAATTAAAAATGTTAGATATATTCAACAAACACATAAGATCATATAAAAGTGAACAATAAAGTTATGTAGACAATAGAAGAAAGATGATGACATTGAAGTTGGTGATAATGTGTTTCTATTAATATCATTCTGTATGAGAGTAATGAGATTTGTAAAGAAGGGATAAATGAGCCCTCCGTATATTAGACATTTTGAAATTCATGATCAAGTTGGGAAGGTAGCTTACTAATTGAAAATTCTAATGAATCTCTGTCATGTTCAAGATGTGTTCCATGTATCTCTCTTGAGACTGTAAAAACTTTATCCTTCACATTTACTAAGCTTAGAAGTTATAAAACTAGAGAATAATATTTATTATAAAGAACTACTAATAGAGATTAAGGTTTATAACAAAAACAAATCTATGAAAAAGGCCACTATCTTGTTTAAAGTTCAATGGAGGAACCAATAATTTGAATGATGATACATGGGAACTTGAAGATCCGATGATGGAGAGATATCCTCATTTGTTTGTTTCCATGTGACCAATTTCCATGGTGAAATTTTATTTACGTGGGGTATAATGTAACACCCCTATGTTTTTATAAAATATTTTCATTAAATAATATTATTCATTAGTATCTTAAATTGAATGAAATAATGATTTTAAAAAAAACCAGGAGATTCCATTACTATTAAATTACCATTATATCCTATTTTTTAGGAAACCATGACTAATTATAACTAACTTATGAAAATTCACTGTTAATTCATTAGCTATCAATTATTTTTGAAAAATTTAAATCATTAAGATAATTATATTTTTTTAGTGAATTACTTTTGGTAATGAAATAAATGAGATATATATGTGTTATATACTTAATAAAATATTATTGATATATATCAAATGGATATTTCAGTCATAGGGTTTGAATAATAGACTATTTGATGACTAAAAATCAATTTTGTTTAAGATTAATTTTACAGATTTGAATGGAGAGCCACTTTAAATTTATAATTTTTACAAATTATTAATTTTTATATGACAACACAAACATGTTATTTTTATTCGATATAAAAAGATTTATTTTGGATTCATTTCTGATATTTTTCAAATAAAATACAAGGTTTGATGATTTGTAAAAATAAGCTATATTTTAATTGAAAATAATTTTTTTCCATTGAAATATTTAATATTGTTAAATTATATTATTTAATGGTTTAAAAGTATAAATAAAATATAATTTTAACAATTTATATAATTTAGGTCATTTTAATTAAAATTAGATTAAATTCAGATGTAAAAAACATTTAAATCATTTGGATATATTTATACTTTTAAGACTAATTTTCTCATTTCAACGATGAGATTAATTTTAATTTAATTACTAAAACATCTGTGTTTTGAATTTTGAAAAATTAATTCAATATATGAAATAATTAAATCCAAATTATGTAAAAAACATTACTTAATTTTTAGGCAATTTTAATAGTAAGTGAGCTGATTAAATTTATACCATGTTTGAAGTTAAATCGGTTAATTGAAGATAAATATAATATTAAAAAATTACCTTAACACCATTAAAAATACTATTTTATGAATAAATTTGACTTTTGTCATCTATTTTTGGATATGTAATCAATTAATTTGGACATACCTTTGAATATAAAAAAAATATAATAAAAACTAAGGAATGTGAAAAAATGTCAGAATCTTATTTTATAGGTATATTAATTTTAATATATGGAAAACTAGAAAAACATTTCCATTATTGATAGTATTGGGAAAGATAAAATAATTAAATACATAATATAAATTCATATATAATATTTAGAGATTAAATAGTTACAATTAATGATGACAAAATAGTGATGTAGAAAATATATTTGTAATAGAAATTTTAAATATGGTTTTAAGAATATTAAATTAAATATCATATGAACTAATTAATGTTTTACTAGAATTTTCAATGTGTTTATGACATTTTAGGACTGTTTTTAGTATTATTTTTTTTCAAATTTAGCTTCTGTGTGGATTTTTTTAATAGTAAAATAAATGATTAGTGTCAAAATTGACACTATTCATATTTTAATAAAATAAAATTTTATTAAAATATATAAAAATAATATAAATTTTTAAAAATTAATAAGTGATGAGAATAATGTATAAAATATCATAATATATCCATTTATGTCCAATTAACACCATCTATGTAAATATGTATAACCATTATGTATTTAGAATGTTATTACCACAATTTAAATAAAATAGAACAACTAAGTGTCAATAAAAATGATATTGTTTAAATGGAATAAATTATCTTTCCAAAATTTATTGGATAATTAGATTTCAACCATATCTTATATCATCTTCTAAATTGGTACATTTTGGAGGTTTCTCAGCAGGGTTTCATTTTATTAGAATTTTTTTGGAGTTTCAAAAAGTGCCTCTCACCTCAATTATAAATGGTCACCTCCTACCTAACCTTCTCACTTCATTTTGATCCTTTTTATTCATCCATCCACTAACCACTTTCATAATAAACTTTTCTATTTTAATTCTAGTGGTTTTTTTCAACTTCATAGACCAACACTAGTGCTCTAAGAAGATATTTAGTGGAATCACGTCGAGGAAGTGCTAATCTCTTCTACTAATTCATCCAAACTTATTTCTTCTTCTACTTAATCATCATTAGTAGTTTAATTATAGAGATAAAAACATCAGTATCAATTATATAATTAAATGTTATTAAAAATATGAAACAACCTTTTTTCACCTTCTATACATCCATTGAAAAATGAAATCTCTGAGCATGCGTTCGAACGACTTACCATATACACGCGGTGGTGTAATCTGTTTTCCATCACCACCATACATGGATGGGTATAATTATGGAAATAATACCCATATTGGATTATTATACCATGTTACTAATCCATTAATATATCACAATATCCTATTCAATACCATTCAATAATTTTGGGAATGATATCATCCCTCGTTCATATATAGGGCCTACCATCTCCATGATATGATGTGATTCATTGTACATGATTTTCAATAATCAATTATTATATATATGAATTGAATGAATAAATATGATATAAATATTATAATAATATCTTCCTCTATGTGATTTAACTATATCCCAATTATTGTTACATGAACTTATCTGACAAATCTTGCATCGGAACATAAAGTAGTTAAAATCTGAATAACGAGTGAAAATGAAATGATATTATGAAACAGATGATAATATAGTAATATTTGATGTCATAAAAATTATTATAATTATTTAATAAATAAATAAAAACAATTAAATCATTATATAGGATGTTAGTATACATACGATAGAAATCGTATCTAAGGTAAGAAATAATTTTTTAATCTCATTTTTATCAGAGATTTTTTACACGTAAGTATTTAGGTGGGGTATATTTATCATCAATGTAAATGTATTATAAATATGATTTCATTAATTTTTTACTATTTTTATATGAATTTTTAAATTAATTCTTTCCCTTTTTTGAGATTTACTTCAAGGTATTGATGGAATTATTCTTTTGTTTACCGTACAAAGTACCTTTTGGATTTTCCCAAAAAGTACAAGAATAATGTTTTTTTAATCTTCTGTGGCGTGGATAGATTTTCATGATTTCTTAATTATATATATACTTCAATATTACCCTAAAAAATTACAGGTTTATTTTCACATAAAATTATTTCTTCAAAAATTTTGTGGCATTTTGAGGAAGGAGAACTTTTTTTAAAAAGAAAGGATATTTTCCTCATGAAATAATTCCAAGTGTTTATTAAAAATTGTTATCCATCTAATATGACACTTTATAAATAGGGTTATATTTCAAACCATGATATTACAATTATTTTATTTGGTTTTATATTTTAAATACATTTGTTATATATCTATTATGATGAAAGGATATTTATGAAATCTATTTTATTTCATGGTTTATGCTATGGTGAATGTATTTTTTTTGTGGAACCCATAAGAATTATTTAATTATGAGATGGGTGGGACATAAATATACCTCCAATGCATTGGGTAACTAATTATTTCTCATGAGATAAAAATGACTCGAACAAAAAGTAAATCCATTTTCAGTAATATAGGGATGTAACAAAGAGTGAACTCGGTTTAGTAATGGTCATTATCCGCTATGATGGTATTGGAAAGGAGCCCTGACTAATATGAAATTATTTTAAATTCTTATGTGTTTATGTCCCAAAAATTCAGGCCTACTGTTATGAATATTGGGCTTACATTTCACTTTTTTGATTTATTCCATGACATTATATTCTGATCTTTCATATAAAGGTTAATATTTTCAAAATATATGGTCTTATGATTATGATATAATTTATATTTCCATTTTTTAACCTTACACATAATTTAAGACCACATTTTCATATTTTTCTTTTCCCCAGTTTATGAAAAAGGGAGTTATGTATGATATGTCAAAAAAGACTCTAGTTTGGAATAAATAATCAGGAGACAATGTATAAGTTTAAAGAAAAAGTTCTATATGTTTTCCGGTTCCTAATGACCCTAAACCTATTTGATCTGGGAATGGATTTTGTTATGTCATGTAATAAATATTCATTAATGTTGAAGTATTATCTACATATAATGTATCAGCTGTTATAAATTTTATATAACAATTGATTGAAAAACATGATGAATGGGAAAAATAGTGATGAATATTCATAAGGGATTATAAATTAAATCACAAATTCCACAAGAATTGATTTAATATAATGTTTGTGATCTTATAAAAAACAATTCAATAAATAATGGATTTTATATATTTACATTCATATATTATTTCATATGTATGAAATGTCTCATCTTCATTTCACACGGATAATAGTTCTCATATAGATTTAAGAGTTAAATAATTGTTACATTGAAGGAAACTGACATTTATATGCAGTGATTGAGATCATGCAATTGGAGTGAATGTTTCCATACATAAATAAATAAATATAATAAAAACATGGTAATATACAAGAAGTATGTTCTCTATTTATTCTTGATTGAATTTCAATGTCCATTAAAAAATAAAAGTATATATGATTTAGTAAGAACTACACTGGAATGGCATGAAACCTCAAGGTTTTAATAGTTAGAAGACATAAAAAATGCTCTAATAATTTTTAATTCTGTCTTATTGGATAAACTCAAACCTGATTTATTATATGATATGGGTCAAAATAAATAAAATTTTGAACATTTATGGGTTTTTTTGAAGTCCAATAATTTTCAATAAGAATGATATATGTGGTGGAACGATTGATGAAAATTCTAAATGTTTAATCTTTATTGGATACATAAAAATTGGAAATACTATAGATGTTACTAAAAAATTAAAATGTATATATGATACTGATGATGTTAAATTCATTGGAAATAAATAAATAATATAAAATACTATACTTTTATATGACGAAGTTATTGTTGAATATTCTAAAATTGATGAATAAAATTGGAAAAAATAAATAGTGATTCAGATTGAATGTTTTGATTCGATATTTAAAAATGATGTAGATGATGAATTGAATCTTAAAGGGTGAACAATGGCTGATAAATCATTTATATAGTGGGAGAATTATTTTGTATTATAATCACAGTGAACATAAAATAATAAAGATCATGTAAACTACATATATTGTTATATTATCAACAGATGAATCTCACATTTATGGGGAATAGATTGAATTAGAAAATGGGTTCATGAAAAGAGTGAATTGTTTGGCATTATTAAAAAAACATGACAAGGTAGAATCTTCCAAGAACCATTGAAAAAAAATGTGATTGTAGAGAAATCAGTCTTTTCAAAAAATATTAGTTAGAATAGTGATGTGACTAGTAACAAATCAAGGCTAACTTGTAATGGGTACTGAAAAAATTATGACGTTGAATTTGATAAAAAAAATTCCGAGTATATATACATGATTAAATTAACCACATTTGTCCTATTATAATAAATATGAGATTAAAAAAATTCCAATTGGTTGTTAAATTTTTATATCAGAATACTGAATATGATGAAGTGGTTTATACCGAATAAACTAAGGAATTACACTTCACTATGTTTGATGTATGTTATGAAACCTGAATAAATCCCTATATGGGGTTATACTGCCATCAATATCATGATTTATTAGGCATAAGGAGTATCTATAAGGATTGAAATTTCATAAAGGGATGTGTGAAAAAATTCATGAATTATAATTTATTAGGTTGATGATATCATTTTACCTTTAAAAAATGAATTCATAACAGTATATTTTTCAAGGAAAATGAATCAATATTTGAAATATAAGTTTATTAGGAATGTGATTTTTATAATAGATAAATTTTTTCAATTTATAGGTAATAATTTTGTTTTACAGGAGATATATGAAAGAAATATCATAAATAATTTTTGAATTATAGAGTAATTAAGTGTATGAAAACAAATTTTGCCATCAATAGTGGTAATAAATAATAATGAAGGGATAACTCAAATGAGATTAAATTTAAAAATATAGTTATATTTATTTTGAAATAAAAACCATCATGGCATAAAATATTGTTTTTCACCCACTGTTCCATGTGTAAATATAATTGAGTGGAATGAAATAATTTTTCCTAAAAATTGATATTGATATAATCATAAAAACATTAAATTATTTGGATATGTTTCTGAAGACAATTGGGCTAGATCAGAGATTATATACTAATTTATAAGAGGATGGTGAATTTGATGATATAAAATAAATATATGATATAGTATTATTATTTTCAAAATCTATTTATAGTATTATTAAATTATACAACCATCCATGACATATATTTATACCTTGATTAAATATATGACTATATTGAAACTATATATATGAATTACATAGATGAATTCACACTTCAGTGACATGTTTGTTCGAGCTACATGGACACTCATTATAATTTCTAATAATCATAGTTCCATAAACCTATATAAAAATATATTAAATAACCCTTGGTTATAATAATTTGAGACAATGTACAATTTTCACATGGAATGGGTTATATAGGGTATAATAAGGCTTGAAATTATTCCTTCTATTTAACATGTAAATGATACTTCTACTAATCCTTTCACAACCAATTTTTTATATGTTAAAGGATGAAATGGGGTTTTATCCCATGCTATATCATTAAGGTATTATATTATTTAGGTTCTTATTATGATATATCACGATGAAATTATTGAGGAAATGTATTATAGAGGGTTGAATCGTACCCACTTTTTTGTGAGGTATATTATCTGTTATTTTGAGCTATGATGGTTGTCTAGAAAATGAATTTATGGTTTCTTTTTGTATTCATGATGATATAAAATAGTATAAATTTGATATTTTTTTTGACAGAATCAATGGATGATTTAGTTAGTCATGATTTCATCATTTGGTTTTCTCATGTAGTAATTTTGAAGATTTATTCATGACTCTTTGTCTTGAGTTTGTTATAGTGTGCCATAAGATTTTTGAGTATTTGGTTTTGTTCTCACTATGGTGGTGAATAATTGGGAATTATTGAACACAAATCTAATATAGGGTATTATTTAACTATAAAGGATGTTGTATATTTTTTAATAATTATTTATGTGTGATGACTAATGAATTTCCCCCTTGCTAAAAACTAGTAATAATGAATTTGAAGTATCTACTATAATTTATTCTAAAAGATGGAATTTTCTATCATCATCATCGATATTAATAAATTGAGATTGGATGATATTCCAAATATGATATATAATAAATAACTTGGATAAAGTATCAACGGTAATCTATAAATGATAGATGTCATACATAGTGTTTTCAAACTGTTGGAAGAAGGTTTAATAATGATAGGGTCACATTAAATCCAAATAAGTCAACTCATTATGAATGAATTTTAATGTTTAATGTATTTTAAAATGGAATTCCCAAGACTCAATATTTACTTGAAGTGATAAAATCATTTATTTTATCTTTTAATGTATCGTGTTTCATAATAATCATTCCATAAGAAATGTACATGGGTAAAGGTCATTCATGTTTTTTAAAATGATCACTAGTTCTCAAAGTATGTGGGACACCACACGACCAATGAGTTATTTATAACCATGGAATATATCATTGAGAGTCTACATTTGTGTCAATTTCTAGTTGTATGTTTCATTTGAGGAATGTGTATGAGTTATTAAGAACTATATATGAATCATACTACACATTGAGTATTTTCTTGGGATGACATGAATTAGATCATGAAAATTGATTTACTTGAATGTTTTGGAAATAGAAAATTTTAATAATCGATGAATCCACAAACTAATTACAATCATAAAAATGGGGATATACGTCTACTTATGATTAATAGATACTCAATCCTTGACATGGTACAATCCAAGATACAATGAAATAAAGAGTGGAATATGATAACACCATAGTTGAAAATATGATAAAAATGATGGTTTCAGATTAGTCAAATTATAAACAAAATATTGTAAATAGCATAATTTTAGAAAAAAATTGCTAAGGTAAATGGTGAAGTATCCACTAAACATCGATCCATTTTTATAAAGGAATTACAAATTAAGGTTTCTAGCAAGGATTGTTAAGTTATATAATGAATATTCCTTAGGAAATATGTAATATCATTTTATTATAGTATGGGATTATATAGATGGTATCATAAAATTTTATAGTGATCATTTGAAAACTATGTTGAGAAATAGTTACTGAATATATTAGGATAATCCATTGTATATTTCAATATCCAAGGATATGGTCATGAAAGGAGGGAGATTTTACAGAAAAACATCTATTTCGAGATTCAACATGTGAATTCGGCTTTTAACGAAATTCATTATTGGGTAATAACTATTAATTCAGTTTTTTAGGAATATATCATCAATTAATTTTTTTATAGTGAGTATTACCCCATAGTGCTCATGGTGTGACAGTCCTATGGGATTTTCATTGGTTAAATTCATTTTTATATATAGCCAAATACGAATGAATTAAATAGAAAAAAAATTAATGTCATATGTTAAACCTATGAAGTCATATAATAAAAAAACATTAATTCTTTTGGCATCTAATAGATTAATTCTCGTGATTTATCACTGTAATAAAATATTCCTGATTGTTATGATAACCATTTTGGATTTGAAAAGGTATTTTTTATCAAAAAATAATGTTGATGTTGTTATAGGTATTACAAACAATTGAATATATCTATTTTATCATTGTAATAATAATTCCTATATACCATGAAAAATAGAAATGAATCTTAATATATATAGTAATTATTAAATATTAAATTATTAGTAATCCCCAATAATTTTATGATGATCACATATCAAGTATATAAATCATTTCTACTTGATATTTGTGGGAATATACTTCTTTAAAATCACATTATTCTCCATCTAGATGCGATTGATGTTATATTAGTGAGGGACTATATTTATTAACATATATCCGTCATAAGTAGTTGATTATGTGAAATATCCATTGATATATCGAAACACACAATGATCATCTATCAATGTGACGATATATACTAATTTCCTATGGAAAAAACATTCATTATATGTGTCTCAATTCCTATTATAAAGTTGTGTTTATCTCATAATGTTGTGGAGAAAATGAATATTGATGATATTTGTATTTTTCAAGACATTATTGTTTTATATCTAGAAGAGTTTCCTTGTCTTGAATGGATTCATATAGTTAGTTTTTCAATTGGATTCATACCTGGTTCTAGTCATTATTATATGATGCTATATATAATGATAATAATTGAGTTTTAGGGGATGAAGAAGAAAATCAAGCAGAATCAACAAAAAGGATTCATTGGTCCAAGTGTTAGACCTTAGTGCAAATCCTATTTTTGTTGTGAAGAATTATTGAGTATTGAGACTCCACATAAATTATCAAGAATATAACATTATCACTATAAATAAAAAATATTATTTACTATATGTATATGACTTTCCCAATTAACTATACAGTTATCAATCCCTTCAGATGATTTAATTTTTTTGGTTATCATCAATTCGATGTGTATAGGTAGGATACACCCAAAAAACATTATTAAATCATTATGGAAAATATGAATTTATATTAATTAAAATTTTTATGGACTATTATCAGTCTATAAAAATAGATTTTTGAACTAATTCTATGATATTACCTCAATTAGTATTATGAATTTTTTACCAACAAAATTTTTATGCATTTAAATTGGTTGGAAGGGAATGAAGATTTTTTCATTATTATTATGGAGACTCAAAATAAAGAAAAATTATTAGAAAAATTTATCGACATTAAATTTTGTATATAAAGGTTTCAATTTTTTAGTAATTTACCCTGAATAAAATTTATATTGATGGATCCATAAAAAATACGGTATTTAATGTTGGAATAGAAGAACTACTGTGACTAAGAGCCAAAATTTTCATTTATTGGATTTAAATTGTTTATTTTTTGTAGAGAATATGAAATTATTATGAAGTCTAATGACCCTGTTAACATGGAATTGACACAAGTTCACTTTGATAGATGAATGCGAATAAAATTACAAGGAAATAAAAATAAGGTTAATTTGGGAACCTATGCTTATGTTACCCTATATTGTAGAGGGGTATATATAGTGATGCATTAAATAAATGACTGGGATTCATCTTCGTAAGGAATGATTTTATTATACCTTATTCCACATGACAATATATGTTTCAGGATTAAAATTACTAAAATCTTGATTTAGAGATAGATGATGTAT
Source organism: Viscum album (assembly GCA_963277665.1). NCBI lineage: Eukaryota > Viridiplantae > Streptophyta > Magnoliopsida > Santalales > Viscaceae > Viscum > Viscum album. The sequence continues at coordinate 1,975,299,981 of OY728122.1, forward strand.
TATTTTTCCATAATGATATGAAATCATTATCATTATAGGTAAATTGTTAACATATAAAATGAACATAATAATATTAATCATTTATTCACATAGAATATTTTTAATATGTTCCCTGAATAAAGGTTATTGTTGATTATATATAATGAATGGTCAATACCTTACCACCTTGATAATGAAAACACGGTTAAAGATTCATTGATTTTATGGATCATTCTATCTTATACGTTGTGAAGATAAAATGTGATCCAATATTTCCGGATTATCAATATATAAAGAATTAAATAATAATTTTTGGGGATAAATATTATATTGTTCAAATAAAGATTCAAATATATATCCTTGTAAGGATTAAAGAGGTAATGATAGAAGACGTTCGACATTATGAGTAGATGATAAATTTTCTGGAGTTCAATAGTGATTGTGATTGAATGATAAGGTCTATGAATAATTTTTTTTCAATCAAAATATACATGTAAAATGATATAATTCATTAATATGGTAGATCATAATTATCTATTTATCATATAACTACTATCATATATATATATATATATAAATGATAATTTATGTCATGAAAAAATGAAGAGGGATATTGTTGTGTATGTATAGAATGTATTTGTATATCATAAATTTTAGGTTGATAAATATAATTCCAAAGGGTTGTCATAGCCATTAACAATACTATATTGTATTTTAGAAAACGATAACATGTATTTTTTCATCAGACTCACCAAAACATCTAATGACCACATTTCAATTTTAGTTGTATTTTTCTCCTTATGAAGTCATTACTATTATTTGGTATTAGTGAATATTTATATGTTGATAATATTTTTATAATATAAATTAATGAATTTGTAAGTATTTATTGATTGAAACATTATATTAATTTATATTTGGATCCATAGTTCAAATTAATTTTTTGGAGAAGAATTTTCATTGGATCTGGATATAATGCTGAATTTCAGTACTATGTATCATCCTCATAAATTTGGATAATATATTATAAATATGAAAACACTAATGTATATGTTGAATTTTCATTTTATGGATTTCAATTATTATTAGTATCAAGAAATCCATTAGGAATATTTTTCATAAAAAATAGTTTTGAAATAAGAATTCAAATAGATCCTTAGGAATATCTAAATTAATAGATGTGTAAAAATAAAAAATGAAGTGTTGAATATAGGGAATTCAATTTATTGGGACCTGATGAAGATAAGTAAATGGTAGATAATGTTGGATCAAATTATAAACAAATTATGGAATCTAAAATTTGATAGAAATATTACACTAATAATCCTCTGAGAAATATCAAATATTATTTTGGTGAGAAATTATTTCAATGAATTTTTCAATGGTATAAGGTTATTAGGTTAATAAAAAATGGTATTTTGAGACTTATGAATATTAGTCACATAATGAAAGATAATAAAATGGTGATGATAGATTATCAGTTTTTTCTTTTACTAAACCTCTCTCAATGTTGCAATGTGTTCCTTGTATATATCTTAAAGAGATACATACCTAAGTCATAACATGTTCTAAATTCAGAGGTCATAACACTTTATAATGACCTTTGATATTAAATAAACTGGTTGAAATCATGGTTTATATAGATAATGGTTTATGGAAATTTTTTACTAACCTGGTAAATGTTCTATACATGAATCATAAATTCAGTGAATCTACTTGGGAAAATTTGGATTTGATGAAATGGATAAATAATTTGTTTAATAGAGTTTTGTAATTTTGATAGTGAAATTTATTTTTTCCAGGGTAAACTTTGAATTCACATGATTTTAAAATATATTTACTTATATAAATTGTATATATAAATATAAACTTCATTAGTTTTATGTATTGGGATTTTAAAATACCGTTCAGAAATGTGACTATTTCGAATATAGCTGTTGAACAGTGATAACCTAATTTGTATAAATATAGGGCTTTAACCAATACAATTTACTCGGAAAAAGGAAGTGATGTCCACATCCAGTAGATTTTCTCTATATGAAACCCATTTTTTTGGAGATCATAAAGGAGGTGGAATCATTGGGCTTCACTCTTGACCAAGCCTATTCCAAGCCTGAACACATTAAGCTTGAGCGGAACCCACTACTGGTCATGTGGATGTTAAAAGAGATTACCACCTAAGCAATGTTTTCTGAGCCACCCCAAGAGTCTTTCACCATCACACACCATACCCTTCGGTCATATGAAGGTGTTATTAGTTTTTATGTTACAAGACCTTATCACTATGATTATTTTCATTATTTTTGTATATAATAATTTATAAACATTCATTTTATTATTGTTACATAGAAAATAGTTTTTAAATCACAAATTGTAATTTTAGGTAATATTCAACAAAGAAATATATTTTGATTAATTTATGGATTGTTTAATTAAATAATATTTTTTAAAAATGTTACTAAATTACATTTTATTAAATATAAATTGTCATATAGTTTTTATGAATGAAATTGTAATTTTTATGAAGGTTTGAAAGCTATTTTTATCAAAACCCATGATTTATTGATAAATGTCAAATTTTTATTTTAAAAATATAAATTCATAGATTTAAAAAATTATATAGATAAAATGAATATTATTTTTTCAATCATAATGTCTAAATTCTCCAATGGTGAGTTTTTCATAATTTTCTGAGACAATCGAATTTTTGGGTAAAAATTAAATACCATTTAAATATATATTGTGCTTTATGACATCATAATGACCTACTATTTATGTAATAAAATACTATAAATGATATATTCTTCCAATTTAAGTTTTAACATTAAAATAATGTTATTTTAGATATGAATGAATAATTTTACAAAATTTTAGTGGACCCTCCAAGTGCAATAAAACATTTTCACTTTTAAAACGAATTTCCTTGAGAGTGTTACTCATCTACACATAAGAAACCCTATTATTTTAAGATGTTGGGGAATTGGAATTATAAAATATATATTTTCTAATCCCCTTTGAAAAAAACCATGGGAATATAAAATGTTCTGGTATGTGGTATTGATCAGTTTAATGTGTGGTGACACAAACCCAAACAATAAAGAATTCCTTCTCCTTTCCTAAATAAACCAACACAAACTACGACTTCTTCATTCCAAAAAGCCATTGGAGTTCGTCCACTACCCTACACTCTCTATAATCCTCCAATGGATCCCCAATCTCCCATGAAGCCTCTCCCAAGACTCTCCCAAGCCATTGGAATCACACAACCTAGTAATGGATTTCTTCCTTTCTCATTTTTGTCAAATTTTATTTATGTTTTTATGAACTATTGATTTAAATTTAAAATACTGGGGTAAAATTTTTCACCTCCCCCATACTTCACTGTTTTTGTTTGGATGATGGGAGTCCCCTTTCCCTCATATTAATGTGTCCAATGTACACCTGTTACCATGCCAAAATTCTATGAGGGATTTCTCTCTCCTCTTTTACATCCAAGTAATTATTTTGTATTATGCATCTAAATTCCATTATGTATGAAGAGACATTTATCTATATGAATCCCTTAATGTACATATCTTTTAAATATGATGATCCATCCCTATCTCTCTCATCATCCATTTTTTCTGAGTTCTTATTTAACGTCGTTATGCTGTTGAAATTGCATTTTGATTTTCCAGGCCAATGTCATTGTGTAGTGAATATCATTCCCGTTTATCAATAAAGGGTATTAACCTTTATGAACATTTAATTATTGATTATAATGATTAATTTATGTATTACACATCCCTTTATCATGGAATAAATGATGATGATTGATTTCATGTTGTATTATCCATGTGGAAAACTTATGCAAGAAATTAAATGTTTACGAAAGGGTGAGCCCTGATAGTGCTCCAATGCATTGGGTAAAGTATAGTATCAAGAAATTTCAGGTGCAATGAATGTTGACACATGCTAATTTAAGTGCATTGAGTGTTCACTCATGATTCTTGTGCAATGAGGTTTTACTATTTATCCATGTACAATGAGCCTTGGATCATGTTAATTCAATGTTTAGTGTTGTCACCACATGTACATGTTAATATTTTCATGCGTTATCATACCTTTATGTCCATGTTTCTCTTGTTCTATATTTATATTCCTATTTTCTATCATGTATTGTATTCCTCATGTTTTTCCATGTTTATTCCCTTACTGGGCTTTATATCTCATCCCTTTTTATGCATGTCCTCAGGTAATCCAATGCAGTGCTATGTACGAGGGAATGTAGTGGTCATATAAAGAATGTTTTCAATAAAGATGTTGTGTTCCATGTTTTAAGTAGTTATGTAATGTTAAATATCCAGAAATACACTATACCTCTCAATCTTCCATGTTTTATCAAGTGAATATTTTATGTAATAAGTCATGTTTAAGTATGTAACAAAGAGCAGGGTTGTCACAGTTGGTATCAGAGGATTGATTTAGTTATATTTAGGATTAGGATTAGAAAAACCTATTAATGACATAGAGACAAGAGTAAGTATAATAAAAACATCCAATTTTTTTTGGGTATTGATAATGTGGCTTATCAAACAAATACATCCCAATCTGGATACGTGCAGGTAGAGGCGGATCTGGAACAAATATACTTAGGGGTGAATACCCCGATAAGGTGTTTCGGGCATGACGCAAGGTATCTAGTTACATGAAAACGGGCCTTTGTCTACTCTTGTATATGACACTCCTGGGGGATACGCGTTGGTAAATTCACGAGCATAGTATGAACCATTATTAAGGTAATTTAATGAAACCCTAAGAATATATGTTGGGTAACATATACTGAAACCTATTGATTCATAAGTTATGGAAATAAAAGTTATTTATAATCCATCGGTTTTTTCCTTGGGTTACCCTTTCTATGTTACAACTTACATTCCTTTTATTCCAGCCAATGGCCAGTAAAAGGAAGACTCAGTCTAACAACCTATGTGAAGATCAATGTGATGATTGTGATAATGTGATTCGCAGTCTGATGGGAGTAGTAATCACGAACTTTGTCATGATTCTCTCTATGTTAACTCAATATTTTAATAGGAACATGGGTCATGAAGAACTTTATCCCCCTAGGAATGAACATGTTGTTACCGAGTTATTCATGATACAAAGACCTCCTTCTTTTAATGGATCATCTGATCCCTTAATCACTGAAAAATCGATTGACTCCAATGAAAAGATCTTCTCAATCGTTCAATGTTATTAACAAGAGAAAGTTCTCCTTGTTTCTTATCGTATAGAGGTAGAAGAATATCAATGGTGGATGTTGATAAAAAATATAAATCCTAAAGATTAGATAGATGAATTGGAATGGTAGGATTTCCAGAAGATGTTTTTTTGATAAATATTTTCCACGCACCCTCCGGATTAAGATGTATAGGGACATCATTTAACTCTAGTAAAAAGAGGATGAATCTGTCAGAGCGTATTAGGAAAACATCACAAGGCATGCTTGATACACCTCTGTATTTTTTGTTACCCCTGAATGCATGGTTGACCACTTCTTTGGTGGGATGAAACCTACCCTACAGAAAGCTTGGGTGATCAGCGACTTCGACAGCTATGTGTAAATTGTCCGATGTTCCCTCAAGGTTGAAATAGAGATAAAAAACCTCAGTGGTATCATGGGGATACAAATCATAAGGTAGAATTCAATTCTGGTAGTCCGATGGATAAATCCAACAGTGTTATGAAGATCCAGCACCCCACATTTCAAAGGTGTGGAAATAAGAAACCCATAAATTTCCTGAAGTGGACAAGGAAATGCTTTAGGGGTGGAAGAGAATGGCACCTAGCTATTAACTGCCGAAAAGAAAAAGTCATGGCTACAACAGAGGAGTGGAATGCTCCATTCAAATCTCAACAAATTGTTCATTTATTTAACTAAAAATAACTAGGGTATCTTTCAAATTAGTTTCCTAAACCTAGGGTTCTCGGAGGCAACCAATAACCTCCAGGGCTACAAGGGTGATCTTTTTCCATCACTATTGCCGAAATGAACCCTGACAACGAAGTGGTGACAGATACGCTTGTCATTCATTCAAGAATAGTGAACATACTTTTTTGATTCAGGTTCTATGCATTCTTTTATATCCAAAATGTTTAGTAGAACAATACCAACACCACCAAAAATCATGTAAGTGAATATGTCGGTGAGTATGAAAAATGGTCCAATTATTGCATCCCATAAATATAAATCCTCCCCTGTCATAATCAGTAGATTTAACTTCCTGTTGAACCTCATCATACTCCTTTTGGTGGAATATGATGCAAATCTCGGCATGGATTGGCTTTCCTTATATAGATCCAACATAAATTATGGTGAGATGGAAATCACTCCCCAAGTAGAGATTCGACCCCTGATTCTATACAAGTGCAAGGAGGAAGATGAATCTTATTTAGCACCATCATGTCAAGTGTGGATATTACTGCCCTATGAACATGCATATCTAGAAAATATGATTGAGTCTAAGGAGGCAACCATCTTGGAATACATGACTATTGTGAGGTAATTCACTGAAGTTTTTCCTAAGGAATTTCCTAGTCTTTCTCCAAGAAGAGATGTTTAATTCTCTATTGACCTGATACCTAGGGAGTTTACAATATCAAATACACTGTATTGAATTGATTTTTTAGGGCTTGAGTAGCTAAAGAAACAACTACAAGAGAATCTGGAAAAAAGGTTTATACACCCAAGTGCTTCACAATGGGGTGAACCTTTCTACATCTTCAAGAAGAAGGATGGGTCAATGTGCCTTTGCATTGATTATCGGGAGCTTAACAAAATCATGATAATGAAAAAGTATCATATCCCATGAACTGATGATTTTTTATCATTTTAATGTAGCTCAATACTTCTACAAGGTGTATTTTCGGTCGACATATCATCAAGTATGGGTGAAAAAGGAAGATTTCCCCAAGACATCTTTTTGTACATGATACGGGCACTATGAATTCGTAGTATTTCCTTTTGGACTCACTATTGATCCCTCAATCATCATGGAAATGATTAATAGAGTGTTTAGGGATTACCTCGACAAATTTTATGTAGTATTTATTGATGATATTCTAATATACTCTAAAAACAAGGAGGTTTTTGAAGAGCATCTGAGAACTGTACTCCATACCTTGCAAAAGCGGAAGATATAGGAAAAGTACAACATGTGTGAGTTCTAGTTGAAGGAGGTCTCATTCTTGGGCCATATCATCACATGCAACGGGATATATATAGATCCCTCCAAAACAGATGCAATTGAAGGATGGTTGAGGCCAACATCACTAATGGATATCTGTAGCTTCTTGGGGATAGCTTGATATTATTGATGATTTATGACAAAATCATGAGTAATGACATAAATCTTGGCAGTGCATAAGGAATATATCATAATGGAACATTAACCATGATAAAATAGCAAGTGAATAAAACATGTAATTGTCGAAACAATTAAGCACATATTATGATTTCCATGGCATCCAAGGCATTGCTGCTAAGACCATCATAGTGGACAATGTGGATTACTGAACAAGGTTTACATACTGTTCCTGCCCTGTATTACTGAACCATATTCACTTTCCATTCTAGCCATGTATATATCATGAGATATAAATTTTTACCCAATGCATTGGAGGGAGATATGGGTCCCACCCATATCATATTTAAATCATTCTTAAGTGTTGTATAGACCCAAAGAATGACGTACATGGACATTACATTACTTTTGTGGAATACTTAGTACATAACAAAAACACACGCACAAGGACCATAATAGTTTAGTGTCTTTGGAAACTCGGAACGTAATCTTCTAATCATGGTGAAAGATCTTCAACATCTCCCATATAGATCTTCCCTTTTTTTTCTTACCTAAAACCTTTATTTATATCCTGGGGAAAAGAAAACTTCAAAGGGTGAGCTAAAATGTTCAGTAAAGGTAAACAAATGAAATATCAATCACATCATATACATAAGAACATAACTTTTGGAAATATTAACCTGCAAAAGAGATCATAATTTCATAACATGGAATAAATCATAGTAGTGAAATGAAATCCCAATAATCATAACATAAAACATGAATCTTTGTGGCATACACAAATAATTAGAGAAACTCGTTTCTTAGTAGTCAATACTCATTGCCAAGACTATCTTAGTGGACAAAGCCTATTTCTGAACCGAGTTCACTCCTCGTTTCAGTCCTGTTTCACTGAACCAGTTTAACCTGCCGTTCCAGCCATGATTATCTCATGAGATATAAAATCATTACCCAATGCATTGGAGGGAGATATAGGTCCCACCCATACCATAATGATACCATTCTTATTTTTGCCACAAAATCTTAAACCATACATCATAGCATAACCCATGTAATGAAAATGGGAATCTTAAACATCATGACATCATAAAACAATTCATATAAGAAAAAGGAATTCATAAAAATATATCCATCACAACATGATCATATAAATGTAATAATATGGATATAAACAGAACACTATATTATCTTAGATGGAAAATAATTTTGATAAAACACTTGAACTCCATTCTTGAGGAAAATATCCTTTCTACTTCAAAAAAACATTTTTCCTTTCTTAAAATGTCATAAAATTTTAATCTAAAAGATGTTGATTAATAATAAGCTTGAAAACTTCTAATGGAAGATTCTTGGGAATAATGTTTTAAAATCCATTCATGCCGTATAAGTTAAAAAACATTCTTCTTGTACTTTTTTCGGAAAAGTCAAAATATACCTCTTAAGGAAAACGACAAAAGATTCCTTTCTTAGATTTTACTAAAAACTCACCAAAGGGTAAAATTGGATTATAAAAATTGTAGGTGGATGGAAATAATATTACATATTGAGGAATCATGGGTGTGGATGATAAAATACACCCTAGTAAATACCAAAGTATAAATAGTCTCGGATAAAATGAGATTGTGATATTTTCCCTTACCTTAGGTCCGATTTCTTTGTAGGTGTCCGAACCTCCTGTATAATGATATAAATAATGTCATTGACTTATTACAGAATCATAATCATTGTTATGATATCATATATGGTTCACTTATGACTTTATATTACCCGTTCTTTTGTACATTCTATGTTAAAGAGTGTTTTGGGTAAAATTGTTTCATTTGTCGTCCATGTTTTGACTTTTAATTATTCATATGATTACATAGATCATGATTAATTAATTACAGAATATAAAACATGATTTCTATATAATATATATTCATAATATAAATATATATAACAAATCAGTAAATGGAAAGAAATACACCGTTCATGGAGGCATAGGTTGTACGTACGCATGAACGTTGTTTTCGTTTCCTTATTGAGTTGAATGGAATTAAGTAGATGAAATAAATATATATACAAATAAATATAGTATCATTATTATTTCATATATTTCATGATTACTTATTATATATAATTTATAATCATTCATGAATGGTTAACGTTTAGAATGAATCTCATCGCGTCGTGGAGACGGTAGTCCGTACGTACGCACGAGCGATTATATCATTCTCATGATCGTGGGACTGTATTGGAGTGTATGAATACTATTTCAGAATCAATATCATATTAAAATAATCATATATAGTAATTATTTACACCATTATACCCATCCAAGTAAGGTGGTGGTGGAAAATACATTACACCACGGCGTGGAGATGGTATTCCGTACGTACGCACGCGCGGTGATTTCATTTTCCATAGGATGGATAGATGGTGAAATAGGGTTGTTTCTTAATTATAATAAAATATAATTATATTATTGATACTTATGTTATTACTTCATAATGAAACAACCTAAGAAGAAGAAGTGGAAGAATAAATAAAGTTGAAAGAATCGGTAACAGACATTACCTCTTCTTTGAAGCGCCTCTTTGAGTCCTCTTATTAGGGCACTAAAATTGGACTTTTAAGAAGACCAGGACTTATAGGATGTTTCTAGGGAAGTGTAGAAGTGAATTTGGCAGGGTTTTGCTGAGCATGAAGGCTCAATGTGGTGTGATGAAGAGGGGGTGGAGGTGCCCTTTTATAAGGGAGGAGAGGGGCACCTTTGGAATAACTAAAAATATTATTTTATTATAAAGCCAAATTCGGTTTGAAATAGCTCAAAATTTCTTTATTTCTAAGCTAATGTGGGGATGGATCTAAATACTCTCATCCAATATAATTTAGACATGTTTAGGTCATTATACTAACCTTATCTTTTAGTTTTAACTCTTGGTTAATTAGATTAACATTTACCATGTCACTTTGTATTTTTATATTATAAAGTTAATAAACATACCATATAAATCCAAGAGACCCCCAAGTGGTCCATTAATTATACACCTATCTTGATGTAAGTATCTTGGCCGAAACATAGATTTTTAGGAATAAAATAACAATCAATAATATAATATTTGTTTTAAAAACTATTTTATGTCAATTTTGAAACTATTCAATAGTTGATTTTTGTGATACTCATAACAGAATTATTACTTCGAACAATGTTAATTAAATAATTACTATCATGTCCTATTAACCAAGAAAATTAGTTTAATTCACTAAAAGCCTCCAATTATATTTATTTGGGTATTTATAATATCAATTATGTTAATTTTTTACTATTATGGTAATTACTGCATCATCATTGTGTCATAAATAAATTAAATTATTTAAAGTCTAAAAATTATAAATAAAATATCATTATGTAGAAAATCTTCTGATATTTATAATGAATATTTACAATCGAAAATAAAACATATATATCCCTATGTAAAAATTGGTTTTCTAAAAGATATATGCTTCTGTCATTTTTCTATTCATTTTAACTTAATTAAAATAAAGTGTCCCTATCACTTACAAGTGGCACCATGGTGTCCCAAAATTGACCCAATGATTCCCATGGTCAATCATGTATCAACCAATATGTTTATCACACATTTTAGGGTAATTTTGTTATTATTATAATATTATTTTTTAACCCTTATTTACCGGATTTACCCTTAAACCATTGTAAATAAAATATTTACTGATATAATTATTCAAAATGTCTAAAAATAAAAGTTACCTATTAAAACATTTTGAACATCCTGATTCCAAATAAGGAATCCATTTTTCCAAATTCAAAACACAGAAGTGGCATAAATTAATTTAAAATTAATTCCCGCTGTCAAAACAAAAAGTGTGTTTTTAAGATATAATAACTATCAAAAGATTGATACTTGTTTATGTTCGGTTTAATTGGGAAATTATTTCCAATAACCAAAATTGTATTAAATTGTAAAAATATATTCTAAATATAATTTAAAACCACTCAAATTAAAAATTTATCACTATTAATTATTTTGATTAAAAAAAGTTGTTTATAATTAAAATTTAGTAATTTTCACTAATCATCAAAATATGAAAGTTATCCGAAAAGTACAAAAACGTCACCTTTAGATAAATTCGATACTCCGAATCCAAAAATGAAGTCCATTTTGAGAGATAAAATTTATAAAATTTTAAAAGGTGGTTATTACTATTCATAACGGCTAGTTTTAATAATATTTTAATAGCATATCGTTGTTTAGTGAAACTCGGTATTGCGTACTACACACGCTATCGAGGAAGGTCAAGATTGCGTGTAATTCAAGGAAAGTCAAGGATTAATGTTGTGCATGAATCATTCGTTGTTTCGTATAACAGAATCAAACCATATTTCATTTATACATTGAATATATATATATATACTCCATGTTGCGTAGAATAACTATTATCAAAATTGTGTGTAACACGATCCAAGAATAGTGTTGCGTATACTGCCAGCTAATACAGTGTTGCGTATAGTGCAAGGTAATCTTGGTGTAGCATACAACACAAGACACTAAGGAAATTAAATGAATATTTTTTATAATATCCTGTGGTGTTACATTCAACCCCCCTTAAAATGAATTTCTCCCTCGAAATTCGTCCGGGTTATAAATAGTTTACTACTCGAAAGTTTGTTTAATAGAAACCCACATCGTAAAAAAGAATACCAAACCATGGCCTTAAAAACTAATGTATGAAATGTAATGGTTACCCAAATTAACTCACCACGGGGTTTCCATGTAGGAGAACATAGGTGAAAATATGGATATGGAAGAAAAATCTTACTATCAAGTTCTGATGGAGAGTGGTAGAGAAAATGGATATGAAAAATCCAACAATCACAAAGCTATAGATTTGTGATGATCTAAGGTACCATCTGATTCATCAGATATAAGGGAACTAGGGCAACATTTTTGGTTTTCAACATCATTTCCCTAAAGTTGACGAATTAATAGAAATACTTACATGATTTTGGTACAATCCCACTGTTGTTCATGAATTGAAAAATTTCCACTTCATCCCTTAAATAAATGAAGTTGAATTTGTTATTCGTGATGTGTTAGAAGATCATGTGATAGAATGATGGGTCATTCAATCTCTTTCAGACAAAAGGTTAGAAAAAGTTATAAGTCCATCTTATGGTTAATTAATCGTATATTGTTCCAAAAATGAACTTATACTTCATATATCATATCGAATAAAAAAAAAACCGGTTTCTACTAACCAGGCACTTCTTGTAGGCCAGTGGTAGGTGATAAAGGCCAGTCGCACTTCGGTTGTGGGTTCGATTCCCACAGCCTTGTCTGACGCGATGGGTTATCGCCCATCCCGTAGGTTGTCCTTTTTCTAAAACTACATTACTATAACATCCCATAAATAATATCGAAAAAACATCTATCCTTGAAAAATACTAACTTACGTCCAACATAATCCATTCCAATATTTAGGCTTATCCAAAATAATGTTGTCTAATCTCATATTATAGTGAAATGATTAACAAAGAGTTCATACAAATAGCATGTTAATACAATTGTTGATCGCCATATATCATGAGATTTTCCTTTTTGGTCACATTCCAAACATTCAAAGGCCTTAATCATGTATTCACTTGAAAAAAACATGAATACCCATTGATCCTTATTGAAAACATGAATGCTGTTAAAAGATAACTATTTCCACATACCAAAATCCTCAAAATTCAATATACTCAAACCATGATATCACTTAGTCCTTATCAATCATGAGCTCATGAATACTGTCAAACATTTCATTTTTTCCTTGTCCCTTCATTATGCGCATATCATCTTTTTTCCAAAAATATCTCAATCACTTTCCATGGTTACCGGTACCATAAAATTATTGAAAACCACATTAGACCAATACATAAATATTCCAATATTACACGATATTATATACAACATTATTTTGGAATCCCATTATATAAACACTTAATCATTCCACCACATTGTTTTCATATTCAACATCGACAATGGTGATCACATGTGACTTCCCTGTGTCCTTTTCCTTAAGTGGATGCTCATGTAGGTCATCACTAACCCTTGTATTAGGGCATTTATTATCATAATGCCCCATTTCCTTGCACATGAAGCATTCATGTGTAGTAGGTTCATTCTGTGTATCCCTTCCTTTTTTTGCATCATTATACATCTTCTTCCCATCATTGCGGCATTCAAATTCCCAATGGACTTCCTTTCCACATTTGAAACATTTACTTGTCCCATTAAAACAATCTCCACCATGCTCCTTTCCACACTTTTAGAATAAGGAAACTTTTATCTTCTTTTCACAATTACTCTGAGATTTCTCCTTGAAATCCATCTTTTGTTTCTTGTCAAAACTATGAGATGGATAAGTAACACCAACTTCCATTTCTACCTTGAATGCACAATGCACAATTTCTTCATAGCTACTGAACTCTCTTATAGCTAATGCCCTTCGAAGATTTGGTTTTAAGCCACTGAAGAATCGAACAAATTTACTTTCATATTGGATGATAAATCCAGATTCATACCTTTCAAGCCTTGTAAAATTCACTTCGTATATACCAACAGATTCATCATCCTTTTACATTAGTTCAAGAAACTCCTTCTCCATCTTTGTTCGAATAATACAAGGGAAGTACTTATTAAAAAATAAGTTCTTGAACTCGTCTCATTCCATGGACTCAATTTCATCTCTTGGCCTCGTATTCTTGATAAGATTCCACCATTGATCAGCATCATCTTCCAAACGATACACTGCTAAGATGACTTTATCATGTTCAGAACATTGAAGAACTAAAAATATCATTCCAGTAATACTGATCCATTGTTCAGCAACAAGTGGATCAGAAGACCCACTGAAAGAATGTGGACGTTGCCTCATGAAGGACTCAATAGAATCTTGTTCCCTTCTCTGCTCATTTGGAAGTCCAGAATGATTCATACCTTTTGTAAGTATAGCAATAATATTTTTCACTCCATCTCCCATAACATTTGTTTGTTCAGGAGTACAATCATTGCATTGTCCATTACATTGATCAACAATGTTCCTTCGGGTTCCAGCCATCATCTAAAACCCAAAAAGAATAGTGTGAGTGGCAAAAATCATGCTAGGGAAAACAACACAATAAAGGAGGATTACCTTCAATATCTAACATCTTAGGTTATCGTAATTCTAGTACTATAACCTATACTTATACTTATCCTTAGGGACATCCCTATACATACCTTAGAAATATCTCTAGGGATCTCACTAAAGTTCTTGCATCCTAGTTTCCAAAGGTTGACTAATCCTTTCCTCTGATACCAACTGTAGAGACCCAATGGTTGATGTACATGGACATTACATTACTTGTGCGGAATACTTAGTACATAACAAAAACACATACACAAGGACCGTAATAGTTTAGTTTCTTTGGAAACTCGGAACGTAATCTTTTAATCATGGTGAAAGATCTTCAACATCTCCCATAAATATCATCCCTTTTTTCTTACCTAAAACCATTCTTTATATCCTTGGGAAAAGAAAACAGAAAACGGTGAGCTCAAATGCTCAGTAATGGAAAACAAAAAAATATCAATCACGTCATATACATAGGAACATAACTTTTAGAAATCTTAACCTGTAAAAGAGATCATAATTTCATAACATGGGATAAATCATAGTAGTGAAATGTAATCCCAATAATCATAACATAAAACATGAAACTTTGTGAAATACACACATAATCATAGAAAATCATTTCTTAGAAGTCAAGACTCGTTTCCAATACTTTCTTAGTGGACAAAGTCCATTTCTGAACCGAGTTCACTCCTCGTTTTGGTCCTGTTTCACTGAACCAGTTTAACATGTCGTTCCAGCCATGTCTATCTCATGAGATATAAAATCTTTACCCAATGAATTGGAGGGAGATATAGGTCCCACCCATCTCATAATGATACCATTCTTATGTGTGCCACAAAATAATAAACCATACATCATAGCATAACACATGTAATAAAAATGGGAATCTTAAACATCATGACATATTAAAACAATTCATATAAGATAAAAGAATTCATAAAAATATATCCATCAAAACATAATCATATCAATTTAATAATAGGGATATAAACAGAACCCCATATTATCTTAGATGGAAAATACTTTTTTTAAAACACTTGAACTCCATTCTTGAGGAATATATTCTTTCTACTTCAAAAAATCATTTTTCCATTCTTAACATGTCATACAATTTTAATCTAAAAGAATTTGATTAAAAATAATCTTGAAAAAATGTAAAGTAATATTCTTGGAAATAAAGTCTTAAAAATTCATTCACTCCGTATAAGTTAAAAAAACATTTTTCTCGTACTTTTGTCGGAAAAGTCAAAAAATACCTCGTACGAAAAACGACAAAAGATTCATTTCATATTTTTACAAAAAACTCACTGAAGGGTTAAATTGGATTTCAACAATTGTAGGTGGATGTAAATAATATTACATATTTAGGAATCATGGATTTGGATGATAAAATACACCCTAGTAAATACCAAAGTATAAACAATCTCATATAAAATGAGATTGTGATATTTTCCCTTACCTTATGTCCGATTTTCTTCGTAAGTGTCTGAACCTCCTTTATAACAGTTTAAATAATGTCATTCACTTATTCCAGAATCATAATCATTGTTATGATATCATATATGGTTCACTTATGACTTTATATTACCCGTTCTTTTGTAAATTCCCTGTTAAAGACCGTTTTGGATAAAATTGTTTCATTTGTCGTCCGTGTTTTGACTTGTAATTATTCATATGATTACATAGATCATTATTACTTAATTACATAATATAAAACATGATTTATATATAATATATATTCAGAATATACATATATATAATAAATCAGTAAATGGAAATAAATACATCGTTCATAGAGATGGTAGGTCGTACGTATGCTTGAACGCTGTTTTCCTTTCCTTATTGAGTTGAATGGAATTAAGTATATGACATACATATATATACACATAAATCCAGTATAATTATTATTTCATATATTTCATGATTACTTATTATATATACTTTAAAATCATTCTTGAATGGTTAACGTGGAGAATGAATCTCATCGCGTCGTGGAGACGGTAGTCCGTACGTACGCATGAGCGATGATATCGTTCTCATGATCATGGGACTGTATTGGAGTGTATGAATACTATTTAAGAATTAATATCACTTCAATATAATCATATATAGTTATTATTTACACCATTATACACATCCAAGTAAGGTGGTGGTGGAAAATAGATTACACCACAGCGTGGAGAAGGTATTCAGTACCTATGCACGCGTGGTGATTTAATTTTCCATAGGATTGATAGATGGTGAAATAGGGTTGTTTCATACATATAATAACATATAATTATATGAGTGATACTGATGTTATTACTTTAAAATGAAACAACCTAAGAAGAAGAAGTGAAAGAGGAAATAAAGTTGAAAGAATCGGTAACGGGCATTACCTCTTCTTTGAAGCGCCTCTTTGAGTCCTTTTCTTGGGGCACTAAAATTGGTCTTTGAAGAAGACCAAAACCTCTAGGATGTTTATAGGGAAGTTTAGAATAGAATTTGGGAGGGGTTGGCCGAACTTGAAGGCTCAAAGGGGTGTGAGGAAGAGGGGGAGGAGGTGCCCTTTTATAAGGGAGGAGAGGGGCACCTTTGGAATAACTAAACAATTATTTTATTATAAAGCCAAATTCGGTTTTAAATAGCTCCAAATTGATTTATTTCCAATCTAATGTGGGAATGGGTTGAAATACTCCCAACCAATATAATTTATTCAAGTTTAGGTCATTATACTAACCTTATCCTTTAGTTTTTACTCTTAGTTAATTTGATTGACATTTACCATGTCACTTTATATTTTTATATTATATAGTTAATAAACATACCATATACATCCAAGAGATCCCTAAGTTGTCAATTAATGATACACCTATCTGGATATAAGTATCTTGTCCGAACCTTAAATTTTTAGGAATAAAATAACAATCAATAATATAATATTTGTTTTAAAAACTATTTTATGTCAATTTTGACACTATTCAATAGTTGATTTTTGTGAAACTCATAACAGAATTATTACATATAAAAAAGTTAATTAAATAATTACTAACATGTCCTATTAACCTAGAAAATGTTTGTAATTCATTAAAAGACTCAAATTATATTTATTTGGGTATTTATAATATCAATTATGTTAATTTTTCACTATTATGGTAATTACTGCATCATCATTGTGTCGTAAATAAATTAAATTCTTTAATGTTTAAATATTATAAATAAAATATAATTATGTATTAAATATTTTGATCTTTCTAATGAATATTTAAAATCGAAAATAAAACATATATTACCCTATGTAAAAATTGTTTTCCTAAAAGATATATGCTTGTGTCATTTTTTATTCATTTTAACTTAATTAAAATAAAGTGTTCCAATCACTTACAAGTGGCACCATGGGGTCCCAAAATTGACACAAATATGCCCATGGTCGAACATGTATCAACCAATAATGTTATAACACGTTTTAGGGTAATTTGTTTATTATTATAATATTATTTTTTAACCCCTATTTACCAGATTTACCCTTTAACAATGGTAAATAAAATATTTACCGAAGTAATTATTCAAAATGTATAAAAATAAAAGCTACATATTTACACAATTTTAACATATTTATTCGAAATATGGAATCCATTTTTCCAAATTCAAAACACAGAAGTGGCAGAAAATAATTTAAAATTAATTCCCGCTGTCAAAACAAAAACTGTGTTTTTAAGATATAATAACTATCAAAAGATTGATACTTGTTTATGTTCTGTTTAATTGGGAAATTATGTCCAATGACCAACATTTTATTAAATGGTAAAAATATATTCTAAATATACTTTAAAACCACTCAAATTAATAATTTTTCACTATTAATTAATTTGACTAAAAAAAGTTGTTTTAAATTAAAATTTAGTAATTTTCCCTATTCATCAAAATATGAAAGTTATCTGAAAAGTACCAAAATTTCACCTAAGGAAAAATATGAAAATCCGAATCCAAAAATGAAGTCCATTAGAGAGATAAAATTTCTAAAATTTTATAAGGTGGTTATTACTTTTCATAATAGCTAGTTTTAATAATATTTTTATAGCATATCGTTGTTTAGTGAAACTCAGTATTGCGTACTACACATGCTATTGAGAAAGGTCGCGATTGCGTGTAATGCAAGGCAAGTCAATGATGCATGTTGTGCAAGAATCATTCGTTGTTTGGTATAACATAATCTATCCATATTTCATTTATACATTGAATATATATATATATATACTCAATGTTGCGTTGAATTACTATTATCAAAATTGTGTGTAACACGATCCAAGAATAGTGTTTCATATACTGCAAGCTAATATGGTGTTTCATATAGCTCAAGGTAATCTTGATGTATCATACAACACAAGACATTAAGGAAATTAAAATAATATTTTTTATAAAATCCCGGGGTTTTACACGTGTGCCACAACACAATCATAAATCATGCATCATAACCCAAAGAATAAAATGGGTTTCATAAGAATCATCCCATATTTACATAATCCATATAAAAATGGATATAATTTCATCATAATAAAAATAAAACAATTCAAATAATAGATATTATACTTGAAACATAATAATTACTAAACAATGTCATCTTAGATGGGAAATAGTTTTGAATAAACACTTGAAATGAATTCTTGAGGAAAATATCCTTTCGTTTTCAAAATCATTCACTTTTAAAAAATGCCATGAAATTTTTAAAGAAAGGATTTTGTTGAAAATAATCATGAATTCTTGTAGAGTAAGCTTCATGAAAATAAGGCGTTATGAAATCGTAAAAATATTTCCGTTCCTTATAAGTTAAAAAAACCATTCTCCTTTTACTTTTAATGGAAAAGTCAAAAAGTACCACGTATGGTAAAAAAAAGAATGATTAATTCCATAAAACAAAGTAAAAGTAAAAGGGGGGTAAACATGAATTTAAACATAAATTTAATAACATTAAAAAAATTTATAAAAAAAATATTATTGACATCGATGAAAATTATAACCCCTGTAAATACATTCGTATAAGAAATCTCGGATTAAAATGAGATTGCAAAATTATCCCTTACCTTAGGTCCAATTTCGTCCATACATGTCTAAAACTCTTGTATAGTGGGTTTAAATATATTATTAACTTTTAAAATAACCATAATAATATTTATGATATCTTATATGATTCACTTATGAATTTATATTACCCGTTCTTTTGTAAATTCCAAGTTAAAGCAGCGTTTAGGGTAAAATCGTTCCATTTATCATACATGTTTCGACTTGTTGTTCTTGATATTATTAAATTTATCCTGATTTACTTAATTCCAGAATGTAAAAAAAATTATATATAATATATATACATCATATAAATATATATGATAGATCTATAAATGGAATGAAATACACCGCCCATGGAGATGCTAGACCGTACGTACGCATGAACGTTGTTTTGTTTCCTTATTGAATTTATTGGAATTAAGTAAATGAAACATATATGTACATAAATATAGTATCATTATTATTTAATTTCGGTCATGATTATTTGTTATATATACTTTATAATCATACTTGAATGGTTAATCATGGAAAATTAATTTATCACATTCGTGGAGACGGTAGTCCGTACGTACGCACGAGCGACAATATCATTCTTTTTATATTAAAATAATTTATAATTGGATGTTATATCATATATAAATAATCATAATAATGTTATATTTATTATTTATATCATTTATACTCATTATTATACCCATCCAAATGATGAAATGTTTGAATAACAAACTACACCACGACGTGGAGAGGGTAAGCCGTACGTATGCACGTGTGGTGAAATTTTCATTCATAGGATGGATAAAATAACTATTATAGTTATACTATTTTAAAATAACATCAAATTATATATAATATACTGGATTTATTATTTTATAATGGAAACAACAAAGAAGGAGGAAGTGGAAGAAGAAAGGAACATGAAATAGGTGGTGAGATATTTACCTCTTCTTCGGGTTCTTCCTATTGATTTGATCAAAATGGTTCTTTGGGTGGATTTCTAATTAATTAAGGCCTCTAGGATGAAGGTAGGACAATTGAGAGGGTATTTGGGATGGGGTTGGCCGAGCCAAATGGCATTCGAGGTGTGATTAGAGAGAAGGGGTAGTTCCATTTTATTATAGCAGTCAGGAGAACCTTAGAAAAAACAAGAAATATTATTTTATAATAAATAATATTCAGTTTATGATGGATCCAAAGTGACTTATTTCAAGTCAAGGTTGGTGATGGGTCGAAATCCTATAAACCAAGAGGTATTCGACATGTTTAGGTTACCATTTTAACCTTATAATTTATCTTCTACCATGTCTTCTTGTATTCTTACACTATATGATTAATAAACTTACTATAAACATTTAATCAAACCCCAATTGGTTCATTAATGTCATATAAATTATTATATATGTCTTTTGTCCAAAACATATATTTTTATGAAGATTATATAAATTAATAATATAATATTTGTTTTAAAAACTCTTTCATGTCAATTTTGACACTATTTGGTATTTTTTTTCTAAATTCATAACAGTGTTATTACTTCGAAAACAATTCATGTAACCAACCATAGTATGTTATATTAACCTATAAAATTAGTTTAATTCATAAAAATCCTCAAATTACATTTATTTGGGTATTTATAATATCAATAATGTTTATATTTCATTTAGAAGGTAATTGCTGCATCATCATTGTGTCATAAATAAATTAAATTATTTAATGTCTAAAATATAAATAAAGTACCATTATGTTGGAAAACGTTTTAGCTTTATAATTAATATTTATAGTCAAATTTATCTTAAGTATAACCTAATATTAAAAAAATTTAGTTATTAAACTTTGATTTTAAGTATTTTAACTCTTCTTTAAATAAAATAATAATAAATGTCCAAATATAATCCATGTGGAACTAAAGGGTCATATTTTATTTATAAGGTTGTTTTTGGTCGAATTAAGTTTATTTAGTTGAATTAGGACTTGTGTTAGGGTAATAATAATATCATTTTCCCTTAATTACCGTATTTAATTTTAAATGTGGTGAATAAAAGTTAAAAGTTATTATTCACCAAAAATTAGTTTCATGTCATTGAACCACATTTTACTTATTGATATCAGCCATGTCTCTCAGATTTTTGAAATTCAACTCATAGAAGAGGTAATATTTTGTTTTATGTAAATTTGCAGATGCACCTAGGAGGTGGGTTAAAGGCGGTAAAAATTCAAGAAAATTTTTCTATATCTAAAATAATAATAAAATGACTCCAATGAATTAAATTTTACTTATATAGGTATTATGTATCTATTTCTACCTAATGTAAATTTAAATAAAATAAATTATTATTTAAATAAATAGTCAGTTTTAACCAACAACTCAGTGTTTACACTATTGATAAAAAATTTAATGTTTTCAAAAAAATACGATAAATTCACCCTAGGATAATTTCAATATTCAAAATACAAAAAAAAAGTCCATTTTGAAAGATATAATTTATAAAAGTTCAAAAAGTGGGTATTACTATTCATAATGTCTAGTTTATATAATATTTTAATAATATATCATTGTTTAGTGAAACTCGGTATTGCGTAAAACACAAGATATCATGGATGGTTGCTATTGCATGTGATGAAAGCCAAGAATAGTGTTGTTTATACTACCATCTAATACGGTATTGCGTATAGTGCAAGATAATTTTGGTGTAGCGTACAACAGATGTCATCAAAGAAATTAAAAATAATATTTCTTATAAAATATCATGGTGTTAAATTCTACCCCCCTTAAAATGAATTTCTCCCATGAAATTCATTAGGGTTATAAATGGTTTACTACGTGAAATTTTCAATCATAGAAATGCACATTATAAAAAGGAATAATAAAACTTAATTTTAAAAACTAATGTATGAAATATAATGGTTACCCAAATTAACTCATCACTGGGATTCCACATAGACAAAAATAAGTAATAATATTGATATGGAAGAGAAATATAACCATAATGTTCTGATGGAGAGTGGTAGAGAACATTGATATGAAAAAGAAAACAATCACAATGCCATAAATTTTTAAGGATCTAATATATCTTCTAGGACATCGTTTGTGGTTTTCTAGATCATTTCCCTAATGTTGAAAAACAATAGGAATTAGAAGAAATACATTATTTATTTTGGTACAATCTCCATGTTGGTCATTCCATAAACTATTTCCTCTTCATATCAAAAATAAATGAAGTTGAATTTGTCATTCATGAGGTTTTAGCAGATCAAGCAATAGAATGACAGGTTATTCCATCTTTTTCAAACAAAAGGTTACCAAAAGTTATTTATTTTACATAAGTCCATTTATGGTGAGATTAATCGTATGTGGTTCCTAAAATGGATTTAAAATTAATATATCATAACACATAATAAATGATACCTATTTTATACTAACCAGGGACTTCTTGAAGGCCAGTGTTAGGCAATAAAGTCAAGTCAAACTTCGATTTTGGGTTTGATTCCCACATCCTTGTCCGACGCGACGGGTTGTCACCTATCCTACTGGTTGAACTCTTTCTAAAACACAAGTACTATAAAATTTAAGAGATAAAATCAAAAAGTTATATCCTTAAGAAATACTATATAATTTCTAAATTAATCCAATCCAATATTTAGGATTATCGAAAATGATTTTTTCTGATTACTAGAAATGTCATCTACCGAGCATGTGAATTCATTCATTTTCCCTTATATATTACAAGATATATTTTTTTGTTGGTCACATTCCAAACATTTGAATACCTTAACTATGTATTCTCTTGAAAACTGACTTCCCATTGAAATTTAGTGAAAACATGAATGCCGTAAAAAGTTATCTCTTTCCACATACCAAAATTCCAAAAATTATATACAATCATTCCATGATATCACTTTGTCCTTATACCAGTCATGAGATAATTAATAATATCAAACATATTATTTTCTCCTTATCCCTTCATTATGCACATATCATCTGATTCCCAAAAATATTTCAATCACTTTTCATGTTTACCTGTACCATACAATTATTGAAAACAAATACATAGGTATTCCAAAAGTCCAAGATACTATAAATGAGATTCCATGATACTATTTTGAAATCCCATTACATAATCACTTAATCATTCCACAACATTAGTCTCATAATCAACATCACAAATAGTGATTTCATGTGACTTCAATTTGCCTGTTTCCTTAATAGGTTGCTCACGTCAATCATCATTAACCCTTGGATTAGGTCTTTGTTTAGTATAATTCCCCACTTCCTTGAACTTGATGCTTTGACGTGTTGCTGGAGCATTCTTTGTAGTCTTTTCTATATTTTTGTCATTAGAAACTTTTTTCCCATTACATCAGCACTCAGTAGCCCGATGAACTTCTTTTCCACACTTGACACTTTTTCTAGTACCTTTAAATCAATCTCCACCATGATTATTTCCACACTTTTAGCATAATGAAACATTCACCATTTTTTCATGAATGTTCTGTGATTTTTGATTGAACACCATATTTCTTATCTTTTCAAAACCATGAGATAGATATGTAACACCAACTTCCAATTCTACCTTGATATCAAAACACACAATTTCCTCATAGATATTGAAGTCTTTTAATGAAAATTCCCTTCGATGATTGGTTTTAAGACACTGAAGAATCGAGCAATTTTAATTTCTGGTTGGATGATAAAGCCAGATGCATACCTTTAAAGCATTGTAAAATTAACCTTGTATATACCAACAGATTCATCATTATTTGGCTTAAGCTCAAGGAACTCCTTTTCCATCTTCATTCGATGAATTAGATGGAAGTACTTATTGAAAAATAACTTCTTGAACTCATCCCATTCCATGGATTCAATTTCATCTTGGGGCCATCGTATTCTTAATTAAATTCCAACACTTGTCTTCCTCTTCTTCTCCTTCTAAATATGAAATAACCAGTATTACTTTTTCATGTTCTGAACTAAAAAGTATAGAAAATATCTTTTCAATGGTACTGATACATTGTTCAGAATCAAGTGGATCAGAAGACCCATTTAAAGAAGGTGGACATTGCCTCATGAAGGACTCAATAGAATATTGTTCCCTTCTCTGATCATTTAGAATCGCATAATGATCATAGATTTTGTAAGTATATCAATAAAATTTTTCACTCCATCTCCCAGAACATTTGTTTGTTCAGGAGGAAAATCATTCCATTGTCCATTACATTGATCAACATGGTTCCTTTAGGTTCCTGTCATCGTCTAAAACCCAAAAATAAAAGTGTGAGAGAAAAAAATCATTCTAGGAAAAAAAACATAATAATGGGGGAGTACCTTGAATATATAACATCTTAGGATTAATTCTAATATCTTTACCGTAATTATATGAATATAACCTATACTTAAACTTAACCTTAGAGACATCCCTAAACATACCTTAGAAATATCTCTAGGGATTTCATTAAAGTTTTCTCATCCTAGTTTGCAAAGGTTAACTAAACCTTCTCTCTGATTCCAACTGTAGATACCCAAATCTTAAAGTACATAAACATTATATTACTTTTTCAGGATACTTAATACATGACAAAAACAAATTCCAAAATACTGTATTAGTTTAGTGTCTTTGGAAACTCGGAACATAATCTTCTAATCATGATGAAAGATCTTCAACATCTCCCATAAAGATCTTACCCATTGGTTTTCTTATGTAAAACCATTCATTATATCATGGGGAAAAGAAAACATTAAAATGGTGAGCTCAAATACTCAGTAAGGGTAAACATGGATAACATAAAACAATCCCTAAACATTTGAACATAAGCAGGTGAGCATATAACATCAAAATCATGAGTAATGACATAAATCATGGCAGTGAAAAAGGAATATATCATAAAGGAACATTAGCCATGATAAAATAGAAAGGTAATGAAACATGTAATTTTGGAAACTATTAAACACATGTTATGATTTCCATTATATCCACGGAAATGCTGCCAAGACCATCATAGTGGACAAAGTCCGTTACTAATCCAGGTTTACTGGTCATTCCAGCGCTGTATTATTGAACCAGATTCACTTATCATTCCAGCCATGTATATTTCATGAGATTTAAATCGTTACCCAATGAATTGGAGGGATATATATGTCCCGCCCATATAATATTGAAATAATTATTACGGGTTCCATAACCCAATCATAAATCAGGCATCATAACCCAAATAATAAAATGGGTTTCATAAACATCATCCCATCTTAACATAATCCATATAAAAAATGGATATCATTTCATCAAAAGAAAAATAAAACCATTAAAATAATAGAGACATTATACTTTAAACATAATCATACTAAATAATGTCATTGTAGATGGAAAATAGTTTTGAATAAACACTTGAAACGAATTCTTGTGGAAAATATCCTTTCTTCTTCAAATTCCTTCTCTTTTAACAAAATGACATGAAATTTTAAAAGAAAAGTATTTTGTTGAAAATAATCATGAAATATTATAGATTAATATTCATGAAAATAAGGAGTTATGAAACCATAAAAATCCATTCATGCCATATAACATAAAAACATTCTCGTTGTGCTTTTAACAGAAAAGTCAAAAACTACCAAATATGGTAAACAAAAAAAGATTCCTTCCATAACACAAAGTAAAAGTCAAGGAGGGGTAATCATGACTGTAAACATATATTTAATAATATTATACACTTTATGAAAAACCTTTTATGTACATGGATGAAAAATATAACCATAGTAAATACTTAGGTATAAGAAATCTCGGATAAAAATGAGATTGCAAAATTATCGCTTACCTTAGGACCAATATTTTCCGTACATGTCTAAAACTCATCTATAGTGGGTTTATACATATTATTAACTTGTAACAGGATCATAATAATATTATGATATCATATATGATTCACTTATTATTTTATATTACTCGTTCTTTTGTACATTCAATGTTAAAGCAGCATTTTGGGTAAAAATTTTTCATTTATCATACGTGTTTCGACTTTTTTTCATTATATTATTAATTATATCCTGATTTACATAATTCCATAATGTAAATAATGATTTATATATAATATATATTCAGCATATAAATGTATATGGTAGATCGATAAATGGAATTAAATACACCGTTCATGGAGACGGTAGGCTGTACTTACACACGAAAGTAGTTTTCATTTACTTATTGAATTTAATAGAATTAAGTAAATGAAATAAATATGAACATAAAAATAGTAACATTATTATGTATGTTCATTAATGATAATTTATTATATATACTTTATAATCATACTTTAATGGTTAATCATGGAAAATTAATCTTATCACGATCGTAGAGACGGTAGTCCGTACGTACGCACAAGAGAAAATATCATTCATTTGATTTTAAAATATTATATAATTAGATCATATATCATAATTAAAGAATCATCATAATGTTATATTTATTATTTATATCATTTATACTCATTATTATAGCCATCCAAAATGATGAAATGTTTGAATAACAAACTACACCACGACGTGGAGACGGTAAGTCGTACGTACGCACATGTGGTGACATTTTCATTCATAGGATGGATAAAATAACTAATATGGTTGTAAAATTTCTATAATAAAATCAAAATATATAGAAGATACTGAAGTTATTATTTTAAAATGGAAACAACAGTGAAGGAGGATTTATATGAAGAAAGGAACGTGAAACTGGTAGTGAGATATTTACCTCTTCTTCGGGTTCTTACTTTTGATTTGATCAAACGGGATCCATAGGGTGGCTTTATGACTAAAGGAAGTCCTCTAAGATGAAGGGAGGATAGTTGAGAGGGTATTTGGGTAGGGGTTGGCTAAGACAAATGGATTTGGAGGTGTGAATTAGAGAGAAGGCGGAGTGCCCTTTTATAATAGGGGTGAGGGGAACCTTAGGAAAAAAATAAAATAATATTTTATAATAAATTTATATTCGGTTTACAATGGATCCAATCTAACTTATTTCAAGGATAGGGTGTGGATGGTTCGAAATCCTCTCAACAAATAGGTTTTAGACAGGTTTAGGTTACCATTTTAACCTTTTAATTTATCTTTTACCGTGTCTTCTTGTATTCTAACACTATATGGTTAATAAAAATTCTATAAACTGCCAATCGAACCCCAATTGGTTCATTAATTCCATATAAATTATTAAATAAGTCTTTTTTCCAAACTGAATATTTTTAGGACAATTATATCAATTACTAATATAATATTTGTTATAAAAATGCTTTTATGTCAATTTTGACACTATTTGGTTTTTTTCTAAGTTCATAACAGAATTATTAATTCATAAAAAATTCATCTAAAAAACCCTAATACATTATATTAACATATATAATTAGCTTAATTCATAAAAAGTCTCAAATTACATTTATTTTGGTATTTATAATATCAATTATTTTAATATTTCATTAATAAGGTAATTATTGCATCATCATTGTGTCATAAATAAATTAAATTATATAATGTGTAAAAAATATAAATAAAACACCATTATGAGGGAAAGATTTTTAGACTTCCAATGAATATGTATAGTCGAATTTATCTTATGTATAAACCTATATTAAAATTTTTTTAGTTATTAAACATTGATTTTAACTATTTTAACTCTTCTTTAAATAAAATAATAATAAATGTCCAAATCCAATCCAAGTGGACCTAAAGGGTCATATTTTATTCTTAACGGTGTTTTCGGTCGAATTTTACTTATCCAATAGAATTACGACATGTGTTAGGTTAACAATAATATCATTTTTACCATTAATTAACTTATTTACTTTTAACAATGGTAAATAAACGTTAAAAGTTATTATTCACCAAATATTATTTTCATCTCATTGAACCACATTTTACATACTAATATCATCTATGTCAGCCAAATTTTTGAAATTAAACTCACAGAAGCAGTAAAATTATGTTTTATGTAAATTTTCAAATGCTCATAGGGGGTGGGTAAAAGACGGTAAAAAGTTCAATAAATATTTTTATATATCTAAAATTATTATGAAATTACTCCAATGAATTACATTGAACATATATAGGTACTATGTTTCTATTTTGAACTAAAATAAATTTAAATAAAATAAAAGATTATTTAAATAAAAAGTCGGTTTTAACTAATAACTGAGTTTTGTCACTATTCATCAAAAAGTGAATGTTTTCAGAAAATACCAAAAATTCACCATAGGATAATTTTGATATTCCGAATCCAAAAATAATGTCCATTTTGAAATATAAAATTTATAAAATTTCAAAAAGTGTGTATTACTATTCATAACGGCTATTTTATAAAATATTTTAATAAAATATCGTTGTTTAGTGAAACTCGGTATTGTGTACAATGAAAGCTATCGAGGATGGTTAATCTTGTATGTAATGAAAGCCATGAATAATGTTTTGTATAGTACAAGATAATAAAATGTTTTTTATTTTTCAAGAAAATCATAGTGTAGCATACAACACAAGTCATCAATGAAATTAAAAATAATATTTCCCATAAAATATTGGGGTGTAACATGATATCATATTAGGAATGCATTATGTGGTGTCAGACCTCATGGGGACACAATCATGTCAGTTATATCTTGAGACCGCACTAAAAAACACTTTTGGTAATTCTCACATATGGTCCGAACACATTGACCTTAAATTATGATACCGTAAATTCTAGCTGCAAGATGATAGACTTCATTTCATTTCCATTCCATCTTGCATGACCTTAAATTGTGTGTTTCTAATGTCCCATGAACATGATGTGAAACTGGGGACTTGAGCCCAAACTTCATAGCTATAAACATTGTGAGAGTATCTTCATGATCATGAGTTTTATTATGGTCCTCCTTGGAATCATTGACATATGGTTATTCTTCATGTGTCTATATATCATTATGGGTGAGATTTGTTCCTTATTATCTTAGATGCATGGTGTTAAATTTCCTGACATCAATGTTCTCACTCAAGAGGAAACTTCCAATGGAATAGGTCACCTAACATGGAATACACTATAACTAAATTTGTATTGATTCTCATATTTGTGGGATATATGGATACACTAATAAATTCTACCTTTGGGCCCTTCCATAGAATCATAAACCTTTCATCCACTTTGTCTCGATGTTCCTTATGACTGATTGGTGTACTGTGGGACTCTATGGTCCTCATTCACATTGGGTTATGTAAACCACACCATGAATGTTACATACAAAAAACCACTCTGAATCCACATCCTTACAACATGATGTTAAACTTCAAGGACTTCTAGAACTATGTATGGCTTGATTCACATCCTCGTGGGATTTATAGAGAAGCCCATACATTCTTTCTTCGATCCCAACTATGGAATCACAATCAATTCATCCCCATGGATGAAGGTATAATGTGATATGTGTAATGTGGTATGGGTCTCCATTTCCATTGATGTTTTTCACTTATTTGGAACTTTTTATTCATTCTATCTAATGATTTTCAAAGAAAATATCTTAATTTTTGTGAAATACTCATGTATTAATATTAAATGAATTTTTTGAGCATTATTTGAATTAATCAAATCAAGTATGTTTATTTTTTTTAATTATAACTCTCTCCCTACTTATAAAAATTGCATGATTCATTACTTTTAGGGTTCCTTACTAAAATTGCAACATGTCATTAGAAGGTACATTTTTTCAAATCTTTTATTTAGAGGGTCATATGGTCCACAGAAGAAGACCCATACAATCTCTGAAGAAACTGGACCATCCATTAAGATTGAATTACATGGCTCAATCCAGATGCCCAAATATAGTTATTCTCCTCCCAAGTTTGAATAACAATTCAAGTAGTTAGGTAAAAAAATTATATTCCCAAATCCATGAACAAGGGGCCTAACCCATGCTTTGATGTCCAGCGCACCATTCCGTCATGGAATTAAAATCTGGTCACTACTCTAGAATTTAATCATCATATACTTATTAAAAAAATACAGTATTTTTTAGTGCGAAAAATAGGATATGGGTAGCCATCATGATTGATGAAATTATTTTTATTTGAGGTAATATTCCTATTCTTAACTCAATTCAGATTTTAGCCTTCGAAAAAGAGATGATAAAAATGGACATGTGAAAACTCTATAGTAAATTAGCCATATCTTTGGATCCAAAAGTCCAATGGACACCAAATGTTTAGGTATGACAGTAAAAGTAAATATATAAAACTGGTAATAAGAGAATATCTTCAGATTCTACTTTTCGGATGGATAAATTTGTGATTCATGTGGAGGGGCATATTTAAAATAAATACAGTCCACCTCCTTAGGATATAAATATGAACCCCTCATCTCCTTTCATTTGGTTGGAATTTCGAAAGGTAGGATCACACATTGGAAAGGAATTATATTGTCCAATGGCTTGGGAGGACCTTTTATACTCATTTTTTCACTTCAGAGACCCTTCTTCCACTATTTATTTCATTTAATTTTGTGTTCCTTTCATTTGTAATTGGGTATGTTTTTTTGAATTTTATTTGAATTTTAATGAATGTTTATTCTTTATATTTTGTATTAATAATGCACCCTATATTACTAACTATTAATTATCTTAAAATATTTTGATTCAAGTATAAATCCATTCCCTTTTTTTCATTCTCATTCATTCTAAATTTCATCTTTAATTCTCATCACCATTCATGTGTGTATGTTCGATGGACAATTCTTTTATTATCATATTCTTATCAATTTATTTATAATTCATCATCCTAAAAAGTACAACTATATTATTAAACATACCAATAGCAGAGTAAATCTAATATTGGGGTGAGTTATAATTTTGGGATGTTAAATTATAGAGATATTTTTTCGGATGAATATTCTTCAAATTAACAATGCATATGTTGGAAATAACATGTCATTGATTAATGGATTGTTTTGTTTAACATGTGGTTTCCATGGATTATTGGATACCTGAATACTCTACCATAAACATGTATAGATTGCGATTAGAACCCCAAGATACGTTATTCATTGGATTAAAGACATAACACTTAGGAATTATAATCAATATCAACTTGTGACATGGATGTTAATTTAAGGAAATACAATGCAATTAAAAATGATATCACAAGATTAAATACCTAATGTTGAACTCACACCAATATTTATCAAATTTAAAATCAATATTTATCAATAAATAAATTAAATTAATCTCTACAAACAAACCCAACAATCAAAATAAAATCAACTAAAAACAATATAATATTAAAAAATGTCATCACCAAGGATTCTACCCGAGTGCTGCTATCAAAATTAGCATAGCATCGGAAAATTAATGTTAAATAGGTGAAAATAGGACACAAATTCAAATGGAGCTATTCCTAGGGATGGTGAAATAAAGTAATTGTTAGTTTATTCTCATTGTAAAAAAACAAAATTAAAAAAAATGAAAAATAATACAATGAAAAACATTCCTTCCCATAAAAATCACAAATGAAAAAAAACACAATCAAACCCCCATATTTCTCTTTCATCCAAAATAACTTTGAATCCCTTGTATCATTCCATACAATCATACAGATTTGTTTTATCCTGAAATTGAGTGAACTATTCTTAATATTTGGAGAAACATTTGGGACAATCTAATCATTCTAGAACTATTCTCCATCAAAACAATTGAACAATATAGTAAAAATCCTAGGGAAAAAACCTAAATAACATTATTTCCATGATATTAATTATCAAACACTTGGTATTAAATATCCAAACATAGAGGCTGACTTCGAACTCAAATCATCTTTGATTCATCTTCTTCCTCAATTCCACGGGCTAGCTGGGTATTATCCACATCATCATTTCATAGAGTTACATGTGTCATGCTCTAGAATAAATCCTAAAGGGGTTTATAATGAACAAATAAAACACTAATAATTCAATTTATCCCTACATGAATCCTCTAAGTCAGGTCTCTACTACCTCATTCTTGGTTCCATAAATTCATGGATTGACATGTAGGGACTTTATTGAGGAAAATTATTTCTTTCTTCTCGTACAACTTCCATCTAAATGTAAATAATTGGTATTTTCCAGTTACCAAATAAATCACTCCATTAATACTTGGAGATATTCTAAAATCTAGTTTCAACCTATCCAAATCACGAAATCTGTGACCAACTCTTGATCCAATACATCAATAACGAGTTATTGGATATCGGGAGAACACTCATTGATGTCGCATGTGGCAGTTCTCTTGTTGATAAAAGTCATGCAGCTGAGAGAGATACCATAAGAAACATAGAAGAAAAAACACAAGAATTACATAATAAATCACATGCTCAAGAAAAACAAGATAATGATACTTAATTGATAGATATGGGAAATATAAAAAAGTGGATGAGTGAACTTATATGCCTTGTGTGAAAATTATTTGTGGCCACCAGAGCCCCAACCTGATATTCTCTACAATCCCTATTCCGAGGAGCTATCATGAAATTAGGAATATTTTTCCCCCATCTCATCCTACTAATACGTGTCTTTAACTTAGAGAGGATAATTTTGATTCATCTGGAACAATGGAGCTCAATGAATCATATGCTCAGAAGAACACCAACCCTCACCAATCCAGAAAATTCATTAGAAACTACAACTGACCCCACTCTGATCCCTTCCCATCTACCTTCAATGAAGGCTTGAGTTATTTTAATCCCATTTTTCATCCACCAAAATTTCATCCTCATAATCCCAACCAATTTCAATACGCTCAAATTGTTGGTAACTTCCAACAAGCATACCCTTTTGTTCCACAAACTCAAAGAACAATTCCTTTTCATCCTCATCATGGATTCCATGATCATAGTCAGATTTCTCATTTCCCAAATCAATAAAATTTCTTTCCATAGATACAAAATCAAGGCTATCCTAATCCACGACAAGCCCATTCTTCCGTGAAACCAAGTGAAAGTGCAGTGTAAGAGCTTGCCTCCTTCACCAATTCTAGCCTAAAAAACATTGAAACGAAATTGGATAAATTGTATCCCACCAGATCCAGAAAACAACAATAAAACTCTCCCCAACACCTAGCTGAACCATTATCCAACCCCAAGGGAAATTTATGTGAAATTTCACTTATAAATTTAAAGGAAATTGATATTCCTCATGGTGAATATCATAAATCCCTTTAAATGATGAACACGAAAAATATAAGGCCAAATGGACTAATAAAGTACATGAAGCGACACCCTCACATCATTCAATCACTCTACGAAAACCAATCAATTTTCCTCAAGTTATCTCTAAGCCAAAGAAGTCAATGGAACATGATCCAGAAATGCTCGACATGTTTAGATGTGCTGAAGTGATAATTCCCCTCCTTGATTCCATTAAAAAATCCCAAATTACGCAATATTTTTTAAGGAGATGTGAACCCTTAAGAGATAACTTAAGACAATTGAGAATGTTTCAACACTAAATAATATATCCATGATTACCAAAGACCTAACGACATTTACTATTCCATTCCAAATAGGGAGTTCCAATATGGATGATGCACTCATAGACCTATGAACTTAAATTAATGTCATCCCCAAATCCATCTTCTCTAATCATGGTCTAGGTCTTTTAAACCCAATAGGTGTGGTCATCTAGTTAGAAAATCGAATCATATCCAGTACTAAAAGAATAAATGAGGATGTCCATGTCTGATTCTATGGTCTTATCTTCCCAATTGACATCTATGTCATTTATATGGATGGTGAGACAACATCTTTCAAATATCCTCTAATTCTTGGAAGCAGTTTCCACATGACATATAAAACAAAAATGTTGTCCATGCTGTCATATTATCCATTGAATTTGGTGACCAACTGTTCAAGTTCAATATTTTTCAATACATTCAATACCCATCAGATAATCAATCTGTATTCTCTATACATGCTTTGGAAAGTCTATCTACATTTGTTATATCTATACATAGAATTTTTACTGTATGAATAAGATTAATAGGAATATCAAATATATATATATATATAATAATCTATACCATATTATGTAAATGGTATGCCCACATTTCATTTTAAGTGTATTATTTAGGTTCAGAGATGTTTTGTGGCTGTGCATAGAAACTAGTGGTTGGAACATCCATTAGAAATCATTTATTCAATAAATATATGGATTAAAGATTATGTTGGTCACTGGGTGAATGTAGTAAAATGTTTGTTCATGGTGTAAACCGAATTTAAATCACAATCACCATTTATACAGTAAACCTCTATATTCATTTTAACATTAATTTTACATGAAAAAATAATAGATCTATATTTTTATCCCATGGAAATTTCTTCATTATCCCACGTGGAGTTTGGTGATTTTATAACATAAAATGATGAACTATGATCTTAAACCTTCACTCCCAATAGGTTTTATGTGCTATAAGTCTCAATCCTAATTCAATATCTCTTGATATGACCTTCAATGAACTGAAGGATCAACATATTGATGTTGGGTATCTCTAGAAATTCTTGACCAAAACATTATTAACATTATCTACATGGTTGATTCATCGATTAATTCTTGGTTAGTGACCTTTATGCGTCTATATATCCCATAGATGTGGATTCATCATTGGACCACATTTATTGAATATTTTCATAATATATTTATTTAATGTGATTATTCATGATCCATTGTGTGACATTATTCCAAGGGCCGGTCCTTTCATTATATGAAATGAATCATGTGTAGTTCCTAAGGTATGTATACCCTATCCTATCCATCATAATTATTATTATTGATTATGTTTTTGAGATATGGGAATTGCTGTGAGGGTAAATATTGTTACCTTTATTTTCCATTTGTGATTGTGGATCCCTTTGTACATTGTGATTGAATAAGGATTGATACTAGTGGTTTTTTCCCTAGCCAATAATGGGTAAACCTTATTTCTCTGGGTTTTTATTGTTTTTCTAATTAATTAATTTCAATGATTTTAAGGTGATTGTAAATTGATTTGTGATAAAATTAAGATACCCATTATTTTAGTAAAATAAAATAGTTGAAGTATATTTTTTTCAGATAAAGGTTTGTGTAGTTTTTAGAGAATTTTGAAAACATTTAAAATGAATTGAGAAAGGTAGAACTTGAAAATAATTGTGTACTTATGTGTGAGTTGTACCATAGATTCATCATCCATTTTACAATAATGTAGTTAACTCATGGGGTTTTCCTCTTCATCATTGTATTTTGGTTCTATAGTATTCTTGTTGAAATATTTTATGTATCATTAATGGGGTGTTACAATTATCGATAAGACTTTGTACTACTAGATTCATTGAGAACTAGTCATTGACTAAAAATAGATTATTCTACATTCCTGGCCTATTTTTCTCTTGATCATATTTACCAATATGTTTGGATTGTACTATTTTTGTTTGATGTGCCTTTTATTATAAATGGTTATTGAATTCAATCATTGAAACTATTTTAATAGTCTTTTTTTATAATTGTGTAAAAGGAATATATTTATAATGATTTGGATATTAAACAATTGTAATTCATATAATTACATGTTTTCATTTAATGAGAATAAATGGACAAATTTTATGAGATATGATATGGAACACACATAGTGGATCCAATAATGAATATTTAGCATACACCTTATACACCCCTTGAGAGGGTTTGTGACCCAGTTTTGTATTTTAAAACATGGAATGAAAATGAATTTTAGTGATGCTATAAAAACCTAGAAACACATAAAATAAATGGATTTATTTTTTACATTCAATAGTTTAATCCATCACATAAGATTAATGAAATAAGTGGTATTTTATGGAATAATTTTTTATGGAATAATAACATGACCTTCATAATAGTAATATAACCTTATAAATTATAAATTGTCCAATAAAATAGTAACAGCACCTATGAATGTATAAAATTTTTTTACGGAATGAGTATATGAAAGTTTTGAAAATGACCAATTAAGTGTTGGTTTTTTGAAAAAATTAAATAATTATATGCAATTTTATAATTAACATAATGGATTAAAAGAAAATATATTTCCATAAAATGGATTAATGAATTAATTTTTTATTGTCTAATGATTATAAGATAACATTATTGACATTTATTAATTTTTTACAGTGTTATAAAATAACATAATGTTTTAAAACAATTATCATTCTAATAAATTATGATCCTAATAAAAAATTAAATTTTACATATATTGAAAACTAATTTTTTAAAATTGTGGTCATGTTTTAATTCTACAAATCAAAAAATGGTTAGGGTTAATTTTTAGATTTTTCTAAAATACATGATTTTTTAGTGAATAGTGAAATACGATAATTTAGGAAATAAGCTAATAATTGAATTATTGATTCGTGGATGATGCTATTATGAGTTATTAACCCTTGGATCGATATCATATAAACTAATTTCTATATTTTTTCAAATTAAGTGACAATATTTCTTTTTTTTGAAACATAATAAAATAATGATTCAAATAATCGAAACAATGCTCCTCTCCTACACTATAAATACCACCCTCACCCCCTCTTATCCTCACGCCTCTCAAAATTTTATCATTGTGAAACATCATCCAAATTATCTTTCCATTCCTATTCCCCATGTCAATGTCATAATTTTCTCATGAAATATTCAAAACCAATTTCTTTAAGGAGGTTCTTATTAATGTGAATTCAAGAGGTAAAATTCCCCTTTAATTTTTTTTATTTTTTCTTCAATTATATTCCTTTTTATATACTCTATTAACCTCCCCTTATCAAAAATGAATTAAAAATCTATTATCTCA
The DNA here is from genome assembly GCA_963277665.1 of Viscum album. Taxonomy (NCBI): domain Eukaryota; kingdom Viridiplantae; phylum Streptophyta; class Magnoliopsida; order Santalales; family Viscaceae; genus Viscum; species Viscum album. Next base: position 1,975,337,315 of record OY728122.1, read on the forward strand.
TATATATTTTATTCTTATCATGTTTATGCAAAGAATCCATCATCATGATTATTCTCATCTCCATTTTATTCTAAAAATAAAAACATTGTTTGTGATGTGTCAATTTATAAACTTCGTGGACGATGTATTTTTAATTTCCATTAGATCCTTCATGGAAGTACCTAAATACATTATAACTATTGAAAAATGATGAAAATATTATTATGTAAACTCTTTTATGATATGTAATTAAGGTATATGAATAATATTGAATTATATAAATAAACTAGTTCATAATGATCAATGAACCACCAAAATTATCTAAATGGATTTCATAAATGTTTTATTTAATGAATCACACTCATTTATGAAAAAAATAATATTTTGTATAAATTAATGTTCCAAAACCCTTTAATTTCCATTTCATTCCACTTATGGAATTTCGCATCCATTAAAAAATATAATCCCTAATGAACCGACTATGGAAACCTCAAAAGAACACATCCAAAACAATGGAATTAAAAAAATTGGTAATAAATGGGTGATAAAATTTATAATAAGATAATTTAAGGTATTATAAAAATGATTAAATTTAGTTAATATATAAATAACATTATTCTAACAAATATACAAGAGGTTTGAACAAATTTTATGGAATTCGAACAAGATGTAAGAGACTATTTAACTAAAATAATGCTTTAAATGTTTTATTGATTTATTATTATAATAATTTATATTTCAAAACCATGTTATCAAATAGATCATAGAAATTTATTTGTATGTATATTAATGATTTAATTTCTCTATTTTTTAAAAACGGACCTTTTCATTTTTTATCTAAGGGACTTTCTTTTGGGAATCTTTTTAAATGTTTATTTATTCAAAAATTTAAAAGTTTTTTTTAATTATATACGATTTGAGAGGGTTCTATTTCTTAGAAGAATATTTATTATTATTATGTTATATATTTCACTGTTATTTTTTAAATAATACTTTTTCACTATTATATGAGATCCTTTTATATATTTTTTTAAATTGGTATTTATGTAAAAAATTGTATTTCAAATTCAGAATGTGTTTTGATTCAGAGTTTAAATGAGTTATCAAGATTTTTATTAATGAAATGTTCCTTGGAAACTTCTTATTATGTGTTGATATGATTATAGCTCAAGATATATTGTGTTAATCCCATTATACTTCTTGATATTTTGGGTCATTCTCATTATTTCTCAAGATATACTGGGCTGATCCCATTATACATCATGATATGATAGTTGAGCCCATTAAATCTCTCCAATTAATTGTGTACTTCAGAGATGTATGTTGACCGATTGATTATTCCTTTTTAATGGGGATTTTAAGAGTGATATAGTAAATATTTCCCAAGGAAAATTCATAATGTCTATATGCATGCTAATGAGTTTTTATGAAATGGGTTTTTATCGTTTTTATATTATTAATTGAATAATGATTTACATATTTATATCCCTTACTATGATTTTTGTGATCATTCCTTGTCTTTATATGTTTTTCATCTGATACTAGGATGTGTAATAGAATGATGGATTTCAAGTAAAATGTTATGATGATTTGTTAATGAAACCTCGTTTAATTTTTAATGATCTATATTTTAGACAAAATGGTTATTATTTAGTAGTACCCAATTTTTCGAATATTGAATTTTATGTATATTTTATGCCTTAATTGTATTCAACTCTAAACATGACAAGATAATAAATTTTATAGAATTAATTTTCATGACTAAAATTCAACATTATGTATTTTATTAAGGCTGGGTCCTTATAGTTGGTATCATAGGATGGTATTGATAACCATAGGGGTTCAAGTGATGAAAATAGAATACCATAAATAATTTATTAAATATGGTTAATTTGAAATAATATAGGATATAAGGTTATTCCTGTTGAATTAACTAAGATTTCTGTTCAGAATGGTTTTCTATAGAATATATAGGGATGATAATTTTTAAAGACACTGATAGAATTTTTTTATTTCTAAATCTACAGCCAAAAATAGTTATAATTGTAATGGATATGGTTTTGATCATAACAGATCAGTTGACTAATTTTATAAATAGAGGTGGTATCCATTCTAGAGAGGATCATGATCAATCATGAAGAAATATATCTTTTTGGATCATTTTATTAGTCAAAATCCTCAATATTTTAATGGAACCATATATCAAGGTATATTATAATGGTGGGTCAATGCTCTGGAAATGATATTTGATGTCATGGGATTTTCAGAAAGCCAATAGGTAAAGAAAAAAATTTATCATTTATCTGGAGTAGTTGGTTAATGTAGGTCTACGGTTAAAAATACTATCGAAAAAGATGATATTGGTATCTTGGAATGGGATTATTTAATGATTTTTCTCCAGGAAAAAAATATTCCAGAAATTGTTCACCTTATAATGGAGAATGGAGACTGAGGAGATTGTAGGGATAGGGTTCTCCTTTGCCGAAATGATGTATGTGCGCAAGTTTATACTATAAGAACCTGAAACTTCTTTTCAAGTATGGTTTTATTTTTTTAGTTGTTTTTTTGTGAAAAAATAGAGTTTCTGTATGTTTTTGAAGTACACTCCATGTACTTTATGAGTACACACCATGTAGTCGGTTACCGCAGGTAGCCTGGTGCTGGCTGTGAGGCGGCCTTGCACACAGCAATGTGTGGTGACCTATAGAATGCTTAAGGATGGGGCTAGTGAAGACAAGAACACGCTGTGTACCTATAAATTACATGCCATGTAATTTATTACTTTCATTAAACACACATGGGTCATGTTTGATGGACATAAGAGTCTACATCTTGACCTAGTTTGTCTGGGAGAACCGGTATGACCACGATCATTCCCCAAGCCCCGATCGAGTGTCTGTTATCTGAATCGACCACTGCCTATTGTGTTGGGATCACCTCAGTAACATCTTCTTCTCCTAGAGCTTCATTTACAAATTCCTCCTCTTTCAAGAGTTATCATATGCTGAGAGTTATGAGATTTTTTATAGATCTATGATGTTCTTGTGTGATTCAAGTCATTAGCTTCATTTATATCGATCCTACAACACCAAGGTATGTGATTTGTGAATTTCCATTGAAATTTATTGAGTTATATTGGCAAACTTTGCTATTACCGATGAACATTGTATTTCGTGTTTACTGTTTTAGCCCTTTAAATTTCCTGCTATGCTTTTATGCTTGAGTATAAATCAATTAAATGAGAATAGGGTTAATTAATATGCTTTGGACATGTTTTACCATGCATGTTTGTTTATGACCATTTGTTCTTTCATAGCCTTTTAGGCCGCCTTTGTTTCCATGATTAGTATTGTAGGATGGAATGATGTTTATCTGACATGTTGTTATGATTTAGACTATTAGCTAGGTACATCTTGATGTTTAAATCATCCATTATAAATTTTCATGCTTTTTTGACTTACACAGGGCCATGAGAACCTAGTGTAGTGGACCATTTAAAGAATTGACATAAGGGCTCTCCAGACTATCTGTTATTTTTGTTACAATGCGAGACCACATGGGGGAGTTTACTTAAGTGCATCCTCAGAGGGTATATAGTTCCTCGACGCGGGCCACAGTGGGAATGTGACGTAGGTGATTCCCCATAGCTCTTTTTAGTTACTGATATGAGACTATAGGGGGGATTGAAGGCGTGTTCTTTCCCATAAAGACTATGTTAAAGTTGGACTAGAGGGGTTAGGCTATGAGTACTTCCCAAAGGGTTTTTTTTGTTTTCTAGGTAGGACCAGAGGGGATAGGCTATGAGTACATCACAGAGGGTTACCTGTGTGTGATTATCTACTTATTTTACATGTGGTGTCTGAATGCTTTGAACTATAGGAATGTTTACTATTGGGTACTTCCTTTTTTACTTTTTTTTCTTATTATCTACCATATATATTCACTGAAGATTAGGCACAGATCTCTTGGTGGTTTCCTACTGGTATTTACTCTCACTCCCTATTTGTGTCATGATTTTGGGCCCAAAAAGATAATATTATTGTAGGTATATATAAGGGAATTGATCCTTCTACTTCTGGTACATGACTGCTTGGAGCTAGAGGGCATGGGACCAAACATTGGCTTGCAATGCTATGGAGATGTTTACTATTTTCATTGTACTTGTTTTTTGTAATGTATTTCCGAAATTTTTTTTAGATGCATTCCTAGACGTATGTATCATTAATCAATTATATTTATGTGTTCCAGTTTTTTATTTTTTCAGATTTCCATTATTTTTGGTTGTTTGATATTATTACTGCTTTCACTATTGTTATATGTCTCTCTTCTATTGTTTTACTCTGCCAATGAGGTCATAGTGTCCCCATTATCTCACCCAAGTCTCGTGCTTCTAGTCGGTAGCCTCTGGCATTAGGGGAAATGTGCTTGAGGCCATTTGACCAACTGTTTATGGGGTGCCTTTTTGGTGGCTTTTGGAACCAAGACATTACAAAGTGGTATCAGATAAATTCCTTAATATTGGCTTACTATTTGGGGACTATAGACATGGATAAGATGAAATATGTACATGGTAATAAGTTGTGTCCGGGAGTAGCTAACCCGAGTACAGGGAAAACCCAATCTACCTCATTTATTCCAATTATTTTGGTTTTGCAATTTTTACAGTTGAAATGATTTCCCCTTGAGTGATTAACATGTTTTGTGTTGTTATTGTTGATGTTGTTGAGGTTCTATTTTTTTTTCTACCTGATGAGATGAAGGTATGACATCTAATGCATCATATAGGCACTTGCTATAAATCACATGTCATTCATTCTTTCCATGCCATTTAGGTTGCATTAGCAATTGCATGTTCTTGGGATATATGTTGTGATAGATGTTCATTTTTTTGTTTATATATGACTTAATAAAATACATATTGTTTGATAGGGTATTGATTTTGTGAGGTTTTGTTTGAATGAACACCAATCAATAGATATTGAGGTGTTATGGGCCCCCATGGACCGGAATTTGGTGGATCGTTTCTCTGTTATACTTATCTATGACATGTATAGTTTTCCAATATTTGATTCACGAGGAGTATGGGCCCTCACAGAATTTAATTTAGAACTTTAAGGTTAGTTTCAGTGTTTTTTGGGCTCCAGAGTAGTTTCTGAGGCTTACTATCCAGAAAAACCTAGAATACACACCGTGTAATGTTGAATACACACCACGTGCTCTTCTGTTCAGGAATACAAATTTTTTTATGTACACTCCATGTATCGTATGTACATGTCGTGTAGTCTCTAACTGTGTATTAGAATGTGTGGGCAGAGACACAGGGTTTGGAAATATTTGGTAGGACATGTCGTGTACCTGATGTACACACCGTGTTTTAGAACCGTGTATCTAGCCATGTAACTAAAATCATGGGTTGGTTGAGACTTCTCTAAAATCACACCTTCTTTGTCCTATATATTCTGTGTAGCGTAATCCTAAGAATCCGGATGATTCACTAACAACACAGGATGAAAAAATCTTCCTACTATAGGTCGTGTCCCTCTAGAACAGGTCGGGTACTCTGAGTCGTGTATCCTATCGTGTCACTAACAATACAAGTCGGTGAAGCTCGTCTAGTACATGTTGTGTCTTGCACTAAAATGATGTGTAGTTTTGTTCTAGGAGAACTATGTGGAATAGCTATGTAAGGGAACAAGGTTATGGAAAGAGGATTCAAGTACACATTGTGTGTAAGGACAACACGCCGTTTTGGGGGTGTTATATGACCGGGGTTGGCAGAAGTACACGTCCATGTGATGGCTTACAGGAACATGTTGTGTACTCAATATACATGTTATATTTTGAAAAACATGAATCCTTTATTTCTCATGTTCTATCCTTACTCTTCTAATTTTCAGTCCTTGATAAACCTGATCTAAGATGTGCGGTTGGCCTTGCAGAGTCCTGATACCGAGTCATCCTTCGGTTGTACGCCAGTTATAGGGCAACGATCTGACACTGGATATGACTGATCAAGGACTGCAAGTATATCCTCCATATTTTCCAGTCGTGGAACCTACTGTCATTCTAGACACATTTTCTAATGAAATGTTTTGACAGGTATTCATGAGGTTCATAAAAACAATATGAGGAGTACCACATCCTTCGCCATCTATGGAAGAGTTGATGTGGGGTTTCCAGCTGCATAAACCTCCCACATTCATAGGGGAAGGAGGACCTCAGGTTTCAGGGTCACCGTAAGAAGTCACGTTGTCTACCTTCGAGCATCTGGAGACGCCTCACGAGAGGAGGGTAACGATCGCTACATACATACTTTTTGATTCTTCCATGAGATGGTGGGATGTGATCTCATAGGAGGGACCCTAGTAGGTCATGGCTTGGGATGAGTTCCATCATTCCTTCTATGACAACTTATTTCTAGAGCCATTGAGGGTCGATCGATCTAGAGTGTTCATGACACTAGAGAAGGGTACTCTTTCCGTTATGGAGTATTATTCTTGTATCAATGAGTTGTAATTATTCATGCATATTCGAGATGGTGATGAGTTATTCCGGTCAAGGAAGTTTTAGGATGGTCTCTGGCATGACATCTGATCTCTGGTGAACATATTCCAGTTGACTTCCATCACTTCTATCATCAAACAGGCACTGATCACAAAGCAGAATCTAAGGGATGCTGGAGTTGTGAGCCAGGGCAGCTCGACATCTAGAGTTACTATCCCTCCTACTAATAGAAGGAATAACCGTAGGGGGTCTTTTCATGGTGATCCAAGGAGGCGATAATATTTTTCTGGTAGCCATGTGGTGTGCTACTTGTGCGGGAAGAGTATGCAAACAAGGAAACATTTCCCGAGAGACCCAGTGGAGTACTAATCTTGCAGTAAGATGGGTCATCTTCAGTGTTTCGGTCAGATCATCTCACAAGCATCAAGTGATAGGGGTTATTCAATGACTCTGTATTTAGGAGAAGTTCCACATGTTTCTCACCAGTCTAGGAACTAGAGTTCTTTCGACTATTCAGGCTATGGTGGAGGTTGAGGCCATGGTATTCAGTCACTAGGAATTCAGCGACAGTAGGGTGGATCAACGCAGATTGGTCATACAGGGTCATAGGGGCACGATGTAGGACAGGGTTTTTCATTGGAGCTAACCCAGTCGGATCAGAATCCCGGACCCTCTTTAGTTCAATGTATAATCTTAGTTTTCTTATTTTTAGCTTCTTCTCATTTCGATATAGGGTCTTCCAATAGAATTATATCTGTTGCTTTTGTGGAGAGCCTTGGGTTATGTATATTTACTTATGATAATGTATTGATGTTGGAAACACCGTTGGAGACACGGACGACTAGTGTACATTAGTTCCAAGAGTTCCCATTTAAGATTAGTGTGTTCCACTTCTTTTAGGACCTCTATTTCCTCGAGATGACAAGCTATTATGCCATTCTCGAAATGGACTGGTTAAATTCTTTCTGGGATGTTGTTGATTTATATCATTTTAGGGTGAGTTTCACATATCCAGAGGGTGGATAATTTCTTCACAAGGGAAAATGGGATGTCCGGGTGAGGAGAGAGTGACCTGAGCAACTTGGGTTGAGAGGACATACAACCCAGATTTCTAGTCATTAACTAGATGACCATGGGACTTCTCAGATAGAATTTCCACTAGTGGTGGGTCGTTTCAGGGATGTCTTTCCACAAGAATTTTTACGTTTGTTTCCAGAGCGAGAGTTAGACTTTTCTATTGAGCTTGTTCCAAGAGTGGCACTAGTGTCCATTCCTCCTAATAAGATGGCTACACAAAAGTTACAAGAGATCAAGAAGTAGTTAAAGGAGTTGCAGGAAAATGGTTTTATCTGACCCAGTACATCTCCTTGGAGTTAGCATGTCCTTTTTACAAATAAGGATGACGATACCCTCCGACGTTGTGTGTATTACCGGATGTTAAACCCATTGATGGTCATGAACTGATATCTCTTTCCTAGGATTGATGATCTCTTTGATAAGATTCAAGGAGACCAAGTTTTCACAAATATTGACATGATATCTGGTTACCATCAATTGCGTGTTTTACCATCTGATATACATCTTCCAGCTTTTCGGAATAGGTATGGTCTATATGAATAAGTGGTTGTGTTGTTCGGTCTCACGAACGCGCCTGTAGTTTTCATATAACTGATGAATCAAGTGTTGTATACATACTTGAATTCATTTGTGCTGGTGTTCATGGATGATATATTAATGTACCCTCACACTATTCACGACCATGCTACCCATCGTGTGATCATTTTGAGTACATTGAGTTTGAATCAGTTATATGTTATGCTCTCAAAATACCAGATTTGGATGGACCAGATTCACTTCTTAGGTCATGTTATCTCAGAGACATGACTATTAGTAGACCCAGAAAAAGTTAGGTTTGAATATTCTTAGGAGAATCCGAAGAATGTTTTCAAGGTACAAAGATTTTTAGGGAGAGCTGGATACTACAGACGTTTGATACAGGACTCCTTGCACTTAGCAGCACCATTGACGGGCCTGACTATGAAGGGTGTAAATTTCATGTGGTCAAATTCTGTTGGTTCAGACTTTTAAGAGATGAAAGGGAGGTTGACTTTGGCACATATACTAGTTTTAAAAGACCCAGGAAAGTGATACACTATTTAATGTGATGCATCTGGTATCAGGATTGGAGCAGTGTTTATGTAGGGGTAGGAGTGGTTGTGCACGAGTCTTAGTAGTTGGGAACACATAAGAGGAATTACCTGATGCATGATCTTGAGTTGGTTGTAATTGTTTATGCCTAATGTTGAAAAATCCATTATCTATTGGGAGAAAATTTTGAGGTTTTCACTGATTACAAAAGTATCAAGTATATATTCACTTAAAGTAACATGAAATTATACAACAAAGGTTGGTTCAGTTCCTTATGTATTTTGTATTTGAGCTTTCCTACACACCTGGAAAATGAAATGTGGTGGCTGATGTGCTGAGCAGGAGGACTAAGATACAGGCAGTTCTGGAGGCCAGCAGCTTATGGCTCTATTATCTAAGATGAATTCAGAGGTGAATGAAAAACATGGGGGAAAGTTTCATTGTTCTGTAGCTAATAACTCTACTCTTCTTGATCGAGTGAGAATGAGGAAGTTATCATATTCTGAAGGCCTAGTACTACGAGAATGTGTTTCCAGAGAGGACCCTATTCCTAGATAGACCATAGTCGAGGATGAGATCTTACATTTTCCTAGGCGTGTAAGGGTGTCAGTAGAAATATGAGAGGAGTTGATGTGGGACAGTCACTCCTTAGTTTGTACAGTTCATCCTGGTGTTACCAAGATGTATCAGGATTTACACAGTCAGTATTAGTGGCCATGTATGAAGAGAGATGTTGCTGGTTTTTTCACGAGGTGTTGCACCAATCCGTAGGTGAAGGTGGATCATCAGCGTCCAGCAGGTCTTTTGTATTAGTTACACATTTCCAAGTGGAAATAGAATGATTTTGCGATGGACTTCATGATAGGTTTTCCAAGGTCATTTCGATGGAATGATGTGGTTTGGGTTGTCATTGACTGGCTCACAGAGGTTTCTCACTTCTTTCCAAATAGGGAGACCTTTAGTATTGATGAGCTGGGATGCTTATACATATAAGGTATTGTATCTATACATGGGGTTCCACACTTCATTGTTTCAGACAGGGATTCATGTTTTACTTATCAGGTCTGCAGTGAGTGCATATGTCTTTGGGTACACATGAATTTTTTAGTACAGCTTATCACCCCTAGACATATGGCCAGTCTAAGCGTACGATTCATGTTCTTGAGGACATGCATCAAGTAAGTATCATAGATTTGGAGGTTCTTGGGAGAAGCACATTCCTCCTGTGATTTTTTCCTAGAGTATTATTTTTCAAGAAACTATTCAAGTGGCACCTTATAAGGCTTTGTATAGTAGGCCATGCCGATCACCATTATGTTGGATGGAGGTAGGAGAGGCAATTATGTTGGGACCTTGACTTTTCTATGAGACATCAGAATATTTAGAGTTGATTCAGAAGAGAATGGCTACTACATATTCTTGATATAAGAATTATGATGATCGATAGAGACGGCCTCCAGAGTTCGTGGTCGGGGATCAGGTTTTCCTGTGTGTCACACCGTGGTTGGGGCATAGGAGGATTAGAAGATAAGGTAAGATTTTATAGAGGTAGGTCGGGCCACTTAAGGTGTTAGAGAGAGTTGGGCAGGTTTCATATCAGTTGCAGTTACCTCAGAGGTATTGGTCTATGGACAATGTTTTCCAAGTTTCTCAGCTCCGACGTTACTTCTTAAACCGGTCTCATGATTTTCAACCAGAGGAGGTTGAGTTAGAGGTGGACGGTTAGTTTTAGGAGCATCCTATCTATATTTTTATCATAGTACAACGGTTCTCTGTAGTCGGTCTGTTCCTCTGGTACAAGTGGTATGGAAGCACTGGCGAGTAAAAATCGTGACATTGGAGAGGGAAACCAATGTATGATCCCAGTCGCCCGAGATATTTGAGGATTCTTTTCTACTCCGTCATGATAGGTAAATTCGAGGGACAAATTCCTTTATGGGGGGAAGTTCAGAAGAACCCGGATCTTCTTTTCAGTTTTGTTATTCTTTTTTTGGTGTCTTTTTTGAGAAAATTTTGAGTTTCTGGGAATTTTTTATGTACATGTCATGTAATTTATGAGTACACACCATGTACACGGTTACCGCAGGTAGCCGGGTGATGGTCTTGTAGTAGCCATGCACACCACTATGTGTGGTGACCTAGAGAATGCTTAATGCGGGGGCTAGTGAAGGAAAGTACACACCATGTACATATAAAGTACACATCATGTACATTCTTTTTATTTCATTAAACACACCAGGGTTGCTTCTGATGGGTAGAACCATCTACTTCTCAACCTAGTTTGTCTGAGAGAACCCGTACGACTGTTATCTTTCCCCGAGGGCCAAATTGAGCATCTATTATTTTAATTGACCACCATTAATTGTGTTTGGATTCCCTTAGTATGCTATTCTATCTCCTAGGATCTCGTTTCCTTATTCCTCATATTTCAAGAGTTATATTTGGTTGATCTTTTTGTGCATTTTTGTAGATTTACGGTGTTCTTGGGCGATTCAAGGTTTGATGTTCATTTATATTGATCCTACAACACCAAGGTAGGTGGTTTGTTCCATTCCATTGAATTTCTTTGTGTTTTATGTTCAAAACTGACCAATACCCCTTAATGTGGTATTGCACGTTTACTGTTTTAATAATATAAATTGCATGATATGCATGTATTCTTGAGTAGAGGTCAATTTAATGATAATAGGGTTAATTCATATAGTTTGGAAGTGTTTTTCCATGCATGTTTGTTTATGAATGTTTGTTCTTGCTTAGCTTGTACGGTTGCCTTGTTTGTTTCCCATGTCTAGTATTATGGGATGGAGTGATGTTTATCTGACATGCGGTTATGTTGAAGACTCTTAGGCAAGTATTTATTGAGAATTAATTTGGCTGATATGCATTTCCATGCTTGTTTGACATACACAATTATATGGGAACCTACTATAGTGGACTATATGGGAGAATAGACGTAAGGGATTCTCCAATGTGTCAGTTATTTTTGTTACCACACGAGACCACATGGGGAATTGATGTAAGTGCTTCCTCAGAGTGTCTATTGTTCATCGACAAGGTCCATAGGGGGAATGTGAAATAAGTTCATCACTAGAGTGCCTTTTAGTTATCGATATGAGACTATAGGTGGAATTGATGGAAAGTGCTTCTCTAGAGGGTCTATGCTAAAGATCAACTAGAGGGGTTAGAATGTGAGTACTTTTTAGAGTGTTTCTTGATTTTTCTAGGTAGGACTATAGGGGATAGGATGTGAGTAAATCCAATAGGGTTACCTATTTTTTATTATTTTCATACTTTCCATGTGTTGTTAGAATGATTTGATCTGTAGAAATGCTTACTATTGGTTACTTCCTTGTTCAATACTTTTTCTTATTATCTACCATATATATTCACTTACTGGAAGGAATAAATCTCTTGGTGGATGACTATAGGGATTTGATCCCAATCCCAGTTTGGGTAATGATTTTCATCCCAAACAGCTGATATTGTTGTAGGTATAGATAAGGGAAACCGCCCTTCTACTTCTGGTACTTGACAACTTGGAGCTTGAGAGTAAGGGACCGAGCTTTGGCTTGCGATGCTGTGGAGTTGTTTATAGTTTTTCTTGTACATGGGTTTTGTAATTTATTTCATCATTATGATTTGTTTGGATACTTTCCTAGATTTATTTATCATGCATCATTTATATATATGTGCTCTAGGTGTTTATTTCTTCGAACTTCCACTGTTTCATGTTGTTTGATTTTATTACTGCTTCTGCTATTGTTATCTACTTCTCTTATAATGTGTTACTCTTCTAATAAGGAAATATTATCCCCACTATCACACCCAAGTCCATTGCTTCTAGTTAGAAACTTCTAGCATTAGGGGAAATGCACTTGAGGCCATGTGACCAACCAGGTACGGGGTTCCTCTAGGTGGCTTCCAGAACTGGGACGTTATAGAATTTATTGAATTCTAGAAGGAAAATTCTGACATGAATGTCAATGCAATACCTAGACATAAGGAAATTATTTCCCACTATGTGTCCCACAAGTAGATTACTATTTATTTTTTGAATAATTTGGACTCATCTGGTGTGAGGAAGAACTTTGCTGATGTCGTGAGAGATACGTCGAGTTTCTTTGATTTTGGAGTTCCCTCACCTAGATGAATCATAAAGAAGTGGAAAATAGCGCACGTCTTAGAGAATTATGTTGCTATTCGGAAAAAGATGAAGATCTGCAAAGTTTTATTTATTGCTCGTGTCTTGACTTTGAGGGGTGAGGGAATGTGGCACTTCACAGATCTGAATGAAATAATTGATGTTGTGTGAGTGTTTGTTGAATAGAGAATGACATCAATGGGGAAGGGATACTTTCACATTGTGTTTCCTATAGAGGAGAAAGAAATATGGTCTTGGAGTTTTGGTTCTATATCCTTGAAGCCAAGAATTCAAAGAATTAAAAAATGGGACCAGAACATTGATCCATTTAATGTCAAAAAAACACATATTTAATTATGGATCCATATATTAAAACTCAACTGGCTATATTGGATTCCAATAATACTATGGGATATTAAATCCTCAGATGGAAATCCCATCAGAATTGGTAATAAAATTGAAAACCAAGGTACATTCAATTTTCCAGAGTCCTAGATGAAGTTGATATGGCATGAACATTGGTTGAGGGGGTGGTTCTTACATCGAGGGATGACAGATTTAAATTAGACATTGTTTGGGAAATGAAGACTATGTTTTGTGATGGTTGTAGTCTGTTTGGACTTCTCATACCTGATTGAAATCACCCAATGGTCTGTGAAAAATGAAATTTGATGGTTCATATTGAGGTATCATGCAAAATCGGCCTGTACAATTTCAAGGGGAGGGCTTATCTTACATCTACAAACTCTACTGTAGGATCCATCTTTCATGGTGTGGAACCTAATATGGAGTCACAACATGTGGATGTACTGGATACTGATTTGGTTTCACTTGTTGACATTTTTGATTTGGATATGGCTAACAATGCGGTTCTCCTATAGTATGCACTTCATAATTTTAGGGTGGTCTACATTGAGGATATCCACATTGGTTTACAACACGGGGACTCAATAAATCAAATAAAATATCATAATGCTTTGAATCTGGAGAGTGTGCATGTAGACATCCCAGTGTCTTATGGGATTTCCCTGCCGCATCAACCGATTGTGGTGACTGAACATGATTATAATGCCCCATTTGGTGATGTTCTAGAATATAATTATAAGACCTACAATTCAGGCATGGAAATATATGACTCAGACCAGGCCTTTGATGGAAAGTAGGAGAACATCATAAATGAAAAGTGTGGCTCTGATGAACTAGTCACAGACTCACAATTTCCTACTGCATCCTTTCCTACAGATAAGGTAAAAATAAAAAATATAGGGTAGGACCTACAAGGTGTAGGCCAATCTCTTGGTGGACAACATGAGAACATCAACGATCGTATATATGGATCTTATGAAGTAGTCCCAAGTTCACAAGTGGGTGGTGATGGTTCTGTTCATGCATCTTCCTTTCCTACTGAATATTTTCTTGGATAAAATGCTCATAAAGGGGACTCTTTTACTCAGGTACATCCTGCTAAATCAGTAAAAAGGATAGATTTAGGAGCCATATATGTAGTCTTTACTCACTCTATAAACAAATTATCACCCCTAACTTGGAAATCATGGGTGTATGATGATGATTACAGTGCTCTATTCAATGAAATAACAAGTGAAATCAGTGGGAAGGATGAATCTCCCCCTACCCCTAGGAAAACTGATGAATTTTTTGATGATAAGGCCTCTAATGAAAATGCTAAAATAAACACTAAATCCACTAAACTGAATAGCATGAAGAAAAAAGGGCCTCACACTAGAGGAAATTCTTAGCTCAATAAGTGAGATATTATTTATGGAATTTCCATGGGCTTGGGATCCCTCCCACAGTCAAGGCCCTGAGGCACTTTCTTATGACCAAAAAAACATTATTGATTAGAATTAATGAACCCAAAATGAAGTTCTCAAGCTGGAAATCATTAAAATTGTCTTCAATTGGATACTCACCAATTTCTCAGCATGTGAATGACAATGGGGATGATGATTTATGGGTCCTCAAGCATTAAAGAATTCATGTTCATTCATGCAATGATGATCATCAGAGTGTACTAGTTGATATGGTGTTCCATGATATTGTGATATCTATAGTCTTAGTTTATGCCTCTAACTCCTATTTCAAAAGAAGAGTGCTTTGGAAAGATATGACCTATATTACTGAGCAAATGTCACACAGCTAGATGGTGTTGGGTGATTTCAATATTTTTCTCTGACTAGAGAAGAATATTGGTGATAACTTCCATTGGTTGGATTCTTTAGACTTCCTTTCATTCATTCACAACTGTAGGTGGGTTTATGTGCCCACTATGGGGGTGATTACACATGGAGTAGGTAAACCATTAATTGGAGGCATGAAAGTAAAATTGACATATGTTTGGCCTAAATATATGAAGGGAATGATCCCCTGATTATTTCTAGACACATCTTACCAAAGCATCACTCTGATCATAATCACATCCTGATTGATGTATGTGCTTGAAATATAAGGTCTTCTCCTTTACCTTTCAAACATAAAAACTAATTCCTTATTTTGACTGGATGTCACAAGTTGCTCCTTGACTTTTGGAAAGATGAGTTTTCTGGTAGCCCACTTTTTTTTCTTTCCAGCATGCACAAACATGATAAAAAGTTAATTAGAAAGTGGAGCATGTCATCCTTTTCCAATCCGGAAAGTGATATCATGGATGATGAACAACGACTTCTTCAATGTCAAAATGATAACCATAAGTTGTTTTCTATTTCTTTGGATAATGTATGGTCCCTTTATCATCATGATAACTTTATGAATTTATAGGAAAGACTATCCATATGTCACTATAATTTCCTAGGGTTGTAAGAGGGAGATATAAATTTCAAATTTTTTCATTACCTGTATAGGGAGATATGTATCAGGAAAGGTGTCACATCCTTGGAAATTAATGTATTTTTCTTATAATCTGAAGTTGATATTTCAAATGTGAATACTAGTTATTTTGAATGTATATACTAATGTGGTAATTAAGATTTTACTTAAAAAATGCAAGAGAATATAAATCCCACTGTAGATTAGTAGAAAAATAAGATGTTGGTTGATGTTTTTCTTGAATGTGAGATCAAGGATGCTCTATTTTCATTAAATATTGATAGTGTGGTAGGACCTGATGGGTTTACCAATATGTTCTTCATGTATAACTGGGACATTGTGTTCCAGGATGACATCAATGATGTCAATGATTTTTTCACTCATGCCTGAATGTCTTATGGTGATGATGCATTCTTCATTGCATTGTTACCAAAGATGAACAATGAGCAGGATATTAAAGAATTCAGACCAGTCCCCATTGGGAACATCATAGCCCAGATTATTTTTAAAATCCTTACCTCTAGATTGGGGATCATTACAAAGAATGTTATCACCCACAATCGGTATGGTTTCGTCCCAGGCCGATGCTTTCAAAATTGTCATTTAACTACTTCTGTGTGTGTCAATATCATGACATGGAATGTTAAACATGGAATCTTGTCACTCAATATAGATATATCAAAGGCTTTTGGCATGATGAAATGGGACATAATCATTGTAATGTTAATGAGACATGGAATACCGTGCCTTCATTATGTGGGTTCATTCAATTTTTACAAGTGCTAGACATTATATCTATATTAATGGATCACCAAGAGGTTACTTTAAATACACCAATGGTGTCAGAATAGGTGACCCATTATCTGGAAAGCACTTTGCTATAGTGAATGATTATTTATGTGTTTTCCTAAATGATCTGGTCCAGGATGGTATTTATCAAAAAATAAAAGCTAGCAGGAACCTCTTATCACTGTCACATCTTCTCTCTACTGATGAAATACTACTTTTTGGATAGGCTGACAAATGCACTATTTATTGTGTCCAATTTTTTTATCAATATAAGGAGGTCTCGAGGAATACTATAAGCTGGAACAAGTCTTTTGTGATTTTCAGAGATACTATGAATCTCCATATCAATAAAAAAATTTCAGGAAGCATGGTGTAAAAAAAGGGACTCTACCTTTTATTTATTTGGGGGTACCCCTTTTTTGAAGAAGGGTTAAAAGATGAAACCTTGAAAAAATTTCTTCAAAGATCATCTCTCAGATGGACACCTAGAAAGGGAAAACAAAGACTCTACTGGGAAGGGTCTGCCTTGTTAATCTGGGGATCACCTCAATGTTTGTTTATGCTTTCTCAATCTATCGGTGGATTAGATATCTGGTCATGGAGAAACATGTTTTGATATGAAATTTTATCTGCACTAGATCCATTCCTGAGAGGAAACACATCTCCATTTCTTAGATGGATTGTATAAAGCCCATTGACATTGGGTGAATTGGCGTCATTGATCATATGATCTTCAATGATTCCTTTCTTAGGAAATTCACATGGAACATGATCACATATAATGTCATGTCTCTATATTTCCTTTCACATATGTTCCTTTCACATATGTTCCTTGAGAAGTTGCAGAATATCTTTTCATTGAATGTTTTATTTTCGACATGGAAAACACATAGACATTCCTATTAAGAGATCATGTGAATTTTGAAATGACTAGTTTGTAGGCAATCTACTCTCAATTTATGGTCTACACCATGGATGGGAAATCCCATCAATGAACAACTTGTGGTGCCTCCCTTCATGAAGAACCTTACTATTTATGATTCAACATCATCTGTTGAATTTTAGAGATGCCTACCTATATATATTAGCCTTAAATTTCAGGGCTATATTTATAATGTTGCTGACTCATTGATTTGGACTCCCAACACCAATGGATGCTTCCCTTCCAGGGAATGTTACAGGAACATGTGTGATGATGTATCCTCTATGAATACAAGTTTAAAATGTCAAGAGTTTTTTACATTGTTCCCTTATGTTACCTACTACTCTGGAAGATGTGGAAAAATATGTTTTCAGTGCACAACATGCTCTTAAAAACTGGAATCCAACTGGCAACCGCATGCAGCATATGCCTTCATGATGAGTACTTCATATCTCATATCTTCTTCCCTTGAAGTTTCTCCAGCACGTTCTAGTCGCACTTGCAGGCTTCTTTTGGTGTGCCGATTGATCTTCATGGAATGGAGGTACTTATGACATCTATCCAGCGCACACCAATTAGTGAGCAGATTAGGGCGATGTTCATCACGGTTGTTGATGCATTCTTCAAAGTGATATGGAAATCCATGAATGCCACAGTTTTTATGGGAAATGTCCATCCTTATACTCTAGACTGTACATGGTATATTAGGATGTATTGACTACCTCCAAATTTCATACTGGCACTATGAAAAATGACATTGCATACTTGGTTATTCTGAGGTCTTTTGGTTTAACTGAAAAAGTCAAGAATACTCTTTTTATTAAATCTGTTAGATGAATTATGCCTATTTCAGAATCGATGAATGTGAATGTTGATGTGGAGGCTTTAAATGCACCAGGGCCTTTAAGATGTTGTGGTGTGTCCCACACTAATCAGGGCATCGTTAAATGCAGCTTCCACCACTATATTGGTCATGGAATAGAAATGGAAGAAGAGATATGGGCTACGATCAACACAATAAGGTATGACACTTAGTAAGGATGGAGGCATCTTTGGGTAGAATCTAACTCTACCACTGTGGTTCACATCCTAAAGTCCGGATCTAGATTAGTACCATGGGAAATGAATCCTTCCTGGATCAACTGTCTATGGATGCATGAGTAGAAATAGATTAATGTCACCCATATCTCTAGGGAGTCTAATCAGGTTGCTAATATGCTTTCAAATAGGGAAATTATGGTGGCCTCCTCTAGATGGTCTTTTCCCCCTTAATTTTTTCTCATATTTTCGATTTGGACATATGTGGAGTTTCGTAGTCACAGTTTTGTAAACCCCATTTTAATTCCACATTCCATTTTTTTAATAATATTTTTTTAGGAACAGGCTTTCCCAGATCCTTAACCTATTTGATCCATAAGGGAGAATAAATTCATGGAACTGAATCAAAAAAGGAAACGATTCTATAGTTGCTTATGAAGCCATTTTTATGAGACTAGAAAGGTATTTACTAGATATTAATCTGTAATTTGATAGGAATTTTACAATATTTTACTCCATTTTAATACCCTTTTTATATAGATATCCAGGTTCACAAAAGTTTAAAAGATATGGTAAACATACTCATTATGATAAAGAGGCTGATATAGAGTTTTCTGATATATATGTGCCATGTGATAACCATAATAATAAGTGATCGGGCTGGAAGGCTTTGGGGAATAATTCGTCAAAGAACACTATAGGTATGAATACAATTTCTTTCTTGTGACAAGTGTGGTAAAATGCATCCTGTATAATGCCTTTGTAATTATGGAAAATGATACAAATGTTGAATGTTTGGGAACATGTCTTGTAAGTGAAAGGAAAGTAATCAAAAAAACAACAAAAAGTTTATAGTGAGTGGATTTAACTTAATGGAATTGGGTCATTTTTCATAATGTGTGCCCAAATATAGCTAATGATGTATGAAATTATAAAGGTTGTACACAGAAGGGTGTGGAAAAATCCTTTGTGACAACTTCAATAGATGTTGAGCCATTAAATGAAGTGGTATGAGGGTTATTTCATGTTTTAACCTAATATGGAAATGTGTTTTTTGATACAGGGCCCACACATTAATTCAATTCTGAGAAATTGTAATCTAAATTATAAATTCCACCTCAAGAAATGAATCCACAACTAATGGTAAAAATAAATACAGGAAATATTGAGTTAAAAAAATTATAAGAATCAACCTATATTTGTTTGTTGAACTATTTTACCTTCAAACCACGTTGTATTTCCTCTAGTAGAGTTTTTCATTATTCAGGGTATGGAATTTCTTTTTATTTGTCATACTAAGATTGATTTTAGAGATAAAAATGAAGTTTTTTAGAAATTTTTTTTATTTTTTGTTGAATAATGAACCCATACCATTGATAATTTATCAGGAATGAAAAAATATTCTAAAAGTTATAAATGAATTTTATCATGCACATATTGTTGAAAATAAAGGAACTATTCAGATTAATTATGTTTTAGTGGTAAATGATTATATTTATTTTCTGCGGATGATTTTCCTAGTGATGTTCCTAATTGAGAGTTTTAGTTTACTACTGACTTTTTTCCTCATGCTATGAAAATTTCTGAACCCCCATATCAAATTAATCAAATATAAATTTTAAAGTGGAAAATAAAGTAACATGAAATATTTGATAAATGATTATATAGAACCATAAATTCCCCATGGGGTGCCCATTTATTGTGTTCAAAAAGGAAAGATTTTTTAATGACACTTTGACTTGATTATAGAGCCCTGAATATAGTCAATATTAAGAAGAATAATCATTTTCGTCATATCGATGGTTTTTTAATCACCTATAGGTAGCACAATATTTTTCCAAGGATGGCTTGAGGACAGCGTTCCATCAGTTGAAAGTAAAATAAGTAGGAATTACGAAGACCACATCCGATTCTAGATATGTATATTATAAATTAATATAAATTTTAATTGGGTTAACTAATAAAACCACTATATTCATGGATATTATGTATAGAATATTTCATGAGTTCATGGTTTTGTTTGTCGCTGGGATTATTTATGAAATTGAGTTTCATTATAATAGTAGAGCATGCAATATATTTAGGGAATATTTTTCAAATGTTAAAAGAAGAGAAACTATATAAATAAATCAGAAAATGTGAATTTTTTTTAAATGAAATTATTTAGGTCATAAGATTCTCTAAAAATGGAATAAATGTCGATCCTGCTAAAAAAAGTTGTTGATGAATGGTCATGATAGAAAAATATAACTAATATTCATTATTTTCATTAGATGGTTGGAAATTACCAATGGTTTGCTGAATTTGTTTCATGATTATATAGACCAATGACTTTGTTAACATGAAAAGTTGTTTAGTTCATTTGTAAAAAATAATAAGAAGGTTTTTTGGGGAATTGAAAAGAAGATTGGTTAATGCTTTAGTTATGAACCTGCATTCTAGGATTAGAGAATTCATCATCTATAGTGATGTTTTATTTAATGGACTTGGTTCTGTCCTAATGCAAAATTATAATGTAATTTCTTATGATTCGTGGTAACTAAAACAACATGAGTTAAATTAACCTACACATTATTTCTAAATATACAGAATTGTTTCCATAAAAAAATTTTAAGGCATCATTTGTTTGGATTAAAATGTCAAATATATATTGTCCAAAAATGTTTGAAGTATATATTTAATCAGAAGTAATTAAACATGATATGGTGAAGATGAATATAGCGAATCAAGGATTATTATTTCATGATTCATTTCCATATGAGACAATAAAACAATGTTACAAATGCTTTGAGTCATAAAGAGTAATGCTACATTTACCATGATATGTTTCGAACATGACCCTTGGTTAATTATTTGAAAAATATTGTTTGGATGTTGTTGGTGAAAGAAATTACTCAATTTCTTAGGTGTCCGTGTAGTCATCACTATCAGATAAACAACATCATTCATATAATGAATTCTATGATTTTGTAAAAAAATATAAAATTGCTTCAAATGTTTATGTTTTCAGCATTCAAAATTGTTGATTATTGCGTTTTGAGGTTTTGGAATTGAATATGTTTTCATTCTGATTCTCAAATGAAAAAGAATTGTTATGTGATGCTCATAGTTCTCATATTTGAATTCATCCTAGAAGCATAATTATTTACAAATACCCATGAGAGTATTACTAGTTGGATGGAATTAAAAGTTATATTACTAGTTTTACAGTTAAATTTTTTACTTGTAAATAGGTTAATATAGAGAGGCAGTTACCAAAAGGGTTGATTTACCAATTTATTATGTAAGAGTGAAAATGAAAAAATGGATCCATGACCTTCTTGGGGGGACTACAAATAAATTTTCTAATTAATAGTTCGATTTGGGTTAATTTTGATTGACTGAATAAATCTACACATTTCCTTCATATTCGAGATACTATGTCTTTGGATCAGATTTTTCAAATTGACCTCAATGGGAATTCCATGTTACATTGAGTTCATATATCCACTATCCCTAATCAATATTCCATGTTCAATTATATATTTCTGAAAGGCCATTCTATTTCATTATGAGCTAAATTAAATTATACACCCCTTTTCATCCGCAATCTGATAGAAAGACCATGTGAAACATTTACACCATGGGGGATTTTCTTCGAGCTTGATCAATTTATTACTGGGTTTGTTAGGATCAACATATTTTTTTAATTTGGTTTTTTTATAATAAGAGTTTTATTCCAGTATACAGATGGATCCTTTTGAGGAATTATATGGGAGTTGGTGTTGAACTCCAGTATTTTTGGTCGATGTCAGAGAAAGGAAGTTGACAGAAGAAGAATTACTTGACGAACTAGTTTAGAAAGTGATGATGACCTAAGAACACATGAGCATAGCTCAGAGACGACAGAAATGTTATGAAGATAACACGAGGAAAGACCTTTCATTTAAGGTAGGTTATCATGGTTTCCATTAAATATATCATTGGGAATTTTTTATACATTTTCTAATATGGGAATGTTAAGAAAATTATTTATCGTAATTGTTGTAAAAATGGGTATGGTTAGACCGGTTTCCTACCATGTATATTTTCCACTATGATTATCTCAGGTACAAATTTATTTCTTATTTCAATGTTGAGAATATATGTTCTAAATCCATATCTTGTTTTGAGATAAAATCTAGTTTAGATAGAAGATAACATTTCTTATATAGGGAATCATGTTCATATTCTTGATCACAAATATAAAATAATATGGAATAAGAAAATTCACCAGGATATGGTATTATGGAGAACGCCCATGGTTGAAGAAACAACATGGGAATCTAAAAGTGGTATGAGGGAATGGTATATTGATGTTTTTAATAAGTGATTTAAAATTGTAAGGGCATAATTTCCCAATGGTGGGGAAAATGTGACTACCCATGTACATATAAAATAAATTGGTTTCATTTTGATATTTAATATCCAAATACATTACACATGTATAATTAATTACAATATATTTTAAATAATCTTTTCTGATATAATAGTTATGTGTCCTTGGGAATCTTAATATAACCGTTATAAATTGTAATTTTGATAAAAAAATTCAACAACACCAAAAAATGTATAAAAAAATTTCTATATATTATATGTGAAAATATAAATTATTTATATCGTGAATAAGTAATTAATTTTTTGAACATGACAGATTTAGTTTCTCATTTTTATAACATATATTTTAATTTATAATTTTATAATTAATATAATGATTTAAATGAAAATATATTCTCAAAAATTATACACATGAATTAATATATTATTGTCTTATTATTATAAGATAATTTTATAACACCTAAAATAATAATTCAAAGCATTTTAAAATTAGTTATAGTTTTAAAACTGGTATATTTTGAATAAATAATGATTTAAAATAAAAATTAAATTTCACATATTTTGTACATTATTTTCATAAGATTTAGTTTTTTTTGAATTCAATAAATTGTAAAATTTTTAGTGTGAATTTCAAATATTTTTCTTAAATACCAAATATTTTTTGAATATTTAAATTCGTTAATTAATGAAATTTGAAAAATACCTGAATTATTAATCCAGTTATGTTGTTCTTCTTAGTTAAGCTCCATTGGTTTAAACACACATTAACTATTTAATTTATTTGGTTGCAATAACCAACACTATTGACTGTCCTGAGCATAATAATAAAATAGTGAATAAAATAATGGAAAATTCCTCCTCTCCTCCACTATAAATACCAACCCTCGCTCCCATTCTCCTCTCACCTCTTGATCTTGGAGACTTCTCAAATTTATGCCCAATACTCTACCCAAAACTCTTACCAAATTTTGAGACCCATTGGATTCACCAAAAGGAGAAAACCAATGGCCTTAAGGAGGTCTTCGAGGAAGATAATTCAATAGTTAAAAACCTTATTTCATTTTATTTTCTTTTATATTTAATTATTTTAATCTATTATACTCTATTCAATTTAACATATCACAAAGAAATATAAACTATAGTATGTTATAAATAATTTAATTTTTTCTTTTTTATGGAAAAATGTAAAAATCATACTTCTTATCCACTTCCCTTTATTCTAATAATAAAAACATCGTTCGTGATGTGTTAATTTGCTTTCATATGGGATGATGTGTTTTTATTTGAATTTATTTCTTAATGGATTAATATAAAAACATTTATGTGTTTGAAATAGTTTGAAAATTCTATTTTATAACCTCTTTTATTATATAAAATTAACCTATATTCATAAAATTGAATTATATAAGTAAACTAGTTCAGGATGATCATTGAACCACCAAAATTATCTAAATAAAATTATTTTTTTACCTAATTAACCATAATAATATACGAAAAAATGATATATGGTATAATTTAATTTTTTTATGATATATTTAAATACCATCTAATTCCTCTTATGGTGTTCCTCTTCCATTAAAAAAGGAAAACCATAACTAACTAAATTTAGAATCCTTAAAATGTACGCATCTAAAACAATGTAAATAACAAAATATTGTTAATAAATGATTGGAAAATATTATAATAGGATAATTTAAGGGTTTATAAACATGTTTATATTCTGGTAATATATTAATAACACTATTATAATCATTATACATTAGTTTTGAACACATTCAAATGATGTCGAACACAATGTAAGAGACTCTTTAACTAAAACTCTATTTTAAATGTTTTAAAGATTTATTATTATAAATAACTCTATTTAATGACAATAATTTAAAATTTATTTGATGAATGTATATATATGTATATAAATGTCTTAATTTTTCTTATTTTCTTATAAAAGGGAACTATATCATGTCTTATGAAAGAGACATTCGTTTTGAAATATGTTTAAATGTCTTTTTAATGAAAATTCTGAAAGATTGTTTTTATTATATAAGACATGAGAGGTCTCTCCATATTTCATGACTATTTTTTATAAAAATTATTATATTATATGATATACAATTTTTTTTTCGAAGAAGAATAATTCATTATTATGTGTGTCTTTTAATCTGTCTAAAATGATTTTTAAGAGTAAAGGTTAATTTACAAATCTAAATGTGTTTTTTCATCAATGATTAATATTATTTATCAAGATATTTATTCATGATAAGTTTCATATACATTATTTATTATGGTTTGAGACCATTATAGCTCATGATATGTTGGTTTTATCCCAATATATATCAGGATATGACTGGGGAGAACCATTATATCTCCCCAATTCATAGGGCACTATAGAGAAATAAGAGAACTAAAAGGATATTCAATTTATTATGTAAAATGTAATATTGATATGGTAAATATGACTCTAGGAAAATTTAAGATATTTCTCTTCATGATAATGAATTTTTATGAAATTGGTTTTAATGGTTTTTATGACATCACTTGAATAAAAATTTCTTTATTAAAATCCCTTACCGAGATTTTGTGCTCATACCATGTTTTTCTATATGTTTCACAGTTTATAAGGATGTGTAAGAGAATGAAGGATTTAATGTTAAATTTTATCAATTATTTTCAATGAAATATTGTTTTTTTTAAATTTTTTATATTTTGGATGAAATGGATATTTTTTAGCAGTATCCACTTTTTTTATTGTGGAATGTCATATATATATTATGTTCTAATTATCTAAAAATATAAGCCTGAAAAGATTCAAAATGTGAAAAATATAGGTTCTAGACTAAAATTCAATATTATGTATTGTTTTAAGGCATGGTCTTCAAAGAGGTGATTAGGTTTCTATCATCTCGGTTTATGTAGCTAGTGGTCAGAAAGGTGCAAGTTTCCCACATTATCATATGGAGTAGTCATCTTTGTTTTAATTATCATTTTATTTTATAACTTTATATTGTGTTTTTTTACTGAGTTGTATCAATTTTTTTTCATTTATCAGTAATTTAATATATTTCATCTAGATCATATTCCAATATTTTTTCTTTAATGTATATATATACCATGTATCTTATTTATGATGGTATAAAAAATTATATCTAATTATTTATTGATGAACATGTTCTAGTATCCAAACCATGATGATTGAAAATTCCCAATTATTATGTGTTATATCCATTCATGTATTAGTTTATTATGGAAACATACCTTTGTTCATTAAAAAATTTAATCAAGGTTTATTTTTTCCTTAATAGTTCTTATCTAGATGCATTTTATCGGTGAGAGATAGTACTCTTGGGAAATAAGAGGTAGGTTTTAGTGAGTTCCAACACATCTATTGCATTTATGATACATATGATACCTTCTGATCTTAGTATATGAGACTACCATGTCTATTTTTTTGTTCTTTTTCACATTTTTTATTATTTTATGATTTGATGTGAAAATATCATCTAGTTTAATAATATATTTTATTTTTAATGTGAACTAATATGACCATCATATTCTTCCCATGGGTATTGTTAGAGTGTGTAGTGGATTGTATATAGGAGAATTTTAATTTTTAGATAAAACATAGCGGCTTCATGTGATAATTTTGTGCTATGGAGAAAAATATTCCACAAGTCCATAATAGCCTTAGTAAGGAAAAACATAAGATGATGGAGAAACTAATAGATACTATGATTTCTTAAATGAGACTCGAGCAATGATTATGTTTTTTAATGATCCAAAAGAGTATCTGGATTGGATAAAAAATATTTTTATGTCATTTGACTTCTGGTATAAACATGACACCATCAATGTGAACTGCGAAGCTTTCTTGTTTAAGGGACCCAACATGTGATAGTGGAAATTTTTGTTACATGATGATAGTATTGTGGGGTTTTATTAGAAACATTTCACGAAAATATTCTATAGATTTTATTAACCGAGTCTTTAATGATAATAAAATCTATAGGTTTCATCTCGATGAATCAATAATAACATTCATTTTCTATGTACACTAATCGGTTCACAGAGGTGGTTTTCTTTCCCTAGAGATAATAAATAATGGTCAGCTGAAAGATAAGATAATCTTGTAGGGTCTCATTTTTTATATAATGTAATATGTATTAAGGATGACTCAATATACCGATGAGAAGATTGTGTATATTTATATTATGGAAATTACGAAAAATGAATGAATGATTAGCTAATCTACCACATCCCTTGTACACAGTGATGGATTGAGTTGTGACTATGGGAAGAAGTTGAATTTGAAGGGGCACCATAGGAGTGGTGGAGGTGTTTCATATAAAAGGAACTCCATTATATCATCAGTTATATATATTTTTTGTTTTTTATATTTTACTAATTATTTGTCAAGGTTGGGATAACCCATCATTCATGATCCACACACATCATTTTGGGTAATGGTTGTGGCCTCTATGACAATATAAACTTCTTCATTTAGGTTATTTCTACAACTCATTATAGTTAGGGATCATCAGCTAAAAATGATACTATATAACAGCAAAGAACAAAAAATTTATAGGACTCCATCCATAGGTCTTGTTGATACCTAACCATTATGCAGTGGATAAGATCCTTATAAAGGTTGACATGGGTCCAACAATAGTGAGAGGTACTATTTTCGTTTCAACATTAATGGAATGAGCCCTATATAACATTGGTACCATACACTCGTTTATATCATCCAATTTTTCTTATTCATTTCAACATAATATAGATCTCATTCCATTTTTCAATCAGTTAACGAAACCCCATAGAAAAAGGGAAGAGCATGGGTATCGATATCCATTATTATTTTTAAGCAAATATATTGATGAGTTAGTTTGGGATTTTCTTTCCCATGATATTTAGTTATTTGATGTCATCATAATGAAATATTTTCTAGATAATAATTTTACGAATATTCTTTATTATATTTGGCATGTCTCATTCCTTACTATCATTAAGGATATCCATTTTGTTTTGGGGATAGTGGTATTGGTGTTTTAGTCGTGCCAGTCCATTCTACCCAGTGATTGGTAGTTTGTTGTCTAATTTTTCTATGGACCCTAATTATGTAACTCTCATTAGTAATCTACCCTTAGTTATTTAGTTATTCCATGAATGTTTCAATATTTTTTCATGATAACCTTGAATCTGAGAGAAGTATTAGTGATGAAAGTGGACAAAATTAAGTTGGATGATTTGATAAGAAATTTTTTTGTTCACTCTAGTGTCTATATCAAAATCCATTATTCTATTTTATAATTAGGATGATAGATCATATCATTTTTTAGATTATTTTAACATTAATCATGAAACGATTAACAACATGTATCATTGGAGTCATTTGATTTATTTTTTAAATCAGTTGAAGTGGGTACAATGGTTCTTAACGATCATTATTCTATTAGGTGGTCATCGACTAAATTTTCATGATTTTGTTATTACAATGATATATTTCCTGATAATGTACTAAGAATATGAATATATTATTATGAATTTTGGTCTACATATTACTATTATGGTTTTCATGGCAATGGTCTATCTGTATTACCTTAGTATCTCGACAAGTTTTTATTTGTGTTAATAGAAGCTATTTTTGTTTTTTTGAGGTCTATTGGTGAGCATGAGAACCATACGTAGATGGATTTTGATATCCTAATGAGTATCCATCCGTATAAAATTATAAAAATATGATTTTTCTAGATACAATAATTGAATTATGTTGATGACATGACTTATGAGACAGGAATGGTTGTTGATAATGAGAGGGAAAATTTAACCCTTTCATGGGATGATCTATAGAATTTATTGAGATATGATGATTAATTGGTCATCCAAGATAATATAAATTGTTACTTAAGGATTTTTCCAACCTAGTTTAACCAACCACTCCTACCTTGATATGGGTAAAAATCATATGGCATGAATAGATCTAGTTTTTTTCAATGAGAAAAAATAACATCTGGCATCAACACAAATTTTAATCTTGCATGATCTAGTGAAGGGGTATATCTTATATTTTGATGCTTCTAGTTCTAGTATTCGGTTTTTTCTAATGTAGCATGATCATTTCATGTACTGTATCTCATGAAATTTTTAACTAAAAGAAAATAATTACCCCAATAATGATTTGGATCATTCTATTATTATGAATGCACTTATGTGTTGGAAGCATTATATTCATGGGGAGAAATTTATTTTTTTATGACCATAAAATGTTCAATAATATCTATGATTTGACATAATTGAATATTATATATATAAGGTGGATTGATTGTATGTACACTCTATTTTTAGACATCACATATAACTCATGCATGGGGAATGCAGTAGCAGACTGTTTTTTAGACCAAATAGGTTAAATAACCTTACAGGGGGATTGAATCAGGGTATAGAAGAATCAAAATTATGCCCCTATAGATCATATTTAATTTCAAAAATAAATAATATTCAGTCTTTTTCTAGAGAAATATATGAGTATAAATTAAATAATTTATGAGACACAAATTTTTTTACTTGGTTCTTTCCCACTGAGAAATAACGATGGAGTAAACAAGGCCACTGTGCCGATTGTACAAAATCAACTAAGGAACATTGCCACAAATGGTTTTTCAGGATATATCTTGTTTATACCCACACTAACTAAATTTAAAATGTTTAGGGTAATGTAACTACTTTACCAACGGTCCCTCTATATAACCTCAGGTCTGTATCACTACTAGTTGAAAGGATCATCGTCTTCCTTTGCCTTTTATCACCAATCTTGAATGGGATTGAATATAGTTTACGGGATTGTAGTTCCATTCATTATCTCTAATGAATTCATACTCAGTTATAGATAGATTCTATTTTGATTCCACACTTTCTACCACTAATTAATACCACTTTACCATAGATTAAATTGGCAATTCCTTCGGAAAAAAAATGATGATGCTCACAGCCTTCGTGAATATCCTCATTCAAAAAACTCAAATAGTGTTCACAAAGATCCACTTTCAAAAACATAAAATAACCTTCTTGAATATTCACGTTCATGAATCTCAAATATCCTTCAAGAAGTTCCTTTATTTCTTGCTGCGTACTTATCCTTCACGATTTCCCTTACTTCTGTAATGATGAGAACATTTTTTTGGAATTTATAGCCTTCATGGACTTCCACACAAGAAACACGTTCATGAACCACCTTAATGATTCTGATGCCTTATGATCTTCATTAAGGATGACTGCTTTCTATGAAAGGGGTAGTGGACTATTTGTAGTGTTTATGAAGATTCTAGAACCTTCTTCCCACATCCTTACCATTTTATTATGCTCTCTATTTTCTGATGGGAATATCCCTTTTTCAATATGTTCTAGGAAAATTATCTAATTTTGATACCCATCATTGTCGTAAAGATTAATGTTAAAAACTTCTTTCCGATGTGATGATCAACTAATGATGGACCTAACTTTCATCATTCTTGATGCACATTGATGACATGTAGATCACCATCATCATTCATTGATCCTTTCTGAAACACCCTTCATGAAGCTGATTAATGTGAAACTCATACCTTTTCAATATTTTTATAAGTACTCCAATGAAATGTATTTTTTTGATGCAATCCAAACTAACAAATTTAATCACCACAAAATTGGAAAACATTGGGAAATGGCATCAGCTTGTATAGAAAAGTTTATATATTGTATCATGGTTCATTGTCAATATACTATGTCAAAAATATATCTATAATCCACAACGTACTATGGAAACATAAATCTTCAACAAAAACAATCAACCATTAAATTATGAAATGTTACCTTTAGTGATTTTTCCAATCATACTTTTTGTCATAAAGTCCCGTCACACGTTGTTTTGGAATTGATGGAAGAGTATAACTTGAGGGGTCTGCTTGCTCAGTTGTTTGAGGATGCTCAAGAGTATATTTCATTTATTGTTACGAAAGGTGTTAAATATTTATCATATCTCATTGATTCAGTTTTAAATATTTAGTATTTGGATGATAATTTTATTGGAATTAGGAAATCACTTTTTAGTGGGGAGACACCTTACACATTTTCTCGCCCATATGGTAGTACTATCCCCTTTCGGTAATGATTTATCATCACAAAATAAATGAGGAGTTTAGTGTTTTATGAATTAAAAAATTCATCATGGTTAGTTCATATGGTCAATATGAAAATGTATTTTGAAATGAGATAGTTATTCTGGTGGCTGGGTATTAAGAAAGACATTGTAGATTAAGATTGATACAATTACACCTTCTAATAAATAAATGAGCTGCATCTGAAACCTTCTAGGTCTATCAAACCTCTTTTTTAGAAAATTTGGAATTTATAATAGGTATTTGTGTCCTTTTTTATTAACATTTACTCCCTGAGGGAATAATTCAATGGGTGTAGTAATCATTCCATTGAAATAACTATTCATTTTTATTATGATCATGGACACAACTATAATTGAATATATAGGTCTAGTATATGTGTTTTCATCATGAGGATACATGTGTTTCCGTTAATAATTATTTACAATAGTTATCCTATGTTAACTTTCATAATCTGTATGAACCTTAATAAGATAATGATGTCCTAGTGAAGGTTTACTACATCATTCAATCTAAAGATTAATGATCATATAAAAAATTCTACTACAATTTTGAAGGAAATTCTCAGTGCTTATGTCCTGGAATTTAGTAGATCGAGAGATATATATCTTGTATGGGATTAGTTTTCTTATAAAAATAGTTATATATTTTCTATTTGAAGGGATCCCAACAAGTATTTGTACAGTCACACATGTAGATCACCTCACTATTTAGAAAAGGTGGGTGAAGCATCTCTTATTGGACATAGCCTCATTTAAGAGATATCAATGAGGATTTAGGATATAAAGTGAAGATTACCTATAGGACAGAGTTGGTAAAAGTCATAGAAAAAATTTATACAAGTTAAATTGGAGTTTTATAATGTTTAATGGGTTTTCATGATGGTTTTCCCTAGTTTAGGTCACTGAAAGCATGGGAAATATTGGAATAGATCTCCACAAAACATTGGACCATTTAAGGTCAATTGGAATCTTGGATTGGATTGTTATCAGTTGGAATCCCCAACTCAATTGAAATGTAATCATTATGTATTACATGTATCTTACCACATAAAATATCACCAAGATCCATCTCACATTCCGATTTATGATGTGATCCAATTGGATCCTGGTGATTTAGTTGGGTAGTGTAATATCCTAATATTATAATAGAAAAAAAATTATATTGAAAATTGTTTATGAAATTCAACCCTGATACTAATTTTTGTTACATGAAACTCTCATTTATCTTATGATACATGCAATAATGAGTTTCTTCAATATATTATTTTACACACAAGGCTGAGTTTTCTTAAAAAAAATATAATATTTATATTATTAATCAAAAGGAATAGTATCACAGAACCGTTAAATTATATCTCTCAAAAATTATTAAATAATACATTATAATATATATTTACAATTCATTTCTCAATAATTAATTATAAATGAATATGAAAACCAATTACATATAAAGAACTGTTTCTATAAGAAAATACCTTCATAAAGTAAAGGTATATATCCTAAAATTATATTAATTACTATCAGTGAATAATATTTAAAAAATATATATACATTATATAACCTTGTTTTACATTAATCAAATACATTTTCTCGACATATTATTGATGAAATCTTATTTCATGCATAATAAACTATATTTCATATAGGTATCTTTCCACATTTTAATGGTGCTCTTGTTTTATTTTTTTAATCAATTGTAAATTTTATTTCACAAATCAGAATAGTTTTTTTATATATTATTTTCAAAATTAGATTAAAATGAACTTTTTGTTTATTTTAAGATGTTTAAATTTTTTATTAAATGTGAAAAATACTGATTTTTAATTGAAATTAGACTTTTTAGTCAAATAATTAATAATTTTAATTTATAAATTAAATTTTACCTAAAATATGTTTATCTTATTTATATATCTATTAATAAAATATAGTTTATCAGAAACATTTTTATATTTAATTTTGATATTAAAACATTTCAAACTTTTGAACATTTTCACATTAAAAACCCCAAATTATTATCACGACTATTAGATATATTTAATTTATTTTTATCCAATTGTGTTAATTGAATTTTGAATAATGGATTTCATACTTGGAGACCTCATAATTTATATTTTCTAATATGTTCAGATTAATTTCTTGCCACAATTTGTTGTGAAATAAGTTAAAATAAATTATAGTGATTATGTTTAAAACATGGTTACATAGTGTTTAAACATAGAATGTAAGGTGTAAGAATTATCCAAAACATTTAAAACAATAATTGTATGGGAATATTTTGAGCATTCCACCTCTAGGATGTAATTTTGTGTGTTATGTAAGCCTCTTGTTAGGTAAAAACGTGTTCACACATAACATCATTTAAAAAATTCCACCTATGTCCCCACCCTCACATATAAAATCCCTCCCCATCTCCCCAACTCTTAAAACCATAAAATTACATAGTATTATCCAATAACTACCCTAATTAGTCGATAACATCCCAAACCTCTTCCTAGATTCCTTATATTAGCATGAAATTCTTATTAGGAATGAATGAATTCAATCTTGAGGTTAGTACCAGAAGAGGATGTTATATATTACTAAAAGTGTTTTTATTTATTGTATTATCAACCTACATTATTTATTTTTATATAACTGTTATATAATATGATCAATATCATAAATATACAAATACTTTTTAATGTTATGGTTATGAACTACAACTACACACACTTCAAGTAAATGGGTTATGAATTCGTCATTCATGTGTACGATAGACTAACGCCTCACGAAACGACATCGTTAGTTTTTTCAATAGAACCATATGGTTTGGAATAATGATATAAATAATTTATATATATATATATATATTATTTTAATTATATTTATAATATAACCATTCTATAGATTAATTATATCATAGACACCCGTATTTCATTCCATACTGTAAGGATATGATAACATCACTCATGTGTATAGCAGACTACCACCGAATGAAGTGATGTGAAGTGTTTTTCACTAATGTGTTAAATGGAAGGTAGTATGGTTATCTATAATTAATACATATGTATTATCATAGAATTATTTGTTTATTATTTTTAAATATAATAAGAAATTAATTAGAGACCAGGCTTTGAGACTATGTGCGATTTAAAGGCCGGATGTGCATAAAATAAATGATCAAAAAATATTAAATATATTAAATAGCACATGCACATAGTTTTCCTAAAATTGTGGAATAAAATATTAATGGGTGATCAGATAAAATATCTGAGGACACAATTTTATTCAGAGTAGTGATTTCACTCTAGTTGTGACCGAACATCATTCGGTGTGGGTCAGTTGAGAAAAGTAGTTTTTGGTGTTTTAATAAGTAAAATAAATTGAAATATTTATTCTATTTTAGCATTTTTCAATGATTTAATGAAGGTTTATTTCAAAATAAAAAAATAGGTAGGGTTCTAGGGATTATTGAAAAACCCTAGAATTCCCTGGAGGCTCTAGAGAAAACCATGGGGAACTATCTTAATGGAAAATGAAAATGGGATGGTGGATCAGGATCATTCTTGATGGATCACCATTGGTAATAACCATCAACCGAAAATGATCCTTTACCAAGTAGGGTTTTATTATTTCATATTATTCACTCCACATTCATAGAAATAATGATAAACACGAATCATCCAATGAACACATTAAACTAAGGATTGAACATTCTTATAAGATGGGATTTATTTGTTGGATTTCAATGTCGGGGTTTGATTTTTGGAATTGATTTTGTTTTTCATGATCATTCAAATTGAATAAATTGATTTCAGAATAAATAATGAACTAGGTTCATTCCATGGCTTTTTTCCATTGAAATTTCTCCCCATAAATTCTTCACGTTCTTCTCGTTCTTTGGGGTTTACAATCAAATGATTGTCACACCCTAATTTCACAAAACAAAGATATGAGAATATGGATCTAACATCATTACAACATGAAAAAGGTGTGATGGTGGTTGTGGAAGTGGATTGAATGATTTTGGGTGCTGATTTCCCAATCCGTATTGAAAAAAGAATAATGGGGATGATCTTGCTTCCATAGTGGATTCGAGGTCCCAATCTTACCAATTCAATGATGGTGTGAATAAAATACCTCATAACTAGAGATTCCATACAAGGCCTTGTTAGAATTGGTGGTCAGAGTAATGGTGTAGAAGATGGAGTGTGAACCAGAGTCTCTAGAAAATCCCAATGAACCCGACATTTATTTCGGAATACATATTGTGTAGGCCATTCTTAATAGTGGAAATTGTTTCCGGAAATAGTGAAGTGTTACACGAATTGTGAAACATGTCAGAAGATCTACGAACCCTTCTCTGATACTATACATGTATCTCATATGATCCATGAAAATGGGAGTGGTATATGTGGCTCTGAAACATCATGTACTGCCCCATATGGCTTGGTTGGACTTGAAGCATGGATAACCATATGAATTGTTTCTTGGGAAGAACTACAGGTGTTGAAACCATGTACTGGAACATGGCTAGAGTACACGGGTGGACCCTGAATGTATGGGAAAGACATGAAATTTTTTCTACATT
Organism: Viscum album; assembly: GCA_963277665.1. Lineage (NCBI taxonomy): Eukaryota > Viridiplantae > Streptophyta > Magnoliopsida > Santalales > Viscaceae > Viscum > Viscum album. The sequence goes on from OY728122.1 coordinate 1,975,372,734, forward strand.
CCATGTACTGTCATTTTTTATGATATGTTTTAAAGACATGGTATGTTTTACAAGGGCTTTACCTGGGGTCAAGGAACACCTTGTGTGAACCATCTACATTACATGTATACCTGTCTACATGGATTGAATTTCATTTACAACATATCATTGACAATATTTGATAGGTTTGAAGACCGCAATCATTACCCTGAATGTTGGTTGGTGTCCATTCAAAATCATAAGAGTATAATCCATTTTAGAGTAATTTCTATAGAGAGTCATTGGAAAAACATATTCTAATCCCAGAGCATGATCATATATTAATTCTCAATTTCCCTTTGTATTGTCCATGGTATTGACCTATCCAACTTCACCATGGTTCAATCCTATACTTAGTTGGTTAATTCAAATGGAATTGTTGGAATCAACCCATGGTCCTTGCAGTGATCCTCGTATGTGTATCTTATCTCCCATAAAATCATTCAGTTTATCTATCTCTCATGATGATTCCTGATGAAAACTATTTCATTGATGGTCATCTTTAATTCTATAAGACTTAGGATTCATTTCTCCTGGATGATTGCTTCATGGATTCTTTGAGCTAAACCCCTATTGGTGGTATTTGGTAGTTGTTACATTCCTCTAGACTATGTGTCTTGGTTTGAATATATATGGATATTATTATTCTATGTTTGTATAAATATAATATGTACAGCTGATTGTACCTTCCTTTTTTATTTATTGGTGGTTTCATGGAGTCCTAATTATTATTTTTATACTCACCCATGAATGGGAATTTTCCACACAAGTCATGTCTTGTGTTGATTAGGGACCTTTGATGGACTAGGAATAGACATATATTTGTGAGTCTATAAATGTTTAGGTGTTCCTATGGCATTGGGAAGTAGTCTGAGTACCTATATTTTTATTGGTGGAGTTTTTAATATACAGACTCTTTCTTTTGGCGGTTTTGTTTTCTATCCTAGTTTTCATTAAAATGTATTACATTCTATCAAAGTCTTTTGTTTTAGATATAGAAATATGAATTAATTTTGTTCTTTGTTTCTTTTAAATTTCATCATTTTTGTGTTCGTTGAGAATTGTGTTTGCAAACATTTACATATGAAATTCCTCTTATGTTAGTGATATAAAATATCATTACTACTCACTAGCCCCTAGAATATTATATCCTAGCTTGTGTAGTCACAACACGATGCCCACCAGGATGGGTTGTGACAGATTTGTATCAACGATGGATAGTTATATATTAGTACCATGATTTGGAGAGATTAGTTTTGGGTATAGTGTGATGTGATTCGAGTTTGACTTCTAATACATGGACTCTAGTGTAGGGGCATGTGGCTGACATATACATACACCATGATCTTGATAACCTACTTTTTGTCTCTTTTATGGAGAACACTGGTTTTAGGGAAAATAATCATACATGCATCATATAGGAATTGGTTTTTATTCCATGTCCTTCTTGATTCATATCTCCATATATACAGATTGACCATGGTACATCATGTTTTCTTACTAGATTCCCATGATTTGTATACCTGGTTGGATTCAGTAGCTTGATTGTGAGGATGACCCCCTTAGTGATAATGGTTGGATACTAGGACCATTTTCTTTATGTGTAACCTATAGGTGGTGCACCAGCTATACCACTCCCTGTAGAGAAGCACATGGTACCTATAGTACTAGTAGACACAGAAAGTAGGTTGAGTGTGCTCAATGAGGTTCAAAGACAAACACCACATAGGTTCTGAGGAAAGCCCAACCCTCAAGCAACTAAGAATTATCTTGAGGGGAGACCGAATATTTAAATTTATCCCAAACAACAGTAGATCGGATGGGGACCCTGGAAACGATCCTTATACATGACTCACCTAGGGGATGGTGGAATTTCACTATCTCTAATCACAACGAGGCGACTCATTCATGTAAATAGTTTGAGCATCCCTAAAGATAGGAGTTATCACTAGTTATGTTGATGGAAATCCGTATAAATATCTTCTTCAGCACCATCTTGGTAGCATGATGGTGGATAACGATTCATCAAGGTTCACCATCCATTCCATGTATTTAATGTATATGGTTAGACATCAGTACATTAGGGGAAAGAGCATCGTGCTAGGTCTGCATGGAGAAATCCGAGATAGTATTATCCTTCTATGAGATAAGGTGTAATCTTGAGTTCTTGAGGGATATTTAGTGTTCGAAAGTTTCGTTTCTATGAAGATACAACTGATGATATACTGTATTTGATGACCATGTGAAAATAACTCGAAATCCGGGACCCAAAATATTTCATAGGGATCTGAACATGGGAGAAATTTAATGAGGAGATCTAGTGATAGAGGATGTATAATTCATGGCTCATAGGATAGATCCATTTATCCATTGGTGAGGATGTGCTATTTTTTTGACGACATGGGATATCTTGCTCGAAATTGGCTCAACTTCAATGCATCTAATTGTGAAATAGTGGGTGGACCACCAATGTAAAGACCACACCAGGAGTAGGAAGATTTGAAGGGCATTATATGTGGAATATGAGATCAGAGATAAGTATGTCGTGGTCAATGTTTCAACATTTAAACACCACCACCCACTGGAGATCCAGGCCAGGCTCCGGGAGATGGAGGACATGGGTGAGGACAACAACATACGGTTGAGGAATAAGACCTTGGGAATTCATGAATTATTCAATGTACAATATATGTCCATCATAATTTTTTTATAGTACCGATACACAAAGATTCTATTCATTATATTCTATCCACATATCTTGTTCAAGAAAAAGAAAATATGGTTAAACTATTGAACCAACCCTTACTCTTGAAGAAACCTACAAGAGAACAATCATTGATACCACATAAATGCCAACTATCTGACCAGACCCTTATAGGTGTGAGCATCGGATGGAACCACTTGGGGGATGTGGGGAGTCCTTACGATGTCATTCTTGTTATGGATTGGTTATCCATAATACAATACCATATTTAATTTTTTTGCTGAAAGAAATAGTGTCTCTGCAGAAATGGAAAATTGTTTTTTTATGGTGAAAGGGATACCCAGGATGCACAGGATGGACTCTTCATATGAGGGTGTATCCAATTACACATTAGTTAGGTATCTTGACCCTCGGTGTAGCTGATTTTAGGAGCTTCTAGAATCCTGTAGTGGTTTTGGAGTATATGGACGTCTTCCCTAAAGATGTTCTAGGGTTACCTCCAAATTGGATGATAAACATATGCATCGTATACATGCTAGGATGGGAATGATATCTACACTGACAGATTAGATGTATCGCATAGAGCTTTACGAGCTGACTGTGTTATTGGAGTACTTATAGAGAAAGGGATTTATGAACCCTAGTGTTTCACCCTAGTAAGACCCTATATTCCTTTCCAAAAATGAATATTGGAGAATCAATTTATGTGTGGACTAATGCTTCTTGACATAGGTGACCGTGATGAACAATAATTCCTTAATGAGGATCAATAACCCCTTCATTCAGTTTAGTGGGGAAAAATGGTTCTCAAAGGATGACCTTAGTCCAGTCTATTAGAATTTGCAAGTAATTAATGAGTATATATAGATGAAAACATTAATATTTCTCTATAATCACTATGTTAACTTGATGATTCCTTTTGGTGTGACGAACTCCCCCGTAGTGTTTATGGGACTCAAGAAATAGATCTTGTGGCCAGAATGAATTGTTCATGGTACTCTTTTTCAATGATATCCTTGTGTAATCAGTATCTTAAGAGGAGATCTAAATACACATAATGATGGTTCTGGAAATACTCAAAGATCACCAAATCATTAGGACAAACTAAAATTTGTAGGCATGGATTTAGGAGTTCCACATCCATGGATATGTTATCTCAGCAGATGGAGTGGGAATGGACATAGCCCAGGTGGAGGTAGTGATAGAATGGGGGCCACCTAAGAGCATGGAAAGGTGTGGATATTCCTTGGTATGGATGGATATTACCATAGATTCATACCTAATTTATCAGGTATATTTTCACCCATGATATCATTGACTCGAAAGGGGAATCCTTTTGTGTGGAAAGGTAAGTTCCAACAGACTATTCAGTAGTTGAGATAGTTTTTAATGAGAACTTCAATATTGAGATTTCTGTAGGAGGGTGTTCATTATGTAGTGTTCATCGATGCATAATGGACAGAGCATGGATTTGTTACAATGAAACGGAAAAATATAATTCCATGTGGTTGAATCTAGTTCATCCATAAGGGCAAAACTATGCGACACACGATAATGTGTTGGAAGCAGTAGTCTTCACATTGAATATGTTGCAACACTACCTAATGGGTCAGAGGTTTATCATATACTCTGATTATATGATTCTAATGTATATCTTGTCTCGTAATGATCTGATCATGATATAAAAGAGATTGATAAAGGTCCTCTAGGACTATGAATATGAGATTTTCTATACTTCTAGAAAGGGGAATGGGTTGGATTATTCTCTCTTTAGGAGATCTTGTACCTCATTTTTGAATGAGGTTTTGGAGTAGTTGGCCTCATTATAGTTATCGTTTATGGTTGAAGGCATAAAATCTTACCCCTAGCTGATTATTGTCACCCCTCCAATATTATAGTGTGTCAGTGAGAGAAAAATTTGGGATAATGACTATAAGACTCCATGTGCTCAGATGTCTCCATCACAAGCACCGGATTGATATCCTAATGCGGGGATCCCATCATCTTTTTCAATGGATACACAATTATACCAGTGGAGTTATAGGAGGAGGATTAATGAGAGTTTCATATGTCACATTCTATTTTATATCTAGGAGTAGTGATGATTTACGAGGAAAACTGCCATCATTTTTGGTGGACATGGATAATGAAGGACGTGAAAGAGGTTTTTATTGATGCCTTTCATGCCAGTAGCTGAAATATGAGCATGATATTCTAGTGGGTTTTTCTCAACCACATGTGGTGATGAAATAAATGTGGAATGGGATATATTTGGAATTCATGATGGTGTTTCTAGGTATGTCCAGGGGACATGATGCCAACTGGGTGATCGTTGAATGAATATCCAAGTCTCCCAACTTTCTAGCTAGCTAGGAGACGAGTTCAGAAGAGTGCATGGGACGCCTCTGCATATAAGATATAAAATAAATCCATGGAGTCATATCAATGATATTTTTTGATATTTATGATCTCTTTACTTCCCGATTGTCGATTTGATTATATGAGGTGTTTGGGACTTAGTTACAGTTTATCACGATGTTTCACCCATACATGGATGACCAGAAAGAGAAGACCATTCAGGTCCTTGGGGAAATGATACAGGCTTGCATGTTGTACTTTGATCATAATTGGGAGGATCACCGACTCATAGTGGAGTTCCCATACAATCACATTTACCATTCCACCTATCATATGGAACTATATGAGGCTTTGTACGAATGACCTTGTAGGTCACCACTTTGTTGGACTAACCAATGAAAGTTATCACTCATGGGACTCGAGTGGGTTTTAGATACTATTTAGAAGGTGAAGATCATTCCCAAGAAGACGAAGACAACAAATAGTGGCCATGAATATTATGTTGACAGATTTCAGAGGCGTTTTGGATTTGATTAAGGAGAACTTGGGTAACTTCAAGTTTCACCTCAGTTGTAATTAATGATATTTTTACAAGGAGACAAGTTATCCCTTATGTTTATCATCCATTTTTTGATACTATGTAGAGATGGTGTGGTGGTGTACCACATAATTCTACCTCCATAGTTGGACCGGGTTCATGATCTCTTCCAAATATTTCATCTCAGCAGGTACATTCATGACCCATCCTACATCATCCAATAGGGCTAGATGGACATTGATGATATAGTGACTTTTGTTGAGTACTATATGGAGATTTAATTTCATTATTTAAGGATCCTACATGGGGGAGTGACTAGTTCAGTCAGTATCCCATGGCGAAGAAAACATGGGAGGGGAGGCTTGGATTCGTGCACAATACCCACATCTTTTTATATTATTTTGGTTGGATTTTAGGGGACATGAAGTCCTAAGATTCAAAGAATGTAATATCCCTTATTTTTTGTGTGTTTTTTTAAATATTATATGGATGTAATTTGAGGTCGGGCACTATGTCATCATGATATTCAGAGTGTTGGTGTTTCCAAAACATATGTTGGAAATATATTAAATATATTAAATATAATGTGAACACAGTTTTTCTAGAAAAGTGGATTAACATCTAAATCGATTCCTAGAACATAAATTTGAAGTCATCATTATGCTCATAATAGTGAGTTTAAACATTGTGTGACCTAACATCAGTCCACACAAGTCATATGTAAAATGTACCTTTCTTCCTTTTAATAAATAAAATAGTTTGAAAGTGCTATATTATTTTAATATTTCACAGCGATGATGTGATGATTTATTTTCAAAGAAACACAATGTTATGGGTCCATGGTTAATTTCATAACCTTGCAATTCTATGGAGGATCTAGATAAAACCTTAGAGAACTATCTCGATGAAATGAAATTATGGTGAGGTGGATCAAGATCATTCAGGATGGATCCTAATTGACAAAGAACTCAGAAATTTGTTTTCCAATTTACGGAATTCTTATTTCATATTATTCATTCCATGTTCTTAGAATCAATGAAGAATTTGGATCATCCAACAAAAAAGTTAACCCATGGATCGATTATTCATACAATATTGGTTTTATTTGCAGGATTTTATTTTTGGTGTTCGATTGTTGTAATTGATTTGTGATTTCATGATTGTTTTTACGGAATGGATAGGGTATGGAACAAACAACAGAAGAGGTTTGTTCATTGGGTAGTTCCTTATGTTTTTATCCACCAAAATTCTTTCATTTCTTCCAGGATTAAGGAAAAATGATCATCATGCCTTTTATTCATTGTGAAATGATCTAATATTTAGGATCTAGCATCAATACGAATTGATGGAGGTCTAACAGTGGTTTTGGAAGATGATCGAATGATGGTGGGTGCCAATTTCTCGTTCTTTATCAGAAACGAAGAATGATGAAAATGTTGTTTTAAATCATGATTCAAGGATTTAATCATACCAATTCAGTAATGGAGTTACCATATGACCTTGGATTTGGAGTTTCATGAGGTGGCATGGGCAAGATTGATGGCTGGAGTGATGAAGAAGATTAGAAATCTATTTAGTCTATTAATAATTCCTTATTATTAAATTTTATGGAATTATTATAAGAACAAACACTTTTATGACACATGATTATTAGTATTAGTGAGACCATAACATATTTTGGATCTTTTTTTAGGTATTCTTAAGAAAATGTATGAGCATGTTTTTATAACTTTTGAACTAGTGCACAGATCAAAAATATGACATCACTATTTAATTCAGAATGGGAAGATTTTCCTAGAAAAGACATAACTTTATCATGTTAGGAGTGAATGGAAAAGATACACCTCGTACATTTCAAAAAATAGTTAAATAACTTGAAAGACATATTTTCTTTTCTTTTCTCATCCATTGAGTGGCTGAGGCGATGTTTCAGTGTATCAATGAGATGCATTGAGGAGGCCCACTAATGGCTTGTTAACATGAAGTTTAATGAAACATTAGTGACGCGTAACAATGATGTTGTTTCATAAATGAAAAAATGTAATGATGCAACGTTGAAGCATAACCAGAACACTGCAACATATTTTAGTTTTATTTTCGTTGATGCATTGGTGAATTGAGGAATTAAAATGCACGTATTCTCTAATAAAAATCACATGAAAATCCTCATTAATGAAGAACAACAAATGTCGACAAACGTCAAACATATTCAACACACCTCAATGAATGAATCCAGAAGTGAAAAATTATTTCAATGTCTTGAAAACTAAAGGATGTAATGTTCCATCAAAGAACATCAAAGTGGTAGGTTTTGTTCTAATTTTATGTTCTTCTCTGTACTTTTCTAGAAACGATGAACAAGGATCAATCCATGAAATGTTTGATATGTGAATCATACATTTATGCGGGAGGGTTAATCTAATTGAGGGATTCTCTATCCAGGATTAGTTTATATTTTTCAATTATTGAACATCTCTCTCAAGCCTCCCCGATTTTAAAATATCTAACATGGAGGGTGCACACCGACACAAATATAGGCCTAAAAAACTTCACATGTGTGCTCCTTATGAATGGATTCTCCAAAATGGAGGTATGGAGATTCCAAGACCTTAACGGTGATAGAAGTGTCCTGTCAGTCTTGTAGGCACAGACATATCAGAATACGGACAACCTGAGCAATTCTAGTGGCCTGTGGAAGGTGTCGTCGACATGGCACCACCGGCACATAGGCAGCTGTCAGTACCTTTAGGTCATGTTGCAGTGGTGGACCCAACCAACACCAAATCATAAGAGGTTACCAGCCATTGATAGCCATGCAGGAGGATAGCGACATGCCTGTCAGAGTGTCATGATAGCAGGAGGTTGCGGCTAGCTGGCTGCGGCGTGATGGGGCACCCGGTGGGTGCCGCGTCCTGGCCACATAGACAAGCTGGTGCCATAGTCACTCAATCATGGTAGGAGGGAGGCTCTATGGAACCCTTTAGGGAAACCGGGGGCTGAACATGGACAGATTCCATGTCACGACTAGGCGCACCACTAGTCATCCAATGGTGGACTGGGACCCAGCTAGCAGGCCGAGGCCCCAGCTGGTAGGCCGAGGCCCCAGCCAAGATGCATGGCCATTCCTACGCCCAGTGGGCCAAAACCATGTCCTAGTAGGACAAAACCACATCTTAGTGGACCAAACCCATGCTAGAATCATAGACCAATGCCCTTCCAACCCGGCTGTGTGACCCGGCATGTAGAACCCTTAGCCAGACTGGACGGGGTTTAGGGAGGCCCATTGGGCCTGTCCCACTAGCCAGGCCTAGTCGTAACAACCTTACGCTGAACTAGGTCTGGTCGAGTCAACCAAAACTAAAAGGGTTACGTGGCACCCCCAAGACGGGTTGTATGGGTAGATCTAATCGGTTCGGACTAGATCCAGACACAACTGGCCCCTATTTTCTAAAATTCATGTATTATACAAACCATGTGTCCAATTGACGATGCATTTTTGGTGTTGGGACCCTCTATATGAGGTGAATATTTTTGGCATCCACTGTAGAGGATTTCATGGTGGTTGACATGAAACAAATGGATTGAGGAGAGATTCTCCCATGTGAGATATATTATAAACACTGTGGTTGGCTGAGACATGAAGACTGCTAACTTTTGACTCTATGATACTCCATTATGGCCCATTGGGAAGCAGTTCTGTGTGACTTTGCAGGACTGTTGTGTGAAGCACTTCAGTGTCACTTGGTAAGCCCACGATATGCAATGATAGGGAGTACATCAGTTGGCCATGATTAATGCGAATAATTTCAATGTGAATTAGTTGTCCCATGGTACGCAATGAGGAGAAGTACCAAAATAGTCCACGGTTGGCGGGATACACTTCTGTGTGACTTGGCCGGACCGATGTACTTAAATGTGGAGGATTTATCCAGCAACTAGGGTGTTCGATGATGTGACTGATGATTCTTCTATCACTTCCCTAAATATATACCTAGTTTAAACTATCTTGTGCTTTGTGATTTACATTTCGGATTGTTGTGGGGACTTCCCTTTTTTGTTATGGGGTCCCTACTGAGTATTTTTTTACTCACCCCTGCATGAGCTTTTCTCATACGTGTTGGTTCTAGTGAAAATGATCGACGTTTCAACAGAGACAATGGTGGACCAGGACCTAGAGGAACTCATGGATATGGGACTGAAGGTGTTATGGTGATTTGAATCGGTGGTGGGACAAGGTCCGGTGTATTCTCAACGGTAGACATTGTAGTGGTAACTTTCATTCGTCTCTCATCTCGAGATCTGACCCGATGGTGTGTAATGATGGCTTGCAATTTGTGATGATAGCATTGGGAAGATGGTTCATGAAAGAGGCGGTCATGATGATGGATTTTGGGGTTTTGAATTTTGAATTTTGAATCAGTCATCTCATGTACGGCTCGTGCTGGGTTACTACTCATCCTTAAAGCGTATTTTGAAAATCAAATAAAAATAGAAAAAAATGTAGCCACAGTTTTCTCATGATCTTGTGGGGATTTCCATTAATAGCCATCAGAGTATCATTTTTGTACTCTTCTATTTTCAATTATTTTTTTTGGGTTTATATTCAATCGCACTTGTATTTGATATACTTATACTCAGATATGTTTCAATAATATTTGATTTATTTTTATATTATAGGACATACTTCTGAGTGAGTGTGATATAGTTACATGGGAAAATTTATTCCACTTACAGGTTGATGACTTTGGAACTAGCTTCCAGCCCATAGCCATTGGAAGGAAAGCATGGGGTGTTAATGGTTTGGGCCCTAGGGTATGGGTTATGAACAAGAGGTATTAGTGGGTCGTTGGTCCTATAACAAATATCAGGAGTCTATTGTTTTATTTTGGAGAAATAGTGTTTCGTGTTGTGAGTTCAACTTTCAAATTCTAGGAGTCTAATGCTGCTGCAGCGGCCAACATAACCATACCTCAGGACATTGAATTATGATTTATGACTCAATACATGAATTCATTGGATGCATAAGTGCCTCATTATATTATATTAAATCGTAGTTAGCTCACCTGGTATAACTTTTTGATCGTGGTCCATCATGATCAATCTCATGATGCCTCCTTGTGGATGACTAGATAAGATCATGATATGAGGTCGTGACGAATTCTTTCCAAGTGGTGAGGCATCCATTCACTGAACAGTTCTAGAGATGGACCCACCAGGTGATAAACCAGTGGTACCACGATTTAATGATCAACATCTACATTTGGCGGTTTCGGCAGCGAACACTTATAGACTCAGTACCCTGCATGAGTTTCAGATATATAGACCTCCTAGGTTTAGGGGTGAGATAGATACATAGGTCAAAGAGGACTGGAAGGAGGTAGTGACATTGGTCTTTTGCATATTGAGTACACCGCCTGACCAGAAGGTAATCCTAGCAGTAAGCCTTCTATAGAGATCTTTTGGGAGATAGTGGAGCTTGACCCCATAAATTTATGATGAAGTGACCCTTACTAGGGATTTCTATAAGCCACAATTCCGAGAAGAGTTTTTCCCCGAGACCTTGTGAATTGGGAACATTTAGAAGCTTCTTCACCTATAGTAGGGCAGCATGATGGGGGCTATGAACTCAATGTGTTTCATAGAGCTATATTTATACACAAAAAATATTGTACTACACCCTTTTTTTATTGATCAAGCCATTGAGTAGGGACTCATGCAGGGGATCCAAGCATTATTGTTTCCTCTTAGAATCCCAACTTGGGATGGGGTGCTAGAGTGTTCCCTTCTAGTAAAGAACTTCTTGTAGGAATGGGTTCACACCGATAGAGCTACAAGAAGACTCCAAGTGGAGTTGTCATTGGATGGTATTAGAAAGAAGACACGATGGCCTGAGCAGGTCATTTATTTCAAAGGATGACCACATGACCTAGGGTTAGTAGTTTGGGGCTCCCAAACCAGAGGGAATCAGCTAGGAACCAGGCATTTCTTCTTGTGCGGCAAGTAAGGAAATGTGGTATGTGACTACATGACCCGCCATATAGATTACCAGTAGACATTGGAGGGGCTGCTGATTTAGAGGCAGTGTATCAAAAAATGTGGTCTACATGTGGAGAAGAGTTGTAAATCGTGTAGGTAGAATATCATGTGGTGAGCGACAGTTTGAGGCACTACCACCAACACCCCTCGGTGGTACACCCCTACCATAAGGACCAGTTATACAAGGACAAGCTAAATTTCAGTCACTATAGGTTTATGACTACGACACCCCAGATATGATACATGGTATGATTTTTGTCTTCTCCACCCTAAATGTATTACTTATAGAGATTGGTGATATTTCCTCTTTCTATTCGCTAACTCTTTTTGGGATCTCAGAGATTCTGTTGGATCCATTGGATCAGTCATTACATCAAGAGACTCTGATGGGAGGGGATTCGATAAGTACACCATAGTTCTAGTAGTGTGAGCATCCCCCAGGAGGTGACAACTTGTTCTGAGATCTCTTAGTAGCTGTGTCGAGGGCTTACAACCTCATATTGGTTATGTACTGGTTATCCGCAGTACCTGCATAGATCAACTATTTTAGGAATACAGTGCACCGTGTCCATGGATATGGGACTAGGTTTTCCTTTATCGGTAAAAATAAAACCCATGAAACATAGGACAAACATTCTTGGAGGATGCTGAAGTCGATCCCTCACTAGTTGGTATCCAGACCCTCAGTATAGTGGTTGAGAGGAGTCAATGATTTCCTATAGCAGTGGATGGGTTTGGGGATTGTTTTCATGAGGATGTTCTAGGCTAACCTCCTTATAGGAGACAGACTTTTTCATCTACCAATACCCCGGGAAAAAACTGATATCCACACTGGCATATTAGATGGAACATATGGAGATTTTTGAGCTAAGGGAATAGCTTGAGGACCTGTAGTGGAAGGGGTTTGTAAGGCCTATCATTTTACCTTGGGTATCCACTATAATTGTTTCCAAGAATGTAGACAAGAGATTGAGGTTTTGCATGGAATTACAACACCTGAACTAGGTCACCATGATGTACTGGTATCCACTATTGAGAATCAATGAAATCTTAGTACAATTGAAGGGGGAGAAGTGGTTCTCAAAGATAGACCTTAGATGAGGACATCACCATCATCTGTTACGGGATGAAGATATACCGAAGATAGCCTTCAGGTGTCAGTTCATCTAATATGAGTTCTTGGTGATGCCTTTTAAAGTAACAAAATCCCTAGAAGTGTTCATGGGACTAACGAATAGGATCTTCCTACCATACCTTGACCAGTTTTTTGAGGTCTTTATTGATGACATCAGCGTGTACTATTTGATAGAGGAGGATCACACTAAATACCCGTGGATAGTCCTGGATACACTCCAAGAGTACCATATTTAGGAAAATAACTCCAAGGGTCATTTTTGAAGTCAGGATTTCCACTTTCATGGATATTTCATCTCAGAGGATAGATTTACATTAGATCTTGTAAGGATAGAGGAAGTCCATTCTTGGGAGCCACCCAAGAGTGTCAATGAGGTGAGGAGATTCTTGGGGTAGGATGGTTGAAATCAGAGGCTTGTGCCCAATGTTTCTAGATTAGATGAACCCTTATTGTATTTTATATGGTAGGGAAAACCCTTCATGTGGATGGAGAAATGTCAGCTGGGTTTCCATTAAGAGAGGCAGAGACTGACTAGTTCCCTAATCATGAGACTACTTGGGGAGGGTGTTGGGGTTGTATTTTATCGTGATGCATTTGGGACCAAACTCAATTGTTTCTGGATGCAAGAGATTGTATTCATCACCTATAGCTCGTGATATTTGAGATAGCATGAGTGGAACTATACAACCCATGGACTGTAGTTAGCAGTAGTAGTCTTTTTGTTGAAGATGTGTCTGTGATACTTGATGGGTGAAAAATTTTATATTTACACCGACCACAAGAGTATTACGTATATCTTCTCTCTAAATGGCCAGACACTGAGAGAATGACAATGGTTGGTGTTTCTACAGGACTATGAAATTGAGATAGTCTATACTAAAAGGTAGGGGAATGTGGTGGAAGATGCACTTAGCAGGAGGACCATATTTAAGATACTAGATGAGGTTATAGAGATGTTATCTACAATGTAGATATCCTTCATGGATAATGGTGATGCTTCATACATTCAGTCGATTACTATTACTCCCCCACTCTTACAGTGAGTCATGGAGGTACATTTGGTGGATGATGATTGCGAGGTCTGACATGATCTGTTATCCCAATGAAGGGTTCCAGTTGGATTTTGTTTAGGTGTGGAGCACGTCATCCTTTTAAGATGGTGCATCATTGTTCTTATGATGCTTTGGGTGGATTTTTTGATTGAGTTCCATATATATATCCCTTGGCAGTAATATCATAGAGTGGAAAAGATGTATCAGATCCTCCGATGTCAGTATTGGTGGATGGGGATGAACAAAGAGGTGGCCAAGTTCTTTTCTCGTTGTCTCTCTTGTTAGAATTTCAAGGATGAGAATCTAGAACATGTAGTCTTGGCCCATCCACTTAAAGTACTAGAGTGGAAAGGGGATGGTATCTCGATGGACTTTTTGATCGGGTTACCATTCACATTAAGGGGCCACGACTATATTTAGGTGATCATTAATAGACTCACCATGTTAGCTCACTTCTAACCCATTTAGGAGCAAGGGCCAGTAGAGGTTATTTGATTCCTCTTTGTCTAGGATATAATGTGGCTTCATGGGGTTCCATTGACAATTGCCTTAGATTTTGATTCTCGATTTATATCCTAGCTATGGAGAGGATTATTGGAGGTGTTTGGGATGCAAATACGACTGATCACAGCTTTTCATCCCTTGATGGATCATCATAGAGAGTGAAAAATACAAACCTTTGAGGAAAAGATAAGTGATTTCATCACAAATTTGGTCATAGTTGGGAGGAACACCATCCACTAGTGGAGTTTTTATAAAACAACAGTTATCACTCCATCATTGGCATGGAACTGTTTGAGGCCTTTTACGGGTGATAATGCATATCACCACTATGTGGGACAAACCTAGGGAATCGAAACTCATGGTTCCGAAGATTTTATATGCTACCACTAAGAAGTTTAAGATCATCTAGGATGAGATGAGGACTACACAGAGTATGAAGAAGTATTATGCCTATAGGATATAGAGACCCTTGGAGTTTAAGTAGGGAGATCATTTATTCCATTGGGTCTCACCCAAATGAGGATTATAGAGATTTGACCAGGGTGACATGCTATCTCCGAGGTTCAATAGACCATTTCAGTTCCTTAGTGGAGTTGACGAGGAGGTGTACCAACTAGATCTTCCCCCATAGATGAACTGGGAGCATGAGGTTTTCCATGTGTCACAACTAAAGATGTAAGTGCATGATCCATCGCATGTAATCAACTAGAGAGTAATGGAAATTTATGAACATGAAACTTTTTTAGAGTTCCCATTATTGAAGGGGGATCTATAGGAGTGAGTCCTACGTGGGTGGTCGATTCCTCAGGTGTGAGTTTGGTGGCAGCACGATGATCTCCAGGGGACTAAATGGTAGTAGGAGGCTCATATTCATTCTCTGTACCCCCATATATTTGATTAGTTTTTTATCTTTTATGGATGTAAATCCCTTAGGTGGAGAGAACATAATATCTATAAAATTCAATGTAATGTTTTATTTTAATTATATGGTCTAATTATGAGTCCACATACTTCGACAACACGTGATTCTAACTGCCGTTGAGGCCGAAATGAAATTTTTATCATTTTTAAGAAGTCTTAAGTAATAGTGCGGGTATATTTTCCAATCATTTGAATAGGAACATGGATAAAAAATATGATGGAACCATTTAATTCAAAATTACATGATTTTCCTAGAAAGGACATGAGATTGGCCCACAATGGAAGATCAGAAATGTTAATTTTCATACATTTCAAAAAATAATAAAATTATTTAAAAAGATATATTATTTTATTTTTCCATCCATTGAGTGGCAGATGGGAATGTTGGGATCCAGCAACAAGGCACAATGTGGAGGATCATTAATGGATCATTAACATGTAGCCTAACAACTCTTTAATGACAAGTAACAATGGCATGTTGAAGTGTAACAGAAATGTTTCTGACGTGTTTTCCTTTTATTTTGGTTGGTGAATTGGTGGAATAGAGAATTAAAATATGATTATTCTCTAATGAACATTTGACGATCTTATGTTCCAATGAAGACTGGAAAACTCTAGAGAACGTTAAACATCATAGACATACCTCGATAAAGAGATCGGGAGGAGAAGAATGAAAAATAACGTATTTACACCATGAGGATGTAAAAAACCGGAAAATAATATCCCAGAGGAATGGGATGTTTTATTTTTATTTTCTTCCACAATATTTTCTAGAAGCAACAAATGTGGATCAACCAATGAATAGGTTGATCATCGAATATTGTGTTTAGGATGGAGGGTAACACTATTTTGTGGATTCTATATCTGAGATTGTTTAATCTTATTCTATGATTGAAAATATCCCTGATACTCCCTATAATTAATATTAATGACGCTGAGGGTGTAGGTTGACATGGAAAAAGTGTCAGACCCCTCTGCATCTCCACTCCTTGTGAACAGATTGTCAAAAATGGAAGCAATGCACATGCAAGACCATCACAGTGATGGAAACAACCTATGAGGCCCACAATTGCAGATGGATTAGAAGAAAGAACCCCAGAGCAATGACAGTGGCCCGTAAATGGTGCTACCAGCGGCAGAGTTCAGCCAACGCTGGTCACTTGGAGGGGCCGGTGCCAGCCGACTGCATTAAATAGGAGGTGGCCGACCCTCTCTTATAGAACTAGAGGATGAAAGTGATCCCATCAGTACACTGCTGTGCTAGGAGGCCGTGATAGCCTCGGGGTGATTCAGTGCATGGTTGGCATCGCCTGTAGGTGTGGCCCATGTTTGGGCCACTTGGACGAGCTAGATCGTTGATCGCTCGACCACAGTTAGAGGGTAGACTTGTGGCGTCCTGTAGTACAGCAGCGTGCAGGACGCAGCTGAATGCTACCTCTCAGCCAAGAACACCTATTGTCCTACTCTTGCAGACCGTACCTCCGCTGGAGGGCCGATCCCACAGTGAACTGGTTGGGCCAATTCTACGGCCTAGCGGCCCTGTCCCACGGCCTAATGGGACAGACCCACGGAGGTAGCCCTGACCCATTCTCTTCGGGCCTTGCATGTCACTAGGTCACCAGGTGGCCCAGTGGGTTGAAACCTAGGCTAGAACAGACTGGGTCCGGCGACACATATTGGTCCTAGACCATGGGATATGCCAGACCAGACCATCATAGACCCGAACTATGTAAGGTCGAGTCTGTCAATACTAATACTGGGTATGTGTGCCCCCTCAGCCAGGTCGGTCAGGTCAGACCGATCGGTTCTGACTAGACCGAGCCACAACTAGCCTCTCTTTACCAAAAGACAAGTATCATGAAAACCCTTAGTCTAATTGACCATCTGTTTATGGATATGGGACCCTCTCAATGATCTAGATCTTTTTTCAAGCCCTGAGGAGGCTTTCATGGATGTTGAGATGTAATGAATGGTTTGAGGAGCTATTCTCCCAGGCATGCTACATTCGGAACCCTGTGGTTTTCTATTTCAGGAAAACAAGTGTAATTTGACTCTGTGAGACTTTATTATGGCCCAATGGGAAGCACATATATGTGAAATTTTAGGACCATGATGGTAAGGACATTAGTGTGAATTTGGAAGCCCTCAGTAGATGATGTAGAGGAGTACCTCAGTTTTCCAAGATTAGTGTTAATCAATTCTTTGTGACATTTCAGGACCACTATATGTTATTAATAGTTGTACCTATGCAGTCCATGGTTAGTGGGACGCACTTTTTTGTGACTTGGAAATCCCACTATACACAATAGAGGATGTGTTTTCTTGCATCTGTGGTGTTTGATGATGTGACTAATGATTCTTCTAGAACTACCATTAATGTATATTTGGTGTGAGATGTCTTATGCATTGTGAATTTTTTTTTTGATTTTTGTGTGGTCTTTCCTTTTTGTTTTGGGTTCCATACTGTGTATTTTGTTACTCACCGCTGCATGGGATTCTCGCACACATGTTGTGTCAGGTGCAGAAGATCGATCAATCGATAAAGACATTGGAGGACCTGGACATAGAGGTTCCTAGGGAGACGAGACCAATGGATGCAAAAGATAGTGGAAATGGTGACCTAGAACCATGTTGGGCCTGGTAGTGTCGGTTTGATAGGATGTTCTACATCGGCTTAGAGTAGCCACATTTCTCCCATGATCTGTTGGGGTTTTCTACATATGGATATCCGGACTTCCATTTTAAAATTTTCAGTTTTTATAATTTTTGGTTTTGTATTCTTTCCCACATATATTAGTTGTACTTGTACTCAACATTATTTTTGTAATATTTTTCCTTTTCAGTGTCTGGGACATAGTTTGTCATTACTGTGCGTATAAATACTTAGTAAAATTCTTGCCACTTGCAGGTTGAAAACATCAGTTTTTGTCACTATCTGCTGGCCTTTGGGAGGTAGGCTTGGGGTAGTCACATCATGGACCTAGGAGGGAAGGGTTGTGACAAATGAGAACTAGGGTTTTTGAAAAATTTTAATGAACACAATGTTTATTTCTGAATACATGGTGTGAGGACCCCACTTAGTGGCTTCTAGGTTTACAGGATGTAGTGAAGTTTCACACAGTCTCTGACTCCTATCACATTATATGGGGGCCCTTACCCATGGCCCAAAGTGTATTTTAGAAGATACAAGGACATGGGGGTGAGTACATGGTGTTTAACAAGGAATGCGATTTCCCACAAAACAAGTTTGGACATTTTATGTGGATAACCACAAGTATTGGTACACTAGACGAACTATAAGGCTTGGAACCATGTTCTATCTTATATCTAGAGTACACTGGTGGACACTAGATGTAAGGAAACGACATGTTCTATCACATCTCTCTTTATATTGTTCAATATATATCTCTCTCATGATGGTTCCAGAAAAATATTACTTCTCATATGGATGTCATCAGTGCTAACAGACTCAGGAGTTTTTTATCCCGAATGAGTTCTTTGTGGATTGTTCAAGCTGAATCGTTAGTGGTGGTATGTGGTAATTTTGAATTACCTATAGATTTAAAGACATGGTTTGACAATAGATAGATATTGTTTTTATAGATTTTGTAAACAGATAATATGTTGATTTCACTGTATATTCCTTTATATATTGATTTTTGGTTTCAAGGATTCTAACTGAGTGTTGTTATAATCACCCATGCTTTTCCTTTTCCCGCACGTGTCTTGTCTCATGAAGACGATGGACCTTTTGATGTAATAGGAATAGAATGAGCATTGTGTGTTCTTGATGGCCGAGGTGTTTCTACATCTTTGAGCATTAGTCTAGTAAATATTTTTTTAAATGTTGAATTTCAAGTTTATAGAATGTTTCATTTGGTGGGATTGTATTCCGGCCATGTGTACCACACTAAAGATAACATTAGATCATTATATATTGGTTGGGATATAGTGGTATGCGTGAAATTTCCCCTTTTGGTTTTTAAATTTCAGTATTTTGTGGGCTTGGGGATGTGCGCATGCATACATGTACATAGGAAATGTCTCCCATGTTAGTGATATACATACTCGGTGCATATCACCAGCCCCTGGCCTATTGGAGGTGGTATTGGGGAGTCGCAACATGGACCACACATGGAAGGGTCATGAAAATATTTGACTTACCTGATATCATTATGATACTCATGAAATAATTATCTTTTTGTAAATATAACATATAATTTAATTCATACCATTACACACACTTAAAAAGTGATAACATTGCTGGTGAACATGTGGACTACTACCTTCTTCAAGAAAATTGATTTTTACTTTTTCATCAAAAAAACACAATAATAATATATATACCTTAATTATTTGGTATATATGATGTAATATAATTATGTAAAAATAAATATTCGTTACATTAATTTTATTATTATCATTGAAAATATGAAAATGTTACATATGTGTATGTTTAACCTATCATATCCATGATCGTAATATTGTTCATTTTTTATAAAATCATTCCATGATTTGTTTAAGAGTAATGATTTATATATAAATTTAAGAATTATTTCATTATTTTAAATGTGGATATTTAGAAATAATGTCCCTATTAAGTAGAGTTGACAACCAATGTACGTTTTAACACAAAAAAATAATAAGGTTAAAACATCTGATATAAAATTAATTGACTATGTAATTTTATAAAATATATTAATATATAAACAAAAAGAAATTAAATTTTTTAAAAATAGTCTCATGAATTTAACAAATTAAGTTAAATTTGATATACTAAAAGATAAATAATTAAACTTATTCATGAAGATAAAGAAAAATCATGAAGAATCAATCCTATTGTAGGGATTTTTTCTCCTCTAAATTTTAAATATGTGAGATATATGAAATATTCCCCCAGATTTTTTTTTGTTTTTTGTATATATTTCCAATGAATTTTTTTTATATATTTTACCATGATATTTATTCGGAACCAAATATTCATTTTTTCATCTCTCCTTCCTGGGGTCTACTTTTTCAAAGTTACAAAAGAATTAAGGGATTTTCATCTAAATATTAATTCTCTAAGATGTTAGTTATGTTATATATATATATATATATTATTTTATGATCCATATGTAATTACCATTTACATTTTATATCTTGAATCCACTTTCTTCTTGATATTCAAATAATCATTTAATGAAATTATTTCTTCGGGACTGTGAATCAAATTTAACAAAGTGGTAATTGTCTTTTGTAATTATCTCTAAATTTTTTGGGAATGAGGATAATTAAAAATCCAATGTTGAAATATTATAAATCTCCTAAAATATGTTATCCTATTTTTATTCATGATGTTTTCATGTAATTCTACCCTGTTTTTAACTCTTTGGTAAATAAAATGTTTGGTAATTCATTTTTATAAATATGTGAATTCATTTGTCACATCAATCGCAAATCATTGTTCGTTTAAAACCATGTTCTATAAAAACATTATAAAATTATTCTTTTTTTCAAATCTTGAGGAATAATTACTTCTAAAAATTTTTAAATTATTTTTAAAAGAAACCAATATAATCATTGAAGTACATGTTCAATAAAAAAGATTTCTAAAATGGGTTATTTGGAAAAAAAATTATTTTCACAATGAAAATGATATTTTCTTCAAATTGTTTTAATGAAATATTAATTGTATTTCAAATAATCAGATTAAAAAATTATTTTTATGTATTCATTATTGAGTACTTTTATAATTAATACAATTCTGATTGTTTATCTATGTGGATTACGATTGCTTCAGACATATTGTTATGGAACCCGTTTCATTTGTGTGGGTCAACCGTGATTGAAAGATGTTATTATGGAACCCATTTTGATTATAATGGGTTACTATCATTCAATGATATTATTATAGAGACCTAATTCTTTCCTCTGTAAACTAATTTTCAATGATATTTTTGTGAAAACTATTTAATTTTTGGGGTATAATCATTCTTCAAATAGAGTGTCATTAAACATGTTTCTTTTTCATGAGTTAATCCTGTTTCAAAGATATATTTATGTAAACATTTTCTTTTCCACGAGTTAACAATGATTCTGTGATATTGTTATAGAACTCATAGTATTTAAATGGCATAATCATGTTTTAAAATGAATATAAGTTATTTATATTAGTTATGATGATACTAATTCCTTATATGATTTCTAAATAATTTGGTTCATGGACATTAAAAATTATCAATTCTCCTAGATAACCAATGAGTTCCTATTATAGGTTAAATATTAGGTGCTCCCATATAGAGATCTAATTCACTATATAAAGATATTTTTATATGGAGTCTATAGTTTTAATATTTATCAATAATAAATAATATGATGATGCATTTCTATTGGCCTCAAGAGAAATATATTTAGGTGGTGAGACATATTCAGACATGTTGATAGATTAATATGAGATCTTCAATTTGGAGAATCGAGTTGTGGTATCTATGAGAAAGCAAGAGGAGAACATGCAGGAATTTCATGACTTGTAACTGGTGGTACATCTAGGTTTAATGAATATTTATGATGAACTATGACGATAGTTCTAGTGTCCAGGCATGAAAAATGAGATAACATGGTTTTTAACAAGATGTTTCACCTATTATCAGGTGAAGGCAGATCATCAATGACCTGGAGGTGTATTGATGTCATTAAAAATTTTTCAATGGAAGTGGGGTGTCATGGTAATAGATTTTGTGGGGGGGGGATCCCAAATAAGCTAATGAATAATGATGTTATTTGGGTCAATATGCATCAAGTGACAAATTTATAACATTTGCTACCTATAAGGGAAATCATTAAAGTAGAACAGTTTGGAGAACTATATATTTGAACAAATGTCTATCTACATGGAGTGATACATAATATAGTTTCATATCATGATTCAAAAACAACATCACACTTCTCTCATGGGTTTTTGAAAGCACTATGAACACATGGATTATTGTTTCTGACATTCCACCCATAGATAGACAATTAGTGGGAATATACTATATAGGTGCTTGGGGATATTCTACGACCATGTATGCTTGAATTTTTTGGATCCTGGGAAATGAAATTTTCATTAATGGAGTTTTCCTATAACAAAAGATATCAGTAAACAATAAAAATGACACCATGTGAGGCTCTTTATGGTATGACTTGTAGATCACCGCTATGTTGGATGGAGGCTATTGAGTCAGAGTTATTGCGAACGAGTCTCGTGTAAGGGATATCTGAGAAAGTACAGTTGATTCAGAAACTTATGGGCAAATATCAAAGTAGTAAGAAGTCATATTCTGATAGATGGAAGTGGACCCTAGAGTTTACATACTATGATCTTGTAATACTTTGGGTGTCACCTTTGGTGGGTCACCACAGGGTAAAGAGGTAGGGAATTCTGGTGCTTAGGTTTATTAGACCATTTGAGATAGTGGATAAAATTGGGATAGTGGTGTACCTATTGGATCTCCACAGAGATACACTTTTATTCATGATTTTTTCCTTGTATCAAAACATCTATGGTATCACCCCAACCCTTTTCATGTGATCGATGTGGATGATCTTGACCTTGAGATAGAACTATCCTTTGTGGAACATCTAATACTAGTGTATGATCACAATGCTAAATTGTTGTTGGGAAATAAAATACTGATAGTTTGTGTGTTATGGTAAAATGGAAACATTCAAGAGGAAACATTATAAATATAAGTAAATATGAGGGATCAATGATCCAATCATACTGGCATAGAATCTTAGAATGGCTTGGAGGTGCAACTGAATGAGGAGTTGTTATAAGGTTGGGAGATTGTAAGATCCTGACATTTTATATAGTTATATTTGAATTTAATTTAGGTTATTATCATTTTTATTTATGTTCTTTTGATTATAGTTATGGAATAGAGTGAATTTGGTTGGAGTCTAAGAAAGTTTTGGTGAAAAAGCGATTCTTCAATGGTGGCACATGGTTTTAACCAGCTGTGAAGCTTTCTATGAGAAGTCGTTTGCTCCCTATTTTTTAAGGCGGTGGAGTCGGAATGGTTAAATTAAGCATTTAGATGTTGTACAAGGTATCCATGTGATGTTCTCCTTTGAATTAATTTATAATGCATGATTATATTAGGGTTCTTCTGACTCTGTGACTACACCATGCACAGGCCAACAATGATATCCTAAAATTGAGGATCTCACTAGATTTCAACTTTTAATCACATGTTTCACCGTCTATGTGGCCCTAACATGGTATTTTTATTCTAAAAGGATAATAGAAGTTTCTCACATCATCTTGGAGGGGTTAAATGTCCTTATAAAATAATTTATTCAAGATTGAAATCCTTAATCAGAGATCTTCTCTCTTCCCGGTAAGTGTATATCATCCTTATGCCTTTTATATTTATTCTCCTATATATCCTTCATCCATTAGTTTATGATATCCTCTATTTACATAGATTTAAACCCATGCATTGAGATATTGATCTAGGTTATGATATATAGATGTATTTTGATTATATCATTATATAATGATCTGGAATTAAGGATTTAGAACTAGAACTCATATCAACATCATTGTGATGCTTGAATTTTGGGAATTTTGGTTAAGAAAACAACCAACAATGAATATTGGTTGGTTATACCAATCTAATTCCCATATAAATGGATTTTTGTTTTATATTTAAAATTTTAGAATCTCTATCATCATTTGGAAATTAATTTTCTTGAATTGGGTTAATTAGATTGAACGATTGTTTTATGAAAGCATGGTTGAAATTGGTGATTAATTGGGTAATTAAACAATGTGAAAATGGGAATAACTATTAGATAATTAATTTGGGGAAATTTATTATAAATGATAGGGGTTTTATTCTAGATAATTAAAAGGATGATTAATTTTGAGATATTGAAATGGATATGTTGAGACAATTATCTCTAGACGAATTATGATCCTTTGATAATGTGATCGAGATAAATAATTATGGTGTTAATTATGAAAAGATGATATTAGATTGAGATAGTTAATTATAAGAATTTTTTATGTAATATGAACTATGATTTTGATTAATAATTTTATGAATCAATTAATGGTTTGAAGAACATTTTTAATTGTAGAGTTAACTAATTAAATAGATGTGTTTAACTAAATAGTCAACTGATCACTTGTACATCAATAATAGACCACATAATTAGGGAATGCATAATATTAGAAAACTAAATTATATAATCAAGACCATTAAAAAGAATGATTATTACTATGGTTGAAAGCCCATTTTTTCCAAAATAGTTTTTTGATGATACCTTTTGATTCATTTAAGGGATATATATTATCAATTCCCACCCATAAGATAATAATTGAAACCAAATATTTACATCAACAGGGTGAAACAAAATGACCATAAACCTTAATATTGAAATTCTAGTATATTAAATGGTCATACATAACCCAATAATTATAAGTAATCATAAACTATCAATGTTAATATTTTAATGGTAATAAAATTGTAGATCATCAATTGAAGATAACATAAAAAATGGTAAGGATGATATCAATAAAAACATATACCTATCAGATGAGAAATTTAATAAGGGTTTTATCTCATTTATGAATATAAATTCAATAAAAGATTCATTAAAATTATTTTTTAGGGAAAAAACTCTTCACTTTGAAAAGATTTTAAACACATAACTTTACTAAATATTTTGAAAATAAATTTCATTACAAATCCCCTTTGAAACATATAAATGAATATTTCCAACATTAAGTTGACAGGAATGTAGAAAATTCCTTTCATCTCTTATATGTTATAATATATTCAATTCAATATTTTAAACAGTGTAAAAAGTGTCTCATTTGTAAAATGATAAGAGGATTCCATAAAACCAATTTTTTTAAAAGTGATTAATGTGTGAAAATTCATTAATAAATAATTTTTATAATACTAAAAATAGAAATAAAAAATTAATAGAATTTTCTTGGAAGAACAAATATATTCGATTGAAGATATGATTTATGTAAGATTTCCTAAAAAATAATATCTCAATGTTTCTATGTTCCGAACATAGTGAAAATATGACAATGACTTCAAACATGATTTATTATCTAGTGGACACTAAATTGATTATTTTTTAGATAAAAATAAATAATAAGTATCATAAGGGATACATAAAAATAAATTATCATGTATAATGATTTGATTATCAAATAACACTTACCATGTTGGTAACATTGTAATCATGATCCCAATAAATGAAAATATATAACCCAATAAAAACACTATAATAATAACTCTTCATTCAATAGAGTGTGTGAAAAATATCATCAAGACAAGATGAGAATATAACATCCGATGAAATTATAATATATTAACTAAAATCAATAAATAAAATCTATGATATTACTTGGAATTTATGGGACGTTGAGTTAGCTTGTGATACTCATGACAATTACATTCTTTCATAGCATGTATTATAATAAAGACCATGTCTTATGATATAATATTTTTATAGAAGATGCAAATTATCTCATGGTTAATAAATTTGAGGTAATGAATATGTTTAAAAATCTCATTAAAATATATGGTTATATTTATTGGCTATATATTAATTATATATTGATGTAAAAACTAATGGATTATAAAGTAAATGTTTTTATAAAAAAAATAATTTTTATGCAGAAATGGTTTTTTACCATAATAAATTCAATAAAATACTAATATTGAGAGCTAGTAATGAATTTTTAATTATATATTTAATAATTTTTTTACATTCCTCCAATATATTTTGTTGGAATAAGATAATATCAAATCCAATTTTGACACTTAAAGATTATTAATTTTATAAAGGTAGGTTTTCCAACATATTATGATGCACTTGTTTAAAACAATATTTGAAATTGTAAAGAATTTTATTAGAAATATTAACTTAAATTTTGAATGATTAATGTCAAAATTATTCTATGGTTAATTTTATGATATTTTTATGCAAATATTTATTTTTGAGGAATAGTGAAAAATACTGAATTTCTATTGAAAACTTAATTTTCATCTATTTTTTTTTATTTTTATAATATATATTAAATACAATTATTTATAAAAAAAATTATTTAGAATTATTTATAAAAAAATCATATCATTATAATCATTTTAAAGTTAAATTGTTATATAAAAACATTGTAACCTTTTGAACATTTTCCCTTTAAAATTCGTCTTTCACCTCACATCAGTGGGATAAATTTTAAATTAATATTTTCCATTTCAATTATTTATGTTTAGAAGAATTTATTTAAAATTTATAATAACAATATTTTATATTATATAATAACATTAAATTATTTCATTACTATAATTATTTTTAAAATTAGGTAATGTTAATTAATTTGATTAAGGTCAAAACAAGGTTTTTATCATTACAACGTCTATATTAAAAGTAATATTAAAGTAACATGATAAAATTATTTAATGATGTATATATTATTTTTAGAGCAACAGGGTCAAAATTATCAAAATTATCTATTTTTAATTAGAATATTAAAGAATAAATTACCCAATTAGTTCAAAATATACGTGTTATAATAGTAAAAAACTATAAAGATTGAATTGAGTAATGATAAATAAAAAGTAATAAATTGATAAAAAAATTGTATTAATTTTTTGTTATGGTTTTATTTATATAAAAAACATTCCCTTTCATACATTATAGTTATATTTTATAGGGTCATTTGTAATGGTAGACAACCCAATATTGAATGCATTTGTGTAATTACAATAATGTAACTCCTCCTCCATTATAAAGTCTATTCAATATATCTACATCATCCCTCTTCTAAATCCATTTGGATCAACCAACCACTACCCAAGAAACTCCATAAAATTCCTCAAATCATCATAGAAGTCTTAATCTGTGCATATATTCAACCATGGAGGGTCATTAGTGACAATAAAAAAGAGATACCGGATGAGAGGTATCATTCATCAATGAATTTTTCATTTTGTTTCATCCTAAAAACAATTCAGTTATTTTATATAAATATTATATAAAAACAAAAGTATATTAAATATTGTTATACTTTTTATGTTAAGGTTATGAACTAAAAATTCACACCCTTCCATAAAATGCTTTGCCAAATCATTGTTTGCATGTAAGAAAAGCTACGGACTCACGAACCGATGTTATTCACTTTCCCATTAAAATATTTCATGTTTGCAAATAATGACATAAATACTAATAATATAGGATATATATTATATTTATGATATCTCTATTATTCTATAATAATGATAAAACATATAGCATCATTATTTTCAATTTTTTAGAATACAATAACTTTTTTCGTGGGTATGATAGACTACCACCATGTGAAGAGATGTGATCCTATCAATCATTACATAGAATGTATTAATAATGTGTTTGATAAAAATATGTGATATATTTTATATTCAAATGACCATAAAATAATAATTTATATATTTCATTTACTTTTCATTCATTCAATATTACAGTTAAATGGATACATCATTATGCATACATATGACCTACCATCTATGTTATCAGTGCATTTCATTTCCTATCACCAAATTTTCTAGAAGTGATGATATAAATATCTATGTAAGAGGTAAAAAAATAAAAATTCAAAAAATACTCAAAAATTAATGCAAATGACGCTCAAAATATTGAAAATAATAAATTGTTATTGACAAAAAGGTGATAATGTATTATAAATGAATAATATATGGTATCATACAAATTATTATGGTTATTTTATATGTTATTAACATGTATTAAATATTAATACCTGATGTTAAATCATGTGAGACAAAAATAAAAGAGTTATTCAATGTATGCCATTACAATATTGATTCTGTTCATACATATTTGTTATTATGCATTAAATCATTTTTATTTGGTGTAAATACTAAAAATTTTACTTTTTTATTATTAATACATCATTATTAATAAAATTTTACATACTAATTTGTTTTATCTCATCCAATTTTATTTAATTTGAAAATTCCCAAGTGAAAAATTATTTCTATGTCTCACTATCGTTGGTTATTTTTATCTTTATCTTGAAAAATAACTTTATTGAAATATTTTTCATTCAAAATTAAATTTCACATAGCTTCCATATTCATGGGTGATGGATATGATTTTACTATAAACTATATATCAATTTTAAATATATTATTCATATTAAATTTTATTTGATAAATTGGGGAATTATTGATAAATGTATTTCCTTTACACAATAATGATATTTGAAAGGGAATATTTTCCATAAATTAAATTGATTTTTTGTTATATGTAGACTTATTTATAATGAAAGTGATTGTTGGGGCATAGAATTTATATATAACCTTGATGAATCGATATGACTCATTCAAAAAATCTATTGGATAAATTTAATTTTATCAACCAATAATTTAAAACTGACATTTGAAAGGTCTTGATGGTATAGGAATTACCATTCCACCTACATAACGGCCAATAAGTATTCATTTACATCATTGATAATTCAATTATTATTATTATTATTTACTAATATATTATTTTTAAATTATATATGGATTTATTTATTTCTCATTTTATCGAACAAATGACTTGTGTTTCGGTTTTATACCCTGCCTTAAAGACTTTTCCTTATCTCACTATGATAATATATTTTGTAAAATAGAACATGTGTTTAGTTATCAATCATTTAACTTTTATTATTATTATTCATTAATTATATTATCCAATTTAATTGTCCCTTAGTGATATTTTGAAATCACCCTTATTTCATATCCTATCCTAAAATTATGAAAAAGATATATTTCATTATGTTTAAAAGGATATTGTTTGTTTTATTTTTGTTACGTAATATGTTTTATTATATATTCATCATGTCAAATATGTATTATATATGTATCTGGTTCTCAAAAACATCTTAAACTAATTGTTCGTTAAGTATTTGATTCACTGTAATGATTCCAATGTAATAAAGTATGGAACTGGCTCTGGGATAATGTTGTTCGGGTTAATAGAGTTTGTATTAGGGAAGGTTTATTAGAAATCATAAAAAATAGATTTAGGAATACATAGAATAGAAAATAAAAAACAATTGTATTATTTTATGAAAATTATCAAATAACATTATAATGGTTTGGTAATATAGATAATATGTGGGTCTTCATGGCAAATTATCCCTATTTGGATACTAAAATAGACCTAATTCTGCTATAGATATACATAGATTAAAAACACTAAAAATGGTTCATTGATGATGACACTAATATAAAATATTACATGAAAATGGGACTTACTGCACACCTGGTTTTACACTCATAGGGGATATTCTTAGGATTATTCAAATTTTCTATACAAACCATTTTGATGGATGTGAATTGGTAATGATATTGAAAACCATAGGTTAAACCTGCAGTGTATTTTATTTAAAATATTGTATCAAGATTTAGAATTTATAAAA
Source organism: Viscum album (assembly GCA_963277665.1). Taxonomy (NCBI): domain Eukaryota; kingdom Viridiplantae; phylum Streptophyta; class Magnoliopsida; order Santalales; family Viscaceae; genus Viscum; species Viscum album. The sequence goes on from OY728122.1 coordinate 1,975,402,458, forward strand.
ATGATTATATGGTCAATATTTAGACTAATGAAGGGAATATGTATAAATAATACGAGAGAATTATTTTTTATTTGTATTTAATAGTTAAAATGTAGAAGAATTTTTTCCAATCATATTTTTTTATAAAAAACATGAAATGCATAAGGATTTAGGTAAATTTTTAAAGAACATGTTTTTCAATTAACATATATGTTATGGGTAACCAAATGGGATACTATTTTATTATTTAATATAAATTCTAATATATAAAAAACCACTTTTTAGATTTTATATGATTATAGTATACCCAGATTAAAGAATTTTTAGAGAATTTTTTGGAATGAATATGTTTTTGTGGTAAATGTATATGATGAAAAATTCCATTATGTTTTACAGACATAATTAAATGGTATAAAATTTATTCATGGTTAATATGATTATTAAAGTCAAATAAAAAATATTAAATTATTATTTTTATAAATTTTTAAAAAATAGGTTGTATTAAAAACCCTAGTGAACATTTTTTTAATGATTATCATTATATCAAGGATTTCTATCATGATTTTGAGAACATTAAACAAATTATAATAATATAATTTATCAATAAAACCATTATTCCGGTGAAACCAAATTGTATGTGGCAAGGCCATAGGTCTTGAACCCACAACTGAAGGATGATAAGGGGTTAAAACCAACCATTGACTTATTTAATCAACGTATTAATATTCCATTATTTTTTGATAACTAATTTGATTAATTGATATTAATGGTGAATCAATAGTATAGAATTTTAGATTTATATATTAATGTATTTACCATATTGGTTTTTTAAAATAATTAAATGAAAAAATATGATGTTATTTTTTGTTTGATGTAATCCTTAAAAAGATAAATTTTTTCCATTTTACCATTAATGTTAATTTTTGGATATTCATTTCATAATGTATGAAATTGGTGATCAGCCATATTATGAAATTGTGTTTATAAAATATAAATATTTCAATAATTTTTGTTTTCTTATATTTTTAAGTAGTAAAATATTTACTCAAAATTTTGAAAATGACCTTAAAACAAATCTGTTATCATATTACATTCATATCTATTGAATAAAATTCTCTTTTAGATAAGTAAATATATATTAAATTGACGACCTAATCTTTACATTTATATTTCAATATTTTGATACCAATGATATCAATCACACCCAATAATTATATATGTTTTCCTTCCATGTCCATATCTTTTATTTCAACTTATGTTACCCTACATAAAAACTAAGTTATATGTTATTCAATGTGACCATTGTAATTTTGTTTCTATTATATTAAGGGGATATTTTCATATATCTTTAAATATTTGGGTTTTTTAAATAAAGGTATTTTTTAATAGAAAATCCATAATTACTGAGATATTATTGAAATTGTGAGGATTTATTTTTTTAAGTTTGGGAGAATGTAACACCTAAAAATTTCTAAAAAAATATTTGTTATTCAATTTCATTTGTGAAATGGAACACCGACCGTAGAAAAGAAAATAAAACATCTTGAATTTTATATATGTTAAATATTTTATATAATTTAAATATATAATATATATTTCCATTCATGAAACACTGAGATAGGTTTCGTTCCACAAGATAATCACTTAAATCGGCAGGATTGGTTACACCCAAGACCATGTTTTAAAAATGATAATACTATTTTAAAAAAAATTATATCCTTGATATTAAATTGGTTGTTCTGAATAATATTTACTAAACTTGTTAAAATATTTGATTTAATTAGTTGGTCAACAATTAATAAGAAATATATATAATAGCCAATTGAATATAATGGAAATGTTTTTATAAAGAACCATTTCATATGTGCCAAAGGTAATTTTACCTAATAAATTAAATTAATAACTATTATTCAGTGATATTAAGAACATTTATATATTACATATCAATATTTCTTTAATTTCAACCACTAGGTTTTATGGTGATAAAATAAAAATATATCTAATTTTAATCTTAAAAATGCTTTTTTCTATAAAGGTAGTTTTGAAGCCTTTTAGTGGAACAGTTGATATAAATCCTATTATTGAATCTTTTATAAATATTTTTGAAAAAAATTTAATAATTTCAAAAAAATCTTTGGGCGAATTTTTTTAATTTTTATGTTATTTTTTATTTTTTTATGAATAGTGATAATTAATAAATTTTAATTGAAATATAATTTCTCATGAATAATTTTTATTGATAAATAATAATATAAATTGTTTTAAATGTAAATAAATTAAAAAATAATTATATAAATCCAATTTAGATCATTTTATTCATTTTTACGATAAATCAATACATATAAACATAGTAATCTTTTAAAAACTTTCACATTAAAGATCTGATCTGTCATCGCGTTTGTGAGGTTATTTTTAAATTATATTCTACTATTTTTGTGTGTTGAAAATGAAAAAATGGATTAAATATTTTGAATATTAATAATTTATATAATAACATATTTTCATCTTATGTTTTGACCATAATTATTTGTGAAATCATTTTAAATCTATTAAGGCAATTATGGTTAAAATACTGTTTTGATAATTACATGTGTTTGTATTAAAATTAATGTTACTCATACATATAAATATTATTTAATGAATTCTAAATAATATTTAAAATAAATGGGTATAAATTATATATTAATTATATTGTTAATATTAATCATAATAGATAAACTTTAAAGTAAATTAAAAAGATACTAGTTACCTTGGTAAAAACTATACAGATAAAATGAAGTAAATTTAATCAATAAGGATTATAATGATAAATAATTAATTTATTTGTGTGGTGTCAGTATTTATCAAAAAATTAACTCATACAATCCCTTATTTTTTGGTGCCACAGTAGGTAAGGGACACCATCCAATAGTGAATACATTTCAGTATTTATAATAATTCTATACCTCCTTCATTATAAAAGTTAATTCAATCTCTCCACCACTTTACACATACCAATAAATTTTGATAAACCAATCCCATTAAAATAACTGTCCAAATTATTTCCCCTAATCCTATTATCCTTAGTTCATTTATAAATCCATCAAAAAATCACTTTGTTGCAAACTAAATAAAAATTCTCAAAGAAGAGGAAACATTCATCAACAAACGTTTTTTCTCTATTCCTCAATCACATTTAATTATATTTTTATAATTATTAAATAATATCCTTAGTAACAAAAAATAATTATATTTTTTTCTTTTAATATTATTATATACCACTTCAATGACATCAATCAAATGTGTTACAAAATAATCACTTTTTTGCACGGTGGACTACTAGCTTGAGAACCGATGTCATTCATTTTTCCAATAAAACAACTCAATAATGGGAAAGATAATGGAAATAAATTTCATAAATTATATAATATATATATATATTCTCTACAATATTTTTTATGTTTTATATAACACATACCTTTTCCCTTTCCTTTTTGGTAATATGATAACTATTTTCATGTGAGTGGTGACTACCGCCTCACGAATCTATGTGATTCCCTCACAATTTATATAGATTATATTAGAAATGGGTATAAAAAATATTTAATTTATATTAATTTAAAATGATACATAAATTAATATATGTATATATATATATATATATAATATTTTTCCTTGATTCAACCCAATAAGAAAATGGAAACAACATTAATGCGTACATATTACAGACTATCTTAATGAATGGTGTATTTCATTTATAGCCACCAAATATTATGGATTAATCATAATAATTATATATATAATATTTATAATATTTAAATCATTAATAAAATTATCTACATAATTAAATAATTATCTATGTAAGAGGAAGAAAATAACAAGATAATAAATTCTTGAAAAACAAGCCAATTAACACCCAAAATAATAAATTTAATGAAATAATATTAACAAAAATATGGAAATGTGTTATAAAAAATATATATATAATGTTGTAATTTTTAATATGGTATTTTTATGAGTTAATAAATTTTACAAAACCAATATATATGAGGTTAATTATTGTATGATAAAAGGTAATGTCCAAGGTATGAGATTTCAACTCAATTTACATTCAATTGAAACTTATTTGTTATTAATCACCAATTAAAATTTATGTGGGGTATATACGTATAATTTCACCTGTAATGTCATGAATAATTAATTATCCATTATAATTTATGTTTCAATTCGAATTATTTCCTCCACGTAGAATTTCATTCATAATTACCTTGTGATAAAAATTATTCTGAAATCACACAATCTTTTGATATTGTTGACTTTGTCATGGAGAAATCAAATTATTGTTATTATTTTTCATTTTAAATTAAATTTCACCTATATATTAATATTATTATGTAATTTATAAGATTAATTATGTTTTAGTTGATAAAATAGAGGATCATTTGCAACACATTTTTTGTCTAAACCGTCTTGCAATCATTGGAGAAGCTGTGCACTATGGAAAATTTTGGATAGTTGGTTTGGAAGAGTATAGGAATGGCTATGCAGAATATTCTATGAGCCCATGTGATGGTCTGACTAGATAGTAGCTATCACACTTTTAGTTCACAGTTTGTCTAATCGTGCAGACTAACCATGTATAGCGTTAAAGTGAGATCCTAAAAAATGGATCTCACACTTTTTTCCTCTATTGAGGCCCTAATCATATATTCATCTCCCTTGAAGGAATTCGAAAATTTCCAAAGTGATTTGGAGTCAATGAGGAGTCCTCATTTTGTGTTTTGAGCCTCATTCTTGGGGTATGTGTCATTCTTCATCGGTCATTCAATGGGTTATTAGATCTAATAATCCTCTTCTCTTAGATTTATATATATACACTCGATGAGGTTAGATATAATATTATGGATTATAAATATGTTGATATTTGGTCTTGATCATTTTAGGGGAATAGAAGTGTCACGACCCATCCCCCGGGGCCCATGGTGTGATTACCGCAGACCCGCCTTCCATAGGCCAGGGGATGGCGACCAGCACCAATGGCATAATTCCCTAAAAATGGGAATTAATTGACTTTATAACCATTAAACACACACAAAATAGAATAATATGGAAAAAACACTAATTAAAATTGTATAAAAAATGTGTCCTGTAAGTAAAAGGGGCCGAAAATACATGCCCAATAGTAAAGTAAAAGAAACTGAATGTACAAATGAAAGAAATAAAAATTGTCATAGGGTCATCCATTGAGGTTCCTACCAGATGGTTATGTATAGATCACCTCCTCAGCAATCTAGGTCCGTCATTCTACTCCATGTACAGTCACGATGTATGGTCCACCTCGGGTATTGTCCAGTCCTGGTACTCTCAGCCTCAGTCTGCACTGTTCTTTGTCTGCATCCAATACAACGAGGTTTGGGCATAGCCCATGTAGGGGTGAGTATAACGATACTCAGTAGGGATCTAGAGACCCTCATGGTCTCACAAATCATCCAAGGATAAACAATAAAGTATGAAATTAACAGATAACCCTACCTAGGTATATGCCCATACATATACCTAAGTTATCTAGTAATCAATCTAAATATGATGAAAACTTAAATGTTACTGACTCATCTCAACCAGGATTTTTATTCACATTATCAAAACCAAGTCTTGCTAGAGAACTCCTCTTCTGTCGAGTACAGTTTTCCTACTGCGACACCAAGGCACTTCCTACTAACCTTGGACATCTGAGGTACTCCTCCTGTCGAGTACCATGGGTCTGCTACGTCACCAAGGAACTCCCCACCATGGGTCTGCCACCATAACCAGGTGCTACCCCTAATATCGTACAGAGGTACTCCTCCTATCGAGTACCACGGGTCTGCCATGAAAACTAAGTGCTCCTCATCCGTGGGTCTTTCCCCACAACCTGGCCCTCCCCACGGGGCTAGTCGAGTCACTCCGACTCAGTCGGTCAGCAGTCGTTAAGTCTCACCCAACTACTAGGTCTCCACACTCTGTCCACTTGTCTCTGGAAGGATCCTCTCCAAGAGCTACTAGTCAATACTCTAACTATCACAATGTCACATGAATAAGTATCTCAACGTTCCGCCATGTCATATAGGTCGCAATGAAACATATAGCGTGTCAATCAGACCCCTGGTCTATGATATATTAGCCTTTTAGTCCCAGGGGCCCGGTTGGATTCATGCCCGATCCGACCTGATCGTATCTCAAATATACGCCAAGATCTAGTGGGGTATACTCAAAGGGACCATCATGCTCCAAGATTACCAGGGCCACTGACGGTTTATCAAACGGATACCCGGTGCCAAAGATACGACCAAAAGAATGTAAAGGGTCATAGTGTGCCCATGTCAGGCCTGACTCGGTCGGACTGCCCGACCCTATCTGGGCCCACCAGGTCTGGGTCGACTTGGATTGACACATTGGGTCTGGACCGAAACGTTAGGTTCGGCCCAAACCATCAGGACTCGAGGGGTCGCGGAGGGCAGCTAGAGCGTAGATCGGTCGTGAGGGTACAGACCAGACACGCGTCGACGCATGGGTGGTTCGGCCTATATGGAACCACATGGGAAGCTCGTCTCGGAGGGCATCGTGAGGGCATGGCTTGGCCCGGAGGGCACCGCGAGGGGCCTACTCGGGGTGGTTCGGCTCGGGGCTAGGGTGGCACATTAGGGGAAGGGAGGTCGGCTCGGCCGAGGCGCTATATGGCATGCGGATAGCGGAGCCATGGGCCGCGTGGAGGCTGGCGGTCTGATTTGGCCAGTGGCGGTGCATGGCACGCTGACAGCGGATCCACGAGGCGCACGGAGCACATGGAGGCCAGTTGGTCGTGGCTCGAGAGGGCCCCGCGTGGGGAGCTGGAGGTTCGGGAGGCGTGGCGACCGGGAGCCGGGGCTCCGTGAAACCATAGTGCGGCTCGGCTGGGGCGTGGCGTGGCTCGGCCGGTTCAGCAAGCGATCGGAGCTACCGGAGGTCAGTGTGGCCGGGGCGGCTTGGTAGCTGGAGGGTGGCACAGTTCGGCCCGGGGCACTGGAGCCTCGCAGTGGCGGTGCAGGTTTCCTTCGTTACCTTGGTCGCCTCGTCACCTTCGTCGCCATGCTGAAGAACAACTCAAATAAGATTGGTGGAGGGGTCTAACCATGTTGGTTTGGTCCACACCCTTCCACATTCAGAGTGATAGTAATTGGATCCCAAAAATGAAGCGAAAAATGTAAGATATCTTACAAAAACATCAATTCCCATAATTCCCCATTAACAAAAAAATATTTCCAACGCACAAGGAAAAACATCAATGGATCAACTTGATAATAAGTTAGTCCATTTTCGTTGTTTTGGAAAAAAGTAACAAGGGAATAATATCATACTTAAATAATATTAAACCCCTACATTTGATCATTGTTTGTTGACGTAGTCAAGGGAATAAAGATGGAGTTTTTGTCGCTCATCTTATCCACTGCTCACTTCCAATCCTGAGATCATGCTTCGGTTCATTGATGACGATGAGGAGGGAGGTTCATTCATCAAAGACATCCCACGTCAATTTCTTCTACATGGTGCTTCCGAGGAAGAAGTCAAATATGCCCGTTGTCGGTGTTCTTCGTTGGAAGAACGCGTTCTTCATTCTTCGTTGGTGAGAGCGTCTCTCTCTAATGATTCTACCTCCATTTCCAACAAATGAAATGGTATCCATGAATAATAGATTATAAAATCTATCATTTCATTGTCATAAGAATTCAAATTGGGTTAATTAATTAAGTTGTATCCACATAATTAATTCGAGAGCTTAGCACAAATAAAAGATTGGAAGGGTTGACACCATTAAATGAGGGGGTGGAGAGACTCTCCCTCATTTATGAGGGGAGTTGAGAGGTTTTCCTCTCCCACCATTATAAGGGGGTTTAGTCCCGGGTGGACCCCACATTGTAACCTCTCGCAGGAGGATAGGTTTGGGTGGGCCCCACCACTATAACCGTTCATGGGATGATATGGTTGGGTGGTCCCCATACTTAAACACCCACAATGAGGTTTAGTTCTGGTGGACCTCACCTCCAAATTCCACATGGTGGATAAAAAATAAAATAATGTGAATTTTATTTTATTTTATTATTTCCATGAAAAACCTAAAAACTAACATTCTCCCTCTTCCAATGGCCATCGAGGTGATAGTATCCCTAAGTGAATATCAGCATTGTGTGTTCAATGGTGCCCTCAAATTTCAATTCAGAGTAATGGTTCAAAGGTTATAAAATGCCTCTCATGCATGTACTGAACATACTAGAAAAAAAAGTTTGAAAAATTATTATCAATCACTCTCGACCCGCGTTGTTTGAGGATAGACTCATCCTTGGTGAGACACACCCCAATGAACCCGACGGTACTCTCAGATTTTCAGTTCGAGATTCCGTATTGAAGTTATGAATTTTACAATATAATAATTATCACATAATTATTTTATTTGCAGCCAGAAACTAACTTCTCTGGTTTCCCACACCAGCAAAAGATAATATCTTCTTAAAGAAAACATATCGTCATGAGTTCAGCAGTGGTCTCAGATTTATAATCAATGTGACTGTTTGTGAGTTATAATTCTTTAAAAAATAAAATAATTCATTTAATTATTTTATTTACGATTATTCCGTTTTTGGGTTTTGTCACATGAGGCCTGTAACAAGTAATATTATGTCGCGCCTAGGGTAAACCAGCCATACATAGTGCAACGGTGCCCTCAGATTTCTGATCTGAGTAACCATTTATGAGTTATTCCACTTCTTTAGGAAAACTGCTTACACACATTAACATAAGCATAATAAAACTTCGAAAGATCATTTCGGGCACTCTGGGCCTAGGAATCGTACATCGTCATATTTTAGAGACTTGTAAAATTCCCATTTATTTAAAAAAAATTACATGGAAATTCCAGGTCTTTACATTCACCATTTTGAGGCTTTACGTCCCAATAAGCCACATCTTAAAATTAAGGGAACAACTGGGGGTACTGAGAACACATCTGAGCCTCCTGCTTCCATGTGCTCTCATGGAGGTTCTCGTGCTGCAAGAGAATGCACACCAAGGGTATTGACTGTCCACGAAAGACCTGCTCTTATAGATCCTCAATCTCTACTGGAACCTCAATAAAAGTATCCCCATCATTGATATCCAACTCCCCGTAGTCGATGACGTGAGAAGGGCCGTGCACGTATTTCCTCTTCTGGGATACATGGAATACGTCGTGCACCTGGTGTAACTGAGGAGGAATAGCTAAGTGGTAATAAACCTCGCCAACTCTACTGAGGACCTGAAATGGTCTGATGAATCTAGGAGATAACTTGACGCCTCATCCAAATCACCGCAGAACTCTTTGGGGTGAGACCCGTAGAAAGATGTGGTCTCCATCCTCAAATTCCAGAGGACTCCATCTCCTATTAGAATGCGACTTTTTCCTATTCTGAGCTGTCTTCATTTACACATGGATGATCTGAACCATCTCTGTGGTAGCCCATTCCATCTCTGGTCCCACGAGTGCGGACTCCCCTGGGTCTGTCCAACACAATGGTGATCTGCAAGGTCACCCGTATAACGACTCAAAAGGTTACATCTCTATGGTGGAGTGATATCTGTTATTGTATGAAAACTCCATCAATGGTAATTGATCCTCCCAGCTATGACTGAAGTCAAATAAACAAGAACACATCATGTCCTCAAGGGTCTGAATGGTCCAATCAGTTTGGCCATCCAACTAAGGATGGATGGCGATTCTCAAATAGATTTGTGCCCTGAAAGCCTCCTGCAACCCCTTCTATTGCCGAGAAGTAAAACATGCATCACCATCGGAATGATGATTGAGAGTACTCCAGGTAATCTCATAATCTAATGCATATAGAGGCATACCAAGCTCTCCACTGATCCCGGGTATTTAATAGGTAGGATGTGGGCCGACATGGTGAGTCGATCGATGATCACCCAAGTAGGGTCATGACCCCTGGATGTACTTGGAATTACTATCATTAAGTCTGTGGATATCCCATCCCACTTCCACTCTGGGACCCCTAAAGGCTGATCCAAGCCCGCTGGTACCTAATTCTCTACCTTCACTTGCTAACAATGTAGGTATCAAGAGACAAACTCTGAAACTGCAATGTTCATTCCCTACCAGTAGTTCTATCATCGGAGGTCCTGGTACATCATCACCACTCCTGGATGTACCGCTATAGAAGATGTGTGGAACTCACTCAAAAATTCCTCCTGAAGTGACACTGGTACCATGTTACTTCCCTTAAACATAATGAAGTGCTCCCCACCTTCTGAAAATCTATTAGGTGTGCATTCAAGGGCTATCTGAGTACGTCGTGTCTCGTAGTCAGCATCTTTGTGTTGTGCCTCCCTGACTCTCTAAAGGAGTGTGGGAGTGACTATAAGAGGCTAATGTAAAATGGATCCTTCTCGGTCCACAAAGGATATCTACAAGTATTTTAGTTTCTCTATATCCTCACTCAGCAGATATAGGCCAGACCTCCTACTTAGTGTGTCTACTACCATGTTCCTCTTCCCAGTAGTATAGTCTATCGGAAAGTCAACATCTGTTACCATGATGGTGAGGTTGGACAACTCACGAGTGACTTGCTACACCCTCCAATGCATGAGTTTATCCTGTGATCCCTGGGTTTCCTTTTTCAACAACCAAGGAAAACCCCATCCAAAAAATGTACATAAACCACAACCTTTATGCCTAATACAGTTAACCTGAGTATGAACTGTGGATGTGAAGTCCAAACCGAAACTATTGTCTTAAGGCCTTGACACTGCCACGTAGTGGTTCCAACTGAATCTCTGGCCTCAAGGGTCATGTAACCCCATTGTCGTAAGTGTGATTATCGAGTCTCCTCCCAATGGTATCTCTAGACGTGAGGGTCATGTCAATGGTTTAACCAGAAACTATAGGTATTGGACAAGATTCATGGAAGGAATGAATGATTGATAACTATGTCTATTGAAATAGCATCTAGTAGTAGTCATAGACTATAACTAGAATCATTCTATGATCCCTTGGGTTGAATTACTTGATCACATGCAGTAACTCTCTTCCCCTGTCCTCCAGCTCCCTGAGCCTGGAAGGGTCCACAAAAATGGGTTGGTTGTAACATGTCAAAAATTACACCACCACATGCATCTCTCCTAGCTCTACTTCCACGTCTTCTACCCTACAGATTCTCATGTGCCTAACACTTCCTCTTCCTGAAACATTTTATACACCCAAGTCTCTGAGACTGCCTCCAGTTCCCTGCTTTCCCACTGCTAATATTCAGAGGTTGTATCCGTTAATCCAAAGAACATTGAACTATAAAGGGTCTCTATAGCACCCAAGCATATGTAAGAATACATATGGAAATAATGCTACCTCAGATTTCCTTTAAAAAACCTCTCTAAGAAGTTCAATCCATGAGGCACTGATCGTATCGTATTCATCGAGTAACTGGAAAGATTGGTATGCCTCGATGAATACTCATCTACAAACATGTCGTCCTGTAGAAGCAGTAGATGTTCTAGAGAACTATCATCCACCTCCACGAGCTAGTCCTCATATGAATTTGAGATGGGCTCGCCTCAGAACCTAAAGGGTATCTATGCTAAAACACATTTAGGGCACTAAGCCTATACGTTTCCTCTACCAGTACCACCTATTGTACCTGCTGACTAATGGGTAGTGATATAGTAGGCACACTACCCGAAGGTTCTTTCTCGGTCAATGGTCCATGTAGAGATACATAATCACTAAGAGGACCATCCTCATGGCCACTCATCAAAAAATAATAGTAGCTAGGATCACTGTCTTCTCTACGACAGTCTCAAATAGACAGGAAAATCTAGAAATCACCTCTAGCCAGCCTACAGTTGTGTGGGAATCTATATCGCCTTTAAAACATAGAAGCCACTACTCCTGGAACTCATGCAACGTGCTTAGTCGGTGTGCACTTTCCACTAGTTTGGCTTGTGGTATCTGCTGCCTAATAGTTGGTAGTGTTGAAGGTACACCACCTGAAGGTGCCAACATAGTAAGAGGGCCCTACACCGGAGCCTTTTTGCTCGGTGGGATGTCAGTGCGTACAACTCTTAAAACTCTATCCAGCTCTCTGCGTGGAGGCATCCTAAAAAAACAAATGTGACATGGTCAAAATATTATACCTTGTGAGCTGACCTGGTTGAGATGACATAATGTAAACTTTTGATAACACACAGGCAATTAGTGTTTCCATGCACAGAGTCAGAAATCAGAATTCATGGTCCTGGTGTATGGATATGTCAGCCACCACACCAACAATGGACTGATTGAACTGTAAACCACAGTCACTACACATAACACTATTGATTCATAGAAGAGAACAATCAGAGTTCTATGTTCAGTGGTAGAACTGACTCCTCTAATAACAATATGTCACAACCCTTCCCTCAGGGTCCATACCGCGACAACCCCAAGCCCGCCTTCCATAGTCCAGGGGCTAGTGACTTGCACCGAAGGCGTAATTCCCAAAAAATAGGGATGAATTTCCTTTATAACCTATAAACACATAAAGCTGAGCACAATATGGAAACAAAACACTACATAAAACTATATAACAAAAGTGTGATGAAAGTAAAAGGGTTTGGAAATAAAAGCCCAAGAGTAATGTACAAGAATCTAAAAGCACAATTGAAAACAAGAAAAACTACCGCTAGGTCATCCTCTAAGGTTCTTACCTAAAGGGTAGGTACATGTCACCTCCTCAGCATTCCAGGACCGTCCCTCTCCTCTATGCATCATCATGCCGTAATGTCCACCCTGGGTACCATCCAATCCTAGTACTATCAACCTCAGTCAACGCTGTCCATTGTATGTATCCAATAAAATGAGGTTTGGGCATAACCCATGTAGGGGAGAGTATAACGATACTCAATAGGGACCCTGAGACCCTCAAGGGCTCACAAATCCACCATGGATAAACCAAATGTAATTTAATCAACAGATGACCCTACATAGATATATGCCCACACATATATCTTTGTTATCAAGTCATCCATATCAATCATGAGGAAAACACAAATGTTACTGACTCATCTCAACCAGGATTTTAATTCACATTATCGAAACCGCGACTACTGGAGAAATCATCCTCTATCAAGTAATGTGGGCCTGGCGTGACACCAGGGCACTTCCCACAATCCATGGACTAATGAGGTACTTCTCAGGTCGATTACTATGTGTATGCTACATCACCATGGTGCTCCCCACCGTGGGTCTGCCACCACAACAAGACCCTCCCCATAATAACATGTACAGGTAATCATCATGTTGAGTACCACAGGTCTTCCACCACAACTAAGATCTCCTCCAATGTGGGTCTGACACCACAACCAGGCGCTCCCCACTTCTGTAGTCAAGTCACTCAAAGTCAGTTGGTCAACATTCGTCAAGTCTCTGCCAACTACTAGGTCCCCGCAGTCTATCATCTCAACATTGGAAGGATCTTCACCATTAACTATTGGTCGATACTCCCACTATCACAAATTCCCCCGAAGAAGTATCTCAATGGTCCTCCACATCATATATGTTTCATCAAATCAGATGGCACATCAATCGGTCACCTGGCCTATGAGTTATTAAACATTTAGTCCCAGGGGCCCAGTTGGAATCATACATGATGCAACCTTACTATATCTCAACTATAACCCAAACTCAAGTGGGATATACTCAAAGGGACTGTCATGAAGAATGATTACCAGGGCCACTGACGGTTCGTCAAACTGATGCTTGGTGCCAACGATATGGTCAAAAGAATGTAAAGGTTCGTAGTGGGCACGGGTCAGGTCTGACCCGACCAGACATAGTCGAGGCTGACCTGGTCTTGGTCGACCCGGCCTAACCCTTTTGGTATGGACTTTCCTATTATGCGGGCCATCACACTAGGTTCGGCTCACCCATTGGTCCTAGGTGAGCAGGCCGTGAGGGGTCGCTGAGGGCCGCGAGAGCACGGACCGGTCGTGAGGGCGTGGACTGGCCATGAGTAGACACATAGACAGTTTGGACCGGACATCACTGCATGGGAATCTCATCTCCGAGGGCCTCATGAGGGTGCGACTCATCCTATAGGGCACCGTGAGGGGCCGGCTCAGGGCGGCTCACCTTGGGGATTGGGCGGCGTGGCCGGGGCTGGGAGGCCGTCTTGGACGAGGCACCACGCCGCGTGCAAACGGCTGAGCAGAGGGGCGCACAGGGCCCGTGGAGACTGGCAGGCCCATTCGGATGATGACGATGGGGTATGTGTGGTGGGCGGAGCTATGGGGCACGCGGATCGCACGTATGCCGTCTTGGTAGGGGCTCAGGAGGGCGTCTCGAGGGGTGTGGGTGGGGGGGCGGTCGGGAGCTGGGGCGCGGTGCGACCAGAGCGTGGCTTGGCCGGGGTGTGGCACGGCATGGCCGGTTCGGCCAACGGGTGGCACGGTCAGTGGACAGCATAGCCGGGCTGGCTCGGAAGCCTGAGGGTGGGGCGGTTTGGCCTGGGGTGACAGAGCGTCGTGGGGGCGGCGCAGTTTGCCTCGTCGCCTTCGTCACCTCGTCGCCTCGTCGCTATTTCTAAGAACATCACAAATAAGATCGGCGAAGGCGTCAGACCACGTTGGATTGGCCCACACCTCTCTATGTTTAGGTTGATAGAAATTAGCTAACATGAATGAATCAGATGAATGACATTTAAGATATCTTAAAAACATCAATTCCCATAATTCCCCATTAACAAAAAATATTCCCAACCCGCAAGGAAAAATATCCGCAGATCAACATGATAATAAGTTAGTCGACATTATTTGTTTTGGAAAAATGTATCAAGGGAATAATATCATTCTTTAATAAAATTAAACCTATTCCTTTGTTCATTGTTTGTTTATGGAGTCGTGGGAAAGAAGATGGAGTAGTCGTAGTTCGTCACCTCCTCCACGCACTTCCAATCCTGAGCTCATGCGTCGGTTTGTTGACGATGATGAGGAGGGAGGGTCGGTTTTCGAAGACGTCCAACGTCAGTTGCTTCCGCAAGGTGCATCCAAGGAAGATGTCGAAGATGATCATTTTCAGCATTCTTCCTTGGAAGAACGCGTTATTCATTCTTCATTGGTGAGAGCTTCTCTCTCAAAAGCTACTTCCTCCATTTACAAAAAAATAAAAGGTATCAAAGAATAATATATTATAAAATCTATTAATTCGTTGGCATAAGAATTAAAATTCAGTGAATTAATTAAGTTGGATACACTTAATTAATTCATTAGGTGGGTATAATTAAAAGAATGGAAGAGTTGAAACCATTAAAGGAGGGGGTGGAGAGACTCTCCGTTATTAATGAGGGGAGTTGAGAGGTTTTCCTCTCCCCCCATTATTATGGGGGTTTAGTCTTGGGTGGTTCCCACATCATAACCTCTTAAGGGAGGTTAGGTTCGGGTGGGCCCCACCGCCATAGCCTCTCATTGGAGGTTACGGTCGGGTGCTCCCCACACTTTAACTCCCAGAAGGAGGTTTCGTTCTGGTGGACCCCACCTCCAACATCCACATGGTGGCTCAAAAAGAAAATAAAGTTTATTTTATTTTATTTTATTATTTCCATGAAAAATCCAAAAACTAAATTTCACCCTCATCCAACTATCATTGAGGTGAAAGTACCCTTAAGTGAATACCAGCACTGTGTGTTCAATGGTGCCCTTATATTTCAATTCTGAGCACCAGTTCAACTGTGATAAAACGCCACTTGTGCATTTACAGAACGTACAAGAAAATAAATGTAGGAAACCAATTATCAGTCTCCCTCGACCCGCGCCAATCGATGTTAGGCTCTGCCTTGGTGAAACACAACCCAATTATCCCAACGGTAATCTCAGATTTTCAATCCAAGTTACTGTTTAGATGTTAAGAATTTTAAAATAAAGTAATTGTCACTTAATTATTTTATTTGCGGCCAAAAAATAACATTATCTGGTGGCCCGCGATGGCCAAAGTTAGTATCTTGTTAAAGAAATCATACCCTCATCAGTTCATACATGCTATAAGATTTTTAATCCAAGTAACTGTTTGTGAGTTATAAGCACTTGGAAAATAAATAAATTTATTTTATTATTTTATTTACAATTATGCCAATTTTGAGTTTTCTCATAGGAAGCCCACACTAACAAATCATAAGTTGTGCCTAGGATAAACCTGCCATCCTTAGTGCAATGACTCACTCATATTTCTGATCCAAGTAACTGTTTAAGGTTTATTCCACTTCTTCATCAAAATTACTTTATCATGTTAACATAAGGACACCAAAAATACGGTGGATCATTTCTGGCACTCCGGGCCTTAGAATCGTGTGCCATCAGATTTCACGGACTCATAAAATTCTCATTCATTTAGAAAGATAAAATATTACATGTAAATTCTAGGTCATTATACAATGTATGATGGTTTGGGGACAATCGACCTTCTTTCAAGATCATTCTTCGTCCAATTTCTATTTTCATCAAAACGATTGAGGTAGGTGGATTAACATTCGAATCCTCTTAGTTAAAATTAATTTAATAGTTTCAAATTAGAAACATTGTGTTAAATTAATTGTGAATGGGATATATATAAATTATTGGAAAACCTCTTTAGTTAAGGCTTGGTAAATTTGAGAAATTTAGAAAAATGGGTGTTCATGAAAATGTGAGATTGTCCTTGGTTTTAAAACTGTGATTTTCAAGTGATAATTTTATCGAATTGTGGAACATGAGTTTTTTAAAGTATATTTAATAGAAGAATTTTTTTATTGATAATAAATTTTTAATTTGAATTGTCTTGCATCATGTATTTAAATAAATGAATGGGTTTATAGAATTGGTTGAACACAATTGGATTTCTAATTGGTTTGGCATGGTTTTGATGTGTGTTTCATTGAATTTCCATGGATTAGGGTGTGATAGACCACCATTAAAATGTTATGATAGATTTTTTATTGATGTACCCCCATCATAGTGGTCCACTATGTGAAGGCACAATGGAATGAAAAATTAACACTCACGAGTATAGGGAGTTTTAGGTTGAATGCATGGTTGAGTCTGTAGTTTGGTGGAATGGATGTCACGACCCGACCCATACCCGGGCTCGAACCACGACAACCCCAAGCCCGCCTCCATAGGCCAGGGGCTGGCGACTAGAGCCGAAGGCACAACAAACATGGGGAGGCCTTTGCCTAAAAACCTTCACACACACACACACGCAGCTAACTCAATGGAAAAGTGTAGAGAAAACGAAGAAAGAAGGGTTCCACACTACTATAAAAAGGGAACCAAACAAAAATGCATCGACCTCTAATAGTACAAGTACATGAAAAGTAAATATGAAAGGAAAAGGGGAAAAAATACACACCCAACTAGAAAAGTGCCAGAACCTGGAAATATGTGAAAAAGTAAAACATCTGGAAGAGTCCCACTCCTGAATCCCAAGCTACAACCACCGCACGCGGTCCAAGATCCCCATATCCCGAAGCTCCTATGATGTCACGATCAACCTATTCTTCATCTGCAAGGGAATGCCAAATGCAAGAAAATCCCAAGAAGAGGAGAGTATAAGAATACTCAGTAGGATGCTCCGAAGGCTTAAGGGTGCAACAAGAGATGTACTGAAGAGAAGAGCAGTAAGAGAGAAAAAGGTACAACAATATTGAACAGAAAGATAACAAATCCGCCTGATAATAGATATGATCTCTCAAAGAAACCAAAACGATAGAGTAAGGGTATCTTCATCTCATAGCTCACACCAGGTATATGACCATACATATAACCAGGGAAAGGAGATTTACTTGTACCACTGACCTGTAGTCAAGAGACAAGTTACACAACTACAAACCCACACTAGGGATCCAGTTCAAATATTTCCATGAGGTACTTATAACAGGGTGAACACACTCCTAGGTTTGAAGAGAGAGGTATGAAGCACTCGTTCTGGGAGAACACACTCCCCACGTGCCTAAGAATATGATGTTCAGATGAGGATCACAACCAATAGCTACTGGGTGATTCCAACAACATAGTCTGAACTAATCCGCTAAGCAGAGGATCGGCTCATAGGTAAAGATGGCCATGTCGATACCAAGAAATATACCTAGAGTACCTGGAAGGAATAGAGGATCTAGCTCCAAGTCTCATGGAGGAGATTCAGACAACTATATTTAGGATGTCCTGCTGAAGGGATCATACTTCTGTACATAGGAAATGATACCAGAAACCATTAGGGGAAAGAACAATTGTACGAAACCTAAGAAATCTAGTCCAAGTCACAGAAGAAAAATGGCTCAATCCATGTAAAACAAGTTACACGACATGTCGTAGGATCACACGTCGTGTTCCTTGACTCTGGGTACTACTCGTGATATCAGAACACAAGGTGAACCATGCAACCGGCCTGGTCTAGCCGTGTGGTGGAGTATCGACTCCAATTATAGGGAAACCATCTCAGAGGAAAACGAACCCACACTCAGGAGGTGGAGAGTCCCATCTCTACTGGAGAAGAGGAGTAAGGAATAACCATGCCTTTAGTCATCAAGGGAGTAGTCAACCTAAATGTCACTTAAAGAAACACCCTAGTTCTGCTCCTCAGGTTATCAGTCATTCATCAACTTCCACAATGTTCAAAAAGGGAGAAACATGAAGGACCACCATGTTGTAGGTGATCCAAAACGGCAGATGGTGCATCAATCGGACGCCTAGTCTGTAAGTTATAGTCATTTTATTGCCAAGGGCCCGGTCAGATTTGGGTATGATCCAACCTGGTCACAATCCAACTATCTCCGAAAGCCACGTGGAGTATCTCAAAAGGACTGCCTTGTCCTATAGGTTCTGACATGATAGACGGTGCGTCAATCAGAAGATTTTTCTGTAAGTTATAGGCATTTTAGTATCAGGGGCCCGGTTGGCTTCATGTTCAATCCAAACCGGCCATACTTTAAACGACACTACTTGACCAAACCGGTCACACCATGGTGATCCATACGAAAAAACACATGAGATGGACTACCCATTTGTCCAAAACGGATAGCGGGTGAAAAAGTTGTATTTCACCGCAACACGTGCGAACCGGGCCTTGTGGGGCCATGCCTCAACCTCACCATAAATATCCATAATTATCCTTGAAAAACCCGTCTTAATTTCAGGGTCACAACGTCATAGAAGGTTCATCATTCTGACGTCATTTGAGGGAGATATGTCAAATACAAGATCCCATAATAAAAATATTATTATTATTATTCGGTGTTTCGTGGACCCGATCCACGAACCAGAATATTTTATCCAACATTAAACTTGAATCAACCGTATTAATGATAGTATTACATCCCCACTGACGGCAATCCAATCAGACGTCACACGCATGAGTTATGGTGGGTCAATGATTTAATACAATATTAAATCTATTATTTTCCAAGCGCTTCGGGTACCCGATCCAAAAAACCTGAAAAATACATCCAATATTGGGCTCATAATTTCTGTCTAAATGTAATGGTAACATTACCATTGACGGTTCATTAAACCAAAGTCGCACGAAGAAGATGCAGTCAAAATATGGTTTTCCCAACGAAAATAATAATAACATTATTATATTATAATAATTTACAATTTAATTTATTTTCGTAAATTCCCATATCCAAAAGCCACGCATCACCAAAATTGGCGCCTCCTGTTCTTTGACTCCATGCCATCCACGCCCCCACTTGATTGATTTCTCATTTTATTTTTCTTTTAAAATTTTTCTTTTATTTTCTATTCCCTCTACAATATCCTTTCTCCTCCAAAAATTCACACTCCTACCCAAACAGACCAAGATTTCATCCGCACCCATGGCATCCGCCGGAACCGCTGCCCCTGCCCTTGCCCTACCGCACTGATGGTTCTCCGGTCCACTCGCCTGAGTGGATGACCGCCTTTCCGCCTTGCCGCATGCACCAGTAGTGCTTCCTCGGACCATCTCACACATCATCAGACCGCCTCGACCATGCCATCTAGTCCGCCATATCTTCATTTAAACCCCAATAATTATGACGATCACAGATTCTTGATCCTCAAATCGAGATCTCTTCGTCTGTATGTCGCGATCAACGAAACATCAATGTTTTGACGCGCTTAATGATTTGGAGCGAACGAACGCGCAAAGAATGTGTGAAGAATGAAATATAAAAGGGTCCTGGACTATATCCAGATTGATGGTCATGTTTGTTTGTCCATCATCTTTGAGAATCAAGAACACATCTAATTGAAATAAAATAAATATTTATCACACTTCAAGATTTTAAATCTCAAGATAAATGAGATGAAAAAATTTGTTCAAACCATTGTTTTTCGATCTGCGAATTAATTCATTTAATTCGTGTTCGTCATGAAAAATCAACAGTGTATGGAATTCATAAAGATAAATCCTACCTCAGGTTTGGATCGATCGTTGGTGAAGATCGCATTCATCAATATCCTTTTGGTGTTGACGAAGACCACAGTTGCACTAAGATGAGAAGAAGATTTTGCGTTCATTACTCTTCGATTCAACTAGATCCGAGGATTCATTTTTCTTCGTCGTTCATCAACGGGGATAATTGGAGAGAAGAGGAAGGGAGGGTTTACCATCATTGGACAAAATTAATTATGAGGCCAACCCCCTCTAATCAATGAATTTATAACCTCTTTCTAGGTTAAAAGAAAGAAATTATATAACTAAATAAACAATTATTTAATTATTTAATTATTCTCCCGTGAGGGCACATATGTCAAAATGACGATGCAGAAAAAGGTTATACATTTCATAGGATAAATCTACGTTTTGAGCTCATCGGTGGCCTCTGATTTTTAATATGAGTCCATGTTCTAGATATATTCAGGTTTGAGATATTAAATGAATAAATCAGTAATTTAATTTTCCATTTAATACATTGCCAATGAGAGAGGGGTCTAAACAACCCGCACCAACTTATTTTATGTCTCTCCAAGGGGAATCATTTCTTTCCGGACCCAACCGTGATCTCATATTTATGATCCGATCAACCGTTTAAGAGATATCCCATTTTCATTAGTTATCCTCTCATGCGTAATATAAAAACACTTAACATTTTTAAGAAATTAATTTCGGGCACACCAGGTATCAGAATTGCACGCCCTCTCAGCGCCCAGCTCTGGAAATATTCTTAGGAATATTTCAAAGCCTTATTAGGCCAAAAACCGGGTGTCTACATTATTTCCAACTTCAAAATTTTCTTCCTCATAAAGCCAAACTAGGGAAACCACTCGGGATTTCAATCCCACACTTAGCTCTCAAGATCCTGGAGAAACCTGTACGTTTATGTGTTTCCAAGGAATATGAACAAAAGGGTTGGTCCACCCTCATAAAGATTTCATGAGTTGTTGATGTGTGTAAGAACACACACGTACCTCCTCAGTTGTGACAAGTGTAAGGCATCGTATACCCACTCCAACTATTTGGGAAATGTCAAGGCGATATGCAACCTTTCCATGTCCTTCCCTAGTCTCAAAAGACTTGATAGAACTTGTTGGAAATTTTGCCACCCTGACCGAACATCTACATCACATGTCACAACTGGAATCACTGGTTTTCACAAGGACAAAGTATCGTGATTCCCTCCTTCAGATTATCCATATGGTTAAATACCTAAGGATATTTGATCACATAGGATTTGAAAGTTGATGAATCGCAACCAAGACTCTCTTACACATTCAAGAAGTAATGGAGTCAACAACATTGACTAAAAAAAAGTTATACCCTCATGTTCCACTTGTGTCAGGTGTAGGGATGTTACCTGCTATGAAAAATCCCGCACTAGGTGACTCTGGGACTTACCACACATCTCGCTACAGTAATCTACTACATAACCGAACCTTGATTGTACAAGTCCGCAAGATCCTTAAACTGTGCTTTCAGTATGCTTCCTGGGTCCCATATGACCAGGTTCCTGCGATGGGTCATGATAAGATCTCCTATATTGAGATCTCATCGGCAAGCGTCTTCTAGATGTAGGAGACGTCTCAGCTCTATTATGCTCACTATCACAACCAATTGTATGGAATGAAAAGATGCTTTATACCATCAATGCTTAGTCCAACTCCTCAACATAGGTGGGGATGAACAAGAGAACTATGATATAATATATCTCTCTACATAGTCAATGCTCATACTTCTGTACTCGGAAACTACCGTTATAGAGTAGTGGACCACCAACTCATACCAAACCTCTACTGTCCGAGGGTATGTCTTACTACAGAACCTCAATGGTCTCTCGTGCTGGAACAGATATATTGCGCTCAACCTGGACACATCCTCAGCCTGCTCAGCTGTGGTTGTCTTGTTCTCAACAGGTAGGGGTGTTGTTACCTTCCCACCTAGAGAAAGGGGCTCGCATGATGGTTCCTGAAATGATCTCTCGTCCCTCATGGAATCGTAGCCAGTATCCTGGATGGATATCATGGTGGAGACATCCTGATTGTTATCAAGGAGTACCACGGTCAGATGATCATATCTATATATATCAGCAATAATGGGGAGTTGACTCAAGAAGGACAGTCAAAGACTCAATCCTTTATGATGCTTCTACCAATTTTCCCTGCAATAGGTGTGTCTGGGTGCTGAGTCGACAAGCGAGTAATTAGGGTCCTAGTGAATGGATACGTCAGCCACCCACACCATCACTGGACTCCCTAGTATGAGAGCTGCTCTCGAGACACATCGACACTATTTCCCAAAACCCAACTAATACCATTCTAGGGAAACGTCCGAACAATGTCCCAAGGGTCAAAACAGCTCTAATACCACTCTGTCATGACCCGACCCATACCAGGGATCAAACTGCATCTTCCCTAAGCCCGCCTCTATAGGCCAGGGGCTGGAGACTAGCACCGAAGGCACAACAAACTCGGGGATGTGTTTTCCTAAGAACCAGTACACACACACATATGCAGCTAACTCAATGAAAAAGTGCAGAGAAAAAGAAGAAAGTAAGGTTCCATACTACTGTAAAAAGGGAAATAAACAAAAATGCATCGACCTCTAACAGTACAAGTACATGAAAAGTAAAGCTGAAAGGAAAAGGGGAAAAATACACACCCAACTGAAAAAGTGCCACAACCTAGAAGCAAGTGAGAAAGTAAAATAGCTGTAAGAGTCCCACTCATGAATCCCAAGCTACGACCACCGCAAACGGACCATGCACCCTATATACCGAAGATCCTCTAATGTCATGATCAACCTGTCTGTCGTCTGCAAAGGCACACCAACTATGGGCAAAGCCCAAGTAGGGTTGAGTATAAAAATACTCAGTAGGATGCCCTGGAGGCTCGAGGGAGAAACAAGAGATGTACTAAAGAGAATAGCGGTAAGAGAGGACAAGGTAAAACAGGATTGAACAAAAAAAGTACATCTCCTCCCAATAATAGATACGATCGCTCAAAGAAACCAAAACTAGAGAGTAAGTATAAGGCCCTGGCCTTAAACCTTACTGAATACTGAATTAAATGAATAATTCACATTGAGGATCTTTTTAGGTTTAGTGTTTTAGAGAATTATATCATAAAACATGTAATACATTCCACATTTAAGCAAAGTGGTTACATAAAAGATAGTATTCATTTTTCCCATCAACGGAAACATATTTAAAATAAAACATGGATTCTTTCTTGACACTTCCTTGAAACTATCATCATATCATGTACCATTCTTTTGACCTATGAAAAACATTTCAAAAACATGGGATGAGTATAAAAATCTCAGTAAGGGTTATAAAAATATAGAATGGAAACATGAGTTCATATATACATAATAATGAAATCATACATTACCCATAAAACAAAGGCACTTTAACATACCTCATCAAATCATTAATAAACCATAGAAATCGTAATACATAAAGGTAACTTGAGGAATTCATAACATTCTTACGTAGGGAGTAACCCTCTTGGTTACGTTTGGAATAACCATCACAGTATATTCCCTAAATCTTTTTGGAGAAACCTTAATGTTTCACTCCTTTATGTTACCCAATGCATTGGAGAGCTATATCAGGCTCACCTGCCCTTAGTTTATCAGGGAACCACCCATCTTCATAATAATTCCCAAGAACCACAACATAATCATATCACATAAAACATGCATAAAGTAAACATAACATTTCCACCTTTCAATCACAATATATCAATATAACACATTGATATAAAAATATTTTGAAAACCATTTTCAATACCAAAATAAAAGGAAAAGTAAAACATGGTATATATTTTTCTTTAAAAAAGTATGGCTTGTAGTGGAAGACGAAACTCAAATAATGGTCAAAGCGGCGGAGAAGTCGTTGTCGCCGCATATGTACGACAAAAAAGACATTCTCTTTTGTCTTTTAATAAATGCTTCGTATAAAAAATATTCCTTTTGAATAAATTTAAATGTCAAAGGGGTTAATACACCTTATAAAAGAAGGATGTGTATAAAACAAAATATGCCTCGATGAAAGGAGATTGAGATGAAGTCACATACCTCGTATCCGACTTGACTTGATCATTCTTTAGTCTCCAAAATAATAAACATGAGTTAATTTATGCTTGCTTAAGAACCTTTTTCATGTTCATTATTCCTTTTATATCACTTATTACCATGTCATGAACACTATGTAATTATTTTAGTTAATAACAGTCGTTTTAAAGATCATTGGTACTTGAGTCAAAATATACTCTTTATAATTACAAGTTTTTCATGTATCAATTATATCCAGAGTTATACTCATGATGTATATATCATATATATCATATATATCCAGTATATACATGCATTTATAATATTACACAACGTTTAGAGGTAAGAAATGAAATGCACCGTTCATGGAGATGGTAAGCCGTTTGTACGCATGAACGCTACTTTCATTTCTATTTCGTATTTTATGGAATTAAAACATAATGATACATAATAGTATTTTAATTCCAGTATGGTATCATATATAATATTATTAGATATATCCTTTATATGTACCACATATAGTATTAACGAATAAAATCACTTTGAGGGGGTGGTATTCCGCACTTCCTAAAATAAAGTTATTGCATTTACTCATGATGGAAACCATAATGATATGCCATAAATGGAAAATAAAGATGCTTAAGTAAAACATAAACATATTATATATAATATATAAATATATTTACATCTTAATGTCCACCTTTGACGGTGATATATGAGTGTTGAACAATCATCGTTTCGTGAGCCAGAAATTCTCCATCCACGGAAACAGTATGTTCTTTAACCATTAGATGTAGGTGTGTGTAAGTGTAGCACAAATCCATACTATAACAACATCCTAGTATATGGAAGATACTGGGGTTGTTAAAAAAGTTATGAAGAAAAATAATTTAGGGGGTTGGAGAAGCAATATAAAACATAAGAACACAAGAGAAGACACTACCTTTAAATCAGGTAACTCTTTTTGATTTGAGCTCAAAGGCTTTATTGGGAACACATCTGCCCAAAGTGAGGCTTCTAAGAGTTGGATAGGGATGTGTAGAGACAACATGAGAAGGGGTTGGCCGAGCCAAAGGCTTTTCATGTGTGGGTAAGGAGGTAGAGGTGGGGGCCTTTTATAAGAGGACAGGAGGGGAACTCTTGGAAAGTAAAGAAATGTTACTTTATTTCAAAATGAGATTCTGTTTTAAAAGGTCCCACATTGATATAATTTGAGGTTAAGGTGATAAGGGTTCGAAATCCACCCATACAATAGGTTTTGGACATGTTTAGGTCATAGATTTTACTTTACCTTTTCATTTTATTTAAATGGTTAAGTTATGAGGTAATCGCTGCATCATCATGGTGTCATAAATAATTTAATTTATTTAATTTATAAAAATTATAAAAAATACTATGATGTAGGAAATATTATTACATTTCCAATTATTATTTATAGTAAAAAATCGGACTTGTATAACCCCATGAAAAAATTGTTTTAGTAAAACAACTTATGTATGTGTTATTTTTATTTTAACATTAAATAAAAAAAATATTAATGTCATTTTCCTACCAAAGTTTCTCCATGGGGTCCCCATGTTGTCCCATTGATTGTCTTGGTCGGCCATGACACATCTAATATGGTTAGGACATGTGTCAAGCTCATCTCATATTATTAAAACATTATTCTTACCTTAAATTACACTAATTACCTCTAATCGAGATTAAAAACATAAAAGTTACTATTCACAAAAAAATTATTTTAATCCCATAGAACCACATTTTACTTCTTAATGACTACCATGTATGTTGGATTTTTGAAATTCAACACACAATGGTGGTAAAATTTCATTTAAACGAAAAATCAGTTTTTATAAGTACCACTTAGTGGTTTCACTATTCAACAAAAATTGATGTTTTCCAGAAAAAAACCAAAACATCACCCTAAGCTATATTTGATATTCCGAATTCAAAAATGATGCCTATTTTACAGAATTCAATACATATAAGTTACATTAATTAGTTTAATAATTAATTCTCGCTGTCAGATAAAATAGCGTGTTTTTATGAAACAATAAGTATCAAAAGATTGACACTAGTTTAAGTCCAACTTCATAGTGAAATTAATACTAATTACCACCATTGGATTAAATGGTAAAAATATATTCAGATTACACTTTAAGACCATTAAAAAGATAATCTAACCATATAATTAAAATAGATGAAAAAGCAGTTTTGATGTAAAATGGAGTATTTTTCACTATTCATTAAAAAATGAACATTGTCAGAAAAATACCAGAAATTTATCCAAAGTAATGTTCAATTTCCCAAACTTTAAGAATAAGTTTATTTTGAAAAATATATCTTATAAAATTGTCAAAAGATAGATTTAAAAGTTGGTTTTCCATCAAAAGGCAATAAAAAAACCTTTTAAAAATATTAGTGTATTCCATGCTTAAGATTGGATTTATTCTCATTTTAAGCCTCTAAAACACTATCTAATTAATTAATAGACATAGGTAAAAATATCTATTATTCATTACTTACTTGGTCTGTTACATCCTTCCCCTCTCTAGAAAATTGTGTCCCCACAATTTATTTACATATCGAATAATTGGGGGTATTTATCCCTCATTGCATTTTTAGATTCCCATGTTCTATCTTCAATCATGTGGTTTTTCCAAAAAAACCGTTACCTAATGAATAACCTTATTATGTATCACTTTCTCCCTGTGGTAAGGAATATGGACCGGTTGTTCCTCAAAATATAGGTTCTCTTCCAGCTAAACTACCTCTGGACTCAAAACATGAGATGGATCCGGCATATACTTTCTCATCATCGAAACATGAAAAACATTGTGTACCTAATATAAACTCAGAGGTAAAGCCACTCGGTAAGAGACTAATTCGACTCTCTCCAGACTTTTATATGGTCCAATGAACCTTGGACTTGGCTTTCCTTTCTTACAAAATTGCATCACACTTTTCCATGGTGATACTTTGAGAAAAACATGATCACCTACCTCAAAAGAGAGATCCTTCCTCCTATTTTCCGCATAACTCTTCTGCCTTCTCTGAGATGTTATCATGTGTTTCTGTATTAGCTGTACTATTTCTGCAATCTCTTTTACCAATTCTAGTCCCAAAAACTTCCTTTCACCCACTTCATCCCAGAAAGCCGGAGTTCGACACCACTTCCCATATAATGCTTGAAATGGTGCCATATGTATACTGGAATGAAAAATCTTATTATAAGAAAATTCAGCCAAAGAAAGATGTTGGTCCCAACTTCACTGATAAACCATCGAACAAGAACGTAAAATATTTTCCATAGTATGGATCGTTCGTTCTGACTGCCCATCTGACTGAGGATGAAAAGCTGTACTAAAATTTAATTCAGTACCCAATGACTTCTGAAGGCCTTTCCAAAAGTTAGAAGTGAACCTGGGATCATGGTCAGATACAATGGAGAGAGGAACTCCATGTAACCTGACTATCTCTTTAAGATACAAATGGGAAAGTTGATCTTGGAAAGAGTATCTCATATAGCAAGGAAATGAGAAGATTTGGTTAAGAAATCAACAATAACCCAGATTGCATTATTACCTCGAGATGTCTTCGATAATCCCACAATAAATCCATGGATATATTCTCGCATTTCCACTCAAGCATAGGTAAAGGATGAAGCATCCCTTTAGGTAACTGCCGCTCTACTTTAACCTATTGACAAGTCAAAAACTTCATAGTAAAATCAGCAATATCTCATTTCATTCTGTCCCACATGTAATACTCCCGAAGATCCCTATACATCTTAGTACTGCCAGGGTGAACTGAAAACAGAGAACTATGAGCTTCACATAAAAACTCTCTCATCAACTGTGAATCACAAGGCACATACAGTATCTTCCCAATTCTCAAATCACAATCATTATCAATGTTGAATTCATGCAACATACCCTTCTGAACTATGTCTACCTTTTTCTACAACTCACTATCTTGCTTCTGTGCTTGCTTGACTCTGTCAGATAGAGAAGATTTCACTGATACCTGAAACAAAATAGATGGACATCTGGAACCAACAAATTCTATGCCAAAGTTCATCAAATTAAAAAACAAAGGATCTCGTTCCAAACGTAGCATGGTTAATGAAGCATTAATTTTACGAATCCAAGCATCAGCCACTTTATTTGATTTTCCCGGATGATAAAGAATTGTGAAATCATAATCCTTGATTAATTCCAGCCATCTCCTCTATCTCATGTTCAACTCTTTCTGAGTGAATATATACTTTAAACTTTTGTGATCAGTATATATTTCACACTTTAATCCATACAAATGATGCCTCAAAATTTTTAAAGCGAAAACAACAGCAGCAAATTACAAATCATGTGTAGGGTAATTTACCTCATGAGTTTTCAACTGTCGTGAAGCATAAACAATTACCTGATCATTATTCATTAGGACACAACCAAGTCCTTTCAATGAAGCATCATTGTATGTAACAAACTCACCATTCCTTGAAGGTAGTGCCAAAACTGGAGCATTCACCAATCTTCTTTTCAGTTCCTGAAAACAATCATCACATTCTTTTGTCCATATAAACTTAACACCCTTTCGAGTTAGCTTCATCATTGGACTAGATAACCGTGAAAAATTTCTAACAAACCTTCAGTAATATCCTGCCAAACCAAGGATGCTATGAATCTCAGTAACAATTGTCGGTCTTGGACATTCTTCAACAACCTTTGTTTTTTCTGGATCAAAAGTTATCCCATCTTTAGAAACAATATAACCAAGGAAATAAATTTGTTCAACCAAAACTCACACTTTCTGAATTTACCATACAATTTATTTTCTTTCAAGGTTTTAAAAATAAACCTTAAATTCCTTTCATGCTCTAATTTACTTTTTGAAAACACCAAAATATCAACAATTAAAACAACCACAAACTTATCCAAGAACTCATGGAAAATTCTATTCATTAAGTCCATGAAAACAGCAGGTGCATTGTTTATCCCAAAAGGCATTACTACAAACTTATAATGGGGATATCTTGTATGAAATGCAGTCTTCAAAACATCTTCTTCCTTTACCTTCAGCTGATGGTACCCCAATCATAGGTCAATCTTTGAAAAATACTATGCTCCCTGGAGCTGATCAAACAAATCATCGATATGAGGCAACATATATTTGTTCTTAATAGTGATGTTAGTCAAGGCTCTATAATCAATTCAAAGTCTCATAGAACCATATTTCTTTTGGACAAATAAAACAAGAGCACACCATGGTGATGTGCTAGGTCGAATGAAACCTTTCTCTAATAAATCTTGCAATTGCTCCTTCAACTCTAAAAGGTCAATTTGAGTCATTCGATAAGGGGGTTTTGAAATTGGCTTAGCATCAGGAACTAAGTCAATAGTAAACTCAACTTCACGATCTGGTATTATTCCAAGAAACTCATCATGAAAAACATCAAGATACTCATTTACCATTGGCACATCATTAATATGAACAGTTCCCTTTTTTCAACAATATTTGCATGGTAACATTCATTTCCATCTTTTACAAGTTTCTCAGCTTCTTGATATGTTATCAATAGTAAGGGTTCATTCTTGTACACAAACTAAAAGTCTTTCTGAAAAGAAACTTCTTTAGCTCTACAATCAATATTATCATGGTAAATAGAGAGCCAATCCATTCCCAGGATAACAAAAAACTCTACTAGAGGTAAAACAATAAGGTTCGCAAGTAGGTTCTTTCCACAGATAAGGATAAGAAAATTCTTATAAATTCATTTTGCCACAACATTTTCCCTATGTGTTTTTACCAAAAGTTCAGGAGTCATTTCTTGATATGGTATTCCAATTTTACTAGAAAAGGGTTCAGAGATTAAAAAATGTGTAGACCTCGAATGAAACAACACATTGGCATAATCTGAAAAAAACATACAATGTACCTGATACAACATCATTTGATGGCCTGACATCTGCGGAAGTAGTTGGAAAGGATTTCACCACCCCTTTCTGCTTATAGTATAACTATTTCCCATCACTCATGCTCTTTTTCGGACACTCGTTTGCATAGTGACCCATCTCATTGCACTTAAAACATTTCACTAACTGTAAATCAAATTTGGTCTTAACATCACCCTGATCTTTTTCAGTGCAATAAGAAGCCTTATTTCCCATCTTACCGCATCAGTAGCACTTTCAAGAATTCAGAAGACATTCCCCAGCATGCCTTTTCACACATTTATCACAAACTGGAAACTTAGTTTTCTTACCATCAAACCTTTTTGAAGAATTATTCCCTTTCTCCTACCACCTCGGTCTCTTCTTCTGATGGTTGTTATACAACACATGATCATCAGCAAACTCCATTTCCACCTTCTCAGCACATCGAACAAGCTTTTCATAACTTTTGAACTCACGAGAAGCTAAATCCCTTCGATATTTTGGAATTAATCCTGAGTAAAAACAATTTATTTTACTATCACGGTCTCATATAAAATTTGGAGCATACCTTGCCAATAGAGTGAACCATTCTTCATAGGCAGCCACTGAGTCTTCCTCTTGCCTCAATTCCAAGAATTTCTTTTCCATACTACGTCAAACAGCCTTAGGAAAATACTTCTTGAGAAACATTCCTTTAATTTCATCCCAGTCGAGAGTATCAATCTCATCAGCGTCCCTGATATTTCTAACCATGGACCAATACTGATCTGCTTCACTCTCCAAACGGTAAATAGAAAGAATAACCATTTGATTGTCTGAAGCCCATGACATTGCAAATATTCTATAGTGCAATAATCCACCCTTCAGCTAGCACAGGGTCAGATGATCCTCTGAATGATGGGGGATGTTGCCTCAGGAAATGTTCCACCACTGACAAGTTCCTCTGTGGTTGATCTGGATGATCTCGTGCATGGATACCGCCACCATTTATCGCTTCAGTCAACTGCGCCATTACTGCAACAAACTGTTCAGTTCCAATTCTAACCATCTCAGGATGCTTATTTGGAAGGTTATTTCCTTCTGTTTCCCTTCCTAGCACTGCTTCCCTATTTCCTCTACGGAAAACCATTCTGAACAAACATGTCTTAGATGAAGCAACATGGTAATATTCAATGCTATATAATTTCAATTTTACCATAATAAAATATTTTTGGATAATCATTTAATTAAATTCAAATCCTAAAGTTATCTAAATCGACCAATGATAACAAATATAAGGCCCCGGCCTTAAACCTTACTTAATACTGAATAAAATGAATAATTCACATTGAGGATCTTTTCAGGTTTAGAGTTTTAGAGAAATAGATCATAAAACATGTATTACATTCCACATTTAAGCAAAGTGGTTACATAAAAGATAGTATTCATTATTCCCATCAACAGAAACTTATATAAAATAAAACATGGATTCTTTCTTGACACTTCCATGACACTATCATCATATCATGTACCCTTCACTTGACCTCTGAAAAACATTTCAAAAACATGGTATTAGCATAAAAAGATCAGTAAGGGTTATAAAAATATAGAAAGGAAACATGAGTTCATGTATACATATGAATGGAATCATACTTTTCCCATAAAACATAAGCACCTTAAGATACCTCATCAAATCATGAATAAATCATAGAAATCATAAGACATAAAGGTAACTTGAGTCATTCATAACATTATTACGTAGGGAGTAACCCTCTTGGTTACGTTTGGAATATCCATCACAGTATATTACCTAAATCTCTTCGGAGAAACCTTAATGTTTCACTCTTTCGCATTACCCAATGCATTGGAGAGCTATATCGGGCTCACCTGCCCTTAGATTATCACAGAACCACCAGTCTTCATAATAATTCCCAAGAACCACAACATAATCATATCACATAAAACATGTATAAAGGAAACATAACATTTCCACCTTTCAATAATAAGATATCAATACAACACATTGATATTAAAACATTATGAAAACCATTTTCAATACCAAAATAAAATAAATGTAAAACATTGTATTTTTTTTAAATGTATGGCTTGTAGAGGAAGCTGAAACTAAAAATAATGGTCATGGCGGCGGAGAAGTCATTGTCGCCGAATACGTCCGACAAAAAAAACATTCCCTTTTGTCATTTAGTAAACGCTTTGTATAAAAAAGAATTCTTTTGAATAAATGTAATAGTCAATGGGGTTTATACACCATATAAAATAAGGATCTGTATAAAACAAAATATGCCTCAATGAAAGGAGATTGAGACGAAGTCCCATACCGCGTATCCGTCTTGACTTGATCGTTCTTTAGTCTCCTGAATAATAAACTTGAGTTAATTTCTACTTGCTTAAGAACCTTTTTCAAGTTCATTAATTCTTTTATATCACTTATTACCATGTCATGAACACTATGTACTTATTTTAGTTAATAACGGTCGTTTTAACGATCATTGGTACTTGAGTCAAAATATGCTCTTTATAATAACAAGTTGTTCATTTATCAATTATATCTAGAGTTATACTCATGATGTATATATCATATATATCGTATATATCCTTTATATACATGAATTTATAATATTACACAACGTTTAGAGGTAAGAAATGAAATGCACCATTCATGGAGACGGTAAGTTGTACGTACGCATGAACGCTACATTCCTTTCTATTTCATATTTTATGGAATTTAAACATAATTATACATAATAGTTTTTTAATTCCAGTATGGTATCATATATAATATTATTAGATATATCCTTTATAGGTACCACATATGGTATTAACGAATCAAATCACATTGAGGGGGCGGTAGTCCCCACTTCCTAAAATGAAGATATCGCATTTACTCATGATGGTAAACATAATGATATGACATAAATGAGAAATACATAAGCTTAAGTAAAACATAAACATATTATATATAATATATAAATATAGTGACATCTTAATGGCATCCTTTGATGGTAATATATGAGTGTTGAACAATCATCGTTTCGTGAGGCATTAATTCGCCATCCAAGACAACAGTCTGTTCTTTAACCATTATATGTAGTTGTGTGTATGTGTAGCTCAAATACATATTATAACGACATCCCAGTATATGGAAGATACTGTTGTTGTTACAAAATAAATGAATAAAAAGAGTTTAGGGGGTTGGAGAAGCAAAATAAAACATAAGAACACAAGAGAAGACACTACCTTTAAATCGGGTAACTCTTTTTTATTTGAGCTCAAAGGCTCCCTTGGGAAGACTTCTTCCCAACGTGAGGCTTCTATGAGTTATAGAGGGATTTGGAGAGACAAAATGAGCAGGGGTTGGCCGAGCCAATGGCTTTGGAAGTGTGGGTATGGAGGTAGAGTTAGGGGCATTTTATAAGAGGAGAGGAGGGCACACTTGGAAAGTAAAGAAATGTTACTTTATTTTAAATTGAGTTTCGGATTTAAAAGGTCCCACATTGATATAATTCAAGGATAAGGTGATTTGGGTTCGAATTCCACCCATAAAAATGGTTTTGGACATGTTTAGGTCATAGATTTTACATTATCTTTTTTATTTTATTTAAATCATTAAATAATGAGGTAATCGCTGCATCATCATGGTGTCACAATTAATTTAATTTATATAATGTCTAAAAATTATAAAACAAATACTATGATGTATGAATTTTTTTTATCTTTCCAATTATTATTTATAGTCAAAAATCTGACTTGTATAACCCCATGTAAAAATTGTTTTAGTAAAACAACTCATGTTTGTGTTATTTTTATTTTAACATTAAATAAAAATATATTAATATCCTTTTCCTACCAAAGTGGCTACATGGAGTCCCCAAGTTGACCCATGGAATTTCAGGGTCGTCCATGACACATCCAATAAGGTTAGGACATGTGTCAAGCTAATCTCATATAGTTAAAACATTATTCTTACCTTAAATTACACTAATTACCTCTAATCGCGATTAAAAACTTAAAAGTTTCTATTCACAAAAAAATTATTTTAATCCCATTGAACCACATTTTACTTCTTATTGACAACCATGTATATTGGATTTTTGAAATTCAAAACACAGAGGTGGTAAAATTTCATTTAAACGAAAAATCAGTTTTAATAAGTACCACTTAGTGGTTTCACTATTCATCAAAAATTGATGTTTTCCAGAAAAAACCAAAACATCACCCAAAGCTATATTTGATACTCTGAATTCAAAAATGATGTCTATTTTAAAAAATTCAAAACATATAAGTTACATTAATTAGTTTAATAATTAATTCCCACTGGTAGAGCAAATAGCGTGTTTTTATGAAACAATAAGTATTAAAAGATTGACACTAGTTTAAGTCCAATTTCAAAGTGAAATTAATCCTATTGACCACCATTGGATTAAATGGTAAAAATATATTCAGATTAAAATTTAATACCATTAAAAAGATAATCTAACCGTATTATTAAATTAGATGAAAAAGTAGTTTTGATGTAAAATGCAGTATTGTTCACTATTCATTAAAAAATGAACATTGTCAGAAAAATACCAGAAATTTATCCAAACTAAATATCAATGTCCCAAACATAAAGAATAAGTTTATTTTTGACAGATATATCTTATAAAATTTTCAAAATATAGATTTAACAGATGGTTTTCTATCAAAAGGCAGTAAAACAATCTTTTAAAAATATTAGTGTATTCCATGCTTAAGATTGGATTTATTCTCATTTTAAAACTCTAAAACAATATCTAATTCATTAATAGACATAGATAAAAATATTTAC
The DNA here is from genome assembly GCA_963277665.1 of Viscum album. NCBI lineage: Eukaryota > Viridiplantae > Streptophyta > Magnoliopsida > Santalales > Viscaceae > Viscum > Viscum album. The sequence continues at coordinate 1,975,437,688 of OY728122.1, forward strand.
TATTCATTACTTACTTGGGTTGTTACAGTAATGAGATATTCATCTCACCGCTTACACCAGGTATATGGCCATACATATACCCAGGGCAACCAGATATACTCGTAACACAGACCTGTAGTCTAGAGACAATTTACACAACTACAAACCCATGCTATGGATCCAGTTTGATGATTTCCATGAGGTACTCATAACAGGGAGAACACACTCCTAGTACAGAAGAGAAAGAGACACGATGCACTCATTCTGGGAGAACTCACTCCACAAGTGCTTAAGAATACGATGTTCAGATGAGGATCACAACCATTAGCTATGGGGTGATTCCAACAACTCTGTCTGAACTAATCCCCTAAGCAGAGGATCGGGGCCCAAGTAACGTTGGTCACGTCGATACCAAAAACTCTAACTATTGTACCAGGATGGAATAAAGGATTCGACTCCAAGTCTCATGGAGGGGATTCCAAAAACTCTATTCAGGAAGTCCTGCTGAAGGGATGATACTCTTATTCATAGGAATTGATACCAAAATCATTTAGGGGAAAGACCAAGGGTATGAAACCTAATAAATCTAGTCCATGTCACAGAAGACAAATGGATCAAGACATGTAAAACAAGTTACATGGTGTTTAGTAGGATCACACGCCATGTTCCTTGACACCAGGTACTACTCGTGAAATCGGAACACAAGGTGACCCATGCAACAGGCCTGGTCTAGCCGTGTGGTGGAGTATCGACTCCAAAGATAGGGAAACCATCTCAGAGGAAAACAAACCAGCACTCATGAGGTGGGGAGTCCCATCTCTACTGGAGTATAGGAGTAAGGAATACCCGCGCCATGAGTCATCATGAGAGTTGTCATCATAACTCTCACTAAAAGAAACACCCTGGTTCTTCTCCTCAGGTTATCAGTCATACCTCAACTTCCAAGAAGTTCCACAAGGGAGAAACCTGAAGCAGCACCATGTTATTGGGGTTATAACATGACATACGATGTGTCAATCGGACGCATAGTCTGTATGTTATAGGCATTATAGTGTCGATGGCCTGGTTGGATTCAGGCACGATCCATCCTTTTCACACTCTAACTTTCTCTGAAAGCCACGTGGAGTATCTCAAAAGGACCTCCTCATCCTATAGGTTCTGACACGACAGATGGTGTGTCAATTGGATGATCGATCTATAAGTTATATGCATTTTAGTACCGGGGGGACGGTTGGATTCATGTTCGATCCAACCCGTCCGTACTTCAAATGACACTGGTTAACCAAACCGGTCAAACCGTTGCGATCCATAGGAAAAAACATAATAGATGGACTACCCATTCGTCCAAAACGGATAGAAGGTGAAAAAGTTACATTTCACCGAAATAGGCGCAAACTGGGCCTTGTGGGGCCCACACATCGACCTCAACTTATATATCCTTAATTGGTCATGAAACATCCATCTTAATTTCAGTGTCTCAACGTCATGGACGGTTCGTACTTCCGACATCGTATGCGGGAGATATGTCATATACAAGATCCCGTAATAATAATAATAATATTATTATTCGGTGTTTCATGGACCTGAGCCACAAACCAGAATTTAGTATCAAACATTAGACTTCAATCGACCGTATTAACGATATGATTACATCGCCACTGACGGCAAGCCAATCGGATGTCGCACGCATGAGTTATGGAGGGTTAAAGATTTAATATAATTTTAAATAAATTATTTTCCGAGGGCTTCAGGTACCTGATCTGAAAACCCAAAAAATACATCCAATATTGGGCCCATAATTCCCGTCTAAATGTAAGGGTCGCACTGCAGCTGACGGTTCGTGAAAATGACGTCTCACAAAGAAGATTACATCAAAAAATGGGTTTCCCAACGAAAATAATAATAACCTTATTATATTATTATTATTTATAATTTAATTTAATTTCTTAAATTCCCAAACCCAAAATCCATGCACCACTAAAATTGGAGCCTACCTTGCCTTGAATCCATGCCTTCCATGCATAGACTTGATTGATTTCTCTTTTTATTTTTCTTTTTATTTATTTCTCTTATTTTCTATTCTCTCTCAAATCTCTTTTCTCCTCCAAAAATTCACGCTGCTACCCGAAAGGACCATGATTAATTCTGCACCAACAGCGTCGGCCGGAACTGCCACCCCATTCCTTGGACTTCCATGCTGATGATTCTCTGTTCCACTCATCTTAACGGCCGTCCGCCTTTCCGCCTTGCCGCATGCACCAACCGTGCTTCCTCGGACCACCTCGCACACTGTCGGACCACCTCCGCCTTTCCATCTAGTCCGCTATATCTTCCTTCTAACCCCAAAAATTATGATGATCACATATTCTTGATCCTCAGATCGATATCTCCACGTCTATATGTTACGCTCAAAAAAACATCGATGATTTGATGCGCTTAATTATTTGTTGTGAACGAACGTGCAGAGAATGTGTGAAGAATGAAATATAAAAGGGTCATGGACTATGTATGGATTGATGGCCATGTTTGTTTGGACATCATTTTTGAGAATCAAGAACACAACTAATTGGAAGGAAAATAAATATTTATCACACTTCATGATTTTCAATCTGAAGATAAACGAGAAGAAATAATTTTTTCAACCCATTGTTTTTCGATTCGTGAATTAATTCATTTAATTCGCGTTCAGCATGACAATTCAACCGAGTAAGGAATTCACAAAGATAAATCCTATCTCAGGTTTGGATTGATCGTTGGTGAAGATCGCGTTCATCAAGATTCATTTGGTGTTGATGAAGACCACAGCTGCACAAAGATGAGAAGAAGATGCTGCGTTCGTCGCTCTTCGATTCACCTATATTCGAGGCTTCATTGTTCTTCGTCTTTCATCAATGGGGAGAGGAGGAAAGGAGAGGAAGGGAGGTTTACAATCATTGGAAAAAGTAAATTATGAGGTCAACCCCCTCTAAACAAGGAATCTATAACATCTCGCTAGGATAATAGAAAAAAATTAAATAACTAAATAAACAATTATTTTATTATTTTATTATTCTCCCGTGATGGCGCATATGTCAAAAACCTGATGTGGAAAAAGGTTATTCATTTCTTTGGGTAAAACATACGTTCTAAGCTCATCGATGGACTAATATGTTTCATCTGAGTCCATGTTCTAGAGATATTTAGGTTTGAGATATTAAATGAATAAATAAATAATTTATTTTATCCATTTAATACATCTCCAACGAGCGAGGGGTCCAAACATCCCATGCCGACTTATTTTATGTCGCTCTTAGGGGAAACACTACATTCCAGACCAAACTGTGTTCTTGGATTTCTGATCTGATCAACCATTTAAGAGATATCTCCTTTTCATTAGTTAACCGCACGTGCGTAATATAAAAATACTTAAAATTTAAATAAAATTAATTTCGGGCACACCGGGTCTCAGAATTGCATGCCTTCTCAGGGCCCAGCTCTGGAAATATTCTTAGAAATATTTCAAAGTCTTATTAGGCCAAAACCCGGGTCTCTACAATGGAATTATTATTCCAAAATGATATCTCTAAATGGTTTCCAAGACCTGTTTGGTTGTTTTTATAGAAATTTGACTTGCTGGAAATTGTTTTAAAATAACACTAGTTTACATTTGATTTTATATGGTTTTGAGACTTGTTTGTATTTAGTTATAAACTGTGTTTGGATATTTTTTCGTATAAAATTTTTTATATAAATTCTTTACACTTTTTATCATAGTGGTATGAGTGGGGATATCATTAATTAAAACCTAATATGTTTTATATTGACCCATGATTTGGAACATTGGTTCTTTTTCACATGATATCTTCCGAGACATGGGAAAATGTAAATTATCAAGTGTATTTATCACAACCTTGTGATACTTGGGGTGTTTGGTGATGTTGGAGCATAGATATTTTGGATAATGGAAGTTGTGGTTGTCTTGGAGGTCATGTAGTTATATTACACTATTTACATTGATATATTATTTGTCTTATTCTATATTAAACATTGGTGAGGTGTTGTTATAAATATTATGGTTAAGTTTCATTGTATTTTTTCATGAATAAAAAAATGGTTGTTTGATTAGTGGTTTATTTAATAGAGGGTAAATAATCCCCCACATGTAGTTGAAATACTTTAGTATTTATTTATATACTTTGGAATATTGGGGATACTGATTAAGGCTGTGTAATAATTCATTACAATCTCATGCCAATGAGAATAAGTGGGTAATGACATTAATAGTGGGTTTCCATGTTATACACCAAGGAAGAGTGGTTCCATTATAAACCATGTAAGGGTTATTTCATTATAATCCCTAAAAGGTGGGGTACACTATATCCCACTAGTGAACTGGGTAATGATTTTTTTGAAAAATTATGTTCAATGTTGAACATGTTATTTATTCAAATTATAATAGTGATTATAAGAGTGATATGAATGAAATTTATCAAAGCATATACATGACTAAATTATTAATTCTAATGTGTTTGAAGAGAAATAAATTTTTTTTTGATCCATGTTATAATGATATGGATCCCCTTATAATATTATAAAAACCATTAATTATATCATAAAAACATTATATTTATCATATGATGACTGATTATATTCAATATTTAATAAAAATGTTGACCAAATCATGGAATCTGATACCACCATTCTTATGTTTCCTTATCATTTGTTTGTGAATAATTTTTTTATATTTGATATTAATAACAAGTTTTATAGATGTTAAGAACATAGTAGAGATGATGCAGATCCTTATGAAATAGTTGTTTATGTATCCCTGATTATATGTACAATTTTTTTCTAATTCTCTAAAACTAAAATACTAAATGATCTATTTGTATATTCGTGATCCAATATTTTAGTTTTATGTTATATGTTATTAAGGTTTAAAACATGATTATGATTATCAGTAACAATGAAAAAAATATACATATTATTTTTATCACTGTATATGGGAGTACAAGTTCAGGTACATCAGAAAAATAACAACAAAACTCACTATTTCTCATCCTATTTGTCCTCGTAGCACTAAAATATCACATTTTGATTTTTAGGGGTAATTCCAAAAGAGATTACCAAAGTAGAATATATATGTTATTATAGATCCTTTTAAAGATAATTTATTATTTAAACTCCACGAAATTATGAATAACATTATTTACATAATTATATATGAATGATTAATAATCATATATGTATTTATGTTAGTGGAACATATTTTTTATAAATCCATTATATCCTATGAACTTAAAGATACCACATTTTAATATAAATAACCCACCTACAAATATGCAATTAATGAAAATATATTATATTTAATGAATAATTATTTTTATATTAATATATGATATCATCTTCTTTCTTACCTCTAAATCTACTTGAAAAAGATAACATCAATCATTTGTATGTTTCCATGATCACTTCCATGAAGATATTTGATTAATTTTCAATTTATCTTTTAAATGGATGATCATAATGATATGATTAATATATATATATATATATTTATATATTTATATATTTAATAAATATGATTCAATAATGATTAAGTATTATATACCTTCTTTCCATTCTATATGTTAGAAAAATTAAAAATTCAACATGCATAAGTGAGAAACACTACCTCCATAAATAGCATATTTAATTTTTCAATTTCTTATTTGCAGGGTGGGTTCTAAAATTTTATATAATAAATAAAATTAAATACCTGAAATTAATTTCATTTTATTAATTATTTAACTATTTCATAACATATATGACCATGTTCAACACATTGATGTTGTTTTAGAGAGAGTGACCAAAGAACCATAAGTTTTCAACATAAGCAAGAACAATACAATGAATGGTTATTAAATAACTATTAAAATTAAATAATATTAAAATATTTATTAGAAAGGATATAACAATATTATTTATCATATATTTATTTATTATTCATGGGGTGATTATGTGTCCAAATAAGTACGAATCCATATTAAGTTTTTTTAATAATAATTTAACTTCAATGATACATATATAATACTATGCACAGAATTACATTTATATAACTTATACACAAAACCTTTAACATATAAAATGTCACAACACAATCCATTAAATGATATTGTTGTAAAGGGTGACAAATAATGACTCCTAAGTCCCACCTACTGTAGGCATCAGGTAGGCAACTAGAACTATGGGTACAAAAATCACACAATATACAAGAAATTGACCATTATAAGAAAACATGATCAGTAGAGATAATAAATCAACCCCAAAACTCCATTAAATAATATAAATAATCACAAAATAATCCCACAATGAATGTATAATAAATATATACGTAGATAAAAGTATCTAAATGAATGATAGAAAATAAAAGCAAATGTTGTGATGTAGATACAAAACCAAAGGTCTGATCTAGTATTGTTTTCCAAGGTCCATGATGTCCTTATTGTCATAATTAATTTTTTTTACATATATAGGGTGATAATACTAGTATTATCACTAGGAAAACACTATTTTCTCATGAAAATTGGATTAGATCACACTAATTCATCCATGAGAACACATCTGAACTTAGAACACATAAATATGTGAACCAATTGAAACCCTAACCCCCACGACTCTCTGTCAAAATAAATCATCCGTGTATAAAAATATAATATGAATAATATCGATGATATGGTACCCAGAACAACTTTCCCACTGATTTTCTACTTTCACACCCCAACATCGTACATCTTTGTATTCACACATCTTCCAAAAAAATCATATAATATCACATCGCCACTAAACACACATTTGACATCACATAACATATCACTCAAACACACATGGGCCATCACATCTCACCACATCACTACTCAATATAATAAAATTTGACTTATATACATCACACAATTTACTTGTCCTTCTCATATTTTGGATGTTGGAGTGGGGAAGAGTGGTTTGATATCTATCCAATCTCCTACTAGGATGTTTGAAAAAAATCATGTGACTATATAGGTTTAATCACATAGTGCTCGATGAGGGTGGCAGGTGCATAGAAATGTTTTAGGATAAAAATGTTTATATAATATCATTACCCCAAATGAAACCTAAGGGTTTTCAATAAGATCACCAAACAATTCACATCATTAACACTATCTAAACCACCCTAGAAAAATCTCAACACCACATAAACATTCCCTAATCCACTAACCACATTAAATTTCATATAATACATTTTCATGATTTCCCATATAATAACCAATCACATTTATTTAAGTCCATTTATTTATACTTCCCATTATTTCATATATAAACATTAATAATATAAAAAACTCTTCCCAGATAAATTCATTATTTTATTATCCATGTACGCCCATGTCATATGACAACCCCTATTCACATCCACCGTAACAACACCACATCGCAACCACACACAAGTACATATCACACACACATAGCACAAACACTTTTGTAAATATAATATCTAGGAAGGTGGACTCTTTACTTATACTTATTTATTATAAGTATATTATCATGGAAAGCCTTATTCTCATTGGGAAATAGGTTTATCAATTTAATATATGTGGTTATCCAATATCCTTTATTGAGTGAAAAAAACATCATAGAAGAAGGGTTTCATAGGATATCATATATTATGCAAAAAAACCCTAATGTCTATAATGTTCACTATAGAATCTAGCCCATACAATTAAAAATATTATTATACAAAAATCTGTACAAGAATGTTTCCCAAAAACCCTTCCACATCCATTTTATATAAACTAGTTTACTATCTAATGTATTCTATCATGAACTATCTTCCAAAAGATGAAAAAATAATAATAAACCTCCCGCACGATACACATAAATGTGAAATGAAGTTTTCCCTACCTTGATTTTCATACACAATAATGATTAAGAACAAAGTTGGTATGGGCATATGTGAAACCCTTATTGTATTATTATCTATCATCAATTATTTAAATTTATGAAATTATATTTAATTGAATCTAGACAATATAATGAAATGGTAATGAAATAAATCATCTATTACCTCCTACATATCTAGAATAATACAATGAAACTAATGGTTTGTCAATTCTATAAGTATATAATGAGATATGGATAAAAGAATATTAATATATTTAGGGGATTTATTTACTCTTCTTTTAAAAAAATTATAACATCAAATTTATATAATTTTATTATAAAATCACATTTAATTAATAAAACCAATTTTTTTAATGCCATGTGTTATGAAAATTTCAAATCCCATTATCATTATTTTAATCCAAATTTACTACATTTTCTTACTAATCTCACATTTATATCTTATTTAATTAATATTAAAACTTTCCTCATATTAATTCAATCAATCTCACATATTAACATATTTTTTTACACAACTCCCTCATTTAATTCTAAAACAATTACACATTTTATTATTTATTTTCATTGTTTATGGTTCACCAATTATAAAAAAACCAATTTAAATTGAATGTTTGTTTAAATTACAACATATAATTTCATTAAATTACATTATTTTTATTTTAAAAATATGACCTATATTTTAATATGGAATTTCACTATTTAATTTTCATTTAAAATAATTTAAAACATATTTATTTACCCAAATTTTTATTATTATCATTATTTTAATTAATTTCACTCATTAAAAATAAATTCATTCATTTAGCTCTCCTTAATCCTTCAATATATTCTACCCCTCCATCATTTTAATTCCTCACCCACTTATATTCCTTATATATTTTTCCCTTATCTCACGATATATTTTTTCCCTCTAATCACCATTTATTCACCTCTTATATTAAACACATAACCACCAATTACAATTTTTTTCTTGACTATATTGCAATTTTTTAAAATATAAAATTAATGTTTGAAAAAATAAAAACATTATTTTGATAATATTTGTTGACATTTCTTTATTCCATCATTTTCCTTCAAAAAATCATCATTTTAAAATTGCTCGGTTAAAAAAAATTTGTCCAAAATTATTAAACTATTACTTTATAAACGTTACTTATAAATCTATAAGAATAAATATATATTTACGCTCTAATATATTAAATTTTATAATAAATATATATAAATATATATATATATATATATATATATATATATATATATTTGATTTAAAAATGAATTTATACAAACATGCCTTTATATTTATATATAAATACATAAAACATTTCACAACCACAATTTTTTTTGCATAGTTTAATGTTCACAATACCCAAGTAATGATATATTTACACAATTATATATAACTTCTATATGATATGTGATAAAATGGACATAAATAGTGTTTGAATCTTATAAAAACCTATATGTAGTGTTATCATTTTTATATATAATATATTATGTAATTTTCATTAACAAATCCCATAAAAAACTGAATAAACATATTCTATATAAAAGAAGTAATAAATAATATATGATGTGATTGGTGAACCCTGATATTCTGACTCTTTTTAATGATTCTCTCTACAATATATCTAGTCACACATTTCTCTCAAACTAAAATCATAAATTACACACACACCAACTAGTCATGAGTCATATTTAATATACAATTACCGTTTATTCTATTAAATTCATCTAATCAATATTATCAATTATTAAACTACACATTTTTCACATATTATTTTTCTAATATAATTTAATATCCAAATTATTACCCATATATATATATATAGGAACACACACACAAATATAATATTCATATATATATATTCCCACACACATATATGTATTTATATAAAAATATAATTAATCTTATTATTCAGATTATATCATAATATATATATATATATAAATTTAATATATATATATATATGTATATATACATCCAGATATACATATACATATGGCTATATTTATATATATAATTTTGTAATAAAACTAATTTTTTAAACGTTTAATTACAACAAGAGACATGTAAATATCCAAATTTTAGCAGTTTTGTAATATGTGTATAATATTTATTATATCGCACATAATTTGAAATTTTAAAAAAAATTAAATTAAATTTTATTTATTTTATTATAATTAAATAAATATTAATAAATTAAATCATTACTTAAGACATCAAAAATAAATTTCAAACTTCAAAATTATTATTAATAAATTAACATATCCATTTTAATTCGCTTTCAAAAATTTCAAAAAAATCCCGAATCTCGGAATAACAAAGAAAAACCCTAGAATGATGATGTAAGGCACAATAATTTTCCAAATCATTAGATTAAATCCTAAATTCCCATATATTAAATGTATTTATTGGTTAACCTCATGTTTTCTATTTATGATATGTTTTGATTCAAATGTAATTAATGTAGTAAAGGTTTAGTTTACAATATCACTCTTATTGGAGACTATTAATGTGTAAAGATATGTTGAGAAAATACATTCTAAATATATACCTAAAAACCATGTATTTTATTATCGTATTTTTATTTATTGTATTTCCATTATCTTCTTCCACATTTCCCTATAGTTTTACTGATATCTGAAAAAAAAATCAATAAATATAGGCCTTATATTCTCTTATAGGATGGGAATATTTTCCTTCCCTATACATTATCTCAAAAAAATTGTTTCATCAAAATAATTAAAATAATATAAATATTTTAAATTAATATTAGTAATAATCTTAATATACATTAACAATGTTGTATACGAAAATTTTTAGTGATTTTTGATCAATTTGTATTTTACTTTTACAAAAAATGTAAAATGAAAGTTCATTTAAATATATATTTTGTAGATATATTTTACATATTCCATAATAATTATTGACTATTTATTTAAATACAAATGATTCTATTTTTATAAAATAAAATATTAATTAATTAATTTTTAAATATAAAAAATTAATATAAAAATAAATCTAAGATATATACTAAAATGATGCAAGTTGTTTCTGATTTGATTATTATCATCATATTAACAAAAATGATTCTAATGATTTAATGTATGTTCTTTTTAATTATTAATTTTCATTTAAATCACCAATTAAATATTTAATGTCAACTATTTCTAAAAATAATGTCTCATGAATTGATGATATCCTATAATCCTTCTATGATATAAGTATTATATCATTGTTTTGTTCACTCATTATATCATGCTCATGCACTCTATAACATTCAATTATTCATTATATATTATTTTTAACATTCATTGACATATTATAAATACCATGGAAATATTATGTTTTATTTAGATTATTCTAATATTTTTAACAAAAGGCCATATCAATATATGGTCAAAGGTGAAAAGGGCTTGTTAATAAATATTTTTAATTTTATGTGGAAATATTAATGTTCCATATTGTTTAATAAATTTGGATATTGAGTTAAATGTTGTGAATATTGATAATATTTTATTATTTATACTTAATATATTAATAATTAATAAGTCATATGTAATTGATAGGGGGTCTTATATGTATATAGCCGCATAATGAATTTTTTGGTCTCTTGGAGAAATAATAACGGGTATTTCAGGGTTCATGTTGGTCCCTATAATTATTATTTTATAGAAAAATCTGCTGAATATAAAAAATATGTATTGGGATAATGACATAATGGTATAAAAGTTTTCTTAGAATATAATCTTGATGCTAATATTCATTATATATATTCACGAATCCTTGATAAAAAGATCATAATAAATGACTATGAATTTCAATTTATAAAATTTTAGTTACTATTATCCATGGGCTTTCTATTATTATTTATTCCATAGATACTCATTGATGGCCATGTTATTGATTAAATGAATTGTGTATTGAGTTGTCACTCTACATTATTGTTGTGACTTATCTTGTCATGTCATCTTCCACTTTAGAAAACCCTTTCTGAGAATTTAATCACATGCATTAATTTTTTGGATTTCTTTAATATATTAATGTTTAGTCATTCAATGTTTTTTTCAGAATAAATTTTCATCATGTTAGGTTATTATTATTTATTTTAATATATATTTAATTTAAGGATATCATTTTCCAACATTATGATGATGTTCAATCCATTGTATAATGATCCCTTGAATCCGGTACCAACATAAAAAACATAGAATCTGGGTTACTAGATTTATGATTTTATAGTTGGTGTCAAATTATATTCCATAACACCCAATGGATGTATATTTTAGAGGAGATCATCTAGTATAGGAATTTCGATAACCCCATAAATTATTTCTTAATTTTTTCCATCATATAGATTTCCATTCCATTGATCAACATTAATGATTACTATAATTTAAAATTATATGTTCCATTATTTATAGATATATATATATATCACAGTGGAAGAAAGGGGAATCATCTCAAAATCACTGGTAAATGTTATGATTTCCAAAAAGATAAATAAAAAATTACTCTTGTAATTACAAAATAATTTCAGTCTATGTTAGAGTATATATATTAGGATATGAAGAAATAACCATTCTCACATGGTCTAAAATATTTTATTGTATAATAGTTATAAGATTTTGGTACTCATTCATGATGAACAAGCCTCCATACCTTAATTAAACCACTAATAAATTTATATATAAGTAATGAATAAATTCCTTGAGATGATATTTATGGAAATGAGATATAAAGAAAATAAAAATACAGTTCATTTAGTAAGTAGAATAAAATGGTTTCTTGATTAACAGTGGTTTTTGAAAAACAATACTCACTAAGAGGAGTAAAAATAATATACGAAATAAATTCTTTTAAATGTTATTCTGTTTTATATATATTTTCCTATGGAGGAAAATATGATATGAATAGGGAAATTTTATTTTCAATGCTTAATGAAAGGTAATATTTTGTGTTGTATCTGGTAAACAGTAGCATATTATAAATTCATGTTTTGGACAAAAAATTTAAAATAGAAATAAAAAATGGAAATTTAAATATTAGATTAATCCAAAAACATTAAGGGTTTTATTATTACAATAATTGGCATCATATCATGGTATGTTATAATTTTCTATTAAAATATAATGAAAATTCCATCATGATTACATTTTAAAAACAATGTAATTTCAGATTAGGATTATTAATTATCATGAAAAGGTAAATGTATTTAAGAAGAAGTATGAAATAGTTGAACATAAAACATGTTTCAATTATAGAAATAATGAAACTTGTAATTGTATAAAGGTAATTTAATTTTTTTACAATTACTACATTAAAGTACATAAAGTTCAATGATCTAATGGGAAAGATAATGAAATTAAATTTTAGTACAAAAATTGAAAAGAGATACAAAAGTAAATGAATATATTCCATATGTTTCATGAATTACATTCATAAAATGATAATGATATTTTTTTACCACTATCACTGTATACTATAAAATAGATATAGTTCAAGATAATCTCTTATCTATAATTCAACACACAATCATTGAAAGGGACATACATGTAAAATTATATATTTGTGATTTATTTGAATCAAAATTTATTTTTGATAAATATTCCCTATAGGGAAATAATATTTTTTTAAATTTTTCTAAGGAACGTATGTCCATCCCCACAATATTTAAATTTAATGATTGTTATGTGATTTAATGGAAGGATTCATATAATAAATATTTAATATTTAATATTTAATTTATTCAAAAATGTTCTATCATATAGTAAACTGTTTTAGTGATTAATGATTAATTTTAAACCATGCATGTTATTATAAGTGTCTTGTAGATATCACACCTTCATTAATTTTATACATTTTTTATGTTAGTTTCAATTATGATTAAAAAATTTTAAATTTAGTACATATCATGATATTAGGGAAATCACCGGTAAAAAACACATTCATAAAACATATATCACTATATTTTAATTGATCTCATAAACCTTTAAGTGTTTATTGTAGTTCATTATGATTGAAAATTCTATTTATGGGTTAATCATTCCAAAATATGTGATGATTTACCAATTTTATACTAATCATAACACACTGAGGGATGAAATAATTCTTTTAGAGTTCATTGGTATCATGTGAGTATATTTTCATTTAATTCCTCTTATTGGAGAAAAGGATAAAAAAATACCCCATTTTTTTTGTTCAACACTAGATTTTTTATTGAGTCACTTCTCTAATGAAAATCTCTCATGTTGAAGTCTTATAATGGTACAAATATTTTTTATTTATGATTAAATATATTCCCTACTCTTAAATTAGAAATTAAAATTTAGGATTGAAATTTTTAGCATGTCATGATATGCTCAAAATATATTCAGAATAGGTGGAAATGTTATTTTCAGGTGGGAGAAAGAGAAAAACAAAGATTTTAATTAATTAATATAATGTACAATAGAATTTGATATATTAAGCACTAATCATAAAGAAATATGATATATAATAGATATATATTTTTTAAAATATGATTGTTAAAACTTTTCCATTATATTTGATGATATGATTAAGAGTTACCAAAACGTGGAATAAATATATATAAAAGTTTTCATAATACATTTATATTGTTCAATTACTATGATTTAATTAGTCACCATTGAATGATATGAATGAAATCCCATAATTTAAATAACGACTTCTATTTAAGTGGGTTATTTTTATATTAAATCAATTTTACATGGTGTATATTAATTTCAATGATATAGTATAAAAATATATAAATTTAAATTGAACAATAGGATTCAATTTTTGGCTTTTTCACATAAAAATATATTTATTTAATTTATTTTTATTTATGGAAATTAATTATTATTGGGTGAAAAGTGAAAATTATCAATTTTATAATAATTTATCTTTTATTATAATTTAATATAAAAGTCATTCCTTCAATTTTTTTAAAAATATTCAATAGAATAAATATAATTTTTATATATACTATATAAAATTCAAAAATATAATTTCTATGTTAGGAATCTATGATTGAAATATTAAAGTTCAATGTTTATATATATATATATATATAAGTTATTGATATGTTTTAACCCTCAATAATGTAATAAAAATATCCATTAAACGTAATGTTTGTTTTAAAGTATAGTAAATCTAAATTTATTTTAAAAAATATAATTCATTCCATTAAAATCAATATTAAAAATTATTTTGGTAAAGAATACTTTTTATGAATAAATAATCATTTTTATTAAAATGCGTATACATTTCATTTTTCAAGTATACGTTAAAAGTAATATCATCCGTAACTGTGATTTTTTTATATCAATATCTTTCGATTTTATGTAACAGGATTTATGAAGAAAATAATTAATTTTAATTGTGAATCCACACGGTTTTATTAAATGTTGATAACACATAAATAAATTATTGATAAAAAAATTGTTTCAATTAAATAAATGATATGTGATGTGTTCTATTATGGTTATAATTTCGCAATGTTTTCTATCAAAATACAAATGAACTATTCTTTATATTAAGATTAAAATATGGAATATTTATAGATCAAGGAATAAAGAAAAATTGGCAAATTAGTTATAGAATTGCATATCCTTATGTGTTAATTATCACACACATTACATAGATTAGAATGTCATATTAGTGGTTTTCCCTACATAGGAAAATTACACTATAAAAATTCCCAGGGAAATATATAATAACATAGTTAAATTCTCACAAAAGTGTATTTAGTAACCTGACATCTGATGGGTAAAAAGGATCACATAATAAAATTATAATATATGATAGGTCGTGTAGGTGAATTGGAGTACCTAAACATTCTCCTACATATGAAAATATATACAGATGAGAACGAAAATTTTATGAAATTTTCATGTCATGAATAGAATATGTGAATTAGAAATGTAAGTGAATTTTAATATTTATTAGAAAGTTTCATGGTTGGTAATTCGATATTTTAGAGTGAAAATACTTATTGAAGTAATCAATGATTTTTTAGGGAAATTGATCTATTATCCACAAACAATGAACCTAGAAAACTAAAATAATAACGCTTGGATATTATTATTTTGATCATTGATATATTAATAATTTTAGGACGGATAATATTTCGATATTTTTTTGTTATGATTTTCTCGAATAATATAAATTAATCAATGTAATATATTTCTTATATCATTAATAAAAAGATTGTGTACATTAGTAATTATGGTTTCTCATAAAATATTAAATACTTGATACCAATGATCATTAAAGTTATTAAGAATTATTTGTCTAACATACTATATAGTGAATCAATTGATGATGTCTCTAGTTTCATTGATTAATAAATAATTAGGGTAAATAAAAAATGAATGATTTAGGTTGTATATTGAATAATTAATACAGACAAAAAGATAAATTTGATTTATGATACAAAATATATTATTGTTTTTTTTCATATAATGTATATTTATTTGAATATTAAATAAGTAACTATTAATAAAAGTTATGTTTTTTCACTCTGCGTTGTGAAAAATTAATTAAGTTGAAGAACTAACATAAGAACACACGAGGTTACGAATCAATGAATCAAAATGATGTTTTTTAAAGCTTGTTAGTTATGTTTTATTCCATTATTACAAAGAATATTTTCATAATAACTATGTTTATACCAAATTTACTTTCAAATTCCTATAATAAAAGTCATGTTATGGATTTACTATGCTTGTTATAATACACACGGATTTTTTAGTAGACCGTGTGATATTATATTTTATCAAGATGATTCTTTGGAATAGATACAAATTCTTATGTTATATTGAATGATATCATATATATTACAATAAATAATATGTGGTGAATTATAGATTAAAAAATTACTTTTATATGAATGAAATATAATTAAAATAATTAAGCTAAAAACTTATAAAATCCTCACATGAAATTAATCTTACTTATCCCTCGATACGATTATCATGTTATCAAAATCAAGTTGATTATGAAAATATCAGAGTATATATATTAAATTTAAAAAAATACAACTACATTGGAGTACATAGAATAGTAATTACAGATATCATAATCATAATATATAGTGCAGAGTATCATAATCACAATGATATCAAAATTACATGGATATAGTAATCAAATAATCTGCAATTTAAAAGAGTATACAATTTGAATTACAACACATTGAATTGTAATAATTTGTTTATCTTATGAAAATAATTTTATGATAAACCAAATAAAAATAGGAATAAAATAATTTATTATATGAAAAATACAATTAAAACAATTTGTATACGATTCTTTTAACCCAATGATATGGGTTTTCAATTAACATTAATGATGTTACCATGTTTTATACTTAAAAGGATGTTTTTCCTTCCACATAAAGGAATTTCATTGACATGATGATCGACTATTATTTCATCCAATCCCTATAATCCCTCAATATGATATATCATCTTTGTCTTACTTTCCCCACATGAAAATGATAAATAAAATGATATTATATTTTTCCATCTTACCACTAGTATCAGAAGATTAGATAGATAGGATCTATCTTTCGTTCCTCACAAAACCTCGATCAATACAGTGATAATATCCTCCATCTTGTTATCCCCATAATTTCTTGATCGTACCCACATAATCAGACACAACAATTACAAAATAGAATATTATAAATGATTAACATGATTAGGAACAACATGTTTACACTTGGAATCTGCATACCTCATGAAAAAGAGACCATTTCAAATGAAATAAATCCACATAAAACACTTTTAATGACATATTTTTTTAATAACTCAAACTATGGTTATCTAGAAACTCCAACGGTTATATTTCTATGAGTTTTCTACAATGACATATAAACCTTGTAGAAGACAACTTCGTATAATAGAAGACAAGGAATCGTATTAATAAACTATATATTCAGAAAAAAATGAACTTCCTAAATTTAGATTTTAGTTTTCCTTATTAATATTTTAATCAAAAGGTTAGTTCAGTAGACATACTTAAAAGTTGTCAATATGATTATCTTAAATAGGGTGACTACGATTTATTCATTATCAGTGTTATTCTGATGCTGAATTATTTGATAGCGTGATTTAAAAAACCAATTCATTCATGTATTCTGATAAAAAATGTGTCTTACTATATTGGATTCATGGAAATTAAGTTTATCATATGTAGGAAACATGAATTTATAAATCATTATATTTTATAACTTATTCTATATATGGTGAAATATTTTTATCTAGAGGAACAAGTTATACACATTTGAAAAATAAATTTAGTATTGTAAATTTAAATAAAGTTATATTGATTTCCACATGAATAGAAAGTTTATATCTAATACATCTAAATAAAAAATATTCCCCTTTGGGAATAAACAAACCCAAAATAATAAAAAAATAAATCTAAAAAAATAAGAACACATTGATTTTAGAAAACATTATATTCGTAAATAAAACATTATTCTTAACTCCCCCTATGATTATAAGTATTCTAGATATGGTAGATAGAGTGATGAATATAATAAAATATATTTAATACGTTATATAACCTTAAGAAATAAATTATTCCCATATTTATAATAACTCCCCTATAAAATATTGAATTTTCATTTGTAGAAATATATCCCCATTTTAATTTTCAAAAATTAATGCGGATTTTATTAATTTCATTTAATGATAATGAATAGAAAAGTGATTCTATTAAACATTATATTATATTGAATTAACAAACAATAGATAATAATTTTTATGAAAAAATAAAAAAACAATTAGATGAAAGAGTAATTAATTCATAAAAATGTATTTAAAAATTGTATCAATATTTTAAATCCAATAAGATTTCGGAAAAAATAGTCCTTTTTCATGCGATCAGTATACACTAACATTATCTTTTTTATTCTTTGTAATATTTCATCAGATTCCACATCTGATATTTTAGGATCAGGTTTTCAATATTGATATTGTTTACATTCTGGGAAACATAACCTTCCCAATCTATAAGGATTGATATATCATATACAAAAAATATATTTTAGAAATTTCTAGCTTCAAATCTCTGAAATTGATTTTAAGAGAATCAATTTCATTAGTCTGGTCATCATCCTGATCATTGAATTATTCAAAACAATTCATCGTTTTGGAAAATGTTTTAATTGACATAAGGATCTAAATAATTCAATCACCAAATTTGTAATCACTTAAAAATGATTATTGTGGGATTTAAAATTAGAATTTACATCATGAGGCCTTTTCACCACTGTATTACATGATTTCATAGTGTAGTTGAATTTTCCTTGGAAGGTTTTTAAAAATATCTCTATATGGATAACTGATTCAATTATAATTTTAATTGATTCCAATTTTTATGAAATAATGTTCCATAAAAATTGAATTATTGATTCTATTATTGGAATATAAGGAATAATCCCCTACAATATTTTGAAATATTGAATGATATAATCGAAAACGTTTATATAAATAGTTCCAAAATAATCTATTAATTTTTCTAAAGATAAGGATGGGTTGACATGAATTTTTCCAAAAGAAACATGTTTTTTCCTAAATAAACTATTGATGATTTCTTTTAAAATTTTTAAAAAATTATGGGAGTATCTTTTTAATTGAATAATTCAATAAAATATATCATCAGTATTTAGATTTTAGAATTTTTTTCTATAAAACCATATCCTCCCCATCACACTTTCATGAAGATGATTATATTTATCATATTGAGGAATATTCTTCTGCATTTTATGATTCATTATCATTTGTTTTTTAGGATTATGTTAATGATGAATATACTAAGGGTGTTTTCAGAATGAGTTTCTTTCTTATTAAATTGTCATCCATATTTCATATCCTTATCCTTTTAATTATATTTTTTCCATTCATCATCATCAATATATTCATGAACATCCCCTTCGTGATCTCCTTCTTTAAATTTTTAGACATATATTTAATCTTTCATATAATCATCTTTATGTACCATTTAATTCTCAAAATTAATTTCTAAGGAATATTTTTTGTGGTATTGATCCAGATTATGCACTTATTTATCAAGATAGTCATCAAGATAGAGTGTTTTTTCTAAAAAAAATCCATTAGGAAATTGGTGCCAAATATTTTTCTTTAGAAGTTGATAAAAATAATTTTTTTGAAGAATCTGGTTCTAATATTGTTTCTAAATAAACCAGTACCAAATTTTTTCTATGTTACTACGGGAACTAAATCATGAATAGTTGATTTTTTTCTTAGGCCTTTTCCTTGGGTATCAACAACATGAAATGAAAATTATTCTTTAACTACTAACCCTATATCATGGTTTGGTTAATCATAAGGTAAAACTATATTTCCTAATGTTATTTCTGCATCCATCACCAGATTATCATATATATGAAACTATCAAAGTCTCTGTATTTGGTTCACCTTTTTAGCTTCATCCATAATATTTCTAGCACCATGAATTCTTATTGACATAGCCTTAGCTAGGTCTAATCTAATTTTAGGAAGATTTTTAATCTGTCCACTTTTATGTATCTTCCATTCCCTAAAAAATCATCATAATCTATATTTTAATTATTTTTTTAACCTCGTATTTTGGAGGTGAGGATTCTTCTTTTCATTCCATTTACTTCATTTTTTCTGATTTATTTGAGGTTTTTAGCTCTAATTAAATAGTGGTTGGTTTCTAGAATAGACTTCCTAGTTTTCTCATGAAATATAAACATCAATTTTTTATAGCATATTCATTCATGAACGAGACATTCTCCCAAATATAATGAGAATTTTTTTTAATATTGAATAAATTCAAAAAATCCATAATCATATTTCTCTAAAAAAACTACGAACTTAATAATTTTTTATTTTATGGAAAATTTTATTAACAATCTTGATAGCCAGGAGCTAAAATTCCAAAAGTTTAGTCTTCCTCACTTTGAATAAATAATCAAATAAAATATATCTATGAATTCAAATTTGTCTGGATATCCTTTTATTGGAATTAAAAAACCATGCATCATCAAATCTATAAGAAGGTTGTGTCATGTACAATGGGAAAATTTTGAATTTTATTAATCATAATAAAACAAAAATTCCATAGCTTCAATTATATTAGAATATCAATGGGAATCACATAATTTATGATATGGATAATGATAATATTTATAGATAGTAATCGAACTATTTATGATAGTTTCTTTGTTGATAATTGGTATATTATTCCATACATACTAAATAAATACATATCTTTTGGTTTGATAAAATTTAAATAATCATAAAACTAATGGATAAGTTCGAGATAATATTTATCAATTTCATGATCATCTATTTTTACACAATATGATTGCCATCAATGAAAACTTATATCCGTTTTAAATAAGAGTTTTAATTGTCAATGAAATAACTTTTTACTAAACATTATATAAATAAAACCCTTTTTTGGTAATTATGTTTCTTAGCCATCAGATTGGTAGTGAATACCACTATCTGATGAATAGAAACTCTTCCATACTTGGGAATTTTTATAGAGCCACAATTTAGTGCCTAATATCATGATAAATTGATTTGAGATATGGGGTTACCTTATTTATATTGGTGATCGATATGAAAATTAGACTTCATAAATAATACATTGTTTGATTATATTGGACATTTGAACAAATGGTTGAAAACAACAAAATTAAAATTTAAATAATTTTCAATCATTAGGTTTTTTTGAAAATTTATTGTCTTTGTTATGGATAAAAATAATTAAATGAAAAATAGTAATAACAATCTTAATTAATCATAATAGAAATTGAAATAACATCGGATGAAAATAATTATTTTTATTGTATAAAATATCTTTGGTATAAATATCATGTTCTTCTTGAAAATTTTAAACATAATAATATGTTAGTTTTGAAAACATTTAATATGTTGTTTTTATATGTAATGAGTAAATAGAATTTTAAAAAAACCTTCAAATGTTTTATAAAATCATTACATAATTTTATTACTTAATAAAAAAATATTATAATTTAAAAAAATCATCAAAAAATATTGGTTTGGAATATTTATAATTTTTTATGAGTCTAATTTTATCATTAGGAATATTGCCTCTATAAATTATATAAATAATTAAGTGTGTTAAAAACTAATCAGGATTAAGGATTTATTAAAACAATTTTATTAAAATAATGACTAATAAATGTACCCCCACCCCCTATGAATATGAGTAAATAAATATAATGGATATGGAAAAAATTAAAATTAGATAATAATTGTCTTTTTACATTGTTCATTCCTAGATTCTGTTTAATATATTCAAATCTATCAGAAGGTAAAGGTCTTGTAAAAATATCATCATTTTTTCTTGCATTCTGATAAATTTAAAGATTGTATATCCTTTAAGTTTGTGATCTAAATTAATGTGATGCCTAATATATTTCTGTTTTGATCCAGAGTGATTAGTATAGTTCTTAATTAATAGAATTAATCTAGTTTAATCGCATAGTATTTTATTTTTTTAATAGTCATTTCATGATCAATTAGTGTGTGTTTCATCCAAAACACCTGATCACAACAACTTTTTTGTTTCTACATATTCAGATTCAGTAGTGGTATGTGGTACTGAGTTTTCTTTCTTACATGACCAAGAAACTAGTGAATCTCTATATAAAAGACATGCTCAAGAGGAACTTTTTGGATCCATTCTACTACAGCCAAAGCCACCATCTAAAAAATTAGTTGAATAACATTTACATAATAATAGAAAATTCATAAATCCTTAGTTCCCTTTAGATAATGAAAAATTAAATTTTCAATGTTCATATGGCATTCCTTTGGATTTTCATGATATATTTCACATAATTATCTCAAAACATTAGGTATGGTAAGCCACCAATTTTGTAAAGTAAGTATATGATCATACATCAAAAAATAATTTGATCAATTGGTTTCCTAACCTCATCAATAGATAAAGTATTGTAGGTGGAAATAGGAGTACTATAACTTCAATAATATTCAAAACTAATCATTTAATGAATATATTTTATACACTTATATAGGGATATAAAATTATGTTATGGTTTTATAGAAATTTTATAACCAAAAAAATATGTTAACTCACCCATCATAGTCATTTGAAACACTTATTTCATATGATTCAAAAATGAATATATTAAATATTTTTGAGATGATCAAAGTTTAATGCCATCAATATAAATTTTTTAATCATAATGCCTTCCTTAAAATTCATTACAAAATGATTTGGATTAGTAGTCCCATTAAAATAATTATTTTGTAAAAAAACTGTTATTAATTTTTCATAACAATCTCAGGGGGCTTGTTTTTGTCTGTAGAATGTTTTTGAATGTTTAAAAATATAATAAGGATTTTTTTATCATCAAAAAATTTTTTTTAAATAAATGTTAATCTTTTAAATATACATTAATAAAATCAAACTTCGCATCCAAATGAAATGGTTTGGAATTGAATAATGATACAATGGATAGTAGAATATGAAAAGATTCAATTTTTTCTACTGGAGAATGTGTTTCGTCATAATCAATTCCCTCATATTTTTCATAAACACTAGCATGCAGACTTGAATTATTTATAATAATAATTCCATTTTCATCACATTTATTATTAAATACCAATTGTACTCCAATTACTGTTTTTTCTTTATGTCATTAAACTAGGTTCCAAGTATTATCCCATTGAATCCATTTAGTTCATCTTGAATGGAATTTATAAAATCCTCATCACCTAAATCCCAATTTGGATTTTCCAATTCAAATTGGGAAAGAAAATAAATGTGTTCTACACCATTTATTAAGAAAATTCTATTCCTAACTATTTTATCAATATCTGCAATGATACATTCACTAAGATGATTCCTAAATAACACTATATTTATTGGGGTTTATTAGACCACTTCAACAAAAACAGTTATAAACTCTTCTTAAAAAAAATATAGAAAAAATTTATATAGTATTTTTTATAAAAATATATTTTTATATCAGAATTTTGAAATAATATTTTTAAAACACATTCAGGGATTTTGGTTGGGATTGTTTAAAAACAAAAAAAACTATTTCATCAAAATTAACATGTAATTTTTCCCCAACAGAAATATAATTGTTATTAAAAAAATATATTCTGTTGTACTGTTGGAATATACTACAAATATTCCTTCATTTAATTTGGGTGTGAATTATTTTAAATTATCTTTTATATTTTTGACTAAAAAAATTCATACAAATACATTGAAGTATGAATATTTTGTTTTTAAATTTGTCTCTAACGCATATGGTGTTTTAATAATAAAAAGTCTTCTTAAAAATATATTTATAGTTTAATAAGTAGGAATTATCACTTCATCCCCAAAATGATCATAAATTTAGAAAATACTCATCATGGTTCTTGTTATTTTTTAAGAATATGATTTCTTCTTTCAAAAACACCTTTTTGATGAGGAATTCTAATGGGTAGTTATTGTTTTTGTAATAAATTTCCTACTAAAAAATGTTCCAATAATAATAATTTTCAAATCACCCTAAAGGTTAATATTAATAATTTTCAAGGGAATATTATTATCATTTGTAATTTTGGAAAAAAATGTTCTAAAAAAACATCATGTTTAATTAGTAGAATCTACACCCAAATATATCTAGTGTAATCATCATCCAAAAAAAATAATATTTTCCACAAATACAAATAGTTTTTGTAGGACTGAATGAATCCATGTTCACTAACGATAAATAATGAGATGTTCAGAATTAACTAATAGACATAAAATTAGACATATGTTTCTTTCAAGGTTGATAAGGGTCATAGTAATTTAAACAATCAAACATAAGATCTGATATATCATTAATAAGATTTTTCACAGTAAAGTTACATATTTTCCTATGATTAATGTGTCCTAAATTTGTTTTCCAAAACCATTATTGTAATTTTATTTCCCCAATAAATTTTAAATCTTGGATCGTAAGGTATTCTCTATTTATATTGTATACATGATCATGCGAATGGGTAGGAAGAATATATTCATCCTTGGAATTGTGTACTAAACATTTATCAATTATTAAATTTACATGGAATCCTTAACCACATAATTGACTAATTATTATAAGGTTTTGTTTGATTGCTTTGACAAAAAAACTATTTTAAATTAAAGTTTTACCAAGAAGAACAATATTACCTATAATGATAATCTCACATTAAAAATTATCTCTAGATGTATGTTTTCCTACTCTATTCTTGATAATATTTTCAAGGAATTCATTTTTAATAGTCATACTGTAAAAAAAACAAATCCATGTACCGAGTATATTTTTTTACATCCTTAGTTTTCTCAAAAATACAATATAAAATTTTAAACCCAATATTTATTGGGTTCATGAAATTATTTAGACTAATTTTTTTGGAGTCCACATTTTTTTTGACAAATGGGCCATGTGAAAACCAATGGATTTGATCTTATTAAAAAATAAGCTTTTAGAAGAAGTTATTGTTTCTAAAACATTTTTCCACAAAATCTTTTTAAAAATATTATGGAATCTTAGATTTTAATGAAATATAATTTTGAAGGTTTTTGGACATATTTTTAGTTTCAAATGTTTTCTTATCTAGATTATTAAAATGATCAGATACATCATTTGAATAAATATTTATCATATAATATTATTTTGCATGTTTTTACAAATATTTCAGTTTTAATTTTGATGTAACATATCAATGTGAGAAATATAATTATAATCAGTAGTAGTATTATCTTATAATGAAGAATTTTTTATAGATAATATAGATTAATTCACATTAAAATAAATATCTATTAAATAAATGTTAGAAACAGATTCAACTATGTGAACCTTTTTTATAATGAAATAATATTTAGTAGATATCTAGAATGAAGACCAATATTCATGTTATCAAGATATTTATTATTTTATAATTTTCGAAATAATTACCTTCAATAGCACTCTATGATTCAATATGTTTGGAAAAAAGTTCATTTTAACTTACAAAACATCTTATAATTCCTATCTGGATGTCTATCCGTTCTTTCTTTTATTTTTAACATGGGACTGAAAGCTTTATATGCCTGTCTCATTTTTCGCACATAATAAGTAACTTTATATTATTTCCATTAATTCATGTATTTTTTGTTTTTAATATAATGGTATTGAAAATACATTTACCCAAATTCTTTTTCATTATTCAAGAATGATTTGAATGTTGGGTTCCAAAATGTTCTGACTTACTAGAGTCAGATTGAAAAAAAAGACCCCCTTTTTTGTTGACATAATAAATTTTTAGAAGTGTGATATTTTATTAAATATGATGTTGTAATAAAAGAAGATCCACCATTATTCATCCTTTTTTATCATCTTCCCTATTTATCCTACCCTCATATTGCAGAAGGGTTACAAATAAATCATCAAGAGTTTGATTTTTTTATCTTCTTTCATTTATAAATGGTTTTAATATAATATTCACATTCAAGGGGGGTGATATTAATTATCATATCTACAACAAAATCATCTCATTATCCTTTCTTTCCCATATATTTTATACCATTTAATATTTTCATAAACATTTGATAGACCATTTCAATAGATTCAATAGGTAGAAATTAAATAGCTTTAGAGTTAACTCTATGAATTACTATTCTAGCTTCAAAAACCATTGAAGATACTAAATATATCATTAATAAAATTTTATATATACTATTAGTATATTTATAGAATGACATATTTCTATATATGCTTCTTTTCATGTAGATTATTAAGTTGTTTCTTACTATGTAATTCAATTAGTATTCATTATTTTCCAGATTTTTAAATATAGTAATATATGTCCCCAGCCTTAAACGTTAAATAATATTGAATTATGTTAAAATTTCACATTTAAGAACAATATCTTTATAGATTTTTAGAGAATTTGGACATAAATATTACATTATATCTCAAATATTACAATGTAGATACATCTATTCAGAATCCATTTTTTAATAAAATAATAACTCTTTAAAGAAAACATGAATTATTTTCTTGATATAATTATTCTTTAATTTTTAATTTATCTCACCCTTCCTTATACTCTGTGAAAAAATATATAAAAAACATGAAATGATAATAAAAAAACAGATTAAAGCATATAAAATTAGATAAAATTTGTCAAAGAATAAATACAAATCAAAGAAATCATACTTTTCAAACGTAAAACATAATCTCTTTAACATACATCACAAAAGCATCTGATTTATGAATAACACATTGAAAATAGTAATCATAAATGTAACTTGTGGAATCCATAACAAACATAAATTGTAGCTTTCATAGCTACGTAGGGTGTTACGTTTGGAAAACCCATCATAGAATATTCCCAAAATCACTTATGAGAAACAATAACGTTTACCTCTGTCATGTTACACAATTTAGTAGAGATCTATATCAGGATCACCAGCCCATGGTTTTACCAAAGAACCACCCATATAATTAAACCATTACCTAGAGGAAAATATATTCATGACACATAAAACAAGCAAAATCAAAAGATAAAATTTCTATATTCCAATCACAATATAAAATTTCAAGATACTAAAATAATCAATTCATATAAAACATTAAAAAATAAAAGTTTTGAGTCAATGTGTACAATACCACATTGAAACTGTTTAATAGAATTTAAACATTAAAAAACTCATATCCATAAAACTAAATCTTATAAATAATTTATAAAACATGTACATGAAAGAGAAGGGTTTATATGAATGAATATTTAAAACATTATAATGATTTTTTAGTTAAAGAATACCTTATCGCTTGAGATACAATTGAAATAAAAATAATTAAATAATAAAATCAAAGGAAACAATAAATATAATGATAATATAGAAATTAATGACACAAAAAGTCAACTTGGTTATATACTCACCTTATAGTATAATAAAGGTGCACAATATCATGATATTCCCTAATAAATGGAGATTTAGATGTTGTCACTTATGAAAATTTGACAGTCTAACAGTGTCGCTGAAAATATAGAAAATGATTTGATGAGATATAAAAGGGTTCCTAATCATATGGAAATAATATTTATATCCATAAGTAAATAGATGAACATATGATGACATAATAAAATGGAAATTAAAATACATAACATAAAAGAAGTTTTTGACTAAAAGATTTTGGTGAATGGATCCATTACAAAGAACATTTTGTAAATAAATTAGATAGATTATGTTTATTCAGTATATGGAGAAAAAATAAATTTATAAATAAAATACATGACATCAATAGTCATTTCTCACTTAATCTTTGTCTGACATAATAATGAATTAGAAGATTAACCCAATGAATGCAAATTAGGTTATAAAGTTCCCTTACCTCAACTCTGGATTTTCTTGTTTGACCCATGTTATTCCAGAATAATAAAATTCAGTTAATTACTACTTTCTTAAGAACATTTTTCAATTTTCTTATTCCTTTAATGTTAGTTATTACCTTTTTTATAATAATTAGTTTATTATCTGAGTTCATATCAGACACTTTGTCGATATTCTGAACACGAGTAAAAAATAAACATGTTATAATTACAAATTGTCCATGTGTTCAAAATTCCATTATCTTCATAACTGTATTCATGATTTAAATATCATATATATCCATTATAAATATATTTATAATAGTCCATAACATTTGGATATAAGTAATGAAAATCAATGTTCCTAGAGACGGTAAGTCGTATGTATCATGAATGCTACTATCATTTCCTTTTCACATTTGAAAGAATGAAAAGAAAATTATTCATAGGTAAATTATAATTCTAGTATAATAAAATATTTTATATTATTTAAATATGTTAATTAACTCCATATTTTATACATTCCCTGTATGGCATGAATGTTTCATATCACTTTGAGGGGGTGGTAGTTCCCACTTTCTCAAATGAAATTATCATATTTACCAATTCTAGAAACCATAATGGTACAATGTAAATGAAAAATACAGAAGGATAGAGACAATATAAATATAATATATATCACATACAAATATAGTTCCATCACAATTTCCACCATCATAGGTTGTAGGAGATAGTTGATCATTCAACGTTTAGTGAGGCAGTAGTTCGTTGTTCATAGAAACAATATGATTGTTACCATTAGATACAGGTGGGTGTAAGTGTAGTTATAATAATTATAATAATAAAAACCTATTATATTGAGGATAATGGTGTTGATATAGAAACAAATAATAAAAATATAATAGGGAGTTGAAAATTAAAAACAATGGAATGAAATTTGAGAGAGTATTTTACCTCAAATCGGGTAACTTCTTTTGATATGAGCCAACAGGTTCTCTATAATTGATGTATGCATAATGGAAGGCATCTAGGAGGAATATATGGATTCTGGGAGCTAATTTGTGAAAATTTTGGAATATCCAAGGGGCTTGAGAGGTGTGAGAAATGGGTTATATGTGATGGACATTTATAAGAGGGAGGTGGGGCTCTTTAGGAAAGCTTGAATATATTATTTTATAATAAAATTATTTTCAGTTTAAAAAGGTCGAAAAAATATTTAATTCTATGATAAGGTGAATATAAGCCAAAATAAGATCATAAAACAAAAAATGGATTGGTTTTGGATATATTTTAGTCCTTATCTTTTTTATTAAACCCTTTGAAAACTTATTTAAATTTTACCATGCCTTCATGTATATCCAGAAAATGTAGTTAATATATTCACAATAAAATTTAAAGAGACCCCAAATGAATCATTAATGACATTTTTAAAATCATATATGTCAATTGGATGAATCTTATATAATTAGGACTATTTTTTCATTTAATAACATATTAATTGATTAAAAACTCATTAATTTCAACTCATAAACTATTCATATCATGATTTTGTTAGAAATCAAAAACATCATGATTATAATGAAGACCCTTAATTATTTCAAATATAAAAAGTCATAATTCTCTCTAAATTTGTGGAATTCATATATAGTTTGAAAATAAATTTATTTTAATATTTATAATATATTTTATTTAAAACATTCATTAATGAGGTAATCATTACATCGGCATAGTTTCAAAAATAAATTTATTTTTTAGAGGATTAAAATTTTTAATCAAAATATCATGATATATGAAATCATTTTATGCTCTTATGGACTGTTTATACTCGAAACTACCACATATATAACCCTATATAAAATTTTTTTTCCTAAAAGATATATGTTAAAGGTACATTTTACTAAACTTTAAAATAATTTTTATAATGTGTCATTTTTTCATAAACGTGGCTCTATGGGGTCCCAAAATTGTCCCTAGGATGCCAATGGTCCGAAATGTATCATCCAATAGGGTTAGGTCATGTGTTAGGGAAATTTAATATTAATATAATATTATTTTTTACCCGTATTTACCAGATTTTCTTTTTAACCACGTTAAATAAAATATTCACAGAAGTAACTATTGTTAATGTTTAAAAATAAAAGATACATATTTACACAATTCGTAACTCTAGATTCCATATATGGAATAAATTTTTTTATATTCTAAACACATAAGATGCATAAATTAATTTAAAATTAATTTTCGTTGTCAAAACCAAAAAAAAAAATGTTTTTAAGAAATAATAACAATCAAACGATTGACACTTGTTTAAATCCAATTTCAATGTATCAATACTACATAAGACCAATAATGGATTAAATAGTAAATATATGATCTAATTATACATTAAACCAAATTAAAAGGATAATATATCTATATAAATAAATTAAATTAAATGATATTTTTGACTTAAAATGAAATAATTTTCATTATTCATTACATAATGAACTTTATCAAGAAATTATAAAAAATTTACACAATGTTATTTTTGATTTCCCCCTTCTAAAGATGAAGATTATTATTTCAATTAGAACATATAAAATTGAAAATATATAGTTAAAAGTGGTTCTCTATTAAGAGATGGGAACACAACATTTACTGAATATTAGAGTATTTAATACATAAACTCAGATTCATTCTTATTTTAATCCTTTAAATTTATTCAATAAATGTATATAAATTTAAAAAAAAATTAATAATATTTAGTTAGTTCCTTTCATTCCCACCAATACAACCTCTAAGCATTAACTGCCATTTAAAATAGCATTGAATTAATATTTTTCATATGGCTCAGCCTTGTGTGCAACATGAGATTTCAGATAAACCCATTGTTGTGTGTCAGGTATGACATCAAACATATAATCCCATATAATGTAAAATTAATATTTAATTCCCAAATATTACTAAATAAGAAAATTTCATATCATTTATTTACCATGGATGTTACAACCTTCCCCCATTTTGGAAATTCTATCCTCACAATTTTTATTCTCTTATCAATTAATTGGGGGTATTTATCCCTCATACCATTATCTGATTCCCATGATTCATCTTCTAACTTATGAGGTTTTCCAAAAAACCTTTACCTATTGAATTACCTTATTCCACATCACTTGATATCTATGGTCATGAATGTATACTGGTTGTCCCTAATAAGAAACCTTCTCTTCCAACTAAACTATCTCTGGACTCAAAACATAATATGGATTTAGCATATACTTTCTCAACATTGAAACATAAAAAAACATTGTGTACATAGGATAAACATGGAGTTAATGCCACTATGTACACAACTAATTCAACATTCTCAAGGATTTCATTGGGTCCGATGAACTTCGAACTCAACTTTCCTTTTTACAAAAACACATCACACTTTTCTATGGAAAAACATTGAGAAATACATGATCACCTACCTCAAAATAAATATAATTCCTCCATTTACCCACAAAACATTTCTTCCTACTCTGAGTTGTTCTAAAGTTCTCTTGAATCGTCTGAACTTTCTCTATCATCTGTTCTACCAATTATGGTACCATCAACTTATTTTCACCTACACTTTACCAAGAATCTGGAGTTCAACACCACTTTTTATATATTTCCTTGAATGGTGTCATCTGTATACTACAATAAAATCTGTTATTATAAGAAAACTAAACCAAATAAAGGCATCGGTCCAAAATTACATGGTATTCCATTTAGAAAGCACATAGAATATCATCCATTGTCTCAATTGATCATTTTGAAATCCAATCTGATTGAGGTTGAAAAGATGAACTAAAATTTAATTCTGTACCAAACGTCTTCTGAAGTCCTTTCAAGAAGATATAATTAAACCTAGGAACAAGATCAGATACAATGGAGAGGGTAACTCCTTGCTGTTGGAACCATGGTTGTTCTATGCAGGAATTGGAGTTTGGTTTGTGTTTGTTGTCAATCCTCAGTGGAAATTCCAAATGTGTGCCAGCAAAGTAATCATACAGTTCGAGCAGACAACAATATTGAAGAGGCTCACACAAAAAGGAAGTGGTGCGCGAAATTCAAGAGGCTTGCACGAAATACTTAATTTGGGCGCGGAAAACAGCGGGATGTGTGAAATAGTCAATCGAGGTTTTTCATGCAAATAGTGTTTCAAAATCAGATTGGTGAAAAATGGCAAAGGCATGGGATGAGTGGAAAATAAGGGATGTGCGCAAAATACTTCAGTTGGGTGTGAAAAACAACATTGTTCACGAAATAGCGGAGTGAAGGTTTTCACGCAAATAATGTTTCGGAATCAGACCATCGAAAAATGTTAAAGACATGGGTAGCACGAAATATCTGGAGAGGTTCTCGGAAAACGAAAACTGTGCGAAATAGTGTGCGCTAGATGAGAGGTTTTCTGTGCAGATGAGGATTTTGCGCACGGGGGTCTCTGTCACCTATAAATATGAGGTGACCCCCTTCATTACGGTGTGTGGAATACTTAGAGATGATCTGTGGTCTGATGCATGAAAAAGGATAGCGTAAAGGGG
This sequence comes from Viscum album, assembly GCA_963277665.1. NCBI lineage: Eukaryota > Viridiplantae > Streptophyta > Magnoliopsida > Santalales > Viscaceae > Viscum > Viscum album. The sequence goes on from OY728122.1 coordinate 1,975,470,489, forward strand.
CTTGCGCGAAATATTCGGAGTTGCGCGAAAAAGGAGATTTTTGTGCGAAATATTTTTCCGCACGAAAAGTAAATTTTGCGCGCAATAGGAAGGTTTTGCGCGAAAAGGGTTGGCGTTGCGCACAATTGTCAGTAAGTCTTGTCTACACGTTATGGTTATCCGGTTTAGTGGTTCTGTGCATTCTATTGAATCTATTTCGAACTTCGATGCAAGCAGAGTGTCATGCTAAGCAGAGGCAAAGACTTAAATGCAAATCTATTGAAGAGACCTTCATGTCTATAAATTGATTGAGACTTCAACAACGGTAGTGAGCCAGGGGGAGTCAATGGGAGTGACCCGAGGGAAGCAGTGAGCTATCCCAGAACCTTTGTAAAGGCATTGAGCCTGGGACAGAGTGACTGTGCCCGAAAAATTTTAATCCACAACTTGTGAAGATTAGTGGCTTTTTGTATGACCAGAAACTTGTCGGCGTATGCTCCTTGGATGTAGCCCTTAGTGGTGAACCATGTAAAAAGTGTTGTGTCCTCTCTGTGAATTTGAATGTTTGATTTCTAATCATAATCATCATACAGGTTCAACAAGTTCCTACCAACATGGGAACAAGATCCACCACATTAAAATAAAAATATGTCACCCTGATTCACCCCTCCCCTCTTAGGGTGTCCCGGGGTCCTTCAAGTGGTATCAGAGGCAGGTTGCTAGTGTTGAATCTGACCTTTTTCGTCATGAAAAATGTGGTCAATGTCAGGGGAGTCACTCACTTGGATGGAAGTAATTTCTAGATCTGGAATAATAGAATGAGATCTCATCTAGGATCTCTTGGAATGGAAGTTCTCTTTTCTAATATGGAAGGAATAAAAGTCACTAATCCAACAGGCCTAGCTATGACTGAAACAGACAGGAAACTTCTTAATGCAGATGCTAAAGCACAGAATGCACTCACTATATCCCTTTCTGATTAGATCTACCTAATGGTGATGAATTGAACCTCCGTAAAATCCATGTGGGATAAACGTGAGAATATTTATGAAGGAGATAGAAAAGTGAAGGAGGCGAAACTACAAGTGCTGCACAATCGGTTTGATGATCTGAAGATGCATCCAGAAGCGAATGCAGACTCTTTCTTCAATCGATTTCCTGAAGTGGTTGGAGGAATTCGGGGTCTAGGCGACGAAATCAAAGACATTGATATAGTAACGAAAATATTAAGAAGACTTCTACCTCTGTATAATGTGAAGGTTTCAGCCCTTGAGGAAAGAGATCTTTCCAAACTTTCTCTAGATGATCTACTAAGCATCTTGATAGCAACTGGAATGAGAGTCAAACCAGAAGATGCTACGACTCGGGTGAGCAAGGAAGTGACATTCAAGGCCATGGATAAATTGAAAATCTCAAAGGATAGTAGCGGTAAAGATGACGAAGAAAAAGAAATTCTTTCTCTCATTGCAATGAAGTTCCAGAAGAGGAAAGGGAAATTCAAAGGGATGTTACCTCTTGAATGTTTACGTTGTGGAAAAGTTGGGCACATTGCCTCTCAGTGCTTAAGAAAGATCAATAATGAAGATAGTGAAGATGAAAACATTGAGAAGCCTCAGAGAAGGTTCATCAAAAAGGGAGACTTCAAATCTGGAAGGAAAATGAAAAGGAAGAGTTTTGTCTGTGAAGAGGAAGAAGATAATAATGAATTCTGTGATAAAGAAGAACCAGAATTAAAAATTGGGAACCATACTTCTATGATGGCCACTGTTGAAAAGTAATAAGATACTGATGGAGAAAAAGAAATGAGAACTTGTGTAGATCCTAAGATGCAACTTAAGGATGCAGTTAGTAAGCCTAAGATTAAATGTAAGAGCTGCAATAAGTGCAAATCAATTATAGAAGAATCAACTGAATACGTTGATCAACATGAAGCTGAAATTGAAAGACTGGAAGAATTTGTGAAGGTACAGTCTAAAATAATTGAAAGCAATGATGATGTAGTAGATCTGAAGCTGATAATTGAAGAGTAGGAAAAGGTCATCAATGACCTCACCTCCAGACTGGATGAAAAATCCAAGACTGCTGAGGGTCTTGAGGAGGATATTGTTACTCTAAGGAGCAAACTGGAGACTGAATCAGTTCCAAAAGAATCGAGGAAGAAAATACAGTTTGGAAGATTCTCAGATGCAGAATTACTAGCAAGAGCCATGTGTGGTTCAGATGGGGTTGGAAGAATCATGAGTGATCAAAGACCCTTTTGTATGGGAAAGAGTGGAATTGGCTGTGAGGCTGAGACATCAACTGCTGGAAGTGAAAATATCAAAAAGAAAGATAAGATGAAAGTTGAACATGTGGAAACGTTACCTGGAGTGACGAAAAAGGAACCCTCAATCCAAACTAAAAGGAGAACTGAAAATTATCCTCATACATTCAGAAATGGTAGACAGTCTAACTATTCTTCCAAGGAAGAAGGTATGAGGAGAAATTCAAGTGAGAAGACATTTCCTCTCATGAAGTGTCAGTTTTGTGGCTATCTGGGTCATACCATGTCTTATTGTGAAGAGGCAAGAAGCTATATGAATGGAGAAGATATAGAAGCTCATCAAAGGAGAACAATTTCATATCCAAATTCTTATAGAAGAAATAATTCCTGTGGATATTGTTTTCTTTGTTCTAACTTTGTTCATAAGGCCGCTCATTGTAGGAAGAGAAGGGACATGGCCACCTCATACCAAAGTTCAAGACAAGTCAAGCCTCGTCAGCAAGACATTGTTGCTCCTTCAAATAGGTTTTCACCTCTCAAAGTAGAATTTGACTATGAAGAACCTTGGTATGTGAAAGAGAAAATTTAAAGTCCATCAGTTCTATATACTCAATCTAATGTCTCATGGTTGGAAAGGAAGAAGATTGAGAAATCCAACCCTGCAGAGGTGTCCCTAAAAGCTACAATGAACAACAGTACCTGGATTCTGGATAGCGTTTGTTCATCTCATATGACAGGTAATTCCGGCCTACTAACGAATATCATAATGAAGGTTGATGGTACAGTAAGATTTGGTAATGATGGGGCTCTAAAAATCAAAGGGAGTGGAAGTACTGAATTAGCTAATGGAGAACTAAAGAAGACTGAAGTCCTTTACGCAGATGGCCTATTTCATAATATCCTCAGCGTGAGTCAACTCTGTGACTCAGGACATATAGTTACTTTTAATCAGGAAGGTTGCACTATCAAGGGAAAGACTGGAAATTCATTTATGAAGGGATACAGAACAGAAGGGAACTTGTATCAGGTTGATAGTGAAGAAAATTTATGTTACATGACTGTTGAAGAAGAAAACAATTTGTGGCATCGGAGACTGGGACACATCAATCAACAAGACATGGAGAAAATATCAAAATTGAGAATTTTCATGGACATTCCCAACCCGAAGCGTGAGCGTGAATAATCTTGTGATGCTTGTATTCGTGGGATGGTGGTCTGCAGTTCATATCGTCCAAAGAAGAAAAGGGCATCTCACCTTCTTGATCTGATTCATACTGATGTTTGTGGGCCAATAAATGTTGTCTTAACTCTTGGAGAAAGGTACGTTGTCCTTTCCATTGATGATTATAGTAGAATAACATGTGTGATGGTCATTCACAGGAAACGACAAGTCCTTGACTGCATGAAAACATATCAGCGAATCGCCGAGAATAATACTGGACGAACAATCAAAGTGTTGCGATCTGACAATGTAGGAGAGTAAATGTCCATTGAATTTGAAAATTATCTGGAGAATCATGGGATACAAAATGAGGTAGCTGCTGTGAGAACTCCACAACAAAATGGAGTTGTTGAACATAGGAATCGACAAGTGAACAGCATGGCACGAACTATGCTGATTGAGAGTCATATTCCACGACATTGCTGGAAAGAGGCTGTTCAATCTGCAATGTACATTCAGAATCGAATAGGACTTTATATTGGTGAGACGAAGACAACATATGAATTGTGGCATGGATGGAATCCTTCTTTAAAATACTTTCGTGTCTTTGGAAGTAAATTCATCATTTGGAAAAAAGAAGGAAATCAAGGGAAATATGGAGACAATGCAGATGAAGGAATTTTCCTCGGTAAATCAATGAACAACAATGCCTACAAATTTTTCAACAAGAATTTGGGAAGGATTTTGGAAAGCAGTGATGTTAAGATAATTGAAGAGAAAACCACAAATTCTTTAAGGACATCATATGCTGATGTGATAGAATGTCAGGAACAAAGTGAACATGAAGAAAATACAAATGCGGAAATAGAGGAAGTTGTTCAAAACACTCAGCAGTCACATCATGTTGTTGACTCGGAAGAAGAATATGAAGAAGAAACTATGGCTGAAGAGAATACTACTGAATCTCGCAGGAGAAATCGAAGAGCTGAGATTGATCCATCCAACATAATTGGGGACAGGAGTGAACCCACTCAAATAAGAAGGATGAGGAATAACACGCAATCTGCATTTCTATCAGTTGTAGAGACATCCTTATTCGAAGAAGCTGCAAAATATGAATCTTGGGTGAAACCCATGAATTATGAATTAGATCAGATTGACAAGAATCGGACATGGTATCTTGTATAGAGACCCGAAGGTCACAATGTGATTGGTACCAAATGGATCTTCAAAAATAAGTTTGATTAGCATGGAAGTGTCATCAGAAATAAGGCACGACAGGTATGTAAAGGATAATCCCATATTGAAAGCATTGATGTTGAAGAAACCATTGCTCCATTGGCAAGACTAGAGTCAATCAGGATTTTCCTTTCCATGGCACTCCAAAGTGGATATAAAGTATATCAAATGGATGTCAAGACCGCATTCTTGAATGGTGTGCTCGAAGAAGAAGTCTACATTGAACAACCAGTGGGCTTTGTTTTGGGTACTGATGAAACTAAGGTCTGCAAACTGAAGAAATCTCTATATGGTTTGAAGTAGGCACCACGGGCGTGGTACTCACGGCTGGATTCATATCTCAAGAAGTTGGAATACAAAATAGGAGGAGTTGATCACAATCTCTATGTGAAGAATTTCCAAAATATCAATTCATGGTTCTAGTCTACGCTGATGATATCATATTTGGTGGCAGCAGGCAGAAATCAGTAGATGAATTTTCCAACCACATGAAATCAGAATTCAAAATGTCTATGATTGGGGAGCTCACATATTTCTTAGGGCTGCAGGTGATTCAAAAGAAGGAATACACATTCATTTCTCAGGACAAATATGCAAGAGATCTGCTGAAGAAGATTAATATGCAAGACTCCAAACCAATGTCAACTCTAATTTCAGTTGGAACTAAACTTGGAAAGCATGAGGATGGGGACTCTGTTGATCCCACCATGTACAGGAAGATCATTGGAAGCCTACTATACCTGACAGCGACAAGCCCAGATATTTTCTTTGCAACATGCCTTGCAACCCACTTTCAGAGTAATCCAAAGGAGGAACATATAGCGGTAGTAAAAAGAATAATGAGGTACATTCAAGGTACACATATCTTCGGGTTATTTTTTGCTGCAGGTAGGGACAGTGAATTATCAGTGTTTTCTGATGCTGACTGGGCTGGTGATATAGTAGACAAGAAGTCCACTAGTGGTGGAGCTTTCTATATTGGGCAGAAATGTGTTGGCTGGTTGAGCATGAAACAAGAAAGTACTTCTCTTAGTACTGCTGAAGCTGAGTATATCTCTGCCACAAAGTCATGCACTCAACTGCTTTGGATGAAGCAGCAACTAACAGATATTGGTGATAAGGTGCAACAACCAATGGTGATTTACTGTGATAACAAAAGAAAAATTAATCTTACGAAGAATCTGGTTCAGCATTCTCGGACAAAACATAGTGAAATACGGTATCATTTTATCAAAGAAAAGGTTGAACAAGGCATGATTAGAATGGGCCATGTTGGAACTGATGAGCAAGTGGCTGATATCCTGACTAAGCCACTATCCGCGGCTATGTTTGAGAAGCATTGGTTGAACCTCGGTGTTCAACCACCTCCCAGTGCATAAGGAGGTTACAGAATCCCCCTCTCCCCGTTTATGGTAATTCATTCTATTTGTTTATGGCTTTGATACAGTTTTATGGGAGAGATACTATCCAGGGGGAGTATGGTTTGAGCTGAACATTGGTTAATCTACTGGACTTTGGGTTTATTGTTAATGGGGGAGAAAGGAAAGGAATAAATTCAAGAATTCAGGATTGTCTTTTGGCATGTAATGGTTTTGTGACACGAGGACCCAATTCATGCTTCCTCTCTTGTTTTCTACACCGAGCATTGCTCACGTAGACTTAGAGTGTTGGCTGATTTGATCCTTGCATTTTTGGTATACATGTGTATGGTGATATATTGAATTTATTTGGTGATTGCCAACAAACCCAAAGGGGGAGATTGTTGGAACCATGGTTGTTCTAGGCCGGAATTGGAGTTTGGTTTGTGTTTGTTGTCAATCATTAGTGGAAGTTCTGAATGTGTGCCAGCAAAGCAATCATACAGTTCAAGCAGACAACAGTATTGAAGGTGGCGCTGTTTCCCAGTGTTTTCCAAATTTTTGGGCCTCAAAATCGGAAAATGAAGACATGGATTGTCTGAAAAAGGAGGTTCGCACAAAAAGGAAGTGATGCGCGAAATTTAAGAGGCTTTCACAAAATACTTATGTTGGGCATGAAAAATAGCGGGATGCACGAAATAGTAGATCGAGGTTTTTCGGGAAAATAGTGTTTCGAAATCAAATTGGTGAAAAATGGAAAAGGCATGGGCTGCGCGGAAAATAAGGGTTGTGTGCGAAATAATTCAGCTGGGCGTGAAAAACAGCGTTGTGCACAAAATAGCGAAGCGAAGTTTTTCGCGCAAATAGTGTTTCAGAATCAGACCATCGAAAAATGGTAAAGGCATGGGTTGCACGAAATATCTGGAGAGGTGCTTGGAAAACGATACCTGCATGAAATATTGCGCACCAGATGAGATGGTTTCTGCGCCGATGGGGATTTTGTGCGCGGGGGTCTCTGTCACCAATAAATATGAGGTGACCCCCTTCATTCCTGTGTGTGGAATTCTTAGAGAAGATCTGAGGTTTGATGCGCAAAAAAGGATAGCGTAAAGGGGCTTGCGCGAAATATTCGGAGCTGCGCGAAAAAGGATATTTTTGCGCGAAATATTTTTCCGCGAGAAAAGTAAATTTTGCATGCCATAGGAAGGTTTTGCGCGCAAAGGGTTGGTGTTGCACACAATTGTTAGTAAGGCTTTTCTTCACGTTCGGGTTATCCGGTTTAGTCGTTCTGTGCGTTCTAGTGCATCTATTTCGGACTTCGATGCAAGCAGAGTCTCATGCTGAGCAGAGGCAAAGACTTCAATTCAAATCTATTGAAGAGACTTTCATGTCTATAAACTGAGTGAGACTTCACCAATGGTAGTGAGCCAGGGGGAGTCAACGGGAGTGACCCGAGGGAAGCAGTGATCTATCCCTGAACCTTTGTAAAGGCAGTGAGCCTGGGACAGAGTGACTATGACCGAAAAATTGTAATCCACAACTTGTGAAGATTAGTGGTTTTTGGTACAACTGGAAACTTGTCGGCGTATGCTCCTTGGACGTAGACCTTAGTGGTGAACCATGTAAAAAGTGTTGTGTCCTCTCTGTGCATGTTAATGTTTGCTTTCTAATCATAATCATCATACAGGTTCAACAAGTTCCTACCAACGTGGGAACAAGATCCACCACATTAAAAGAAAATGTTGTCACCCTGATTCACCCCTCCCCTCTCAGGGTGTCCCGGGGTCCTTTACTTGCGACCTAACAATCACTTTGACATGCAACCAACAAAGCTGATCTATAGATATAGTATCTAAAATTTGGAAAAATTTAACAGATTTAGTTAATCGATCAATAATATCCCAGATTGCATTATTACCTCGTGATTTCATTGGTAACCCCACAAATAAATCCATAGATATATTTTCCCATTTCTAATATGCCAATGATAAAGGTTGAAGAATCCCTTTCTTTAACTTCTTATCTTCATTAAATTGTTGAAAAGTCAAACACTTGAATGTAATGTTAACAATATCTCTTTTAATTCCATCCCAACAGTAATACTCTTGAAGATCTCCGTACATCATAGTACTGCTGGGATGAACTAAAAACGGAGAACTTTGAGCTTCACATAAAAACGCATTCGTTAAATATGAATCACATGCACACATAATATCTTCCCAAATCACAATATAAAATCATTATCAATTTTAAATTCATGAAAATTTCCCTTCTGAACCAACGCAACCATTTCCGGCAACTCTCTATTTTCCTTCTGTGATTGCCTAATTTTTTCTGATAGATATGATTTCACTCACATGTGAAACATAATAGAGGAATTTCTTACACAAAAATATTCAATAACAATGTTCATAAAATTTTTAATCAAAGGATCTTTTTCAAAACTTAAGAATGCTAATGTATCAATAATTTTTTGCCTCCAAGTGTATTCCACATTATTTCATGTGCCTCAATGTTAATGTATCGTGCAATAATAATCCATGATTAATTCAATCCATCCCTTTTGTCTAAAGTTTAATTCTATCTAATTGAATATATACTTAAATCTTTTTTGGTCAGTATATAATTCATATTTTAATCCTTACAGATGATGCCTCCAAATTATTAAAGAAAAAACAACAGTAGCAAATTCCAAATTATGTGTAGGGAAATATAACTCTGGATGTTTCTACTAACATGAAGCATAAGAAATTACCAGATCATTCTACATAAGGAAACAACCATGTCCTTTCAACAAAGCATCACTATAGATAACAAACACACTATTTCTGGAAATAAGTGAAAAACTAGAGGATTTACCCATTTTCTTTTCAATTCCTGAAAACAATCATCACATTCTTTTGTCTAGATAAACTTAAATTATTTTCATGTTAACATACATAGTGGGATAGATAACCAAGATAAATTATCAACAAGCCTTCTGTAATAGCCTGAAAAAACAAGAAAATTTTGATTATAGGTTATATTTATGGGTATAGGCCATTATTTAAAATAAATTGTTTCAGAAGGATGAACAGTTTCCCTATCCTTAGAAATAATGTAACCAAGGAATGAAATTTTTTTTACCCAAAACTCACACTTCCTTAATTTCCCATACAGTTTCTATTATTTTAAGCATTTCATAACAATCCTTAAATTACTTTAATGTTCCACTTTATTTTTGGAATAAACCAAGATCTCACCAATAAACACATCCAAAATCTTATCTATGAACTCAAGGGAAATAATATTCATAAGATCCATGAATAAAGTAGGTGCATTGGTTAGCCCAAAATTAATAACTAAAAAGTAATAATGGTCATATATTGTACAAAATGAGTCCTTCAGAATGTCTGATTTCTTTACATTCAACTGATGGTACCCCAACATCAAGTCAATATTCAAAAAATAATTAGCTCCATAGAGCTGATCAAACAAGTCATCGATGTGAGGTAAATGAAAATTGTTCTTAACATTGATGTTATTCAAGGATCTATAATCAATGAAAAGCCTCATTGAACCATCTTTCTTTTTAACAAACAAGATTGTTGCACCCCATGTTGATGTTCTCATTCGAATGAAACCATTATATAATAACTCTTATAGTTTATTCTTTAACTCTAAAAGTTAAATTTGATCCATTTGATTTGGGGGTATTGAAATTTGATTAGCATCAAGAAATAATACAATAGTAAATTCAACTTCTAGATCAGGTATTATACTAGGAAACTAATCAAGAAAACATCATGAAACTCATTTACCAGTAGAACATCATTAATATGAATAGTTCCTTTGTTTTCAACAGTTTGTGAAAGGTAAAATTTACTTACACCTTTTACTATCTTCTAAGCTTCCTGGTATATTATCAAAAATGACGGTTCATGTTTGTACAAAAACGGAAATTCTTTCTGAAAAGTCACATCTTTATCTCTGTAGTAAATATTAGCATGATTAACAGAAAACCAATCCATAACCAAAATAACATCAAATTATACTAGATGAAAAACATTAAGGATTGAAGATATATTATTTCCACACACATGTATAAGATGGTTCTTACAATTTCCTTTCATCTAAACATTTCCTCTCAGTGTTTTTACCCTAAGTTCAGTATTCAGATCTTGAGAAGGAATTCCCAATTTACAATAAAACTTCTCTGAAATAAAGCATGTGTAGAGCCTGAATAAAAAAAAGCAGTGGAATAATAAGTATTAACAAAAATTGTGATTTATACTACTTCATTTGATGGTCTAACATCTACTGAAGTAGTTGAATAGAATTTCACAACCCCTTTCAACAGGTAGTCCAGATTCCATCGCTCAGATGAGTTATTTTTTGCACACTAATTTTTATAATGACCCTTTGAATTGAACTTAAAATAGTTTACTTGCTATGAAGAGTAAATTGTTATTCGAAAAAGTAAAGAAAAAGACCACAAAGGACCACAAGGAAAACCCGGGCCAACTGGAAAAGCAGCTATGGGGGTCGATACAAATGGAGTCTGAGGGCATCCCCAGGAATAATATTAACCCCTATCGAAATCAGGCTATCCATGTTGTAAATATAAACACTGTCTGAGCCGGCGAAGCTAATTGAAGCCAAGTTGTCCGAGACCTGTGGACTTCCACCAATTATGGAGCACATCTGTATGGGCTCCCAATATGATGCAACATGCCCTGACCACATATGCGACCGACCACTGAATCGCCCCAATGCCGTGGAGGGCGTTATGTAGGACCATTGAGTCGGTTTATACCTCAGAAATGTGAAAACCCCTTTGTCCACAGAAACTAAGACCTACATGTATGGCCAAGGGTTCCGCTTGGAGGGTTGTCCCTTGGCCCAACCAAATAGAAAAAGACATTCAGACTGACCCTGAGCTATCACAAACTACCCTTCCACCCTACAATGACCCGGAGACACACGAGCCATCGGGGATGAGTTTCAGACCCCTTGACAGAGGAATCCATCAAATCCATCTACCTGAAGATGTTCCTCTACCCTCTTGAGAAAGGGGGGTCCCTGAACCAAACCACCGAAGGGACGAAGCATCTCTCTATCTTCTGTGCACACTGATCAAGCCTGAAATTTGGATAGAGGTCCTCGAAATGATTACCCGACTCATGGAAGCCTTTCCCTCAATGTTCTTTTTTTCGTCGTCTGCCACATACTCTAACATCCTGTATGCAAAATCACTGAGCGAGCCGACCTTTCCGTGCCTCCATTCCCAGTGCCCTGATACCAGGGATCCATGAACGGTTGATCTACCAATGATGAAACATTGATAGCTGTTAAAACTCTAAAGAGCCCCTACGTCTCATGCGTCCATTCATTTTTGAAGAAAATATGGTCATAACACTCCTCCGCATGGCTCTGGAAGCACACACATTGGGTTACAAGTTGCAAACCGCACCACTTGACGTTATCTTCTGTTGGAAGGGCCCTATTCCTGATCCTCCAAGTGAGGAATTAATACTTGTAGAGGACACCATTGTTCCAAAAGACCTCATCCCAAAGATTGGATTTTCCATGTGTGCTTGTAATCCTATGGTAGTCTTTGATGGTAAAGAAACTGGAAGGTGAGGGGGTGAAGACACACCGGTTCAGGTCAGACGATAACTCGATGAGGGAAAAGAGATCATGTTGGTCCCTATTCAGAACGGACCTGATGAACTCCAGGTACTAGCTGGCTTCACAGAAGGAGATGTTCGTAATAGGGAAACTAGGTAAACCAATGATCGAGTCAGTGCAGTTGTGATGCCAGAACATGACGTCGCCGCGTCCAACGATCCATAGAGCATTCCTCCTATGATCATTCACGATGGGGCCATGCTCATGCCAGAAGGGAGAGGTGTGGCCAGAAGTGGGGAATGAACCCCCCAGAGATCTCTTGTTCATGGTGTTTCCCCACAGAGTATGTTGTTCCCGAACCTCCAATGCATGTTTTGTGCACATTCCGCAGAGGGTAATCTCAAGGCTCCGCACATTGATCCCCCCCCCTCAGATGTCGGGCGCACAAATATCCTCCAAGAGGCCCAATGATATTTCCCCTCATCCCTGGGGTCCCAGATAATGTTGTCCAAAACCCTGTCGATGCCAGTGATGACACACTTTGGTACCTTAAGAGTCGAGAGAGTGTGAACCGGGGTAGATAGTTAGATTTTGTTGACTAATTCAATTCTCCCACCAAAGGACAGAAGGTTTTCTTCCAATTATGCACTCGATCCGTGATCCTATTGACGTGGAAGTCGAAGTCCCGGATGCGAGAATGGCCAGCCGACAGAGGACCCCCAGGTATAACATGGGAAAGGCCCCCCCTCTGCATTTCTAGATGGCGACCCACAGACGACACCCTACTAGGGAGGCAGTTTTTCAGAAGGAAGAAGATACTCATTCCCCTGTTAATGCTCTGACCGCTCCAAAGACAGTACTCCTCCAAAAACCTATTCAGATAACCCAGGGACCTACTAGAAGTGATCGGAAAAATCATGGTGTCATCCGTGAACATAATGTGTGACACTGATGGCTGGTTCGATCTACGACGGTAAGGAAGCATATGACCATTGTCCAGGCTATGATGAATAATGCGGCTTAGCCCATCATGGGCCAAAAAAAAGACTCGGAGAGATGGGATCCCCTTGTCAAAGGCCCCAGATTGGATTGAAGAAACCGAAAGTCTTTCCCAGAAACGAGACAGCCAGCCACGAAGAACTGAAATAGCGAAACAGAGTGTCAGTGTTTCTGGTCGAGAGCCCCATACATGCCAAAACCTTATTGATGAAACTCCATTCCAGCGGATCATATTCCTTGCTCATGTCAAGTTTAATGACTGAGTTGAGCCCGCAGGACTTGTGAGTAATATCTCGAATCCTCTCCTGGACCAACTCTATCGCCCCTGGATACATGTCCCCTTCACAAACCCGTGTTGTTCCAACACCACCCACCGTAGAAGAAGAGCTGTTAGACAGGAGTTAATGACACTTGGGAGGATCTTTTATTAAACAATGCACATGCTCACGGGAAGGAACTAGTGGACCGAGGATGGGTTCTTCACCTTGGGAATAAACACAACTATGGTGGAACATGCAACCCTAGGCAGATGCCCTCCCCTGAAGAAGTCTTGTACAATGGCGATCAAGTCACACTTTATTACCTCCAAATAGGCTCTATAAAATGATGTGGGAAATCCATCTGGTCCTGCCGCACTATCTGGGTTGTGTTTCAACAAGTCTTCGAAAATCTCCTTTTCCAATGTAAGAGCTCCCATTACTTCATTATCCGGATCCGTAACCACATGATTAATGGCATCAAATAGATCTGTGTTGATGCTTGAATATCCCGTAGACCACTAGACATAAGTACCTGTTAGGAGAACCCTTATGTAATCCTTGGCCAACTCACCTGCAACATCTCTATCGTCCATAAAAGACCCATCATCCAACTGAATGTTCAGCTTCACCAGCCTTTTCCTCTCTTTGATGAAAGCATTGAAGAATTTTGAGTTACTATCCCCCTCTTTCAGCCACATGATTCTTGCATTCTCCTTGGACATGCACTCCTGCTTCAGCAACATGTCTACAAGGAGCACCTTCGTATTCACGAGGTATGAGAAAACCTTCTCGTCCCATCCTCCCTCCAGGATCTGTTCGAGTTGGTCATCTACATGCGAGCTGACCAACACATCCATGTCCATCGAAGGAAGATCCCCCGCCTGTAACGCCTCAACCCTAGTTACCCAGAGTCGGTGCATTATTAAATAACATTGGCATGATCACATGAAAATCAAATCTCGAAAGATCTATTGGTTTAGTAGCCTTTGAAACACTAGATATATTCATAAGTTTTACATTACATCATAAAATGAAAAACTATTACAACAACATAATGTCTCCACAGTCCACACTCATATCCCCACATAATATCCCTTCAGATCATTAATAATTTACTTCTTCACTTCTTGGGAAAAATAAAACATAGAAAAGGGGTGAGCTCAAATGCCCAGTAAGGATAACAATATAGCAGAAACTTTCATAAATAAGAATAAACATTTAAGGCAATGTATAACTAAAACAAAAGCCTTTTAAACTTGAACTTCAACATATTATGGAAAAAGTAAAATGAAATAATTCCATTTACTTGTTCACATGGATATTATACTAATTGAATAATCACATGAAATATCAATAACCACTTTCATAATGTTGGAATGCACAATGCCAAACTATCCTAACCACATACCCAAGGCCTCGTGCCAAGACTACAAATAAGATTTTGTCAAGGCCTTGTGCCAAGACACTAGTTTGTCTCATGAGACCTACCGATGCATCGAGGAGCTATAGCGGGTTCCACCCGTCACATATTAAGTCCAATGCATTCCCATATGAAAAGGTTTAAACATCACACAAACATTCGTATTAAAACTTGGATATGAAATGTCAATAATTTCACCATAAACTATGAATGGTATAAAAATAGCACATCCACAGTCAAACATATCACAAAACCTTCAATACATTATAGAAGATTTTTATCATAATAAATCAACTTCAAATAAGCGTAAAATCCATCAAAGGATGTTGACATAGATGAAATAAAAACACTTTTTATAGAAATATCTCTTTCTATTTTGAAATCATTGAAGAGCCATTTAAAATAAAACATTTTCTTTGAAAATATTCATATAAGATTGTAAGGAATGCTTTGAAGATTTTATAATGGCGGAAAATAACTGCACCCACCGTATAAGTTAAAAAAACATTCTTACCTAAATTCTGTCGAAAAGGTTAAAAATGACCTTGTTTTGAAAACGACGGAAAGATTCCTCTTATAAAAAGTCAAACAAGGGTATAAATTACTTTAACCCATATTCTTGAAAATAATAAAAATGTTTTGAAATACACTTTTAAGAAAACATGGATGTGGATGATAAAGAGATCCTAGTAGATTATTACATATAAACAACCTCGGATAATGAAGTGATTGTGAAATAACCCTTACCTTGTACTTTTACTTGGTTGGGGTAGTTTAACCTCCTGTATAATGGTGAAATAATTGTTATTAAATTATACAAGAATAATATACATTAATATGATATCATATATGATCTTTTAATGTTGATTTGATAATAATATCTTAGTATTATCATTGTTTCGGGTGTTAACTTACTTGTTTTATTTTATATGTTTTGTTACGTAAGACATGTTTGTAAAGAATAGGTTGTATATTATTCATATCCAGAATGATATCAAGTCCTTAAACATCATTTTAAATCATCAAATGATAATTATACTTGAATGGATACGATGGAGAATGAATCTCATCGCGTTCGTGGTAACGGTAGTTCGTATGTATGCACGAGCAACAATATCATTATTTTGATATTAAAATAATTTATAAATGGATGGTATATCATATATACAGAATCATTAACATATTATATTTATTATTTACATGAGTTACACATCATTATTATACCCATCCAAATAATATTATATTGAATAACAATTACACCACGACGTGGAGACGGTAAGCCGTACGTACGCACGTATGGTGACATGTTATTCAAAGAGTGGATAGAATACTGAATATGGTTGTACCATATTTATAATAACATCACAGTATATATATGATACTGTAATTATTATTTTATAATGGTAACAACAAAGGAAGAAGAAGTGGATGAAGAATGGAACTTGGAAAAGGGTGGTGAAATCATTACCTCTTCTTCGGTTTCTTCCTTTTGATTTGATCAAAAGGGCTCCTTAGGATGGCTTTATGATCAAAATAAGGCCTCTAGGATGTATTGAGGGATCTTGGGAGAGTATTTGGGAAGAGTTTGGCTGAACCAAAAGGCTTTTAAGGTGTGAAGAAATGAGAAGGAGGAGTGCCCTTTTATAAGAGGGGTGAGGGGCACCATTGGAAAAGCTAGAAATATTAATTTATAAGAAATTCATATTCAGTATCTAATGGCTCCAAAGAAGATTATTCAACGGTTAAGGTGGGTATGGGTCTAAAACAACTCAACCAATAGAATTTAGACATGTTTGGGTACTTATATTAACCTTATCATTAAGCATTACCTCTAAGTTAATTAGTTTCACTTTTACAATGTCTCTTTGTATTTTTATATAATATGGTTAATAAACTTACTATATACATCCAAGTTACCCCCAAGTGGTCCGTTAATGATGAACCTATCATGATATAAGTCTTTTTTCTGAATCTTATATTTTTAGGAATTTAATGTCAATTAATAATATAATATTTGTTTTAAGAACTCTTTTATGTCAATTTTGACACTATTCAATAGTTGATTTTTTTGAAACTCATAACAGATTGATTACTTCAAAAAAAGTCAATTAAATCAATCCTAATATATCATATTATCCTATAAAATTAGTTTAATTCATTAAAAGTTTCATATTATATTTATTTGGGTATTTATAATATAATTATTTTAATTTTTCTCTATTATTGTAATTAATTCATCATCATTGTGTCATAAATAAATTATATTATTTAATGTCTAAAAATTATAAATAAAATATCATTATGTAGGAAATAGTTTTATCTTTCCAATTAATATTTATAACTAAAATCCAACATATACAACCCTATGTAATAATTGTTTTGCTAAAAGATATATGCTTGTGTCATTTTTGTATTCATTTTAACTTAATTAAAATAAAGTGTCCCCATCACCTACAAGTGGCACCATGGGGTCCCCAAATCGACCCAAAGATTCCTATGGTCGAACATGTATCAACCAATAAGGCTAGGACAAGTTTTAGGGTAATTTATTATTATTATAATATTATTTTTTAACCCTTATTTACCGGATTTACCCTTAACCATGGTAAATAAAATCTTTACCGCAGTAATTATTCAAAATGTCTAAAAATAAAAGTTACCTATTTACACAATTTGTACATCCTGATTCCAAATAATTTAATCCATTTTTCTAAATTCAAAACACAGAATTGGTAGAAATTAATTTAAAATTAATTCCTGTTGTCAAAACAAAAAGCGTGTTTTTAAGAGATAATAACTATCAAAAGATTGACACTTGTTTATGTTCGGTTTAATTGTAAAATTATGTTCAATGACCAACATTATATTAAATGGTAAAACTATATTCTAAATATACTTTAAAAAAACTCAAATTCATAATTTATCACTATTAATTATTTTGATTAAAAAAGTTGTTTTTAATTAAAATTTAGTAATTTTCACTATTCATCAAAATATGAAAGTTATCCGAAAAGTACCGAAATTTCATCTTAGGATAAATTCTATATTCCTAATCCAAAAATAAAGTCCATTTTGAAATATAAAATATATATAATTTCAAAAAGTAGGTATTACTATTCATAACGGCTAGTTTGATTGGTTGTTAGAACTCGGTGTTGCGTACAACACACGCTATCACATTATTCAAAGAGAAGCATACCGTAGAAGCTTGGGGTGTTAAATTCTCCCCTCCTTCAAATAATTTTGTCCTAGAAATTTCTAGAATACTATGTCATGAAAAGACTCAGGTGGTTCTTCATCATAAGTTCCTCGGGTTCCCACGTTGCCTCTTCCATCTTATGGTTTCTCCACAAAACTTTTACCAGACGCGTCGTCCGGTTTCTCAGTACTTGTTCTCTTGTATCAAGAATCCTGAAGGGATCTTCACAATAAGACAGATCAGGTTCCAGTTCTAATTCCTCATAGGTGAGTACATTCGTTGGGTCAGGCATGTATTTCCTCAACAGAGATACGTGTAACACATCGTGAACTTTAGAGAGACTTGGCGGCATTGCCAATCGGTAAGCTACAACCCCAATTCGTTCTATAATTTCGAAGGGTCCGATGTACCTGGGACTCAATTTACCTTTCTTACCAAAACGTATGACTCCCTTCCATGGAGATACCTTCAGGAAAACATGATCACCGACTTGAAATTCCAAATCCTTCCTTCGATTATCGGCATAGCTCTTCTGCCTACTTTGAGCTGTTTTAATGTGATTTTGGATTACCTTCACCTTTTCCACTGTTTCCTCCACCAGTTCTGGCCCTACAAGTTTTCTTTCACCAACGTCATCCCAACAGGTTGGTGTACGACATCTCTTTCCATATAACGCTTCATATGGTGCCATCTGAATACTCGAATGGAAGCTATTGTTATAGGAAAATTCTACCAGAGGTAAATATTGATCCCACATACCCTGAAAGTCAAGTGAGAAAGATCTCAACATGTCTTCTAAGGTCTGAATAGTCCGTTCTGATTGTCCGTCTGTCTGAGGGTGGTAAGCAGTGCTTAAATGAAGTTCAGTATCCAGGGATTTCTGAAGACTTTTCCAAAATCTTGAAGTAAAACGGGGATCACGATCAGAAACAATCGATAGGGGTACTCCATGAAGTCTCACAACTAAATTAATATATAGTCTTGCTAGACGTTCTAGGGGTAGATCTTCTCTTATAGTAAGAAAATGTGCTAACTTGGTAAGATGATCAACAATAACCCATATTGCATCATTCCTTCTAAGAGTCTTTGGTATCCCCATGACAAAGTCCATCGTAATATTTGTAGGATCGAAATAATGATGTAGATGCTCAATATACAAGATTGGGGGTGAATTAGATACTTTAAAAATTCATTTGGAACCTTTAAATTTAGTTAAGAATAACTATGTTTTCCTTAAGAGCAGGAAAGGGTAAGTTTAACAAATTTAAACTAAGTAGATTCACAACACCTCTAATTCCAAAAGCAAACTTGGAAAGAGATTCCGAACGTAGGTTCCGGAAATATGGTTCCGGCAATTGAAACTTAACAAAAGATTACAATATGAGATTATACCTTAAAGTGTATAGAATCTATCAGAGTACAAATAAGGATGTATAAGAAATTTATACATTCCTTATAATACAAAATGCAGCGGAATATAAACTAGTAGTAGAACTACAAGTAAACAAGATATAAGTCTTTTAACCCAAAGAGAAGGGTATCCAACAACCTTGGATAAAGGGTCCCTTGATTTATACTTTCAAGAAAGTATGTCTTACCCACCCCAGGGTAAGCCCTAGATACGAAGATCGGAGTCTCTGTCTTGCTATCCCCGCAAGCCCTCAACTTCATGGTAGTTGGCAACATCTGTCTTCATCAGCAAGGAAGCCCTCGAACTTCAAGGTAGTTGGCAACCTCTGTCTTCCTATCCCCGGAATCCCTCGAATGTAATCACCAACATTCGGAGTCGCACGAAGCTTTGAGGGTTAATACGAGCCTATCTCTCTAGAAATCACTTCAAGCATGTAATCACATGAGTAGAAGATCTGTCAGCCTTTCAGCACTTTCAACAGCAGCAGCAACGAGCTCTTTCAAATGAGCTCCTATTTATAGGTAAGGTCGGCTCCTTCTCCAATGGTAATATTTTCCTTAAAGATCGGAGGGACCTGTACACGTGTCACTTAGACAACGGTTAATAAGAAACAGAATAGATGAAATCGTTTTATAACAAAACAATTGTAACATAATGTACGACATCGTTTTAATCTCTAACATAAAAGTTCGGAATGAAAACTTCGGAGTGAATGTTCAGAGTGTATGGAACAATAATAAAGAGTGGACAAATTATAGAAATGTAAGCAATATAGAATTTCGGAGTCTAACAAAGATATTTTTCGGAGTCTGAATTAATTCAGATTGTATACAACAAAGATACTTAAATTCTGTTTAATAGGTGAATTCGGAATGATAATTCGGAATAGGAATTCGTCATTAGAATTCGTAATGAGAATTCATCATCAGGATTCGTAATGATAATTCTTCATTGGAATTCATAATGAGAATTCATTGTCGAACTTCATAAGAATTCATATCCTGAATCTGGAATAGAACTTAGTCAGAGTTCATATCCGGAATTCGGAATGAAACATCCTTATAGTTCTTATCTAGAATCTGAATCCTAAAACAGAATGCTTCATATCAAAGTTTCAACGATTCCGAGAAAATAGAAATGAATCCGAATCTCATACTTAAGAAAAAATATGGATTAAAATAAGATAAGGATAATTTTTCTTATAAAAGTGATTTTGCTTACAAAAGCAATTTTCCTTAAGAAGGCAATTTTCCTTAAAAAAGAAATTTTCCTTATAAAAGAAATTTTTCCTTAAGAAAGCATTTTTCTTAATGATAAGGTGTTTGTGATTTTCAAAACAATAAGGAATTGAAAAGTCATAAGAAAAACCTTATTGAATCAACAATATAGTCCCATTTCCACTCCCGTATGGGAAGAGGTTGCATGACTCCTCCAGGCTGTTGCCTTCCATCTTTCACTTGTTGACAAACCATACATCTTGACACAAAATCAGAAATCTCCCTCTTCATGTTGTCCCACCAAAAACGTTCCTTCAAATATCTATACATTTTGGTGCTCCCAGGGTGTATAGAGAAATTGGAACTATGAGAATCATCCAACAATTCCCTTTTTAGATCAGGTATATCGGGAACACAAAGTATCTTCCTGAATTTCAAAATTCCATCTTCATACACAAAGTCTATCAATCTCCCATCATTCACAGCATTAATCTTCTTTTGAAATTCTTCATCATCGGTCTGAGAACTCGTAATCCTTTCTAGTAAAGATGTTTTGGCAACCATTTGAAAAAGAATTGATGTTTCACCTTCCCTGGTAATTCCCATGTCCATCTTCAATATATCCATGAAAATTGGGTCCCTTTCAATTCTCATATTGTTAAAATCTCCATGGTCATTTCTACTCAAAGCTTCTGCCACCTCGTTTGCTTTCCCTGGGTGGTAGTGTATCGTGCAATCATAATCCTTGAGTAATTCAAGTCATCTCCTTTTCCTCATGTTGAGTTCTTTTTGTGAGAAAATATACTTCAAACTCTTGTGATCAGTATAAATCTCAAATTTTTCACCATAGAGGTAGTGCCTACATATCTTCAAAGCAAAGATCACAGCTTCTAACTCGATATCATGAGTATGATAGTTTTGTTCATGAATTTTCAACTATCGTGATGCATAGGAAATAACTCTATCATTCTGCATAAGGACACAACCAATTCCTTTCATTGATGCATCACTATAAATAACGAACCCATCATTCCCCGATGGTAGAGTCAATATAGGAGCATTGACTAATATTCTCTTCAGTTCTACGAAACATTCTTCACACTCTTTGTCCAAACAAATTTAACCCCTTTACGTGTGAGCTTCGTTAATGGGTTAGCCAATCGGGAAAAATTCTGGACGAAACGTCGATAATAACCTCCCAAACCAATAAAACTACGTACCTCAATTATACTCGTAGGTACTGGACATTCCTGGATTGCCTTGGTCATAGAAGGATCAACAGAGATTCCATCTTTAGAGAAAATATGGCCATGAAAAGAAATCTCCTGAAGCCAGAATTCACACTTTCTAAACATCCCATATAATTCATGCCTCCTCAGAGTCTTCAAGATAATGCGCAAGTGATTTTCATGATCTTCATAGGTTTTGGAGTATATCAAGATATCATCAATAAATACCACCATAATTTCATCGAGATACTCCTTGAAAATTCTATTCATCAGATCCATGAATACAGAGGGTGCATTAGTCAATCCAAACGGCATTACAGTAAACTCGTAATGCCCGTACCTGGATCGAAATTCTGTCTTTGGAATGTCTTCCTTCTTCACACACAACTGATTGTATCCAGATCAAAGGTCAATCTTTGAAAAGTATTGATATCCATGCAGTTGGTCAAATAAATCATCAATGATTGGTAGGGGATACTTGTTCTTTATTGTTATAGCATTGATCTCCCTGTAGTCGATACATAACCTCATAGATCCATCTTTATT
Source organism: Viscum album (assembly GCA_963277665.1). NCBI lineage: Eukaryota > Viridiplantae > Streptophyta > Magnoliopsida > Santalales > Viscaceae > Viscum > Viscum album. The sequence goes on from OY728122.1 coordinate 1,975,492,381, forward strand.
TTTCAAAAAAAGAACAGGGGCTCCCCATGGAGAAACACTAGGGCGAATAAATCCCTTATTTCTCAATTCCACTAGTTTTTTCTTTAGTTCATATAATTCTACAGTGGCCATTCTATAAGGGGTCTTCGATATAGGCCTTGATCCACGAATTAAATCAATGGAAAACTCAACTTCTCGTTCTGGAGGATGTCCAGGTAAATCTTCCGGAAATACATCTATAAATTCTTTCAAAATAGGTACATCCTCTATTTGAACATTCCTATCGTCACCCACAGTTATTTCATTCTCTTCCTCCCCAATAATTGAATTATGTTGAGCTACTAGGGGTGGATCTAAATAAGAATTAGGGGGTGATGATTCTACTCTAAAGATAAGGTGTTCCTTATCATTATCATCATGAATCGTAAACTATTTCTTCTTATAATAAATCTTCACATCATAGTCTGAAAGCCAGTCCATACCGGGGATTATATCAAACTCAATCATAGGTATGACGATGAGATCAGCAGATAAAGAACATTTATGTGCTCTAATGGGTACTGATTCACAAAACATTGTTGCAATGATACGTCCCTTAGGAGTTTTAACTGACAACTCCCTTATTAAATAAAATTGGAAATATCTAATTTTCTTAGAAAACTGGGAAGATATAAAACAATGCGATGATCCAGAATCAAATAATGCATTTTCTAAACTTGAGGAAACCATTAAATTACCTTCCACCACGTCTTTCGGAGCTTCTACCTCAGCAGTAGTGATAGCATAAGCCTGGCCTTGATCCCTTGGCCTTTTCTGAGGTAAGTTCTCCTGACGCATAGGACATGCATTTGCATATTTCCCCATCTCCCTGCAATTATAGCACTGAATGTTGGTAGCTTCCTTCTTCCCCTTGCAATCACGAGCTTGGTGGCCTTTTTCACCACACTTGTAACAGACTCCCATTCCCTTCAAGCAACTACCAGTGTGTTTCTTCCCGCATTTACCACAGGATGGATATTTATCCTTTCCCTTCATCCCCTTATTTCCATTCCCAGATTGATCAGTAGGTATCTTCTCTTACATTACTTTAAAGTCATAAGACTTAGAGAATTCCTTTTCGGTCTTGATAGCACATGAGACAATGTCTTCGTACGACGAAAAGGATTGTGAGACTAATGCTCGATGAAGAAATGGTTTTAACCCATAAAAGAAGCGATCAATCTTACATCATGGGTTATGTATATAATCTCCAGCATACCTTTCTAACCTTGTAAAGTTATCCTAATACTTTGTGACATTCTCATCCTCCTTTTGTCTCAGACTCAGAAATTGTCTTTCCATATCTGCTCGATGGTCGTGAGGAAAGTATTTTTCTAAAAACAGATCTTTGAACTCCCTCCATTCCATATTTGATACTTCATCATCTTCCTTCGTATTTTGAATCAATGATCACCATTGATCAGCATCTCCAGTGAGGTGGTAAACTTCCATGATAACTTTTTCCCTTTCACTGATCCCCAAAGCCTGAAATATTTTCTCTAGGGAATTTATCCATTGCTCAGCTACTAAGGGATTTTTACTCCCATTGAACGTTGGTGGTTGTTGCCTCATGAATCGATCTAACATTCATCCTCCACGCTTTGGATTAGGGTGCCCCATACGGGTAAGGTTATTATTCATAACCTGAGTAAGTTGTCCCATTATAGTGAATAGCTGATCGGCACCAGTTGCATCACCAGCCCCACTATAATTATCTTGAGGAGGAGGGAAATCCCTACATGGATTGTGTGCATTGATACGGTTTCCATTTCTTCCACTAGGTGCCATTTCTAAACAGTGGCATAAACTAGATCAGTTTATGAATCAAAATACATAATCCCATACTTATAAAACACTTAACATAAATTGAACTATTTATGGATATAATCCATAATCATAAAAATGTTTTCTTTGAGGAAGTATATACTCATAAACACTTCATAATTATTTGTAAAGAAAATGAGATTTATCCTAAGCATATCCCCCGGGAGTGTCGTAACCAAAAGTGCAGCAAGGCCCGTTGTCATGCACCAGTTCCCGTTCGAGTCTAGCTCAAAGCGGTGTTTTCGGGTTTTACCCCTAGGTACATCTGTGCCAGAGCCGCCTCTACCTTCTCGTATCCAGACAGGGATGTATTGCTCGGAAAACTCTCAAAATCTCTACAATACCAAAATTCTAGGAAGTTCTTCTATACTAATCCTCAATGTTCATCTTAGGTCTACATTCTCTAATCAGAGTTTATCTAAGTCTAGCTTCCAAGGTTTGTACTAAACTTCCTATGATACAAACTGTAACGCCCCAATCCTAGTTACCCAGAGTCGGTGCATTATTACATAACATTGGCATGATCACAAGAAGACCAAATCTTGAAAGACCGATTGGTTTAGTAGCCTTGGAAACACTAGATATATTCATAAGTTTTACATTACATCATAAAATGAAAAACTACTACAACAAAATAATGTCTCCACAGTCCACACTCATATCCCCACATAATATCCCTGCAGATCATTCATAATTTACTTCTTCACTTCCTCGGAAAAATAAAACATAGAAAAGGGGTAAACTCAAATGCCCAGTAAGGATAACAATATAGCAGAAAATTTCATAAATAAGGATAAAAATTTAAGGCAATGTAAAACTAAAACAAAAGCCTTTTAAAATTGAACTTCAACATAGTATGGAAAAAATAAAATGGAATAATTCCATTTACTTGTTCACATGGATATTCTACTAATCGAATAATCACATGCAATATCAATAACCAATTTTATAATGTTTGAATGCATAATACCAGACTATCAAAACCACATAGCCAAGGCCTCGTGCAAAGACTACAAATATGATTTTGTCAGGAACTTGTGCCAAGACACTATCTTGTCTCATGAGACCTACCAATGCATCGAGGAGCTATAGCGGGCTCCACCCGTCACATATTAAGTCCAATGCATTCCCATATGAAAAGGTTTAAACATAACACAAACATTCGTATTAAAACTAGCATACGAAATGTCAATAATTTCACCATAAAATATGAATGATATAAAAATAGCACATCCACAGTCAAACATATCACAAAACCTTCAATACATTATAGAAGTTTTGTATAATAATAAATCATCTTCAAATAATCGTAAAATCCATCAAAGGATGTTGACATAGATGAAATCAAAACACTTTTTAGAGAAATATCTCTTTCTATTTTGAAATCATTTAAGAGCCATATAAAATAAAAAAAATTCATTGAAAATATTCTTATAAGCTTGTAAGGAAAGATTTGAAGATTTTATAATGGCGGAAAATAACCGCACCCGCCGTATAAGTTAAAAAAACATTCTTACCTTAATTCTGTCGAAAAGGATAAAAAAGACCTTGTTTAGAAAACGATGGAAAGATTGCTCTTATAAAAATTCAAACAAGGGTATAAATGACATTAACCCATATTCTTGTAAATAATAAAAATGTTTTGAAATACATTTTTAAGAAAACATGGATGTGGAAGATAATGAGATCCTAGTAGATTATTACATATAAACAACCTCGGATAATGAAGAGATTGTGAAATAACCCTTACCTTGTACTTTTCCTTGGTTGGGGTAGGTTTACCACCTGTATAATGGTGAAATAATTGTTATTAAATTATACAAGAATCATATACATTAATATGATATCATATATGATCTTTTAATATTGATTTGATAATAATATCTTAGTATTATCATTGTTTCGGGTGTTAACTTACTTGTTTTCTTTTATATGTTTTGTTACGTAAGACATGTTTGTAAAGGATAGGTTGTATATTATTCATATCCATAATGATATCAAGTCCTTAAACATCATTTTAAATCATCAAATGATAATTATACTTGAATGGATACGATGGAGAATGAATCTCATCGCGTTCGTGGAGACGGTAGTCCGTACGTACGCACGAGCAACAATATCATTCTTTTGATATTAAAATAATATATAAATGGATGGTATATCATATATACAGAATCATTAACATATTATATTTATTATTTACATGAGTTACACATCATTATTATACCCATACAAATAATATTATATTGAATAACAATTACACCATGACGTGGAGACGGTAAGCCGTACGTACGCACGCATGGTGACATGTTATTCAAAGAGTGGATAGAATACTGAATATGGTTGTACCATATTTATAATAACATCACAGTATATATATGATACTGGAGTTATTATTTTATAATGGTTACAACAAAGGAAGAAGAAGTGGATGAAGAAAGGAACTTGGAAAAGGGTGGTGAAATCATTACCTCTTCTTCAGTTTCTTTCTTTTGATTTGATCAAACGTGCTCCTTAGGTTGGCTTTATGAGCGAACTAAGGCCTCTAGGTTGTATTGAGGGATGTTGGGAGAGTATTTGGGCAGATTTTGGTCGAACCAAAAGGCTTTGAAGGTGTGAAAAAATGAGAAGGAGGAGTGCCCTTTTATAAGAGGGGTGAGGGGAACCTTTGGAAAAGCTAGAAATATTAATTTATAACAAATTAATATTCGGTTTCTAATTGCTCAAAAGTTAATTATTCAAAGGTAAAGGTGGGGATGGGTCGAAAACAACTCAACCAAAATAATTTAGACAGGTTTGGGTACTTATATTAACCTTATCTTTAAGTATTAACTCTAAGTTAATTAGTTTCAATTTTACAATGTCTCTTTTTATTTTTATATAATATGGTTAATAAACTTACTATATACATAAAAGAGACCCCTAAGTGGTCCATTAATGATTAACCTATCATTATATAAGTCTTTTTTCCGAACCTTAGATTTTTAGGAATTTAATATCAATTAATAATATAATATTTGTTTTAAGAACTCTTTTATGTCAATTTTGACACTATTCAATAGTTGATTTTTTTGAAACTCATAACATATTGATAACTTCGAAAAAGTCAATTAAATCAATCCTAATATATCATATTATCCTCTAAAATTAGTTTAATTCATTAAAAGTTTCATTTTTATTTATTTGGGTATTTATAATATCAATTATTTTAATTTCTCACTATTATAGTAATTAATTCATCATCATTGTGTCATAAATAAATTAAATTATATAATGTCTAAAAATTATAAATAAATTATAATTATGTAGGAAATATTTTTATCTTTCTAATGAAAATTTATAATCTGAAATCCAATATATAAAACCCTATGTAATAATTGTTTTTCTAAAAGATATATGCTTGTGTCATTTTTGTATTCATTTTAACTTAATTAAAATAAAGTGTCCCTATCACCTAAAAGTGGCACCATGGGGTCCCCAAATCGACCCAATGATGACTTTGGTCGAACATGTATCAACAAATAAGCTAGGACACGTTTTAGGGTAATTTAGTATTATTATAATATTATTTTTTAACCCTTATTTACCGGATTTACCCTTAACCATGTTAAATAAAATATTTACCGCAGTAATTATTCAAAATGTATAAAAATAAAAGTTACCTATTTACACAATTTGGATATCCTGATTCCAAATATGGAATCCATTTTTCTAAATTCAAAATACAGAAGTGGCAGAAATTAAATTAAAATTAATTCCCGCTGTCAAAACAAAAAAGCGTGTTTTTAAGAGATAATAACTATCAAAAGATTGACACTTGTTTTTGTTCGGTTTAATTGTAAAATTATGTCCAATGACCAACATTATATTAAATGGTAAAAATATATTATAAATATACTTTAAAACCACTAAAATTAATAATTTATCACTATTAATTATTTTGATTAAAAAAGTTGTTTTTAATTAAAATTTAGTAATTTTCACTATTCATCAAAATATGAAAGTTATCCGAAAAGTACCGAAATTTCATCTTAGGATAAATTCAATATTCCAAATTCAAGAATGAAGTCAATTTTGAAATATAAAATATATATAATTTCAAAAAGTATGTATTACTATACATAACGGCTAGTTTGATTGGTTATTAGAACTCGGTGTTGCGTACGACACACGCTATCACATTATTCAAATAGAAGCGTACCGTAGAAGTTTCGGGTGTTACAGTGCCCACACCTGCAGCCTTACCTAAAGCCAACTCAACATATTATGGAAGTCCACCCATGCATACCCCTGTGAGGGAGCCACCCAGCTATCCCGAAACAAGTTCATGAAAGAAGGCTCCCTATCCTAAAGACAGTAGAATCTGAAGCACACAGTGGGATTACAGGCGGAGGAAAGCGTGACCAGTAAGGGAGAATGGTCGGAGATGCCTCACACAAGATGGGCAACCTTGGTGCCTCCGTACTTTGAGATCGCATGTTCGTTCACCAGGAACCTGTCCAGGTGGCTCCATGACCTGAATTGACCTCGTTGGTTATTTTACTCACTATAAATCATATTTTTCTTACCATTACCCTGATCTTCTTATTGAAATTACAAGCCATAGGTCCCATTTTCCCACATCAGTAGCACTTACCCAAATTTAAAAGACACTCCCCATAATGCTATTTACAACAATTTTCAAAAACTATAATCTTATGTTTCTTACAATCATTATTTTTGAAGAGTTCTTCCCTTTTTTCTGCCACCTCAACTTCTTATTCTGTTTTTATCATTGAACACCTGATCATCGGTAAACTCCATTTCCACCTTCTCAACAAATCAAAAACGTTTTCCATAACTGTTGAAATCATGGGAGGATAAATCCATTGAATACGTTGGATTTAATATTGATTAAAAGAGATTGATTTTACTATCAAGATCTGATATGAAATATGGAGCATACATGGAAAGTCGAGTGATTTTTTCATCATAAGAAACCAGTGAGTCAACCTCTGGCCTCAAATCCATGAATTGATTTTCCATCCAAAAATGAACCACCTTAAGAAAATATTTCTCAATGAACATACCTTTTAATTCATCATAATCAACAGATTCAATCTTTTATTATCCATGATATTTTTAACCATCATCCCCCATATATCAAATTCAACTTAAAATGGTAAACAATGAGACTATATTTTTTATTTTCTAAAAACTCCATGAAATATAAAATCTTCTCATGTTCTTTAATCCACCCTTTATCTAGAAAGGGTTTTGAAAATCCTCTGAATGATGGTGGGATGTTGCCTCACGAAATACTCCACTACTGACATGTTCCTCTATGGTTGATCTTGATGATCTCATGCATAGATAACACCACAATTTATAGCATGAGTCATCATTTCAATCACTGCAACAAACTATTCAGTTCCAATTCCAACCAACTCATGTTGCTAATTTTGATGGTCGTCTTCCTCCTGATGTCATCCTGTCATTGTTTCCCAGTTTTCTCTTTGGAAAAAAATTCAGAACATAGAAATATCTAATGTGAAGAAACATGGTAATCTTTAAATGCCATATCATTTAAAGTTTCCTTATATTAATTTATTTATATTAATTTATCAATATTCTAACTACTAAAATTACCTAAACCGACCATTGATACCAACTACAAGGCCCCTACAATAAAATTTAAATAATCATGAATTATGTTAATTTTTAACATTTAGGATCTTTTCAGGTTTAGAGTATTATAGAATTATGCCATAACTATTACATTACATCTCAAATGTTACAATTTATACACTTCTATTTAGTATCTATTTTTTCATAAAATAAAAATTCTTAAAATAAAACAAGAATTATTTTCCTAATATAAATCTAATTGAATTATTCATTTCACTTTCACTTCCTTATACCATAGGATTTATTTTCCAAAACATGGTATGAGCATAAAAATCTCATTAAGCGATATAAAATAAGAAAACATTAGTCATTTAATTCATGAAAATCAAAGAAATTATACTTTTTTAAAAAAAAACATAATATCTTTAACATACCTCACAAAATCATAAGATTTATGAATAACACATAGAAATAAAAAATCATAAAGGTAACTTGTGGAGTCCATAACATAATTACATTTTATATCTCACAACTCTGTAGGGAGTTACATTTGGAATACCTATCAAAATATATTCCCAAAAATATCTTAGGAGAAACATCAACGTGTACCTCTCTCATGATACCAAATTCATTTGGGAGCTATCTCAGGCTCAACCACCATAGGTTAATAAAGTAACCAGTAGTATATGTAAACAATTCCCAAGAACAATTATATATTCAAAACACATAAAACATGTATAATGTAAATATATCATTTCCACTTTCCAATCAAAATATAATATATCATGATACTAAAATAATCAATTCTTATAAAACATTCAAAAATAAGAGTTTTAAATCAATGTTTCTCATACCTCATTGAACGTTTTTAGTGAATTTAAACATTAAAACACAAAAATTCTTATAAAAATTCCTAGAAAACATTTCTAAAACATGGAAATGAAAATTAAGTTTTTAGATATTAAATATTTATATCATTTAAAATGATGTTTGAGTTAAATAATTTCTTATCACTTCAGAAACAATTGAATAAATGTCATTAATGAATAACATCAAAATAAAAAATAAATATCATGAAAAGATTTAAATGAGTGATATAAATTGTCAAAATTTTTTGTATATATACCTTATTGGATAATAAAGGTTCATAATATCATGATATGCCCTAATGAATGAAGATTGAGACGTAGTCTCTTACAAAAATTTGGTAGTCTAACAACGTTGCTTAAAATTTACAAATTGTGTTCATGATAGAGAAAAGGGTATCTCATCACCTAGAAATAAAATGTATAGAAATAATTATATAGAAGAATAGATCACAACATAAGAAAATGTAAATTAAAATACATAACATAAAAGTATTCATTGACTAAAAGATGAGGCTGAAAGGTTCCCTATCTAATATCATCTTGTAAATAAAATTGATCAATTTTGTGTATTCACAATTTTTAAGCATAAACCAAGGATAAATAAAATAAATGACATTAATTTTTATTTATGACATAATTGTATCCCTGCATAATTATGAATTATAAGATTAACCCAATGAGTGGAAACTGGGTTAAGAAGTTCCCTTACCTCAAGTCTGACTTGTCTTGTATGTTACATGTTCTCATTGAATAATAAAAATAAGTTAATTACTACTTGAAAAAGAAACCTTTACATGTTTATTATTCCTTTTTTATACCTAATTAACTTTTTATATCAATTATTTTATTTTCTGAGGTCATATCAGATATTTTGTGGATGTTTGGAACTTGAGTCCAAAATGAACTTGTTATAATTAAAAATTGTCCATGTGGTAAAATTTCCATTATCTACAAAAGTGTATTAATTGTTTTAATATATATTATAGACAATATATATTATTTGATAAAATTCCATTACATTTGGATATGTGAAATGAAAATCATTGTTCATGGGTACAAAAAGCTGAATGTATGCATGAGCGCCACATTCATTTATACTACATATTTAGAAGAATTAAAAGTAAATGATACATATGTATATTATAATTACAACATAATATAATATTTTATATACATTAAATATGTTAATTAAAGCCATCCTTTATATGATCCATTTAATGCGTGAATGATTCATATCACATTGAGGGAGTGGTTATTCGCACTTCCTAAAATGAAATTATCATATTAACCCATTTGGGAAAGCATAATGATAGGTAATAAAAGAAAATTATAGAAAAATAGACATTATATAAATATAATACATATCACATATAAATATATTTCCTTAATAATGGCCACCATGAGAGGCAGTGGGAGATAATGGAACAATAATCGTTTCGTGAGATAATAGTTCATCTTACACAGAAATGGTATTTTTGTATCCATTAGATGGAGGTGAGTGTATGTATAGTTATAATAAGTATCATAACCACAACCTAGTATATTTAGGATACTTGTGTTATATGAATAAATAATAATAATTAAATAGGGAGTGGAGAAAGAATAATAATGGAATGAAACTTGAGTAAACACCTCAAATCAGGTAACTTCTTTTGACTTTAGCCAAAAGGCTCTCTTGAATTACCTTCTGACTTGGCTAAGAATTATAATAGGAATAGAAGTATGTTGGGAGATTATTTGGGAAAAGTGGTAGCCTTTTATAATATGGAGCAGGGTTCTTTAATAAAGTCTGAAGTTACTATTTTATTACAAAATTATTTTTCGTTTCAAATGGTCTAAAACTTATTTAATTCGATGATAAGTTGCATCTAAATAGAAATTATATCATCCAATAAAAGGGTGTACGTTTTGGATATTTTTTAATCCTAATATTTTTTATTTTACCCTTTTTTAACTAATTTAACATTTACCGTGTTTTCTTGTATATCCATACTATATGGTTAATATATTTATAATAAAATCTCAAGAGACCAGAAATGGATCTCGAATGACATTTTAAACATTATATATCTCATTTGACTGAGTATTATATTTTTAGGACTATTTTATGATATAATAAAATATTATTTTATTTAAGAACTCATTTATGTCAATTTATATACTATTCATATCATGACTTTTTAAAAAATCCAAAAAAAACTAGATTCATTCAAACAATATTCATTAATTAAAATATATAAATAAATTATTATCTATAAAATTTGGGTATGTCATAAAAAGGTTGAAAATAAATATATTTCAATATTTATAATCTAATTTATTTAAAACATTTATTAATTAGGTAATCATTACATCATCATATTGTCACAAATAAATTTATTTATTTCATGCCGAAAAATTCTAAATAAAATATCATGATGTAAGAAATATTTTTATATTTCTATGGACTATTTATACTCAAACCTAGATCTTATATATCCCCATATAAAATTTTTTTACTAAAAGATATATTTTTATGTTACATTTTCCTTATCTTCAAATAAATTTATATAAAGTGTCATTTTAATTTACCAGTGCCTCCATGGGGTTCCATATTCGACCCAGTTAATCCCATGGTCTGACATTTATAAGCCAATAAGGTTGGGAAGCATGTGACGGTAATTAAATATTATTATAATATTATTTCTTACCCTTATTTACAAGATTTACCCTTTAACCATGGTAAATAAAATATTTACTAAAGGTACTATTCATAATGTTTAATAAAAAAAGTTACCTATTTACAAAATTTTGACCACCTAATTCCAAATATGGAATCCATTTTTCGTAATTTAAAATACAAAATTCCCAGAAATTATTTTAGAATCAATTTTCCTTGTCAAACCCAAAAGGCGTGTTTTTATGAAATAATTACTATCAAAATATTAACACTTTTTATATATAATTTGAAAGTTAAATTACATAAAATGAAAAAAATTAGATTAAATGGTAAAAATAAAATCTAATTAAACATTAAAATGATTTCAAAGGAAAATCAATATTTGTAAATAAATAAGATGAAAATTTCCTTTTGACATAAAATGCAATATTTTTTACTATTCATTAAACAATGAACTTTACAGAAAATTACCAACAATTTACCCAAATAAATTTTTATGTCCAAAATTTATATAAGAAGTTTATTTTGTAAAATAGAACATATAAATGTGACAAAAAAATATATTTAAAATTGGTTCTCAATCAAATGGAAGTAAAGTGATATTTAAAGAATATTAGAGTATTTCATTTTTAAAATCAGATTCTTTCTTATTTTTAGCCTCTAAAATTTATGGGATAAATGTAAGGAAAATTAAAAAACATGTATAATATTATTTCACTTGGTTCACTCCTTCCCATACTATGAATTGGCATTAACTACAATTTAAAATTATTATTTTTCAGTATGACTCAACCTTGTGTGAAACATGGGATTTTGGAGAAACCCTTTGTTGCGTGTCGGGTACGCCATAAAAAAAGAATCTCCTTAAATGTAAAATTAAATTTTTCTTCACAAATATTAACAAAAATAAAAATTTCATATCCTTTACTTACCAGGGATGTTACTAGTAATGTCTTTATGAGGGATATTTTAATCTCTAGACAACATAACCAAATTCTAAACTCTAGTGTTTATAAAAAATGCCTTCATTATATGTCTCTTATATTCTATAACATCCCCATAAAATATAGGTTGTCTACTCATAATAATTTTATCTATGGAACAATAATTAAATCCTTTCATCTTTAAATCAATTCAATTATTCCTTTCAACAAAAAAATGTGAGTAATGTAAAAGTTTATAAACAAAATGATTATAAATAAACATTAATAGACAAGTAATATTAGAGGAATTGAAAAGTAAAAGTAAGAATAATTTAAATCAATTAGATATTATTACTACTAGATGTTATATTACCTACTCTAATACCAATTGATTGATAGAATTTTCTCATATATATTTTCATTATACAAGAGGGTGTGAATTTTAGATTAAAAAAATTCCTTTTATATGTAGGAAATATGATTAAAATAATTAAGCTCCAAAATTAAAAATTCATATTATATAAATAATTAGATATATATGTAGGTCTGGTTATAATATTATTGTAATTATGTTGATTATAATTTTATCATAGTATACAAATTAAATGTAATGAAATACAATTATATTAAACATTGTAGAATCATAATCATAGATATCATATTAACATCATAAAATATAGAATATTGTAATCACAATGATATTGTAATTATATGGATATAATAATCATAGAATCTATGATGGAACATATTATACAGTTTGAATTAAAACTTATTAAATTACAATAATTTTTTAGTTTATTCAAAAAATGTTATTATAAGAAAAATACAAATATGGTGTGTGGAATTTAAAACATGTAAAATACATGTAAAACAATTTGAATAAGATTGTTTTATACCAATGATTAGGGTTTTTAATAACCATTAATTAAGTTACCATATTTTATATATACAAGGAAGTATATCTTTCTTTATAAAGGGAATCCCTCGATATTATGATCAATTTTTCTATCTACCTATTCCAAGAAGTCCCTAGTCAGATGGATCAACTCTATCATATGATCCACTCAAGCCCTCAATCAATATATTTACTATATTTCCTATCATCCTTTCCCTATAATCTAATTATCTGATGGATTGAATCTATCTTGCAGTAACCTCAATACGTCAATCAATATGCTGATTAGAACCTCTGTCTTACTATCCCTACATGTCCTTGATCATATTCACACAATCAAACACTATGATTAAAAAATCGAAGACTCTAAATGATTACAATGACTAATAAAAAGATTTCCACACATGAAATCTTTATATTTATCACTAAATACTAAATATCAAATGAAATTATTTAGCAACAAACTCTATGAATGATAGATTATTTATAATCATTCCTCTAATAGTCATCTTGATCCTCCAATGGTCATACTTCTATTAGTTTCTTTCAATGACTTGGAAAATCACAAAAAGTAAACCTATCGTTACATAATGTGTTATTTAATATTGATATACAATATTTGTGGTCTAAAATAGATTCCATACTCTTGAAATCAGTTTTTCTAAATTCATATTACTATTCAAAGGTGAGTTTGAAGGACCTCCTTAAAAATGTCAGTACATATTATAGTCTAGACATTACATACTAAGATATTACATCATAATTGAAGAATATTCATTAAAAAACATAACAAGACCATAAAAGAAACATAGACTCCATGTGTCTTTACAATCTGGGAAATATAACGTACGTGTTCAAAAGACATCTACAAAGTATTTCTCTTATATATTCATAAATAGACCCCCTTTTGAAATATCTTACTATATAACCTTCTCCATTACCTGAGGAATAAGAAACATAAGAATATGTGAGCTAAAATGATCAGTAAGGGTAAATATTTTTCATGAACCAGGCTGGGTCACCATCTGACCCGACGCCCGACCTAGTCCGCGATAAGGCCCGAGAGGCGTTCCCAATCCTCTCGGGCTGACGACAGGTTCCAGAGAATCAATAGGGAATGTGGGAATGATTTCGCACAATGAAAATAAATAAAACTTCGGAAATGTTGAAGAACTCTAAGTAAATAAATGACCCTGAAATGAAAGAACGACCAACAACACACACTAACTTGCTCTCGACCAAAAATCCTCATGACTCCGAGAGTCTCTCACCATTCCATAGCCAAATCTCTCCCACAGCGAACAAGCTCAAACCAAACCTACAACAAATATAAAAATAGGAAAACACTATAGGCATGAGTATTAAAACTCAGTGGGTAGTCCTAACTAATTTTATTCCCAATGCACATGCCATTAAATAAATAATTCACTAATTTCAAGTTTGAACTAAAATTTACAAAAGTAATGTTTCCTAAGTATTTTTCTCGAAAGCAATGCACAAACCATTGCCCTTAAAAATTCTCAAATCATGATTCATTTGATTTGTGCCAATAAATTTTTAAAAAGGGAAAGTGATGATTATATTGTTTTTTCAAATTTAAAAATATAAGACTAAACAAATTAATTTGAAAACCATTTTTAGAAACCTAATTGAAATCTATTCACCACTTTCCAAGTAGAACAATACACCAGAAATGCACAAAAGAAATCACACAGGAAGGGAAATTTGGGTATACATATAAGAATCATAATAACTACTACGAGCAACAAAATCTGAATATACATGGGTCAATCCTAGGAGATCGTGAACAATCCAGAACATATCATACATATGACTAATCCCGAAATCATGCTTGAACTTGATGATGTCATAACACCCTAACGCATGTCATAGCACTACATAGCCTAACCGAGGGGCCCAATTTCCATAGTAGTGATAACTAGGTATTCCCATGCTATGGGACCACTAGCCAGTGCGTAATATAAACTAGTGTGGCAATCGTTCTAAGAAGATTCACTCACAATGTCAGATTCCCATGTCAACACAAGCAATAAAAAGGGGGTTCATCTACAATGTAAATTAATCAGTCACGATGCACAAACATCACATACAGCTCACACAATAAACGCACACCAAAGATCACCCATGAGTAGGTTTTTGAAAATAATATATTTTATTAAAGTTCCAAATAGGCAATCACCAATTATAAAGAAAAATCAAATTTCTAATGAAAACTGAAAACACTTATTCAGAAGACATAATTAATCTTTAAAACTATAAGTAAATTTGAGATTCAGTGATTTATGTTTAAAGACCAAATGGTAATTCTTTCAATACTGGGTGTCCCCTTGTCATGAAAATGTTTCAAGTGATCAGTATAAAATAAATGACACTTTTCACACCAAATAATAATTTATAAATTAATTATCTTATATTATTTCTCATTCATTAAAATAAATATATCATCAAGTAATTAATAAATTATAAATTTAAAGTTTAGTGCAGTGGGGGGCCTACCTTGAATTGCCGCTCGATCATGATGACACGACTCGCTTCGCACTAGCGTATAAGCACGCACAACCCGATAACTACAGTGTCACAGACTTTCGCTGACGGAACGCTGCAACAGCAGCATGACATTTAAAACCTGAAACCTTTACGAAACTATGATAATTTTCCATCCTTAATAATTATTTAATAAAAAATTTAAAATATTTATAAATAAAATTTTAAAGACCATTTCCATGGAAAAACAAAATAGTAGAAAATATATTAAACAATTTTCAAAATAAATCAGATGACTTTAAATGCCAAAAACATCACTCAAAATGTAACGCCCCGACCCCAGTTACCTAGAGTCGGTGCATTACTACATAACATTGGCATGATCACAAAAGATCATGTCTCGAAAGACCGATTAGTTTAGTAGCCTTGGAAACACTAGATACATTCGTAAACATTACATTACATCATAAAAATGAAAACTACAATAACATGGTCTCCTTAGTCCACACTTATATCCTCACTGACTATTCTTGAAAGTCAATCATAATACACTTCTTCACATCCTGGGAAAAATAAAACATTGAAAGGGGTGAGCTCAAATGCTCCGTAAGGATAACAATATAGCGATAACATTCATAAGAAAACATAATCATTTAAGGCAATGTATAACTAAAACAAAAGCCTTATTGAACATGAACTTCAGCATAATATGGAAAAAGTAAAATAAAATAATCCCCTTACTTACTCATATTGATATTCTACTAGACGAATAATCACATGAAATATCAATAACCACTTTCATAATGAGAGAATGTATAATGCCATACATTCTGAAACATTTTGTCAAGGCCTCGGCCAAGACGTCTAAAATGATTAAGGCCTCGGCCAAAACCATAAATCAAATTGGGAAAGGGCCTCGGCCAATTACACGTCTAGTTGTCTCATGTGACCTACCGAGGCATCGAGGAGCTATAGCGGGCTCCACCCGTCACTTATTAAGTCCAATACATTTCTCATATGAATAGGTTTAAACATAACATAAATATTCGTATTAAAACGAGCATACGAAATGTCAACAATTTCTCCATAAACTATGTATGGTATAAAAATAACACATCCACAGTCAAATATTTCACAAAATGTTCAATGGAATTTTTGTATCATAAATCAATTTCAATTAAACTTAAAACCCATCAAAGGATGTTGACATGGATGAAATCAAAGCTATTTGAGAGAAATTTCTCTCTCTTTTTTGAAATCATTTAAAAGTCCCATAATTATAAAATAATACATTTACTTTGAAAATATTCTTATATTCTTGTAAGGGAAACTTCGAAGAAGTTATAATGGCGGAAAATATCCACACCCGCCGTATAAGTTAAAAAAACATTCTTACCTAAAATTTGTCAAAAGGGTCAAAAAGTACATTGTTTGGAAAACGACGGTAAGATTTCTTTCAAAAATGTATAAGGGTATAAATAACTTTAACCTATTTTCCATTTAATAGTAATTTTTTTTGAAAGGCATTTTTAAGAAACATGGATGTGGATGATAACGAGGTCCCAGTAGATAATTATGTATAAACAACCATGGATAATGAAGAGGTTGTGAAGTAAACCATTACCTTGTACTTTTCCTTGGTTGGGGTAGTTTAACCTCCTGTATAATAAACTAGAGTTAATTACTATTTACTTAAGAACATTTTTCATGTTCATTATTCCTTTTATATCCCTTATTACCATGTTATGAACATTATGTAATTATTTAAGTTTATAACGGTCATTTTTTCGATCTTAGGTACTTGGGTCAAAAATAACATTCTTATAATTAAAAGTTGTTCATGTGGTGAAATATCCATTATATCCATAATTATATTCACGATGTAGATATCATATATATCATATATATACAGTATATACATGCATTTATATTATTACATAACATTTAGAAGTAAAAATGAAATGCAACGTTCATGGAGACGGTAAGCCGTACGTACGCATGAACGCTACTTTCATTTCTATTTCATATTTAATGGAATTAAATCATAATGATATAAATTTATAATATAATTCCAGTATAATATCATATATAATATCATTTACTCCATCCTTTATACATCCCACGTGTGGCATTAACGATTCACATCACTTTGAGTGGGTGGTAGTCCGCACTTCCTAAAATGAAATTATCGCGTTTACCCATAATGGAAATCATAAAGTATGCCATAAATGAAAAATACAGAAGCATAAGTAAAAAATAAACATATTATATATCATATATAAATATAGTTACATCTTAATGGACACCTTTGAAGGTGTTATATGAGTGTTGAACAATCATTGTTTCGTGAGGGAGAAATTCTCCATCCACAGAAACCGTATGTTCTTTAACCATTAGATGTAGTTGTGTGTAAGTGTAGCTAGAATCCTTATTATAACAACATCCTAGAATATTGAGGATACTGGTGATGTTACAAAAGAAATGAATAAAAAGAGTTTAGGGGGTTGGAGAAGAAAAATAAAACAAAACAACATTAGAGAAGACATTACCTCAAAATTGGGTAACTCTTTTTTATTTGAGCCAAAGGCTTCCTTGGGAAGAGTTATGACCAATGTGAGTCTTCTAGGAGTAAGGGAGGGATGTTGGGAGAGTATTTGGGCAGAGTTTGGCCGAGCCAAATATTTTGAATGTGTGAATGTGGTGGTAGAGGTGGGGGCCTTTTATAAGAGGAGAGGAGGGGCACTCTTGGAAAGTAAGGAAATTTTACATTATTATACAATGCTTTTAGGATTCTAAATGACCCACACTTGTATAATTCGTGGATAAGGTGATAAGGGTTCTAAGTCTACCCATTCAATAGTTTTTGTACAAGTGTAATCATTGTATTTTATATTATCTTTTCATTTTATTAAAATTGTTAAATAATGAGGTCATCGCTGCATCATAATGATGTCATAAATAATTTAATTTATATAATGTCTAAAAATTATAAAAAAATTACTATGATGTAGTAAATCCTTTTAGCTTTCCAATTACTATTTATAGTCTAAAATATGACTTGTATAACCCCATGTAAAAATTGTTTTAGTAAAACATTTCATGTTTGTGTCATTTTTTTACTTTAACATTAAATAAAAGGTATTTTTTCCATTTTCCAACTAAAGTGTCTCCATGGGGTCCCCAAGTTGACCCATGGATTTTATTGGTCGGCCATTACTCATCCAATAGGGGTAGGACAAGTGTAAGGGTATTTTCATATTTTTATAATATCATTTTTACCTTAAATTTCACTAATTACCTTTAATCGCGATTAATTAAACATAAAAGTTACTATTCACCAAAAAATTATTTTAATCCCTTTGAACCACATTTTACATCCTAATGAAAACCATGTATGTCGGATTTTTGAAATTCAAAACACAGAAGTGGTAATATTTCATTTAAACGAAAAATCAGTTATTTAACTACCACTTACTGGTTTCACTATTCATTAAAAATTGAAGTTTTTCAGAACAATGCCAAAATTTCACTCTAAGCTATAATTGATATTCCTAATTCAAAAATGATGTCTATTTTACAAAACTAAAAACATATAAGTTGCATTAATTAATTTTATAATTAATTTCCGTTGTCACAACAGATAGCGTGTTTTTAAGAAATAATATATATCAAAAGATTGACAATTGTTTATGTCCAATTTCAAAGTGAAATTAATTCTAATGACCACAATTGGATAAAATGGTAAAAATATATACTAATTATACTCTATAACCAATAAATATTATAATTTATCACTATAAATTAATTTGATTAAAAAAGATGTTTTTAAGTATGTTTTACTATTCATAAAAAATTAGAAGTTCTCAGAAAAATACCAAAAATTCAACATAGGATAATTTCAATATTAGGAATACAAAAATGAAGTCCATTTTGAAATATAAAATTTCTATAAATTTAAAAAGTTGTTATTACTATTCATAATGGCTACTTTGATTAGTTGCGGGGTGTTAGAACTCGAAGTTGCGTACAATGAAAGCTATTGCATTGTTGAATGAGAAGCGTATCAGGGAAGCTCGGGGTGTTACATTCTCCCCTCCTTCAATAAATTTCTTCCAAGCAATTTGAAATTTTTCTTGGAAAATAAAAGGTTGAAAATAGAAAATACCTTTGTGGAAAACCCACATCGGAAATAAGATTAATAAAATTTAGCCTTAATAAGAGGGAAAGGGAAATGAAAAAGTCACCACCCAATTATGATCTCGATTAGGTGAACATTGGTGGCAATTAGAGACATATAATTGGAGGGAAAATATAAATATTTTAGGGAGTGATTGAGGTCATCAATCACAATCAACTGTCAAATTGGGGGCCTCAAAGCCTTCAATCTATGTTGATTTAAAATATCATCAGTTCAACAAGACATAAGGTATTAGGATAACACATTTTTTTGTTTTAATATCCCTTTACTAAGGTTTAAGAATTAATTTATTCATTGATTAAGAGATAGGTATATATATATTTATGCTTGACAATTAGAGTTTCAACCTTCAACTCATCTTTCACTCAAAAAGATAATAGAACTCAAAAATATTATACTTATCCTAATTGTATAAGGTTCCAAATTTTAGCACATACTATTTATATTAGAAAAACTATTTTGTAAAAACCAGGGACTTCACGTAGTCCAGTGGTAGGAGATTAATCCCAATCGCACTATGGTTGTGGGTTTGATTCCCACAGCTTTGTCCGACGCGATGGGTAATGCCCCACCCTGCAGGTTGTCCTTTTCCTAAAACTATAGTATTATAATATTCCAAAAATAATCTTCATAAAATTTTTTAACCTTAAACAATACTATCCAAAGATCAACTTAATCCACACCAACCTTTATAGTTATCCAAAATACCTCTGTCCTGAGTTTCTGTAAAAGGTCTCTTAATTCCAAAATCAATTTATCAGATTCCCAAAACAAAGTAAAGTTTCTCTTATTGTCACATACTAAAAATATAATTACCTTCAGCAAATATTAAAACCTTACTAAAATCAATAAGTACATCAGTACAATCCTTATATATATATATATCGCATTATTCTAATAACCAGAAAATAATCCATGAGTCCAAAATAACCAATACATTAATTATTCTACTTCAACTATAGTCACAACATAAGATTGTCCTTGATCCCTTGGCCTTTTCTGAGGTATGTTTCCCTGACGCTTAGGACATTCATTTTCATAATTCCCCATTTCCCTAAAATTGTAGCATTCAACATTGATAGCATCTTTCTTTCCCTTGCAATCACGCACCTGGTGACCTTTTTCTGCATACTTATAACAAACTCCCATTCATTTTAGGCAAGTACCAGGGTGATTCTTCCCACAATTATCACATAATGGAAAATCCTTCTTTCCCTTTTTCCCTTTATCTATCTCTTGTTCCACCGTTCTCTTCTTCTCTTGATTTACTTTGTTGTCATAAGACTTAGAGAATTCCTTTTCTGTCTTGATAGCACATGAGACAATATCTTCGTATGTTGAGAACGATTGTGATACTAAAGCTCGACGGAGAAATGGTTTTAACCCATCAAAGAAACGATCAATCTTACCTCTTGGGTTACATATATAATCTGTAGCATACCTCGCTAACCTTGTAAATTTGGCCTCATACTTTGCGACATTCTCATCCTCCTTTTATTTCAGACTCAGAAATTGCCTTTCCATTTCTACTCTATGGTCATGAGGAAAGTATATACTCATAACCCTTCATAGTGGTTTATAAAGAAAATCAGAATTATCCAAAGCATATACCCCGGGAGTGTCGTAACCAAGAGTGCAGCAAGTCCCGTTGTCGTGCACCAGTTCCCGTTCGAGTCTAGCTCAAAGCGGTTTTTTCAGGTTTTACCCCTAGATACATATGTGCCAGAGACACCTCTACCTGCTCGTATCCAGATAGGGATGTATTGCTCGGAAAACTCACAACATCTCTACAATAACATAATTCTATGAAGTTCTTCTATACTAATCCTCAAAGTCTATCTTTGGGCTATGTGCTCTAATCAGAGTTTATCTAAATCTAGCTTCCAAGGATAGTACTAAACTGCCTCTGATACCAACTGTAACACCCCGACCCCAGTTACCTAGAGTCGGTGCATTACTACATAACATTGGCATGATCACAAAAGATCAAGTCTCGAAAGACCGATTAGTTTAGTAGCCTTGGAAACACTAGATACATTCGTAAACATTACATTACATCATAAAAATGAAAACTACAATAACATGGTCTCCTTAGTCCACATTCATATCCCCACTGACTATTCTTGCAAGTCAGTCATAATAAACTTCTTCACATCCTGTGAAAAATAAAACATTGAAAGGGGTGAGCTCAAATGCTCCGTAAGGATAACAATATAGAGGAAACTTTCATAAGAAAACGTAAGCATTTAAGGCAATGTATAACTAAAACAAAAGCCTTATTGAACTTCAACTTTAGCATAATATGGCAAAAGTAAAATAAAATAATGCCATTACATACTCACATGGATATTCTACTCGACGAATAATCACATGAAATATCAACAACCACTTTCATAATGAGGGAATGTATAATGCCAGACATTCTGAAACATTTTGTCAAGGCCCCAACCAAGACGTCTAAAATGATTAAGGCCTCGGCTAAAACCATAAATCAAATTGGGAAAGGGCCTCATCCAATTCCACATCTAGTTGTCTCATGAGACCTACCGATGCATCGAGGAGCTATAGCGGGCTCCACCCATCACTTATTAAGTCCAATACATTCCTCATATGAATAGGTTTAAACATAACATAAATATTCGTATTAAAACTAGCATACGAAATGTCAACAATTTCCCCATAAACTATGGATGGTATAAAAATAACACATCGATAGTCAAATATTTCACAAAATGTTCAATGTATGTTTTGTATCATAAATCAATTTCAATTAAACTTAAAACCCATCAAAGGATGTTGACATGGATGAAATCAAAGCTATTTGAGAGAAATATCTCTATTTTTTTTGAAATCATTTAAAAGTCCCATAATTATAAAATAATACATTTACTTTGAAAATATTCTTATAATCTTGTAAGAGAAACTTCGATGAAGTTATAATGACGGAAAATCGCCGCACTCGCCGTATAAGTTAAAAAAAACATTCTTACCTTATATTTGTCAAAAAGGTCAAAAAGTACATTGTTTGGAAAATGATGGTAAGATTCCTTTCAAAAACGTATAAGGGTATAAATGAATTTAACCCATTTTCCATTTAATAGTAAAAAAATTTTGAAATACATTTTTAGGAAACATGGATGTGGATGATAACGAGGTCCCAGTAGATAATTATGTATAAACAACCTTGGATAATGAAGAGGTTGTGAAGTAAACCCTTACCTTTTACTTTTCCTTGGTTGGTGTAGGTTAACCTCCTGTATAATAAAGTAGAGTTAATTCCTATTTACTTAAGAACCTTTTTCATGTTCATTATTCCTTTTATATCCCTTATTACCATGTTATGAACATTATTTAATTATTTAAGTTTATAACGGTTTTTGTCGATTTTAGGTACTTGAGTCAAAAATAACATTCTTATAATTACAAGTTGTTCATGTGGTGAAATATCCATTATATCCAGAATTATATTCATGATGTAGATATCATATATATCATATATATACAGTATATAGATGCATTTATATTATTACAAAACATTTAGAGGTAAAAATGAAATGCACCGTTCATGGAGATGGTAAGCCGTACGTACGCATGAACCGTACTTTCATTTCTATTTCGTATTTAATGGAATGAAATCATAATGATATAAATGTATAATATAATTCCAGTATAATATCATATATAATATCATTTACTCCATCCTTTATACATCCCACATGTGGCATTAACGATTCACATCACTTTGAGGGGGTGGTAGTCCGCACATCCTAAAATGAAATTATCGCGTTTACCCATAATGGAAATCATAAAGTATGCCATAAATGAGAAATACAGAAGCATAAGTAAAAAATAAACATATTATATATCATATATAAATATAGTGACATCTTAATGGCCACCTTTGACGGTGTTATATGACTGTTGAACAATCATCGTTTCGTGAGGCAGAAATTCGCCATCCACAGATACCGTATGTTATTTAACCATTAAATGTAGGTGTGTGTAAGTGTAGCTCTAATACTTCTTATGAATACATCCTAGTATATTGATGATACTTGTGTTGTTATAAAAGAAATTAATAAAAAGATTTTAGGGGTTTGGAGATGAAAAATAAAACAAAACAACATTAGAGAAGACATTACCTCAAAATCGGGTAACTCTTTTTTATTTGAGCCAAAGGCTTCCTTGGGAAGAGTTCTTCCCAATGTGAGGCTTCTAGGAGTAAAGGAGGGAAGTTCGGAGAGTATTTGGGCAGAGTTTGTCTGAGCCAAATGGTTTGAATGTGTGAATGTGGTGGTAGAGTTGGGGGCCTTTTATAAGAGGAGAGGAGGGGCACTCTTGGAAAGTAAGGAAATTTTACAATATTATAAAATGCTTTTCTAATTCTAAAGGTCCCACAGTTTTATAATTCATGGATAAGGTGATAAGGGTTATAAATCTACCCATGCAATATACTTTGGACAAGTGTATGCCTTGGATTTTACATTATCTTTTCATTTTATTAAAATCGTTAAATAATGAGGTCATCGCAGCATCATAATGATGTCATAAATAATTTAATTTATTTAATGTCTAAATATTATAAAAAAAATACTATGATGTATGAAATCATTTTAGCTTTCCAATGACTATTTATAGTCAAAAATATGACTTGTATATCCCCATGTAAAAATTTTTTTAGTAAAACATTTCATGTTTGTGTCATTTTTTTACTTTAACATTAAATAAAAGGTATTTTTTCCATTTTCCAACTAAAGTGTCTCCATGGGGTCCCCAAGTTGACCCATGGATTTTATTGGTCGACCATTACTCATCCAATAGGGTTAGGACAAGTTTAAGGGTATTTTCATATTTTTATAATATCATTTTTATCTTAAATTTCACTAATTACCTTTAATCGCGATTAATTAAACTTAAAAGTTACTATTCACCAAAAAAATTATTTTAATCCCATTGAACCACATTTTACATACTAATAACAACCATGTATGTAGGATTTTTGAAATTCAAAACACAGAAGTGGTAATATTTCATTTAAACGAAAAATCAGTTATTTAACTACCACATAGTGGTTTCACTATTCATCAAAAATTGATGTTTTTCAGAACAATGCCAAAATTTCACCCTAAGCTATATTTGATATTCCAAATTCAAAAATGATGTCTATTTTAAAAAATTCCAAACATATAAGTTTCATTAATTAATTTTATAATTAATTCCCACTGTCACAACAAATAGCGTGTTTTTAAGAAACAATATATATCAAAAGATTGACAATTGTTTATGTCCAATTTCAAAGTGAAACTAATTCTAATGACCACCATTGGATAAAATGGTAAAAATATATAATAATTATACTCTAAAACCACTAAATATTATAATTTATCACTATAAATTATTTTGATTTAAAAAGTTGTTTTTAAGTATTTTTCACTATTCATAAAAAATTAGAAGTTCTCAGAAAAATACCAAAAATTCTACATAGGCTAATTTCAATATTAGGTTTACAAAAATGAAGTCCATTTTGAAATATAAAATTTCTATAAATTTAAAAAGTGGTTATTACTATTCATAACAGCTACTTTGATTAGTTGCGGGGTGTTAGAACTCGAAGTTGCGTACAATGCAAGCTATTGCATTATTGAATGAGAAGCGTATCATGGAAGCTCTGGGTGTTACACAAAATATCCTTTTAAAACCATACCCACCTTGGAGAAACACCAAACCACCTTTCATACATGTTTCTCACCATTAATATAATTTAATAAACTCGAAATAAAAGTTTATAAAACAACTTTCAAGAAGTGACACTTGGCTTTACCAATTAAACTCATTCAAAAAATTGTTTTATGACCAAAGACACCCCAATAACATATTAAAATAGAATCTGCAACCCCTGTAAAAATTAAAAAACCAGTATCACAATATAAAAAACAACAATTAATAATGAAATATGAGTTTTCATCCAAGAGGCACCATAATTCACATGAACATGCCACTTTAAAAATCAAAGGCATAATAAACATGCATAAAAACTAATTTTGTACCAAGAAAACTAATTAAAAAACATGATAGATTAAATAAATGAGAAAATTAATCCATCAAAGAAAAATTATACTCAGAAACACTAACCTCGATATAGACCAAACACCGCAAAGATTTAGCGCAATATTCACCGCACTTCAATCACACTACAACCAAACTCAGATAAGTCATAATTAAATAATCAAACCAAAAAATTCACAATTGGACCATAAAAAACATGGAACCCAAACTCTAAAATCCCCAAATCAACAAAACACCCCAAAAAATGGCAAACACACCTGCGTAGAAGGTGCGGATGGAAAACAGGGTGAGAGGAAGGTTGTCGGAAATGAATCATGTGGAAAAATAAGAAGGGGGTCTCCATAAATCCATCTGAGCAAGAATGGGGAGGTGGCGTGAGGGATCCCTGGGCGGCGCGAGGTGGTCCGTCGAGAGAGAGTGCGCTGGTCAGTTTCATGCTGAAAGGGAGTGAAGGGGGAGTGCTGGGCAGAATAAGAGGCCATCGGCCATGGGGGAGGTGCGGCACGAGCGAAGGGGGAGGCGCCGAATGTGGTCCGCGCGATGGAGGCAGGGGCCCGAGGTGGGGTGTTGTTCGTCAGTCGTTGGCCAGCAAAGGGAGCAGGGTCACAGTGCGAAGGGGCTGAAGGGCGAGGTGGTGCGATGGGTTGAGGGAGGCAGATGGTGATCTGGTGAATGGAGGAGGGTCCGCCTCTTAGGGTTAGGGGAGGGGATGTTCGTGAGATGGGAGAGAGGGAGAGGGAAGAGAGGGAAGAAAAAAGATAAAGTAAAAAAAAGAGAAAAGAGTGAAAAGGAAAAAGGAAATGAAAAAAAGGATAAATGAAATCCTAATAAATTCAATATGAATCATAAAACTAAAATAAATAAGCCAACCACAAAAAAATCATTATTTAATTAGAAAGGACAACGCGCATGGGCACATGTAAGGTCGTGCACACGGTCACACACACAGTCGAATGCTCACAAAAGAACCAAAAATTTACTAAAATAAAACTGACTAAAACCGATGTGAAAAAGTGAGAACAAATAATAATCATATTAAAATAAGTCGTTGGTCAGGTTGTGACAATTCTCCCCACCATGACACTTTCTTCCCCCAAAAAGTCCCAAAATACATGGTCAACCAAAGGTTCCAAGAATGACTGCGAAGACTAGACGCTATTTTAAACAAAACCATCATGACATTAAGACCGAGTATTTAAGAAACCCTTAACATGAAATTCCATAGATCTTAAAATTATAATCACTGAGAGAAAATACCAACACCAATAAGGTCACCTCCAAACACAAATTCAACATGGAACACTCTATCCCCTAACTTAAGAAACACCATGGCTCGCTTGAGACCTCCAAGAACACTCGCAAGGTGACCCACTGCCCGAGTGAACTAATTACACTGATCAGGGTCGGGCGGAGCATAAGCAAGGGATTGTCCTGCCATGCGCGCTTTGAAGACAGTGTTTTCTATAAGCTCATCCGTTTGTGGTCACCCACCCATATTAGGATCCTTGTTAAATATTGGTTCTCCAATCAAAAAAGGTTTACAAACGAGGAAAAAACCTCTAACACTGGCTTAACCCACAATGCTCCTTAAGCTGATCCAAACTAACACAAGAGGAGACGCTAGTGAGACTCGTAGTGGGTCTCCCCACTATTTTAGAATTTTCCTTACACCACGACACCTACGCGGAAATTTCTAGTTTACATTGAGTGATATAGACTGAACTCTTCATCACGAACCCGCCATTACGGGCTGACCCACATAGATGATTCCCACACTGACCAATACACCATGACATTGGAGGGTTTTGATAGCGGAAACCCAAAACAAGAGACAAACTAGACAGACGTGCGTCAATTCGACAAGACATGAGCATCTCCAAAACTAATAAAATTTTGATCCATATCCGCCCACCAAAAGGGTCACAGAGCACACTCGTTGCAAGAGGGATTCTCCGAACCACTTTATATCCTGATAGGATCATCCATAAGTCAAGACCACCACAATGAGACAAGGCCTTTATACCCCTCATAACAAAAATAAAGCCTTCAGAGAGGATACCTTAATAAGGATTTTTAATCTTTCCCCATCCCAAACCTGTGAAATTATGTTGGATCAAGATCATCTCACTTCTGATAAGTTTTGACTACACGCATGCTTCACCCCAAGACCTATGGTTGGGGCCCTGATGTCTGAAGCATCTACCGCCTTGTAGTCATAAGCTGACCAAATCTGACTGGAACTTCCCCCACTAGAAAAGAAACCTTCATACGTCTCCTCATGTCCAGAGCGTCCACTCCGTCAACATACCAACTAGGAATTTTAGCGAACGACTTATGGTGTCCAACTGACAAGACTAGAGGTAGGAGATTGAGCGGTATTTAAATCATGTGACGTAAACAAACGATAGGGGAACTCTGAGAAAAAGTCCCTTTGGTTCATACTCATCATCAGATAAGGAACCTGTACTTACCACAATATTGATGAGACCAACAACTATTACGAACATTAATATGATTGTTCCACACCACCTCTGGATAACATGAAACCAGCTCATCAGAAAGGTCAAACACACCTCCTTCTCTGCCTGTTGACTGGTTGAGCACCTACGAGATCCACCACTTTCTCTCACCTTTAATTCCTTAGGTACGACTGTGGGATGAGGCTATTCTTGAGGATCACTCACGACATCCTCATTAGCAACGAAAATGGAACAATCATCGTTTGGTAGTGTAGTCCAGCTCCACCAGACATACTCGGGGAAACTTGCACCCACACAAAATTTGGAGTTCCACAAAAACTAAATACACTTAACACTTTTCAAAAGTTTTAAAAGTTATCCAACTGACATCGACGTCTATGAAAAATCGACACAGCCGAGGAGGACCCAACTCCGCCACTCCACTGGGAGTCTGGGATGAGACAAGAATTGAGAGACCTACTGGAAACCCATTGGACCTTTCTAGGGGGAATATTCCAAACAATAAACACATAACAACCTTCCAAAAATCCAAAAACATCACAAAATAAACATCTACATTATATAAACCTTTCCAATAATTCCAATTTAAAACGTCAATTCATTTTCAAAAAAAAAACACTCACTTGAAAAACCTAGAACTGTACATTAAAACCCAATAACTATTATGAACTCATCGGTTTCACTCCGGACTCAAAACCATTTTCAAATTCCAAAAACATTTAAGCAAAAAACCCTTTTTGAGAGAAAACCCCACTTTTTAAGAAACAAAATTCAGATTTTAAAATCATACACTCACCACTGATATTCCTGGATGCCTAATAGATTTACATTTCTATGCCACCCCAGCACCCATCCACACAATCCACCAACTATCCATTAATCACTTCCACATGAACATGCAAGCACCAATAGGAATACCACTGGAAAAGAAACAAGGCTCTTTCGCTTTCAAAACAAAACATTACCAATATTCCAAAAATACATTTTTCCAAATAATTTCAAAAATTCAAGACATATTTCCGAAATGATTTTCATTTAAAAAATATCCCTCTACAATTTAAAACAACCCAAGACATCCTTTTAGAAATTAAACATCGACAAATCAGCGCCAAATTACAAAAACAAGGTCCAAGAGAAACACACCCCAAATATCATGTCAACTGCACACCAAAATAATATAAAGTATCAGAAAAGTCCACTTCACATTATAAAGGAAAAAAACATCGCACCGGTACCAAAATTGAAGCAAGACATCACAATCATTGAATCACCTTGGCGAAGGACTATTGGTCATTTCTATCCCGGCTACATGGTTTATCAAACCATTCCCTAGGAAACCACCACCCACAAGGAGTGTCGAACCGTACACTCAGGCATCACATGTGTCGCTAGTACATGTGAGACCGCGCGCAGAACTGGATTACTCTTATTGTCATCCCCCATCCTCATAGAGCAAAGCAATAACTTAAATTCAAAACTAACCCTGGTTACTTGAGGATTGGAACGAGAAAGAGTTTGCAAAGATCTTCCCACACCTACCACTTGAGTACCTACAATCCTATCT
Organism: Viscum album; assembly: GCA_963277665.1. NCBI lineage: Eukaryota > Viridiplantae > Streptophyta > Magnoliopsida > Santalales > Viscaceae > Viscum > Viscum album. The sequence goes on from OY728122.1 coordinate 1,975,521,989, forward strand.
CCGATATACCTGGAACCCCAAAAGACAAGACCGAAAACCTCCTATGATGCCATTTTATCATGAACCAGGGTGGGTCGCCATCCGACCCGATGCTTGACCCGGTGCGCGGCAAGGCCCGAGAGGCATTCCCAATCCTCTCGGGCTAACAAAAACTGCCAGGGCATCAATAGGGAATGTGGGAACAATTTCTCCCAATAAAAATAAATAAAATATCAGAAAAATAGAGGAACACTATGTAAATAAATGAACATGAAAATAATGAACGACCAACAAGACACACTAACCTGGTCTCGACCAAAACACCTCACGAATCCGAGAGTCTCTCACCAATCCACAACCGACTCTCAACCACGGTGAGAAAGCTCGAACCAAACATGCAGCAAAACGAAAAACATGAAAACACTATAGGCATGAGTATTAACACTCAGTAGGTTGGCCCGACTAATTCTATTCCCAATCCACAAGCCATTAAATAAATAATTCACTAATTTCATGTTTGGACTACAATTTACAAAAGTATGTAATTCTATGTATTTTTCTCGAACGCAAAGTACAATCAATTGCCCTTATCCATTTTCAAATCTGGATTCATTTCATTAGGGCCAATGGATTTTTAAAAAGGCAAACTAATGTTTATATTTTTTTTCAAATTTGAACAAAGAGGATTAAACACTTTCATTTGAAAACCATTTTAAAAACCTAATTTAAATTTTCACACCACTTTCCAAGGATAACAATACACAAGAAATGCACAAAAAAAATTACACAGGAAGGGTAATGTGGGTATACATATAAGCATCATAATCACTACTGCATGAAACAAAATCCAAATAGACATGGGTCAAACCTAAGAGATCGTGAGAAATACAGAACATAAAATATATATGACTCATCCCGAAAGCATGATCTAACTCGAAGACGTCATAATGCCCTAATGCACAGCATAGCCCAACATGGCCTAACCGAGGGTCCCAATCCCCATCGCAGAAATACCTCAGTATTCCCCTGCTATGGGGCCACTAGCCGGTGCGTAATTTAAACTAGTGTGTCAATCGTTCTCAGAAGATTCACTCACTATGCCAGATTCTCATCTCAACACAAGCAATAAAAAGGGGGAGCGTCTACAATGTCAATTAATCAGTCACGATGCACAAACATCGCATACAGCTCACGCAATCAACGCACACCAAATATCACCCCCTGACTGGGTTTTCCAAGATAATATATTTTATTATAGTGCTATACGGGCCTTCACCAATTTTAAAAAAAATCACATTTCTTGAGAAAACCCAAAACACTTGTTCAGAAGAAATCATTTATCTTTAAAACTATAAGTACATTTGCGATTCTGTGAATTATTTTTAATGTCCAAATAGGAATTCTTTAAATACTGGGTGTCTGCTCGTCATGAAAATGTTTCATGAGTTCGTTATAAAAGAAACGGATCTTTTCACACGAAATAATCATTTAAAAATTAATTATGTTATATTATTTATCATTCATTAAATTGAATAAAACAATAAACAATTAATTAATTATAAATTTAACTGTGAGTACAGTGGGGGACCTACCCCGACATATTGCTCGATCGTGACGACATGACTCACTTCACACTTGTGCATAAGCACGAACAACCAGATAATCGTAGTGTCACAGACTATCGCTGAGGACACGCTGCAATAACAGTAGGACATTTAAAACCGAAATCCTTTACCCAACTAAGATAATTTTCCATCCTTAATAATTATTTAATAAAACATTTTATAAATTTATAAATAAAATTTTAAAGACCATTTCCAAAGATAAACAAAACACTATAAAATTTATTAAACAGTTTCCAAAATATTTCGCATGACATTAAATGCCAAAAAAATCACCCAAAACATCCTTTTAAAACCAAACACACCTTGGTGCAACACCAAACAACCTTTAATACAAGTTTTTCACCATTAATATAATTTAATAAACTGCAAATAAAAGTTTATAAAAAAATGTTCAGAAGAGACACTTGGTTTTACCAACAAAACTCATTCAAAAACTTTCTTTATGACCAAACAAACCCCAAAAGATATCAAAATAGAATCTGAAACCTCGATAATAATTAATAAAAAAGATGCACAATTTACAAAACACCAATTAATAATGCAATATGAGTTTTCATCCAAGACGCACCACAATTCACATGAACATGCCACTTTAAAAATCAAACACATAATAAACAGGCATAAAAACAAATTATGCACCAAGAAAACTAAATAATAAACACGATAGATTAACTAAATGAGAAAATTAATCCATCAAATAAGAATTATACTCAGAAACACTATCCTCGATATAGACCATACACAGCAAAGATTTTTCGCAATGTTCACCGCACTTAAATCGCACTACAACCAACCTCAGATAAGTCCTAATTCAAGAATCAGACCAAACATATCACAATTGGATCATAAAAAACAAGGAACCGTAACCCGAAAATACCCAAATCAACAGAACAACCCAACGAAGGGAAAATACACATGCAGCGAAGGTGCGGATGGAAACCTGGGTGAGGTGATGGTTTTCAGAAACAACCCATGCTGAAAAAGAGGAAGGATGTCGCCAAAAATCCATCTAATTTAGAAGGGGGAGGTGGCGCGAGGGAGCCCTCGGCAGCGTGAGGTGGTCCATCGAGTGGGAGTGCACGGGTCAGTTTTGTGCCAAAAGGGAGTAGAGGGAGAGCGTTGGACAGAACAGGAAGCCATCGGCCATGGGGGAGGTGCGGCACGAGCGAAGGGGGAGGCACCGAATGTGGGCCACATGAGGGATGTAGGGCACCGGTGGGGTTTGTCATTCATAGGACGGCCAAGGGGAGCAGGGGCGCGACTCGATGGGGCTCAAGGGAGAGGGGGTGTGATGGGTTGGGGGAGGAAGAGGGAGGTCCGACGAAGGTATGAGGGACCACCACTTAGGGTTAGGGGAGGGGAGGTCCACGCGCCGGGAGAGAGGGAAAGGAAGAGAGGGAAGAAAAAAGAGAAAGGAAAAAAGAGAAAAGAGAGAAAAAGAAAAAATAAAAGGAAAAAAGGATAAATGAAATCCTAATAAATTAAATATGAATCATAAAAATAAATTAAATAAAACATCCACAAAAAAGAATTGTTTAATGATAACAAACATCGCGCATGGTCACGCATAGGGTCATGTTCACAGTCAAGCACACAGTTTCATGCTCGCAAATAAATCCAAAATTTCCTAAATTAAAACTGACTAAAATCGATGCTAAAAAGTGAGACGCAAGAATAATCAAATTAAAATATGGCATATGTCTGGTTGTGACAATATTGGCGATATCAATCATATCACAATCTTATGACATACAAACATAACATTTTAAAACATTATCTTGTATATGAATGATCATTATATCATGTCATGGGATAAATAATAAAAGATCATAAACAAATAGTGAACATATTTCCAATATTTATAGGAAATGACATGGAATATATAGCATACAAAAAATCATATAAAATCATTTCATATTACTCTAGGATCTTTTCCAATTCCATCATTGTAGACAATGTCTATTGCTAAACAAATTTCACTCCCCGTTCTAACCTTGTATTACTGAATTGAGATTACATTCTATTATAACACTGTATTAAAAAAGTGAGAGCATTTCCAATTCTAGTCTATTCTATCTCATTAAATATAAATCTTTAACCAAATCATTTGAGAGAGATATAGGTTCTACCAATCTTATAATTAATATATTCTTATGTGTTTCACAAAAACATAATAATCCTTCATAGCATAACTGAAAGAATAAAATGGATGTCTTCAAAATAATTCAATCATAACATAATCCAAGTAATATAAAGATACTTCCAAAATATAAATCCATCATAACGTATAAAACCATATGAATAATAGGGATAATATACTTCAAAAATAACCCAATTAAATTCTCCCATTGTAAATGGAACATAATTTTGATAGAGACCTAGAAATTAATTCTTTAGAAATATTTCCATTCATCATGAAAGACATTTTCTTTTTTCATAATGCCACAGAATTATAAATGAATATAATTTATTGGAAAATCAAATTGAAATAAAGCAAAGGAAGATTAATAGAAATAAGGCATTATGAAAACATAAAATCCATTCATTCCATTCATTCCATATATTTTAAAAGAAATCATTCTTCTGAAACTTTTTTCTAATAAGTCAAAAAGTTCCCCATATAAAAATGGAAAAATTAAAATTAAAATTTATATAATAGTAAAATAAAATTTTGGTATACATATTTAAGAAAAATCACCATGGATGAAAAATATACACCCGTAAACACAAATATATAAACTATATTAGTTAATAATGAGATTTTGATATAATCCCTTACCTTATGTTTGATATTATTTGTATGTATCAGATCATCCTATATAATAATTTAAATAATGTCATTGACTTATTAAAAAATCATAGTAATTTCTATGGTATCATATATGTTTAATATTTTGTTTCCGATAACAATATATTTGTGTATTTCTTACAGAAAAATAAATATACTCCAATATTAATCATTTTATTAAAAAAAATTAATTGTTAGGCATGACCATAGTGTATTAATGTCCGAAAGTATTTTTGTATTTACAAAGTCATTACAGTTCCCCACAATGATGAGACACATGATGTTCTATGACAATATTCATAAAAATTGTTTTTCGGTTGGATGACTTACTATAATGGGACACATAGTATAAAGACCATTACGTGTTGGTACTCATAAGAAGATGAGAATTATTAACATGAAGTTAGCATATGGTTATCTTAGATATGGGAGATTAAGAGAAAAATCCTCCTAGTAAGAATTCTACATGTTTTGGGGTCATCAGATATTCCTAACTACTACCATATGTATTGATCAATAGAATTAATATTATCATTAATACATGTCATGACTCGCACATAAAAATTTTCTAATGAATACCATCATGTAGAAGGTTGGTGGGAATTATGATACATTGGGAGCATCGTGAATGAAATGCTATTAATGGATAAGTCAAGGAAATATTGTTCCCTTCTATTTATGTAAGTTTAAATCTCAGTCAATTGATTGAAATAAAACCATCAAACTAAATTTCATGCCCATGGTTTAATGAATAGACTATTTCAAGCAGTCAATGAATGACTTATCTAACATAAATTTTGATGACACTATCATGAAACTATAATGATGATATATTGAGATAAAGGGATTATGTTACACAGTTAGAGTTCGTTTATTGATGTAATTTTTTTGACTTTATGATCATTCTCTTGACTGCCTTGACCCATTTCAAGACATTACTCTTGGACATTAGGCAAGAATGCCTAATGCCAATGAGAATTAATCCTAGTGGGTCACACACTAACTTTTTTGGGGGTTTTTAGTTAAATTATATATGAATTTAATTAATGGACTAAATATTATTCTAGAGACAGTGCAATAATTTTATTCAAGTTAAAATGAGTTCTTCTATTATATAAATACTTATTCACCGGATTGAGGGTGAAATATATATGTTTAATTTCTTTAACATTTAAAAACATTTTATTTAGTCATTTTTAAATAAATTATTTATTTTAGATAATAAAATATTTATTTATTTATTCTGGTGTTTAATAAATTGAAGTGGAGTTAGAGCAGATCATGGTTGGTCCTGTTGTTAAATAATTATTTTCAAGATGATAAATAATTATTTAACTAGTTGGCAAAAATTAAAATAATAATAACACTATTATTATTTTATGATACTAAAATTTACTAATTATTCAGTTTTTGTGCAAGATGGCACACCATAAATTGTGATGGTGTATTATTAATAAATGAATGGCTTTTCTCCAAGGTTATGAATTAATTTAATTATTGTAAAGAAATTAAATATTATAACTAAAGCCCCATGTTGATAAATATACACATACATCTATTCTTCCATGTATTGAACTACACGCCTAGTGAATTGAGAATTGTTGAGCCAAAAAATTCACTTTTGAACAATTTTCCCTCCCCACTCATAAAACTGATATGTTCTTCAATACTGAAGAACATGCAATCAAGAGTGACAGACACATGACATTCAATTCACTACACTAGTACCCAATGAATAAGTGGTGTCAATCAGAGGCAATCAGATTAAATTTGTAACACTACTATAGGGATTCTGTTTTCGATCTTCAAAAGGGCAATGAAAAAATATGGAAGGGTTATTTCGGATGATCACGATTGTCAATGAAGAATGTACTGAAGATCTAGGTATTGTAACACCCCGAGATTTTATGAAAAATATTCTTTTAATTTCATTAATGTCTTGTGTTGTATTCTACACCAAGATTACCTTGCGCTATACGCAACACCGTATTAGCTTGCAGTATACGCAACACTATTCTTGGACCGTGTTACACACAATTTTGATAATAGTTATTCTACGCAACATTGAGTATATATATATATATATATATATATTAAATGTATAAATGAAATATGGTTGGATTCTGTTATACGAAACAATGAAGGATTCTTTCACAACACGCCACCCTGACTTGGCTTGCATTACACGCAATCGCGACCTTCCTCGATAGCGTGTGTTGTACGCAATACCGGGTTTTAATAAACAATTTTATATTATTATAATATTGTCATGAACTAGCCATTATGAATAGTATTAACTAAATATTGAATTTTATAACATTATTATTCATCTTACACATTTCTAGAACATGGTATAAGAACAAAATAAATTTTTCGGGTAAAATAAGTATTTTTCAAAAAATGCAGTTTTACCGCCTTTTGTTGGCACACCTACTTTAAATATAGTTTTTGAAATGTTTATATCTTCAATTTGACAAAATAATATTCTTCTTTTGAATCAGGATGTAAAATTTTACATTAGATAAAGTTTTGATATTTTTCCGACAACTTTCATATTTTAATGAATAGTAAAAACACGCTATATTTTAATTAAAAACAACTTTTTTCATCGTAATATCTTATGTGGTTAAATTATAATATTGAATGGTTTTAAAGTATATTTAGAATATATTTTTACCACTTAATATAACGTTGGTCATTGGACACAATTTTACAATTAAACCGAACATAAACAAGTGTCAATCTTTTGATAGTTATTATCTCTTAAAAACACGCTTTTTGTTTTGACAGCGGGAATTAATTTTAAATTAATTTCTGCCACTTCTGTGTTTTGAATTTAGAAAAATGGATTCCATATTTGGAATCAGGATGTTCAAATTGTGTAAATAGATAACTTTTATTTTTAGACATTTTGAATAATTACTGCGGTAAATATTTTATTTACCATGGTTAAGGGTAAATCCGGTAAATAAGGGTTAAAAAAATAATATTATAATAATATTAAATTACCCTAAAACGTGTCTTAACCCCATTGGTTGATACATGGTCGACCATGGGCATCTTTGGGTCGATTTTGGGACCCCATTGATCCACTTGTAAGTGATAATGACTCTTTATTTTAATTAAGTTAAAATTAATACAAAAATGACACAAGAATATATCCTTTAGAAAAACAATTGTTACATAGGGTTATATATGTTGGATTTTAGATTATAAATATTAATTAGAAAGCTAAAACGATTTCCTACATTATGGTATTTTATTTGTAATTTTTAGACATAAAATAAGTTAATTTATTTATGACACAACGATGATGCAGTAATTATCTTATTAATGAAATATTGACATAATTGATGTTATAAACACCAAAATAAATGTAATTTGAGATTTTTTATGAATTCCACTAATTTTCTAGGTTACTATGATATATTAATGTTGATTTAATCAACTTGGTTCGAACATTTAATTCTGTTATGACTTTCACAAAAATCATATATCAAATAGTTTCAAAATTGACACAAAATAGTTTTTAAATCAAATATTATATTATTATTTGTTATTGTATTCCTAAAAATCTAAGGTTAGGCCAAATGACTTAGATAAGGATATATATATTAATAATAAACAATTTGGGGTTCGTTTGGCATGTTATAGTAAGTGTATTAACCATATAGTGAAAGAAAACAAAAAGACACGGTAAAAGTTAAATTATTTAACTTAGAGTTAAATCTAATTGATAAGGTTAAAATAATACCCTAAACTTGTCTAAATCTTATTGGTTGATAGGATTTCGACCCAACCCCACTTTAGCTTCGAAATAAGACCCTTTGGAACCATTATAAACCGATTTTGACATTAATATAAAATAATATTTTGAGGTATTCCTAAGGTGCCCCTCTCCTCCCCTATAAAAGGACACCTCCTCCCCCTCCTCCTCACACCAATTTGAGCACTCAAGCTCGGCCAACCCCTGCCAAAATCTCTTCTCCACTTCTCTAGCAACATCCTAGAGGTTCTGGTCTTCTTCAAAGACCAATTCTAGTGCCCTAAGAGGAGGTATCAAAGAGGCACTTCAAAGAAGAGGTAATTACCGTTACCAATTCTTTCATCTTTATTTCTTCTTCCACTTCTTCTTCTTAGGTTGTTTCATTATAAAGTAATAACATCAGTATCACTCATATACTGATATGTTATTATAAGTATGAAACAACCCTATTTCACCATCTATCCATCCTACGGAAAAAGAAATCACCGCGCGTGCGTACGTACGGAATACCATCTCCACGCCGTGGTGTAATCTATTTTCCACCACCACCTTACATGGATGGGTATAATGGTGTAAAGAATAACTATACATAGTTATTACAACATAATATTGATTCTGATATATTGTATAATCCACTCCAATTCAATTCAATATTTATAGAAATGATATCATCGCTCGTGCGTACGTACGGACTACCGTCTCCACGACGCGATGAGATTCATTCTCCATGTTAACCATTTAAGAATAATTATAAAGTATATATAAGAAATAATAATGAAATATATGACATTATAAAGCTACTGGATTTATGTATATATATACATATGTATGTCATCTACTTACTTCCATTTCAAGACAATAAGGAAAGGAAAACAGCGTTCATGCGTACGTACGGACTACCGTCTCCATGAACGGTGTTTTTCATTTTATTTATCTACCTATTATATATATATATACTGAATATATATGATATATAAATCATATTTTATATTCTGGAAGTAAGTAAATTATGATATAAGTAATAATGATGTCAAGAACAACAAGTCAAAACACCTACGATAAATGAAACGATTTTACCCAAAACGCTTCTTTAACATGGAATTTATACAAGAACGGGTAATATAATGTCATAAGTGAACCATATATGATATCATAACAATGAATATGATTCTGTAATAAGTCAATAACATGATTTAAATCATTATACAGGAGGTTCGGACACTTACAAAGCAAGTCGGACCTAAGGTAAGGGAAATATCACAATCTCATTTTTATCCGAGATTGTTTATTCGTAAGTATTTACTGGGGTGTATTTTATCATACACATCCATGTTCCCTCAATATGTAATATTGTTTCCATCCACTTGCAATATTTTAAATCCAATTTTACCCTTAGGTGAGTTTTTAGTAAAGAATATGAAAGGAATCTTTTGTCGTTTTTCCGTACGAGGTACTTTTTGACTTTTCCGACAAAAGTACGAAGAATGTTTTTTTTAACTTATATGGCATGAATGGATTTTTAAATAATTATTTCCAAGAAGCTTCCTTTACATGTTTTCACGTTTATTTTTAATCAACTTCTTTTATCTTAAAGTTGTATGACATGTTATGAAAGGAAAAATGTTTTTGAAGAAGAAAGGATATTTTCCTCAAGAATGGATTTCAAGTATTTTATCAAAATTATTTTCCATCTAAGATAATAAAAGGGTTCTGTTTTTATCCCTATTATTAGATGGATTTGATTATGTTGTGATGGAAATATTTTTATGAATTCCTTTATCTTATATGAATTGATATATGATGTCATGATGTTTCAAGAATCCCATTTTTGTTACATGTGTTATGGGATGATGTATGTTTTATGATTATGTGGCACACATAGGAAAGGATTCATTATAATATGGGTGGGACCTATATCTCCCTCCAATGCATTGGGTAAAGATTTTATATCTCATGAGATAGACATGGCTGGAATGGTAGGTTATACCGGTTCAGTGAAACAGGACTGAAACGAGGGTTACTCAATTCAGAAAGGGACTTTGTCCACTAAGATAGTCTTGGCAATGAGTCTTGACTAACAAGAAATGATTCTCTATGATTATGTGTGAATGCCACAAAGTTTCATGTTTTATGTTATGATTATTGTGATTACATTTCACTGCCATGATTTACCCCATGTTATGAAATTATGATCTCTTTTGCAGGTTAAGATTTCCAATAGTTATGTGCTTATGTATATGATGTGATTGGTATTTATTTTGTTTACCCTTACTGGGCATTTGAGCTCACCCTTTTATGTTTTCTTTTCCCCCAGGATATAAAGAAAGGTTTTAGGTAAAAAAAATGGAAGATCTTTATGGGAGATATTGAAGATCTTTCACCAGGATTAGAAGATTATGATCCGAGTTTCCAAAGACACTAAACTATTACGATCCTTGTGTGTGTGTTTTTTGTTATGTACTAAGTATTCCGCAAATGTAATGTAATGTCCATGTACGTCAAGATACGGGTCTCTACAGTTGGTATCAGAGGAAAGGTTTAGTCAACATTTGGAAACTAGGATGCGAAAATGTTAGTGAGATCCCTAGAGATATTTCTAAGGTATGTCTAGGGATGTCCCTAAGGATAAGTATACGCATAGAATATAATCCTAGAACTACGATAACGATCTTATAATTTAACCTGAGATGTTAGATATTAAGGGTACTCCCCCTTTATTATGATTTTTCCCTCTCACACTATTGTTTTTGGGTTTTAGAAAATGGCTGGAAACAAGATGATTCATGATAATGGAGGATATGATGGACAATGGAATGATATTCTTCATGAGCAACCAAATGAAATGGGATTTGGAAGTCCAAAGATAATTATTATGCCGAATCAGCAATCTCATAATATGATCAATAAAGTAAAATTTGGTAAGTTTCCTGACTCGGCTAATAAGAGAAAGATGGAGTTTTATGATGATCATAGAGGAAAGAAAGTTCAATTTCCCCTATGTAAATCATGTGGGAAGAGGCATCAAGGAGAATGTTTCAAAGGAACTGGAAGATGCTTTGGGTGTGGAAAAGAAGGACACAAAGCAAGTAAGTGCGAAGGAAAAGGTTCAGTTAACACCATGGATGAGGATAATGGTATTTCTACGACATCAACAATGGTTAAATGTTTTAAATGTGGAATGTACGGGCATTATGCAAACCAATGCCCTAAGGGAAAGTCTCATGAAGATAATCAGTATGGTCGTATGGGAAGTATTTATGTTGATGATGATGAAGAGACTACAAATGATATGTGAGATGAAAGAATTATTGAAGCTCGGTCAATGGTTTAAGAAGGTACTGGAATGATTACATGTTTATCAAGTGTAATGTTGTACTATAGAATAAAAAGACATCTAAGGATTGTTACACTGTTGTCTTTCCTTAAGTTTTGAACGTTTATGATGAATGGTATGAGTAACAACGAATGGTTATTCAGATATTTTTTTTTTTGGAAAGTGGATGATATGCGTATAATGAAGGGATAAGGAAAAAAAAATTAAATGTTTGATAGTATTCATGAGCTCATGATTGATATAAGGACTAAGTGATATCATGGTTTGATTATAAAGAATTTTGAGGATTTTGGTATGTGGAAAGTGTTAACGTTTAACTGCATTCATGTTTTCACCAAGGTTCAATGGGTATTCAAGAGAATACATGATTAAGGACTTTGAATGTTTGGAATGTGACCAACAAAACATATCTTATGATATATGGGGATCAACGATGGTATTAAATCTCTGGTAATCGTTTTCACTATGTTATGAGAATGGACTGCAGTATTATGGATAAGCCTAATGATTGGAATGGATTATGTTGGACATAAGTTAGTATTGTTTAAGGATAGAAGTTTTCTCGATGTTATTGATGGGATGTTATAGTAATATAGTTTTAGAAAAGGACAACCTGCAGGACGGGCGGCAGCCCATCGCGTCAGACAAGGCTGTGGAAATCGAACCCACAACCGAAGTGCGACTGGCCTTTATCGCCTACCACTGGCCTACAGGAAGTCCCGGTTTATTAGAAACTAGTTTTATTATATTAATCAGTATGATATATGAAGTATAAAGTCCATTTTAGGAACCATATATGATTAATCTCACTATGGATCGACTTATGTATATAATTTTTGCTAACCTTTTGTTTGAGACAGATGGAATGACCTGTCATTCTATCACATGATCTGCTAACACTTCACGAATAACAAATTCAACTTCATTTCTTTATGATATGAAGTGGAAATTGTTCAATTCACGAACAACAGTGAGATTGTAACAAAATCATGTAAGTATTTCTTTTAATTCATCAACTTTAGGGAAATGATCTTGAAAACCAAAAATGTTGTCCTAGTGCTCTTATATATGATTAATCAGATGGTACCTTAGATCGTCACAAATTTATGGATTTGTGATTGTTGGCTTTTCCATAGCCATGTTCTCTATCACTCTCCATCAGAACATGATGGTTAGATTTCTCTTCCATATCCATATTTTCACCTATGTGGAAACCCAATGATTAGTTTATTTGGGTAACCGTTACGTTTCATACTTTTGTTTTTAAAGATAAGTTTTGGTATTCCTTTTTACAATGTGGGATTCTATCAAAGAAACTTTCAAATAGTAAACCATTTATAACCCCGACGAATTTCGAGGGCGAAATTCATTTTAAGGGGGGTAGAATGTAACACCCCGATATTTTATGAAAAATATTCTTTTAATTTCATTAATGTCTTGTGTTGTATTCTACACCAAGATTACCTTGCGCTATACGCAACACCGTATTAACTTGCAGTATACGCAACACTATTCTTGGACCGTGTTACACACAATTTTGATAATAGTTATTCTACGCAACATTGAGTATATATATATATATATTAAATGTATAAATGAAATATGGTTGTATTCTGTTATACAAAACAATGAAGGATTCTTTCACAACACGCAACCCTGACTTGGCTTGCATTACACGCAATCGCGACCTTCCTCGATAGCGTGTGTTGTACGCAATACTGGGTTTTAATAAACAATGTTATATTATTATAATATTGTCATGAACTAGCCGTTATGAATAGTATTAACTAAATTTTGAATTTTATAACATTATTATTCATCTTACACATTTCTAGAACATGGTATAAGAACAAAATAAATTTTTCGGGTAAAATAAGTATTTTTCAAAAAATGCAGTTTTACCGCCTTTTGTTGGCACACCCACATTAAATATAGTTTTTGACATGTTTATATGTTCAACTTGACAAAATAATATTCTTCTTTTGAATCAGGATGTAAAAATTTACATTAGATAAAGTTTTGATATTTTTCCGACAACTTTCATATTTTAATGAATAGTAAAAACACGCTATATTTTAATTAAAAACAACTTTTTTCATCGTAATATCTTATGTGGTTAAATTATAATATTGAATGGTTTTAAAGTATTTTTAGAATATATTTTTACCACTTAATATAATGTTGGTCATTGGACACAATTTTTCAATTAAACCGAACATAAACAAGTGTCAATCTTTTGATAGTTATTATCTCTTTAAAACACGCTTTTTGTTTTGACAGCGGGAATTAATTTTAAATTAATTTCTGCCACTTCTGTGTTTTGAATTTAGAAAAATGGATTCCATATTTGGAATCAGGATGGTCAAATTGTGTAAATAGATAACTTTTATATTTAGACATTTTGAATAATTACTGCGGTAAATATTTTATTTACCATGGTTAAAGGTAAATCCGGTAAATAAGGGCTAAAGAAATAATATTATAATAATATTAAATTAACCTAAAACGTGTCTTAACCCCATTGGTTGATACATGGTCGACCATGGGCATCTTTGGGTCGATTTTGGGACCCCATTGATCCACTTGTAAGTGATAATGACTCTTTATTTTAATTAAGTTAAAATGAATACAAAAATGACACAAGCATATATCTTTTAGCAAAACAATTGTTACATAGGGTTATATATGTTGGATTTTAGATTATAAATATTCATTAGAAATCTAAAAATATTTCCTACATGATGGTATTTTATTTGTAATTTTTAGACATAAAATAAGTTAATTTATTTATGATACAACGATGATGCAGTAATTATCTTATTAATGAAATATTGACATAATTGATGTTATAAACACCAAAATAAATGTAATTTGAGATTTTTTATGAATTCCACTAATTTTCTAGGTTACTATTATATATTAATGTTGATTTAATCAACTTGGTTCGAACATTTAATTCTTTTATGACTTTCACAAAAATCATATATCAAATAGTGTCAAAATTGACACAAAATAGTTTTTAAATCAAATATTTTATTATTAATTGTTATTGTATTCCTAAAAATATAAGGTTCGGCCACATGACTTAGATAAGGATATATATATTAATAATAAACAATTTGGGGTTCGTTTGGCATGTTATAGTAAGTGTATTAACCATATAGTGAAAGAAAACAAAAAGACACGGTAAAAGTTAAATTATTTAACTTAGAGTTAAATCTAATTGATAAGGTTAAAATAATACCCTAAACTTGTCTAAATCTTATTGGTTGATATGATTTCGACCCAACCCCACTTTAGATTCGAAATAAGACCCTTTGGAACCATTATAAACCGATTTTGACATTAATATAAAATAATATTTTGAGGTATTCCTAAGGTGCCCCTCTCCTCCCCTATAAAAGGACACCTCCTCCCCCTCCTCCTCACACCAATTTGAGCACTCAAGCTCGGCCAACCCCTGACAAAATCTCTTCTCCACTTCCCTAGAAACATCCTAGAGGTTCTGTTCTTCCTCAAAGACCAATTCTAGTGCCCTAAGAGGAGGTCTCAAAGAGGCACTTCAAAGAAGAGGTAATTACCGTTACCAATTCTTTCATCTTTATTTCTTCTTCCACTTCTTCTTCTTAGGTTGTTTCATTATAAAGTAATAACATCAGTATCACTCATATACTGATATGTTATTATAAGTATGAAACAACCCTATTTCACCATCTATCCGTCCTACGGAAAAAGAAATCACCGCGCGTGCGTACGTACGGAATACCGTCTCCACGCCGTGGTGTAATCTATTTTCCACCACCTTACATGGATGGGTATAATGGTGTAAAGAATAACTATACATAGTTATTACAACATCATATTGATTCTGATATATTGTATAATCCACTCCAATTCAATTCAATATTTATAGAAATGATATCATCGCTCGTGCGTACGTACGGACTACCATCTCCACGACGCGATGAGATTCATTCTCCATGTTAACCATTTAAGAATAATTATAAAGTATATATAAGAAATAATAATGAAATATATGAAATTATAAAGCTACTGGATTTATGTATATATATACATATGTATGTCATCTACATACTTCCATTTCAAGACAATAAGGAAAGGAAAACAGCGTTCATGCGTACGTACGGACTACCGTCTCCATGAACGGTGTTTTTCATTTTATTTATCTACATATTATATATATATATACTGAATATATATGATATATAAATCATATTTTATATTCTGGAAGTAAGTAAATTATGATATAAGTAATAATGATGTCAAGAACAACAAGTCAAAACACCTACGATAAATGAAACGATTTTACCCAAAACGCTTCTTTAACATGGAATTTATAAAAGAACGGGTAATATAATGTCATAAGTGAACCATATATGATATCATAACAATGAATATGATTCTGTAATAAGTCAATAACATGATTTAAATCATTATACAGGAGGTTCGGACACTTACAAAGCAAGTCGGACCTAAGGTAAGGGAAATATCACAATCTCATTTTTATCCGAGATTGTTTATTCGTAAGTATTTACTGGGGTGTATTTTATCATCCACATCCATGTTCCCTCAATATGTAATATTGTTTCCATCCACTTTCAATAGTTTAAATCCAATTTTACCCTTAGGTGAGTTTTTAGTAAAGAATATGAAAGGAATCTTTTGTCGTTTTTCCGTACGAGGTACTTTTTGACTTTTCCGACAAAAGTACGAAGAATGTTTTTTTAACTTATATGGCATGAATGGATTTTTAAATCATTATTTCCAAGAAGCTTCCTTTACAAGTTTTCAAGTTTATTTTTAATCAACTTCTTTTATTTTAAAGTTGTATGACATGTTTTGAAAGGAAAAATGTTTTTGAAGAAGAAAGGATATTTTCCTCAAGAATGGATTTCAAGTATTTTCTCAAAATTATTTTCCATCTAAGATAATAAAAGGGTTCTGTTTTTATCCCTATTATTACATGGATTTGATTATGTTGTGATGGAAATATTTTTATTAATTCCTTTATCTTATATGAATTGATATATGATGTCATGATGTTTCAAGAATCCCATTTTTGTTACATGTGTTATGGGATGGTGTATGTTTTATGATTATGCGGCACACATAAGAAAGGATTCATTATAAGATGGGTGGGACCTATATCTCCCTCCAATGCATTGGGTAAAGATTTTATATCTCATGAGATAGACATGGCTGGAATGGTAGGTTATACCGGTTCAGTGAAACCGGACTGAAACGAGGGTTACACGATTCAGAAAGGAACTTTGTCCACTAAGATAGACTTGGTAATGAGTCTTGACTAACAAGAAATGATTCTCTATGATTATGTGTGAATGCCACAAAGTTTCATGTTTTATGTTATGATTATTGTGATTACATTTCACTGCCATGATTTACCCCATGTTATGAAATTATGATCTCTTTTGCAGGTTAAGATTTCCAATAGTTATGTGCTTATGTATATGATGTGATTGGTATTTCTTTTGTTTACCCTTACTGAGCATTTGAGCTCACCCTTTTATGTTTTCTTTTCCCCCATGATATAAAGAAAGGTTTTAGGTAAAAAAAATGGAAGATCTTTAAGGGAGATATTGAAGATTTTTCAACAGGATTAGAAGATTATGTTCCGAGTTTCCAAAGACACTAAACTATTACGATCCTTGTGTGTGTATATTTTGTTATGTACTAAGTATTCCGCAAATGTAATGTAATGTCCATGTACATCAAGATACGGGTCTCTACAGGTATTTTTTTTCATTATGAAAATATTTAAATTAACTATTAACATGATGCACAAGATTCGCTCTAAAGGTTTTAGGTCTCTTCCTTCTTTACCTAAATCATTGATTCTATTTCAAGGAGATTTGAATTCATCATCGTATTGACCCTAGAAAAATCATTGATCATGGTAAAAAATAATGTTGGGTGTCAGCCCAACTACGCTTCCACTGTGCATGAATCGTATAAGTGGTATTTGAGTGGTTACATCATATTTCATAATTAATTAAATAATTATTTGATTATTTATGATTAAAAAAATTAGTTTTTCAATTTAAGGTTAATAGTTCTTGTAATCTTAATTTCAAGATATCGTATCCCTCCTTTCATTTTTTTTAGATTCCACAGAAAATAATATTTTCTAAATTAAAATTAAAATGGAGAACTCATCAGGATTTACTGACGATTCTTCATAGGTGACATGAAAGTACACACCATGTGTTCAAACTTACATATCATGTCTCTGTCATACACATTGTGTAATCTAAAATACACTCCATATTGTTTTGTTCATCTCACCAGGAGTAATTCATAAATTACTCCAGCCATGTGCATTTATTGCCGGTGGTTTAGTTAATTGTACACCTCAAGATTAACTGGACAGATATGCACATGCATGCTGAATTACACATCGTGTGGCCCACTGGACATGGCATGTAGACCCTTCAGGCTAGGGGACCAAACTCTGTATCCCATACACAACTATTCCAACTGGAAAATGTGTAACTTGGAAACAACACAGAGTGTTACCCAATGTACATGCCATGTAATCAAAAATTTTCAAAGAATGCTTCACACCCTGAGTGCCTAGGAATGTACTTCAGGAAAGATGGTGAAGGTAGTACACATTGTATAGTCGGAACCACATGTTGTGTACTTTACCAAAATACACTAAGTTAAAACCATAATGTATTTATATTTTTCAGAACTACACATCATTTATAAATCAGAATACTTGTTTTTAGTCTATGCATTAAAACATCTTGTACACCATATTTCATATGATTATGACATTATGAAAATATAATTCATGTTTGGTAGATTTGAAGGGGTATTGACTAGGATACCTCAATGGTGAATTTATGTACAAAGATGTGAATATCAAGGAAATTTAGAAAAGTATTAAAATAAAAGGATTGATTATTTGAACATAATAATTAATCTATTCAAGTGAAATATTTCTTAATAATAACGATTAAATAATTGAATACTAGTTTTACTAATTGCATAACTTCTTTCATGTATGTGGGTGATCATGGGATATACCAGACCGGTGTATGTGATTGGTTTCTATTTAATTTATTTATTAAATTAAATATTGGCCTATTAGCCATTTCTCCTAAATAATATATAGGGCATGAATTCCCATGGATTTTTTTTATGTAAACAAACCATTTTACACTTCACCTACCTGTGAGTTAAAAGAAAGCTTATGTAATGGATGGAAGTCCTATGCTAGTGGAGGTGGTTCACATTTGAGTTGAGACCAATCATATCCCAGAAGATACAGAGGTCCTCATGTTTAATGCTGTAAACAAAAACCCAAAATAATCAGGGTGTTTTCCACCATGGTTGGGGTTAGTTCATCAACCGCTAGAGAAACTAACCATTTGAAAATATATTTATCATTCCCTTGGTTTTATTTTATATCTATCAGTTGCATGGTTTACCATTATGGATTCACTATCGTGATCACAAAATTAATGAATTAAGCAAGCATTCTTGATGGAACTAAAATAAACTAGGCTTATGTGTAAATATTATCAAGACTTGGTTAATAACATAAGTAAATTATACTTAATATTAAAAAGAATGTGATTAATATAATAATAAATTTATGCATAAGGGATAGAATTCCCTCAAAAAATATTAAGTCAAACTAAGACTTTTGATACACAAATAATTGAAAAACTAAATAAAAAAATGTTTTTGACAAACCCTTTTTGGCACTGATACTTCTATATAAGAAGTCCTTATGGAAGTTTTTGGGTTGACATTACCATATTACATCAAGAGGAGTAGCACTTGATAGAGTTGGTGTATTATTGGAGGCTGGAGTTCAGGAAATCCAATGACAGGATTTCACGATTGGGTAGTCCACTAAACAGATCAAAGAGCCGCAAGCGCACAGTTGGCAATGACATTTCTACATATATACCATCAAATGGCATGGAAAACCCTTGTATGGGTTATACCAAGGGGAATATATATCCATTGCACATTAATTTCATGGGAAATGGAAATTCCAAGATCAATGGTGAGGGTCATTGGGACATTATAAATTATTGGGAGACATAATAAAAATAATTTATTATTGGACAGAAAATGTAATCAGGAAAGTACTAATGATCATCACTTTTAAATTTACAATAAAAATGACAAGATCATCAACCACACTACCCCTGTGATCAATTATAATAAAGACATCATCCCCACCAGCAGTAACATTCATGAATGGTTTTGATGCCTTGAGGCAATCCTACTCCTTGAACAGAAGTCTTATGTGTTTTCATCTACATTACCTAATGCACCTACCAAAGTGGCGAGTGATGATGATTTCATGGTCTGTGAGAAACACATGGATTATTTGGTCAATGTTCAATGTTTTATCATTGTCTATTGAACTCATGAATTCTCCTAAAAACATGGATTCTTAGATCATTCTTGAGCACCCCTGTGGTATTTACTAAAGGAGAGAAAGGAAGAAATGATTTGAGATCACCAATAAAACCATTCAGAGTAATATTGGAAGGGTTTCCCCAGTTGGGCATCATGTATTCAAGCTCATTGTCTATATTGAGAACCTCGAAGTTCTATGTTTTAAACTCTCCAATGAACAAGGCTCTGATCTCATTCTCACATTACTCCCTCAGATCTTCTTAATATTTGTTGTTAATATCAATTTTAATTACATTAAGAAGACTCTATATGATCTTCGTATAGTAATTAGCCTAGTGGAAAAGGATATGAAGATCAGAAAATTATTTTATCCTTATGTTTAATAAGAGGAAATAGAGGGTAAATTGCATAAATCCCATTGCTTCTTCATGCCCTTCCAAGAAAAATAATATGAAAATGTGAGGCAAGGGAAAATGAGGCTATTTGTTTTACTTGTGGAATAAAGGGCCACTTGAATCCTATGAAGCAAGGAGGAAAATGAACTTTGTTTTTATCAAATAAAATATATCTATTTCTAAAATTGGGTAATAGATATATCTTTTGGTGATCTCATATGTATCCAAATATAGAAACCATGTAGATTTACAATTATTTACTGATGGGAGGTATATCTACGAGCTTCCAACTAATCGAGGTTTGCTGAAGCAGTTGTTGTGGGATTCCACTTCAAGTTTCAAATTAGGATGATATTGGTGTTAAAGTGTCGTTATTATGTATCGCCTACTACTAATGACATTATTTCTGTATCTAGATTAGATACAACTAGATTAATTTTCATGTTTCGAATGGAATGGTTCTTCTTTTACAAAGATAACAATAGTTTTGGTAGGCTTCATTTATGCAACAGTCTTTAGGTTTTGGAATATAGAAACCAGTTAATGGAAATCGATAACAAAGATACTTCAGTGACTCAATCCACACCCAACCTTGGCATCATCGTCTAGGTCATGTAAATAAGAAACACTTGAAAAAGATACATTAAGATCGATATTTATATTCTTTCAAACTAAAATCACTTGGTGTATGTCATGCATGTTTACAATGAAAAATGACCAAATCCCCATTTAGTGGGAAAGGTGGAAGGGCCATAGGTCTTCTTGAATTGGTTCATTCTGATGTGTGTGGGCCATTTGCGGTTGATGAAAGGGGCTGGTACTAATACTTGAAAACTTTTACGAATGATTCTAGTAAATGTGGATATATATTATTAATGAATTATAAGTCATATTCTTTTGATAATTTCAATGAATAAAAAAATGAAGTAGAGAACCATCTTAGTAAGAAGATTAACAAACTACGCTCAGACCGAGGTGGAGAATATCATAATCAAGACTTCATTGATTAATTATGAGAGTTTGAGATCCTATGAAAACTCACTCCTATTTACACACCATAGTGGCATGGTGTGAGCGATAGGAGGAACCAAATCTTGTTGGACATGGTGATACCAATTATGAGCAATGATGTCATCCATTATTGTTTTTGGGATATGAGTTTCAAACAGTAGTGAGAAAACTAAAACAAATACTAACAAAATTAATAAATGGTATTCCATAAATGCTCTGGAGTATAAAGATATCCATGTTATCGAACATACATGTGTGGGGAATTGAAGAGTTTATTAACTCATATTCAGGTAACACACATGGACCACAAGGCATTAAATGTACCTTTATAGGATAACCCAATGAAATACGGGTATATTACCTATAAACCCCATTCGACAAAAACATTATAGTGGAAATACACCCAATATTCATTGATAGGGATCATATCGGGAAAGGAGATAGTGGGAGTGAGATATACATTAATGAAGTCGAGGTCCAAGGTACACAAGTGTTGGTACTAGATTGATTCCACAAATCCCCATGGAAGAATTAACTATTATAGATACACGTGAAAAACATATGAGTACAAGAGATGTTATAGAACTAGAACTGAATAGTTTTCTAGTTACCGAGGATGGTAACTCCTTATTAGTTGATAATAATGATCTTATAACCTAAACGTCGGTAGTAACTGGAACAGATGTCTCCATGTCATATGAATCCATGAATTCTGAAATGTATACCATGTACCAAGACAAAGCATGGATTTTGGTTGATCCTATAGTGGATGTAAATCCTATTGGTTTCAAATGTGTATTCAAGAAGAAATAGGACATGGAAGGACATGTTAGTACCTATAATGGAAGACTGGTTGCAATTTTTTCAGGCAGCATCACGGCCTTAACAACGAAGAAACCTTTTCACCAGTTTCAATACTGAAACCCTTCAAAATCCTATTGGCCATTTTTTCTTACCTTGATAATGAGATTTTGAAAATTTATGCCAAACCAGCCCTCCTTCATGGGAACCTACTGGAAGATGTCTGCATGACACAACCTAAAGGGGTTTTGACTCCAAAGGATTCCAATAAGGTATTCAAGTTGCATAAATCATTTATTTATTAAATCATGCATCCAAGTCATGGGACATTTGTTTTCATGAATAAATACGAAATTTGGTTCTATCAAGAATGAATGTGAGACTTGAATCTACAAATGGTTTTGTGGGAGTGAATTCCATTTCTTAATATTATATGTTTATGACATATTACTTATTATAAATGAGATACCTGTCTTATAGTCCGTCAAGGCATGGTTGAATAAATTATTCTTTATTAAGGACTTGGGAGAGGTAGCATATATTGTTGGGATCATGATCAATCATGATTTATCCAAGAGATTTATGATCCTAAATAAATTTACAAACATTGATAAGATAATGAAGAGATTCATTATCGAACAATCAAAGAGTGGATTTCTTCCATCATCAAATGGCGTTCGTCATTCCATGAAAATGTGTCCTCAGACACATTAGAATTAAAGATAACAGAAAGGACTACATACGCATCAGTGATGGGGTCAGTCTAGTATTCCATGGTATTTACTAGGTTGGATGTCACATATGCATTATGTGTGGTAGGTATATATCAAGCTAACCCAGGTGACAGCCATTGGATTCATGTCAATACTATCCAAATGTATCTGAGGTATAATAAGGATAAGATACTTTTTATGGAGGAGGAGAGGAACTAGTTATCAGATGACATGCATATTCTAGTTTCCAGATTGATCAGAATGACATGATCTCACAAACGTGATACATCTTAACATTTAATGGAGGTGTTTGGAGCTGGGTGAACTTATATTAGAGTGTATTTGAAGATTCTAATGTAGATCCCATGTATATAACAGGATATGAGTTAGATGAAGATGCATTTTGGATGTAATGAATCATCTTAGAAATATATTTGGTAACTAGTATTAAAGATCCCATCACACTATATTGTGATAATACTACAACCGTCACTCCTGAAAAAGAGAAAAGGTTACATTAGCGGATGAAGCACATAATTTGGAAGTATCATCTCTTGAGGAATTTTTCATAGAGATGTTAAGTGTAAGTGAGAAATATTTCCATGGATGAAAATGTGGTGGACCCATTGTCTAAATCCTTGACACAGTAGAACAATGAACATCATGTGTGGTCTAGCAGACTGAGAGTCGTAGGCAGTTGGTTGTAGTCCAACTGGGAGTTTGTAAGATTTGGTGTTCTAGAACCAACTATTTGAAATTTTAATACAGGAATATTTAATATATTTAAATATTTATTGTATTGTTACATATTTTTCAATGTTCTGTAGGACCATAGTGTAATAATATTTCATGTATTTGTCACATTGACAAGGTCATAGTATTTCCCCACTATGTTGACAACTGTGCAGTGCTATGAAAAAATTCATAAATATAGTTTTGTGGTTGGAAGACATAATATAATATGACAAATTGTATACATGCATTCAGGTCTGGGTACTCGTATGTAGATGATACTTTTGGTCAAGATGTTCGCATTTGGTAATCTGAATTATGGGAGGTTATTAGAATAGACCCTCTAGAAAGAATTACGCATGTTATGGTGCCATAGAATATTCCTATATGAAATAATAAGTTAGTATCATTAGAAAATAAGATTTCATTTATATGTGTCATGAATCACACCCTGTAATTTGATTAAAAAACCATCACGCAGACAGTTGGTGGGAAGTAGGGTTCATTGGGTGCGTCATGAGTGACCTGTTATTAATGGATAATTTGAGGAATGATTTGTACCTTCCATTAATGGAAGTTTATATCTCAGCTCTTTTATTGATATAGAACGGTCGCACAGAATTCCAAATCCATGGTGTAATGAAAAATTTATTTCAGGTAGTCAATGAATGAAATATAAAGCATAAATGTTGATGACACTATCATGAAACTAGCATGATAATATATTGATAAAAAGGGATTTTATTATGTATTGAGAGAGAGTATGTGGATATCATTATTGTGACTTTAAGCTCGTTCTATTGGGTACCTTTACCCATTTCTAGATAGTACACTTGGAATTTTGTCAAGCTTGTGAAATGCCAACGAAAATGAATCCTAGAGGGTGAAAACTATGACTTTCTGGTGGTCTTGGTAAAATCCTATTTGAATTTAATTAATTGAATAATTAATATTCACAAGATGGTGGAGTGACTTTATTCATGTTAAAATGATTTCCTATGTTAAATAAATATTTATTCAAATGATTGTTTGTAAAAAATATTTATTAATTTTATATGAAATTTAATAAATATTTATTTACTTGTTTGAAAATGAAACATTTATTTAAGGGAATAAATTAATAATTTATTTATTTAGGTGTTCCATAAATCGAAGTGGAGATTGAGAAGTCCCAGGCCGGTACATTAGTTAAATAATATTCTACAGTTCTGTAAATAATTATTTAACCTGATGGATTAAGTTAAAATAAAAAAAATCGTACAAGTATTTTTTGACGCATAATTTTTTTATAATTCTATTTTTCACTAGTTGGAACACCATATATAATGATGCAGTATTAATATTAAAATCAAGGTTTTTATATATGGTTATGAATGTATTTAATTTCAGTTATACAATTAACCATTACCATAGAAACCCCATGTCAATAAATAATCACATATGTCTATTATGCCATGTACTGCATTGCACGCCCGGTGAATTCAGAATTCATGATCCAGACTACTTCTCTCTTGATTCTTTTTCCCTCCCCTCTTAATAAAAATATACGTTATCTAAGGCTATAGAACAATCGATCAAGAAAAACTGACAGAAGACACTCGGTTTACCACTCTTGCACCCAGAGAATGAGGGGTCTTAATCACAAGCAATCAGAGCATGTGTAAATCGCCGCTAGAGGGATTCTGGCTTAGATCCTCACAAGCATAATGAGACCTTCATAAGGGTCATTAAAAAGGATCAATATCGTCAAACAATAAGGAACCCAAGATCTTGGTATTCTATTCATTATTAAATTAATTAAAATAATTATAAACCTGATGTGCAAGATCCTCTATAAATGTTTCAGTCATGTTCCTTCATTACATAAATCTTTGTTTCTATTCCATTAATACGGGCATTCATCGTTGAAATGATCCTAGTTTAATGATTTATCATTATATAAATTATTGATTTTTACCCACCCAACCACACTACTTCTTCACCCAGAACCTAAAATATGATCATATTCTCATCCATTATCAAATAACACTTCATTATTACTTGTTATTCGGGTATTAACTGTTTCATTTTCATATGAATTTTTTGTCGAATAAGTTATGATTATCCTATATAGGCCATAGTTATATCATTAATCTATAATATTAACATAATATATATTATTAAATTAATTAAAATAATTATAAACCTGATGTGCAGGATCCTCTATAAATGTTTCAGTCATGTTCCTTCTTTACATAAATCTTTGTTTCTATTCCATTAAGACGGGCATTCATCGTTGAAATGATCCTAGTATAATGATTGATCATTATAAAAATTATTTATTTTTACCCACCCAACCACACTTCTTCTTCACCCAGAACCTAAAATATGATCATATTCTCATCCATTATCAAATAACACTTCATTATTAATTGTTATTCGGGTATTAACTGTTTCATTTTCACATGCATATTTTGTCGAATAAGTTATGATTATCCTATATAGGCCATAGTTATATCATTAATATATTATATTAACATAATATGTATCATAATTATTCATTATATTCATTCATATAATCATTATTTGATGGATGTCATGTAGAATGAATCACATTGCAGCATGGTGATGGTCGGTCATATGTACAACCAAGTGACGATGTCAATCCCATAATTGTGAAATTATATGTTAGTGGATGGAATTTATTTCATTAAAAAATTCATATCATGTTATAATAATCATATGTAGTTATTATTTCAATGATTATACCCTTCCATGTTTGGTATTGGTGGAAAACATATTACCCTATGGTGTTGAGATGGTATGTTATAGGTAGGCATTCACGGTGATTTTGTTTTTCATAAAATGGATAGAATTTTAATATAGTTGTACCATAATCCTAATAAAATTTCAATATTTATGTGATATTTGATTTTTTAAATTAATATGGAATCAACTAATGAAAAGGATGTATAAGAATAAATAAATTTTAAGAAATCGGTAGAAGAGATTACCTCTTTATCGACGTGCTACCACTAAATCTTCTCTTAAAAAAATTGAGTTTGTCATTGGATAATACCAAAACATATATAATGTCTCTAGAGATGTTTTTAATTATAATGGGAAGGGGATATCTGAGTATTAAATTTCAATGAGTTTTGAAGAAATGACGGAGGAGGTACACTTTTATAATTCATGTGAGGGGAACTTTAGGAATCTCCGAAAATATTAATATATTGTACAATCAAATGACCTCCAAAAACATCCAAATTTTTTTTGTTTTGAATTTGAGATGTGAAAACATTTTAATCTATTCCAAAAATAAATTTTATACTAGTCTTTATATCAATATAATAATAATCATTTTAATTATTCATATAGTTATTCTATTTAATTTTAAATATGGTAACAAATATTTCAATAATAAAAGGGTCCAATAGTTATTTATTTAGTCCTAATTTTACCATGATAAAATAATTAAAACATCTTATACCATATAATAATTATAATACATTTTTAAAAATGATTTATGATTTTTAAATAATTTAATACTACATTATTTTGAGAAAAATCAAAAGTGTCAATTTTGAAATTATTTAACTAATTTATTATTGAAAATATAATTATTAATGTTTATCTTCGAAAAAATCATTTTATTATATTCCAAAGAGGTAAATGGAATATAGAAAATTCATTGTATATATAATTTATCCTAAATTAAATTTATTTTCATATTTTAAATAACATTTATTTTATATCACTATTAATAATATAATTACTAAATTAGTTTTTTCTAATTATTGAATATTATTTTTTGTGGAAAAAAGTTAAATATATAATACTATAATTAAGATAAAATCCTATATCTTCAAGAAGAATACTTATAGTCAAATACATCTATTGAAAAATCCAATATTAATAATATAATATTTATTAAAACATTACTATAACCAATTTAACATCACTTTAAATAAAATATAATAAGTGTCCTAATCTTTTGAATATTATTAAAAATGGTCAATAACTCAACTGTTGAATGATTAAGGTCGAGATATACTCAACCACTATAATTTGGTCACGTTTTTCTCTTTTTAATGGTTATTATCATTTTAATTAAAATTATTTTAATTATTGTTCATCAATTAAATAATTTCATCATCATCAAATTATAAGATTTTAAGGTAATTAATTAATTCCTAAAAATTAAAAATAAACTACCCTGATAAATAAAAACATTCTCCATTTCAAATGATTGTGTATAGAAAAATTTATCTTTTTCATAACCTTATAATGTGGTATAGTTATAAAATTTTGACTAAGACATATTTAACTTTTTATTAAATAAAATAAATTAAATTTCCTAATCGTATCCAAGTGGTATCCAAAGGATACCATTTCATCCCAAGGACGATTTAGGTTGGAAAAAAATCATCCGATGATTTTAGGCCAAGTATTAGGATAATTTTATAATATTAATTTTACCCTAAAATAGCTGATTTACCAATTTATCATATTAATAAAAATTAATGAAGTTACTTTTCATGATACCCAAAAATAAAATAAAGATATTTACATAATTTGGAATACTAATTTGAATTTTTGAATCCATTTTTCAAAAATCACAACCCATATGTTTCATTAATTATTTTAATATTAATCCTGTTTTCAGAATGAGAAAATGAGTTTCTATAGGTAAAACATTTCACAATGATGAAAAAACAAATTCCTCTAAATTCAATGAAATTTTTTTAATAAGGAATTAATTTTTATTAATATATAAAAATATAATCTATTTATACATTAAAACCATTCAATAAAATATTTTAACCATTTAATTTATTCAAATGAATAACATTGTTTTCAAATAATAATTCGAAAATTTTAACTATTCAACAAAACAATAATTTCATCCTGAAAAAAATGAAATTTCACCCAATGAATTATTTTTATATCCCAAATATAAATAATAGGTGTATATTATCATTTAAAAATTATTTATGTGTGAAAAGTTTAATTTAAAAACAGTTCTCCATTAATAGAGGGTAAAATTACCCTTTTGAATGATATAGGTTTTTATACATAAAATAGGTTTTATTCATATCATATGACTAAAATATATTTTGAATAAAATATAGGAAACATTTTTGAAAATATATAACATATAATTTTCATTAATTTTATTTACTAATTTTATTCCCCGAAATATATTAATACAACATTAAAATATTTCATTACATTTACATAGATTATATTTTTCATAAATAATCTGTAAACAATGAATTCACATTACATTTCGATAAGTTAATTAAATTTATTCCTACTATCTTAATGGCTAGGTTATATTTCTCATTTTACTCTAATGGTGTCTTACAATTTTTCTTATGCTCATGATTGCATGCAATACAAGCTATTATAGAATTAAAATTATAAAAAAATATTTCCTAAAAAAATTTGGCTCTCACATTAACCCACCTTAAACAGAATTTCTCACTCAAAAATTGTTACTTGGATCGAAAAAATATGAGGATACTACTACCTCATAACACCCTAAATTTCCACCTTAGTTTCCTCAAATTGGTGGTTTTCTGTAAAATATTATCTAAGTGAGTCGTCATGTTTTGTATAACTTTTTTACTACGACCCATAATCTAAATCGACTGTTATTCATAAGATAGATCATGCTCCAGTGGAATGACCTCTGAGTTCAGTACATGTGTAATATTATGTATGTTCATTCTACGTAGAGATACATGGATGAAATCATGATCTTGAGACAGATTCAGTGGAATTTCCAATTTAAAAGTACCTTCCCATCATGATAAATAATTTAAAAAGGACTGTTAAATCTGGGGCTCAAATTTACGTTCATTAAAAATCACATTACTCTCTTCCATATAGATATATGTAAGAACACATTTTCATCCACATCAAATAC
Organism: Viscum album; assembly: GCA_963277665.1. NCBI lineage: Eukaryota > Viridiplantae > Streptophyta > Magnoliopsida > Santalales > Viscaceae > Viscum > Viscum album. The sequence continues at coordinate 1,975,551,471 of OY728122.1, forward strand.
TAGGCCATTTCATCAGTTGTCAGCATAACATTTTTATTGACTCTGAACTTATCTCTTGTGCAATAGAATATATATGACATTATCTACCATTTAATTGAAATTATAGGATCATAATAAGTTTTTTTCAGTAACATCAAACCCTGAATTTAGAGTTCAACACTTTTTTCAATAGTGGTCTTCATAAAGAGGTTTATGACTACTCGACAGAAAGATATTATTGTAATAAATTTCCAGAAATAGTGTGTCCTGATCCCAATAACCAATGAAATACATATAGTAAGATCCAAATATGACTTATATAGTTTGAATTGTACTCTCATACATAAAATATATATGAGTATGATAAAAATATTGAAACCTAACTCTATATCCAGATCCTACTAATGCCTTTTCCAGAACAACGAGCTAAACCTTAGATCCCAATTAGATATAATGAAAAGTGGTATTCCATTTACTATTACCAATATATATATATATCAAATAAAATTGATCAAGAGGGAAATCCTATTTAATATAAATAAAGTGTGTTGACTTCGTAAGGTGATCAAATTTAACCTAGATAGCATTTTAGTCTTTAAATGTATTGGGATGTCAGATGAAAAAGACAATATTGATGTTTTCCCATTTCTAATATAGTTTGGGTAATGGTTTTGACATACCCTTATACTTATTTCTCTCATCTTTATCTTCTTGACTAACCAAGCACAGAGATACAAATTTAGCAAGATCTCCTTTCATTCTATCCTAATAGAAATACTATGATAGATCACTTTACATATTTATGCTTTCGAGATGAATAGATAATCCAGAAATATGAACTTTATATAATAAGCCGTCATTATTTTAGGAATTGTATGAATACAAAACTTTTTCATGAAATCCACCTCTCTTAGATGAAAAATATGGATTTCAAGTATGGGGTTTTTCACGATTGGCCATCTAGGGGTCCGCCATCGAACGAGACCAATCAGGATTAACCCTCATACAAATTCCTTCACGTCTCACCCACTGGGTAGATTCCCATCCAATTGCACGCAATCTATTCCAATTGTGTGCAATCCCATTAAATTGTGTGAAGAACATATGACTAGCACACAATCACTACTATTTGCGTGCAACCCCTTGGCTCCCCATTACACGCCCGACCTCTCCAATTGCGTTCCCACCAACAATTTTTTACGCAACAGTTCCTTTTGCATGAAAACCTATCTCATTTTGTGCAGGTTTTCAATTTCCCTCTGTTGGACATCATTTTCAGGTGCCTCCCATGTCCAAATCGTTTTCTTCGCACACCCTATTCTTGTACGACCCTCTGGGCTCCTGCAAAGTAATTTCAAAGTGCCTTGGGTGGTGTTTCACATTTTTTTGCTTCGTATCATGCTTATTCACATAGCCATGCAAACAGATATTACTTTTTCGCATAGCCACACCAACGTGGATCCCCAATGGGATCATCTCGCGACACCCCCTCTCCACAGCGTTGCAAGTCCCTTCGCTTCACAAAGGTGTAGAGGGTGTAGGTAATGTAATTCATAGGGGTGCGGAGTGAACCCACCTTGTCAAACTGTAGGACGTTAAACTTCCAAGCACCATTTTCCTCAACACAAGACATTAAACTATAATCGCACCCCATGTGTTAGAAGAGAGGAAATGGAAACCCCCATGGTGTAAGCCCCTAGTGTTCCTTACACGAGGTATCATCCCCGATAATCCTTTCTTCCTAGGTTCCAAGTCCATAACCCACTGGTATTTCTCACTATTCGGGCCTCCATCCTAGATTAAGCCCCAATCTCCATCACCTCAGGCTTTTAACTAGGTGTAGGCCCTTGTTTCCGCTACAGGCTACTAACCCGGCATATTCCCCTATTTCCTCTCTGGGCTACAGACCACGCGTATGACCCTGTTTATTCTTTGGGCAGCTAACTACTTGTAATCACCACTCCACTTTCGAAGAACTCAAATTTCGCGACGTGATCATCATGTCATCGTTTTCCCTTTTTTCTCACATCAAGCATGCCTCATTATGGAATATAGCAGGCACCGACCATGACATCCACCTTGGGAATTCTAGAGTGTATGCCCCATACCCATATCCGAACTCAGATGACATTGATCCTTTGCAGGGGAAGATATGTAAGAAGCCTACCTGAGGTTCATATCCATCATCCATTGGTCCCGGCTGCCTTCACGTTGGTTCACCAACACCCTTGGCAGCCTATAGTGTAAGTCCCAAACCCATACCTATACTACAAGTTCATTGATCATTTCCAACGCAAGTTACGTAGGAAGCCTCCCTGAGGTTCAATACCACCATCCATTGGTCACTCTGACCCACTTCACGTTGGTTCATCAAACCCATTCAGAACTACATGTTCTTTGATCCTTGCCAAGGAAAGGTCTATAGGAAGCCTCCTTGAGGTTCAATCCCACCCCCCATTGGTCCTGACCATCTTAACGTATGCCCAACTCCCCAACTATGAGGTCTTTGATCATTGCCAAGTCATGGTAAGTAGGAAGCCTCCCTTATATTAAAGACTACCACCCATTGGTCGTTCTGATGCCCCTTCATGTCATTTTGTCAACACCTCCTGAACCACATGGGATTTTATCATTGTCTCATAGAAAAGGTACGTTGGAATCCTCCATGAGGTTCAACCCCATCCGTTGGAAAGCTGTCATGATCTCATCTGGTGGTTAGCCGTTGTGACGCCATCCATCGGCAAGCCGTTGCGACCCATCAGGCAGTAAACTGTCGTGACCCTATCCGGCAGTAAGCCATCATGACCCCATCCAACAGAAAGCTGTTTCGACCCATCCAGTGGTAATCCATCATTACCCCATCCAGTGGTAAGCCGTTGCAACCCCATCTACCAGTAAGCCTATGCAATCCATTCCAGTTGTAAGACATTATGACCCCATTCACCCATAAGCCATTGTCAACCCCATTCACCTGTAAGCTATTGACATCCTCATCCAATGGTAAGCGGTTGTGACCCCATCAAGTGGTAATATATTGAAATACCCAATCAATGGTAATTCGTCATCAAATTAACTACACGTTCTTTGATTCCATTCCATAGGGATATGTAGGAAGACACATTGAGACTCAAGCCCAACATTACCATCATCCTCGGGATGACTCCATCTCACTCTCCATCCACTTCATTAATCATTCCCTCATCCATCTTGATTCTTACGTGGGCCCCCACATCCTGGTGAGATCATGCCACCTCATTCCCCATTCCCCTTAACAACAATCGGGTGGCTAACCACATGTTGGCCCAAAAATCGGTGTTCCTTTTAAAGGTTGCACCCATCAGATCCACTCTAATCAGTGTTCTGTTTAGTCTGATCTGTCACTTCTAGACGTTAAACCTACATCATTTCCCTATGTTAAACATAGGAAGTTTATGAAAATCTTAGATACATTTATATGGCCTAAAATTCCATGCATTCGACGTGGGATGCCTTGGGGTTCCATGCCCTTGAGATGCCCTATAATATGTGGAAGAAACCCAGAAGCACCAGTGTCCCAGCGTCCAGACACACTAGTGATGTCCAAAATGACTACTCCCCTGAACGAAGGTTGCTTCCTATCCATTCCCATTGGAATGTCCCAAAAGAAGTAGTATAATGAACTCATATCCATGAAGATATGGCAGTAGGAATATTTTCACGAACAATGTCTTAAATATATAACGGAGATCCGGAATAGGTGACGAGTTCCAAAGAGGAATCCATGGAAGGAAGAACCGACATCCCATCATCCCTTTTCGATCAAGGCGAAAACATCCTGGAACAAGTGAAAAATTCCTCCCACCTTTTCAAATCAGGAATGTGGGGCAACAAAATCACACCATTCGTACTCAAGAAGAGAGATGCGCATGCCCCGATGAAGGCATAAAAAATAGAAATGGTAAACCTGATGTGAATCTCTTCTCCTCAGTATAGAGATTAGTAGCATTTGAGATATCAGTGGATTATCATGTCAATGAATCCAGATATCAAACTTTGGGTCCCACCATGTAAATAGTGGGCCTGGCATGAAACTCACTAGAAGTTGGGGCAGTACAACATTGGGCATCCCGATTTGCAACGTTGTCAGTGTGGATCCCTCTTACTGATCATGGAAGACAGAATGGCGCTGGGGCACAGGTTGTCGATTCCCTTTTTCTATCATCACAGATGAGTTGATCTCTAAACATTCAAGAACCAAGCTGTTGCACTGAGAGAATGATCACCACATACCCATTGATATAGGGGAATGGGATATACTAGAAAAATAGTCATGTGTGGCTCCTCTTTTATGATGTTCTCAATTTCTATGACCGCTGGTCACACCCTCCTTATCTCCTCGTCCGGGTTTGTCCAACGATGGGTGATTAATGTCCTCATACTTCAGTATGGGGATGGGGGTATTATCCCAAATCGAGATATGGCAATCATGGAATTAGAGCCATATGTGCCACATTTTCAATGCATCCCTTGTGGGTTTCACAAGGAGCCACTACTCCCCACATCAAAATATAACTGTTTTGGGAGCCTGTCTTTGGAATGCCTCGACGACTCCCTACACTACGCTGATGAGGAATGGGATGTCCATGCCAGCCCAGGCAGATTACCATTCCAGGGACTCCAAGAAAGGGCTCCCACCAGGCCATGTCAGTGCCTCCACCTTGTCTTAATGTCCGAGGAGCAGGTAATCCATGTACCTGCACCACCGACTCCGGTTAGTCTAACCAGACGCGGGCGTCAGGGGCATGTCGTAGATGTCGTTTCCCAAATAGATTCAACGTCAGTGGATACTGTGAAAAAGTGTAACACCCTGAGCTTCCACGATACGCCTCTCTTTGAATAATGCAATAGCTTGCATTGTACGCAAGTTCGAGTTCTAAAACACCGCGACTAATCAAAGTAGCCGTTATGAATAGTAAAAACCACTTTTTAAAATTATAGAAATTTTATATTTCAAAATGGACTTCATTTTTGTATTCATAATATCAAAATTAGCCTATGTTGAATTTTTGGTATTTTTCTGAGAACTTCTAATTGTTTATGAATAGTGAAAATTACTTAAAAACAACTTTTTTAATCAAAATAATTTATACTGATAAATTATACTATTTAGTGGTTTTAAAGTATAATTAGAATATATTTTTACCATTTTATCCAATGGTGGTCATTAGAATTAATTTAACATTGAAATTGGACATAAACAATTGCCAATCTTTTGATATAAATTGTTTCTTAAAAACACGCTATTTGTTGTAACAGCGGGAATTAATTATAAAATTAATTAATTCAACTTATATGTTTTGAAATTTGTAAAATAGACATCATTTTTGAATTCGGAATATCAATTATAGCTTAGGGTGAAATTTTGTCTTTGTTCTGAAAAACGTCAATTTTTGATGAATAGTGAAACCACTAAGTGGTAGTTAAATAACTGATTTTTCATTTAAATGAAATATTACCACTTCTGTGATTTGATTTTCAAAAATCCTACATACATGGTTGTCATTAAGAAGTAAAATGTGGTTCAATGAGATTAAAATAATTTTTTGGTGAATAGTAACTTTTAAGTTCTTAATCGCGATTAGAGGTAATTAGTGTAGTTTAAGGTACAAATAGTGTTTTAATAATATGAGATGAGCATGAAACTTGTCCTACTCCTATTGGATGAGTCATGGCCGACCAATACAACCCATGGGTCAACTTGGGGACCCCATGGAGCCACTTTAGTTGGAAAATGACATTAATATATATTTATTTAATGTTAAAATTAAATTGACACAAACATGAGTTGTTTTAATAAAACAGTTCTTAAGTGGGGTTACACAAGTCCAAATTTTGACTATAAATATTCATTAGAAAGATAAAAAGATTTTCTACATCATAGTAATTTTTTTATAATTTTTATACATTAAATAAATTAAATTATTTATGACATCATTATGATGCAGCGATGACCTCATTATTTAACGATTTAAATAAAATGAGAAGATAATGCAAAATCCAAGGCTTAAACTTGTCCAAAGCCTATTGGATGAGGAGATTTAGAAACCTTATCACCTTATCCTCGAATTATATAGGTGTGGGATCTTTAGAATCCGAAAATCATTGTGAAATAATGTAACAATTCAATCTTTCCAAAAGTGCCCCTCCTCTCCACTTATAAAAGGCCCCCACCTCTCCCACCTCATTTACACTTTCAAGCCATTTGGCTCGGCCAACCTCTGCCCAAATACTCTCCCAACTTCCCCCTCTTACTCCTAGAAGCCTCACTTTGGTCATAACTCTTCTCAAGGAAGCCTTTGGCTCAAATCAAAAAGAGTTACCCGATTTTGAGGTAATGTCTTCTCTAATGTTGTTTTGTTTTATTTTTCCACTCCAACCCCCTAAACTCTTTTTATTCATTTCTTTTATAACAACACCAGTATCCTCAATATACTAGGATGTTGTTATAAGAAGGATTAGAGCTACACTTACACAAAACTACATCTAATGGTTAAATAACATAAGGTTTCTGTGGATGGCGAATTTATGCCTCACGAAACGATGATTGTTCAACACGCATATAACACCTTCAAAGGTGGCCATTAAGATGTCACTATTTTTATATGTGATATATAATATGTTTATGTTTTACTTATGCTTCTATATTTCTCATTTATGGCATACTTTATGATTTCCATTATGGGTAAAACACGATAATTTCATTTTAGGAAGTGCGGACTACCTCCCCCTCAAAGAGATTTGAATCGTTAATGCCATATGTGGGATGTATAAAGGATGGAGAAAATGGTATTATACACTATATTATACTGGAATTATATTATAAATTTATATCATTATGATTTCGTTCCATTAAATATGAAATTTAAATGAAAGTAGCGTTCATGCGTATGTACGGCTTACCGTCTCCATGAACGGTGCATTTCATTTCTTACCTCTAAAATGTTACGTAGTATTATGAATGAATGTATATACTCGATATATATGATATATATGATATCTATGTCATGAATATAATTATGGATATAATGGATATATATCACCACATAAACAACTTGTAATTATAAGAAGTTTATTGTTGACTCAAGTACCAAAGATCGACAAAACGACCGTTATTAACATAAATAATTACATAATGTTCATAACATGGTAATAAGTGATATAAAAGGAATAATGAACATGAAAAAGGTTCTTAAGTAAATATAAATTAACTCTAGTTTATTATTCAGGAGGTTAAAGAACGGTCGAGTCAGGACAAGACGCAAGGTAAGGGAACTTCTTAACCCAATTTCCATTCTTTGGGTTAATCTCCTACTTTCAAATTATGTCATGATATTATTATGTCCTATGTTGTATTTTTACTTTCTTTATGTGTACCTGTAGTGAATACACATAATAGATCTATTTTATTTTAAAAATGATCTTTTTAAGGACTTAGTCTCAATCCCCTTTCATTGAGGCATATTTGGTTTTATACACAACTTTCTTTATACGGTGTATAAACCCCTTTGACATTTACGTTTATTCAAAAGGAATCTTTTTTATACGAAGCATTTTACTAAACGACAAAAAGGGAATGTTTTTCTTTCCGTACTTATGCGGCGACAATGACTTCTCCACCGCCGTGACCATTATTTGAGTTTCGGCTTCCTCAACAAGCCATCATTTTTTTAATGAAAAATAAATACATAGTTTTAACTTTCTTTTATTTTGGTATTGAAAATGGTTTTGAAAGTGTTTTTATTATATCAATGTGTTGTATTGATATCTTGTGATTGAAATGTGGAAATGTTATGTTTCCTTTATGCATGTTTTATGTGATACGATTATGTTATGGTTTATGATATGTTTAAACCTATTCATATGAGGAATGTATTGGACATAATAAGTGACGGGTGGAGCCCGCTATAGATCCTCGATGAATCGGTAGGTATCATGAGACAACTAGACATGGAATTGGCTAAGGCCCTTTCCCAATTTGATTTATGGTTTTGGCCGAGGCCTTAATCATTTTAGACGTCTTGGCCGAGGCCTTGACACAATGTTTCAGAATGTCTGGAATTATACATTCCCTCATTATGAAAGTGGTTTGATATTGCATGTGATTATTCGACTAGTAGAATATCCATGTGAATAAGTAAATGGCATTATATCATTTTACTTTTGCCATATTATGTTGATGTTTATGTTTAAAAGGCTTTTTTTAAGTTATACATTGCCTTAAATGTTAATGTTTGTTTATGAAAGCTTCCGCAATATTGTTATCCTTACTGAGCATCTGAGCTCACCCCTATCAATGTTTTAATATTTTCCAGGATGTGAAGAAGTTTTTTATGAATGACCTACAGGGATTGTCAGAAGAGGATATGAGAGTGGACTATGGAGACTTTGATATTTTAGTTTTTCACTTTATGATGTAATGTAACATTTACGAATGTATCTAGTGTTTCCAAGGCTACTAAACTAATCGGTCTTTCGAGACTTGATCTTTTGTGATCATGCCAATGTTACGAAGTAATGCACCGACTCTGGGTAGCTGGGGTCAGGGCGTTACAGTTGGTATCAGAGGCAGTTTAGTACTAACCTTGGAAGCTAGATGTAGATAAACTCTGATTACAGAACATAGCCCAAAGATAGACTTTGAGGATTAGTATAGAAGAAATTCCTAGAATTTTGGTATTATAGAGATGTTATGACTTTTCCGAGCAATACATCCCTGTCTGGATACGAGCTGGTAGAGGCGGCTCTGGCACAGATGTACCTAGGGGTAAAACCCGAAAACACCGCTTTGAGCTAGACTCGAACGGGAACTGGTGCACGACGACGGGCCTTACTGCACTCTTGGTTACGACACTCCCGGGGGATATGCATAGGATAATTCTCATTTTATTTACAAACCACTATGAAGGGTTATGAGTACATACTTCCTCAAAGAAAACATTTCTTTTTATGATTATGGATTATATCCATAAATAGTTCAATTTATCTAAAGTATTTATCAAGTATGGAATTATGTATTTTGATTCATAAACTAATCTAGTTTATGCCATTGTTTAGAAATGGCACCTAGTGGAAGGAATTGAATCCGTATCAATGCACGAACTCCGTGTAGGGATTGCCCTCTTGCTCAAGATAATTATTGTGGATCTGGAGATACAACTGGTGTTGATCAACTTATTACCATACTGGGACAACTCACTCAGGTTATGAATAATAACCTTACTCGTATAGAGCACCCGGATCCGCAACGTGGAGGATCAATGTTAGACCGCTTCATGAGGCAACAACCACCAACCTTCAATGGGAGTACAAATCCTATAGTAGCTGAGCAATGGATAAATTCCTTAGAGAAAATATTCCATGCCTTGGGGAGTAGTGAAAGGGAGAAGGTTGTCATGGCAGTTTACCGCCTCACTGGAGATGTCGATTAGTGGTGGTCGCTGATTCAAAACACAAAGGAAGATGATGACGTATCGAATTTGGAATGGAGGGAGTTCAAAGAGATTTTCTTAAAAAAATACTTTCCTCGTGACCATCGAGCAGATATGGAAAGGCAATTTCTGAGTCTGAGGCAGAAGGAGGATGAGAATGTCGCGAAGTATGAGGCTAACTTTACAAGGTTAGCGAGGCATGCTGCCGATTATATACGTAACCCAAGGAGTAAGATTGTCGTTTCTTTGATGGGTTAAAACCATTTCTCCGTCGAGCTTTGGTATCACAATCCTTCTCATCATACGAAGATATTGTCTCGTGTGCTATCAAGACAGAAAAGGAATTCTCTAAGTCTTATGACAACAAAGTAAAGCAAGAGAAGAAGAGAACGGTGGAACAAGAGACAGATAAAGGGAAAAAGGGAGAGAATGATTTTCCAGTATGTGATAATTGTGGGAAGAATCACCCTGGTACTTGCCTAAAAGGAATGGGAGTTTGTTATAAATGTGGAGAAAAGGGTCACCAGGCTCGTGATTGCAAGGGAAAGAAAGAGGCTACCAAAGTTGAATGCTACAATTGTAGAGAAATGGGTCATTATGAAAATGAATGCCCTAAGTGTCAGGGAAACTTACCTCAGAAAAGGCCAAGGGATCAAGGACAATCTTATGCTGTTACTACAGTTGAAGCAGAATAACTAATGTATTGGTGGTTTTGGACTCATGGATTATATTCTGGTTATTAGAATAATGTGATATATATATATAAGGATTGTACTGCAGTACTTGTTGATTTCAGTAAGGTTTTAATATGATGAAGGTAATTAAATTTTTAGTATGTGACAATAAGAGAAACATTTCTTTGTTTGGGGAATCTGATGTTACAATTGATTTTGGAATTTAGAGACCTTTTAGAGAAAGTCTAGATGGAGGTATTTTGGATAACTATAAAGGTTGGAATGGATTAAGTTGATCTTTGGATAGTATTTTTTAAGGTTAAAACATTTATGAAGATTATTTTTGGAATAGTATAGTACTATATTTTTAGGAAGAGGACAACCTGCAGGGTGTGGCATAACCCGCCGCATCGGACAAAGCTGCAGGAATCGTACCCACAACCATAGTGTGACAGGCCTTTTTTTCCTACCACTAGCCTACAGGAAGTCCCTGGTTATTACAAAATAATTTTACTAATCTAAATTGTATGTGTTAACATTTGGAACCTTATACAATTAGGAAAAGTATAATATTTTTGGGTTCTATTATCTTTTTGAGTGAAAGGTGAGTTGAAGGTTGAAACTCTAATTGTCAGGCATAAATATATATATACCTATCTGTTATTCAATGAATAAATTAATTCTTAATCTTTATTAAAGGGATATTAAAACAAAAAAATGTGTTATCCTAATACCTTATGTCTTGTTGAACTGATGATATTTTAAATCAACATAGATTGAAGGATTTGAGGCCCTCAATTTGAAAGTTGATTGTGATTGATGACCTCAATCACTCCCTGCGAATATTTATGTTTTTCCTCCAATTATATGTCTCTAATTGCCACCAATGTTCTCCAAATCGAGATCATAATTGGGTGGTGACTTGTTCATTTCCCTTTCCCTCTTATTAAGCATAAATTTTATTAACCTTATTTCCGATGTGGGTTTTCCACAAAGGTATTTTCTATTTTCAACCTCTTATTTTCAAAGAAAAATATAAAATTGCGAGGACGCAATTTATTGAAGGAGGGGAGAATGTAACACCCTGAGCTTCCACGATACGCCTCTCTTTCAATAATGCAATAGCTTGCATGGTACGCAAGTTCGAGTTCTAAAACACCGCGACTAATCAAAGTAGCCGTTATGAATAGTAATAATGACTTTTTAAAATTATAGAAATTTTATATTTCAAAATGGACTTCATTTTTGTATTCGTAATATCGAAATTAGCCTATGTTGAATTTTTGGTATTTTTCTGAGAACTTCTAATTTTTTATGAATAGTGAAAATTACTTAAAAACAACTTTTTTAATCAAAATAATTTATACTGATAAATTATACTATTTAGTGGTTTTAATTTATAATTAGAATATATTTTTACCATTTTATCCAATGGTGGTCATTAGAATTAATTTAACATTGAAATTGGACATAAACAATTGCCAATCTTTTGATATAAATTGTTTCTTAAAAACACGCTATTTGTTGTAACAGCGGGAATTAATTATAAAATTAATTAATGCAACTTATATGTTTTGAAATTTGTAAAATAGACATCATTTTTGCATTCAAAATATCAATTATATCTTAGGGTGAAATTTTGGCTTTGTTCTGAAAAACTTCAATTTTTGATGAATAGTGAAACCACTAAGTGGTAGTTAAATAACTGATTTTTCATTTAAATGAAATATTACCACTTCTGTGATTTGATTTTCAAAAATCCGACATACATGGTTGTCATTAAGAAGTAAAATGTGGTTCAATGAGATTAAAATAATTTTTGGTGAATAGTAACTTTTAAGTTCTTAATCGCGATTAGAGGTAATTACTGTAGTTTAAGGTACAAATAATGTTATAATAAGATGAGATGAGCATGAAACTTGTCCTACTCCTATTGGATGAGTCATTTCCGACCAAGACAACCCATGGGTCAACTTGGGGACCCCATGGATCCACTTTAGTTGGAAAATGACAATAATATATATTTATTTAATGTTAAAATTAAATTGACACAAACATGAGTTGTTTTACTAAAACAGTTCTTAAGTGGGGTTACACAAGTCCAAATTTTGACGATAAATATTAATTAGAAAGCTAAAAAGATTTTATACATCATATTATTTTTTTTATAATTTTTATACATTAAATAAATTAAATTATTTATGACATCATTATGATGCAGCGATGACCTCATTATTTAACGATTTAAATAAAATGAGAAGATAATGCAAACTCCAAGGATTACACTTGTCCAAAGCCTATTGGATGAGGAGATTTCGAAACCTTATCACCTTAGCCTCGCATTATATAGGTGTGGTACCTTTATAATCCGAAAAGCATTGTGAAATAATGTAACATTTCAATCTTTCCAAAAGTGCCTCTCCTCTCCACTTATAAAAGGCCCCCACCTCTCCCACCTCATTTACACTTTCAAGCCATTTGGCTCGGCCAACCTCTGCCCAAATACTCTCCCAACTTCCCCTATTTCTCCTATAAGCCTCACTTTGGGCATAACTCTTCTCAAGGAAGCATTTGGCTCAAATCAAAAAGAGTTACCCGATTTTGAGGTAATGTCTTCTCTAATGTTGTTTTGTTTTATTTTTCTTCTCCAACCCCCTAAACTCTTTTTATTCATTTCTTTTGTAACAACACCAGTATCCTCAATATACTAGGATGTTGTTATAAGAAGGATTCGAGCTAGACTTACACACAACTACATCTAATGGTTAAAGAACATACGGTTTCTGTGGATGGTGAATTTCTACCTCACGAAACGATGATTGTTCAACACTCATATAACACCTTCAAAGGTGGACATTAAGATGTCACTATTTTTATATGTGATATATAATATGTTTATGTTTTACTTATGCTTCTGTATTCTTCATTTATGGCATACTTTATGATTTCCATTATGGGTAAAACACGATAATTTCATTTTAGGAAGTGCGGACTATCGCCCCCTCAAAGTGATTTGAATCGTTAATGCCATTTGTGGGATGTATAAAGGATGGAGAAAATGGTATTATACACTATATTATACTGTAATTATATTATAAATTTATATCATTATGATTTTGTTCCATTAAATATGAAATTTAAATGAAAGTAGCGTTCATGCGTACGTACGGCTTACCGTCTCCATGAACGGTGCATTTCATTTCTTACCTCTAAAATGTTACATAGTATTATGAATGAATGTATATACTGGATATATATGATATATATGATATCTATATAATGAATATAATTCTGGATATAATGGATATATATCACCACATAAAAAACTTGTAATTATAAGAAGTTTATTGTTGACTCAAGTACCAAAGATCGACAAAACGACCGTTATTAACTTAAATAATTACATAGTGTTCATAACATGGTAATAAGTGATATAAAAGGAATAATGAACATGAAAAAGGTTCTTAAGTAAATAGAAATTAACTCTAGTTTATTATTCAGGAGGTTAAAGAACGGTCGAGTCAGGACAAGACGCAAGGTAAGGGAACTTCTTAACCCAATTTCCATTCTTTGGGTTAATCTCTTACTTTCAAATTATGTCATGATATTATTATGTCCTATATTGTATTTTTACTTTCTTTATGTGTACCTATAGTGAATACACATAATAGATCTATTTTATTTTAAAAATGATCTTTTTAAGGACTTAGTCTCAATCCCCTTTCATTGAGGCATATTTGGTTTTATACACAACTTTCTTTATACGGTGTATAAACCCCTTTGACTTTTACGTTTATTCAAAAGGAATCTTTTTTATACGAAGCATTTTACTAAACGACAAAAAGGGAATGTTTTTCTTTCTGTACTTATGCGGCGACAATGACTTCTCCGTCGCCGTGACCATTATTTGAGTTTCGGCTTCCTCAACAAGCCATGATTTTTTTTAATGAAAAATAAATAAAAAGTTTTAACTTTCTTTTATTTTGGTATTGAAAATGGTTTTGAAAGTGTTTTTATTATATCAATGTGTTGTATTGATATCTTGTGATTGAAATGTGGAAATGTTATGTTTCCTTTATGCATGTTTTATGTGATAAGATTATGTTATGGTTTATGATATGTTTAAACCTATTCATATGAGGAATGTATTGGACATAATAAGTGACGGGTGGAGCCCGCTATAGCTCCTCGATGCATCAGTAGGTCTCATGAGACAACTAGACCTGGAATTGGCTGAGGCCCTTTCCCAATTTGATTTATGGTTTTGGCCGAGGCCTTAATCATTTTAGATGTCTTGGCCGAGGCCTTGACAAAATGTTTCAGAATGTCTGGCATTATACATTCCCTCATTATGAAAGTGGTTTGATATTGCATGTGATTATTCGACTAGTAGAATATCCATGTGAATAAGTAAATGGCATTATCTCATTTTACTTTTGCCATATTATGTTGATTTTTATGTTTAAAAGGCTTTTGTTTTAGTTATACATTGCCTTAAATGTTAATGTATGTTTATGAAAGCTTCCGCAATATTGTTATCCTTACTGAGCATCTGAGCTCACCCCTTTCAATGTTTTAATATTTTCCAGGATGTGAAGAAGTATTTTATGAATGACCTGCAGGGATTGTCAGAAGAGGATATGAGAGTGGACTATGGAGACTTTGTTATTGTAGTTTTTCACTTTATGATGTAATGTAACGTTTATGAATGTATCTAGTGTTTCCAAGGCTACTAAACTAATCGGTATTTCGAGACTTGATCTTTTGTGATCATGCCAATGTTACGAAGTAATGCACCGACTCTGGGTAGCTGGGGTCAGGGCGTTACAAACAGGCCACCTCTAACGTATATCACCAACTACCTGTCTGTGCTGAGTAGTGAAATATATATTCCCGACCTGGATCGACGCCCCAACCACCCCACGAGCAGTCTGGTATGACTCTCTAGGTCGCCGACACAGGCAGTGGCCGCCGCGGACTAACCTGCTATGATTCCATGCAGTACAGAGGTCTTCCACATACCACTACCATGGAAAACATGGGCCTTCCATACTTAAAATCATGAAATGGTGTTCCTCCCCATTCCACCTTTAGTCGAAATGATGATCATTCCCATGGTAGTGATGTTTATTACAGAATTCTCTCTTGTTCCCACTACACTAGAAATGGATCCATTCCTCATGCCATAGACCGTTGGTAAGGGTACGTTGCATATCTAATCAAGCTTCAATGTGTGGACACTCCCTGTGTCCTCGTAGCAGCTGGAAAAGGTCCTCCTCACCCTAGAAATCAGAGGGGTGAGGGTTGGCTTCACTTCACCAGCACCCAGCACGGAGGTCCTACCCGTGTTCTGCTCAACCAATACGAGGACCCTCCTTGTACGGATGTCACCATTGGAAATAAGCATGGAGGTATTCCCCATTCTCATACTATCTCTAGTCGAGGTCTTACCCTCTCTAGTGCTACCCACTGAGGTCCTCCCCATGTTATCTTCGATATTTTTCCTGGTGCCTCTCACACCCTGGCATAATTAGGGGGAGAAACTCTCTGCCCTAGAACCAGTCTGGCCGATGGCCCTCCTCATGCCAGTAATCTACAATGTCTTGAAAATTCATCTAGGGGAAAGAAGGGGGGTCACCACCACCATAAAACAATTTCTGGGATGGTCCGGACAGAGATCAAACCAGTCCAGTTCTAAGACTCTAAAGCAGAGTACGACTTAGCATGGGAATCCTCCCCTCACTTGTCCGACTCAAGGGTGGGGGTAGGAACATGTCACATCAGCCTAGTAATCCCCGAATTTAGGGTCCATTAGATTCTCACCTCCCTCTGCAGGTACATTCAAGAGGTTGAAAATTTGGTAACCCTAGAGGTTATGGTCAGACAATCCCCATCATCATCACAAGAAGCACTCTCTACCTCGACTAAAGATCAAAGAGAGCTATTCTGGGGACCAATGGCGGGCGATCAGTAGCACGGCCTATCACTCGTATCCCTAGACCATATGCCAAGAACTACATCTGTCATCCCATCCTTCCGTGATGTGGTGACTAGGTCACTACACTCTTTAGAGGACAGCCCGAGATCTGGTGGTTTGTCGGCTCGCTCTCCGTACTCTCCACCGGAGAGCTTACTATCCCAATGGTTGGCTTCGGTACCACTACCGGTTCCTCATCCACCTCCAGCTAATGAGTGGGGTAATAAAGTTCCATACCATGTATCCAATCCAAGGATCTTATGGAATATGCCGGCAGCGGACCTCTTCCCCTAAGGTGTTTTGGCCCATGGCAGCGCCAATGTTCTGCGCACCGGAATCCCTCGCACCAGAGGAAGTGGATTGTTTTCTTCAAACCCTCTGGTGGATGCACATTCTCTTTATTTTCATCGAGTGGTTTATCCAAGCATCCAAGTGAATTTTAATGAAATTGAAAAGCAATGTTGCCTAGTTTATTTTGAAACACTCTCTATGGCTCAGCGCCACAAGTCACCAGTATAATGACCCATACTTTACATAAATTGTTAGTACATCAAAATTTAAGTACACTTATTACAACATATAACAAAACCATGAAAGGACTGTATAGGTATAGTGTCATTAGCAACTGGGAAACATAAACAACTGGTTCATAAAGTTTCTACACTGTCTCCCATTTATTTCATCATATCTATAGTCACTTTTGGCATATCTTACATAATAACATTCTTCCTGACCTGGGGAAAGAAAACATACAAATGGGTGAGCTCCAATTCTCAGTAAGGGTAAATAAAAGAAATATAAATCATATCATATTAATAATAACATAACATTTTGGAAATCATACCATGCAAAAGAGATCATAATTTCATAAAATGGGATAAATCATGGCAGTGAAATGTAATCACAATAATCATAACACAAAACATGAATCTTTGTGGTATACACACATAATCATAGAGAATCATCTCTTATTAGTCAAGACTCATTGCCAAGACTATCTTAATGGACAAAGTCCATTTCTGAACTGAGTTCATTCCTCGTTTCAGTCCTGTTTCACTGAACCGGTTTGACAAGCCGTTCTAGTAATGTTTATCTCATGAGATATAAAATATTTAGCCAATGCATTGGAGGGAGATATAGGTCTTACCCATCTCATAATGATACCATTCTTGTGTGTGCCACAAAATCAAAAATCATACATCATTGCATATCCCATGTAATAAAAATGGGATTCCTAAAAATCGTGACATCATAAAACAATTCATATAAGATAAAGGAATTCATAAAAATAATTCCATCACAACATAACCAAATCAATGTAATAATAGGGATAGAAACATAACCCTATATTATCTTAGATGAAAAATAATTTTGATAAAACACTTGAACTCAATTCTTGAGGAAAATATCCTTTCTACTTCAAAAACAGTTTTCCGTTCTTAACATGTCATACAATTCTAAACTAAAATAAGTTGATTAAAAATAAACTTGAAAACTTGTAAAGGAAGCTTCTTGTAAATAATGTTTTAAAAATCCATTCATGCCGTATATGTTAAAAAACAATCTTCTCGTACATTTGTTAGAAAAGTCAAAAAGTACCTCGTACAAAAAACGACAAAAGATTCCTTTCATATCATTTATTTAAAACTCACCGAAGGGTAAAATTGGATTTAAAAAATTTTAGGTGTATGGAAATAATATTACATATTGAGGAAACTTGGATGTGGATGATAGAATACACCCTAGTAAATTCCAAATTATAAAAAATCTCGGACGAAACTGAGATTGTGATATTTCCCTTACCTTAGGTCCGACTTGCTTTGTAAGTATCCGAACCTCCTGTATAATAATTTAAATAATGTCATTTACTTGTTACATAATCATACTCATTGTTATGATATCATATATGGTCATATTCTTAGCTTATTATTAGTAATATTTCATCGCTACTTGTTATTCGGGTGTTTATTACTTTTTGTTCTTATGCGTGTTTTGTCGAATAAATTGTTATTCTTATTTTTAGGTTATAGATACCTCATTTCCAGAATGGTATTAGTGTAATATATATCATATTTATTCCCTAAATGCATTTATGTAATCATTATGCAAATTAAATCATGTAGAACGAGTCGCATCACATCGTGGAGACGGTATTCCGTACGTACGCACGAGCGATGATATCGTTCTCATGATCATGGAATTGTATTAGAGTGTATGTATAATATTTCAGAATAAATATCACTTTAAAATAATCATATATATTCATTATGTCCACCATTATATCCATCCAAATAAGGTGGTGGTGGAAAATAGATTACACCACGGCGTGGAGACGGTATTCCGTACGTACGCACGCACAGTGATTTCTTTTTCCATAGGATGGATAGATGGTGAAATAGGGTTATTTCATACTTATAATAACATATAATTATATGATTGATACTGATTCTATTAATTCATAATGAAACAACTAAAGAAGAAGAAGAGGAAGAAGAAATAAAGTTGAACGAATTGATAACGGACATTACCTCTTCTTTGAAGCGCTTCTTTGAGACATCCTTTTAGGGCACTAAAATTGGTCTTTGAAGGAGCCCAATACCTCTAGGATGTTTCTAGGAAAGTGGATAGTACAAATAGGTAGGGTTTTGCCGAGCATGAAGGCTCAATGTGGTGTGAGGAAGAGAGGGAGGAGGTTCCCTTTTATAAGGGAGGAGAGGGGCTCCTTTGGAAAAAACTAAAAATATTATTTTATTATAAAGCCATATCTGGTTTTAAATATATCCAAATTGATTAATTTCGAAGATAAGGTGGGGATGGGTAGAAAGCCTCTCATCCAATATAATTGGGATGAGTTTCGTTTACTATTTTAACCTTATCATTTAGATTTAACTTTAAGTTAGATAATTTTACATTTACCGTGTCTTTTGTGTTCTTACACTAGAAGGTTAAAAAACATACTATAACAAGGAAAACAAACCCCAAGTTGTTTATTATTAATATATATAACCTTATCTAAGTAATTTGGCCGAAACATAGATTTTTAGGAATAAAATACCAATTAATAATATAATATTTGTTTTAAAAACTATTTTATATCAATTTTGACACTATTTAGTAATTGATTTTTGTGAAAACCATAATAGAATTATTAATACGAAAAAAGTTAATTAAATAAATACTAACATGTCATTGTAACATTGAAAATTAGTGGAATTCATAAAAATTTTCAAATTACATTTATTTGGGTATTGATAACATCAATTATGTAAATATTTCATTAATAAGATAATTAATGCATCATCTTTGTGTCAGAAATAAATTAAATTATATATTGTCTAAAAATTACAAATAAAATACAATTATGTATTAAATCTTTTTATCTTTCTATGGAATATTTATAGTAGAATTTTTCTCATGTATAACCCTATATTAAAAATTATTTACTTATTAAACTTTGATTTTAATTATTTTAACCCTTCTTTAAATAAATTAATAATAAATGTCCTAATCTAATCCAAGTGGGCCTAAATGGTCATATTTTATTCCTAAAGTTGTTTTTGGTCGAATTAATCTTATCCAATAGAATTAGGTCATGTTTTAGGGTAATAATAATATCATTTTTCTCTTAATTACCCTATTTAATTTTAACCGTGGTAAATAAAAGTAAAAAGATACTATTCACCAGAAATTATTTTCATCTCATTGAACCACATTTTACTTACTGAAATCAACCGTTTCTATCAGATTTTTGAAATTCCACTCACAGAAGTGGTAATATTATGTATAATGTAAATTTCCAAATTCTCCTAGGAGGTGGGTAAAAGACGGTGAAAAGTTCAATAAAATTTTTAAATATCTAAAATTATTATAAAATTACTTCAATGAATTACATTGAACATATATAGGTATTATGTATCAATATTGACTTAAAATAAATTTAAATAAAATAAATAATTATTTATATAAAAAGTCGGTTTTTAAATAGTAACCTAGTGTTTTCACTATTCACCAAAAATTGTAAGTTTCCAGAAAAATACCAAAATTTCACCCTAGGCAAATTTTGATATTCTGAATCCAAAAATGAAGTCCATTTTGAAATATAAAATTTAAAAAACATCAAAAAGTGGTTATTAATTTCCATAACGGCTAGTTTTAATAATATTTTAATAGTATATCATTATTTAGTGAAACTCGGTATTGCGTACGACACAAGCTATCAAGCAATGTCATGATTGCATGTAAAGCAAGCCAAGCTAGTGTTGTGTGTATTGAAAGATTACTTTGATGATTTATATAAAATAAAAACAGAATATTTCTTATAAAAGACTCGGGTGTAACATTCTACCCCCCTTAAAATGAATTTTTCCCTTGAAATTCATCACTTGTAACAAAAAGATGAGGATACCTCTCCTTCATCATATCCTCAAGATCCTATGTAGCTTCTTATAATTGGTGGTTCCTCCATAAAACATTCTCCAAGCAAGTGGTCTTGTTATGTAGGACTTTTTCACTACGATGAAGAATCTCTATCGGATGTTCTTCATAAGAAAGATATTGTTCCAGCGGTACAACTTCTGAGCTGAGTACATGTGAAGGATCAGGTATGTACATTATCAGGAGAGATACATGGAACACATCGTGAACTTGAGAGAGATTTGGTGGAAGCTCCAATCGGTACACTACCTTCCCAACACGATCCAGTATTTCGAAGGGACCCATATACATAGGGCTCGACTTTCCCTTCTTTCCAAATATCATTACTCTCTTCCAAGGAGATATTCATAAGAACACTTTATCACCCACTTAAAACTCTTAGTCTTTTCTTCAGTTGTCGGCATAATGTTTTTGTCAACTCTGAGCTACTCTTATGTTTTGTTGAATAGATCAGTCCTTTTCAGTCATCTCATCAACAAGATCAGGTCCTAATAACTTTTTTCCCCAACTTCATCCCAGCAAGTTGGAGTCCTTCATTTCTTTCCATAGAGAGCTTCATAAGGAGCCATCTGAATACTGGAGTGGAAGCTATTATTGTAAGAAAATTCCACCAAAGATAGGTGTTGATCCCAACCACCATTGAAATCCATATAGAAAGCTCTCAACATATCTTTTAGAGTTCGAATTGTCCTCTCAGACTGAGCGTCTGTCTGAGGATGATAAGCAGTGCTGAAACTCAACACTGTATCCAGAGTATACTAAAGTCTTCGCCAGAACATTGAGGTGAACCTCGGATCCTGATCAGATATAATTGAATGTGGTACTCCATTTAATCATATCACTTCCTTTACATATATCCTGGAAAGCTGATCCGGAAAGAAATCCTCTCTAATAGCAATGAAGTGTGCAGACTTTGTAAGATGATAAACTATGACCCAGATAGCATTATTGCCTTTGGATGTTTTAGGAAGTCCTGTGAAAAAGTCCATAGTGATGTTTTCCTATTTCCATTTGGGTAAGTGTAATGGTTGTAACATCCCCTTAGACTTCTGTCTGTCAGCTTTAACTTGCTGACAAACCAAGCATCGAGAGACATATTCAGCAACATCTCTTTTCATGCCATCCCACCAGAAGAAATCTTTCAGATCCCTATACATCATCATGCTTGCAGTATGAATTGAGAATGAAGAACTATGAGCCTCATCCAGCAGCTCCTTATTTAATTCAGGAATGGGAGGAACACAAACCCGATTCCTGAACATTATTATCCCATCACAATCAAGGTTGAATTCAGGAACATTTCTCACCTTCTTTTGTAACTCTAAATATTCTTTCTGTGCCTCTTTAATCTTAACATGTATATATGGTTGACCATTCATTTGAGAAAGATACGATTTTCCCATTTCATTATAATCCCAAGATCCATCCTTTGAAAATCCATAAATATTTGATCTTTTTTTATCCTTATCATGGATAAAATGGCATGGTCTTGTCGACTTAATGCATATGCCACCTTGTTTGCTTTCCCAGGGTGGTAATGAATTGAGCAGTCGTAATCCTTAATCACCTCCAAATATCTTTTTGGCGCATATTCATCTACTTTTGTGTTAAAATATACTTTAAAGTTTATTGATCAGTATAAATGTCACACCATTCTCCATAAAGATAATTCCTCCAAATCTTTAATGAAATGATTACCACAGCTAACTCCAAATCATTAGTTGGGTAATTTTGATCATGGATTTTCAACTATCATGAGGCATAAGCTATCACCATATCATTTTGCATAAGAACACACCCCAATCTATTCTTCGATGCATCACTGTAGATCACAAACCTTTCTCCACTACAAGGCTGTGTGAGCACAGGTGCACTGGATAACCTTCTTTTCAACTCCTTGAAATTCACTTCACATTCCTCCATCCAAACAAACTTAAATCCTTTCTGAGTAAACCTGGTGAGTGGATTAGAAAATTGTGAAAAATCATTCACAAAATGTCGATAAAATCCATCCAAACCAAGAAAATGTCGGATCTCAGTTACTGTTGTTGGTCTCAACCATCATTCAAAAACCTCTATTTTGGATGGATCCATAGATATCCATTCTTTTGAGATTATGTGACCCAAAACTGAAACTTTTTGAAGCCAAAATGCACAATTGGTAAATTTGGCATAAAGCTTCTCCTTTCTCTGGGTCTTCAATATAATTCTCAAGTGATCTTCAGGTTCTTCCTTGCTCATTGAAGATACAATAATATCATCTATAAAGACTACAAAAAACTGATCAAGATAGTCTCTAAAGACTCTATTAATCATATCCATGAAGATAGCAGGGGCATTAGTAAGACCAAATGGCATCACTATAAATTCATAGTGTCCATACCTTGTACGGAAAGCCGTAATTGGTATATCCTCCCTTTTGACCCTTAATTGATGATACCCTGAACGAAGATCAATCTTGGAAATGTATTGAGATCCACGTAGTTGGTCAAATAAGTAATCAATGTGCGGGAGAGGATATTTTTTCTTGATATTGATCTTGTTGAGTTCTCGACAAATCAATGTAGAGTCTCATTGATCCATTTTTTTCTTAACAAACAGAACAGGTTCTCCCCAAGGTGACACACTAGGGCGTATGAACCCCTTATTAGGATTCTCTTGGAGTTGCTTCTAAAATTCCTGCAACTCAATTGGGGCCATTCTATATGGTGTCTTTGAAATAGGTAATGCACCTGGTATGAGTTCTATTGAAAACTCAACTTCACGATTTGGTGGAAGACCTGGAAATTCCTCTGGAAAGACATCATCAAACTCCCGTACAATGGGCATATTCTTAATCGTGAGTTTCTCACCAAACATTTGAGATAAATAACCTTCATTTAGTGGAATCAAGACCCATAAGATAGAAGAAATTTTTGCTGGAAGGTTATGTTCATCCTTGCATCGATAGACGATCAAAGATTGATCTCGAATATGAAATGTGACTTCCCATATTTGGGAATTGATATGAGCTCCATATAGAGAAAGCCAATACATTCCAAGAATCACATCAAATTCCACTATAGGACGGATCACAAGATTTGTAGGAAGCACTTTCCCAGAAACATCAATCGGAGAATAATTATAAACTTTTGATGCGACTGTTGTGCCATTAGGGGTTGTCACAGCTTACTCAACATATAATTGTTGAGGTAATATGGTGATACCCTTAGAAAATTCTTTAGAAATAAAGTAGTTGGTCGATCCAGAATCAAATAAAACATTTTTACTTTAGAGTGGATGGTAAGTGTACCTTTAACCACTTCGTTATCGTACTCCATATCACTGATAGAAATTGCATGTGACTTTCCTTTGTCTTTAGCCTTAAGAGTTTGTTGACGTCGATCGTCATCAGCAATCCTTGGATTTGGGAATTGATTGGCATAATGCCCCATTTCCTTGCACTTGTAACATTGAAGTATAGGAGGTACACTCTGTGTAGCCTTTTCATTGTTCGTATCACTAGACATCTTCTTCCCATCGTTGCGGCATTCAAATTCCCGATTACCTTCCTTTCCACATTGGAAACATTTACTTGTCCCTTTAAGACAACTCCCTCCATGTTTCTTTCCTTACATTGAGCATAAGAAAAAAACTCATCTTCTTTTCAGTGTTCTCTTTATATTTTCCTTTAAATTCCATTTTCCTCTTCTTATCAAACCCATATGACTGATGGGTTACTCCAATCTCCATCTCAACTTTGAGAGCACATCGAATGATTTCCTCATAGCTATTGAAGTATCATATGGCTAACACCCTTCGAAGACTTTGTTTTAATCCACTAATGAATCGATCGATCTTAATCATAGGTCAGATAATAATACCAGAAGCGTAGCTTGCAATCTTGTAAAATTTGTGTCATAGGTACCAACAGATTCATCATCCTTTTGCTTTAGTTCAAGAAACTCCTTCTCCATCTTTGTTAGGAGAATACAAGGGATGTACTTTTTGAAAAATAAGTTCTTGAACTCGTCCCATTCCATGGACTCAATTTCATCTCATGGGCTCATATTCTTGATAAGATTCTACCATTGATCAGCATCACCTTCAAAATGATACACTACTAAGATGACTTTATCATGTTCAAAACATTGAAGAACTGAATATATCTTTTCAGTAGTAATGATCCATTGTTCAGCAACTAATGGATCAGTAGACCCGCGGAATGAAGGTGGACACTGTCTCATGAAGGATTCGACAGAATGTTGCTCCTTCCCTTTCTTGTTTGTAAGTCCTGCAAGATTCATATCTTGATAAAGTTGTGTGAGCATGGCTACAAGATTTTTCATTCCAGCTCCCATAACGTTTGGTTGCTCAGGAGGACAATCATTGCATTGTCCGTCGCATTCCGCATTAACATGGTTCCTTCTGGTTCCAGCCATTTACTAAAACCAAGAAGAATAGTGTGAGAAACACTAATTATAATAGGAAAACCACATAATCAAGAATAAAATTTCACACTTATGGTCTTATCATATGTTATACATGGCCATTTCTAAAACACTAATATTGTGTTCTATGCTTAGACTTATCCTTAGGGTTCTTACTAAGGCTTTCACATCCTAGTTTCCAAAGGATGACTATACCTTTCCTCTGATACCAAATATAACGACCCATACTTTACATAAATTGTTAGTACTTAAATATTTAATTACACTTGTTACAACATATAACAAAACCATGAAGGGACCGTATAGGTATAATGTCTTTAGAAACTGGGAAACATAAACAACTAGTTCATAAAGTGTCTAAATTGTCACCCATTTATTTCTTCATGTCTATAGTCCCTTTTGGAATATCATATTTAATAACCTTATTCCTGACCTGGGGAAAGAAAACATACAAAAGGGTGATATTAAATGCTCATTAAGGGTAAACAAAAGAAATATCAATCACATCATATTCATAAGAACATAACATTTTCGAAATCATACCATGCAAAAGAGATCAAAATTTCATAACATGGGATGAATCATGGAAGTGAAATGTAATCCCAATAATCATAACCTAAAACATGAACCTTTTTGGCATACACACATAATCATAGAGAATCATTTCTTATTAGTCAAGACTCATTGTGAAGACTATCTTAGTGGACAAAGTCCATTTTTGACCGAGTTCATTCCTCGTTTCAGTCCTATTTCAGTGAACCGGTTTAACCTACCGTTCCAGCCATTTCTATATCATAAGATATAAAATCTTTAACCAGTGTATTGGAGGGATATATAGGTCCCAACCATCTCATAATGATACCATTCTTATGTGTGCCACAAAATCAAACGTCATACATTATTGTATATCCCATGTAATAAAAATGGGATTCTTAAACATTGTGACATTATAAAACAATTCGTATAAGATAAAGGAATTCATAAAAATAATTACACCACAACTTAATAAAATCAATTTAATAATAGGGATATAAACAGAACCCTATATTATCTTAGATGGAAAATAATTTTGATTAAACACTTGAACTCCATTCTTGAGGAAAATATACTTTCTACTTCAAAAAGACTTTTCCTTTCTTAACATGTCATTCAATTCTAAACTAAAAGAAGTCGATTAAAAATAAGCATGAAAACATTTAATGTAAGCTTCTTGGAAATAATGTTTTAAAAATCCATTCATGTTTTATAAGTTAAAAAACATTCTTCTCGTACTTCTGTCGGAAAAGTCAAAAAGTACATTGTACGAAAAACGACAAAAGATTCCTTTCATATCATTTACTAAAAACTCACCGAAGGGTAAAATTGGATATAAACAATTGTAGGTGGATGGAAATAAAATTACATATTGAGGAAACATGGATGTGGATGATAAAATACACCCCAGTAAATTCCAAAGTATAAACAATCTCGAAAAAAATGTGATTGTGATATTTCCCTTACCTTAGGTCTGATTTTCTTCGTAAGTGTCCAAACATCCAATATAATGATTTAAAAAAATGTCATTGACCTATTCTATAATCATACACATTTTTATGATATCATATATGGTCATATTATTAGTGTATTATTAGTAATATTTCATTGCTACTTGTTATTCGGGTGTTTATAACTTTTTTTTCTTATGCATGTTTTGTCGAATAAATTATTATTATTCCTTTTCGGCTATAGATACCTCAATTACAGAATGTTATTATTGTAAAATATATCATATTTATTCACTCAATTCATTTATATAATCATTATTCAATGAAAATCATGTAGAACGAGTCGCATTACATCGTGGAGTCGGTATTCCGTATGTACGCACGAGCGATGATATCGTTCCCATGAGAGTGGAATTGTATTGGAGTGTATTTATATTATTTCAGAATAAATATCACTTTAGAATAATGATATATATTCATTATTTAAACCATTATAACCATCCATGTAAGGTGGTGGTGGAAAATAGATTACACCGCGGCGTGGAGACGGTATTCCGTACGTACGCACGCGCGGTGATTTCGTTTTCCATAGGATGGATAGATGGTGAAATAGGGTTGTTTAATACTTATAATAACATATCAGTATATGATTGATACTTATATTATTAATTCATAATAAAAAAAATCAAAGAAGAAGAAGTGGAAGATGAAATAAAGTTGAATGAATCGGTAACGGACATTACCTCTTATTTGAAGCGCTTCTTTGAGACCTCGTTTTAGGGCACTAAAATTGGTATTTTAAGAAGTCCAAGACCTATAGGATGTTTCTAGGGAAGTGGAAAGGAGAAATTAGCAGGGGTTGGCCGAGAATGGATGCTCAAAGTGGTGTGAGGAAGAGAGGGAGGAGGTGCCCTTTTATAAGGGAGGAGAGGAGCTCCTTTAGAAAAACTAAAAATATTATTTTATTATAATGACATATTCAGTTTTAAATAGATCCAAATTGAATTATTTCGAAGATAAGGTGGGGATGGGTCGAAATCCTCTCATCCAATAGAATTTGGACGAGTTTAGTATACTATTTTAACCTTATCATTTAGATTTAATTTTAAGTTAGATAATTTTACTTTTACCGTGTCTTTTTGTGTTCTTACACTATAAGGTTAATAAACGTACTATAACAAGCCAAAATAATCCCAAGTTGTTTATAATTAAAATATATAACCTTATATAAGTCATTTGGCCTAAACATATATTATTAGAAATAAAATAACAATTATTAATATAATATTTGTTCTAAACACTATTTTATGTCAATTTTGACACTATTTAGTAATTGACTTTTGTTAAAATCATAACAGAATGATTAATTCTAAAAAAGAAAATTAAATCAATACTAACATGTCATATTAACCTATAAAATTAGTGGAATTCATAAAAAGTCTCAAATTACATTTATTTGGGTATTTATAATATCAATTATGTCAATATTTCACTAATAAGATAATTGCTGCATCATCTTTGTGTCATAAATAAATTAAATTATGTAATTAGTAAAAATTAAAAATAAAATAACATTATTTAGGAAGTCTTTTTAGCTTTCTAATGAATATTTATAGTCAATTTTATCTCATGTATAACCCTATATTAAAAATTATTTACTTATTAAACATTGACTTTAACTATTTTAACCCTTCTTTAAATAAATTAATAATAAATGTCCTAATCTAATACAAGTGGGCCTAAATGGTCATAATTTAATCCTAAGGTTGTTTTTGGTCGAATTACCCTTATAAAATAGAATTAGGACGTGTTTTAGGGTAATAATAATATCATTTCTACTCTTAATTGCCCTATTTACTTTTAACCGTGATAAATAAAAGTAAAAAGTTACAATTCACCAAAAATTATTTCCATCTAATTGAACCACATTTTACTTACTAACATAAACCGTGTATCTCAGAGTTTTGGAGTTTCTACTCACAGAAGCAGAAAAATTTTGTTTTATGTAAATTTGAAAATTCTCCTAGGAGGTGGGTAAAAGACGGTGAAAAGTTCAATAAAATTTTTATATATCTAAAATCATTATAAAATCACTCAAATGAATTACATTGAACTTATACAGGTATTATGTATCAATTTTGACCTAAAATAAATATAAATAAAATAAAAAATTATTTAAATAAAAATTTTGGTTTTTAAATAGTAACTTAGTGTTTTCACTATTCATCCAAAATTGAAAGTTTTCAGAAAAATACCAAAATTTCACCCTAGGATAATTTCGATTTTCCAAATCCAAAAATGAAGTCCATTTTGAAAAATAAAATTTACAAAATTTCAAAAAAGTGGTTATTACTATTCATAATGGCTAGTTTTAATAATATTTTAATAGTATATCGTTGTTTAGTGGAACTCGGTATTGCGTACGATGCAAGATATCAAGGAAGGTCGTGATTGCATGTAAAGAAAGCCAAGCTAGTGTTGTGTGTAGTGAAACATTCCTTTGATTATTTATATAAAATAAAAACAAAAATATTTCTTATAAAAGTCTCGGGTGCTACAACCAGGCTGCCGTAAGGCCCTACAACAACAATTTGTTCAATGTATCAAGGTACATATCAAGATTATGAAGGAGGATTCCCCCCACATGCGAATTTGGTGATAGTGTAGTATGCTAACCTCCTCTTCAGTCCTATCTGACAACAGTCTGACTCGCTGGGTGATATTTAGGACATGCACCCAGGGAGGGTCACGGTCATCATGGCATACATATTGGATGAGGATAATGAGCTAGAGATTCATAACAGGGACTTATCCACCTAGGTTATGAAACCACTACTTGATCCATCGGGAATAGTTACTCCTCAGCAAGAAAAATCTACTGGGGATCTATGCGCCCACCGAGGCATTAGACCCCAGTCGGAATCTCAGTAAGGTTAAAGAGAACCTTAGAGCTGCCAAACACTCCGACCCATCCGCCTTAGTGTAGAAGACAGAGGAGGACCATGAGAGGGCTGCATTACACAAAAAACATTCGGAAAAAAAGTTGGTCAGGACCTCCTGGATGAATGCACTGTAGAACAACATCCATATTACGGGGATCCATGACCAGTACAGTAGGGGCAGGAACAAATTCCCCTCGGTGAGTTTCATCTAGGTGACCCTGACCATCCTAACACCATAGAGAGTTTTGAAGCAGGAACTTATGGAAAGCGGGTGTGGAATGTCTCGCCAAACCCTCCAGAATAGTGCAACAATCCAAGGAACCATTCTTAGGTTCCCCCAACTGCCCCGCATATCGCTCCACCAGCCGCTCCATTTTCCGATTAGCCACCTTATCATGTTGATGAACCCTCCAATGCACATGTGGTTAGGGATCCTTATAATGATAGAAACCCCTGCCCATATGACCCTATGAGAGCACTCATTTCCCACCTTGATGCGTTGAAAATGTGACATGTGGCACTCTAGCCTGATGGCACGACGCATCCTGCATGGGTGAATGATATGCCGGCACCACCGGGTTTTGGGAATCCCACCTTATCCCTCTTTAATGGGACATGGGACCCGCCGCATCACCTAGCCCACTTTTCCTCAAGGTGTGGCACCATGTTGGGAACTACAGCACAACAAGAATCCCTTAATCTCCGATGTTTTGTGAAGTAATTGGAGGGGTCTGTGTTTGTCGATTAAAACCATCTCCCCATCAAATTTGTGACCATATGGGAAGTCCTCTGTAGGAAATCAGTCTACCAATTCAACTCCACCACCAAAAATACATGTAGTGTGGACCTCTTCAAGTGCAAGAAGAGGCCTGATGAGCACGACACTGACTTCGTCTCCCGGGGGAAAGGACTCAGGTGTTCCCTTAACATGCCACTAACTCCGGATCAATTAAGGAAGATGTGTGTAGGGAACAACAAAATGGAACTAGTTCCCTCTCTGATCACTCAGAAATATCCCGAGGGATTTCGGTACTTCTCTGCTAAGGCCCATCCCCTAGAAGAAGCCCTGCAAAAAGGCCATCCATGCACATCCATTTCCCCTGTAATTCCCAAAAGGAGGGCTTCCAAAACCAAGCATTATATGGTGGCCCAAATAGAGACCCCTAGATAGCTAGAATTATTACTAGTGGAGCCAATTCTACAATCTCAATGATGCCTGCCACCAGAGGCGCAACCTCCAGCCTAGCAGCAACCACCTCAAAATCAGCAGGTCCCCCCGCGTAATAGACTGCCACTGCCTAGGTGGGACAATTAGGCCCCATCTCCTTGACAGGCTCCTCCATCCCTCGCCAAGGTCTTGTTCTGAGGGCCCTCTTCCTAGACAGAAGAAACGAGCCTTACACATTCAACGGGAATCATGTTCCCAACTATTTATTGACTGACGAGGAACCTGTAATTATGCGTTTTCTTGAGTGAAGTAGGGTAGAAGAGGAAAACCTCACTGATCCCACCAACTACAAGCCCTATCACTGGATCATGTGGCTCACACTCATGAAATACTTTGTGTCAAAATACTAGATTCAAGACCAGGTCGATAAATACATAGTATAGTTGGGCCCAACCCTGACATAATTGGCATGAGTCATCATAATCCTTGACAACAGCAGCGACAGTGAGGGGAAGTGGAATTATGTTTCTAACCACTAGTACCATAAGTATGAAGACTGTAAGGCTTGAAAAACGGTCACCCTATCCCATGGTATCATCTGTGCATTTCGAAATCGGCCCGATCCTTTAGAACCAGCGGCCACTACATCTGCATCGTCATCTCATCCAGCCTCTTCCTAGAAGAGAAAGCTCTTGTGGCGAAAGGGACTGAAATGTTCCCCACCAATTCCATCGTCGTCTATTACTCTTGGAAACTTCATTCCCCCATAGATGGGGATTAATCCTAGGATACCCCCAGTAGTGGATGAATCTTTGAATGAGAATCATGTTTATGCTTTGATTAAGACCACGGAGCTAGTAAACCCCTACACGACTCCTGATAACGGGGAGCGCCTGGAAGATCTTCGCAATATCCCAAGCTTTTTCCAACGTTGGTGAAGCCACGGCCATACAGTTAATCAAGGTACATCAGTTGGTACTTCCAGTTATGCCATGAATGCCACTGAGACCAGAAAATAGGACCATTATAGAGCTCATCTTTCCCAGCCTCCTCATCCGATGTTATGAGGCCTACCTCCACCGTCGTTTGTGTAAATGTTCCGAGAAGAGCCACTTAGTCCTTGTGATCATCCATGCTCCACCCCGGACCTGTTCCAGTTATCTATCCCCAGTACGGCAGGTACTCCACATGCATTGAATAGTGAGCAGCAGGACATTCCTATCACCATTCAGCCGCCAGTCCATCCAGCAATGGCCACCATACCTCCTTCAAGTCGAAGTTCACACCCGGTGTAGAAGTGCGATGTTCCTAAGTGTTTTTCCATAATTCTATCAAGGATTTCCTTCTTTGAGGACCTTTTACTATCTTCAAATATGCTTGAGTCCATAGCCGAGTCTTTAAGAAGTCCCCTATAGTTAGGGACGGAAGTAGCATCGCGGAAGACTTTCATGTGGTGGTGATAGAGAATGCTGAATGTCAGGCCATCATTTCTTTCTTTATGGAAGATGAAGGCTCTCCAATACATGGGTAAATTATCCCAATGTACATCATTATCCAATTTAATGTTGTGGTGGTTCACCGATGTCTTGTTGATAAAGGCTTCGGGGTTAACCTTATCATGACATAGACACTGCAAAAACTGCGATTGTCGGTAGATGACTTAACTCCCTCGGATATAAAGATCCAGTGATACGATATGACAGAGCAGAACCCGGTTGGCAAGATCCATTTTATGACCTAGTTATGGGGCCTAGTTTCCATCACTGTGTTTATTGTTGTCTCCCTAGACATTGTGTACAATTCATTGATGGGTAGACTCTGGCTCCACCAGCACGCGGTGCTTCCCTCGTCGTATCACCAGTTCCTCATTTACTCCCTCAATGGTTGACTAGGCATGCTCCAAGGTGGAACGTATCTTTTTTCCTCTTGTGAATCCTGCTACCGGGATTCCAATTATTAAAAGTGGAAAGGCTAGAAGATTCAGATTAATGTGGTCAAGCATGCTGTGGTTGCAACCGACCACTGGGTAGGTCTGGATGATGCCAACGTCTTCCTGATCCATCAATTGGAGGCCACAACCCTTGATATGGGGAAATGTTTTTTTGTATTTGGTACAAGGGGATTCTCTAGTCTAGGTTATATCATGAGAACAGTTTATATTATTATACGAATCACGCCTCAATGATCCATAAGACATCAACTCCCATAAGGTATTGAGATATATTCCCCATGGCAACAACAATACGTCATAATTTCCTATTTCATCGGGCTAGAATAAACTGGATCACGTTTACATGCCATTATTGTTTTGATATCATCATTCTTGGTCCCTTGGGCCAATAACCAAATGGGATCGGGTCAACAACCTTCATTGATATGGTTTAAGCAGCTCTAGAATCACCCGATGCAGTGACCATTGCCGCTCTGGCTAGTACCATCCTCACCTCAAGGTTTTTCGACTCATAGAAATCTCTCCCCACTAGGGATCCATCCTCTGCAAGCGAAGATGAGGATTTTGAGGTTCCCCTCCCCCACCTTTGAGGATGCAATCTCCTCCACGGTCGATGAACTGGTACAGGTAAACCTCGGTAGTGAGGTAGACCTGGGACCCTCATTGACAAGTACTACCATGTCCCTCGAGGAGTAGCATTGGTACATAGACTTCCTGAAACATCATCATGAGGTATTCAACGGGAGCTATGATGATATTCCATGACTAGATCCTTAGGTAGCTGTCCATAGCCTCGGTCTCCTAGCAAATCATCATAGGATAAAGCAGCCTCCCTGAAAGAAGCACCATTCTCCCGGTGCCATGGTAGAGGCAGAAGTTGATAATCTCATTAGGGCCAATTTATTCAAGGATGTCTAGTACCCCAAATGGATACCCAACATTGTTCCAGTTAGTAAGAAGAATAGATAGATCAGAGTCTGTAGCGACTTTTGGGATTTCAACTGTAATTGTCTGAAAGATGATTATCCCCTTCAAATGATAGAGTTGTTGATTGACCTTACGACTGGATTTCCAGCCCTATCCTTCATGGATATTTACTCTGGTACAACTAGATTCAAATGGACCCCATGGACAAGGAATCCACAGCCTCCATGGAACCACATGGTATATTATGTTACCAAGTCATACCCTTCGGCGTATAGATTGCAGGTTCCACCTATCAGAAGGCCATGCATATCATATTCTATCTCATCCTCGGGAAATTCGTGGAAGGCAATATGGATGATTTGGTAGTCAAATTTCTCCAGTTCTAGGACCATCTCTTGGACCTTGAAAAAAATTTCGGCTCCCTCCATTCCCGCCTCCTGAATATGAACCCGTTGAAATGTGACTTCAGGTTCACCTCTACGATGTTCATCGAAATTTTTTTCAGGTACTGGGGCTTCAAGATAGACCTAGAAAAGATCAAGGTCATCCTCAAGATGCCTCCCTCGAGCAACATTTGGGAGCTATTAGGTCTTCAAGGCCAGTTTTCATACATATGCCGATTCATTGAGATTTTTCCCGGCAAGTGTAATCCTATTTCATGGTACATGACGAAAGGCACCTCTTATGAATGGGATGAAGAGTGCCATATCGCGTTCGAGGAAATCAAGCATTACCTACTCCAGTCTCTGGTCTTGATGCCACCCATCTTTGAAAAACCACTAATCTTTTATGTGAATGCCCTGGAATGATATATTGGAACCATTCTCTCCAAAGAGATCAATGTGGGGATGGAGAACATCATTTACTACCACAGCCGGATGCTCCTTGATTCAAAGACCAGATACTCCCCTATCGAGAAGAGCTGCCTCATGCTGGTATTTGTAGTACAGAAATCCTTACATCACTTGTAGCACCACGGGGTAAAATTGGTGTCTCGGGTAGATCTAATGAAGTACATTATGAAGCACCCCATGTTTACAGGTTTTCCAGCTCAGTGGGCAGTGATTCTTTTGTAGTTCGATATTAGGTTTGTCCCTCAGAAAGCTATAAAGGGGAATCCATTGGCAGTCATCCTTGCTACCCATCTGGCTCCTGGTGACCAGTCATTGGATCTTGATTTCCCTGATGGGGCGATTGTCTCTGTAGAACAAGCCATGCCATGCTAGCAGATGAAATTTTTTGGTGCTTCCTGAAGCCCCACCGGAAGGAGGCTCAATGATCCCAGGATCAATAGGGTATTCTTGGGTATCATTGTTTTTACCCCCGAAGAAGCTATTTTTATATACTCGGTCCTGCTATCAAAAGGATTCACCAATAATGAGGTAGAGTATCAGTCTCTCATCACTGGCCTCGAACTGGACCTCAAGATTGATGTGCACAATTTTCATTTGAAAGGTGATTCTAAAATATTCATCAAGAAGATGAATGGTGACTACATCATTAGAATGCTAGAGCTCATACCATTATTGGAGGGCACACACTAGCTAATGGCCCATTTACCAACTCGTCTAGAAGTCAACCATGTCCCTTGATCTCAGAACTGTCGAGATGACGCCATGGTAGGCCTGGATACATAAATTATAGAACCCGAGAAGGGTGATCGGATTATCCACATGGCACATTGGAGAGTCAATGCTTCCATCTCCCAAGATGACGATGACAGCCTGATGGTGAGTCATATTACCGCTGAAGCCTCCCCGTCAGGACCCCCAGATGCAGTGGTTTATTTGACTTTCGACTGGAGATCCCCATTTGGCATGTACCTCTATCACGGTAATCTCTTGGCAGATCGGCTGGGTGCGAGCAAATCCGATGCTGCCCGTTGTAGTTCACCTCCAGGACGGCCTTGGCCATGAGCTGATCCTCTATAGGCACAGATTTTATGGGGTTATCCTCCATTGCATTCTAGGAATCAGTATTTCTCAGGTCATTTATGTGGTTCACACTGGTTCCCGCAGTGCTCAATAGACCAGGCCAAAGCTATCCCTTCGTATCCAGAGACTGGGGTACTTTTGGCCCCCCTAGATCCACGACTGCATCATGTTTTCCAAAAGGTGTCATGCGTGTCAAGTTCATGCCAACATAATGCATCAAACTCCAAAGCCTCTCCACTCCACCAAGTACTATTTTCCATTTTTGGAGTTGGGACTTGATGTGATGGGACCATATCCACCAGCGATAGCTCGCCAGTGCAGGTTCATCCTGACGGCGAAATATTTCTTCTCCAAGTGGGAAAAGGTAGTTCCACTCAAGGAGGTCAATTCATGTTCCATCATTGACTTTGTGAGCTCGAATATTATCTGCCAACTTGGATCCCCTCACACCGTTCACATCGATAACGACACCAACATCCATGAAGATGAGTTGAAGAAGTTGTACGCCAAATAAAACATTCGCTCTAACCATACATACCTCTTTCATTAGAAAGAAAATGGAAAGATTGAGGAATTCAACAAAACCCACTATAACATTTTTCAAAAAATGGACGGTCACCATAAGAAGTGTTGGTCAGAAAAGCTCCCCAATTCTCTTAAGGATTATCAGACAACGACTTTTAATTCAACCCAGGTGACCCCATATTCCCTGGTATATGAAACATAAGTCGTCCTTCCTGTCGAGATTCATTTTCCTTCATTACACATGGTGGTCTATGATCAGTAGGATCCAGATAAAGTAGCATAAATTCACTTGGCTGAATTGGAAGCACTTGTTGAAAATAGGCATCGTGCCCTGGATAATCTATAAAGGCATCAAAATAAAATAGATGGAGCCTTCAACAAATAGGATCACCTCTGCTTTTTCCGGCAAGGTGATTTGGTTTTGTCCCTTTGGATACCAATAATAACTAGCAGAAAACCACCCATGTTGGAGACCAAATGGGAAGGACAATATATCATTCACATGGTTTACTCCAATGATTCATATTCACTGGTGATCAAGGATGGTGAGCGTATAACTCCGCCCACCAATGCCAAGTTCCTCAAGAAATTCTTTTCTTAAGTCATACGATCCCACACGACCATAAAGCATATGGCCCTAAACATCCACAATCTAGATGGTCCCGCACCACTCTAAACTACATGATAGTCCTACATGCCCCTAAATTGCCTGGTCCTACATGACCGTAAATTGTCGGGTCCAGTATGACCCAAAACTGCTTTGTCCGACAAGACGTTAAAATGGACATCGTTCTACAAGACTTTAAAAAATATAGATCTTCTAGAGCTTCATAAGGCTTGATTCCCATTTTCATGTGATATGTAAGAATTCTCAAACATTTCAACTTGATCAATGCACCAAATTCTCACCTTTTATTATCCCACAAGGGGGTAGATCTCTTGGAGGATCCTTACATGGCATAGTGAAGGATTATTTGGCCCCCGCTCATGTCAGGATTCTGATGATTTCACCCCTAGGATCCTTCTTCATTCTTCTATCCCCCCACATACTCACCGCATAAAATTAAAATGTATGGCCTTTAATAAATACATTTGTCTTGATTCCATTCCTCATGGGATATGTAGGAACTCCCAGACATTATGTCTGTCAGTCTATCAAAAAACTCCAGAATCACCCCTCAGGTCAAGAAATATGGTGTGGTGCAAGATTTTGCCTCTATTAACCCCAAGTTCATTATATACATGTCATGTGTTCCACTCCCCTGCAGACTTCCGACTCTTTCCCCATCATGCATGACGTTGAAATGGACATGCATTATTCTGCTTCACTCATGCTCCATGTTTGGGACTCCATCATCATTCATGTCCAAGAGGGCCCCCAAATGGAATGGATGCAAGGCCCAAGGTATCTCCTACTATTACAAGATAACACCCTCGAGTACTGAGACCAAAAAGTTGATACAAGTCCCATGTTGTGAATATGGTCAACGGATGATGCTCAAATGATTTCCCCAAATTCTAGTCACCCAAGGGTGGATACTATGTTGAGAACATCATCAAAAGTTGCCCTTAATCATCGTTTCTAATTTTTGGTCTTCCATAAGCATAATGATTCACCCTCTCTGTCCCACACATATGACATTAAACTAGGAATATACGATCTGATATCTATGACCCTAAAGTATGTTCACTTTCATCCTCCCTATAAGACGTTGTACTTCAAACTAGAAAGGAAATACTGTCTAAAGCCCAGAATCAGGACCCTTGGCCTTTTTGGGCCCCTGACCCATGTTCCTACTTAGGGTTGTTCGGTGTGGTGTGGGATTAAGTCATCATTCACATCGGGTTGCTCGCCGTGTCGTACACATCCATGTATGAGATACCTGACCCCTACCTTCATCCTTATTTAAAGACATTAAAATACTAA
Source organism: Viscum album (assembly GCA_963277665.1). Taxonomy (NCBI): domain Eukaryota; kingdom Viridiplantae; phylum Streptophyta; class Magnoliopsida; order Santalales; family Viscaceae; genus Viscum; species Viscum album. The sequence continues at coordinate 1,975,589,290 of OY728122.1, forward strand.
TTGGCCAGGAAATTCTGTCTAAGGCTATTCCTTAGGCCCCTTTTCCTTTTTAGGCCTCAACCCATGTTTTAATTCAGGATTGTATGTTGTGGTATGGGATTATGTCCACATTCACATCGGGTTACTCGCCATTCAGTACACCTCCCTTGTTTGGAGTATCTTACCATTAGTGTCCTTACCGTGTGATGGTAAACAGAACGTTACCATCTTATAGAACTAATTGTGGCTTGATTCCCATCATAATGGGATATGTAGGACCACCCGATCATCTAGTCATTAGGTCCAGATTTATCTATTATAAATCTCCCTTTCACCTTGGCCCCTTGGCCTGCACGTTCCTAGGGAAAGGGGTGTGTGGTGTGGTATAGGATTATATCCTCATTCACGTCGGGTCTGTAACAACCAAGATATGTGCCTATTTCTCTTGATAAGTTATCTATACCATTGTTCTATACTCATATCTTCAAATCGATTACTCTCAAGTTGAGTTGATCAGCCCTCTACTGTGATTCACCAATTGGAACATGAGTACTTTGGTCTAGAACCTGGAGTGTCATACTCTATGTGGACATGTTTTTTCCCATTAGTTAGGAATCATGTTCCCCTTCATCTAGGCTCCCATAATCTATCACCCCCAAATGGTAAGGATGATAGGACTAAGCGCTCTCCTACCATTACGGGCCAATGTACTTGAGCGTTTCAGGAAACAAATTGATACATGTTCTGCATTGCAAATATGGTCAGTGGTCGATGCTCATTTGTTGTCCCCATTTCATCCCACTTGATATGGATTTTGTTTTTTCGAACAAAGTCAATAGTTTTCCTCCATCGTCGTGTCATCCCCCTCATGCCTTGAATGATGGTTACATGAATCACATTATTTTCAACCCCATAATGTCCAAATGGAATTTTGACACTCCTGGAACTATTGATCAGTTCGCATTTGAACATTAGGAGGAAAAAGTCGTGGTAAAGGCATCATTTGGGGCTCTACACTGACTTCCCTTTTGCATGCATTCCAGGTATTGCAAAAATATCTTCCACCCTTATTTCCCACACTGAGTTTGACTCACATGGGCATAGGGATCGGGTTGAGGTCTGCACTTAAATGGATGAATTTCTCTCTTATATGGTCCATGATCTAAGACCATACACTAATATCTCTTTTAGAACTATGTACAACTTGATTCCCATTCCCATGGGATATGTAGGAATTCATACACATCATTTCTGTTTTTCTAGCTCATGTTCCACTAATTTATCTCTTTTGTTCTGTATTTGGGGATTTAACTCCTACAGGACTACGTGTCGTGGTATGGGATTATGTCCACATTCACATCAGGTTTGCATTAGTCGCACCATGTATGCCCCATTCTATGAGTTAACCACCGACATCCGGTACCACATGACATTAAATGGTACGTTTTCTCGCATGATGTTTAAAGGAACCATGATAAACTGGATTGATTCCCATTCTCATAGGATACATAGGAACACACAGACATCATGTCTTCGGGTCCACTTCAGTAGGGAGATACTTTCTCTTACCGTTATCATCTAATCCTTCCTGGCCCCTCGGCCCGAGGTTTCCTCCTCATAATTTCATAGTGTATGATGTGGACCTTGTACTCATTCATGTTGGGTATGCTTTATCATTCCATGTGCATCCCCTATAGAACCTCATCTATCCTATATACATATGATCCATATGACGTTGAACTATGATGCATATTCCCACACGACATTAAACTTTTTTGTCTATCCTGCATGACGTTAAAAATACATGGTTGGTCCTATCACATGACCCTAGACTGTGACATTAACATCCTGGTTGCATGACAAAAAACAGCGCTACATTATGATGTCCTCACCCAAGGGGATTCAATGTTTGGTATTAATTACACACCATACCATTCATCGACGCCTGCATATAGCTTGATTCCTATGGCGATACCTGGACCATTCAGCCTAGGTCCATCACTACTTAAAAAACACATTCATCTTAATAGACTAACATGATATATCAAATACTTCTTCTTTTGGGGCAAGGGCAAAACCTGCACAACCTTGTTATCTCTACCACTGGTATCATACCATTTTGTCTTTAGTAATATGTGCGGCTTGATCCCCATCCTTATGGGATACATAGAAGCATCCGTGAACCTTGTTTCCGGCTCATACTAACTTTTGTTTTCGGTCCCTCAATTAGAAACCTCCACCGTGAAGCACACGGTGATCCGAACCAGGTCCTCATTCATGTCGGGTCATGTAATTACATCGCCACATGTCTCTCATTTACTACCATCCACGTTTCAAGATCTATGACCATAAACTAATATCACTCCATTTCCTTGACGCAAGGCGTTATATTGAATGAATCCTTCATGAACTACGTATAGAAGGATTACCGTCCTCATGTGATACATAGGAACAACCAAGAATTTTTCTCTCTGGGACTAGCCCCAAGAATCTACAAATATTGTCCCTTAATTTTCGGCCCCTTGGCCCAAAATCATTTGGAACATGTGGTTTGATGAGTACCTCTTAGGTTATTGTTCACGTAATGTTTTTCAATAGCCGCACCATGTGATTCCCATATCTTTTCACAGTGTGTTCCAAGTTCTATGACCCAAAACAAATATCTCACTATTGGAACTCCACATCACGTTCGGTTATTTCACCACCCTTTACACAGTCCATTAAATCAAGCCCCATTAATGGTCCAACAAAGAAATATTATGTTTAATATTTGCGACCCTAGGACCCTTTTCCTTGTGAAGAGACTTGACACCCTCTATCTGATACATCTTATAGTCATATTCAGGTTTGTTTTGACAAAGATCCCAAAGAATGGAATTTTCATAGGGACATTCTACTCGTTCCTTGTCCAGGCTTCATGAGCCCATCATTTGGATCCTCATCCTCATCCCTATCTAAAGGGACCACCTTTGAATCATAGTATCATGACACACTAGCTTACATACCATCCTAGAGAAATGTCCCCGAAGATCTCAGACGACATTTGCAACAGGTCTTGTGTTTTGAACACAGTCAACTGTCAACCCTCATATGATTGTCAACATTTTAGGATAACATGATACATATTTTGTGTTTTGAACATGGTCAAAATCTATCCCCTATCATAATATCACCATCATTGTGGTCTAGATCTCAAGAATCATGATTCACACATTTCCACTCTTTATGTTCAAGCGGAATTCCAACATACTTGGATCTACTCCACTGCGCATCTAGGTGCGCTATATAGACAGGTCTACATCTGCGGTACATCATTCACCTAGTGTCCCATCATCCCTAATTTGTGCCTCCCTGTGATAGGAATGTCCTACCACTACTACTTGTTTCCCACATCGAACATGAATCACGTGGGCTTAGTAGTTCTAGTAGGACATGTACTGGCGCAGTCATGCCACACATACCATTCCTCATCTAGCATGAATTTAAAAGGTGCACTCAGAACTATGTTTGGATTGATTACCATCATCATGGGGTACGTAGGAACACTCGACCACTTTTCTTCGGACCCAACCAAATTTTCACTTTTGATCCACTGGCCGAAGATTTTCCTTCAGCGATACGCGGTGTGATTTTGAATCCAAGCCATCATTCATGTCGAGATTATAGCTACCGCACAAGATACTCCCTTCATGAGATCATACCATTCAATCCATATCCTATCATGTGGAATTAAACTACATGAGACCATATGTCTTCAACAATTGACACTAAACTATGGTTCTACCATGAACAAATTCAGGATGCCCTATGTTAATTATGGGAATCGTTAGTTTCCTCTCCTGAGAGGATTCTCCATACCAGTGTTGGTCTCTGAGCACACCATTCTCCAAGATCTACATTTAAAATGATTACCATTCTCATGGGATACGTAGGAACCCCCATACATCATGTCTCCGGGTCTAGCCCTAGTAATCATAATTCCCATTACCCCTTCTTTTTTCAGTCCCCTGACCTCTACTCTTGTGTGGAACCATGAAATTGCAGCTTTACGCTGAAAAAATTTTGAATTCCACACGATAATGTTGGGAGGTGATTGTGTCCTCATCAGAGTGGTCTGGTTTGGAAGTATGTTTGATCCCTGATCAGACAGATGTACCCACCTAAGGTGTTTCCACCATGGTGGCATAATTTTAAGAATGTTGGACTCCAGTCGAACATACCCATCACTCCACTCTCCACGCTTTGCATTCCATTTATTCGGATCATCTCCCTCTTTAATGTATAGAGTATCCCCTTAATAGTATGGATTAATGACCTATAGCTCACCTACTATCCTGGGCTAATGTCCCAGAAGACTACTGGATGACATTTCGAGCCAGGCCCTATTTTTCGAACATGGTAAGTGGTTGGCCCACATTTTTATCCCAATTATAGGCTAACATAATAAGGAAACTATGTTTCGAACATGATAAATAGTGATTATTAAATGTCATTCCATCACTACAATGTTCTGAATGATGGGTATTGTTATTCACACCTTCCATCCCCCTCTGTTCTGATTTATTCTAGCACCCCTAGTGTTACCCCGTTGGTGCACAATAGCACACTAGGAAAATGGTAATTAGATTGTTATGAGATCATCATTAACATGTTAGGTATCTCCCTTCTCTTATCGGTAATTCAGATTGGTTATTCTACCCTCAGGTTCCTGAAGCCTGGTTAGTACTCTTACATTCAAACGAAGTAATTGTGCGAGAATCCCTTGATTCTCAAACCGGGTACAACACACATGAGCTAAGGAATGGATTGATATTAATTTCATGATTGTGGTTTGAGGAATTAAACCAAAATACCTTGTGAATAAATCTATCCATACATCTATCCATATATGAAATTCTGAATAAGAGGTAGTAAAGAGAAATTAGTTTATGAGTATGAAAAAAAGGGCCCTTTGGATCAACATCTTGGATAGATCGTTCCAACGCCGATACCTTTTTGATTGTGGCCTCCAAGATTTCTTCCCATCCCCATAGAATCCTCTCTTAATCAGCGACCACATAGTGCAGTGCACATTCCCTAGCCTATGATTTCACCTGTTCTGTTTGACGTACAACCATTTGGTTATCCGCTTTCACTAGATGGTCATGGGAGTCCATCAGTTGGTCCCTCAATTTCTCCACAAGCTGAGAAAAGTTGGGATTTAATACCTCCATTTCATTAATATGTTCATCAAGGCATCAGACCTCTTGTTCCTCCATCAAGAATTATTAGGTACATTTCAAATATTTCTGATACCGGACAACGTCTGAGTGTTGGATGCTCTCGCGTAACATCTCGGTCATGTAGTTGCGGATTTTCGAATGATGATGGTGATCATCCACCCCTCCAACATAGAGAAAGCACAACCAATGGTGGTGATATTCCATCCATTTTAGCTATTCTGTGTAAGGCTGACAGGGAAAGTGCTTGATACATTTCCACCCTCTGCACCGCATCATACGACTCCAATCGGCCGCCTCCAAATCAAGATCATATATCTCTTCAATATCTGCATGCCGATAGTAGGGAATGTAGCCACGAGATGAACAATAGGGTCTTCTTTGGGTATTCCTCCTAAGGGGTTAGGCTCTTCAAAGCCTAGGAGACCTTCCTCTCTTACCTTGGTATCAGTATCTCCTTCACCAACTTCCATCCCCACCCCGACATTAATATCACTTATATACATAGCCTTTTGCTCACCGATTTCAGGGGCCAACACAGTTTGGGATGCATGCTTCGAATGGGATGGAACATTTTCCATTGAATCTATCGTGGATGACCTAGATTAGGTAGCTCGATGAGCCTCCAAGGCTTTGATAACTGCCCAAACAATGTACACCTTGATAAACTAAGATATCTGATGGTAAATACCGGTGTTGACGTAATGAACAGACAAGATCCCAAAGCATCATCCTCAAGTGTTCTAGCTGCTACAGGATCTGTCGTTGTAGGGGATCCCTCATCACTCGTTATCTCAATAATGGGTGTCATCTCCCCAACTTGTTCTATTGGTTCCTCCCCACCCCACTTCGGATTGAGCCGCTTGGTCGACATAAATATTCCCATGAGAATATTATAGAGATATGATTGAGGGTTACAATGAATAGAAAAATGATGGGGAGGATAGATAAGGATCGAGACATACCTCATGTAACTCGGTTATGTCTACATTAGAGCCAATGAACTCGCCACTCTCCCGATGACTCCCATTTTGGGATGTCCCCTAAGACCCTCCACCTTTGAGATCCTCTTCTCCATCACCTTCTCCTTCCTCCTCCTCTTGTTTCATCTCATTGCCCTCTGGATCCTCGTTGCGATCTTCATCCTCAGGCGGCATCTTTAATGGATTATGCTCCTGGCGGAGTATTACCTTCACCAAGAGGGGTGGTTCATCACGCTAACCTCACTAGCATGCATATGAATCCATGGCCATCAAGTATGAATGTCGATGTTGGATGTTTACTCATTCATCAACCCGGATGAGTCCAACCTTCGACATTTGTATACCATCAAGTATTATTTTTTTCTAGAGGGCTTCGATGTCCATCGACTGCCACAGGGTCAACCAAGATGACCATAGAGCATGGAAGATTACGTCATTGGAATTCTGAAGCAGATATCTTATTTTCTTCCCAGGAAGTTCCTTGACTGCTATGTCTACCCCTCTCCCCCTAGGTGATGAAGGCATGGCCATGGTCTGCGATGTTCCCGCTACTGTAGTCCCGGTCCATGTGGGCCCAGTGGCCCGACTTGATTCTATCATTTCCTCCCCAATAGTGCCATGTATGTTTTATTTCCGACCAGGCTCTACAATGGCTACCTTGATCTTCTAGACATGCTTCCACAAAATCCCCTCAGGGTATGCTACAACCCAATGTTCGGTATATTTTGTTGAGAGACCAGCCTTAACATTGTTTGGGGGAAAGGTAATGATATCACCAGAGCCCTGGTATGTGATCATCAACCACATTTGGTGAAGAACTCATGGATTCCTCTCCTCCCAGACATCTGTTTACACTTTCTACGGTATCTGCTGGTGGCATCCAAACTACCTAGAAAATCATGATGGCACATAGGGCTCACAAAGGATCTTCCCATCAACTCTGGCCACAAGAACCCCACCACTGATGCCATGGAAGTATTCTATGTGCTCTAGTGATCCCTACACACTGTTTATCATTTGGCCAGTTTGAGTGGGGAATGGGATGGATGTGATGTTGGAATGATTGCTGATTTTGATCCTTACCCCCTCCTCATTGAGAATCAATGGCTTGAACCATGCGATTTTTAGCAAGGAAGGCCATAGGCCATTACACAGAGGAAGAATAGTGTTTGGAAAGGAATATCCTCCACAATGATCTGTGTTCCAGTCATGGAGGATCTGGAGGGGACCATATATCCTCTGTGGTGAGCCCCCTCTCAAAATGTTCCCCAAGATGGCATTTAAATGTGATAACATGGGGATTCTAAGATTCAACCTTTGATTTGCAGCCATGATGCCAGCCATCACCAATGTCACTAGACAAATTTGCATCCATGAATCCCTCATAGTTAGGATCCACTCACTCAATATGGTTTCCAGAATTCCAGCATACTAGAAATTTGGGTCTAGACTCCCATTTATACTGAATCCCCATGATTGATATTCCACCGCCTCCAGGATCCTCCAGTACGATCCGCTCTTGCTCTTCTGTGAGGCAGTTGGACATCACCTTCCTCGCCTCGGCATCTTGACATTTGGATCATTTTTCAGAAACATGATAAACCATTTTTTATTGGAAATATCATTTAAAATTTCCTTGACCCCCAACCTCTATTAGCCAAGTCCAATAGATGGCATGTTAGGATAGAAGTTTATGAACTATCTCTCCCGATGTTCTTCGTCGGATGGAATTCATCATACTGGTGCACATCGAAAGGGTTACCCCTGATGCAATGAATGTACCAAATGCTGATACCAACTTACCCGTGGTACATATGGAAGGTATTGGGATCGGTGAACAATCAGGTAAATAGATCTTGCCCAATTAAATGCTGATGGTAGAAATTGAACTATGATGTCCACACCGCCTCGAACAACCCAATGTGTCGCAGTTCAGCCATAAACTGGTCACAGCTGTGGAATAACCAAAATTCCTAAGAACATTAACTGGTGAAATTGCACCTAGACCTCAGATCTCAATCCTTCAGCCAACCTTTTGTCTCGTTAGTGAATCTCTGTCAGAATGTACTTGCATAATGGGTGAGGGAGTCCTCTGCGACCATGTCACTTCCCAAAATGGTTCTTTTCCTGGTATTCAAGACGTAACCATTCATATAACTTGTTTCACTTGTAGGATTTCCATTTTTGGTGATATTATATCGAGTTATGTCATCCTCACGGGTCGCCCACAGAGGTAGTGTGTCGACTTCAAATCGGGGCACATGTTCCTCCTCCAAAATACTGAAGTCCCATAACGTCAAATTGTCTAATCGTTCATACTTTTTCTGGGTTGGGTTCAACTGGTTAAAGAGAGTATAGTTGGTGGATATGAAATTTTAGTTGCCATAAACCTTAAGGTTGGCAACCATCTCAGCCCTTCGAGCGACAAACACAGCTTCTCTCTCAGTGTCCCCCTGATTTGCATCCATCATCATCCGTCGAGGTCTCAAGGAGTCGGCATGAAAATTGAGGAGTTGGAGACAAAAGATATGATAAGGCACAAAAAATCAGGATTCCACACAAATAATCAGAAGTAGGCATGATAAACAGAGGACATGGTGTGGAAAGCTTCCGGTCTCCGGGTAAAACAATGGCTGAACTCGGAGAATTATGCGCAACTGAAGCTGTTTTTCATGAAAGATAGGGAATGATTGTAGAGACCCGAAGCATGACGTACATGGACATTACATTAATTTTGTGGAATAATTAATACATTACAAAAGTAGACACACAAGGACCGTAATAGTTTAGTGTCTTTGGAATCTTGGAACGTATTCTTCTAATCGTGGTGAAAGATATTCAACATCTCCCTCAAAGATCTTTTAATTTTTGTTTCCTTACCTAAAACCTTTCTTTTAATCCTAGGGGAAAAGAAAAAATAAAAAGGGTGTGCTCAAATGCTCATTAAGGGTAATAATGGATAAAATAAAACATACCATATACATTTGAACTTAAAAACATGAACATATTGTTTAAAATCTTGAGCAACGACTTAAAACATGGAAGTACATACGGCATAGATCATAATGGAACATAAATCGTGATAAAATAGCATGGGAATAAAACATGCAATTGTGGCAACCAGTCAACAAATGTCATGATTTCCATAGTAGCCAAGGCATTGCAGCCAACACCATCTTAGTGGACAAAGTCCCTTTCTGAATTGAGTTCACTCCTCGTTTCAGTCCTGTAACACTGAACCGGATTAACTTACCGTTCCAGCCATGTCTATCTCATGAGATATAAAATATTTACCCAAATTAATAGGAGGGAGATATAGGTCCCACCCATCTCATAATGAAATAATTCTTACTTTTTCCACAACAGAAATCATTCATCATAACCCAATGAATAAAATGGGTATCATAGACATCATCCCATCAAAAAATAATCCATATAAAAAAATGGATATCATTTCATCATTAGAATAGTGAAACCATTTTAATCATAGAGAGATTATACTTGAAACATACACATATGAAATAATGTCATCTTAGATGGAAAATGATTTTGATAAAACACTTGAAATGAATTCTTGAGGAAAATATCCTTTCTTCTTCAAAATCAATTTCTTTTCACAAAACATCATGGAATTTTAATAGAAAAGCATTTTGTTGAAAATAGTCATGAAATATTTTGGAGGATGCTTCATGAAAATAAGGCTTTATAAAACCATAAAAATCCTTTCAGGCCGTATAAGTTAAAAAAACATATTTCTCGTACTTTTTCCCGAAAAGTCAAAACGTACCTCGTAACGTAAACAAAAGAAAGATTTCTCATATACCATTTAGTAAAAGTCAAAATGGGTAAAAAGGAATTTAAACATACATGAAAAATCTTTTATAAAACATGGACATGGATGATATAAACAACCCCAGTAAGTACTTACGAATGAGCAATCCCGGATAAAAATGAGATTTGCAAAATTATCCCTTACCTTAGGTCCAATATGTTTCGTACGTATCCGAACCTCCTGTATAATGATTTAAATATTGTCATTGACTTATTACAGAATCATATTCATTGTTATGATATCATATATTGTTCACTTATGACTTTATATTAGCTGTTCTTTTGTAAATTCCATGTTAAAGAGCGTTTTGGGTAAAATCGTTTCATTTGTCATCTGTGTTTTGACTTGTAATTATTCATATGATTACTTAGATCATGATTACATAATTACAGAATATAAAACATTATTTATATATAATATATATTCAGAATATACATATATATAATAAATCATTAAATGGAATGAAATACACCGTTCATGGAGACGGTAGGCCGTATATACGCATGAATGCTGTTTTCGTTTCCTTATTGAGTTGAATGGAATTTAGTAGATGACATACATATATATACACATAAATACAGTATCATTATTATGTCATATATTTCATGATTACTTATTATATATACATTATAATCATTCATGAATGGTTAACGTGGAGAATGAATCTCATCGCGTCGTGGAGACGGTAGTCCGTACGTACGCACGAGCGATGATATCGTTCTCATGATCGTGGAATTGTATTGGAGTTTATGTATACTATTTAAGAATCAATATCACTTTACAATAATCATATACATTTATTATTTACACCATTATAACCATCCAATTAAGGTGGTGGTGGAAAATAGATTACACCACGGCGTGGAGACGGTATTCTCTACGTACGCACGCGCGGTGATTTCATTTTTCGTATGATGGATAGATGGTGAAATAGGGTTGTTTCATACTTATAATAACATATCAGTATATGATTGATACTGATGTTATTACTTCATAATGAAACAACCTAAGAATAAGAAGTGGAAGAAGAAATAAAGTTGAAAAAATCGGTAATGGACATTACATCTTCTTTGAAGCGTCTCTTTGAGTCCTCCGCTTAGGGCACTAAAATTGGACTTTTAAGAAGAACAAGAACACTAGGATGTTTCTATGGAAGTTGAGAAGAGAATTTGGTAGGGGTTGGCCGAGATTTACGGCTCAATGTGGTGTGAGGAAGAGAGGGAGGAGGTCCCCTTTTATAAGGGAGGAGAGGGGCACCTTTGGAAAACTAAAAATATTATTTTATTATAAAGCCAAATTCGGTTTTAAATAGCTCAATATTGATTTATTTCGAATATAAGGTGGGTATGGGTCGTAATCCTCTCATCCAATAGAATTTAGACAAGTTTAGGTTCCTATTTTAACCTTATCATTTAGTTTTAACATTAAGTTAAATAATATTACTTTTACCGTGTCTTCTTGTGTTCTTACGCTATAATGTTAATAAACATACTATAACAAGCCAAAAGAACCCCAAGATGTTTATTATTATTATATATAACATTATATAATTCATTTGTCCGATAATTATATTTTTTGGAATAAAATAACAATTAATAATATAATATTTGTTTTAAAAACTATTTTATGTCAATTTTGACACAATTTAGTATTTAATTTTATTTAAAATCATAACATAATGATTAGTTCGAACCAAGTTAATTAAATCAAAACTATCATGTTATATTAACCTGTAAAATTACTGGAATTCATAAAAATTCTCAAATCACATTTATTTGGGTATTTATAACACCAATTATGTCAATATTTCATTAATAATATAATTATTGCACCATCGTTGTGTCATAAATAAATTAAATTATTTAATGTCTAAAAATTACAAATAAAATACCATTATGTAGGATATTTTATTATCTTTCTAATTAATATTTATAGTTGAATTTATCTTATGTATAACCCCATATTAAACATGATTTACTTATTGAACATTGATTTTAACTAATTTAATCCTTCTTTAAATAAATTAATAATAAATGTCCTAATCTAATCCAAGTGGGCCTAAATGGTCATCTTTTATTCCTAAATTTGTTTTTTCTCGAACTAAACATATCCAATTGAATTAGGACATGTGTTAGGGTAATAATAATAACTTTATTACCCTTAATTACCCTATTTACTTTTAACAGTGGTAAAAAAAAGTAAAAAGTTACTATTCAAGAAAAATTATTTTCATCTCATTGAACCACATTTTAGTCCTTGATATTAACCGTGTCTCTTGGATTTTCAAAATTCCACTCACAGAAGTGGAAAAATTAAGTTTTATGTAAAATTCAGTTTTTTTAACTACCACTTAGTGATTTCACTATTCATCAAAAAATGATAGTTTCCAGAAAAATACCAAAAATTAGGCCTAAGATATATTTGATATTATGAATTAAAAAATGATGTCTATTTTATCAAATTAAAAACATATCAGTTACATTAACTAATTTAAAAATTAATTCTCATCATCAAAACAAATAGCGTGTTTTTAAGAGATAATAACTATCAAAAGATTGACACTTGTTTATAACTGGTTTAAATGTGAAATTACATCCAATGACCAACATTGTATTAAATTGTAAAAATAAATTCTAAATATACTTTAAAACCACTCAAATGAATAATTTATCACTATTAATTATTTTGATTAAAAAAGTTGTTTTTAATTAAAATTTAGTAATTTTCACTATTCATCAGAATATGAAAGTTATCCGAAAAGTATCAAAATTTCACCCTAAGCTAATTTCGATATTCCGAATCAAAAAATGAAGTCCATTTTGAAAAATAAAATTTACAAAATTTCAAAAAGTTGTTATTACTATTCATAACGGCTAGTTTTAATAATATTTTAATAGCATATCATTGTTTAGTGAAACTCGGTATTGCGTACTACACACGCTATTGAGGAAGGTCGCGATTGCGTGTAATGAAAGGAAAGTCAAGGATGCGTGTTGTGCAAGATCCTTTTTGTGTAGCGTACAACACAAGACATTAATGAAATTAAAAAGAATAATTTTCATAAAATCTCGGGGTGTTACAATGATTTTCGTGCGTGAGAGCTCAGGACTTATCGTGAGAGAAGTTCTCAAGGGTTGGAAAGTAATTTTCATGCTACTTACTGGTATTCCGCACATAGAGGGGTTTTTCTTGTGCAGAATCCAAGAAGTTATGAATTTCTGTGATTACCTCAGAATTTGACCATTGTGTACCCTAGCTGATCCGATTCCAAGGGGAGGAATTTTTAGATGCCGAAAAATGATAAAGGGTTAAAGGATGTTTTGGCACGACAATACGAGGACATATTTTGACCTGGCGATCCATTCTAGGGGGCCTGAAAGGGACGTGTGAAAAAATCTCAGGTGGGAGAGAAACAAATCTCTCCCAGGTGAAAAACTACGGGATACGAGGCTATTTTCTGATCCAGTGCAAAAATTCCCAGGTCTTGCGAAAACTGCCACCCCAGTGCACAAACTCACATGCCATACGAAACATTCCACCCAGTCATGCAAACTCCAGCGCCGCTGATCATAGGCGTTGTATTTTCTGAGTGCCTCACCTGTATGGAATATTTTTCGCGCTACCAATACCAACAAAAACAATTCACGCAGTCCTATTTTGGCATAGATCGGGAGACCCTGAGTGCCTATAAATAGAAGGGAACCCCATCAAATTCTGGCACCTGAAGAATCCAAACCATCTGCTTGGCATGAAATCAACTTCTCATGCGCCCAAAAGATGGCTTTTAGGTGTGGGATATTTGGCAACAAGCCGTCCAGGGATCCTCCTTCACGTGAGATTACTCAGGATTAACCCTCATCCAAATCCCTTTGTGTCCTGCCCCCTGCTCACATTCTATTCCAATTGCATGCAACCTATTCCAATTTCTCAATATCCCTTAAAATTGTGTCCAAATCGTATGATTTTAACGCAAACACTTCTATTTGCGTGAAAAACCTCGGCTCCCCTTTATGTTCCTAGACTCTTCAATTACTTGCCGACCCGGCCTTTTTCGTGCAGGAGACTCAATTGCACGTCATCCTAGTCTTTTTCCGTGAAAATTCCTCAATTACGCACTGACATGACATTTTCCACACAACTGTTCCATTTTCATGCAATCCACTCTCTTTGTGGGCACAAGTTAGATGTCTCTCTTTCAGACAACATTTTTGGGTTCCTCCCACCCCCAAATCATTTTCATCACACACCCTTTTCTCGTACGACCCTCTAGGCTCGTACGTAGTAATGTAAATGTCCTTTGGGTAGTGTTCGACATTGTGTTTCTTTTCTTCCTCATACTTTTCATAGGCACGCTAATGACTATTGCTTCTTCACATAGCCACGCAAATTTGGACCCCCTATGCGATCATTTCACGACACCCCCTCTCCAAATCGTTGTCAGCCCCTTCTCTTAAACATGATGTAGAGGGTGCCGGTTATGTAAGTCCTAGTGTTGCATGGTGAAACCACATCATCTGAGTTGTAGGACATTAAAATGCTAAGCACCATCATCCTCAACACATGGTGTTATACTGTGACCACACCCCGTGCATCAGACGTGGGGAAAGGGAAACCACCTTGGTGTGAGCCCCGAGATTTCTTTGCTGGAGGTAGCATGCATACCCCTCCTCTCTTCTCAGGTGCCAAGACCCTCTCCCATTGGTTTTTTTCACCATTCAGGACTCCATCCTATTGTAAGTCCCAATATCCATCACCTTAGGCCACTAGCCAGTCGTAAGCACCTATTTCCTCTCTGTGCTGCTAACCAGGTGTAAGCCTCTATTTCCTCTCTGGGCTGCGGACCACACGTAAGCCCCTATTTCCTCATCAGGATGCTAACTATGTGTAAGCCCCACTCCACTTCCCACAGACACACCTTTTGCAACATGAACGCCCGATCTCTATTGTGTCTTACTTCTCACACTGAGCATGACTCACATGGGATTAGAGAAACCACCGACCATGACATCCACCTTGGGCAGCCTAGATTGAATTCCCCACACCCATATATGAACTACAAGGACATTGATCCATGCCAAGGAAAGGTACGTTGGAAGCCTCTATGTGGTTCAAGCCCATCATCCATTGGTCCCGGCTCCCTTTACGTCCCTTCACCAACACCCTGGGAAGCCTAGAGTGTAATCCCTACACCCATACCTGAACTAGGAGGTCCTTGATCCTTTACAAGGAAAGGTACATATGAAGCCTACATTAGGATTAATCCCACCATCCATTTGTCTCTCCGACCTAGTTCACATTGGTTCACCAAACCCATTTGAACTATGAGGTATTTGATCCTTGCCACGAAAAGGTACATAGGAAGCAACCCTGAGGTTCCAGCCCACCACCCAATGGTCCTGATCATTTTAACATTTGTCCAAACCCCAAAATATGAGGCATTTGATCCTTTCCAAGAAAAGGTATGTAGGAAGCGTCCATGAGTTTTAATCCCCCCACCCATTGGTCGTTCCTACCCACCTTCATGTCGGTTCATCAAAGCCACCTGAACTATGTGGGTATTGATCCTTGTCTCCTAGACAAGGTACGTAGGAAGCCTACAGGAGGATTAACCCCATCTGGCGGTAAGTCGTCGTGTCCCCATCTACTGGTCAGCCATTGTGACACCATCTGGTGGTATGTCACCGTGACCCCATATGGTAGAAAGCCATTGCGACCCATCTAGCACTAAGTCGTTGTGACCCCATCCAGTGGTAAGCTATTGAAACCCCATCCAGCAGTAAGCCATTGCGACCCATTGTAAATGTAAGCCGTTGTGACCCCATTCACTAGTAAGCCATTGTCAACCCCATTTTGTTGTAAGCTGTTGACATCCGCATCCAGTGGTAAGCCATTATGACCCCATCCAGTAGTAAGCCACTGAAATCCCCAATCGGTAGTAAGCTGTCATCAAATGAACTATTAGGACTTTGATTCCCTCCACAGTGATACATATTAATCCTCTTCAAGATTGAATCCAGTCATCACTATCATCCTCGAGACGACTCCATATCATTCTCCATCCACTTAATTAAACAATCCATCATCCATTCTAATTATTACCTAGGCTGCCACATCATGGTGGTATCATGACACCTCCTTAATTATTCCCTATAACAAATATCCAGAGGATAACAAAACTTTGACCCTATCATCAGTGTCCCCTATAGAGGTTGTACCCATCTGATCCACTCTAATCAGTGTTTTGATCTATCCGATCTATCTCTGCTAGACGTTAATCCTGTGGCATAACCTGTGTCAAACATAGGAAGCCGAAAAAAACCTCAGATACATCCATATGGAATAAAATTACCTGCATTCGACATGGGATACCTCAGGCTTCTGCGCCCTCAAGAAGCCCTATAATATGGGGAAGAAACCCAGACGCGCCAGTGTCCCAGCGTCCAGACACGTCAATGATGTCCAATGTGACTACTCCCCTTACCGAAGTTTGCTGCCCTGACTGGACCCTTTGGAATTTCAAGAAAGAAGCATTGTAATTTACAGGTGCCCATGTAGATATAGAACTAGGAAGAGTTTCACAAACAACGTCTTTAATCTATAAGGGATACCCAAACTATGTGATGAGTTATGAGGAGGAATCCATCAAAGGAAGAATCGACATCTCATCATCCTGTTTTGATCAAGGAGAGACCATCCCTAAACAATCAATGAATTCCACCCACCTTTGTAAAGTGGGAATATGGGGAAACCAAACAACACCTTTCATACTCATGAATACGGACACGCACGCACAGGTGAATGTATCAGAAATAATAAATTCATAGTGTCCATTCAATGTACATAATGTCATCTTTGGTATATCACCCTTCTTGAACCATAATCAATGATATCCTGAATAAAGATCCATAATGGAAATTTATTAATCTCCATATAGTTGGTTTAAAAATTTATCAATGTAAGGAAGATGAATTTTTTTATTAATAGTTTGCTTTTTTAGGTTCTTGAAAATTAATGTGGTGTCTCATTGATTCATCATTCATCTTAACAAAAGAATAGTTATAGCCTAATGTGACATACTAGGGTGTATGAATACCTTGTCCAAATTCTCATTGAGTTTCATACTCAATTATTTAAAATCAATTAGGGAAATTATATAAGGTTTCATTGAAATTGGCATATCACCCTGTATAAGTTCTATTTAAAAATCTAGTTCATGATTTGGTTGAAGACAGGAAAAATCTTCCATAAAGAAATCATTAAAATCCTATACCATATGAGTATTAAAAATGGTGAGTTTCTCCCCAATCATTTGAGATTGATAATATTCAATTATAGGAACCAAGACCCATAATATGGAATAAATTTCAAATAGAAGATGATATTCATCCTTGCATCAACAGATGATCATAGTTTGATCAAGAATATAAAATGTGACTTACCTTCTATGGAAATTGATATGATATCCACATAGATAAATTCAATCCATGCAAAGAATTAGATAAAATTCATCTAAATGATGTATAAATAGATTTTCTGGAATCATTTTCCGATAAACATCAACTATAGAAGAATTTTAATATTTTGATTCCACTATTGTTCTATTAAGAGTTTTAACACCTAACTCAACAACTAATTATAGAGAAAATTCAACAATAACCTAATAATATTATTCATAAATAAAAGAGTGGGTGGATCCAAAATGAAATATAAAATATTCAAATATAGAGTGGATGATTATGGTACCTTTAACGACTTCATTATCATACTTCATATTGCTGATATTAATCACATGTGACTAGCCTTTGTCCGTACACTACTATAAATAAGGCCATTAGCGACCGCCATTGGCGGTCGCTAAAGGTCTTTAGCGGCCGCGCAGCGACCGCCATTGGCGGTCGCTGTTGCCTCGTCGCTAGAGGCCTTTAGCGACCGCCATTGGCGGTCGCTATAGTGGGCCGGCATGGCACCCTATAGCCACCGCCTCTGGCGGTCGCTATTCGAAAAAAAAAAATTTTAAATTTTTTTATTGAATTCAATATGAATATAAATAAATATATATATATATATATGTAAAAATATTCATATATATACTATTTAATACAATATTTTAAATATATATATATATCTAATATATTTTAAATGTTTTAATATATATTTAATACATATATAATATCAAATCATTGTGCTATAATAATTTAAAAACTTCGATTCAAGAAATAATCTCATTTCAGGTCGTTCGGAGCACGTTTGCTCCGAATGGGACCGCCGCACGCCGTTTTGGTGTTTTATGGCGCCAGAAACGCGTTTCCGGCCGCCGTGGTCACACGGCACCTCCGAATGAGGTGCCGTATGGCCGACCATTTCACAATTCATGCCCCGGATGTTGTCGTAGGTTTCGTGACATTCAGAGGTCATTCGGGTGGTTTTGACCCCCCAACGCGCCATTTCAGCGCGCGCCGCGCTGCTGAAAACGGCACAATCGGACGTGCCGCGCGCACCGCACGTCCGATGGACGTGCGGCCTCCTCCTGCATCTCAGGAATAATATTTCTATCGTTCTCGTTCGGTTTCAGGTCGTTCGGAGCACGTTTGCTCCGAATGGGACCGCCGCACGCCGTTTTGGTGTTTTATGGCGTCGGAAACGCGTTTCCGGCCTCCGCGGTCACACGGCACCTCCGAATGAGGTTCCGTCTGGCCGACCATTTCACAATTCACTCCCCGGATGTTGTCGTACGGTTTCGTGGCATTCGGATGTCGTTCGAGTGGTTTTGACCCCCCAACGCGCCATTTCAGCGCGCGCCGCGCTGCTGAAAACGACACAATCGGACGTGCCGCGCGCACCGCACGTCCGATGGACGTGCCGACTCCTCCTGCATCTCAGGAATAATATTTCTATCGTTCCCGTGCGGTTTCAGGTCGTTCGGAGCACGTTTGCTCCGAATTGGACCGTCGCACGCCGTTTTGGTTTTATATGGCGTCGGAAACGCGTTTCCGGCCGCCGCGGTCAGACGGCACCTCCGAATGAGGTGCCGTCTGGCCGACCATTTCACAATTCACGCCCCGGATGTTGTCGTACGGTTTCGTGGCATTCGGAGGTCGTTCGTGTGGGTTTGACCCCCCAACGAGCCATTTCAGCGCGCGCCGCGCTGCTGAAAACGGCACAATCAGACGTGCAGCGCGCACCGCACGTCCGATGGACGTGCGGCCTCCTCCTGCATCTCAGGAATAATATTTATATCGTTCCCATGCGGTTTCAGGTCGTTCGGAGCACGTTTGCTCCGAATGGGACCGCCGCACGCCGTTTTGGTGTTTTATGGCGCCGAAAACGCGTTTCCTGCCGCCGCGGTCACACGGCACCTCTGAATGAGGTGCCGTCTAGCCGACCATTTCACAATTCACGCCCCGGATGTTGTCGTACGGTTTCGTGGCATTCGGAGGTCGTTCGGGTGGTTTTGACCCCCCAACGCGTCATTTCAGCGCGCGCCGCGCTGCTGAAAACGGCACAATCGGACGTGCCGCGCGCACCGCACGTCCGATGGATGTGCGGCCTCCTCCTGCATCTCATGAATAATTGTTCTATTGTTCCCGTGCGGTTTCAGGTCGTTCGGAGCACGTTTGCTCCGAATGGGACCGCCGCACGCCGTTTTGGTGTTTTATGGCGTCGGAAACGCGTTTCCGGCCGCCTCGGTCACACGGCACCTCCGAATGAGGTGCCGTCTGGCCGACCATTTCACAATTCACGCCCCGGATGTTGTCGTACGGTTTCGTGGCATTCGGAGGTCGTTCGGGTGGTTTTGACCCCCCAACGCGTCATTTCAGCGCGCGCCGCGCTGCTGAAAACGGCACAATCGGACGTGCCGCGCGCACCGCACGTCCGATGGATGTGCGGCCTCCTCCTGCATCTCAGGAATAATATTTCTATCGTTCCCCTGCGGTTTCAGGTTGTTCGGATCACGTTTGCTCCGAATGGGACCGCCGCATGCCGTTTTGGTGTTTTATGGCATCGGAAACGCGTTTCCGGCTGCCGCGGTCACACGGCACCTCCGAATGAGGTGCCGTCTGGCCGACCATTTCACAATTCACGCCCCGGATGTTGTCGTACAGTTTCGTGGCATTCGGAGGACGTTCGGGTGGTTTTGACCCCCCAACGCGCCATTTCAGCGCGCGCCGCGCTGCTGAAAACGGCACAATCGGACGTGCCGCGTGCACCGCACGTCCGATGGACGTTCCGCCTCCTCCTGCATCTCAGGAATAATATTTCTATCGTTCCCGTGCGGTTTCAGGTCGTTCGGAGCACGTTTTCTCCGAATGGGACCGCCGCACGCCGTTTTGGTGTTTTATGGCACCGGAAACGCGTTTCCGGCCGCCGCGGTCACACGGCACCCCCGAATGAGGTCCCGTCTGGCCGACCATTTCACAATTCACGCCCCGGATGTTGTCGTACGGTTTCATGGCATTCGGAGGTCGTTCGTGTGGTTTTGACCCCCCAACGCGTCATTTCAGCGCGTACCGCGCTGCTGAAAACGGCACAATCGGACGTGCCGCGCGCACCGCACGTCCGATGGATGTGCGGCCTCCTCCTGCATCTCAGGAATAATATTTGTATCGTTGTCGTGCGGTTTCAGGTCATTCGGAGCACGTTTTCTCCGAATGGGACCGCCGCACGGCGTTTTGGTGTTTTGTGGCGCCGTAAACACGTTTCCGGCCGCCTCGGTCACACGGCACCTCCGAATGAGGTGCCGTCTGTCCGACCATTTCACAATTCACACCCCGGATGTTGTCGTACGGTTTCGTGGCATTCGGAGGTCGTTCGGGTGGTTTTGACCCCCCAACGCGCCATTTTAGCGCGCGCCGCGCTGCTGAAAACGGCACAATCGGACGTGCCGCGCGCACCGCACGTCCGATGGATGTGCGGCCTCCTTTTGCCTCTCAGGAATAATATTTCTATCGTTCCCATGTAGTTTCAGGTCGTTTGGAGCACGTTTGCTCCGAATGGGACCGCCGCACGCCGTTTTGGTGTTTTATGGCGTCGGAAACGCGTTTCCGGCCGCCGCGGTCACACGGTACCTCCGAATGAGGTGCCGTCTGGCCGACCATTTCACAATTCACGCCCCGGATGTTGTCGTACGGTTTCGTGGCATTCAGAAGTCGTTCAGGTGGTTTTGACCCCCCAACGCGCCATTTCAGCGCGCGCCGCGCTGCTGAAAACGGCACAATCGGACGTACCGGGCGCACTGCACGTCCGATGGATGTGAGGCCTCCTCCTGCATCTCAGGAATAATATTTCTATCGTTCCCGTGCGGTTTCAGGTCGTTCGGAGCACGTTTGCTCCGAATGGGACCACCGCACGCCGTTTTGGTGTTTTATGGCGCCGGAAACGCGTTTACGGCCGCCGCGGTCACACGGCACCTACGAATGTGGTGCCGTCTGGCCGACCATTTCAAAATTCACGCCCCGGATGTTGTCGTACGGTTTCGTGGCATTCGGAGGTCGTTCGGGTGGTTTTGACCCCCCAACGCGCCATTTCAGCGCGCGCCGCGCTGCTGAAAACGGCACAATCGGACGTGCCGCGCGCACCGCACGTCCGATGGACGTGCGGCCTCCTCCTGCATCTCAGGAATAATATTTCTATCGTTCCCGTGCGGTTTCAGGTCGTTCGGAGCACGTTTGCTCCGAATGGGACCGCCGCACGCCGTTTTGGTGTTTAATGGCGGCCGGAAACGCATTTCCGGCCGCCGCGGTCACACG
This sequence comes from Viscum album, assembly GCA_963277665.1. Taxonomy (NCBI): domain Eukaryota; kingdom Viridiplantae; phylum Streptophyta; class Magnoliopsida; order Santalales; family Viscaceae; genus Viscum; species Viscum album. The sequence continues at coordinate 1,975,611,050 of OY728122.1, forward strand.
GCACATCTGAATGAGGTGCCGTCTGGCCGACCATTTCACAATTCACGCCCCGGATGTTGTCGTACGGTTTCGTGGCATTCGGAGGTCGTTCGGGTGGTTTTGACCCCCCAACGCGCCATTTCAGCGCGCGCCGCGCTGCTGAAAACGGCACAATCGGGGGGCTATACGGGGGTGACGGGGGGCTATACGGGGGTGGCGGGGGGCTGTACGGGGGTGCGGGGGGGGGGGGGGGGGGGGGTTGTACGGGGGTGTCGGGGGACTGTACGGGGGTGGCGGGGGGCAGTACGGGGGTGGCGGGGGGCTGTACGGGGGTGCGGGGGGCTGTACGGGGGTGCGGGGGGGGGGGGGGGGGGGGTGTACGGGGGTGCGGGGGTGTGTACGGGGGTGCGGGGGGCTGTACGGGGGTGCGGGGGGCTGTACGGGGGTGGCGGGGGGCTGTACGGGGGTGCGGGGGGTTGTACGGGGGTGGCGGGGGGCTGTACGGGGGTGGCGGGGGGCTGTACGGGGGTGGCGGGGGGCTGTACGGGGGTGGCGGGGGGCTGTACGGGGGTGGCGGGGGGCTGTACGGGGGTGGCGGGGGGCTGTACGGGGGTGCGGGGGGCTGTACGGGGGTGCGGGGGGGGGGGGGGGGCTGTACGGGGGTGCGGGGGGCTGTACGGGGGTGCGGGGGGCTGTACGGGGGTGCGGGGGGCTGTACGGGGGTGCGGGGGGGGGGGGGTGTACGGGGGTGCGGGGGGTAGTACGGGGGTGCGGGGGGCAGTACGGGGGTGCGGGGGGCAGTACGGGGGTGCGGGGGGCTGTACGGGGGTGCGGGGGGGGGGGGGGGGGGCTGTACGGCGGTGCGGGGGGCTGTACGGGGGTGCGGGGGGCCGTACGGTGGTGGCGAGGGGCTGTACGGGGGTGGCGGGGGCTGTACGGGGGTGACAGGGGGCTGTACGGGGGTGGCGGGGGGCTGTACGGGGGTGGCGGGGGGCTGTACGGGGGTGCGGGGGGCTGTACGGGGGTGGCGGGGGGCTGTACGGGGGTGGCGGGGGGCTGTACGGGGGTGGCGGGGGGCTGTACGGGGGTGGCGGGGGGCTGTACGGGGGTGGCGGGGGCCTGTATGGGGGTGGAGGGGGGCTGTACGGGGGTGCGGGGGTTGTACGGGGGTGCGGGGGGCCTTTACGGGGGTGCGGGGGGCGGTACGGGGGTGCGGGGGGCTGTACGGGGGTGGCGGGGGGCTGTACGGGGGTGGCGGGGGGCTGTACGGGGGTGCGGGGGGATGTACGGGGGTGTCGGGGGGCTGTACGGGGGTGTCGGGGGGCTGTACCGGGGTGGCGGGGGGCTGTACGGGGGTGGCGGGGGGCTGTACGGGGGTGTCGGGGGGCTGTACGGGGGTGGCGGGGGGCTGTACGGGGGTGGCGGGGGGCTGTACGGGGGTGGCGGGGGGCTGTACGGGGGTGGCGGGGGGCTGTACGGGGGTGACGGGGGCCTGTACGGGGGTGGCGGGGGGCTGTACGGGGGTGCTGGGGGTAGTACGGGGGTGCGGGGGGCGGTACGGGGGTGCGGGGGGCTGTACGGGGGTGCGGGGGGCCGTACGGTGGTGGCGGGGTGCTGTACGGGGGTGGCGGGGGGCAGTACGGGGGTGCGGGGGGCTGTACGGGGGTGAGGGGGGGCTGTACGGGGGTGCGGGGGGGGGGGGGGGCTGTACGGGGGTACGGGGGGCTGTACGGGGGTGGCGGGGGCCTGTACGGGGGTGGCGGGGGGCAGTACGGGGGTGCGGGGGGTTCTCCGGGGGTGCAAAGGCCATCCCATTGATTACAAAAGTGAAAAATAAAAGTGATAACATCTAATTAATACATATTTCATTTATCGATACCATACAGAAATTTATAAAAAATATATTAATAATACATAATCTATAATATCAGATTTATTGATCTGTTGGAATTAGTTCGACTTTTTCAAATGTAGAATCATTCAAGATTATCTGATCAAAAACTCAATATGTGTATAAAATATTTAAAAGACCACCAGGGATGGTAATAATGCATTACTTAAATGAATAAATACAGTACATCAATGTCAACCCTACCAGTAAAAACAAAAAACATATCTCGTGAATATATGGTGCGTCACGCGTTGCCATCACTGCTACCTCCTTCTGGTGGGCCAGGTGCCTACAACAAATAAACATTATAAATACTTTAATAACAAAAATAATTTAAATTAAATAAATAAATACAGTATATACCTGCGTCGTATGATCCCCTGTACCATCAGCTCGACGCACATATTCCCGCAGTTCTCTAACCTCAGCTGTCAATTGCACATTTGTCTCCTCGGAAGTGCGCAGCCGTGCCACAAAATCTGACATCTGCTATGTCATATGAGCAACAGCAGGACCGACAACCGCAGTGCATGACACTACAGAACGAGGAATTCCTGCTCCATAGGTCAAACTATAGCCATGCCCGTCCCGACCAATAATGCGATGAAAGATCTCATCCCGTCGCATGGGAAGCTGTCGCTGGTCCTCTGGAAGATGTTCTAACTCAGCTTCAAATTGATCCTGTGAAATATTTAAATATATATAAATATATATATGTTAATATATAGATTTATGTAATTATTGGTAAGTACAGACACTTACTATCAATGCTGCAACCTCTGGATCATTGCGATCACGAGTCCTTATCCACACCGACATTTTATCAGTTGCTTCACCTTGCCCTCGCAACTGTATATTAAAAGAATATAAACACAAAACCATATTAATTAATAAATTAAAAAATGAATAATATATACCTCATGTCGGATCTGAGACATGTGACGAGTCCCGAGCCTTTGAGCTGGTCCTGCAACGCTCGATTCTCCGAATGGCGTGTTGACACCTCCTACATTCAATTCATTCAAATTTCAAACAAATCACATATTCTTGAAAATATATATACAGAAAAATAATTAATATACAAACCGCAACACCCTCAGTAGACCAATATGCAACCAAGTCACGCCACTGAGCTGGGAGGACACCTCTCGGGACTTTTTCCAAAATGTCAAGGGCACCCACATTTGGTATCCAGTGGTCCCTCTTCACTTTGCCTTTATAATCTTTCCACAGCTTACGACATTTGCTCATACACACCGGCCGAAACTCTTCAGGGCATACTTTCAAATTTTGCTATAATGAAAATAATCAAACATATTAGTATTATTTATAAATAGAAAATAAAGTAAAATTATTTTCTTACCTGAACCTCCCTCCATAGACGATCTAATGTGTCCTGAGGGATAGAAGCCCAATCACACGTGGTCAATGGAAATCGATGTGGGTCACGTATGATATGACCCAGCTGACAAATAAATGCCGGGGCATTCGGTCCCACGGGATGAAATACCTCATCAAATGAAACATCTATCGTCGTGTCGGAATTCCATGATAATATGCCACGACCAGGGCCTCTCCTGCGAGAGGAAGAAGCAGCCGAGTCTGATCCTGTTGAAAAAAATTATATATATAAATTGACAAATGTTATATATATATATATATGTCAATTACGTAAAAAATATAGACAATGACATTCAAACATACCTCGACCCTGAGACGTAGATGCCTCAGATGGATGATGTGGATTTTCTGCCTCTTCCCCTGACATGTCTGCAGTCATACAAAATATCAGTAATGAGTCCAAAGTGTTTAAAAGATAAATTGGATTGTTCTTAATAAATCAAACTTGTACAACTGTTAATCAAACAAAAAATGGATTGAATAATTAGTTGTGAATGAATTTTAAAAAATCAGAAAGTTAATCAACCTAAATATTTATGACTGAATTAACTTACAAAAGTGAGGATTAAAACTTATAAGGATTTATAAAATGATTAGATAATTTATGATATCCTAGGACATTCTACTGAATAGCGGGAAAACCATTATACCTTTCATTAAGCATGCAAATCGACCGTTTCTCCTTCAACAGCCGCTCTGACCCAATAAATATCTTCTTCACGTTGAACTACGGTATGTTGATCAAGTTGTTGGTAAACAAATGGAACAGTCTAGGGTTCATCTTCTTCAAATAAAAACACTCCTCGCCGAGACATTTTGACAACAACTTGCCAACTTGGATCCGAAGGCAAAGTAACGAAGAATACTTGTTCCGCTTGTGATGTCAAAATGAAAGGTTCATTCTCAACTCGTTCATTATTTCTGTATAACATATAGTTAAAATTCACCAATGAAAACTGATATTGATCGACTTTACATCCACGCACGGGATCAACCCAATTACACTTTAACAATATGTACTTCAAACCGCGTGTGTATACAACTTCAATGATGTCTATCAATTGACCATAGTAATAACCAGAATCGACAAAGGGATAACCGATGCCACTGTTTTGTGTTGCTCGTTTGTCGTCAACATCTTTAATGCGAAATCGAAAACCATTAGCATCAATAGCTTTATAACGACGAGCCGTTATAGATGGACCCTCAGCCAGTTGGATAAATACTTCAGGTAGCGTGGGGTCCCCTAACTCCCTCAGCTTACGAACCTACATAATTTATAAAAATCAATACTGATATATGCAGAAAGAATTAGTTTAATACTTCACTCATAATGAAAATCAATTTATACATACATAATCCTTGAACCAATCATGAAATGCCGCATAATGAGATTGTTGAATTTGCAACTCAGTCGCACGATGCATCTCTTCTTTTATCTCATTAATGTGTTTCCTGCAAATGATTACGCGATGTTTAAAAGATCAACTTATGCAAAGAAAACATGTAAAAGTTATACAAGCACATTGATAAGATACTTACTGCATTAATGGTGAAACTGATGGAGTATTGAACAAGATATATCGATGTGCTTGTATCCACTCGATGTTGTCCATATCAAATGTGGTTCCTTCTCCAACTAGACCATCATGAATCCTAGAGGGCTTATCTAATTTTGTTTCAACATCCGTAAGATATTCTGCACAAAAGGTAGTACACTCATCCATCAAATAACCATTGTCTATTGATGCCTCTGGACGAGCTCTGTTGCGTACAAATCATTTCAATGTACTCAAATACCATTCAATAGGATACATCCACCTGAATTGCACTGGACCAGCAACCATTACTTCATCAGTTAGGTGCACTGTCAAGTGGACCATAACATCGAAAAATGAGGGGGGGAAAAGTTTCTCAAAGTGACAAAGCGTAAGTACAATTCGGTCCTGCAAACTTTTTAAATCACTCATTCGTTGATTTCTTAAACAAAGCTGTCTAAAAAAATTACTCATCTCATTCAAGGGCTGAACAACATTGGGGGATAAACAATCACAAATTGCGATTGGAATCAACTGCTGAAGTAATATGTGATTTTCATGACTTTTCAACCCTTGCAATGTCTTGCTCGTCGGATTCACACACTTTGAAATATTAGAAGAGTAACCATCAGGCACCTTGACCATCTTCAAAATGGAAAGAAATGTCTCTTTCTCCTCAATAGTCATCGAATACTGTGCAGCAGGCATATATGCCTTGTTTCCCTCAGCTAACTGTAAATGCAATTGTTTCCTTAAACCCATTTCTTCCAAATCACGGAGTGCATTAACATGGTCCTTTGACTTTCCACTGACACCTAAAATGGTCCACAATATGTTATCACAAACATTTTTTTCAATGTGCATGACATCCAAATTATGCCTCAACATGTTAGTTTCCAATACGGAAGACTATAAAAAATACTTTTCTTTTTCCAATTGTGACTGCGCTGCCTACCCGCAGCACGAATATTACGTACTGGAGGAGCCACCAAATCCTGAATTTCATATACCGTGTGGATGTTTTCTTCCTCAATCTACGATAACATTTCGACTCCTGTCATGATCTTTGGTGCTGGGCTGAACTCTCTAGAACCATCAAATGCCACTCTGTCCTTTCTGAACCTGTGTTGGGGAGGGAGAAAACGCCTGTGACCCATGTATGCCCATTTTTTGGAATGTTTAAGCCATACAGATTTTTTACTTTTATTGCAACAAGGGCAAGCAAATTCCCCTTTCGTACTCCAGCCTGATAAATTTGCATAAGCTGGGAAGTCATTGATTGTCCACAATAAAGCTGCATGCAGTTTGAACATTTCATTCGTTTCGCAGTCATAAGTCATCACACCATCACCCCAAAATTCATTCAACTCATCAATCAATGGCTGAAGGTAAACATCAATCTTATCCCACAGAATTTTAGGTCCATCAATAAGAGTGGAAAGTAATATAAATTGTTGTTTCATACAAAGCAACGGAGGAAGATTATATGGAACCAACACCACGGGCCATGTGCTATGAGTTGCACCAACCATAGACTTGAATGGATTGAAACCATCTGCTGCCAATCCCAATCGGACATTACGAACATCTTTAGCAAAGTCGGGATGTCTCTTATCAAAATCCTTCCATGCATGAGAGTCTGCCGGGTGGGTTAACATGTCACTTTCATGAACTCTTTCTGCATTCCATCTCATTAAATTAGAAACTTTAGATGACATAAAAAATCTTTTCAACCTTGGTTTAAGGGGAAAGTAACACATTTGCTTTACGGCAATCGGTTTCCCCTGTATCGCAATCTGACTTTGATGAGTCTTATTTCCCCTGTTCTCTTTCCACCTAGAAGCGCCACAAACCGTACAAGTATCCAAATGAGCAGTTTCATTTCTAAACAACATACAGTTGTTTGCACATGCATCTATAGTCTCATATGTAAAACCTAAGTTCTATATCAACTTACGAGCATAGTAATACGACTTAGGAATCTTAGCGTCGACAGGAAGAACTTTTTTCAATAAAACCAAAAGCATGTCGAATGATGTGTCTGACCAATTATTCAAAGTCTTCAAATGCAACAACTCCACGATAAACGACAGTTTATTGTAAGAAGTACATCCAGGATATAATTCTGTTTTCACATCATCAAGTACTTCATAAAACCTCCTCGAATCACGATCAGCACCAGAGCAAAGATTTATCTCACCGGTCTCAAGATTCTGGATGTCAATGCCTTCAGGATCAAACCCACGTACCATTTCAGTAAGCATTTCATGCATTGGATCAGTCATCCTTGCATCAACATCCATCTGAGCTGCATCTGTATTTTGACAACGAACATATTCTTCTCCATGACGAGTCCAACTCTTATAATTTTTCAGAAATCCATTAAAGAAAAGGTGCTCCCTCACAGTATCTCGTGTGAATTGATATCTGTTAGCACATTTTCTACATGGACAACTAATATAGTCACTTTCAAATCCTCTCGTGAAGTCAATAAACTACATAATTCCATTGAAATATTCTCTAGACGTTCGATTTGGAAGATCAATCCAAGTCTTATCCATAATAATATATGTATAACAAACATTTACACAATACTTATTACATTTACATTTTTCAAATCAACTATATTCAAAATAAATATTAACCATTTGGTTATGAACCATTGATAAAATAATAATGTAACTGAAAGCTCATGTTACCTGATTGAGCTACAAACCTGAAAGGGAGGGGAGCCGAAGGCGGTGCTGCGAGGGAGAGGAGGCAGCGAAGGGGAGCCGGAGCCAAAGGCGGTGCGGCAAGGGAGGGGACGGGCGGCGGCGGCGGCGGGGAGCTGGAGGAGAGGAGGCGGTGAGGGGATGGGGGACGGGCAGCGAGGGGGGGGGGGGGGGGGGTGTCCGGGGTCGGGGGGGGGGGGGGCTGTCCGAGGTGCGAGGAGGGGTGTCCGGGGTGTCGGGGGCCTGTCACGGGTGCGGGCAGGGGTGTTTGGGGTGCGGGGGTGTCCGGGGTGCGGGGGATGGGGGGCTGTCTGGGGTGCAGGGGGGCTGTCGGGGGTGCGGGGTGGGGTGTCCGGGGTGCGGGGGGCCTGTCCGGGTTGCGGGGGGGGGGGGGGGGGGGGCTGTCCGGGGTGCGGGGGGGCGGTTCGGAGTGCGTGGGGGGGGGGGGGGGGCTGTCCGGGGTGCGGGGAGGCGTCCGGGGTGCGGGGGGCGGTCCAGAGTGCGCGGGGGGTGCTGTCCGGGGTGCGGGGAGGCGTCCGGGGTTCGGGGGGAGGTCCGGAGTGCGCGCCGGGGGCTGTCCGGGGTGCGGGTGCCGTCCGGGGTGGGGGGGGGGGAGGGCCGAGAGGCCGGAGGGCGGCGGCCGGAGGGCGGCGGCCGGAGGCCGGATGGCAGGCGGCGGGGGAGGGCGGGCGGCGGGGGAGGGCGAGCGGCGGGGGAGGGCGGGCAGCGAGGGAGGGCGGGCGGCGGGGGAGGCCGGGCGGCGGGGGAGGCCGGGCGGCAGGGGAGGCCGGGCGGCGGGGGAGGGGACGGCGGCGCTAGGGAGGGCGGCGAGGGAGGGAGGGGGTTAGGGCGAGGGAGATCGAGGGCGCGGGGGGGGGGGGGGGGGGGCGCAGAAACCCCCCAAATTTTTTTAGGCAGGTTAGCGACCGCCATTGGCGGTCGCTAATGTTGAGCTATAGCGACCGCCAATGGCGGTCTCCCGAGTCTGGGGGGTTCCAATGCCCCCTTTTCTAGTAGTGGTAGAATTAAGATTTTTTTGATATTGATCATCATCGTTAACCATATGATTAGGGAATTGGCTGGAATAGTGTCCCATTTCCGTGCACATTTATCTTTGAAGTGTTGGAGGTGCATTTTATGTTGGATTTTTTGTATGCACGTCATTTTAAATTTTTTACCACCACATAATCATTACATTTCATGATGAACTTCATTTCCAAACATAAAACATTTTTTAGTCCATGTTATAAAATTTTATCCAGTTTTTTTCTATAAATTGAGAATTAGGGAAAACTAATATTTTTTTATTGTGGTTGTTAGATTTTATCATTAATTCCATTTTTCCCTTCTTATCAATCCCAAAATACTGATGGGTTACTTCAATAGCCATATTAACTGTGATATCACATCTAATGACTTCCACATACATATTAAATTCCCTTATGGATAATTCCCTTTGAATACATTTTTATTCCAATAAAGAATAAAATAATTTTTTTCTTATGTTGGAAAATAATTCTAGAAGCATATGTTTCATGAAATGTAAATTATTCATCATAGGTACCAAAAAATTCATCATCATTTTTTTATGCACAAGGAAATCCTTCTCCTTATTTGTTTGAATAAGATTAGGAAATAACAATTTTATATATATGCTCATTAACTCATCACATTCCATTCGGTCAATTTCAGGCCTTTTCCTTGTATTCTTGATATGATTCCACCATTAATCAGTTTTACTGTCAAAATGATAATATTCCATGATGAATTTATCATACATTACACATTGGAGAACTAGAAGTATCATTTCAGTGGTACAAATTCATTTTTCATCCATTAGTGAATCATAAGACCCCCTAAATGAAGGTGGATTCTACCTCATGATGGACTTAATAGAATGGTGTTCCCTGTTTTTCACATTTTAATGTCTTGAATGATTTCTAGTTTAGGATGGTTGTGTGAGAATAGAAACAAGATTTTTCATTCCATATCCCATATAATTCTGTTTTGAAGGAGGAAAATAATTTCATTTCCCCTCTCATTTATAATTAATACACTTCCTTTTAGTTCTAAGAATTAACTAAAACCAAGAAGCAGAGTGTGTCAAAAACTAATCAAAATGAGAAAACTACATGATCAAGAAAAAAATTTCAATTTTGGACACATAAGGTCTTATCCTAAGTTATCCATGATCACTTCAAAACCACTTATATTTTATCCTATACATTGACATATACTTAGGGTTCTTAATAATTTTTTTTCATAAATGTTTCTAATGGTTACTAATACAATTTTTCTAATACATGTTATAACGACCCATATTTAACATACATTGAGGATATTTCAAAATTTAATAATTTTGATTATATATCAAAACAAAACCATACCATGACTACATTGGTTTATTTTATTTAGAAAGAGGAAATCATAAATAAATATTTTATCTGACATCTACATTGTCTCTTGCATATTAAATCATAACGTGATATATTTTTGAAAAATCTTATTTAATTCTTTACATCATGACATAGGGAAAAGATATATAATAAATGGTAAGCTCTGATGCACCATAAACTTGTATAATGGAATTATCTATCATATCATAATCACAAAACATTATAACATAACATTTGAAAATCATATTCTGCATATGAAAGTTCGTTATATCATGTTATGTGATAATTCATAAATTTTCACAAAGAAACAATGATCATATTACCAAATGTAATACAATAAGTCATGGAATTTTTTAAGTACACATAAGAATATAAAAACATTTCATACTAGTCAAATCTCATTTCCATGAACATCATTTTCGATAGACTATTAATGAACTAAGTTCACTTCTCGTTATAGCCATATATTTATGAACCATGTTAGCTTTCCATTTCATCCAAGTATTACTGATTCAAGATCATTTCGTATTCCTTCCTAATATATCTCATGATAAATAAATATTTACCCTATTCATTTGGGGGAGGTATAGTTCCCACCCATCCCATCATGAAATCAATCATACATGTTCCACAGAAAAAAAATTCATCACAACATAACCAAAGAAGTAAAATAGGATTCTTAAACATCATTACATCATTAAATGGATCCATGTAAAATAAATATCTTACTTATATCGCATTCCATCCTAAAAATTTTAACCATAATAATAATAGTTATTATAATCTTCAGACATAACCCAATTAAATAATTCAAACATTGAGGGTAAATAATTTTGATAGAACACATGTAATAAATTATCGACGAAAATTATAATCTCTTCATTAATGAACATTTTTATGAAAATGACACAAAATTTTAAAAGTAAACAATTTAATTGAAATCAATTTGAGTAAAATAAAGGATGATTCATGAAAATAATACATTATGAAAACATAACATCCTTTTTTGTCATATAATTGAACAGAAAACATTCTTCTCATAATTTTTTTCAAATGTGTCAAAACGTACCATGTATAAAAAATGAAAATTGAATCCATTCATACCATTTAATAATAAATTACCAATTGGTGAAATAAAATTTAAATTGTTGTATATGAATATAAGGAATATTTTGGGATACATATTTAGAAAATATGGACATGGATGAAAAATATACCATCATTAATACATATATTTAAACTATATCATATAACATTTAGATTTTGAAATTATAAATTACCTAGGGTCTGATATCCTTTTTATGTATCCATGTAAGGGCGTAGATATACATGGGAAAACCTATACATGTTTTTGATGATAGGATCTCTTATATGTGGCTTAGAAGATGTTTGGTGGTGCTCAATTATATAAAAGAAGGTAAGGGGGATTACACATCGTGTAACTATATTTCACAATGTGAAATCCCTTTTCACATTTTTTACTTGAAATAATATAGATTTTAAGACTTTTGCACCATCTGATAGATGGATTCAAGATGTGAAATACATTGGGGTATAAAAAATAAAATAAAGTGTTGAGGCGACACATTTTTTAGCGGAAACCGACCTCATGGAATTACATGACGTCAAATGTGATTACATATCATTTAATTACCTTCTTCTATATGTTTATAACTCATTTACACCACTATGGATTCAACCAACTTATGGATGTTGCAGCTCTCCATCAACTCTATGAAACCTATTGAACCCTTATTCTATATTTTGGGAATTCCATTGACAATGATCGATCACATGCCCCCTCCTTCGATCCATAGCAATCCTTCGTTGATATAAGGTATGATCTACCAAAATTTTTTGGTTTCTTTGATATGTTTCCTCTGGTACATCCTTCAGATTTGATGGAGCATGATCTCCATGTTTCTAGTGGAGTTACATTGGATGTTTGTTCATGTGGTTAGGTTTTAGTGTCCTCCGATGGATGCTGTTGTTTAGGGAGAGATGATCATGATCCAATGCTTTGATATTCTTTCATGGTAAGAACACCAAAAATATTTTGAGGTTTTTTGATTCCTTTATTATCTATTTATTTATGATAAATCATAGAGTTATAATGATTTATCCAATTGGATCATAATTAAATTGATGTAATAATTATTTGAACCGAATTGAAGAAATTGGTATTGATGGAATACCAATTAGGATTCTTTATAATGTGATAATGGTTTGCCACTTTTTTTATAGATAGTGTGATATTTATGACCCTCTTGGATGAGAATGTTGTTATTGATGGGAATTGGTAAATATCATAATTGATGAATTAATTGATAATTAAATGTCCAATCAGTTAAGGAGGCTTGTTAAATGAATCTGGTTGTTGTAGTATTTTGATTTAAATCCTATTGATGCAAGTGTGCATTTTTAATTGAATTTGTTAAAGAACATGAAGCATGTGGATTATTTTTTATAATGGAGTTAAATTCATGTTAAATTATTTTTTTAATTATTTTAAAATATCTTGTTTTTTAGGCTTCCAAGAGTTGGATCCTATGAATAATGAATCAGTTAATTCAAGATTGAATATGAACCAGTTTTATGATAATGGTAATTCATTTTCAATGCATTATTTTCGGGGTGGATAAAAAATTACCTTTTTTATATTCTTTGTAGCTCTGATAACATGTCATGTATGAAGAATTGATGTATTTTTTTTATTGTCAAGAGCCCATTTCTCGGTTTGTTCCTACTGCATGTGATGTGCCCTATATACGAGAATTGTGGTATGTGGGGTAGGGAGGCCTCGATGTGACGTGAACCAGAGATGGTTGATCCTAGAAGAGTGTTGTTGTATGTAGGGAATAGGGACCAGTTTTTTTTACATTAGTAGAGAACTAAAGTGGAGACATTCATGGGATTATGCATTTTGTGATGGGGGGATGCTAGAGATGATGTAACTAGTTGAAGCTGGGTTTTCTCATTTTTGTGAAAGACGAGTTCATGGGGAATGTATTGTTCATTTATCATCATTACATACCCCACTGGTTGAGGTTTATTGTTTTTCATACTCTCATTCTAATTGAGACTAACACACATGAGGTATGACATTTTGTTTTGGAGTTTATCTTCTCATGGTTGGAAGGTTTTAGGCTCCTTCAATTGGTGGGAAATAATTGACTTGTATTTCATCAACTCAATGTGTTGACCCCCCTTATGTTTGGTATCTTAGAATGTCTTCATTGATCACCTAGAAATATTTAAAGGGTTAATGTTGTTAAATAAATTAATGAATGTTGTTTAACCCATGGGGTTGGAGCATTATATGATACAATGTTGAGGTTATATTTATGAGTAACCATGGACTGGATTGGATTACGCCAAGAGGGCATGGAGATTTATGTGATGTTAATGAAATGTAAAGTGGAAATAATGATAGTGTATTAATGGTTAAAGAATTAATTTATTTAAAGTGAAACTAATAAAAAATGGGTAATGTAACATAATATTTCTTTTTAAATGGTTGTGAGATTATTAGATATCTAGTCTAAAGTTGTAATTAGGAGTCCAAGAGAGGTTAGGTAATGTTGATCATAAGAAAATTTTATTCCCAAAGTGTGATTGTGAGCTATATTACAGCATGATTTTTAGGGATTCTATATGCTACTCCTAATGTTGGTTTCGGAATCTAAACCCCCAGGATTCTGAGCCATAGTAAGTTGGTGTTTTCCGCAACATCATGGTGAGAGGATAGATAGTGTGCTACCCCTTTGTCCTCAATCCTATCTCTTGGTTGTTACATGTGTTGGTATCCAAAATGGTTAGTTCTCACCATATATATGTGTAAAGAGATATATTGTCTTGGGATTATTCACCCAAATATATTTTGGATATAGTTTCTTAATGGATGCATTAGGTATAATGTGTAAGGGTTGTCCTAGATTTAGGATCCTAACTCAATGCGTGGGCTGTAATGGCTTGAGGAATGTTACATGATGTATGATACCTGTTATGCCTGATTTGGTGGATCCCATCAAATATATTTTTTATTTTTTTTACATGCACATGGTGGTGTGATGTACGAGGTGTGTGTTGTGGTGCTTCGCCCCAGTGTATGTGGGCTGTCCTTTTTTTGGAGTGAGATGCTCAGGACATGACATGTTGGGGAAAAGTGAAAAACTAGTGGGGAAGTGGTAGTGGGGTACCCTTGATATTAATTATTATAACATATCTTATTTTATGTGATATATTGTTAAAGTATACATGGTTATGCAGGGAACATATTATTTCTCTTTATGTGAGGTGTTTGTTTCACTTATTTTTCATTGTGCTTTAGCATGATTTCATTACATTTTTATGAGATTCTTTGGGGAATATTCTACGAAAAACTCTATTATAGTCACCCTATGTATATATAAACTATTTTTCTGGTTTGTTAGAGTTAGTTGGAGATCAGGATGTTAACTACAATCTTGTGGGTAATAGGATCTATTTGGGATTTATGGCTCTTGTCGTCATTAGTTTTCTTTTTGATACTGTAGTTTTTAATTTCAGTTGTACTAATTATTTTATGAAATTACATTTATTTATGTGGGGGTTCATTAATATTGTAGTCATAGAAATATTTAGTTAGTTTCTATAATTTCTCTCTCTTTCACATGTGTTTATCTTAGAGGGTAATGCCTATAATCTACATGTTAATTATCCCCTTAGTTCTAGTCTCCCACCTAGGGCCTACTAGAGGCGGGAATCGGGGGGGGGGGGCACTATCTCTCTTCTCCCATTTTAAGCCAAGGAATGAAACTCATTATTGGAAGGGGGTCCTTATTTAGTGGTATCAATTTCCTATTTGAGTGATATTACGGAGTTTGGAGTTATCAATAGGTGAGGTTTCATGGGTTGTTAGGGAAATGATGCTGAATATGTTTATAAAGAGCTGTAAACATGAGAGGCCAGGTGAGAAATGGGTATTCTGGCCCCCCTTGGATTTGATGCACGAACCATTTTACAAATAGTGTCTATTAAACAAACTGAAACTAGATGTTGGGTAGAGACTTAGGGTAGGATAAAGAATCATTCTTCTTTGCGCATTGGTTTCAATGGGTGGTCCTTTGGATAGTGTAACATAGAAATGAAAAAAACACATTTAATTAAAGTTAAGTCTTCCATATTCCATGTTTTTGACTTGTAATGATTTTTCATTTGTAGGAATGGATCTACATTTATGTCCATGTTAGGTTTGATCAAAATATGTTCAGTATTTTGCACCAAATGACTTCCATATACTAGAAATTTTCAATGATGAATCTTGGAGGTGGAACCTCCGAATGATTCGGCACTAGAGCCTACATTTGTGTAAGGGCTACATTTAAGATACAGTCACAGAAGACTGTTTAGAGGAGGTTGAGATAACCTTCAGTTCAATTTTTACATGGATGGAGCATTGGGTATCATTTCTTGTTAGATGCTTCATGGGTTAGCTCATATGTGGTGGTTCTTGTTCCTAAGGGATCCTGAGGAGTCGACAATCAAGTGGGTGGAGTTCGAAGACTAGTTAATAGTTGAGTTTCATTCTGTGACATCAAAGGTAGACAATACCCATGATCTTCTAACCCTTGTAAAGGGATACTCTAGGGTGTGAGAGTTTAAGATATATTTTACGAACCTTTTGTGATCTACTTTGGGTCTGTTGCTAGATGATGAGGATGTTGCAAGGCATTTTGAGGAGGCTTTGCATCTGGAGATCCAGCACCAGGTCACCCCATTTAGGCTGAATACATATCTCAAAGGGAAAAAATAGAATAGGTCATTGAGATAATGTTATCTAGAACATTGCCTTCACTAGATGGGAGATTTCATAATTCCACATGAATCAGATTTGTGGTCTGGGATTCCCATTTTACTAGGAAGAAGGTAATTCAGTCAGTCAGTGGTAGGTACTATCCCTCATAATCTTGTTTCATTAGGGGGAAGAAGCACTAATGACTATGACAAGGGATCATATTCATGTATTCTTATATAGGAAGAGGTCAATAGTGGCGAGAGTTCCAAACATTCAGAGTAGTCCTCTTGTTTCATTCATTCCGCTTAAGGTTCCACCACTAAGGCAATTCCCATTGATTTTGTAGTAGTAGGATTCTCTAGTTTGGGATCACCAAAGAGATTATGGGGCATGAAGAGGATAGCCCTGAGATTCTACCCTTCCAAAAAGAGAAGAAAGATTCCATGAAGGTAGTTGTTAGTAGTGTAAGAGAGGACATGGAGCAGGTCATGGTCATCTTCATGCTTTAGCATTTCCAACTCCATAAGATTTAGACATCATTTGAGGTACTCTTTGGTTTTTTATAATTGGTTTCATGAATTGTTTTATTTTGGATGAACACTCCCCTTCATATCATGTTCCCATTTCCATGCACTGTTAGTTATGGTAAAGAGGCATCCAGTTCCACTGGGAGTTACTATGCCGGTTAGAGGTCGAGGTGAATTGTTTGATGTAAGTAGAGACTATGATCTAGTGCTAGGGAAAAAATTCTTTTGCGGAGATTCCAATGTTTATAGATACTACCATATTATTTCAACCTCATCATAGATTAGTTGTATTTGGTACAAGCTATCCTAGATTTCCTAAAAATAATAGTCATGTTCTTTGACGACGATGGAGATCCAACAATGTTTGCTGGTGATAGAGACCCTCAGATGGGATAGAGGCATGTTCCTTCCTTGTCATCATTGATGGATAATATGATTCTGAGTTCTTCAAATGTTAATCTATTGGTGTAATCCATTGTTTTGGAAGAGTACCATGATGTCTTTCTAGAAGAGGATAAATCATTACCCTCTCGACCAGAGATCATGTTTGTGATCAATCTACCACATGGCGTGTACCATATCTCGATGTATCAGTAGTGGATGCCGCCTTTTGAATTGTGGGAGATGAATATTAATATTGATGTTATGTTTCTATGTCATTTTTGTCTAATGGTGTCACCGTGGGGTGTACCTATTATGTTCATGAATAAGGTTGACATCATTTTGTAGGTTTGTATTGATTATCGATGATTAGACCATGTGATAGAGATGAAATGATATCCTCTTCAATGGATTGATGATTTATTTGATTAACCAAAGGGTGGGGGTAGGTTCTATAAAATATATATAAGGTCAGAATATCATCATATTTGGGTAAATGATGAGTATAAATCAATGAATCGTTTCTGTTGTTATCATGGGAATAATGTGTTCATTGTGATTCCATTCGATGTGCCAAATCCTCCAGATGTTTTCATGGGGTTAATTAATGATGTTTTCCAAGCGGTTTTAGATATTATTTTGGTAGTTTAAAATGAAGACAACCTTGTATACTCCACGTACATGGATTAGAATTTAGACCATATCCACACAATAATGGGTGCTCATCTTTATCAACACCCATTTGAAAAGATGTCAAAGTGTGATTTTTGGGCTCAAGATTTCTGTTTTGTGGGGTTTTTTGTATCCCAATAGGGAGTAGTTGTGGATCCATGGAATATAGAAGTAGTTTTTTCTTGGGAAACCCCCAAGATAGTGGAAGAGGTTTGATGTTGCCTTGGTATTGAATGCTATTATCGGTGGTTCATAGCCAATTCATCTCATGTTTTGACTCCTATATTACTGTTGACTACAAAAGATCAGGTTTCCTTATGGGATGATCAGTGGCAGGAATATTTCATGTATCTAATGTTGAAAATGGTTAGTGCTTTGATTCTTTTTCTTCATGAAGGAGTCTAGTTTGGGGTTTGTGATGCTTCACATCTGGGGTTAGGCTGTGTAATGATGTAGTAGAGTTCGATCATTTCATATGGGTCTCATAGGTTGAATCTCCAAGAATATAACTATTGCATCCAAAATATCATGTTAGATGCATTAGTTTTTTCCCTAAAGCTATGGAAACATTTAGACATCACCTACCTCTTTGTGGTTTTCACCACTCATAAAAGAATGAGGTATGTTTCCCCCTAGATTAACATGGACTGATCCTAGTGCTGCTATATGGAGTTATTATAGGATTACAAAAACAAAAAAAATTATATTCCTATGAATTGAAAATTTGTCTCTATTCTGTTGAGTAGGAGGTCACACAGTGATGCAGTAAACAAATCAGGTGATTTTGGGAGAGTAATGGATGATATTTCAGTATTTTATCGGGTTATGAGAGAAGTAGGGGGAAGGGGTTGTCTTTTTCTAAAGATGGTGCAGTCATATTGGTTTAAGTAGGTGGAAGAGTCCCTATTGAGGGATCATGAAGTGGAGGTCTTGATTGACTAAGTTGTTTATGGAATGTCCATGGATGGTTGTTCTGAAGATGAACCACAATGATACATTTTTTAGGGAAGGATTTCGATTCCTTTACTGATGTGTGAGATTGTTTATTGAGAGTTATATAGTTCACCCTTAGTGGTACATCCTACTGTGACAAATATATATTAAGAATTGTGTAGTCAGTTTTGTTGGAATAGGATTAAGCACACAGTTAAAGAGTTTGTGTCTCTATATTTGGCCGACATGAAGGATAATGCTGAGCATCGTGCTCCCAGTGTTTTTCTCAAGCCATTAGACGTTCCTCAGTAGATGCAGAATGACATCTCTATGTACATTTTTACTAGTTTTCCTCGATCATAGGGTGGCTATGATGCTATGGGTGATATTGGATAATTTGAAAATATCATCCAACATTATTGCGATCAAGGAGTTGCACTTAGTGATGATTTTTTTGAGGCAATAATTGGAGGAGGTGTTGGTAATCCAAAGAGTCCCAAGGAAAATCATTTCAAATTGATATACATATTTTACCTCTATAGTGTGGAGAGGATTCCATCATTATTTAGGTTCTCAACTATGTGACATCACTTATTATCATCCACAGAAGGATTTTCCAATAGATAAGACCATCCAGACTCATGAAGTCATGTTGAGCTCTTGTGTATGGGATTTCAATGGTTCATGGATGTGACAACATTCCTTGGTGTGTTTCTATTAAAACAATTTTTTTTACTCCACAATCAACATTTATCCATTTGAAGCCTTGTATGGATAAATTTTTTGTTCAATATTGTGCTATACAAAGGACGGGAAGTGAGAAATTCCCGACATAGAACTAGTATAGAATATGATATAGATGGTTCAAGAGATTAATTAGAGGATAATGGTAGTGCTTGATGGCTAGAAATCATATTATTATCATAGGAGGAGAAATTTGGAGTTTGGCTTTGTGGATCACGTGTTTCCAAATGTGAATGTTCGTCATGGGAACCAAATATTCTGTCATGGGAGTATGATTTCTCGCTGGTTTGTAGGGCCATGTGAGGTGTTTATTATTGTTAGAGAAATGACATATCGGGTAGAACATCCCACATTGACTAATGAGATACATGATATTTTTCCAGAGTCTTATCTCCGTAATTTCGTTTATATTTACTCTCATTTCATATATCAAGGAGAAATCATTATAGACGATGATGTGACATTTGACTAGAAGCGTGTAGAGATCAATGACTGCCAGTAGAATATGTTGTGATGGTGTATTATCCCATTGGTCAATGTATTGTGGTATCATGGTGGCGTGTTGGAGAGTACATTGTAACATGTGTCATAGATATAAACTTAGTACCATAAGTTGTTTGATGTTTTGATATTCTCTTGTCACTTTTATTGATTGGTGGTTGTAGAATCTTTCAGTTTATGATATTTTATTCTCCTATTTCTTGGATTGTATTTCACTATTTTGATAGGTATCTCTACCAGGATAGAGTTAATGAGATGATGGTGGTTTTTGTGTGGTTTTGTGGTTGCTCCCCAAGGGATGTGGTGACCTCCTATGGTGGAGAACGCATTGAGTGGAATCTCACAGGCTGCATGTCTAGATGACCCCTTTCAGTTTCCTCTTTGGGATGGTTTTGGGTTCTCAAGGGCTAGAGAGGATTATAATATAAGGTAACTAAGCTTTGAGTATCTCCAATTTTCATGTTTTTTATGATCAATGTTCATGGATATGGCTCAGAAAAAATTTGTAGAATTTCTATTATGTAAAATCTATTAAGGGGGATTACACGTCATGTAACTGTATTTCCGGATGAGAAACTGTATTTCATAGGAAATACTATAATGATTCATCATGTGAAGAAATTGACACAATGTTAAAGAAGGATACATGGGGAGAGATACTAAGTGGTATAAAAATAAAATAAATAATTTAGGAGAAAAGATTTTCAGAGAAAACTGACCCTGAGGCATCAAATGTCATGAAAGTAGAATACATTTACTGTAACTTCCCACTACAGTGTGTTTTTAAATTATTTTAGCCACTTGGTTTTTCAAAAAACAATGTCTTTAGTTGGTCTTCGATGATTCTAGGAATCCTGAAAACTACTTCTTCAGTGTTTTTGATATTTCATTGATAAGGATCGATCCCTAGCACCCTTCTTCGATCCATAGTGATATTTCATCAATATAATGTATTATCTACCTCCATTTTTTATTTCATTGATCTATATACTCAAATTTCTCCATTCCATGTGATTTTTCATGATCTCCGTGTTCCTAATGTAGTTTCTATGGTTTTTTTTGGTGTGGTTCGACTGCGGTGTTCTCTGGAGGATGTAGTTGTTGCAGGAGAGGTGGTCGTGATTTGTTTCTTTGATACATTCTCATACGAAGAGATTAAATGACCTTTTGAGGTAGGGGATTTGTTTCTTCTATTTTTATTTCTATGAAATCATATATCTAACATCTTTTAGTGCGTTTGAATGTAAAGAAATTGACCTAATAATTATTTGAATCAAATTTAATAACATTGAATTGATCATTTAGGGATGTGGATTATTTATACAACGATAAAAGTTTGCCTAATGATTTTTATAAATATAGTGATATCTATTCCATTATCTGTTGTTCATGTTGTTCATTATGGAAATTGTTATGGAATTTAAATCCATAATTAATTTAAATTTATTGGAAAAATATTTAAAGAGGCATGTTTATTTAAATTGGTGTTTTTTGTAATTTGATACTAACAAAATTGATGCAAGTATTCCCATTTAATTTAATTTTTTAATGAACCTATATCATGTTTATTCATTTTTATAAAAGAGTAAATTCAATGTAAAATTTATTTTCAAAATAATTTTTGATAGCTTGTTGCTTTTGTATCACATAGTTGAACCTTTTAATAGTTAATTTGAAAATTGAAGATGGAATAAGAACTTGTTGTGTGATAAAGTCAACTATTTTATAAGTTCTAAATTTCAAGAGAAATTTTAAAATCAATGTTACTTATTCTTTGGGACCACGATATATAATTGTTCATGGAGGATATATTAATTTTTTCGCCTAAGATCTTGTTTTTATGTTTATTCGTGCTTCTTGTGATGTTCTCTGGATACGAGACATGTGGTAAGTGGTTGAAGGGGTACCAATTGTGATGTGAGCATGGGATGGATATGCCTGGAGGTCTATTGTGGTATGTGGGGTAGGGAGGCCTAGTTATTGTGGAATTATTTGACTCCAGGGTGGAAAGATACATATATTTTTTCATGTTGTGTTAGGGAGGACTGTTGAGATTAATGAATGAGTTGAAGCTGGGATTACTCAATGAAGTGAATGTTGGGTGAATTTTGAATCTATTGTTTTTATGTAATTTAAAATCCCCACTAGTTTTAGAAGATGTTTTTTCTTACTTCCCCCTCTTAATGGATGTGAGGATGCATGGGGTAGACCACATGATTTATATTTTTATCTTCTAATGGTTGGATGGGTCTATTCTCCATCAATAGGTGGAAAATACTCTACCGGTAGTTCTTCTACTCTTCATGATGATCCACCTTGTGTTTTTTATGTTATTATGTTTTCATATAATACCTTGAAGTATGGAAAATGGAATTTTTTTTTAAATAAATGAATAAATTATGTTTATCATGTGTGGCTTCACCTTGCTGGGATGAAATGATGAGTTTATATTTTTGAGAAACTGTAAAATTGGTTAGGATATGACTACTGGGCATGGATATTTTTTGTGATGCTAATAAAATGAAATGAGGAATTTAATATAGAAAATAAATTGTTAAATAAGTAATTAATGTAAACTGAAATAGATAAAAAGGGTTAAAGTCACATAATGTATATATTTAAATGATTGTGTTCTTATAAGATATATAGTCTTAGTAGTGGATGTTGGGAGTCTGATAGATTTTAGATGCAGTTGAGCCTTATACTAGGTTATGACCATAATGTGGTTTTGTGTTTTATTATATCATGTAATTTTGTGTTTCAACATGCTATTCCACACATTATTTTATAGAAACTAATACCGCAAGAATTATGAGCCCTAGTGGTCTTCTTCTCAACATTAGGGTGGGAGTATCGATAGCTGAAAAACCCTTGGGCCTCGCTATCTTCTCTTAGAAGTTAATTTTTCAGGTATGCACGATGGATAGTATTACCCATATATGTATTTTGAGGCCTATAAGGACATATGGTTATTCATAAACATATATTCTAGATATAGTTTTTTAAATGATACTCTATGTATAAGGTGTATTAGTTGTGATGGTGTGGGGATTCTTTCCTTGTGTATGGTCTATAATGGGTTGAGGTATAATACCTGATGTATGAAACACGTTATATGGGATGTGGTTCCTGCCATAAAATACCGGGTTACATTGGTTATATGGGCATGGTAGTGTGATATACCATTTTCATGTTAATACACTAGGTCTGTGTTGTAGTGTATTACCCAGGTGTCTGTTGGATAACCTTTTTGAGGAGATATGATATGGACATGAGTTCCTGGGACAAAGAAGAAAACTAGTGGGGCTGATTTTAGCAGGGTACCATCATATCCATTGTTATAATATGTTATCTTTTATACAATACATGGTTATAGTAGCCATGATGATTCATAGAACATAGTAAAAAAATTGGGGAAGAGTTTGTTTTAATTGTTGTTCACTATGATTAGAATTATTTCATTACATTTTCATCAGAGGATCTGGGGAGGATCCTACTGAGTATACTATTATACTCACCTTACATATATTTAAACTATTTTTTAGGTCAGTTGGAGTGGGTTGGGGATCAGGCATGGTACTACAAGATTGTGTGTTACAAGAGTTGTTTGGGATTTTTTTCATTATCTTCTTTACATTTTCTTTTGGTACTATATTTTTTCATTTTAGTTGTAGTATATCTTACATGAAATTACTTTTGTGTACATGGGGTTGATTTATATTTTAAACTATGTTGGAGTTGGTTGGTACCTATCCTAACTCTCTATTCTGTATGTGTTTCACTGATAAGGTAATTATTCCAATCTTTATGTGTATAATACCCTCATTAATAGTCTACAACCCGGGGCCTACTTGTGGTGAGACACAGGGGGTCACTATCTCCCTTCTCCCATTTCCTGCCCATGAGGGGTACTCATTTTGGGGAAGTGGTTGGGAACATACGAACCTGATGTTTAAATATTTAAATAATTTCATTGAATTATTATAGAATAATAGTCTTTTTTTATGATATCACTTATGATCATATTATCATCTATTTTTAATAACATTTCATTATTATTCATTATTCATGTATTGAAAATTTCATTTTCTTATGCATGTTTTTTCAAATAAATTCAAGTTCTCCTTCATAGGAAATAGTTAGATCATTCAAAAAATATTTTAGCATAATATATAACATATTAATAAATTATGTACAATTATATAATTAATCTTTTATAGAAATCATGTCGGATGAATCAAATCACATTGTGGAGATGGTTTATCATATGTATATATGAGCACTATTATCATTCCAATTGTGGTGAAATGGTATTCAAGTATATGGTATTTGTTTTTATTATTAAAAATATCATATTGTAATAATCATATATAGTTATTATTTTTATCATTATACACTTCCATGTAAGGTGGTTATGAAAAAAAATTACACCGTGGTTTAGAGATGGTAAGCCGTATGAACGCATGAGTGGTGATTACGGTTTTTTTGAGATGTATTGAAGGAGGAATATTGTTGTTCTATACATTTAATAATTTATCAGTATTTAATTTATACTTTATATATTACATTATATTTTAATAAACTCATGAATTAGATTTATAAAATAAATATATTCCAAATAATAAGTAGTGGAGATTACATATTATTCGATATGTTTCCTATATATCCTCTTCTAAAGCACAAGAGTTGTAATTCGGAGAATAAAATAACCTCAATAATGTCACTGGGGAACCTTTTAGTGAAAAGGGACGGGTATAACCAATATTTAAATGATAATTATTAGTTAATGAGTGAGGTATGATGCTCTATTTTATAATTCAGGTGTGGGGAAAATTGGGAATTTTTAAAAATATTAATTTTTCGTAAAATAAAACTACATAAAAATCCACCAAAATGTTTTAGTTTCAATTGTGAGATGAGATAATATTACAATATAAAAATAATTATACATGTGTTTATATCAATATAAATCATATTGTTTTAATTAATCTCTTATTATATTCTATATAATTTTAAATATGGTATGAAATATTTCAATTTTAATAGCGAGAAATATTTACTTTTTTGATTTCAACTAGAACAAAAATAAATAATCAAGAACATTTTGGACAATATCTTTATTATTAATTAATTTTAAAAAGGACTTTGGATATCTAAAAAATCTAATAATAAATTATTTCGATAAAAAATCAATAGTTTCAATTTTTATACTATTCAATTTACTGATGATTAAAAATATAAATATAACAAGATAACTTATAAATATTTTTTATTATATTAATAAGAGGATACGTTAATATATATAATTCTTTAGAAACATTAATTATACCAAAATAAATTTATTTTAATATTTATTATAATATTTATTTGTTATGACCATTAATAAAATAACTATTACATTAGATTTGTAATTATTTTTGATACCTCTATATTAAATAACCGTTAAAAATAAAATAATATTATGAAGATAAATCATCAATATTTAATAAGAATACATATATTTTAACAAATATAATGGATAATCTTATATTAAAGATATAATAATTATTAAAACAAGAATGTGACAACTTTAACATCACTTTAAATAAAATATTAGAATTGTCAAAATCATTTCCATATGAGTCAAAATGGTTAGTAACACTACCCTTGTATTATTATTGATGAAATATACTTGACCATTAATATTATAACAAGTTATTTTGTTTAATGGTTATTGTCATTTTAATAAAAATTACATTATTGATTTCTTGTCAACTATATAATTTCTACACCATCTATGTATAAACCTTTAATATTGTTATTTATTTCCTAAAAGTAAAAAATAAATTATCCTTATAAATAATATTTTTTAAAATTACTATTTATATTCAAATTAATCTTTTTCATAACCATATATTAAAAATGATATAGTTATAAAGTTTTGATTATGATTTATTTAAATTTTGTGTAAATAAAATAAAATTAAATGTATGAATCATATCCATGTTGTATCCAATAGATAACATTTTGATATAGGGATTATTGAAGTAAATAAAACACATCCAATTATATAGGGGAATGTGTTTGGTTAATTTTATTATATTTTTTTACCCTTAATTACCTAATTTCTTATTTTTCCGTATAAAACAATTTCTAAGATTACTATTCACAATGTCCAATAACAAAATATAGATATTTACATATATTATAGTAACTGATTCCAAATAGGGAATCCATTTTTTAAAATCCAAAAAACATAATTTTCAGTAATTAGTTTGAAATAAATCTCATTTTCAAAATGTGAAAATTATTTTTAAAAGTTATAACATTTCAAAAGATTAAAAAAATTTACTTCTAAATTCAATGAAAAATTAATTTCAATTACCACAATTATATTAACTAAAAAAATATAGTAAATTTATATAATAAAACCCTTATATAATATAACATAAAAATATAAATTATTCCAAAGAAATTTTTTATCAATTAAATATTATAATATTTTTAATATTAATCAGATCATGAATGCTATCAGAAGAATATCAATAATTAATTCAAAATAAAATTTTATATCCTGCATCAAAATAAGATGTTTATGATTTTATACATGAACTATTAGTGTATCATAATATTAATTAAATTATCTCTCACAATTGAAATAAGGCAAAATTACTATTTTGGAAATCATAGTTTTATTACATAATGCTATGACTAAAATATATATTGGATGAATATAAAAAATATTTTATTAAATTTATAACATCGGTATTTCATTAATTTCACTTAATAATTTTAATTCATTTAATTTATTAATATGATATAAAAATATTTCCTTCACATTTAATTGGTCTAAATTATTATCATAAATAATTGGTTTCCAATTAATTCACCATACATTTTCATAAGTTATTTATATTGATCCCTAATTACATTATGGCTATGTTATAATGGTCATTTTATAATATTGGTTTCTCATTGTTTCATTTAATCTCATGATTACAAGGAATGAGAGATATCAAAAAATTAAAATTATCTAAAGAAAATATTTTATAAAAAAATACAGTTATTACAATAAAATTTTCATTATCATGTTCAGTACAATTTATTCGGTATCAGATATAGTATGATGATGGAGATTTTTTTATTTTAAAGGGAAAAACAATCCATTTATTCTAAAATAAAATGATTTCGAATATATTGGAATCATTCCCATTACGATTATCATTTGTAGGAAACATGAGTTTATCAATATTAATACATTATATTTTTTCTATGTGTGGTAAAATATTTTTTTCTAAAAAAAAGTAACACACTTTGGATAAAGAAAGTTAGTAATGTAAATGTCATGAATATGTTAATGATTTCGAAAATAAAATAAATGTTAGATGTAAACCCTATGACTCAACATTTTATTAGTGACCATCATAAATTATTATGTTCTTTTTGATGAATTCATTTATCATAACCATAAGATTTATTTCATTCTAATAATTGGTTATATTTATTTTAACCACATACAAAAAAATTGATCACTAATTCACCCCCTCGTCAACATCAGTGTTCACAAAAATCATGAATGGTATTTATAATTGTTATTTGATTGATGTTCCATTTTTGGATATTATGTAATTTATGTTTAATGAAGAAAAAGACTACTATGGATTTTATAAACACAATTAATTTCACCCAACAACATTATTTTTTATTGGATTAATGATTTTAATTAAAAGAAGTATCATTTTTGAAAAGTTTGAATTCTCAACCATTGTTTCTCTATTTGATTTGATGTTTGGGAGGTATATATACATAGTTACACAATAAATATTATGCGTTCTAAATTAATAGATATATATATAAGAAATAATAAAAAATATTCAGGTAAAATAATAACTATTCTTTACCAACCCTTATAATGTGTATTCGTGGTGGTCAAAGGATTAAGAATAAATTATGAAACCTATAATATTTTGAATATTAATTATCATGTGAAAACAATAGTGATCATGGAAGATTAAAAAATTTGGATATTTTAATAGGATGTTATGCAATTGGGTGATGTTGAAACTATTAGTCAGTTCATCATAATATTCAATTAAATTATATGTGGTAAAATGTGTTAGAGAAAATGTGAAGGAATCTATAGTATTAGATAAGTAATGTAGAATTATAACTCTTATATAATATGAGGTGCTTCAGGTTTAGTATATATAAAACATGAGATAATATATATATATGGGAATTTTATAGTGTTATAATTATATATTAGATGAGAAAAGGGAATTATATTAAATGTAAGAAAAATTATGAACAAGAGATATCATTCAATGAATATATGAAACAAATATCAATGAACTTATTCATTGGAAATTAATAAGACATATGTTTTTAGAAAATGAAAAATGTAATATGTTTGATGAAATCATGTATTTATTTTTGTGAAATATTGAAGGTTTCACCAGTATGTATATATTACTGTTACCATTGATTTTCTATAAATTTACAGACATTAAAATTTGAATATAAAATTTTCAATGACAAGGGGATGATGATATTAATGATGATGATGATATTAATGATGATGATGATGTATTGTAATGATGAACCCTAAATAAGAAGGTATAAAAATTAATTTCCAATTAAAAATGATTAAATATGTGTGTATATATATAATGATTAATGTAATTTAAATTTGAGGATAATGATGATTGTGATGGAGTTTTAGGTTTAAAAAATTCAATAGACGATGTTTCTAAAAATATAAATGTTACAAATACGAATGACGAATGTTTTCCTAGTGATCACATAAGTATATATAATGAATATGAAGCCCAATATTTGATAAAATTCATGCATAAAATTTAAAAACAAAATTTTATGTCCTAAATATCCATGAAAGAAGATAAAACATGAAATTAATGATTTTAATTCAATTAACAATCATGAAGTAGTACTTGAATATGGAAAATACAAATTGTTAAAAGAGACTAAAAGATATGAAATTTGTATATCCAATATAGAAAATACTCAACCACATTAAAAATTCAATTATAATAGTGTGGGGGAAATAATTTATCTATTGGTAATAAAAAGTTGGGGAAAATAAAGAAGGAAATCCAAACATCAAAAAATTAATTTTCAATAATATACTATAATCTATAAAGTGTTAATAAGTTAATCAAATTCAAATATCGACATTAAATGATTATAATATACCTATAGAAAATGCTAATCTAAGTCAAAGGGAGAATAAATTCAGGAGGATAACATTTGTACCAAAAAATAAGGGAATTCAAGAAATTATTATATATTAAGAAAAAAATAATTCTATAATGAATGTATAACACAAATATCCCTAAGAATAAATTTAATATGAAGAATAATATTTGAAAATTATTATTGGTATTTTTATAAAAAATGATATATCCTCAATGGTATGAATGGTTCTGGAAAGAAGATACATTGTTCAAGATAGTATTTTGGTTTCAATGGAAGTTAATCATATTATAAATATCACTAGTGGTGAAGGGGATTTTTTTAATACCAAAATATGTATTTGATAAATCAACACCACTAAATCTGATCCATAATGTTTTAATGTTATTTTTGGGTGATTCTATATACTCAATTAAGAAAAAATCCAAGGAAATATGAAACATGTAATTGTAAGACTGATAATGGATTCTACCTTCTTGAAACACTATTTTAAATCTGTGATTGACCTAGAAAAATGGTTTCTTGTGATGATGCTATCTAAAAAATGCATTAATGAAGTATTTTTAAAGGCATCAACTAAATGATGTAATGGGTTATTATAATGCACTTATAGTTGATAAAACACTAAAGGTTACATAATTAAGATGGCATATGATTTGGAATTTGGGATATTCTCCAGAAATTGCAAGATACTAAATTATATTTAATAATTTGAAAAACATAATGTCATCATAAATTAGATTTAGAAATTATTAGTATTTCGAAAAAATTCAACTGGATTTTTTTGTTATAGGAAAGGGAAAATTCAAGTCCATATATTATTTAATTTTTGATGGACTAAACAAAAATATGTTGAGTGTTCAAAAACATTTTAATGTTGGAGATGAAATTATATTTTTTATTTATTAAAGTTATCATATTCTAGATTTGAAAAAAAGGAAATAGTGAACCATGGGAAAACACATCAATGTTAGTGAGGTAGATAATTCATGTAATCCAAACAAGAATGAATAAATTCATTTTTGGTATATAAGGATTAGATATATTATCTTGGAAAATAAGAAAAAGTTAACACATAGTGTAATTTTTCATTATATATTTGATATTGTAATTAAGGAAAATCAATGTAGTAATATATGTGAGAATGGAATATTCTAAAATTCATCATAGAGGAACATTAAGACCTGAAAATATAATCTTTGGGAATATACTCATACTGTCATATATGAAGAAATTATAATGCAATTTAAAAATGGATATTTGTTTTTAATTTTATTTTTTTGATTTTTTCACTCATTTTATTTGTTTTGAGATTTTAAAAACATAAACCAATGTTCAGTAAAGTAGTTAAAATATATCTACAGAGGTTTTGAAAAGTAGTGTTGCTAATTTATAATGATAATATATAGTAAATACAGTCTAGAATTTATAATTGGTATGTTTTATGTTTATATTTTGAATAATAGTGTTCATCCAAAACATTGATCACTATACACTCAACAAAAAAATTATGTTTCTGAATAAAATAATAGATTCATAGTAGAGATGGATCAAACTATGTTGATTGACATTGATACTTACCAATAATTTTTGTGATGATCTATTAGATAAACCACTCATCAAAAAATCCCTCCATTTTCCAACAACATTCATATTTTATTACATATGAGATGTACTATAATAAGGGGTTAAGTTAGAAATACATATATGTGTTTGAGTTCCCCAATGATTTGAAAAATAAGGAAAATAATTCTATAATATGTGATCAATATGAACCTGAAATTATTATACACGGTTTCCTTCCAAATAGAATATGAGAAAAATTATTGATATTGAAACCGAATTTTTTTTATTTAACTACTATGAAATTTATTTTATGAAATAAAATCACATTGAACTAAGAAATAATAGGAATTGATGATTACATTTTTAAGAAAAAAACATGATAAATTATATGATATAATTTATTATATATATTCTATAATATAAGAATATATTAATTTTACCATTGAAATTGGTTTTTGAAAATATTTTAATCTCATCCCATGATATAATTTAAAATATATTATCAAAAAAATTTCATAGATCTAGGAAATTTTTTTAAAGTAGAATAAAAATAAGGATTGTTTCACAAAAATCATTGTTAATATAGGATTAACCTAGAGGCATTGTATAATAAATAGATTAAAAATAATTGATATATTCCGTCAATTATTTGATAGAATTGATAAATAAAAAATAAAATATTTATTTTGTACCAATACCTAAAGAAAATTTATTTGATCAAAATGGGTCTTTTGGAAAAATATTTATGAAAATGCTGATGATGTAATAAAAAGGAGTATAGGTTATTAATAGGTTGAAGGTGTTGATATTTATGTGACATTCCCACTAGTTCAGAGACTTGAAACAAGTTGCATCCTTTTTTCTATTACTACAGAAATGAAATATATTATTCTCTGAATTGATTTCAATTATATATTAATTAAAGTATAACTATAAGAAGAAGTATATAATGATTTTTCATGTGGTTTACAACATAGAGGAGTATAAGAAAATTCATGATAGTTGAATGATTATTTATATGGGTGTATGCAATCAATATTATATTTTTATCAAAAAAAATATTCTTATTTAATGAAGAATAATATATATAAAAGAATATTTGATAAAAACAAACACATGAATAATAATTTGTAGGTTTCTATAATGTTTAGAGTTTAGGATGAAAATATCATAATTTCCAAAAACAATTATGTATAAAATTATGAATTTACAAAGGGTATGCTGATGTTATTTCAAATATATATGATGAGATAAATGAGGTTCAATATTAGTATCCAAATCTCTTAATAGAAGGATAAAAATTTCCTATCTAAAAAAATATTCCATTGGACTAATTAAATGGTTTTTCATGGAATATTGAAAACCTATATCCTCAATAATAGTACATTGATCAAAAATAAACGTTGAATAAATTTGATATATTTTTAACACAACGGAATTTGTGAAACTGATTAGATGTTTTTTATATTTCTGAGAATCTATTAAAAAAATTATATTGTTAATCACTAATTAAAATATCAATGGAAACATAAAATGTCAAATTATTTGGATAGTAATATAATTATCCAATAAATTTTATGAACACTAATATAATGGATGTTGTTTGAAATCATGATAAACATGAATCTATCTGTATATAATGATGAAAACTGGGAAGGTTATGTTGATGACATAATATCCACAAATTGTTTAGTATTCATTAATGGTGTCATATTTTTGAGTAGACATATAAAGAAGAATGATTTAGTAAATCCCAATAGTATTTAAGCTAAGTAATTTTCTTCCACTAATAATACTATGTAATTCATAATGATAAAGGCACATTTTGAATACATGTAGGTTCATGTGATTTCATCAATACCCTAGGATCAGATAATAATTATGATTCTAGTATAATAAATATTTCACTAAAAAGTTAATTTTTAATGAGAATTTATATTAAATATCATGTCTTAAATGAACTAGAGTAATAGAATTACTACAATATTTATTTTCTCAATCAAATAAAATGTGGGGATTTTTTTAGAAAAACACTAATGAATAATAAATTTTGCATACTAAGGAAGAAAATAGGTGGTCTACCCTAACATGTTCATAGATTATTTATGTGTTCTTAATTCCATACATAATATATTAATAGGATATTTTAAATATGTGGAAGAAATATGGGAACATAATTAAATATATATTTATTTAAGTTAACTATTTAGATATAAAATTTAAATTACCTATGATTTCAATAGTTGTATAATGTGATTTCATCATCAATTTTTTTAGAAAATGTGCGGAGACATGAACTGGTTTCCCAGTTCATTGCCCCAAAGTAATTTATTAAAACAAACAAAAAGTATAGTACAATCACGAGGTGTAAAGGTCTTACACCGACAGGGGATTAGAGGGAGTAAAAATGAAAAACATAGAACACGATTTTCAACTAAAAAAACCACAAAAAATCTAAAAAGAAGTGACATACTCATAACCATCATTTATGGAAAAGCATTGCCAAGTGAGAATCATGGACTGTCCAAGGAATGTGAAATCAAGGAAGTCAGGATAGGTAGAATTTTATAATTCCCCATGATTTACCAAGAAGGCTACCCATATGGTCCCCCATTCCGGGCCTACACTTTCTTCAAAACCATAAAACCATGTAAGGAGTCCTTCAAAGTAATAGATCAAAGGACTTCAGTATGATGCAATGACAATCAGATCAGTAAACCCATCATCCAATTAAAAATTATGGTGTAGTTCCATCAGTTATACACACAATAATAATGGAACTATCCAAAAAGAACCGTAAGTGTCCAGTAAAATAGGGCAGAAAACTCTAGGACAACCCCAAGGGCAAATAATTAGACCATATTTCTAAAATTCTATGAAGGATAAAAACTAATTCATTATTGAAAACATACTTCTAACATCTTCATGTGAAAAAACTTCATATCGAAGCTATTGAAGACCACCAGATCACCAATCTCAGCATTCCAGGCATGCTTCTCAGGGGATCCAGAGTCATGAGGAAATTGGAAATGCATGATAATGAAGCAAGATAATAGAAATAAACTAGAACTGATCAATGGCAGGTAAACCACATATAGGTAAATAGCTCCAGCCAATTAAGAACAGAAAGGTTGAGCGATAATGGTAGGATCCTCCAAGACTCATGATGTCATCAGCAAAGCCAAAATAAAATAGCTCAAAAGAAAGAAACAATTGCCAAACAAAAATGATCAGCATTAAAATTGTCCAAAAGAAAGATCATATAAGTCTTCAACATCAGGAGAAATCTCAGAGGTTAGTATATGCCTGGAGTCATTGCCAAGGTATGTCCTTGAAATTAATTCTTGGATCTTTCTTGAATTCCTCATCTACTCTACTATACATTCTTTTTCTAATATCAAGATAATCATCAGTAGTCATATCACCTTTTTAATATTTTCTAAAGGTATTTGTTTCATTTTCAACTTGCTAGGAGTCAATATCCTCTGAGAAATTTAATTTCTCTTCATACTGGTAGGAATCCCTATAAGTAGGATAATTTTCATCATCTTCACTAGAGGAAACAACTAATTCAGAGTGATCAGAAGAGTCTGAGGATTCAGGCAAGGGTTAAGTGCGGGCAGGCTGTGGAGGGACTTCCAAATCCGTTATCATGGATGTAAGTGACAGTGTGACAATATTCCTTTCGGTATTAGCAAAATCACTACGTTTTCACATTTTTTTGGGATTTGGAGTGATGTAGCCATCAGAATCAATCAATGATTTTTACCCATTTCGATCTTTTAAATGATAATCATCTTCCAATTGTAGGAAATTTTCAACATCATCTTGTAAAGGTTCCTCAGATACCACCGGGACAAGTTTATTTGTCTCATGACCCTCATGTATGGAAACATTTAGCCTGGCACATGGGATATCTGAATGAGTATTTTAATCATCCTTGGAGATAGAGGCGTTACTGTTATCCTTAGGAATATTAGTCTGACCACCAGTAATCACCTCTGGAGTAACCTTCTCAACCCAAATAGATTTGGAATGGGCTAGTGGATGGGGGGTAGGTCTTTCATTTTCACAATTCTCTATGGCAAGAACAATTATAAAACATTTATTAAAAAATTCAGGGACATTCTCAAACACCACATCTTGTATAATTCCATTTTCCCCAATTTTAATCAAAAACACTGAAGGAAAATCTTGGGAGATATCTATTTTTGTGCAAATTCTAGAAACTGAGGGGTGTGTCAGGTTTAGTGTGGAGTTATCAAAATTAAGAGGCTGCCCAAACAATCTAGCAATGGAGGTTAAAGCCTGCTGTTTGAAGAGGTGAAGTGGTATACCCAGGAACCCAAGCCTAATTGGGGAAAGGGGGGTTCAACATCAAAATTAAAATCAGGAGACCATTTAAAGACTTTCTTGTGAGAACCCCCAAAATACCGTGAACCATGAGACCAGAATCTATAGTAATCATCATCAAGATAAAATTGAAACCGAACATGTAGAGGATTCAATATTATGATACGAAAGTTTGTAAATCCTATGCTCTCCATGGTTTTTGCCAAGGAAAACTAGAGAGGGTCGACACATTGAGAACATACCCACCAGCACAAAATGGAGATAAGTAGAAAAAAGATGAACTTATACCGTTGAGAATGAAATCACTGATAAAACCGTGAAACCTGTATGATTTGTGCGACACGCAGTCGGTGGTCTTTTCTTCATAACAAGGGGGATGACCCGCGACTGCATCTGTGAAGGATTTTGCGCTATAGATCCCCGATTGTCTAGGTTTTCTTCGAGTAGCACCTGAGGGCGGAATCTCCAATGAATCCATCAGATTTAATCATCATTGATATCAAAAAAATCGTTTAAAATTTCTATTAAGTTGGTGGAGGATCTATCTCATAGAGGTTAATGTTAGTTTTTTATTTGAAAATTTGATAATGAGATATTGGGTAAAAAATGTTCTGGAATTTTTTTATCATTATTTTATTGTAAACATGGAATAATTTTCAACGATTTTTTACAATTACATGTTTTATAACATCGGATTAGAAATTATATATAATTATCCATAGATAGAGATTCTAGGATTCAGAAAACATTTATCCCTGATTGAAAAAAATACAGAGGATGCTGTTTTTATTTTAAGAGGATTCTATGTATCTTTATTAGATTAAAAATGAAAATAATGAACAATAAATTGTAATGATAATTGTGTTGTATTAATTAATTGAAATATAAATAAATTTATCTTATGGGAGGATTTTTTTGTTTTTTGATGCAATGTTATGGGTTTTTCAATGGGTTAAATGTTAAATTAGATGTAATTTCCATAGAAAATCGATATATAAATCACTGAATAGTACATCCCATGTTAATAAGGTGCACAATTATTGTTACCTTCCAAAATGATTAGAACTCCATAGCTATGTATGTTTGGTATGGAGCAATGTGAGTTTGGGAGATATATGAGGATGTTTCCTAGGGTGTGTGTGAGAGAGAAAAAAACCATATATTAACATGAGTAAGTTTGTGGGGAATAAATTTTTCTAATGATAATTTTCCTTGGTGGGAAAGAGTATGTGGTATCATGGGAAGGAAACTATGGTACTACTGAAGACCCATGGCATCTGATGACTAGGTTTATTGTTCGAAGTGGTCAAGTTAGGATAAATAGTATCAAACATAGTACCCATCAATATGATCAGTTGAACTACCTCATTTTCATCCATGGGGTCCCAAATGATAGTTTTTTCTTTAAATAGTGAACTGTAAGAAACTTAGAAAAGTGAAATTAAAATCGGAAAATTTTACACCATGTGTTAAAAAACTACACATTCATATGAAGAACATAATTGAATCTAACTAAATTGTTTACGATGCATATCATATAGGATTATTAGAATGTCAGACTTCATAAGATGTTTAATATGGTTAGTGTGAGTTAAGAAAAATCACAGTATATGGACATGTTTTAACCTGTTGGTATATTCTTACAACATCCATCCAAATATAATAATTTTTTTTAAAAAATGATATTAAGAATTCATTATTGTATAATTTAATGTATCCCAATATATTTTCCACTTAAAAGATCAACACAATTGGGCGGAACCCATACTATTAAAGTATGTAGCCAGTTTATCGTGATTAGTCATTAAATAAATAATGTTTCATTTTTGTTCCCCTCACCCCCTATGTGGAGCAATTACTCATAGTAATTGATAAAGTTTTTATAACTATAAATATTATATGAAATGGAATAATTGGTATACATATTACCATAGTGTGGTTTGAGGATAGAGTAACTGTCCATTTTGACCATGTTCTACACAATATTGATTGATCCATATAACGCAACCCTGTTATACATGGTTTATGGATATGTATTGATAGAGTCACCAATCCCATTCTTGGAAATAAAGGATTTTATGACTGAACCCTTGGGGATATGAATGATACCGCCCCCATGATTAATATAAGGATTCAATAGCTATCAGTTAAGAGTTTAAGACATCCTTGAAGGGGAATCTTGTATATCATATAAACTTGTGGAAACAACCTCTTTATAATTTTGGTGGATCCAACTAACCCAGATATTCCTTAAATATGGGGTGTTTCCAAACAATTTTAGAATCACTAATATATCTGCCTCCAAATGTATTTTTTCAGACAACCAATTATATCCTCGAGATAAGGTATCCTCTAAGACGTTCTGCATTCCTCACAATCCAAAGAAACCAATAACTATATGCATAGATAATATCCCATGGATTTTATTATCATCCCACACCACGAAACTGGATATGGAGAAAGATACAACATTAGAGTTTGTGAGATGGAATCTAAGTAAAATCTCCAAAGGAGAACCACATTGATTTCCCCCATAATCCCTCAATAAATATTTTTGGGAAAGTCAGTAAACTATTATGTGACATTGATGTGTATTATTTGTGGTGAATTGGGAGGGATATCATGGTATTATAGAATACCAATGGGGTTATATTGAATTGTTCATGGTCTAGGGAGGTTAGGTTGTTATAGTATTCATATAATTATTTTTTCCAAATTTTCCTTTCACAAAGAGTGAGAGAAGGATGGTATGTCTATTAGGTTTGATGATGAAGTCTATAAATTTTCTGAAAAAATCAAGAACCATGAATGTGAATTTTCATATGTTTTTATGTAAGGAAATATCCATGTATAGTTTTTCCATATATAGGAAAATATGCATACGTGAATTACCATGGAATTATATGATCTCAAGGTTTAATATTTATATAGGATGATATGAAGATAAGAATTTATATAGGATAAGTTGATAATTTTCTAGAATTTGAATATGGGTTGGGGAACATAGATGAATCTAAAAAATCTGAATTATATTATATGCAAGAAAATAGTCATAGATGATAATTTTTTATACATGGGAATATGGATTTTATGAATGATGTATTGAAAATGGTAATATTTTTCAAATACACCACCTATTATAATGATTCACGAATGAAAATATGCTACATCAAAGAGAAAATATCAACGTATGAAATAAAATCATGAAAAATGAAATTAAAATGTGATATGTGTTCCATGATTACATAATACACAAACTATAATGTATATTTATTAAACATGAAGATGTGGATATGTGGATTGTTTTAGGATACATTATTTTTGGAACTATTTTTGATAGAGAATTTGAGGAATGATCTAAATGTAACTATAAAGATTTAGACAAATATCATGGTTGCAATGAAAATAAGTTGACCGAATATTCAAGGGGTGTCTTAAAACTATTTATTTATATATATCTATTAACATGTATGTTTTTATTTTTTATTCATATTTTTATTGATGACTAAACATGACACATTTTACTGTTCATTGAATTTATAAAAATTTTGGTAATTCAAAAAATTATTAGAAAATAAAATATTGTGTATATAAATGATTAATAAGTACAATATTTTGTTAATCGATTATAAAATATATATATTTATATTTACTATAAGTCAATAATGGTTATGTGAAGAAAAAAATGGGTGTTATAATAAAATAATTGGTTTTTTCTGTATTATTCTAATGAAATCATATTAGGAGAAAACCTAACATATAGAAGTGAATGTGTGATGAATATAAGAAACATAATGATGAAAAGATTAATCCTATTAATTAAGGTAAATTGATTTTTTAGAAAAAAATATATTATCATATAAATTGTTTG
The DNA here is from genome assembly GCA_963277665.1 of Viscum album. NCBI lineage: Eukaryota > Viridiplantae > Streptophyta > Magnoliopsida > Santalales > Viscaceae > Viscum > Viscum album. Next base: position 1,975,649,485 of record OY728122.1, read on the forward strand.
AAAATATAATTTTTTGTAAAAGGATTATATTTTAATTCATGTGGTGGACATACACATATTACATTACCCAAAAAGGAAATTTTCTAGTGTACTGTGAGATCTCCTATTTTTTATATCATGCCAAATAGTAGATACTCATATTGGTTAGTGAACCATATAAATTCTTAATGTATTGTTGGTGTGAATGTGTTTTTTTCCTAAATATTATGTTCTCCCTAACAAGAGGATACTGTATTTTTGAAAATAAGGAGACATAAAATTTCACTGACCATACAATCACTCTTTCTTAGTATTCACAGAGCCCCTGGGTTTTAATTAAATAATATTTCATGTAAAATAGATTATATAAATGAAATTATAATAATTAATACTTTTTAATAATTATTACATAATTATTTTTCATAATGATAATAATCCATCATAAATATTTATCCTCATGATTATGGATAATGTTAGTTAAAAATAGATAAAATAAATGTATGAGGATTCAAGAATACTTAAAACGCTTTCATAAATCTCATTGGTTGATTTTATTACAGTTATATCAACTATATTATGTATTTCATCATAATTTAGAACCATATTACATGAGTAAGACACATATGATAAAGAAACATTTCAACGTTTTACATTTTTCCACGCAACACACATATATTTGTAAACCTCCTATACTATAATCATAACACCATCTAATCCATTTATTTCAACCACTTCCTATTAAAATTCAATGAAAACATCTTTTAATAGAACTAGAAGTCTTATTATATCCATGAGACCACTTTACTAATACTTAAATAGATTTATAATAGTGATAACCAAGGAAAATATATATATATATATATTATTATTACCGAGCCTTTTCATGTTCATTTATTATAAAACCTCGGAAAAATATTTAGAAACCATTTTTGGATAATTAACTGACTATCGTTACATTATTAAAATTGTTTTATATTTATGGAATATCAATTTTCATAATCCATTATTTCCTATGAATAATGAAAACATTTATTCTGTGTATATATAGAGCACATTCACCATATAGCGACATAAATCATTTTTCACCACCACATCACTAGGGTGGTTATGAAGATATAATTAATAAATAAATATTATAAGTAATATGTTATATTTTTTATTTAAAAAAAATAAATCAAATAAATTTCTAAATTACAATCATTTGGAAAATAATAATGTTGCTCGTGCATTTGTGGGAACTACCACCTCAATGATGCATTTTGAATAGTTTTTTGTTTCCATTTTTCATGGAAGATCACAATGATATATTTGAAGAATATTTTTTTTATTTAGAATATAAATGTTATCATATAAATATTAATTTTTATATATTCATTCCCTCTCTAAAAATTTGATATAAGAAAACATATTCATGTGTATTTGTTGACTACGACCTCAATGAATGATACGTTTCATTTTTCCTTTAACTCAATTCATGTTTGGTTATAAAATTGAATAAAATATTTTTAAAATATTTTCATTAAACTATTAAAATTACAGAGATGGCGGGTTAATTTCAAAATACCAATAACTAGAATTTGTGTACTCATGTACCTTTGGAAAATTTGACTAAGGATCCCAATCATTTCAATCTGATAAAAACTATACAGTGAATTCAAGTCAAATTACGTTAAATGAACATTAAATAAATGAATAATATAGGACAAAATATTAATCTTAAATAATTTTATAAATTCAAATTTATTAATCATGATGGTATAAAACATCTAATGAAGAAGGAATCCAAGGATAGTTTTTTCAATCTCACTTCAAATATTATATGAAATTGTTTATATTTTAACCCAAATTTCTTTTATATGGTCTATTTACTACCACTATGACTTATTTTAAAAATAATTAATAATTATATATATAATTTAGTTATTTAATTATTCTTTTATTTATCAGGGGATTGGATTCATGAATTATCAATTTCGAATCGTTTAAATTATAGTAACATTCTTATTAAATGGTTTTCATGACGAAATTCATATTAGAATAATTATTTTAACATTTAATGGAAATAAAAAAATATTTTCATATTTTATAATGTCTTTTTTATTGTTTATTTTTACAAAAATTTCTCTCTCGTTTGTACTCAATGGATGATAAAATTTGATCAAGGAAAACTGATTTCATTAACAATTTTAAGTTAGGAATATATTATACCATAACTAAATTTTTTTAAACCCTTTTAATGATTTTTAGGTATTTATAAATGAATAGTCTAGTGTTTTTACTATATTTTAATTTTTTTTTATTTTTTTCTAAAAATAATCTTTAAAACACTTTTTGAACATTAAGTATTTTTTATTTTTACAAAAGTGTAAAATGGATGTTGTTTTTAATGAATATTGTGTTAGTATCATTTCCCACATCCAAGAATATTACTCTCTATATAGCAACACATAAAATAATATATATTTTTTTCAATGAGAATACTCTTCAATTATTCTTTAAATTTTAAATTTCCATATTTAAATAAATATTCCATACTTTATTAAAGATTAATTTTTTTTGAAATTATATATAACATCATTTTTAGAAAAAAATCAAAAATAATTTATGAAAGTTCTATTAATTATTTCTCTTCAAAATTTCTTATTAATTATATAAATATGATACATTATATGAAACCTTGATCACAAATTAATAGAGGATATTCATTCATTATTACTCAATATATATATTATATTAAATTTTCCGATTATTGACATTCATGTGATCATTTTCTCTATTAGTTTACATTATTAATTGTGCCTTATTATTCTCCTTTGTTACTAGGTTTTATGTATCATGAATGGATCTAGTGTCATTTTTTAAAATTTTATATTATATTACATATATAATATTTGTATATATAATATCATTTTAATGAATATTATTAATAATGATACTTCATGTACAAGGGATATACTATTGTTCTCCAATAATGATTCAATTATAGATATTATTTTTTAATAAGGTATTATTATTATGTATTCTATTATTAATTAAATGTATAAGGAATACATTAAACATATTTAAGTAATCGGTGGCTCTAAATTATAAATATTCCACCAAAGTATCGGTAGGTCTCATGAGACAGAAATAATGGATATGAATAAGTGTATGTCATACCAAACAATGATAATGTCTTGGATCTAACCATTCATAGTGAATATTATGCCTTAACATAAGGCCTTGATTACATGTACGATATATAGGTAGATGTCCTTACATTTATGGTTCATCGTGTCTTGGACTGAGGCATTTATGGAACGATCATGGAATCCAATTTTATTCATTTCCATTATTAAAATTTTAAAAATTATTATAAATATGACAATTATATTGATATTTTTGTGGATAAATTTTGAAGCTCAAGATATATAATAAATGGAAAGTGCAATGATAAGACAAACTACATCATTTTATACCTCTTCAACTCTATAATTATTATCTTTTACTTTACTCCAACTGATCTTATAATCTCACCCTTTCTTTTTCTATAAAATAAGATAAATGAATCCTTGAATTAATATTGTAAATAAAATATATTTTTTCAAACAATGTTTTTATCTTCTAAATTAATTTTGGTGTCATGTATGTACCTAGATTTCTAATGATAATACACTAATAAATATATCTTTGTGTTATCCATTTTATGATATACAATTGTAATAATGCAAACACCAACTATGGGTTACTATAGATGAGGATGAAATTTCTAGTGTGGAATGCAGTCCCGCTAAAAATTCATAATATTACACCCAATAATATTATATCAAAAACATTATTCAATAACCCTGAAATAAATAATAAATTAATATAAATATGTAAATTTTTTCACAATTATGAAAACTTTATGAAGTCCTCAAAATTTCAATGCTAATTTTGAAAATTCATGATGTAATTTCCTCCAATATATGTGTGTTTACCCCCTTCAAAAATATATGAAACTAAAAAAACTGACATAGAAAATTAATAGTCGAATTATGAATCATAGTGGGAAAAAATGAACCTCTTAATAGATCCTTATAACAATGGATTCACCTCTTTCCAAAAAAGAATTCAATAGTTAACAATTATTTATTTAATGTACTGAATTTTTTAGATTCATAATATTAATTATTTTTGGGCCTTGTTTATTGTTTGGATTACCAACTAGCTCATCCAATAGATTCTGTATGATTTCATTATTTGTATCAATAATAATTATTTTATAAACATATCATAATGATAAATTAAATATAATATCTCTATATGACGTGAAATGCATTTATGAATATATTTGACCACATATATCATTGTAAAAAGAAGATATCATCTTGTGAGAATTCCAAATAGGATATGAAATATATTATGTGATCATGAAATATTTCCCCATGCACATAGAACAAATTTGTTAGTTATAGATTCAATATATCCTCTATAAGATCATCCTACTACTACAGCAACCACATTATATCAAAATTTACTAAATTTATGTCTTTTTTGGATTAACTAATATTTCATCATAGTGATTTATATTAAATTTTTAATGAATTATAGTATGTGGTAGGTTAGAATCTATGGGGAATAAGGCCCAACAAGTGAATTCAATTCATGTTGTCATGAAGATGAAGGGTTGGTATGGTGTTCATATGAGAAAAGAGTTTATAAATATATTATTTTCATAGAGTATTTAAGGATATTTATTATTGGATTAATTGAATAAAGGGATTTTGGTTTTGGTATGAAATTAGATACAAAGGAAAATTGATTTGATTTTATTCAAAATAGTGGAAGGTGATGGGGCTTCTTGTGTTTATTAACTAGGTTTATTTGTGGTTTATATTATTGGAAATAAATGAATGTGAATGGGTATTTCAAAATATTTGATGATGTGGCCACTTATTAAATGAGAAGGAAGATGGATTCCAACACACAATAACGAACATAGTTGGGTGAGGCAACCCATTCATTACATAAATAAATATTAAATATATATTGATGAATATTCATTACAAAAAATAATAATACATTCCCCATTACCATATTGGTTTAGTTTAATTTTAAAATTCATTTATAAAAAAAAATCTCTTGAATTAATATCAATAAATAAAAAAACATTATTCTCACATAATACCATAATTAAGAACTTGATATATTAAACCATTTTCCAAACCATTGTGTAAAGAAACATGACAATGACTTAGCATATATTTTCATTATGGTTTAAACAAAATATATCAATAATTGATCATAATTGAGAATAAGAGATGCAAAATAGTATTATAAGATGATAATGACTTATGTAATTCATACCAAATAATTCAAATATTGAAAATCATGAGTCATCACTCAAAACATTTACATAGTAAAAATAAAAATTAGTATGTTTGATTAGAAATCAATAATTGATCTTGATCATGAGAATATATCATCATCTAATGAAATTTATTTTTCATAAATAACAGAATATAAAAATGTTATTTGAAAAGGCTCATTAGAAATACTATCATAGTGGAAAAAGTCTTCTAATGAATTATGTTTTTCCCCAATCTAATAATTCTCATAATCACATCTCATTACCAATGATATCATAGTGGGAAATTTCTCTTAGTGGAATTCATTCCCTCTACATGACCAATAGTTCCATTTTAATACCTCACAGAAATGTTTATCAAATTATAAATAGTCCATTAATAAACATGATTCACTGCACATAATATTTTATATTATATCATGTGAGATCAATCTAGTCAAAATTCCTAATACGGATATATAATTCATGTATGAAATACTATATACAGAAAAATATATATCAGTTTTCCACATGATCTCGAAATAATTCATCAATTAATCATACAATAACCATTGTAAATAAAGGATTTTGATAATGGATGTATTATAACATTATTCACCCTTTCGAATGAAATATGATTCTTAGATTCATCCTTAAAATATCAACATAATATGATATAAATTGAGATTATATTGATGATATCATATAATCATTTCTCTATTGAATATTAGAAATGCTTAAAATATTTGACATAGAATATATATATATATATATATATTATAGAATGTGATCATTTCACTAAAATAAGGAGAAATATAAACCTTAAATTTTTTCTAAAAAAATTCCTATCAAATTTGGAAAAATATTATCATTAAATATTTTATACACATATTTAATGGATTTTATAATGTAAATAATGGTCATGATTGTTGGAAAATTCCTTAATTCTACAAACATCAAAACATATATTTTTAACACTTTACTAAATGAATCTAAAAAACATGTATTGGAAAAAAAATAAATTTATTTTGATCAATTATAAATCATTTAAAATGTATTGAAAATAAACATTATAAAAATTTAATTAAAAGGGTAAAACATTGAAAAATTATATTGAAAAACATTTACATTGATGGAAATGTTTTTTAAATGTATTTTATAAATAAAAATTGACTTCCTTAAAACCCATTACCCAATAATTTTTATTGCCAATGAGAGGAAAATGGTACAATTACATCAACATTCTATATGTAACCATTGTGTAATAAAAAATTATTTATATATATGATGTATATAATATCCCTTATTTGATTTTAATGTATATATACTTAAACTAAATGACATTATAACATAAATTGTTACCACATAGGTAAATTATGAAATGTCTATAAAAAAATAATTTATGAGAAAATATAATACCATGAATATGGAGATATTCATAAAATAATATATAATAGGGGTATTATATACATATAGTATAAGAACCAATTGGTTCATAACATGATTCATGACTCAATGAAACAATACTGGTCGAAGAAAAATTAACTCATGTCTTGAAAATATTTGAACAAACTCTTAGGCTCATGTATAATAAATTTACATTTATTGTTGAACAATCACAATACCAAATTAATTTTGATATTACTATATATATTTCCATTATTGTTTGTAATTATCCATATTTTTAGAATTTGTCACTAAAATAAATATTACATTGAAAAAAATTCATTTTTCATTCCTTTTTTAGTTAGACGATTCTAGTTATTACACTAAGAAAATAATTTAATAATGTTAATAATAACAAAAAATCATACGTATAATATTTTTGATTATATACAATTTTAGTACTAGCCACATAGGTTTGTGATGAATAATACCTTTCATCACATTTTGGAGATAATAGTTAGTATGTATGCACATAATATTCTTTCTATTTACCAATTTTTTTAATCAATGAATGTTATTTATCAATTTACCATTATTGAATAATTATTATATATTAAATATAATAATCATTATATAAAATATACATCAAATCATAAATTTAAATTGGTAATGAAAATTCAATCACGTATTTTCACAGAGGTGGTAGGATACTTTTATAAACAAGTGAAATTATAATTAAATAAAAGATTATAGGGGAAAAAACTTGGCAATAAGTAATATTGAATAAAAAATTTATATTTCATAAAAAAGTATATCTAATAAATATATATTTATATATCCATTTATAATAGATTTTAGTGAAAAAATACCGTTTCATGAAGGTGGAAGCCCATGTAGCGACTCGGGTTTCAGCCTTGTCAGACTTTGGAATATTTCTATGAATAATTCCAGAGTTAGGTACGAAGATGGCGTGCGATTCTGAGGCCCGGTGTGCCTGGAATTATTTTTATAAAAATATTAGGTATTTTTATACCATTCACATGGAAGGGGTGTGTTAACTCCTAAACTGTAGCTCGGAACGGGATTCCGAGGTCACAGTTGCATCCAGAACATGTCGTTTACCCTAGGCGAGGGGTAAAAAATGCGGTCACAGGCCTTCTGTGGAAAACGCCCCTAGGGGAGTTTTCGTAAGATAGTTGAAAAGTTTAATTGCGAGCGTTGGCTCGAATAGCTTCTGAATGGGGTCTTGGATCACAAATCCGAGTCCACCGTTGCATTCAGAAGAATGCGTTTACCATATGTGCGACCTTCCTTTTGTCTGCATCGGGCACCGGGTGGAGGTGCATCGGGAGCCAGAGATATTTAAAAAATATATATCTTCTTATCCCCCCCCACTTTGTTGGATGTGTCATGCATAGAGGAGGATTTCCTACTCCTTCCTCCTCCTCCTCCCCATCCAATGGAGAATCTGTGGCAGAATCACGTGATCAAGGTGACATCGAGCTAGGATTTCAACGGAGGACCTTCCAGGATCGTGCAATGAAAGCTTTGGAGCACGGACCGTTGGCATTTTTCCTATGAGGTAGGCGGTTTGAGTTTTAAAATCCCGAATCCAATTTTTGTGTTTTTTTTCATCAAATTTTTCTATGGGTTGTGTAGTTTGGGACCCATGGTTTTTGAATCATTTTTCGGATCTGAATTTAGAGCACCAAGGTGCTCCCTATGGCTCCCGGAAGGTTTTCGGTGGAAAACCTGGTTTTCCGGAAGTTCGATTTGAGAGCCGTTTGCGGCGACACAAAGCTTGCATCGAGACGGACCTCTTGAGATTCTTGAGGGAATTTTATGAGTCATGTTTTTGGTCTGGGGCCATGAAACGGTGAAAATAATAATAATATTTTATTATATTCATCATCGGTCCACGTAACTTTTACATGAATCGTCAGATTGACAAGTCGTCCGTGGCGTTGAGACCCTGATGGTGAGGCAAAATTTTCTTGTTGGTTCCCGGGTGTTGGGGCATTTACGGAGAAATGAAACTTTCTCACTAGGAGTTCAATTTTGGCAGATGAATATTCGATGCTGTGTGTTTTTCTGCGAGGATTGAAATGGTGTGATCTGTTGGGTGTGTTTTGGGATCGAGGCATGGGCCCCACCAGGGCTGTCAGTAGTGAATAGTACCTTTTTCACCGGGTGTCTGTTTCAGACGAACGAGTAGTCAATCCTATGTGTTTTTCCAAGGGTATCACCATGGTATGATCCGCTAGATGAGTTTTCGGATCGTTGTGTGGGCCCCGCATGGGCTAGCTCCGTGGAATAGTGCATTTTTCCCCGGACATCCTTTTCGGGCGAGTAAACAGCCTATCCTATGTGTTTTTCTATGTGGATCATGATGGTGGCCTTGGTATCAGCCTTGGCGGTTCGCGGTGTGGTGCTGTTGAGGGACACTCGGGCTAGTGGCGTTTAGACTAGTAGTGGTTGAAGGTTCGTCCATGGTTCTTTCCTACGAGGTTTTTCACTACATCAGAACCATAATATAGGCTTGTGATCATCTCGATGGGATGTTTAATCTATTATAGTTGTGGCATCCCTACAGTGGTCTCGGATTGGGATCCTTTAGCATGGTTACAATAGATCGAGTTCTTGGTATCGCTGTGACCGCTTATCCACGGGCGGCGATCACCTATCTAGCAGGTTTTCCCTGTAGGGTTTGTGGCATCATTGGGAATATGATCCCCTACGCAGTGTGTCGTGCTCAGTAGGGATGTGGCATCATTGGGTATACGATCCCCTTCTCAACATGAGGTTTTCAGTAGGGTTGTGGAATCATTGGGTATACAATCCCCTACTCATCATGATGATTACAATAGGGTTGCGGTATCATTGGTTATGTGATCCCCAACTCAGTGCATGGTTTTTGAAGGGTAGCGGGATCATCAGTTCAATCCCCTATATCGCGAGTTATACCAGATAGGGTTCCGGTATTGTCATGACAAACTTTATATGGGTGATGATCCTTTATCGGAGTGACGTGATTCGGTCGAGTGCCAGATCGGGTTGTGGTATCCCCCAGTAGATCATGGGAGTGATCCACTATCTGTGAGTTGTACGAATGCCAGATCGGGCTGTGCAATCCCCCAGTGGACCCTAAGAGTGATCCCCTATCTGTGAGATCCTCGTATACTGGTATCGGTTCTGGTATCCCTAAGAATACCCTAGGAGCGATCCCCTCTCCGAGGAGTTTGTTATTCTTACAGTTTCAATGTGGTTTCCTCAGTGACGGTATCTGACGAGCATGTTCTCTTGGGTGAGTGTCTGAGAAGTTTGTGTGAAACCCGATGGATTGTATCTCTCAGAAGAGTTTCATATGGGACGACAGCGATCATGGAGTGTTCTCTCCTGGTTGTATATAGTTACTGGTGATGAGGATTGTAACTCAGTGGCTAGGTGTGGGAGTTGAGTATATCTGGATTATTCAAGGTGTATGTATGGGAAAATACCTGGATTGAGCAGACTAGTTTTATTTAGAAGAGGATGGTCACGAGATGGAGTCTCTCTCTCATCTGGGTTCCCTCTGGCTAGGATGATGAGACTATTGCCTTTCAGTTTCTTACTTTTGTTTTGGGTTTTTGGGGTTCCTACAGAATATTGTTATACTCACCCCTGCATGGGCTTTTCCCGCACTTGTTTGTGTCCTGTGCAGACCACATTCCTTAAGACAGAGTCCAAGGAGGACCCAAAGCAGGAAGAGCTTAGTAAGCGGGTTTGGCCAGGGTGTATACCGGAGCTGTGCCGAGGAGCTTACCGGTAGGTGTTCTGGCAGTGTTTTTCCTCTTTCTGAGCAGGTTGGACACTTGGCAGTTACTTTTGGTGGGATTTGATTTCCCCTTTTATACTTTAGATGTACTCTGGTTTAGATTAGATGTATGAATGAATTTTCTATCCAGTTTTTATACATCTCTAAATTGTTTCAAGGAGGTGTATGTGGGTGCATGTGTACATATACATTAGGCTAATGCCTCTCAGGTGTGTGATTGCCTACTCGGTTATAGTTTCCAGCCCCTCTCCTATTAGAGGCGGGTTTTGGGTGTCGCGGACCGAGCCCTGTTGGCTCTGGTCATGATAGTCCACATGTATGGGTGAGCAATGATTTCATTTACTCTATTATTGAAAAAGATATGAAAATTTTGTGTAACATAAAAATAATAAAATATCAAAATATTATCAAAATATATGTTTTATTATATTACATTGTTCATGAATTGTTGGATGTATGTTGAATAATATATAATCATGAAATAACTTGATTAAGTGTTGAAACTAGTCTTTTGAAATCACAATTGGGATTACACATTAATATATATACGTTGGTATTTATGTGAAACAAGGACCACTATATTTTAGGGTTTATTATAAGATAGTATTTGGGAAGAAAATTTCCAATAAAAATTGTAAACGTAGTGCAGAAAACATAGAATTTGAGGCACTATTTTAAAGAATGGTGAGTGAAACACATGTAATTAATCTAAAATTTTAAAAATTATAATTACCCTACTCTTGTACTAGAGAAAAAAAATAAAATTTCAATATGATATGATATGGAATGAATAAACATCATATAATAACAATTACAATCTGATTTTGTGACCATATAACATATTTCACCACATAATTAACATGTTACCCATTTAAAAGTGGTGATACAATTTTTATCAATGTTTCTATTCATATGGAATAATATAAAATTGAAATCCTTACTAAATTTAAACCTTATGAATTCGAATATGAAATCAATTTTTTTTGTTTTTAATTTTTATAAGATAACAAAATTAATTTTAAAATTATTATCCAAAACACAATTAATTTTTTTTAGAAAAAAAATATATTTCATCAAAATGAACATACACCGAAAATAAATAAAAATCTGATTAATAAAGATTTAATTATATTAAAATTTATCTATGATATAAATTATTAATATAAAAAAATAATAAAGAATGGTAATTTTATATAACTAAATTAAATTAATGAATTAACAATTTTTTAAAACATCTTTTCTTCCACTACTAGTGAAAAAAATAAATGTTTTAAGAAAATCAATCAGATTAATGTATTATGATTTTAAAAAAATATAATTTTGATAATAATGTAAATAAAGTTCCCAATTTGTTAAAAGTTATTTATAACATCCACACCCAATATGCAATAACCATCATTTTTCATGAAGATGTATTAATTTAGTATAAAAGTATGTTATTTTCATCTAGTTTATAAAAAAATAGATGAATTAAAAATAATTTGAATAGATATATTTTACTCATTTAATTATAATCATTTATGAGTAATTATTAATTTAATTTACTTTGATAAAAATACTTTTTCATATAAAACTAGGTTTCTAGTAAATAATTTTATAAACCATAACATGATTCTATCTTCAAATATAACTTATTGATAACAAATGTTCCACTAATTAATATTTTTTAAATTAAATACCTCTATCAGAGAAAACAAACACAGTTTCAATGTCATTGAATTACATAATATATATTGAAATACAATACATTAAATGGATTTATATTTTAACATTAAAAATGATCATATTTAAAATTAAAAATTGCCTAATTTTTTAATAGTCATTAATCTGTAATTTTTTATTTTAAATATTAAAAAATATTTTTTATAATTTATTTTTCCCAATATATTCCCACCAATATAATTAACTAGTTATAAAATACATATTTAATCATAACATTTCAATAATATATAACGATTTGTTTACACATAGTGTTTTGTGTAACGAAATATATATAACATATCAAATTTAATTATATAGAAATATGTTATAGAATAATGGGGTATTATATGGGATGTATAACTAGAGGTTGATTGTTGTTGAAACCAAATGCTGAGATAGAGGGTAGAATAATATGAGATCTCTGGAAGTGATAGAATATGATTTGGTTATTTGTATGTAATGGATGAAACTCCAAATTTATATACCTCACATATGTCATCACATGATAATTGACTTCACATCTATGAAAAATATTAAACAATTTCATTTTTATGAGGAATTTATGTATAGAATTTTTCTCCTTAAATAAATTATTTAATTTTATTGTATGGATAGTGATTTTTCTTCGAAAAATGATCATTTATTACCCATAAAAAGATATATATAATTCAAATGGTAAACAAAGAATGTAATTTTCTGAAATTTATTGGTTATGGTATAGGAAATTTAACATGATTGTGATTATCGTTCATGATGAGATTTATCTGCGTTCATTTATAAATAATATTTATCAATTTTAAAGAGAAGGTTTTATAGAATTATTCATCTCATGCACAAAATGAATTAAATTTATTATTTATATAATTAATTTTATGAAATTTTGTTTCTCTTGACAATTAGAAAAAATAGATAGTAATAGTTTCATGAATGTATTCTTCTTGAAAAATTATATCTTATTATATATAAATGATGAAAAGTATCTAGATAAAATGCATGGGACCCCTTTTATTTGGAACATAATTTATCCTTGAGATATGGATAAAACGATAGCTCAATTATCCAAATATCCATGAAATAAAAAATTTATGTAATATTTCCATATAAATATTGTAGGTAAAATAATTTAATTATAAGTTGTCACCATTCCCACATTAAATTTCAACCCATCAACATGGGAAGTCGGCAATAATCCAAAATGGTCATGACTACTGTTAAATTAATATTCCATCTATGAAGTTCAAATATGTGTTAAACAATAGTAAGTTATCCATAATATAAATTTTATATCTAGTGATGCATCAGTCATAGAATTTATTTTTCTTCTACATGTAGGTCATGGAATTATGTGGCCATCGCTTCTATGTTACTATAACAAATAAAATTGTAAAAATAACTTCTATAAATACTCTTTTTATCAACATTTATTCACTTAATAGACCAATATGAGTTGTTTTTTGAGCTCTTTCTCCATAAAAAATGATTTTTTTGTCGACACCTTAACTATTTTTTATACTATCTAGTATGATCAATGTTCATACTTTGGAATTATACACCAATCATTCATAGATGAATTCCCAGTCATCACTAATATAAAATTAACATATATATTAGTGTATTAACATTTATAAATTTTTTCATGTGATATGGTGTTCCTATGTTACATTAGATTTCATATTTTTAGGTAATCCCCACATTAATTGGTTAATGAAATGTGTTCCCACATATTGTTTGAGTAATTGAAAAATTACAAACCATGTTAAAAATTGTTTTTAAAAAAATAACATCACCTAATATGAATTATTAATATTATTAGATTTTGTATTAACCCATATTTGAAAAATAATATACACTCTTAAGGATATATTTGTTTCCAAGTTACATCAAGAAGGTTCTCATGAAATCTAATCTGCATGTATCAAACACCTTGACCTCTAATAATAGTATATCACAACCCCCTACTACCAAAGATACCAAAATAAGGGGAGCGATATTGTGACCCCTCAATTCCTACTTTCAATAGGTAAAAGGTTAGTGACTAGAGTTGTTTTTTTAACAAAACCTCATAGTGTGGGATGAAATTAACACTATTAGAGAAACAATATAGGTTTATAAGACATAAAATCTCCAAATAACACTAAAAGATAATATAAAGGTAATTTTAAAACCATAAATCAATGCATAAAAAAGTAATACTAATAAATTTGTAATTTTTTAACTTTACAAAAAGATAATTATATTAATGGGACACCAAAATAACTCCAAAAAAACAAGGTAATGTTCAGCTTAATCCAAAAGTCCTCCTATAAACCTGAATAATTTTTATATATGTACAGTTATTATAAAAATATAACTCAAAATGAAAATAAATGTGACCTAATGATAAATTTTGATATAATCATGCTAATTCACTAGTGAAGAAAGAACTGAACAAAAAAACCTATACAGGATATCAAACCAAAATGAGCCTTGTGATTGATTTCTCAACAAATCAAGAATCGTATATAAAAACATTGCATCGTTATCATAATAATGAAAGGTGATCTACTGCATCATAGCCACTGTTTTCCAAATATCATGCCCTAAAATTGAACATCACGTGATACCATCCCCTCCTCACAAAACCCATCACATTGTATTTCATACCACTTATAGACACCTAGAACCTGGGAGTTCACATCATGCCACATCCTATAATTAGAAACATGGGCATCCACATAACATCACATCCAACTACTAGACACATGGCCCATTAAAATAAATTACATCACAATCATAACCAGGGATAAATGAAATCATTAAAATAAAAGACGTAAACCAAATTACCTCTTACATCCATGAATTACCCCACCAAATATCACATCACACCACATAATAAAATTCTCATTGAATCCTTGGCCATCACATCACATTCCTCCCAAACAAAACAGGGCTATAAAATCATTTTGGGTAATCTCCAACACCTAATCATATCACTTCTACTTGGTAATCCCTAGCACCAAACCATATCACTACTAATGAAGGAAGAGTTTGTTATATGGGTTAGAAAACTGTATTTACCACCACCATCTTGATGTTGGGGAAAACACTATAAAAAAATTGATAGTTGTGAATGTTATCCAACATGGGTGTGAGCATATAATATATATTAAAAATACATGGTATATAGATAAAACACAATACACCAACTATGGGTTTACATTAATTAAACTATATCTCACCACATCAACTCCATTATACCACACATAAACCATCAAAACTACTTCTACCACAATATTCTATATAGTACAGAACCGCCACACAAATGAAACAACATTCCACATTCTACGTACATGTTTTTATTATTTTATTCTTTATCCATACCAATTTAGATTACACTACTCATTAATTATTAAATTATTTTATTATATTTATCATATACCATATTTTCAAGCCATATTTTTTTTATCATCACAATTTCTCATATGGATAAACAAGAAACTAACAAAAAAATTACATACAACAACTGACATGACTCACATAAACATTTCCATGACACCACACATCCCCCATCACTGCTGAAACACATTTCCCAAGTTATGTGACCCCATTAACAACTCATCGAATCCTTCATGAAATGATATCACTACATACAAGCAAAATGAAACAATTCTATAAAAACTAGAGCTTATATATTTTTCCACAACCATTACAACACAACCATTGTTCCACAACGTCATTGCAACACATCACACTACATCCCACATCACATTAATTCTTACTAAGAAATACATCACTTCCAAATATACTAAACAACCCATCTAGTCACTAAATTATCTTCAAAATAACCCAGACCGTGTAGGGAAACATACTAAGAAAAAATATATATAAAAGAACAAAAACATTCATCCTAATTATTCTAGTGAATTATCACAATAAATTTTTATTTCAAATATATATTATTAAATAAAGTTTATTATATGGGAGGAAATATTATTATCCAAATATAACTTATTTTACCATTTAATATGGGTTCAATTACAAAAACAAAAAATTAAGGGGCCTCATAGTATAACTTATAGATTCCTAATAGGTCTTCAAAATATATCTAATTTTAGAATTGGGAAAATGAATTCATAAATATATTGTTAACATATAATAAAAAAGTAAGGAATCATAAGAAAACCCATTACCAATTAGATTCAATTTTTAAATTTACTATGTGATTATACTGAACATTAGTAAACATCCAACTATTTAAAAACTCATCATTATTTCACATATCACACAAAAATTATGAGAATGAGCTTCTCATACCTCATGTAATCTTTTTGATCTTACTACACACCATATAGAATGGAAAAATATCCTATAAACCAAAAATGAACAGGGAATCCCTTAATGTAGCTACACTATAGTAAATGGTTTTCAAAAGCACATCCCTTAAAAATTCCAAACCTAGACAACAACACCTCACTCTATATCCATAGAAAGATATAAATAATCCCATGGGAAGCTGTGGTGAAGTTTTTGAGAATCACCAACAAGAACCCACTAAAACCTAATGATATATGAAATGGATATGAGGGATGCAATATCATTGAAAAACATCAAGGGTTTTCCATAAATGAGAGGGAGGGTGGTAAAACCAAATGAAAAGATTTCAACTGAATGAGTTGTAAAATTACCTAGAACAAGACACATTAATCTCATATAACCCATTCAGAATGTCCATCCCCATAATTCCAAATGTCAAAATATATCATTTCACCTCAACCTTTATATAATAAATTTACTGAATTAGTCTTTCACGATGTGAGTATATTTCACAATGAACACCTCAACCAAACACAAGTTCTGAATTCACTAACTATAAATTTCAAAAATAATTATCTCAATATGTAAATTTGATTCAAATCATGGACCGCCACATGCATTACTCCAACATTACCTGATCGACTAATCCATTTGACCTCCTATGAATACCTCCAATTACCCACATAATAACGTAGCAGATCGAGATTCTATGAAATGGTACATTAGATTCCTCTCAAACAATTCTCATCCTTGAGAATAAAAACTGACCCATGGAAAGAATGAGGTCCAAACAACCACCCATTAAGATACCTCTCTTGGGTATTGGTATGCATTAAATTCTATTAATAATTACACATACCAATTTGAAATACCCAAAATACATGTAACATTACCACATCACCACACAACCTCATTATCACCTCTCTGATGCACAACACCACATACTATGACACCAACCACAAACCACAATACGTCAACTTAATCATACTGACCTCGACACATCCTAAACTGACATATTCAACAATTAACACACAAAAAGACACAATACCAATCAAATAAATCATGAAATTTTATATTGTATGTCATGTAACAATCAGCACTAGGAGGCACTGACACACCCATAATAGATTGATCAGATCTTTTTATAATGCATCTCTAATATGATTTAGGCCCTACCCTTTTAAAATATCAATGATTTTATCATGAATCACACATTAAGTGAAGTGATATACTTTTAACTATAACATAGCCAAAACATCACATAATCAAAAACATAATAGAACCATGAAAACCAAAAACAAAATTGTAGGTATTGGACACATATATGCATCTCTAGCTCCCATGTACTCTTTTACAAGACACTATTCATCTATAACATATGAACCAAAAGGATGGTCCATCCATTATGAACATTCTCAATAAGTTAATGGATATTTAATGGCTACTTCATGATCTTCTCATCACCCCCAAAATTAAACTCTCCTCAATCCATAATGTGGGAGTAATCATGATGACCCCAAAAAATGATGAGACCCTTGGAAGACGTCAATGATCCCCTCAATCCATAGTTCAAATTCCAACCAATATTATACCTCTTGAACATTCCCCCAACACCAAAAATTCCCCATTAAATATTATGGAATGCTTAATCTATTACCAAACCTCACATCAACATGTAGAGGGGAGACACTCAATAACATAGAGCCTCCATCCTCACACTATATGTGTCTTCACCTAGTATTAGTGTAGGAAAATTTAACATCATGTTTCATCCTATTCATTTACCAATACAAGTGGATCTTCTGAGTCATGCTCTACAACAACCCATGACAATGAATTACTGACTCCCCATCCTTCTTCCAACACAATGAAGATGAACATCATCATTCATTATTCATATCAAATAGATCCATGCCAATGGGTTGGAGATAGCTATTGTTGTACTCAATGTTGAACAATGGTAGAAGACATTCCCCTGATCATCCAAGGACTAAGACATAATACCTCATCATTTCCTCTAGCATATGGATGTTCCACTCCAACTTCCTATCATGTTTTGCATTGAAATCAGTGCTAAATAGAATTTGGGAGAAAAAATCATGCTTAAATCCGAACTAGTCATATCAGGTAAAACAAAAATAATAATCAACGGTGATAGTCCTCAGTACCATTTGAATCTTATCCACATCATCCACATACCACCTATCCAAAAAAATCTATGGTACATGACTCAAAAATCTCTAGAAAGTGAGACAGTTTCATCAGTTGGCCCACCACAACTCAAAATGATTCTCATTATCTCTAGGACCTATGTTATCGTATGAATAATTCCATCTATATGACCTCTTATTTCTACTGGATAACACACAAGTCTTGAAAAAAACCACCTAGAACACATTTCTACAATTTCACCTACTAAAATAACAAATTTCCAAATACTCATCCATTGAAATATTCATTACTAGATACCAAAGATATATCCTCACAAAAGAATGTATATTTGTCACACAATCATGTAATATTATGTGTGAGAAGTTAAACTCAAAGAGAAAACCCACATTCTTTTCCTATAGGAAAAATAACCTCCAATGAAACAACACCTGATTCCAGCCATCCTCTGACCACCCCTTTAGTGTTTCTCAAATCCCACAAGATTAGACATCACCTAATTCTCTAATTCTCCCCCATCAAGTCTCATTAACCTAATAAATCAAATATGACTCCACTATCATCAGATATAGGAAATTTTTTCCATTTATCTATCTGATACCATGATGTATTATTGTATACTCCTCTATCCCTCTCCAAAAATCTAAAGACTCCCAAGACACATCTCCTCGGTACATATGACTCAATATATCAACAACTACATTACCCATACATGTTGTGTTTGATATATCAATAGATTAATTATGTGTACAATTCATCAACCTTAGATAATGAAAATTCAGAATATGATGATATAATATATGCCTCAATATCTTAGGATCTATGAAAGACACAAAGAGATCCACAGTGAGGTATTGGTACCACAAATTTAACAAAAACACAATGGCCACTGACTAGAGATAATGGGTGACATTGTTATAACATGAGGGAAAAACATACTAGACACATATGATATCACTAATCCCTTATAATTCAACATGTATATGAAGAAAAAATGAGATGCATCATAGAGAACCTCATACTACACAACATATTCCCGAAAATGATGCATTACTACACTAAAAAACATATCCTTCAGGTAACTGAATGATAATTGCAACCGATAAGTAAAAAAAATGACATAAAATTCATAGTTAATGATATTATAATCTATTCAAGTTGAGATAAAAAATATAGAAAACTTTAATTATGGGTCATGATATATAAGAAACTAAAAAGAACAACCACCTTCTTGGGGGATACCAAAAAAAACTCCATCTCCCTTCAACTGGTCTTCTCTCACACCCAACATAGAAAACACTTTCCCAAGTAAACACCACTCTCTTGTTTATAATTAACTCTTGTAAAACATTCCATATTGCAGGTGGTGTTTATGGGCCTATAAAACATCTCTAAAATTACTCCACTTATGAAATATTGTAGATCATCCAACCATAATTGAATACATTAACGAACCTATTCAGTAACTCCTTGAAAATGACATTTGTATTCCCCATGAACATGGATATTGTGTTTGTAAATCAAAACTTCATGGCCACAAACTAAATGTGTTTGTATCTAAATTTTATGGAAGCCTTCTTAGTGTTCCTTTTTTAGAAATCAAATTCTGTAATATATACTACTGATCGATATTAGAAAATAAGATTTATCATTTAAACACACCAAATAGTGTATCAATATTTGGAAGTGGGTAACATTTCTTATCCATCAACTAAATCAAGCCATAGTATTCAATAAACAAACACAGACTACATTCTGTATTCTCGGATAATAGTACTCAAGCATACCATGGCTACAACATAGGTTATATGAAACCCTACTACATCAGATTAACCACTTGTATACACAACTCATCCAACTCTATAGGGCCGATTCGATAAGAACAAAATAAATTGGAGATCCACCCATCTATATTACTGTCCCAATCACAACACTTCATCTGGGAGGTAGGGTAATTAAATATTTTTGGAGAAATCTAGGAAATATTAAAAAAACTATGTAACACCATGAACCTCATATTATACTAGAATCCATGGGTTCTATAATGAAATAGGCTCCACTTTCAAACCAAAAAACTGATAACATTATTTTCTCATGAAATCCACTCATTGGCCGTCCACATGGGAGAAATAATCTCTTATTCAAATGATGGAAATTGATTCAAAAAAAGAATATATAAAATCCATGAAATGGATAATATCATATGGGAATATATGTTTCATGAATAAGTGTCTCAATTTCTATTTCTACCCATATCCAAACTACATATTCGACAGAAATAAAACAATGAAGTTTGACCACCAAATTATGTAGATAATAGAAGGGTATGTAAAATTAACTTCAGATAGTGTCTCAAATAATTGACTAATGTAGGAGAAATAATGGATTGTGAGGATATTAATTCCAATAATGAACTTGCTAGGGTTGATGGTAAACTAATCGTACATAGAAAAACTCGTGAATCTACTTGCACTATTACCTCAAATGTGGGTATCTAAATAGATCTATCACTTGTACCTATCTACTGTTTACCTACATGAACATGTTTAAATTTTTTCTCTACTAGAGAGGACCACGATGTGGGTTCTGTGTTACAACTCAACATTCCCACAATTTTTCAAAATACCAGGATGTACCTATAATTAAAAATGCCTTCTATAGAACTATTACTACTGAAAATGTTCCTTACTGTCTATACGAAACTTGCCTCCCTGAGTGGAAAGGCACTGAGTTTGATGGTTCCTATGTCCCTAAATAAATACAACCCCATTATTTGAAATCCTCATAAGGAACTCATAAAAATGTTTCCCTAACTGATGCTGAATAAATTACCATTCATAGTTACCACTGAACAGAACCCTAAAATCTTGAACATCCTTAGCCCACTTACGAAATATCATCTGTTTATAACACCCTAATGTCCACTTTATCAAGGATCAAATCCAAATAACATCATCGACATGAAAAAAAACCAAATTCTTCTACAACTCTCGATATTTTAGAGGAATTAAATGGATGATAACATTCTTGATCACTAAGAGAATAGATAATTCCCGACATTAAACTATGGACTTCGCTTCTAAAAATATATGGTAAAAGAACCTTGTGTATATATAAATAATCCCAAGATGCCATGAAATTAGACTCATATACTAATGGGAGAGTAGCTCCTACCTCATGGCTTGCCTCATCACCATGGAAAGGATTACTAACACAAACTCCATTAGAATTTTAGGACACAACACACTTACCACCTTAGGGTCACCATGAAACAACATCCACCACTGATGCAAAAATCCTTGGACCTGACTCTCTTCCACTATATCATTGAACATAGTGTTTGTGCAGATCAAACAAAAAGTGATCTAGAGCTCCTCTTACTAGTACACAATCTCTATATAAAAAATTAGCCCCTCATACACACCCAATCTATTCCACTGAAATGAAGGCCAGGTATACTTCCATTCCATGTCCTCCACGATCTGGCTAACCATCCCTCGATCAACTGGTTCATCATACTAAACCACAACTGCCTTAGAAACATGAAAATGATGAACATGAGTCATTTCTGAAAGGAAAGGAGAATATTATAATCATATTAACATGTTATATTATCAAATTATATTTATTTATTCATTTATTATCCCATAACATTCCATTTCCAACACAGTCACAAAAATTAATGACTCATTTACATATCCAAGGTAATTACCTCACAAACATTTCCAACTCACATTGTTATTGAATATTCTTAGAGTTAGTGGAAAATATCATGGGGGCCATAAAATACCATGTACTAGCTTCTTCTCTAGACTATATCATAAACCATGTTCAATGTGTAATGATTTTATACCAACTAATGAAAACTATAAAGTTCCATACCCCCAAAATCATTCTATATCCCACTCAAAGCCTTTGGTATCACTTTATAATGAAACCCTCCAACATGTGTTTCCACTAATAGGGGAGAGAGATAGTGACCCCATAATCCTGACCTCTAGTTGGCGCCAGGATAGAAACTCACACTAATGGTAAAAAAAATCATTGTTTGGGAGGAATTAGCATATATAAAATAAAAAAGATCAGGATATATATTGATGAATCTCAAAAAAAAGCTACAACAGAAAATATAAATGTAAACCAAAATCCACTACTCAATGCATGACTAAATTAGAACATCAAAATATGAATGTCTCAAAATATATGAAAATAAAAATCTATATTAGAGACATAAAATAAACTGAAACCCAATAAAAAATTTCAATCTCAGCTCTAATATCCTCCTAGAAACCAAATTTTTTTTATATATGTAGGGTGTTAATAAAAAGTATTCTCAGAAGGGACATAACCCAGGCATTCAATGCAAATGTGAAAATAGTATGTAAATTCACCAGTGATCATACACCAGAAAAAAGAAGCACATATACAGTGAATCTAAAAAACCCATCATCACTCCGAATCTCTCCCCAAATTACACTTCCATTATAATAATTAAGTGTTCAGATCATAATAAACAACGTCTCCCGAATATAAAATCTCTAGTAATTTTCAACTCTCACAACGAATGGTAGAACATTTTATTATCTATTCCCTTCATCAAATACCATGTCACAACACATAATATACTTCCCATAAACACTTGAGCTATGAAATAAAATCACAACACAACTAGAACCTATGTAAAAAGGTATCGTGAATGTGTATAAATAAAAAATATTCCATCTACCAACAATTTATGATCCCTACAACATATCACATCACAACACATGATGTCTCGACTGCTGAAACGTGCACGAACACAATAGTTCATTCATGAAGACACATAGGCCATCATATTAGTACTAGGAAATATCCAAAACCAAACCAAAGCATCAGTAATAGGTAATATATAACACTAACCCATATATATGAGGCCAAATGATTTATTGAGGATTAAGTTTTTTTCAATTAATTAAGATGATGAAAATTCATTGAATATAAATTTGAAGATTTCCAAGATGGTGAATAGTTAATTGAACGTGTTTCATTTAATGAATGAGTTGATAAAATTTTTACAATAGTTAATGAAGTATAAATAAATAAGAAAATACCATTCATGGGAAGGATTTAATGTGATCTTTTTAGATGAATCCATGCAAGGGGGAATTTAAATTATTTAGCCTAGTTTATGTGGTTTGTATTTTAAATATTTGTGAATATTTTTTTTATGAATGTTTTTTAAAAGAAAAAATATCCACTATGAATCTATCTAAGGAGAGTAGCAACCCAAGATCATATATGATTGGCCCTTAGCTATCCATCTTGAAGACATAGCCGAGGTAGTGCAAGGGAATGCCTACATGGCGTAGAGATGTGGAAGATTTACAATATGTGAAGTAGAATGGAGGTGTTTGTGGGTGCAAGAATACACACAAACTAAATGGTAGGCGTAATACCAGAGAGTGAAATTAAAATTCTGGTGATGGGTAGTCACAACTAGTATTATAATGGAAAGACCATGTTTGGACTGTTTTAATGTGGGAACCAATTTTTTTGTTCCATATAAATCATATTCATTTGATCAATTTTATAATTTTATCTTAGCCATTAGCTTAATAAGCCATGCTCTAACACCATACAATCCATTTGATGAGAATCTAGAGATGGCTAATTAGGTGATTTAATTCATCTTCATCTACAATCCCCAACCACGAGTATCATTTTCATCGATCCTTTATTCCTGAAGAACAATGTCTCGATCGAAGTCATTAGATCATCGTCTTAGTGTTTTGATTAACTAAATATTATCAAAATATTTTATTCAATTTTTTTTAATAAAATTATTAATTTTTTTGGATATAATAATTTCTTAATTTTTAATTTTTTTAGATGAAGATATTAAAAATCACAAAACTGTTGTGGTGGAAAAAAACTAGGTTTGTGGAAGTAATTCTCATAGGTTCTATATCATTATTAATTTCCTATAAATATAGATTCTGATAATCATTAGAAGGTTTCACTGATAATTTTGATAAGCTCTTGTTTATAGAGAAATAAAGCTCCATGACAGTCTCACTCACAATGGTTGTCAGGCTTATTCTATTTGAACATTTGAGAAGAGTACATACAAGTGTTGGACATGTGTTTTTTACTCTCGAATAGATTCATGATAAAATGGTTCTATGGATTAATCATGATAGCATCATCATATTAAATCTTTCTTATGTGATGGGCTTGTGGAACCACATACATTGTATAATTATGCTACAACTTGGGAACAAGAACTTGTGCACCTAAACTATTTGGATTAAACAATTGACATGTTATTTCTCATGAATTACTAAGTTGTATTTTTTCTTCTACATAAATACATATAGGAAGTTATGTGAATATTGTGTATGTGTGAATACCAGTTCCATGAAGGAGTTGTGTACAACGGTAGTTCAGTGTATAAAGACAAAAATTACACTCATAAGATCTGAGGCATACACCATGGTGTTTGATGTGTTAAGGGGACAATTATTGTAGAATTACCAAAACGTATAAAAATTGTGCAACTAAAAAGTGAGAAAAAATAACATTATGCGTAAAATGAAAATTGATGCGGTAGTGCATGGATTTTAGGAAAAATGTATACACAAAGGTAGTGCATGTGATTTGATCATGCATGTTAATGATTAAACCTATTTTAACATTAACTGTTGATGCATGAGGTAAATTTCAAGCACATGAAATAATTCATGCATAATTTTATACATTCATGAATTTTTGCTAATGCGTGATGTTTGAAGAAGTTGTCCTAAAATTTATATTCCTTAATCAGAATGTTGTGTCTTGAGACTGATTCCTGGAAAGTATTTCTATCAGTGATTCAAAAGTATTTTTGTTTTTGATATTTCATTGTTTAGTGAATATGGGTCTTTAGTAGAAGAAGTAATTTCCCTGGAAGTGTTGTACTAAGGTAGCTGACCACCTAAAGGTGATGAGAATTTATTAAGAAAGACCAGTAGTTGGAAAGAAGTTCATGGATTTTACCAGGGTCAGTTTCATCCAAAATGATCTAGGATTAATATTATAAATTCATCATATCAGTTTATCAAATATTGTGTGAATCATGATTTTGAAGTCATTTGTGGGACTATGAAGTAGTGTAAGTCTCCATCAGGACCGTGGAGCAGGCTGTTGGGATGATGACAACACTATGCCATGTAGAATAAATATCCTCTTGTGGGAATTAGGAGTCACTAGTGTAGTTGGGAACATGTAAACACTGATTGGACTATATAGTGAAACATTTAGGGACACAATATTAATGGGAAAGGTACCATCCCTAGTAATAACCATCTAAAATTAGTGAAAAAACATTAAATACGGGAAATTTAATGTTGAATCATGGCCAAAGGTCTTTTTACTGAACCTTTTAAAAATATAATGTGTTGTGTTTTCATTTATATTATGAATTCTATACAATATCACCTCATTCAAAAAGATAATAGAGGTTTTATTGGGTTTAATAAAAGAATATAATTTGAAAAAAACAACTCTAACACAATTAACCCCCCTCACAGTGTGACTGGATGATCCTTTGGACACTTCAATTAGAATTAGAGGATGAGGCTCCTTTGATTCGATCTACTAAACATGTCCATTTTTTTAGAATCATATGAAGTGTATATTCGAGTTTGAAGAAAATTTAAAAGAGAACTATATGGAAATTCTTATTGCTACAACTAATGTTATAAATGAGTATGTTTTAATTATGTCCAAGAAAATAAATCATACATGAGTAGATAAAAGATGAAGAATAATTCAAAGATGGATGAAAATAAAATTGAGGAAACGATTTGAGTAAAGTGTTTATCATTAGACTAAAGTATATAATAATATTTTTCATGGAACTTCGTGATAGAAATTTACAATTAGAAGAAGAGTAAAATTATATGGGAAAAGATTTGACTAAAGTGTTTATAATTGAGGAAACTCTGACAATACAATTGATTAAAAAGTAACAAAAATATATATATTCTCAATGAATGATATTATTTATCTATTTAATCATTATAATTTCATGTCTGTGAGTGAAATTTTTGGAATTATTTTATGAGAAGTTATCCATGAACTTGATAATTTTTGTAATGTCCTTATAAATGCTTAAGATGCATAACTAATTGAAAAAGAAGAAGTAATAAAAGATCTCTAAAATTTTATACTAATGAAAAATCAAATGGATGAAGACTAGATTCATAATATGATGTTCTAGTAGGATAAATTCATGAAATTTGGGGAATATAAGAATAATAATCTCACATTAAAGTTTCTTGAACATGAAATTAAACTATGAAATTTGGAAGATACATAATTTGAAACGTCCCAAATATTGGGAACAGAATTATTTTAATGGATTCATCTGGAAAGATTACTATTTCATAGATTAATCAAACTAGTGGTAAGAAAGTTCTGAGATCACATAATGATAAATCTACTATTGGGTCATTGAATCTGTTCTCCCTTTTCCTAATAAAATTTTGTGTAGTAATTTTGATTTGAATAATAGGGTATACATAACATTAAACTCTATAAAAAATGGTTATATAAAAATTATTGTCCCCTAATGAAATAACTGAAGATGAAATGTGCAACCCAAAATAAAAAAAATTTAAAAGACAATCAGAATGTTCTACAGAAGTTGAAATTAAAATTTGTGGGTTACTATTTGTGTTTTTGGATGTTTATGCCTTAATAAATTAAATGTCGGCATAATATGTCATTTTATTAAAATTATAGAATGCCTAAATTTTATGGGGGAGAAAATATAGAGAGTAATTGAAACCCGCATAACTTATTAAAAATTCACTGAAGGAGTATCAGTTTATCATGAACATATATAATTACATAGAAAATTTGTATTATTAATAAAATAGATATGGTCATTGTTATGATCGGTATTGGTATGTACCAATCATGTGAAAATCTTATATTGATGTGAATATAAGACCACAATCGAAAGTGTAGGAGTTAAGAGCTGAAGTTGACATTTCAACCATATTATGTGAATAGAAGAAAAGTGTTGTTAAAAACGACTCCCATGAAGATTGTGATGTATTATGTGATGAGTGTATCACTAATGAAATGATTCTTATATTTTCCTATGAAAGGTCCCATCATTTAAAACTATGAATTGATCATAATGATTCATACATAAGAAAGAATATAAAATCAAAGAGAGAATCAATTCAGATGAAAAACAACATGATGGGTTTGGTGATTGACAAAACTAATGACGAATATGAAACATTTCTAAAAGTGGTAACATGATGAATGCTAGAGTTGTGTGTCAAAGGTGAAACATTTCTTGGAAATCAAGTAATATTATTAATGACTTTTAATGTTGTCAAAAAGAATTATTGAAGAAGAATGGTAAAGAAACTATGACTTCAAGGGTTGAGAAAAAGAAATATGCACATATAGTTAAGTCAAAAAATGTTCCTGAATAATGTTTGATCATATGGAAAAAACAATTGTAAGAGGATTTAATGTTAGAATAACCATATAAAATTGAAATTTATTTTTTTTCAAACGATAATAATCCATTTTAATCATTGAAAATTGATGGGTTGAGATACAACTCTTATCCATATTTCCCTAACTGAGGATAATTGATGAAGCACCTCATTCCTATATTTGTTGCTTTTTTTGTCCTGAAGGGAATTTAAGTTGAAGCAGTATTCTGAGGGAGACCTTAATTTATAATAGATGTCAATATATTAAATCTAAAAATATGTCCATCAAGGAAGACTATTGGGATGATGGTGTCTCTTTGCAAGATCTCAAATAATCTCAACAGTCTTTTGGAATTTACTCATCAAGAATGTCAATCACGATGAAGAATGTTTTAAGTCAATATTTTGAGGGGGAGCATATAATATCATCCACTATATATCTCAATCTGAATTGATATGTTATGAATATTAAAAGGTCTAGTATGGTATTAATATGATATTTCTAAAAACAAAATGTCTATAAAATGTACATTGAAATCTTCGATGTGTGATGGTTACATTCTCCAAAAACTGGTTGAAAAATCAATTCTAAAAAAGTTGAGTGATTTTATACATGATGAAAAATATAAAAGATAATATTAAAAGGGAAAAAGATTCCTGAAAATGAAAATTTCTAAAAAAATTATATATTTATTCTAGGGATTTATTTTGAATTAATTTGAACGAACCCTAATAAGTGGATTCAGTGATTTATATCACATGCTGGGTGTTTATTGGAAGTATTGATTTCAATGATGACCAATATTTTTTTTCTACCTAGAGCATTGATCACGTTGATAAAACGATTAATAATTTTATCTCATTGATATGATAGTAGGGATTACATATTTATCATATGAAAATCTTATTATAATTAATAGAAATAAACAATATATTTTAAGAAATTGAATTTGGAAATGATAATTCATTCCCATAATATTATATTTGGATTTATTTCTAATAAGGGGTTATAAGATGTCATTGAATTTTTAGATGAATTAGGTATTGAAAAAAAAATTCAAAGGGGGATATTGAATATTCCAAATGATCTATAGAGGATGAAAATGTCTCTTTTTAAATAAGATAAACAAATGTTAATGAATTTAAATGTGACTGTTTATATGCTGGTTAGTGGTTCTAAGAATATGTTTCATTGATTTTTTAGTATACATAATGTTTACAATAGTGTAGGATGTTAAAAAATAAATAACAACAGGCCATGATTTTGAAGGAGAATGATTTGATCTTTGTACAATAATCCATGTATGAAGGGATTTTATATTGTTTATTCTATTTTTTGTGGTTTTGATTTTAATTTTATGTGAAAATTTGTTACATTTTAGAATGTGTTGTACTTTAAAAACTATGATCCACATAGAAAACTTAGGTGAGAAGTACCAGAAGATTAGCCAATCTCAACCCTAAACTATACTTCCTGAGGATGTAGTTGAGATAGAGCAAGGTCACCATTACATAAGGTATAGTAGTGCTAGAGTGTCACTGTGTGGTGTTAAATTACTGTGGAGGTGGGTGAAATAACATCCCTGCAAGAACCGGTATGGGGTGGAACCATAGAGGGTGGTAGAATTATAATGATGGGATGTCACTAATACTATGATAAAAGAGTGGCCGTGATAGTTCTATTTCAATGTGGGGTCCAATTTTTGCACTATAAAAAGATAGTCGTCCAATCTATTTGATCATTTTATCTTTGTCATTAGATCAATCAACCACACATTACAACAATCTGATCAGTTTGATGAGCATTCTGAGGTGTCCAATCAAGGGATGGATGTCGCCTTCTTTAGCTTGCCACAGGACCAAGTAACATGATAATAGAACCAATGTATATTTTGATTAGAAGCATGATCCAAGTCCTTCGGTCATCATAAGAGTATTTTGATTATCCAAATATGAGATAAATATTTTACCCAACTTTTTTCATAATATAAGTATTAAAAAATCATGGATTTTCACAATGCAAATGTTTGATTTTTATGGTGATGGTGATATTTATAATCTCATAAGTATGGTAGTGGAAACTATATAGGTTTTATGAAATGATTCATGAAGGTTCAAGAACATTATTCATTTCCTGTAAATACTGAGAAGTATGTTCGGGAGAAGGTGTTGATTTTCATTTTGAAAAGCTCTCACTTCCAGAGAAATAAAGCACCATGAGTGTCTTGCTCACAATGTTTTCCATGATCATTATATTTCAATGAAGGAGAATATTATCCGAGAGTGTTAAAAAATGGTTTTACACGTGTGAATAGATTTTTAATGCAACAGTTCCAAAAATATGTCATGATTTTGTGATTTTATTATATCTAGCTTACATGAAGGGATTGAGGAACCATAGAGATTATATACTTACGCTGAAACTTGTGAAGAAGAACTTGTGTGCATAAATAGTTAAGAGTAAATAGTGTGCATCTTTTTTCATGAAGGAATATGGATTTATGCATTCTTCTTCATACATATGTATAATAAGTAATGTGGATACTTTATATGTGTGGATACCAATTGCTCTAATGATCAGTGTACAATGGAATTGCAGTGTATAACCAAATCATAAACTCATATAATCCTATGAAAAAACTTTTGTGTTTGTAGAGTTAAGTGGACAGTTAGTGTACAATGAATAATAAATATATACTTTGTGTGATTGATAATTGATCAAGATAACAGTGTGTATTAATATAATATTTAAGTTGTAAACCTAGAATTGTATTTACAAGGATTAGAAAAAGGTAGTGTATGTGATTTAAGTTTTCATGGTAGTTGAAAACCCATTTTTACATTACCTGAAGATGCATGTTTTAGTTTTCCTACTCATGAAATAATCTCTACATAAAGTGAGAAATCTTGTAAATTATGTTTATCATAAATATTGAAGAAGTGAAGGTGCAATTTTTATAGCATAATCATTGTTTAGTGTTATGATACTGAAGATGGGACATTATCTATATAAGTTATTTGTAACTATTTTCTCGGAGTTTCTTTCTTTTCTAAGGATGAGACATTAGTATAAGAATTAAATTCCAAAGCAGTTCTATAATGATGTATCTAACCATCAAAAGGTGATTAGAAATTATTGAGAAAGACTAGAACCAGTGCAGAGGTTCTTGGATTGCGGAAGGGATAGTTTGATCTAGCCGGCTCATGGAGGAAGATTATAAAATTTTAATATTCGTTGATCAAATATTCTGTGAATCCTGATTTTGAGGTCTACATTGGGACTCTTTAGAAGTGGATGTCTATAGTGGGACTCTAGAGCAGGGTTGTGGGAAGATGGTAACACTATGAGATGTATCTTAATCTTTCTATGGGACTCAAGAGTCACTAGTGAAGTTGGGAACTTGTAAAATCTAGTGGGAATCATGAGTGGAACACCGGGGGATTCATTATTGAAGGGAATGGGACTTTTCGGGGTTCCAACCATCTTTATATAGGGAAGTATTTGTAACCTAGGATAATTAACATTTTCAACTAGGGAATTTTCCTTTGTACTGAACCCTGTAAAATAACAAGTGTTGTGTTTTCATTTACATTATAAATTTCATACATTATCCACACATCCTAATATTTGACAGAGGATTGATGTTGTTTAGGAAAAGGATATAATATGATAAAAACATGTCACAGCTGATTCACACCCTCTCAGTGTGACTTCTTGATCTTTGGACACTTCTGGTATCACCACAGCTGATGTAATAGAGTGGAGGGGTATCCATGCATCTGTATCCACACCATAATTGATGTAAAAAAACCCCTATAACTAAACACCTCTGATCATTTTTATGGTTATCCACCACAAGAGGGGATCCTATAAAATAACATAAACTTACTTGGTTTATATATTTCTCATAATATACAACAAGTGTAGGTTTCGGGCACAACGGATGTGCATTGGTGGGTTTACCCAACTTTAATTTTAACGTTAAATGACATTTAATCTGAGATCCTTTAGGATATAAAATGCTGGATCATTGGAATAAAACGAAGAACAGAAAAAGAAAAGAAGAGTCCCGAAAAACGCGATATTGGATCATCATATGTTGGTTATAATTAATTTAATTAGTTCATAAGAATTACCTCGATGAAATTCCTTCTTCATTGATGTCTCTGGTCACGATCTTGTAATCCGTCATTGCGTCATTAAATCCAAGAATATGATTCCTCTAGTGGTCATCCATGCCTGCTCCACGTATCTCTGGACATCACCGAAGGTAACTCCAGGTGCTAACACAGAAGATCCTTCACTTGCGATGTCCGTCTTCTTTTTCCTTGATCCGGTGGAGGATCTTGCTTTCGTAAAATGAAAGCGTTCTTGGTGGAAATGGAATTCTCTCTTGGCTTGAGATTATTTCCAATATTTTGTGTACAACCAAAAATGGCTCACAATTATGAGAATAATGTAATTTGGATTTATAATACTTAGAATAATAAAATGAATTAATTTCCCAAAAGCATTTAATTATTTCATTTAATTCTTAGTAATACCCCATGTCTTAATAATGACAGTTGACCATAATTATTACTTTACATGCATCCAATGTATCACATTTAATATCATTCAATTAAATAAACAATATTTTCTCTCGAATCTCGAAAAAACAAACTACATGGCGTGTATGTATAAACATACACCGCATGTACTTTTATTTTTCCAGTTTTATTTATTTTCCTCCACCTCATTTATTAGACCTTGAGTAATAGCTATTTATTTCATAAATAAATGTAACTACATTAATCGCTAATAAATACATATTATTTCGACCACAATATATTCTCTCGAATAACTAGTGTCGAAATAAATTAAATCAGACATCCTTGAATAATTATTAAACCACAATCGGGAAAAATCATTATTCAACTTGTTAAATTAATATTTAACTGAGATACATGGGCACACTTAGTGTGTGACCATCTAGGCGTTTTTCTCAGTGGCATTAGGCTGAGCCTGACTAATGTCCAAGGTTTTCATCTATCAACATGCCAAGGCACCCATAGAAAAATAATTTAATGCCACAATGACGTATCACTTCCTACAAATGCGGACCATGTAATATAATCCCTTTGTCTTGATATCTCCAATCAAGTGGGTAGCATCCTAGTTCCATTAACCAATGTGCTCGATTATTCTTTCTTTGACTTCACGAAATTAAACTCGCACATACCTTACCTTGGCCATGGATTTATTTAGGCTGTATCAATTCCATCAAATGGCCTGAGATATCTACATATGTTATGGAACAGAAGGGAAAAATCCTTTCTCGTATTATCTATTAACGCAGTATTACTCGTGATGCACCCAACGTATCCTACCATACTGCGAACAGTGTGTCATCACAGTTTTAGTCAATACATATAAGTGCGTGAGTTGTAATACCCATTAATAAAAATCATAATGTCTAAGGACCAATACACACGTCTACAGATAGGAACATCCAATGACACTATGAAATGTGGATTTCCAACTGGAGGGTCTCATTCTCATAATATCCTCCATGATATTACCAAGGGCGGAATCCATGAGAAGGTTCCTCAAATTTTTATGGGTCCTCACCCCAAATGAACTTTATTATTTTTGTCCCTCAAATAATATCATCCAGCCATAGAACATATATTCAAGAACAGTGTTTTGGCACTTCCGAGTTCTCATCATAGCAAGGATCCGATATGACCCATTAATGAAATAGTTGTCCTTAGGAAAATATCACATGAATTGTGATGAAGAAGTACAATCAAGATGTGATAAGGATTTTATTAATGAATTGTAACACCCCGAGCTTCCACGATACGCTTCTCATTCAATAATACAATAGCTTGCATTGTACGCAACTTCGAGTTCTAAAACATCGCGACAAATCAAACTAGCCGTTATGAATAGTAATAACCACTTTTTAAAATTATAGAAATTTTATATTTCAAAATGGACTTCATTTTTGTATTCGTAATATCGAAATTAGCCTATGTTGAATTTTTGGTATTTTTCTGAGAACTTCTAATTTTTTATGAATAGTGAAAAATACATAAAAACAACTTTTTTAATCAAAATAATTTATACAGATAAATTATACTATTTAGTGGTTTTAAGGTATAATTAGAAAATATTTTTACCATTTTATCCAATGGTGGTCATTAGAATTAATTTAACATTGAAATTGGACATAAACAATTGCCAAACTTTTGATATAAATTGTTTCTTAAAAACACGCTATTTGTTGTAACAGCGGGAATTAATTATGAAATTAATTAATACAACTTATATGTTTGGAATTTTGTAAAATAGACATCATTTTTGAATTCGGAATATCAATTATAGCTTAGGGTGAAATTTTGGCCTTATTCTGAAAAACTTCAATTTTTGATGAATAGTGAAACCACTAAGTGGTAGTTAAATAACTGATTTTTCGTTTAAATGAAATATTACAACTTCTGTGATTTGATTTTCAAAAATCCGACATACATGGTTGTCATTAAGAAGTAAAATGTGGTTCAATGAGATTATAATAATTTTTTGGTGAATAGTAACTTATTAAGCTCTTAATCGCGATTAGTGGTAATTAGTGTAGTTTAAGGTATAGATAATACTTTAATAATATTAAATGACCTAGACACATGTCCCAACCTCATTGGTTGAGTCATGGCCGACCAAGACAAGCCATGGCCTAACTTGGGGACCCCATGGATCCACTTTTGTTGGGAAATGACATAAATTAGTTTTTATTTAATGTTAAAGTGAAAATGACACTAACATAAATTGTTCTACTAAAACAATTTTTAATTGGGGTTATACAAGTCCAAATTTTGATTATAAATAGTCATTGGAAAGCTAAAAAGATTTCCTACATCATAGTATTTGTTTTATAATTTTTAGACATTAAATAAATTAATGTATTTATGACATAATAATGATGCAGCGATGACATCATTATTTGACGATTTAAATAAAATGAGAAGATAATGCAAAATCCGAGGCTTAAACTTGTCCAAAGCCTATTGGATGAAGATATTTCGAAACCTTATCACCTTAGCCTCGAATTATATAGATGTGGGACCTTTAGAATCCGAAAAGCATTTTGAAATAATGTAACATTTCATTACTTTCCAAAAGTGCCCCTCCTCTCCACTTATAAAAGGCCCCCACCTCTTCCACCTTATTCACACCATCAAGCCATTTGGCTCGGCCAACCTCTGCCCAAATACTCTCCCAACATTCCTTCCTTACTCCTAGAAACCTCACTTTGGGCAGAACTCTTCCCAAGGAAGCCTTTGGCTCAAATCAAAAAGAGTTACCCGATTTTGAGGTAATGTCTTTTATAATGTTGTTTTGTTTTATTTTTCTTCTCCAACCCCCTAAAATCTTTTTATTCATTTCTTTTGTAACAACACCAGTATCCTCAATATACTAGGATGTTGTTATAAGAAGGATTCGAGCTACACTTACACACACCTACATCCAATGGTTAAAGAACATACGGTTTCTGTGGATGGCGAATTTCTGCCTCACGAAACGATGATTGTTCAACACTCATATAACACCTTCAAAGGTGGCCATTAAGATGTCACTATTTTTATATATGATATATAATATGTTTTTGTTTTACTTATGCTTCTGTATTTCTCATTTATGGCATACTTTATGATTTCCATTATGGGTAAAACGCGATAATTTCATTTTAGGAAGTGCGGACTACCGCCCCCTCAAAGTGATTTGAATCGTTAATGCCATGTGTGGGATGTATAAAGGATGGAGTAAATGGTATTATACACTATATTATACTGGAATTATATTATACATTTATATCATTATGATTTCATTCCATTAAATATGAAATTGAAATGAAAGTAGCGTTCATGCGTACGTACGGCTTACCGTCTCCATGAACGGTGCATTTCATTTCTTACCTCTAAATGTTACGTAATATTATAAATGAATGTATATACTGTATATATATGATATATATGATATCTACATCATTAATATAATTCTGGATATAATGGATATTTCACCACATGAACAACTTATAATTATAAGAAGTTTATTGTTGACTCATGTACCAAAGGTCGACAAAACGACCGTTATTAACTTAAATAATTACATAATGTTCATATCATTGTAATAAGTGATATAATAAGGATAATGAAGTTGAAAATGGTTCTTAATAAGGTATATATTAACTCTAGTTTATTATTCAGGAGGTTAAAGAACGGTTGAGTCAAGTCAGACACGAGGTAAGGGAACTTCTTAACCCAACTTCCATTCTTTGGGTTAATCTCCTACTTTCAAATTATGTCATGATATTATATCCTATTTTTTTTATTTTTACTTTCTTTATGTGTACCTATAGTGAATACACATAATAGATCTATTTTATTTTTAAAAATGATCTTTTTAAGGACTTCGTCTCTATCCCCTTTCATTGAGGCATATTTTGGCTTTATACACAACTTTCCTTTTATACGGTGTATAAAACCCTTTGACTTTTGCATTTATTCAAAAGGAATCTTTTTTATACGAAGCATTTTACTAAACGACAAAAGGGAATGTTTTTCTTTCCGTACTTATGCGGCGACAACGACTTCTCCACCGCCGTGACCATTATTTGAGATCCGGCTTCCTCTTCAAGCCATCATTTTTTTTAATGAAAAATAAATACAAAGTTTTAACTCTCTTTTATTTTGGTATTGAAAATGGTTTTGAAAGCATTTTTATTATATCAATGTGTTGTATTTATATCTTGTGATTGAAATGTGGAAATGTTATGTTTCCTTTATGCCTGTTTTATGAGATACGATTATGTTATGGTTTATGATATGTTTAAACCTATTCATATGAGGAATGCATTGGACATAATAAGTGACGGGTGGAGCCCGCTATAGCTCCTCGATGCATCGGCAGGTCTCATGAGACAAACTAGTGTCTTGGCACAAGGCCTTGACAAAATCTTATTTGTAGTCTTGGCACGAGGCCTTGACTATGTGGTTATGATAGTCTGGCATTATGCATTCCATCATTATGAAAGTGGTTATTGATATTGCATGTGATTATTCGACCAGTAGAATATCCATGTGAAGAAGTAAATGGCATTATCTCATTTTACTTTTGCCATATTATGTTGAAGTTCATGTTTAAAAGGCTTTTGTTTTAGTTATACATTGCCTTAAATGTTAATGTTTATTTATGAAAGCTTCCGCATTATTGTTATCCTTACTGAGCATCTGAGCTCACCCCTTTCAATGTTTTAATATTTTCCAGGATGTGAAGAAGTATTTTATGAATGACCTGCAGGGATAGTCGGAAGAGGATATGAGTGTGGACTATGGAGACTTTGTTATTGTAGTTTTTCACTTTTTGATGTAATGAAAGACTTATGAATGTATCTAGTGTTTCCAAGGCTACTAAACTAATCGGTCTTTCGAGACTTGATCCTTTGTGATCATGCCAATGTTACGAAGTAATGCACCGGCTCTGGGTAGCTGGGGTCGGGGCGTTACAGTTGGTATCAGAGGCAGTTTAGTACTAACCTTGGAAGCTAGATTTAGATAAACTCTGATTAGAGCACGTAGACCTAAGATGAACTCTGAGGATTAGTATAAAAGAACTTCCTAGAATTTTGGTATTATAGAGATGTTATGACTTTTCCGAGCAATACATCCCTGTCTGGATACGAGCAGGTAGAGGCGGCTCTGGCACAGATGTACCTAGGGGTAAAACCCGAAAACACCGCTTTGAGCTAGACTCGAACGGGAACTGGTGCACGAAAACGGGCCTTGCTGCACTCTTGGTTACGACACTCCCGGGGGATATGCTTAGGATAATTCTCATTTTACTTACAAACCACTATGAAGGGTTATGAGTACATACTTCCTCAAAGAAAACATTTCTTTTTATGATTATGGATTATATCCATAAATAGTTCAATTTATGTAAAGTGTTTTACAAGTATGGAATTATGTATTTTGATTCATAAACTAATCTAGTTTATGCCGTTGTATAGAAATGGCGCCCAGTAGAAGGAATGTGAACTCCAGCGGTACGTATGATCCAAGGAGTAAGAAGGATAGTATCTTTCACGGTATTAAGCCAACATTTCGAAGGGAAATAGTCTCCCATGTGTTCTCAACATATGAAGAAATAGTATCATGTGTTAATAGGATAAGTAAAGAATTCTCTGAGTCCTATGGCTTTGAAGCGAAGCAAGAGATGAAAGGGATGGAAGAGAGAATGATGGATAAAGGGATGAGGGGAAAGAAGAATTTTCCAATATGTGGTAATTGTGGGAAGAAACATCATGGAACTTGCCTAAAGGGAATGGGAGTTTGTTATAAGTGTAGAGAAAAAGGACACAAAGTGCGTGACTGCAAGGGTAAGAAAATGGTTTCAAATGTACAATGCTTCTTCTGCAAGGATTGGGGACACTACGCAAACCAATGTCCAAATCATCAGAGCATGCCCCAAATGATGTTATTGGATAATAATCAAGTTATGATACTACCACAGATGAGGAGTAATGATTAGAGTTCTTATGTTGTTATTAAAGATTTTTTTTAATTTGAGTGTTGTATCAATGATGTACTGGTTATAATAATTATGGAGTATATAAGGATTGTACTGCAGTACTATTTCATCAAGGACTTGAGATTGTGTGGAACCAAGAAAAGTGACTCCACAGTAGGTTAAATTTTTGGAAAATATATGGTTGAGAGAAAGATAAACCATAATATGGTTTTGATACTGAGATTGTGATTTTGGAATAAGACGTGATTGATTTGGATAAATTATATTGGATATACTTAACTTCCTTGAAACTGATTGATGTTTTGTATACATTTTTGGATAGATGGAGTATATCTAGTATTCTATAAGGAATAAGGGATCATGGTAATTCAGTATGTTTAAAAAGAATACATGATGAAGGTGCTCACATGTTGTTACGTGGGATAAAGGATCTTCATTATGTTTACCTTCCTTATAAAATTTGGACTGTGAGTTGGACAGATGTATTTTGGATAACTATTAAGGTTGGAATGGATTAAGTTGAACCATGGATAGTATTGTTTAAGGTTAAAAAATTTATGAAGATTATTTTTGGAATATTATGATACTATAGTTTTAGGAAAAGGACAACCAGCAGGGTGGGGCATAACCCGTCGCGTCGGAAAAAGCTGCAGGAATCGAACCCACAATCATAGTGCGACAGGCCTTTATCTCCTACCACTAGCCTACAGGAAGTCCCCGGTTATTACAAAATAATTTTACTAATCTAAATGGTATGTGTTAACATTTGGAACCTTATACAATTAGGATAAGTATAATATTTTTGAGTTCTATTATCTTTTGAGTGAAAGATGAGTTGAAGGTTGAAACTCTAATGTCAAACACATATATATATATATACCTATCTCTTATTCAATGAATAAATTAATTCTTAAACTTTAGTAAAGGGATATTAAAACAAAAAAAATGTGTTATCCTAATAACTTATGTTTTGTTGAACTGATGATATTTTAAATCAACATAGATTGAAGGCTTTGAGGCCCTCAATTTGACAGTTGATTGTTATTGATGACCTCAATCACTCCCTACAAATATTTACGTTTTTCCTCCAATTATATGTCTCTAATTGCCACCAATGTTCTCCTTATCGAGATTATAATTTGGTGGTGACTTTCTTATTTCCATTTACCTCTTATTAAGGCTAAATTTTATTAATCTTATTTCCGATGTGGGTTTTCCACAAAGGTATTTTCCCTTTTCAACCTTTTATTTTCCAAGAAAAATTTCAAATTGCGAGGACGCAATTTATTGAAGGAGGGGAGAATGTAACACCCCGAGCTTCCACGATACGCTTCTCATTCAATAATACAATAGCTTGCATTGTACGCAACTTCGAGTTCTAAAACATCGCGACAAATCAAACTAGCCGTTATGAATAGTAATAACCACTTTTTAAAATTATAGAAATTTTATATTTCAAAATGGACTTCATTTTTGTATTCGTAATATCGAAATTAGCCTATGTTGAATTTTTGGTATTTTTCTGAGAACTTCTAATTTTTTATGAATAGTGAAAAATACATAAAAACAACTTTTTTAATCAAAATAATTTATACAGATAAATTATACTATTTAGTGGTTTTAAGGTATAATTAGAAAATATTTTTACCATTTTATCCAATGGTGGTCATTAGAATTAATTTAACATTGAAATTGGACATAAACAATTGCCAAACTTTTGATATAAATTGTTTCTTAAAAACACGCTATTTGTTGTAACAGCGGGAATTAATTATGAAATTAATTAATACAACTTATATGTTTGGAATTTTTTAAAATAGACATCATTTTTGAATTCGGAATATCAATTATAGCTTAGGGTGAAATTTTGGCCTTATTCTGAAAAACTTCAATTTTTGATGAATAGTGAAACCACTAAGTGGTAGTTAAATAACTGATTTTTCGTTTAAATGAAATATTACAACTTCTGTGATTTGATTTTCAAAAATCCGACATACATGGTTGTCATTAAGAAGTAAAATGTGGTTCAATGAGATTATAATAATTTTTTGGTGAATAGTAACTTATTAAGCTCTTAATCGCGATTAGTGGTAATTAGTGTAGTTTAAGGTATAGATAATACTTTAATAATATTAAATGACCTAGACACATGTCCCAACCTCATTGGTTGAGTCATGGCCGACCAAGACAAGCCATGGCCTAACTTGGGGACCCCATGGATCCACTTTTGTTGGGAAATGACATAAATTAGTTTTTATTTAATGTTAAAGTGAAAATGACACTAACATAAATTGTTCTACTAAAACAATTTTTAATTGGGGTTATACAAGTCCAAATTTTGATTATAAATAGTCATTGGAAAGCTAAAAAGATTTCCTACATCATAGTATTTGTTTTATAATTTTTAGACATTAAATAAATTAATGTATTTATGACATAATAATGATGCAGCGATGACATCATTATTTGACGATTTAAATAAAATGAGAAGATAATGCAAAATCCGAGGCTTACACTTGTCCAAAGCCTATTGGATGAAGATATTTCGAAACCTTATCACCTTAGCCTCGAATTATATAGATGTGGGACCTTTAGAATCCGAAAAGCATTTTGAAATAATGTAACATTTCATTACTTTCCAAAAGTGCCCCTCCTCTCCACTTATAAAAGGCCCCCACCTCTTCCACCTTATTCACACCATAAAGCCATTTGGCTCGGCCAACCTCTGCCCAAATACTCTCCCAACATTCCTTCCTTACTCCTAGAAACCTCACTTTGGGCAGAACTCTTCCCAAGGAAGCCTTTGGCTCAAATCAAAAAGAGTTACCCGATTTTGAGGTAATGTCTTTTATAATGTTGTTTTGTTTTATTTTTCTTCTCCAACCCCCTAAACTCTTTTTATTCATTTCTTTTGTAACAACACCAGTATCCTCAATATACTAGGATGTTGTTATAAGAAGGATTCGAGCTACACTTACACACACCTACATCCAATGGTTAAAGAACATACGGTTTCTGTGGATGGCGAATTTCTGCCTCACGAAACGATGATTGTTCAACACTCATATAACACCTTCAAAGGTGGCCATTAAGATGTCACTATTTTTATATATGATATATAATATGTTTTTGTTTTACTTATGCTTCTGTATTTCTCATTTATGGCATACTTTATGATTTCCATTATGGGTAAAACGCGATAATTTCATTTTAGGAAGTGCGGACTACCGCCCCCTCAAAGTGATTTGAATCGTTAATGCCATGTGTGGGATGTATAAAGGATGGAGTAAATGGTATTATACACTATATTATACTGGAATTATATTATACATTTATATCATTATGATTTCATTCCATTAAATATGAAATTGAAATGAAAGTAGCGTTCATGCGTACGTACGGCTTACCGTCTCCATGAACGGTGCATTTCATTTCTTACCTCTAAATGTTACGTAATATTATAAATGAATGTATATACTGTATATATATGATATATATGATATCTACATCATTAATATAATTCTGGATATAATGGATATTTCACCACATGAACAACTTATAA
This sequence comes from Viscum album, assembly GCA_963277665.1. Classification (NCBI taxonomy): domain Eukaryota; kingdom Viridiplantae; phylum Streptophyta; class Magnoliopsida; order Santalales; family Viscaceae; genus Viscum; species Viscum album. The sequence goes on from OY728122.1 coordinate 1,975,691,746, forward strand.
TTATAAGAAGTTTATTGTTGACTCATGTACCAAAGGTCGACAAAACGACCGTTATTAACTTAAATAATTACATAATGTTCATATCATTGTAATAAGTGATATAATAAGGATAATGAAGTTGAAAATGGTTCTTAATAAGGTATATATTAACTCTAGTTTATTATTCAGGAGGTTAAAGAACGGTTGAGTCAAGTCAGACACGAGGTAAGGGAACTTCTTAACCCAACTTCCATTCTTTGGGTTAATCTCCTACTTTCAAATTATGTCATGATATTATATCCTATTTTTTTTATTTTTACTTTCTTTATGTGTACCTATAGTGAATACACATAATAGATCTATTTTATTTTTAAAAATGATCTTTTTAAGGACTTCGTCTCTATCCCCTTTCATTGAGGCATATTTTGGCTTTATACACAACTTTCCTTTTATACGGTGTATAAAACCCTTTGACTTTTGCATTTATTCAAAAGGAATCTTTTTTATACGAAGCATTTTACTAAACGACAAAAGGGAATGTTTTTCTTTCCGTACTTATGCGGCGACAACGACTTCTCCACCGCCGTGACCATTATTTGAGATCCGGCTTCCTCTTCAAGCCATCATTTTTTTTAATGAAAAATAAATACAAAGTTTTAACTCTCTTTTATTTTGGTATTGAAAATGGTTTTGAAAGCATTTTTATTATATCAATGTGTTGTATTTATATCTTGTGATTGAAATGTGGAAATGTTATGTTTCCTTTATGCCTGTTTTATGAGATACGATTATGTTATGGTTTATGATATGTTTAAACCTATTCATATGAGGAATGCATTGGACTTAATAAGTGACGGGTGGAGCCCGCTATAGCTCCTCGATGCATCGGCAGGTCTCATGAGACAAACTAGTGTCTTGGCACAAGGCCTTGACAAAATCTTATTTGTAGTCTTGGCACGGGGCCTTGGCTATGTGGTTATGATAGTCTGGCATTATGCATTCCATCATTATGAAAGTGGTTATTGATATTGCATGTGATTATTCGACCAGTAGAATATCCATGTGAAGAAGTAAATGGCATTATCTCATTTTACTTTTGCCATATTATGTTGAAGTTCATGTTTAAAAGGCTTTTGTTTTAGTTATACATTGCCTTAAATGTTAATGTTTATTTATGAAAGCTTCCGCATTATTGTTATCCTTACTGAGCATCTGAGCTCACCCCTTTCAATGTTTTAATATTTTCCAGGATGTGAAGAAGTATTTTATGAATGACCTGCAGGGATAGTCGGAAGAGGATATGAGTGTGGACTATGGAGACTTTGTTATTGTAGTTTTTCACTTTTTGATGTAATGAAAGACTTATGAATGTATCTAGTGTTTCCAAGGCTACTAAACTAATCGGTCTTTCGAGACTTGATCCTTTGTGATCATGCCAATGTTACGAAGTAATGCACCGGCTCTGGGTAGCTGGGGTCGGGGCGTTACATGAATAAAGTACAAAGTAGTTGGTTCTAGGCCACCAACTCCAACAGACTCCCACTTGAACTAGAGCCAACTGCTAATAACCTTTAACCCGCTAGCTCTCACATGATATTCATCATTCTGCTGAGATATGCCTTTAGTCATGGGGTCCTCCACGTTCTCTTTCGTGGGATCTCTGCTCACTACAACTTCACCCCTTTTATAGAAATCCCTCAAAAGGTGATACTTCCGGAGTATGTTCTTTTTCCATTGATGTGACCTTTGTTCTTTTTCATGATCCACTACTGTAGTATTATCACAATACAATGAAATAGGATCTTTATTGCTAGGAACCACATAAAGCTCCTGGAAAACGTTCTGAATCCATATGGCATCCTTGGCTGCATCAGAATCTGCTATATACTCGGACTCCGCTGTAGAATCAGTGACAACCGGCTGCTTTGAGCTCTTCCACCTCACAACTCCTCCATTGAGATAGAAAACATATCCATATTGTGACATCAGATCATTCTGATCTGTTTGAAAACCAGCATCAGCATACCCTCTGATGATGGGCTCCTCATCTCCTCCATACACCAGGAACATATCCTTAGTTCTTCTCATATACATAAGAATACTATTAAGAGCAGTCCAATGTTGTTCTCCTGGATCTTCTTGATATCCGCCTACCATTCTTAGTGAATAGGAAACATCAAGAATGGTATATAACATCACATACATGATGGATCCTACAGCTGAGGTGTATGAGATATTACTCATCCTATCATTCTCTTGTTGTGTCTGAGGACACATTTTCTTAGAAAGATGTAAGCCATGTGACACTGGAACCAGTACTCTCATGGATTGTTCCATAATAAATCTCTTTAGTATCTGTTCAACGTATGTACCCTGACTTAGTCCATGAAGCCTCTTGGATCTATCACGAATGATCTTGATCCCTAGAATGTAGGCTGCTTCACCAAGATCTTTCATGGAGAAGCATTTGTTCAACAAGTCCTTAACTGACTGTAAGGCTGGTATGTCATTTCCAATAAGCAATATGTCATCAACATATACAACTAGGATAACGAATGCTTTCCCATTAAACCACTTCTAAACACAAGGCTCACATTCGTTCTTAAGGAAACCAAATTCCTTTATGGATTCATCAAATCGAATGTTCCATGACCTGGATGCTTGTTTCAATCCATAAATGGATTTCTGCAACTTTCAAACATGTTTGGCTTCACCTGGTGTCCCAAACCATTCTGGTTTTGTCATATAGACATCTTCATGAAGGTTCCCATTAAGGAATAATGTTTTGACATATATCTGCCAAATCTTGTAGTCATGGTAAGAATCTATGGAAAGTATGTATCATAGGGTTTTAAACATGGAAATTGGTGAGAAGGATTCATCATAGTCAATTCCATGACGATGTCTAAATCCTTTAGCCACTAGCCTTACTTTATAGGAGCTATCATGACCTTCCATGTCCACCTTTCCCTTGAATACCCATTTGTATGCAACTGGATTTACATCAACTGGCTTATTGACCAAACCCAAACATGGTTCTGATACATGGAATCCATCTCAGAAATCATAGCTTCTATCCATCTTGCATCTTCTCAGCTTTCTACTGCTTCCTTATAGGAGAGAGACTCGTCATTGTCCAACAATAATGATTCACCATCCTCGGTTACTAGGATAGCAAATCTCTCTGGTTCCCTTAACTCTGTTGAGCTCCTACGTAGTACTTCTGTTTCTGGAACCTCTTCCACAGGGACCTGTGAAAATTGTTCCTATACCAACTCCTGTGTATCTTGAGTATTAACATCATCGAAGTCAATCTTGCTCCCACTATCCTTCTGGAGGATGTGCTCCCTCTCAAGAATGATGGCTTGTTTGGTGAAAATCACTTTCATGTCCTGAGGGTTATATAGGTAATATCCTTTCGTTTCCTTAGAATATTCTATAAAGATACAATTCATGCCTCGGGGTGCTAGTATGTTGCCTGAGAAGGCCTTAAAAAATTACTCGCATCCCCATACACGTGTATGCGACAAAAGGGGTTTCTTTCCATTCCATATTTTAGAGGGAATTCCATTTTCCACCTTAGTTGGTATTCAGTTTAATGTGTATACTACAGTTTGTAATTCATATCCCCAAAAGGATAATGGAAGATCCGTATGACTCATCATCCACATCACCATGTCCAACAACATGCAGTTCCTCCTTTCACTAACATTGTTCCACTGTGGCGTATTGGTTGGAGTGAGCTGAGATAGAATCCCAGAATCCTATAGAAGATAGATGAAGTCTTGGTACAAATATTCTCCACCTCGATCCGATCAAAGTTTCTTTATCATCTTACCAAGATGATTCTCTACTTCATTCATGAATTCCGTAAATTTATCTAAGGCTTATAACATTAAACTCATTAAGTAGAAAAATACGTATCTACTCAAACCATCAGTAAAAGTAATGAAGTAAGAATACCCACCTCTAGCTTTTACTAGAAATGGTTCACATACATCTGTGTGTACCAATCCTAGAAGCTCTGTGGACCTTTCACCCTGTCCACCAAAAGGCGGCTTGGTCATTTTACCGTGTAAACAATCGTGACATCTATCATGTGGTTTTAGCTCGTTAGATTCTAAATAGCCATCATGACATAGCATTGTCAAGTGCTTGTCATTTACATGACCAAGGTAGTGATGCCACAACTGGGTGATGTATGAGTGATGTGAGTTTATTTCATTATCAATTTCTGATACTTGGTTTTCGTAATTTAATAAATACAAAACATTATTAAAATGTGCCATACCATGACATAAGCTGTTCTTATAAAAGATACAACCCTAATATCCAAACTTGAAAACAAATCCATCCATATCCAAACAAGATACATAAATTATGTTCTTGGTAACCATTTTCACAAAATAATAGTTCTGTAAAACCAAAATCATGCCAGTTGGCAATGAGAGGTGATAGTCTCCAATAGCTAATGCAGCCAGCATTGCGCCATTGGTAGCTCAAAGATCCACCTCTCCTCTGGAGATCTTTATAAAACTACTTTGTTCCTGCGTTTGAATACAGATGTGAGCCCCAGAAGCTCTATCTAATACCCAATGCGTATAAATAGAATGATTTCACTCGGTAATGAACACACCTTTAGTGTCCCCTTGCATCTGGGTGTAGTTCCTCTTCCTGTGGCCTTACTTTCCACATGAAAAACACACCGCCTCCCATTCCGTTCCCTCCCTCTGGATCTTCCCCTTCTTCGAGTGACGGTGCTCGGGGGGCCTCAGACCATTTATAAGTCTTTGGCCTGTTTTCTGTGTCCTTCCTTTTCTTGTTCACCATAAGTACCACTAGTTTGTCACGCCCTATATCCTTATCTACCCAGCGAATAAAGTTCATATTCTCTAATAGACTCTTCTAATTTCCACATGTGTTATAGGTGACAATGATGCTAGAGAACGTCTTGGGGAGTGATGATAGGATGAGATCTGTACGCAACTCATCCTGGAATTTATTCCCTAAGATGTCCTGGCATTCAATGTAGCCAATAATCTTGACAACATGTGGCCCAGCTGGTGTAGACTCTCCATGAATAGTTGTGAACAAAGCATTGGATATCTCATACCTCTCCTGTCTCTTCTTCTCTTGGTAGAGATCTTTAAGGTGAGACATGATGCTATACGCGTCCATGTTTTCATGTTGCTTCAAGAGATCATTATACATGGACAATAGCATGAAACAATTGAAATCTGTCACATCATCCATGTGTTTCATGTAGAGAGATAATTCCTCATCACTAACCTCTTTACTCGGCGCAACTGGAATAGTCTCTTCCAGCACATACAATTTCCTTTCGTGGCGAAGGACGTCGCGTAACCGCCTCTGCCACTCTTGGAAATTGCAGCCGATGAGAAGGTTTTCCTTCTTGAGTATGGTGCACAATGATATGTTTGAAGTCAATTTATTTCCATTTCTACAATTTCATTTGAGGAAAGGTTTAGTACATTATTACAAAAAGTGAGACAAATAAATAAATTAATACTTATTATTCTCCAAATATTTTATCGAAATCCAATATCCCTCACCATTGATTCCAGAATATTCGGTTTCCTGAATATTCTAGTGGAAAGGATCCATATTTCCCTTCATATTACCTCAAATAGGGTGGGTCAAGCAACTTGAAGGGTTTTAGGTAGGAATTCCAAATTCCAACTGCATTAACTCGCAGCTCCTTGATCTGCTGAGTGGACTCCCCAATCCTAAATTCCTTTTATTTTGGATTTCCTCGACCTTTGCATCTTGGTCACACCAAGTCCTGCTATGGAAGTCAACCCTTGATGTGAACCAAGTCAAGTCAACCCAAAACCTCGAATTAGAATTCCCCGATAATTGAAATCACCCCTTCTAGGGTTGGTCAAGCACTTTGAACTATGGTTTGATTGTAACCAAGATTATGGAAGGCTATACCAACATAATATTTCATTTGAAGGATTTTATCCTTATACATAAATTTAATTTTTTTTATATTTGATTACACGATTGTTAATATTATGTGGGATATACTAAAGTGATTAACCATGTCTAAGATAATATTTTCGTATAATACTGTTTTATTTTAGTTCCATCTTGCATGCTCATTTAATTCATTAATTGTGTGATCATGACAAAACATCAACAATAAATAAACCATGCAACTGACAGAAAAAAAATAAATGGTATTATCATGAGATTTTCTATTGGTTAGTTTTTCTAGCGGTTGATAAACTAGTCGATGACCGAGGGGAGAAACACCTTGAACCTTTCGGGTTCGTGTTTACAGCTTTCCTCATGTTCACCTCTGTATCTCCTTAGATTGGTTTCACCTTGGCTCCTGACTTGAGCCACCTCCACTAGCTTGGGAGTTCCATCCATTACATATGCATTTATCTCACACGAAGGTGAGGGGTAAAAAGGAGTTTTTACATAAAAGAATCCTTGGGCGTGCACACCCTAAATATTAATGAGGAGATGGCTCATAGGCCAAAAATTTTAATTTTAAAAAATAAATTAAAAGAAACCATTCAAATACAAAGGTCTTTCTCTAGATCATAATCATCCATACATGCAACGATATTTATGCATAAATAAAACTAGCATTCAATTAATTAATCATTCTTGTTTAAGATAAATCAGGCTAGAATTAATTAATTATCTTAAATTAATCAATCCTTTTATCTTAAAAACTCTTTCTGTATTTCCTTGAAATTCTCATTCATCATAATTTTAAACAAATAAATTCATTTAAAATTATCCTTGTGCGTAACATGTACCTTGGAGGCAACCCGGTGAATTCCCGTTCATTATGCAGATGTTAAATTAAAAACATATATATATAACACCTATCACGTGTTGTGCCTCAGCTTTGCACCTGCACCATGGTACACGTCTCAAGGGTTTGTATAATATAATAATAAATTTTAAGAAATCTGTGTGATTTGGGTGAGTACACAGTGTGTAGTTCTGACTACAGGGCGTGTACTTTTCTTCATCATCTATACGAAGTTCAGGCCCGGGTACAGGGCGTGTTAATGAAGTCTAGAAATTTTTGGAGTATACGACATGTTCTTTTGGACACATGCCATTTAGTTTCCGTGTTACACAGTTTCCAGCTGGCATTCCATGTCAAGAGGTACATGGTCCAACCCGAACTTGAAGGGACTACATGTTGTGTTCATTGTACCACACTGTGTGTAATCTGGAAACCATTTGCCACCTGTTTCTTGTCAACACACTGTGTATAAATTCTTAGAAAGCATCCAATACATGGCCTGATTTGGCAGATCAGTCAATGCATTGAACCTAGACTACACGATGTGTACTTCAGAATACACAGCGTGTATTCTGGTGTTGTATGGACAGAAACTTTTGGCTCCTCCAGATGAGTTCCTCTATTTTATTTTCATCAAAATTAAAAGAAAAATTTGTTTCTGTGAGGTGAACGAGAAACGATGGTGGAGGAACAGATCTTGCGATTCAGATTTCCAGAACGATTAAACATGAATTGAAATAACTAAATTATTAAATGTGTAAATCACCAACGGAAAACTAAATAATTATAATCAACGATATGACCAGTTCCGGGCGCAGTAGAAGCGTGTTGGTGGGTTTTCCCAACATTAATTTTAACGTTAATCGACGATTAATATGAGATCTTTCACGATATAAAATAATGGATCTTCAGAATAGAAAGAATAATGGAAAAAGAAAAGAGGAGTCCCGGATACCTCGATATAATATCATCATGTGTTGGTTATAATTAATTTAATTAATTCATAATAATTACCTCGATGGAATTCCTTTTTCGTTGATGTCTCTGGTCACGATCTTGTGATCCATCATTGCATTGCAGAATCCAATTTTAGGATTTCTCTAACGGTGATCCACGCGTGCTCCACGTATATCTGGACGTCGCCGAAGGGAACTACGGGTTCTAGCGCAGATGATCCTTCGCATGTGATGTTCGTCTTCGATCTCCTTGATGCGGTGGATGATCTTGCTTTTGATACATGAAATCGTTCTTGGTGGAAAGGGAATTCTCTCTTGGCATGAGATTATTTCCAATCCATTGTGCACAACCAAAAATGGCTCACCATAATGAGAATAATGTAGTTGGGATTTATAATACTTAGAATAATAAAATGAATTAATTTCCTAAAAGCATTTGATTATTTCATTTAATTCTTTGTAATACCCCATGACTTAATAATGACAGTTGACCATAATTATTACTTGACATGCATCCAATGTATCACATTTAATATCATTTAATTAAATAAACAATATTTTCACTCGAATCTCGAAAAAAAATTACACGGCGTGTGTGTATAAACATTCACGGCATGTACATTTATTTTTCCAGTTTTATTTATTTTCCTCCACCTCATTTATTAGACCTTGAGTAATATATATTTATTTCTTAAATAAATGTAACTGTATTACTTGCTAATAAATAAATATTATTTTTCCCACAATATATTCTCTCAAATAACTAGTGTCGAAATAAATGCGATCAGACATCCTTGATAATTTATTAAACCACAATCAGGAATAATCTTTATTCAAATTATTAAATTAATATTTAACTGAGATACATGGACACACTTTGTGTGTGACCCTCTATGCCTCTTTCTCAGTGGCATTAGGCTGAGCCTGCCTAAAGTCCAAGGTTAGGGTCAAACAACACGCCAAGGCACCCATAGAGAAAGAAGTTAATGCCACAATGACGTGTCAACTCCTACAAACTCTTACCATGTAATATTATCCCTTTGTCTCAATACCTCCAATCAAGTGGGGTTCATGCTAGTTCCATCAAAACATGTGCTCAATTATTCTTTCTTTGACTTCCCGAAATTTTACTCGCCCATACCTTACCATGGCCATGGATTTATTCAGGCTGTATCAATTCCATCAAAGGGCCTGAGATATCTACTTACATTATGGAACAGAAGGGACACATCCTTTCTTGCATTATCTATTAATGCAGTATTACTCGTGACGCACCCAACGTATCCTACCTCACTGCGAACAGTGTGTTGTCACATTTTTCATCAATACATCTATGTGCTCTAGTTTTAATACCCATTAATAATAATCTTAATGTCTAAGGACCAATACACACATATGAAGATAGGAACATCCAATGACACTATGAAATGTGGATTTCCTACCGGCGGGTCTCATTCTCATAATATCCTCCTAGATATTACTAAGGGTTCACTCCATGAGAAGGTGTCTCAATGTTTTATGAGTCCTCACCCCTAATGACCCGTATTATTTGTGTCCCTCAAATATTATCAGCCAGCCATAGAACATATATTCAAGAACAGTGTTATGGAACTTCAAGGTTCTCACCATAGTAGGGATCCTCTATGACCCATTAATGCAATAGCTATCCTTAGGACATTATCACATGCATTGTCACGTAGAAGAACAACCATGATGTGATAAGGTTTTTATTAAAGAATAATGTACAACATAGGTGGTTCTAGAACACCAACTCAAACAACATGTGGGATCACATTAACCTGTCTAGGGACACCACATCACCACCACCATACCACACATAAAAAATCACCACCGCTGCAACCACTATTTTCAACACACCACACAACCACAAATAAAACCACAAAATAGTCATCTTTTCACATCTATGATCAAAAAAATTTATTCATTATCCAATTAATTTCACCTAACAATGAAAATTTTTCAATCAATTAATTTATTCATTTTATATCATGTATGTTTTCAGTCCATAATGTTTATTTCCTAGACAATTTTTTTTCTTTATCATCGCAAAAATTTTTTGGGATAACTGGGGATCTATCATAACCATTCTATACAACATCTGACCAGAATCAATCTTCCACCATCACTGCACCTCACATCCCCCATCATCGTCCCACAAAAACCTCCAAGAACTATCACCAAATAATCTATTCACAAATAAATGTTGAAACTCCCTCACCACAAAACAAAAAAAACCACTACACCACAACCCCTTCCCAGAATGCTACAACCGTTGTTCCAAAACCACTATACCACAACCACTATACCAGAACCACTATTCCATAACCACATATCACCACATCACACAACATCCCACACGGGAGACAATTTTATCGACCACCAAATCACATCCACATGTACTAAACAACTCATCTGGTCACTAAAAATCCCCATTGAAAATCCCAAACGATGTATTGAAACACATCTTTCACATGCATACCTAACAACACAAAAATTGGATACTTATATTATTTAATGGCATTATTATATTAAATTATTATTTAGAATGGGTATTATCACACAAACATGAATTAAAGGGTGACAATTTTATTATTTAGGTATACATTATTTTTCATTTTTATTATGGTGATATCAGAAAACACCACAACATGGGTCATCACTGATTAACAACTGTAATAAAATCAGCGATCTAAATAGACTTGAATTTCAGAATTAGAAACATTCATGCAAAAAAAATATCAACAACACATAAAACAAAATAATGTCATTCGTAAATCCACATTAACATCAATATAAATTTTCAAATATATTATAGGATTACACTCACTGTTAAATTACACCAAATGTTACTAAAAATATGATTCCCCACATAGAACCTAAAAGACAAATAATGAGGTTCCACTAACCCAATGAACTATTCTAATCTCTCTAGAAACCATTACACAAAGAAAAATATAGGCAAATACCAAAAACCACACCTAAAATCTATTGGTCAACCTACACTACACTAGATGGTTGTAATAAAAAATACTAAACACACCTAAAAGAAAAACCTCAAAATCGAAGTGGATTATCGAATATGAATGGGAGGAAACCCAGGGGGAAATGTAACATCCCATGCTTTTGAAAATAAATATTGATCGCTTGAAATACTCAGTCCCCAGAAAAAAACACATTTTATTATCTATTTGTAAACCTAAATTTTCCTCTTCAAGGTTTTGAATTTTGAAAAAATGGTCATTTCGAGTTCTGATCATTAAGTCCTTTGGAATCTGATAGAACAAACTTAATTTTTAGTGAATAGTAACATATCAGTATGAATAGTTATATGAATAGTAAGATGAACAGTATAAATTTATATATAATGATATTTTATTATTTTTCTAATGTAATTAGACTATGATATATTAATTAATTTTTCAATGTGATATAAAACTAATTATGCCTTTAAAATTTTTATTTTTCAAATTAACTATGATTTTATTTAAAAAATTAAATTTATAATATTTAGAAAAATATTACTAAAAGTTGGAGTTCATTTTTGAATTTTATACATAAAACAATTTTTGGGGTGATTTTTTAGGATTTTTTTTATAATTCATGAATTTTTTATTATTACTGAAATACGATAAAATACCGTATATAAAAATTATCAGTTAAATGCACCATTTATGATATAATTAGTGATGTAAGGCCACATGGATTGAAATCACATTCAATTATTACTATTATGGTTCACATGAAACTACACTCTTGGTTTTCTTGAGGGAATTAATAAAATAATGATTAAAATATTCAAAATTCACTCCTCTCCTCCACTATAAAGCCCCCCACTCACTCCCTCTTCACTTCAATCTTATAAGAGTTTGAACTCTTAAATTTTCTTCCCAAATACCATTACCTAGTCACTCCTCACGTCCAAGTAGCTCTTGGTATTTACAAAAGACCAAAATACCTTCCGTAAAGAGGTTCTCAATGAAGTTATTTCAAGATGTAAATCCCCCTTCTTTTTTATTTAGTTTCATTTCAATTTATCTTCTTTTATTATAATCTCCCCCACAACCTCCATCGAAAATGACCATGATAACTCTAGTATCATCTATATACTGGAATTCTATCTTGATGATGGAATATTAGTCCTCAATATTCTTACTCTCTCCCTTTAATATTATAAACTAATACAACATCCATGAGGATCCAATTTATAACCATCGTGGATGACGAATTTTTTTTACTCAGTTTCTTCTTTATTACTAGTCATGAAACCATTTTAACGGTTTACCTAGACTATGATATATTTATAATAATCAAATTAATAATCAGGAACCAATATACATGCATATTATTAAATTATATGACCAAACTAGTTCCTAATAATCTAAATACCGCTAAAATAATCTATTTTAATGCCAATCATATTTCATCTAATGATTCATCCTCTATCCAAGTAAAAATGATATAAATTAAGATTTTAAATTTTTTATTTTCATAAATAATATTTATTTCCAATTCGGGAGATTGACATCCATCCCACATGAGCTCTATTACATAAAAACATATGAACCGGTTTTGAAAATCAAGAAAACAGACACTTTAAAACGACAGAATTTAAAATAATAACTTATAAATAAGGATATAAATAAACTTAAGTGAACTATGATAAACTAAATAAATTACTAATAGTTTATTTAATTAGTTATAAAAAAGTATAATTTCATATTCAAGGACCCTAATTTCAACAGTGAAACACATTCAGGCTTAAGGGAAGGGGTTTTCAACCGAACCTCCATTTTCATTCAGGTTACATTTACTGTATAATTTACTCAATAAAATTCATATTTATTATTTTTTAATCATAATAATTTCTTTTTTAGTGATATATATTTGTGTTAGAAGCTTAATTAATATTTATTTTATGAAGAGTTACATGTTTTAAGAGAAAAATTCAAAATTATTTCTAAAAAACAAGCACGATACAATGGAATTTCTCAAATTTTTAACTATTTTCAAGTGAACTATATAATCTATTTTTTAGAAAGCATCATATTTCTAAAATAAAAAATTTTAGTATGAAAATAAAATATTACTTTATTTCTGGTTTTATACAAATACCATTCCAAAAGTTATCTTCTTTTCAAAATAAATGTGTATTTATCTCAAGAATTACTTAATGATTTATAAGGGTATTTTATCTGTTTCAACACTCTTCATGATTATTTTGTATTATTAGGTTAATAAATAATTATTTCATCTAGAATATTTAATTGGATGGTTTATGAAAAACTTAATTTTGGATGTCCTATTCTAAATCCATTCACCAAATTGTCATTTAATGGTTAGTGTTTATGTTTAATGTTTTGGGAAAGTTATTTAAATTTAAAATGTGGGTTTCAATCGGAAAGTATATGTTGTTTATATTTATCCCCACTCATATGAGGAATGTATTGTTCTTATTATTTAATGGTTGGGGCCCATTATAGCCCCTTTATGCATTAGTAGGTATCACGAGACAAATAGAGGTGGAAATGGCCGAGGGCTTCCCCAATTTGAGATATGGTTTTGTTCATGGCCTTAAACATTTTTAGACGTACTAGGAATGGCCATAAAAATATGATTCAAAATGTCTGGAATATGAACTTCCCTTATTATGAAGCTATTAATTAAATGTTCATGTGGCTATTTCGTTAGTATAATACCAATGATTATGATGTCATTATTTACTCAATTCATATTCCTTCCAAAATGTAATGATTTTTATTATTTGTAATGGCATGTGTTTTAAATTATTCACCATGACTAATGTTTATGATTATGTTATGTTCCACAGTATTTATTACTCTTACCCAGTGCTTGAGCACACCCATTTCATATGTTTCATTTTCCCATGATATGAAGAAGTATGTTATGAGTGACCTTCTGGCATAATCTAGGAAGCATGTATGTTTCTAATTGAATAAATTAGTGTTGTATTTTTATTAATTATGTAATGTTGAAATTATATGTGTTTCTTTCATTTAAAATCTACTAAAAACATGGTCTTTCGGGATGCATATTCCTTTTTTATATTCCAATGTAATTTAATAAGGCTCCAGCTTCGGGTAACTGGGGTTGGGTCCTTACCATTGGAATCATAATAATTTTAATAGAAAACCTGGATACTAGAATTAGGAACTACAAATCAAGAAAAAATACCAAGGATAGTAATTGAAGATAAGAATACATGAACATACTGGTATTTTGGTAAGGAATATATTATTTGGATATTTCAAGAAAATACATTCCTTTTCGGATAATACATGTAGATGTTGTTCTGGAACAGATGCACCATGTAGTGAAAAATCTGAAAATGGGTTTTGGGATGGACCTTGGTTATCCTGGTACATGACAACGATCCTTACTATGCAGCTATATTGACACTCCATGGAGATATTCTTATGATAATTCACATATTCTTTATAAGACATTATGATGGATTGAAATTTAATTATTTCCTCAAATAAACCATTTTTGTTATTATAGGGTTAGCCATGCAGAGGATTTCAATTTATGCTAAATATTTTTCTATTTTAAGATTATACATTATGATTCGTAAACTAATTTATATTATACCATTTTCTAGAAAAGGAACATTGTGGAAGAAATGGAAACCACGAGAAAAAATTTATCTTATTTAGGGATTCCATATGATGTATGATAATGATTTTTTCTATAGAGCATAAACTAGTGTATAGAAACTTATAACTATTCCACGACAACTTACTCAAGTTATAAATAATAAACTTACACATATGGAACATCTGGGTCCATGACTAGGAGGATATTTTTTTTGACCACTTTTTGCGACAATAACCTCCATCATTTAATGGGACTACAAACCCATTTTTATTTGAGTAGTGGATACGTTCCATAGAGAACATATTTCTCACATTGGGATGTAATGAAATAGAGAAGGTCATCAGGTTAGTTTATCATCTATCGGGTGATGCGGATGAGTGGTGGTTGTGAATCCAAAACACAAACGATGAGGAACATATAGAAGGGGTGGAATGGAGGGATTTTAAGGAAATATTCCTAGAGAAATAATTTACTCATGGAAAACAAGAATATATGAAAAGTCATTATTTAAAGTTTAATCGAAATGAAAATAATAGTTTTTCTAAGTATGAAGCTAACTTTACAAGGATATCAAGGCATTTGTAAACAATATATGATATCCAAGGAGTAATATTGATCAATTATGGGATGGCTTAAATTAGTATGATTAATTAAATAGATATGGCCATTGTTATGATGAGTATTGGTATATACCAATCATTCACAAATCATATATTGATGTGAATATAAGACCACAATAGATATTGTAGGAGGTAAGAGATGAAGTTGACATTTCAACCGTAGTATGTTAATAGGAGAAGAATGTTTTTAAAAACAATGCTTATGAATATTGTGATGTATTATTTGATGAGTGTATTATTAATGAAATAATATTTATATTGTTCTAAGAAAGGACCCATCATGGATCATTATATATTGATCATAACGATTTATACATAAGAAAGAAGATAAAATCAAACAGAGAATCAATTAAGATGAAAACCAACAAGATGGATTTGGTGATTGACATTACTAATAACGAATAAGAAACATTTTTAAAAGTGGTAACGTGATGAATTAACGAGTTGTGTGTCTCAAGTGATTAATTTCATGGAATTTAATTAATTTTTTGACATTTTTATGTGATCAAATAGAATTATTAGAGAAGAATGGTTATGAAACTATGACTACAAGTGTTGAGAAAAATAATTATTCACATATAGTGAAGACATAAAATGTTCATGTATAATATTTGCTTATATGGAAGGAACCATTAGAAGAGGCATGAATGTTAGAATAAGAATAGAAAATTGAAATTGTTCTGTTGTGAAATTATAATAATAAATTTTCATCTATCAATATTGATGGGTTGAGATACAACTCTTATCCATGTTTCCCTAACTGAGGATAATTTAAGAACCACCTTATTCCTATATATGTTGTATTTTTTTATCATGAAGGGAATTAAAGGTGAAGCAATTTTCTGTGGGAGTACTTAATTTATAATATTTTTAAATCTATTAAATCTTAAAATATTTCCATCATGGAAGACTATTGGGATAATGGTTTCTCTTTTCATGATCTCAAATAATCTCACATGAATTTTGGAATTTACCCATCAAGAATGTCAATCACGATGAAGAGTGTTTTCAGTCAATATATTGAGGGGGAAAATAGAATATCATCCACTATATATATTTTTCTGAATTGATATCTTATGAATATGAGAATTTTTGCTATGGTATGCGTCTGATATTTTTAAAAACTAAATATCTATGAAGTGTTCCTCGAAATCATTGTAGTATGATGGTTACATTCTCTAAATTCATGTTGAAAAATCAATTCTAAAAAAGTAGAGTGATTTTATACATGATAAAAAATGTGAAAGATAATATGAAAAGGGACAACGATTCTAGAAAATTGAAATTTATCAACATTTTATATTGATTTATTCATGGGATTTATATTGAATTAATTTTAATGAACCTTAATAAGTGGATTCAATGATTTATATCACATTCTTGGTGATTATTTGCTGCATTGATGTTAATGATGATGACTGTTGTCTTCTACCTTGAGCAATGATCACATAGACAAAATGATTAATAATTTTAACTCATTGATATTATATTATTGATTCCATATTTATCAAATTAAAATATTACAATAATTGATAAATATAAGAAATATATTTTAAGTAATTGAATTTGAAAATGAGAATTCATTCCCATAATATTATCATTGGATTTATTTCGAATAAGGGGGTAAAAGATGTCACTGAATTTTAAGAGGAATTTGGTACTGAAAACAAATTGAAAGGGGATATTGAATATTCCAATTGATCTGTTGAGGTTGAAAATGTTTCTAATTAATTAAGATGATGAAATTTTAATGAATGTAAATGTGACTATTTCTGAGCTGGTTAGCTATTCTAAGAATATGTTTCATTTAATTTTTTAGTACAGATAATGTTTACAATACATCATGAAGTAAAAATTAAATAATAATAGGCCATTAATTTGAATGAGAATTATTTTATATTTTTAGAAGAATCCATGTTTGAGGGGAATTTATATTGTTTATTCTATTTTTGTGGAATTTATTTTTATTTTATGTGAAAATTTGTTACATTTTAGAATGTGTTGTACTTTAAAAAATTGGCACCACATAGACAGCTTAGGTGGGAAGTACCAGCATTTTAGCCAATATCAACCCTAAAAATTAATGCCTAAGGTTGTAGTTGAGAAAGTGCATGGGTTCCATTACATGAGGCAGAGAAGTGCCAGATTGGCACTGTTGAGTGTTGAATTGCTGAGGAGGTGGGTGCAGCAACATTTCTGCAAGAAAGGTATGGGGTGGAACTAGAGAGGGGGAGTAGAATTATAATGATGGGATGTCACCAATACTATGATAAATGAGTGGCCTATATTATTCTGTTTCAATGTGGGATCCAATTTTTACACTACATAAATGATAGTTGTCCAATCTATTTGATCATTTTGTCTTTTTCGTTAGATCAATCAGCTACACTCTATAACCATCTGATCGGTTTTATGTGCATCCAGAGGTGCCCAATCAAGGGATGGATTTCATCTTCTTTAGAAAGCCTCATGACCAAGTAACATGTTAATAAAACCTCTATATATGATGAATAAAAGCTTTATCAAAGTCATCTAGTCATCATCTGAGTGTTTTGATGATCCAAATATAAGAGAAATATTTTATGCAACATTTTTAATTATATAAGTATAAAAAAATCAGGGATTTTCACTGTGAAAATGTTTCATTTTTTTGTTCATGGCGATATATAGATTCACATAAGTAGGGTAGTGGAAACTATCTAGGTTTGATGAAATTATTCATAAAAGTTCTAGAAAATTATTCATTTCCTATAAATACTGAGACCTACATTCATGAGAAGGTGTTAATTATCATTTTGAGAAGCTGACACTTCTAGTGAAATGAAGCACCATGAGTGTCTTTCTCACAAACATTGTCATGATCATTCTATTTCTATGTAGGAGAATAGTATCATAGAGTGTTAAAAAAGAGTTTTACACACTCGAATAGATTTTAAATTTACCAGTTCCAAAAATCCATCACGATATTGTGATTTTATTTTATCTAGATTATGCGAAGGGATTGAGGAACCATAAAGATTGTATACTTACACTGCTACATGTGAAGAAGAACTTGTGTGCATACACTGTTAAGAGTAAAGAGTATAAATATTTTTTTTCATTATGGAATATGGATTTATGCATTCTTCTTCATACATAAGTGTAATATGTAATGTGGAGACTGTATATGTGTGGATACCGATTGCACAAATGATCAATGTACAATGGAATTGCAGTGTATAACCAAAATCACAAACTCATATGATCTTATGAAAACACTTTTGTGTTTTTAGGGTTAAAGGGATAGTTAGTGTACAGAGAATAACAATTATATAATTTGTGTGATTGATATGTGATCAAAATAATAGTGTGTATAAAAATAATATTGAATTTGTAAACCTAGAATTGTATTATTAAGGTTTACAAAAAGTATGTGAATGTGATTTTAGTTTTCATGGTAGTTGAAAAAACCATTTATAAATAACCTGAAGATACATGTTTTAGTTTCCCTTCTCATGAAATAGTTCGTAAATATAGTTAGTCATCTAGGAAATTGTGTTTATTTCTAAATATTTAAGAAGTGATGGTGCAATTTATATAGCTTAATCAGAGTGTAGTGTTTTGATGTTGAAGGAAAGACATTATTTATATAAGAAATTTGTAAGTATTTTTTCTGAGTTTTCTTTGTTTTGTGAGGATGGGTCTTTAGTATAAGAATTATTTTCCAATGTAGTGCTATACTGAGGTAGTATAACATCAACATGTGATTAGAAATTATTGAGAAAGACCACAACCAGTGCAATGGTTCTTGGTTTAAACAAGGTATAGTTTGATCTTACAGTCTCATGGATAAAGATTGTAAAATTATTATATCCATTGATCAAATATTCTGTGACTCAAGATTTTGATGTCTACATTGGGACTCTGAAGAAGTGGAAATCTATAGTGGGACTCTAGAGAAGGCTGGTGGGATGATTGTAACACTGTGGGATGTATATTAATCGTCTTATGGCATAAAAGAGTCACTAGTGAAGTTGGTAACTTCTAAACTCTAGTGGGACTCTTTAGTGGAACACTGGGGGACTCATTATTGAAGGGAATGGGACTTTTCAGGGTTCTAACAATCTATATAAAGTGAAATATTTATATCCTGGGATAATTAAGAGTCTCAACAAAGACATAGGCCTTAGTACCAAACCTTGTAAAATTACAAGTGTTGTGTTTTCATTTAGATTATATATTTCATACATTATCCACACATCCTAATAGTTGATAGAGGTTTCATGTGGTTTAGGAAAAGAAAAAAATAAGATAAAAACAAGTCACAACCGATTCACCCCTCTCAATTTGACAGGATGATCTTTGGACACTTCACTTATCACCACTACTGATGTAATAGAGTGGAGGGGTATCCATCCATCTTAATCCACACCATCATTAATGTCGGAAAAAACCCCTATAACTAAACTCCTCTTATCATTGTTAATGTAATCCACCCCAAGATGGGATCCTATGAAATAACATAAACATACTTGGTATATATATTTCACATAATATAAAACTTGTGGGTTCACATTAATCACTCTTGGGACACCCCATCACCACCACCATACCACAAATAAAAAATCACCACCGCTACAACCACTATTTGCAACACATCACACAACCACAAATAAAACCACACAATAGTCATATTTTCACTTCTATCATTCAAAAAATTTATTAATTATACAATTAATTACACCAAACAAGGCAAATTTTTCAATCAATTAATTTATTAATTGTATATCATGTATGTTTCCAGTCCATCATGTTTATTTTCTAGAAAGTTTTTCTCTTTATCATCACAATTAAATATTGGGATAACTGGGGATCTAATATAACTAGTATATACAACGATTGACCAGAATCACTCTTCCACCATCACTACACCTCACATACCCCATCATCATCCCACAACAACCTCCACGAACTTTCACCACATCATATATTCATCAAATAAATGTCAAAACTCCCTCACCACATACCACAAAATTTCACTACACCATAAACCCTTCCCAAAATGCCGCATCCATTGTTCCAAAACCACTATGCCACAACCACTACACCAAAACCACTATTCCATAACATCATCTCAATACATCACACAACATCCCACACTGGAGAAAATTTCATCAACCACAAAATCACTTCCACATGTAATAATCAACACATTTGGTCACTATAATTTTTATAGAATAGCCCAAACCATACAGGGAAACGCATCATGCACATGCATAAACCACAGCCCAAAATATGGATTCTTTAATTATTCATTGGCATTATTATATTAAATCATTATTTAGAGTGGGTATTATCACAAAAAACATGAATAAAAGGGTAAAAATTTTATTATTCAGGTATACATTGTTTTTCCTTTTTATTATGGGGATATCGCAAAACAACACAACAAGGGTCATCACTGATTAACATTTGTAGTGATATAAAGGCTCTCAATAGACTTAAATTTCAGAATTAGAAAAATCCATGCATAAATATATCAGAAACATATAATAATGAAATAATGTCATCAGTAAATTCACATGCACATCAATGTAAATTTTCAAATTTATTATACGATTACACTAACTCTTAAATTCGAACATATGTTACTAAAAATATGATGCCTCACATTGAGCCTAAAAGACAAAAAATGAAGATCCACTGAAATAAGGATCCATTCAAATCACTTTAGAAACCATTGGGAAAAGAAAAAAAATACTCAAATACCAAAAACCTCTCAGGAAATCTATTGGTCAACCAACACTAGACTAAAGGGTTTAAAAAAATTACTAGACACACCTAAAACCAAAACTTCAAAATTGAAGTGGATCATTGAATAAGAATCGGAGGAAACCCAGGTGGAAATTTAATGCCCCATGCTTTTGAAAATAAATATTGAATTCTTGAAATACTCAGTCCCCACAAAAACACATTTTATAATCTATTTGTAAATAGAAATTTTCCTCTACTATAATTTGAATTTTGAAAAAATGGCCTTTTAATGTTGTGATTAGTAAGTCATTTGGAGTCTGATAGAACAAACTTAATTTTTGGTGAATAGTAACATATCCTTATGAATGGTCATAAGAATAGTAATATGACTCTTCTAAATATTAAATAATACTATTATTGTATTTTTGTAACATAATATGTATATGATATCTTAATTAATTTTTCAATGTGATATAATACTAATTTGGCCACTAAATATTTTATTTTTTGAATTGACTATGAATTTATTTAAATAATTAAATTCATAATATTTATTAAAAAAAATTAAAATATGGATTTCATTTTGGAATTCTATATATCATGAAATGGTTGGGTTGGTTTTTTATTATTTTTTTATAATTCTGGATTTTTTATGAATAATGAAATACGGTAAAAACCGTATATACAAATAATTAGTTAAATGCACTATTTATGACATCATTAATGATGTTAGGCCACTTGGTTAGACCTCACATGATATTATTACTATTAGGGGTCACATGAAACTACACTATTGGTTTTCATGATGGAAATAATAATATAATGATTAAAATATTCAAAATTCACTCCTCTCCTCCACTATAATGGCCCCCCCTCAATCCCTCTCCTCTTCAATTTTATAAGCCCTAAAAATCCTCAATTTTCATCTAATATAAAATTACCTAGTCACTCCTCACATCAATGTAGCTCTTGGTATTTACAACAGACCAAAACCCTTCAATTAAGGAGGTTCTCAAAGATGTTATTTCAAGAAGTTAATCCCTCATCTTTTACATTTAGTATCATTTCAATTTATCATCTTTTATAATCCTCTCCCGCACCTCCTCCATCCAAATGACCATGATAACTCTAGTATCATCTTTATAGTGGAATTATATCAAGATAATGGAATACTTGTCCTCAATATTCTTACTATCTCCATTTAATTTTATAAACGAATACAACATCTATGCAGATCCAATTTATAACCATCATGGATGACGAAGTTTCGTTATTCAATTTATTCATTATTACTAGTCATGAAACCATTTTAAGGGTTTACCTGGACTATGATATATTAATAATAACCTAATCAATATTCATAAACTAGTATACATTCCTATTATTAAATCATTGGACAAAACTAGTTCCTAATATTCCAAATACCGCTAAAATAATCTAAGTGAATGTCATTTATATCTCATCTAACGATTCATCCTCTGTCCATGTAAAAAATGATATAAATTAACATTTTCAATTATTTATTATCACAAATAATATTTAATTTCAATTCAGGATATTTACATCCATCCCACATGAAATCCATTACTTGAAAACATATGAAGAAGTTATGAAAATCATCAAAACAAACACTTCAAAATGACAGAATTTAATATAATAACTTATAAATAAGGACATATATAAACTAAATTGAACTATTATAAACTAAATAAATTTATATTAGGTTATGAAATTATTAATTAAAAAGTATAATTTCATATTCAAGGACCTTATGTTAAAGAGCGTAACATATTCGGACTTAAGGAAAGGGTTTTTCAACCAAACCTATATTTTCATTCAGGTAACTTTTACTGTCTAATTAACTAAATGAAATTCTTATTTATTTTTTGTTAATCATCATAATTTATGTTTTAATGACTTATACATGTGTTACAACATTAATCATTCTTAATTTTATGAATAGTTAAACATTTTAAGAGGAACATTCAAAATTATTTCTAAAAAACAAGCCCGATTCATGGGAATTTCTCAAATTCTTACCTATTTTCATGGTAAATATATAATATATTTTTAGTAACCATCATCATTCAAAAATAACTAATTTTATTATGAAAATAAAACCTTACTTAATTTCTGGTTTTATACAAATACGTTTCCAAAAGTTCTATTCTTTTCAAAATAAAAGTGTATTTATCTCAAGAATTACTTAATGATTTTATAAGAGTATTTTCATCTTTTTCAACACTCTTCTTGATTATTATTTATTATTGGTTTAATTAATTATGATTTAATCTACCATATTTAATTTTATGGTTTAGGACTATTTTAATTTTGGATGTGCAATTATAAAACCATTCACCAAATTAAAATTTAATGGTTAGTGTTTAAGCTTAATGTTATGGGAAAGTTATTTAAATTTTATATGTGAGTTTCAATAGGAAAGTATATATTTTTTATATTTATACCCGATCATATGAGGAATGAATTTTTCTTATTATATAATGTGTGGGTGCCATTATAGCCCTATGATTAATTAGTTAATATCATGAGACAAATAGAAGTGGACTTGGCTGAGGCCTTCCCCAATTTGAGATATGGTTTTGTTAGAGGCCTTAATAATTTTTAGACGTATTGGGAATGGCCATGAAAATATGTTTCAGAATGTATGGAATATGAACATCCATTATTATTAAGATATTAATTGAATGTTCATGTGGCTATTTGATTAGTATAATACCCATGATTATGATTCCTTTATTTACTCAATTCTTATTCCTACCATAATGGGTTTAATTTTATTATTTGTAATGGCATTTTTCTTCAATTATTCACTGTGAATAATGTTTATGATTACGTTATGTTCCATATTATTTCTTACTCTTACCACGTTTTTGAGCTCAACAATTTATTGTGTTTCATTTTCCCAAGATATGATGAAGTATGTTATGAGTGACTTGCTGGCATGATCTAGGAGGCATGGATGTTTCTAATGGAATAAATTAGTATTGTATTTTCATTAATTATGTAATGTTTAAATTATATGTGTTTATTTTTTGGAAAATATTATAAACAACATGGTCCTTCAGGATTTATATTCCTTGTTTATATTCCAATGTAATAAAATAAGGCACCAGCTTCGGGCAACTGGGGTCTGGTCCATACCGTTGGAATCAAAATAATTTTAGTAGATAACCTGGAAACTAGAATTAGAAACACTAAATTATGTAAAAATCCCAATGATAGTAATTGAATATAAGAATACATGAATATACTAGTATTTTGGAAAGTTTAAGATTTTGTGGATATTTCAATAAAATACATACCTGTTTGGATACTACATGTAGATGTGGTTCTGGAATAAATGCACCAAGTAGTTAAAAATATGACAAGGAGTTTTGGGAATGAGCTAGGTTATCCAAGTATAAGATAATGGGACTTACTATACATATAATTTGAAACTCCATGGAGATATTCTTATGATAATTCACATATTCTTTACAAGCCATTATGGTGGATTTAGATTTAAATTTTTCATCAAATAAACCAATTTTGTGATTATGGGGTTAGCCATGCATAGGATTTCAATTTATGCTAATTATTTTTCTATGTTTAGATTATACATTGTGATTTGTAATCTAATTTATTGAGTTCCATTTTATTGAAATTGAACCTTGTGGAAGAAATTGAAACCACTATAAAAAATGTATCCTATTTAGGGATTCCCTCCGATGTAAGATATTGATGTTGTCCCTGGTGCTGCAACTGGTGCAGAGAAACTTATAACTATACAACGACAAATTACTCAAGTTATGAACAATAACATTCCCAATATGGAACATCTAGATCCATGACTAGGAGGATATTTTTTTGATCACTTTTTGTGACTACAACCTCCATCATTTAATGGGACTACAATCCCATTTGTATCGGAGCAGTGTATACATTCCATAGAGAAGTTATTTCTCACATTGGGATGTAACGAAATAGAGGTGTTCATCAGATTAGTTTATCATATATCGGGTGATGCAGATGAGTGGTGGCCATTAATCCAAAACCCAAAGGAGGAGGAATAGATAAAAGGGATGGAATGGAGGAATTTTAAAGAAATATTCCTTTATAAATACTTTCCTCGTGAAAAACAAGCAGATATGGAAATTCATTTTTTAGAGATGATTAAAAAGGAAGATAATAATGTTTCTAAGTATGAAGATAACATCACAAGGATATCAAGGAATGTTGAAGACTAAATACGATATCGAAGGAGTAATATTGATCAATTCATTGACGTCCTAAAGCCATTCCTATGACAGGTACTGGTATCTCAAATTTTCTCATCATATATAATTATAGTTTCATGTTCTATCTAGACCGAAAATGAATTATCTACCTCTTCTGGATATATTGCATTGAAAGAGAAGAATAGGGCTTCCGAAAACACTGGGAAAGGAAATATGGAAACAAGGAAGAATTGAATACATGAATTTCCACCCTGTGATAATTGGGGAAGGAAACACCCAGGTGCATGCTTATTGTGAAAATGAGTATATTACAATTGTGCACAAAAAGGAAAACATGAAGGTGATTTTAATGGGAAGAAGGAGACTATTAATGTTGAATTAGGTAATTTTCATTATATGGGGAAATATTCTAATGATTTTCCAAATAATCACTGAAACATGAAAATGAAAAAGCCAAAGGAGCAGGGACTATCTTATGTGATCATAACTACTTATATTGGAGTTCCTAATGATGTGCTGGTAGGTTTATTAATTGTTTCCTAAAAAATATCCAATTGTTTATTTGATTTTAGATCATCTCATTCTTTCATATCTTCCCAGTTTTTCATGAGAATTAGATATTTCCAATTTGATTTTACAAGGGAGTTTTCAGTCAAAACCCTTAATAGAAGTATGATTGCAACAATGTTTTGTTAGACAGTCTCCATTATGGAATATAAACATTCTCTATCTACATATTTTATTATTATACCCATGATTGAATTTTATATAATCCTTGGTATAGATTAATTTTCAATCCAAGAATAGAACATTTATTTCTAAAAGAAGAATGATACTATTTTTTATGACTATGTGGAATCCCTTCTGTTTATTGAAGAAACATCACCACTTCACTCCCATATAGATCTACACTTATTAGCTATACCGGATTCAACTATTGGGGACTAAGGGGATGAAATATATTTGGGTAAGGAGATGAATTTTCAGATAGAGGATGTACCAATTGTGCAAGAATACATCGATGTGTTTCCATAGAAATTACTTGGACAAACTCCAGAGTGGGAAATTGAGTTTTTCATTCACTTAAATCCTGGTTCAATGACCATATTAAATACCCCTAAAAGAATGGATTGAATTTAATTATAGGATATGAATAAGCATCTAGAACAATTGAGTGATATATGATTTATTTTTCCTAGTGTTCCTCCATGGGGAACCTAGCCGAACATCCATGCAGAGGTGAAGAGCTGATTTCAAAGATGAAGATGCTGGGAGGAGCAGTTCCAAGTTGTTATTCTGGGTTGTATGGTATGTTTGTTCCTACGGGCATTGGTTCCTATATGGCCTACAGGCTTGTAATAGGGTTCCACCTCATCCCTTGAAAGTTGTATTATCAATAAAAAAATGAAGGCCTTCGGGCCATTGGAGGTGGAGGCATTGACTAGCGGGAGATCAGTGGTATAACAATAAATGAGAAGTATCCCAAACTACGAATTAATGATTTATTTAATAAATTTCATGGATCTCAACATTTTATGAACATTGAACATTGACCAGGATATCATCAATTTCATGTGGGGAAGGAAAAAATTAAAAAAATCATAAAAGTTATGGGAATTATGATTTTACAGTAATACCTTTTTGAATGACTATTGCACCATATATTATCATGGTCCTAATGAATAATGTTTTCAAGAAATATCATAAAGAAATTGTGGTGGTATTTAGTAATGATATAATGGAATAATCTAAAAGTAATTAAGATCATTAAAATCACTTGTGCACTATTCTGATCACTCTTATAAAAAATGTATTATATGGGTCGTTCAACAAGTTGGAATTTGGAATTCCATCAGTTTCTTCTCAGGGCCACATTATCTCTAAAGATGAAATAGTTTTAGATACTATAATTACAATATCTAAGAGACAATGGCCCAATCCATCAAACATAACTGATGTACATATTTTTATTGGTTTGGAAGGTTATTATCGGCATTTCATTCAAAACATCACTCATTTAACCATCCCAATGAACACACATACACGTAAAGGGGTTATGAAAAATGGACAAAAGAAAGGTTAGACTATTTTTCTGAATTGAAGAGGAGATAAGTGAATTATCTTATCTTAACCATACCATCAGGGAATGATGGGTTTTTTGATCTATAACGACGCATCAGAGAAATGACTTGGTTTTTTCGTTATGAAGAATGATATATTTGTTTCCTATAAATCAAGGAAATTAAAATTTCATGAAAAAAACTATCCCAATCATGATCTTGAGTAAGTTTTGGTAATATATACTGAAAATATATGGAGAAATTATCGCTATAGAAAAAATGTGAGATATATAAGGATCACAAGAGCCTGAAGTATATAATATCTCAGAACGAACTCAACATGAAGAAACGACAATGGATCAGACTACTCAAGGATTATGATTTTACCATACATTACCTCCACGGAAGGTGAAAAAGGTGGCTGATGTATTGATCAGTAGTGATCATGTAGTTCTCAACAAAATGAAGATTTATTAGGATCACTTGTACATGTATATATTAAGGATGGAAATGTGAGTTATCAAAGAAGGTGAAAATTAATTACTTCCCAATTTGTTTCCCAAGAATATTTTTAATAAATAATTAAATCCTTTTAGCCAAATGATGAGAACATTAAAAATATAATTAATGCAGTGAAATAATGGTTGATTGAATAAATTGTGTGTGAAGATGTTGTTCAAAAATTTTGGAAGAGGATTTCTGTTCCAGATATACCCATGTTAAATAGAGAGTTAATGGATGAATCCACAAGCACAAATTTTTCTATACATCGCAGATAAAATAAAATTTAAATAGATATCATGGAAAATTTCAGGAGGGACAACATGAAGAGAAAAAGTGTGGATTATGTATCAAGATGCTTAGTTTGACAACAGGTGACGGATGAAAGGAAACATCCAAACGAAGTCATGAATCCTCTACCCATTCTTACATGGAAATTGGATGATATAACCATGAATTTTGTCACAGGATTACCCAACTCACCAAGGAGTAATGATGCGATATGGGTAATTATGGATCAACATAAGAAATATGCACATTTCCTTACTACAAGGGAGAATTTTCCACTAGAGCCCTTAGTAAGAATCAATATCAATGATATTGTGAGAATTCCAAAGGAACATCTTTTAATTATGTCTGATCATGACCTACAGTTTTTATCAAAATTATGTAAATGTCTTTTTAACTCATTGGATATAGAAAATTGATTGAGTACTTATTACCACCCACTAACTATCAGGAAATCAGAGAGGAAGATCCAAACCTTAGAGGATATCTTGAGATCTTGTTCAAATGAAATTAAAGGTAGTTTTTATAAATATTTTCCTTTATTTTAATTTTCATATAATATTAGCTTCCATTGAAGTACTCAAATGGAACTATATAATTCAATGTATGGAAACAGATGTTGTATAACAAATTGGTTGGATTGAGTTTGAGAAAGCATGTTTGGGGGGCCAGAGCTTGTGTAGGAAAAACTTGTGAAGGTAAAGACTATTCAGGGACATATAAATGTTGTTAAATTAAGTCAAAAGAGATATATAGATAATCGAAATAAGGATCTTGAATTTCATGTGGGAGATAACATTTTCTTGAATGTATCTCCTTGCAAGGGTTGCATAAGATTTGGAATAAATAAGTGAACAAGTCCTAGGTACATTAGGCCTTTTGAAAATATGGAGAGAATTGTAGCTTTTGAATATCATTTTTCTATGCAGCATAGACTATCCAAATGTATATAATGTGTTCCATGTCTAATTTTTAGGAATGTATATTCCAGACCCAATACATGTCCTCACTTCTGAAGGTTTAGATTTGGAACATGACTTATTTTATTGTGAAGAGCCTATTTGGATTCTGGATAGTAAAGAATAAGTTTTGTGGAATCAGACGAATCCACTCATAAATGTACATTTGAGAAATCAAAAAATCTAAGTGGAAACATGGGAGTCTGAGGAGCTTCTGTTGAAGACATACCCAAATCTTTTTAGATATCATTTTGTGAATTTCAAGTATAAAGGTTTTGTATAGAGGGGAGAATGTAACACCAAGAGGTTTTGATAATACATATTGAATTCAAGAAAAAGTGAGTCCCTACACAATAAAAAAATTTATAATATAGTTGTTAAACATAACATTTCCTCAAATATGTTTTGAATTTCAACAAATAGACATCTAGAGTTGTGATCAGAAAGTCATTTGGAGTCTGATAAAATAAATGTAAATTTTGATCAACAGTAACATAACCTTATGAATAGTAATATTAATAGTAATATAAACCATATAGATATTATATAATTATATTATATTAATTATTTATGGTAATAAGATGATGATATCTTAATTAATTTTACAATGTTATGTAAAACTAATTATACAATTAAAATTGTTATTTTTAGAATTATCTATACTGTTATTTATAAATTAAATTAATAATATTTTGAAAATTATTTTTGAAATATGGAATTCATTTTTGAATTATACACATCATAAATTGGATGGGGTGAATTTTTAGGATTTTTCGGATATTCATGATATTTTTTATGAATAGTTAAATATGGTAGAATGCAGTATATACAAATTATCAGTTTTGTACACTCTCTATGACATCATTAGTGATTGAAGGCCAAATGGCTCAATAACATATGAACTTATTACTATTAGGGGTCAAATTAAACAACACTAGTGGTTTTACTAATAGAAATAAGAAAATATGGAATAAAACATTCAAAATTCACTTCTCTCCTCCATTATAAAACATCCTAACTCGATATTCTCTTACATCCTATAAGCATTGATGCTACTCATATTTCACCCCAAATACACTTCCCTAGTCACTTACATCATCCATGAATCACCTGGTCTTTCTGAAATACCAAAACCCCTTCCCATATAGATGTTATCATGGAGGTTATTTCAAAAGGTAAGTCACCATTCTTTTACATTTAGTTTCATTTCAATTAATCTTCTTTTGTTATCCTGTCCCACACATCCTCTATCCAAAAGACCATTAGAACTCTAGTATCATCTATATACAAAAATTATATCATGATAATGGTATAAACAACATCTTTATTATAACTCTCTCCACATTAATTTTTTAATGAAATCAACTTCCCTGGGGTTCCAATTTGTATCCTTCCTAGATGATAACGATTTGTTTTTCAATTTACCATTTATAATAGGTAATGAAACTATTTTAATGGTTTTAATAGAATATAATATATTTATTATAACCTAATTAATATTGAGATACCATTATACATACATATTATTAAATCATATGAACAAACTAGTTCCTAACAATCAAAATAAAGCCAAAATAATCTAAGTGAATGTCATTAATATTTCATCTAATAATTCATCATATTTATAGGTAACCAAATAATATAAATGACATTTATAACTAATTTATTTTAATAAATAATATGAAATTTCAATTATAGAGATTTACATCCGTTCCACAAGAACGCTATTACAAAAAAAAAGTGAATCGATTATGAAAATCCAGAAAACAAACAATCTGGAATAACGGAATTCAATATAATAACTTATCCATAAGACCATAAATTTTCTAAAAATAATTAATATAAGCTAAATAAATTTATAATTGGTTATGAAACATGTTATTAATAATTATAATTTCATATTCCAGGACCTTAAGTTCAAGAGAAGAACACATTCAGACTTCAGGAAAAGGTTTTTTCACCTGAACATCCATTTCCATTCAGGTTACATTTATTGTTTAATTAACTAAATTAATCTCTTATATATTATTATTTACTCCTCATAATTTATGTTTTAATGATATATTTATTAGTCCCAACAAGAATATTTCCTTATTTTATGGAGTGTTACACATTTTCAGGGGAACGATCAAAATTATTTCTGAAATATAAGCCCGATTGAACGGAATTTCTCAAATTCTTACCTATTTTCAAGAGAACAATATAATTTAATTTTTAACAAAAATTATCTTTCTATAATAACTAAATTTATTATTAAAATACTATCTTACTTATGTTCTAGTTTGATAAATATACATTTCCAAAAGAGCACTTCTTTTCAAAATAAAAGTTTATATATCACAAGAATTACTTAATGATTTTATAAGAGTATTTTTGTCTATTTCAACAATATTTTTGATTTATATGTATTATTGGGTTAATATATTAGGAATTCATATTCCAAATATCAATATATGTTTTATGACTATTTTGATTGTGTATTTTCTGTTCTAATATCATTCACAAAATTTACTCTGAATAGTTATTGTTTATGCTTAACGTTCGGGGAGACGTCAATATGAATGTATATGTTGTTTATTATATTACCTACTCATATGAGAAATTAATTTGGCTTATTATGCAATGGTTGGGGCCCACTATATCCCCTTTATAAACTTATAGGTATCATGAGACAAATTTACATAGACATGGGCGAGGCCATTCCCAATATGAGTTCTGATTTTGGGAGAGGGCATAATCATTTTTAGACGTCATGGATGAGGCTACAAAAATATGATTCAGATTTTCTGACATATTCACTTCCATAATTATGAAGCATATAATTTAAATTTCATGTGGTTATTTAATTCATATAATACCCCGTATTATGTTGGCTTTATTTACTTAGCTTATATTTATGGGATAATTTGTTCAAGTTTATTATTTTTAAAGGAATTTGTTTTCAATTATTCCTCATAACTAATGATTATGTTTATGTCATATTCCAATACATTTCTTACTCTTTCTGGGCAATTGATCTCACCTCTTTCATATGTTTCATTTTCCCAGGATATGAAGAAGTAAGTTATGAGTGACTTTTAGGCATAATCTAGGTGGCGTGGATGTTTCTAATGGTATAAATCATTTTTATATTTTAATTAATGATATAATTATGAACTTATATATGTATTTTGTTTCCAGAATCTACTAAAATAATTGTTCTTTATGGATATGTATTCCTTGTTTATATTCCAATGCAATAAAATAATTCTCAAGCTCTGAGAAACTGGGTCGGGTACTTACATGAAAGTGACGAAAAAAACTACGGATTACCAATCGGAATCGACAAGAACATGATGGTCAATGAATGGGATAATAAGGATCAAAAAATATGAAAACAATATTTTGTTCTACAAATATAAGAGGGTGGTATGTACGATAGGTTTAAAATAAATCATACGAATGGTTTATAAAATATCATTTAACCTTTCATATTCCCATCATGTATCCCAATCACATCGTGAATTCCTATATTTACAATATCCAGCAAATTCAAAACTTCTGAATACATTTTCTAATACACATCATGAATTAGATATTCCAATCGTGAATCTATTTCATGCCACAGACCTCAGGTAAAAAAATTATTAAATTATCTACCATCACAAGCTATTAATCACCATATCATGATGTGAATATGGTTCAAATTGTGAACCACCACCTTCATTGCACTTGTATCTCCAAATCTATCGATCACTCTAGATGTACTTCCTATAGGCCCAAAAGTGTTGTAATGGGACTAGATATAATATAACATTACATATATACTCTGTTATCACATTACTTTTTCAAATTAGCTATATACTTGATAGAATTCAAATCATTGGACTAACTCTCTATGAATATTGACGGAGTGTGGTCCAAAAAAACCCAGTCCAAATTATCATTTCCATTATATGATATGCCATATCATGTCCCATGGTGAATTATAAATGTGAAAAATAATTTAAAATTTGTTCCACCCCATTTGGTATAAACCATAATTCATTTATTCTCAAATTTTTTTGAAAAAAACATGTTTTATCACAAGGGTAGCATATTTCATATTGACTAAAAAATATTTTTGTTCTGAAAATATTGATATTATGTGCCAATTACAAAATAGTTCACTATTAAAGAGAACAATATCATAGATTGAAAATCCATATAAAAATGACTTCTCTATGAACCTATCCTTAATAACCATATCCTCTTTATTTCAAAAAATTTAGTAGTTTTAGGCATAATAAATGGGCATATAAGATATTTTTTAAAAATTATTGTTATTAAGGTTATTTAAAATTTCATTATTTCATTTGATCTAACTGAAAAACACCGATGTGAAATCAATTTTTTACCTAGTGTGTTAATGAATTATGGTCACTATAAAAAATAATTTACAGATCATATTAAAGGACCTGAATTTTCTAGTTATAAGTATAAAAACAAAAAATCCCTTCTCTATTGATATGATGTATACGGGGCCATCAATTACAATGTTTCTAGAAAAAAATATGTGGCATATTTTTTATAACTAATATTATAAAAAACACCCTATTAAAATTTATTAAATACCTAATTATGATAAAATACAATTACATATATCGAGGTATAATTTTTGGGGAAACAAAAAACCTTTGTTGAAAAAAAACAAATCGACATTACACTTTATATATAATAGAATATAACTCCACAAAATGAGTATGAGTACAATAAATCCTATGAACATCCAAAAAAACAATTTGAATTCCCCAATATGATCAAGGAATCTTCTTATCATCTTTATTGTTGAATTTATAGGTTTATTTATTATGGGATTTAGTTTTTAGGACTACACTCTATTCGAGGTCTTAAATTTAGTGAATGGTATTAATGCTTACTTATACTATAGAATGAAATTTCCCACAATTTATCTTATTGATATTTTCCTCATATCATTGTAGAATCAGATTTATAATCTTTATGAACATATAATACAACCCTCCTGCAATGTAAAATCATGATCAAAGACATTAAAATACTCCTCCTCTTTATCATGAAGAATCAATGTCATGAACTTTTGGAAAGTGTTCTGTGCATTACACTTTTCAAAATAAATGTACAGAAGGTAAATTTCTCCCAATTTAAATGTTATTGTTTTCATTTCTTGTTAATAGGTTCTACAAGTATTTCATTATAATGGGTGTACCCATATATATGTAGTAAAACCCCATCCCAACAATATTTTTTCTTAATTTTATCAATGAATAGAAATGGGATGTGGCCTCTTTTGGTAGGTCATGATTATGTTTCCAATATCATCACATTAATTCTAACGTATATTAGTATATTTTTGAAAAATATAATTTTTTTCATTTATTACCACTATTATGTCTCCATTTATTTATAACCACATATAGAGGATTAACTCACCAAATTTCCTAAATATAAAAAATTATACAAGTATATAGTTATTTTATCAAATTAATTTTTATGATATTCTATTTTTTAGGGGGAGTATTATATGAGGTTCTTACATAATATTAATCCATTAATCAGGTAATAACAAATGGGTGAACATTATGGGATCAATTCAATTTAGGTTAGCAATGAATTCTGTGATATAGTGCTTCAATCCCATTAAAAATATATTAAAATTTTTTTCTTTCCAAAACAGAAAAACAATGATGATAATCCATTATATTGTTTCCCTATATAATAATAATGTTTAAATCAATTTACCAAGTAATTACTTTATCTGTAACATATATTTTTAGCATTAAGGGATTATAATATTCGTATGATTCACTCAATAATGGTCAGATACACTATAGCATATTAAAATAATTTATTCTATGTTATTACACAACAAACTATTCATTTTTATCAATGAATATCTTATCTATAAGACAGATAATCTTAACCAACTCTTCATTTTTTATTCTATAGTGGTAATTCCCCTAGGATATTATCTTCAACAATAATAATGGATTTAGATATATTCCACTAAATAAATTTTAGGAATTTACATCATAACCAATTCAATTGATACTTTATATTCCCTAACCCTATTGATGATTTCTCCATCATTTAGATTAATCTTTTTATTCACAATTTTTAGTTTTAGCCTCCATTGAATAATTTTTATCACTTTTCATTCAACCCTCTCATGAAATTAAAAGATATATAGGTAAAAATATTTATTAAATATTTATAATAACATTAATTAGAATTCCATTGTGGTAATTTAATAATTTATGCACTATATATAATTATATTCTCGTAATATACAACTCAACAAATACTAAATTACTAAAAAATCAGTAGAATCAGGTTCATTATTAAAAAATAATCTGAAATCGGTATCCCATATTTTAAAGACCCTAAAATTAATATAATTGAAAAAATATTATGATGAGTAATATTCAGAATAATATATCATACATAAAACACCATAAAATTCCTCACTATGTATTTTAACCAGCAAATCACAAATATTCATTTATTTTAAAATTCATTCTTCCAAAGATAATAATAATATATTTGAGAGATACCTTTCATTAAAGGGTTATTCATTTTGAGTTGTTTGATAATATTAAATAAATTTCAAATACCATGATTCAATTACTCCTTGAATAGTTTTATAATGTAGTATTTTATTAGTTTTCAGATATTATTTTATAATTATAATATTTCTTCTTTAATAAAATTTCAATATTATGTGGATCAATTCATTCTATTTCCTCTCACACTTCTTTATTTTCAAAATTTTCCCCTATACTCGTGACATTAAAAATATTTCTACATTCATACACTTGGAAATATTATTGCACCTTATTTTCTTGTTATAGTGTCTATGTTTCTATTGTATTCACATCTTAATGGGGATTAAGTTTTCCTAACTCTCAGACACTTCTCTTGGTCACCACATTTGATTCTACCTATTCATGAGTCACAGTGTAACTACAAAAATGTACAGGATAGTATGTACAATAATTTTAGGGAAATATATCCACTATAGTGATCATGGATATTTATATAATATTAGCAGTTTCCACTTAAGATTATTATGGCCGAACTAATGGAACACATTTTTAAATAATTTCAATATAATATTGTCAGGATTATATTTTAGGGTTTGGGATATGTGTTATTATGTTAGATGCAATTTTTATACGTAATTATATTATTATATATTTTCTTTATTTTTTATAGATGAAACTTGAAATAAATCTTTACAGGGTTCTGGGATGATTCAGATACTCTTGTGTCCCTTGATTCTATTACAAAAGTTTTCCTATTCTATTCACATTTTAAAAAAATATTAATTTTATTCATCTACACTTTTCATGGTATATTATATATATTTTTTGAATTTTTGATATCCTTGATTGTCTATCATGGTGTTTCATAATATGGATGATTATCATATGATCATATAATATATAT
The DNA here is from genome assembly GCA_963277665.1 of Viscum album. Taxonomy (NCBI): domain Eukaryota; kingdom Viridiplantae; phylum Streptophyta; class Magnoliopsida; order Santalales; family Viscaceae; genus Viscum; species Viscum album. The sequence goes on from OY728122.1 coordinate 1,975,727,958, forward strand.
TTTATATGATTTTTGTCCTAATAAAAATATCACATGATTTTAATTATAATATTAATGTCTATAGTGGGGCTTGGTAATGTAGGAACTGTAATATATCAAGATTCCTATTAATGGATTTTATTTGGGGGGAATTATTATTAAATTCTTTTATCTGGTGTATAATACTTGTTGAGAATCGAAAATCACTAAAACATAGGATATAATTGTGGTAAATAACATCAAGATATCTATGACAATCAATTTTTGTGGTATTTTATTTGTGTGTAATTTCTCAAGTCAGAAGATTTAATATACAGAAATATAGAAATCTAAAGTTTTTACTCATCCATGTGAAGTAAAAAGCTAAAACATCTTCATTAGAGGGGTTATATTCAATATATTTTGGGGTCATCGATTGAAAATTTACACGACAATTTTTTTTCCAAAAGGTGTTGTGAATAGTAAATGACATGTAATGGTTGATTTTATGAATTCCTCAATTGATTAAGTGGTTCAATAGATATATTACCAAGAATATTATATAGCGATGTATGTTATGAATTTTTTTGTAACTAATTAAATTGGATATGGGATATAATTTTTTGATGTGTTTCTTGTATGCTGGATAAATGTGTAATGATGATTCCATGTAACAAAGGCTTGTATTCCGGTATCGTTTTGATGAATAATTTTTTTCATTATTGTCCTATACAAGTACGATGAAATATTCAGCCATGTAATCCTATGGGTCTATTTTAATTTTTCTATAAAATATTTAATTAAATACAGTTTATAAATATTTTTAGTGATTGTGTGAGAAGTGTGCCACAGAATAGGGAGTATGTTTCATAGTCTTCCTATCATTATATATAATAATTCAATAGGTATTTTCTATTTAATAAATGTCAATTTTGTATAAACTCTAGTGGTGTAATCTTCTAGTGGATTAATCGAGTGAATAATAGTGATTACATCATTTGGTCCTCCCCCAAAAAATAATATTATTGTTAAAAAAATACACACTATAACAATATATCAAGTAGATTTTACATTTTCCATTGTGTTATATTTATTTCAAGTAGTTGTACTACCTTTATAAAATTTTATGATAGAATATGGTATGATTTGAATCAGTCAGTTGGACATAACTGAATTTGGATTATTCCTGAAGTAGATAGAATACTATATGTCTCATACGGATATAAAACATCAATTGATTTATGAGAACTCTAAAAATATGAATCAAATAAATTTGTGTAATATATAATGGATATCATATTGTTTAATTAGGATTTCATTACCATGGAATTTACGGATCAAAATTTTTATAAAAGGATTACAACTGATGTTTTTGGGGACTTTGTGCACTTATATAAAAAATACACATCCTTGGAAATATTATTTCAAATTTGAAGTATATTTATGTTGAAACCCCAAATAAAGTAATATATATATGGTTTTTACATAATAACATTGATTTAACATAAAATGGATTTTATGTAGAAGGAATGATCACCATAGTAGTCTTTATTAACCAGATACACTCATGATTCCAATTTTTAAATGGAAATATAAAATATATTTCATGAAAAAATTATTCATTCCTTGACATAATTCATAATTTCATTTTTCATATATTTTGGAATGGAAAAAATAATGTGGGGGATGAAATATTATTATGAGACACATAAATTTGAAGTAATCATGTGTAAATAAGGCATAATCAATATGAAAATATAAATAACTGAAACACATGCCATTAAATGAATAATATGAACACTAAATTCATCCATGAATAATATAGATGTAGTAATATAATATATTATAATAATTAAATTATAAATGAAAAAAGATAAAAATATTGATTGTCATGATCACATAAATTGTGATATTGATACCTCTAAAACTATATGCCAATACTTTTCAAATGATGGGTAGGTATACACCTAAACCCCGTTTAGCTAGGAAGACAATTTTTCCTCAAAATAATTATAAAATAATTGATATATTATATTTAATTAGGCCCTCCCTGACCTGTATGTCCATTACATTCCTTATATGTTGAATAAATGATTAAAAATATAAATAATGGACTTTATAAGAAAATATCCATCTTTTTTAATGAATATTGATTTTCCATGTACTTCCATAATAAATCAAATAACATTCATAGTAAAACATTATATGTAACAATGATAAATAGTGTAATAAATAAGAATATTAATGCTTGATAATTAAGAGAAATATAATGTCCCATGAAAAATGATCTCAATATAGTGAATTATTCATGGGAAATTTAATGACCAAATTAGTAATTAGTGATAAAATACGATATTTAATTCATAAAAATGTGGATTTTATATAATTTAATGTCCTTTAGTAAATTAAAAAAATTGAAGGTAAATATTATAAAAATCAATAATTAAAAAAAATAATTATTCTATAATTGAAAACAAATATATTAACAAATGAGAGTAAAACAGTAATGGTTATTGTAATCTATGTTAGAAAAGTATACATTAGAAAAGCATTATTGTGAACTTTTTATAAAGATATATAGAAAAGGACCATTATTAAAATTTTAGATACATTCATTTACAACCATTTATCATGTCAATTAAAACATAATATTTGTTAATGGAATCATATTTGTAATTCAAAATATTTTTTTACCATAACTATGAATTTATATTGATATGGGAAAAATTATAAGTGATAAGAAATAGAAATAATACCATAATTCAATTTAATTTTTACGATATAATGAGAATGGAAAATTTAATAAGTATTAAATATTAATACATAATATTAATGTTAATTACCATAATGGGTATTTATATACACTAGAAACAAATAAATAAGTGTATAAATAAAATATGTCCTAATAAAGTGGAAATTGAGAAAAAATCCCTCATAACACATTCCCCCAATTTGAATGTGACTTAACCTATTGTATAATGGGTTTAATCATATTATTACATTATGAATTTTTTTTATTTTTAATATCATAAATGATCCCCTAGATACAACATTTCACATATTCATTAAGAAGAATAACTACTTATCATGGTTTATGTTGTTTTCTATTTCCTCATGCTTTATTTCACATGAGAATTTTTGTCCTATTATAAAAAAAATTGTTATTTAATATAATTTTATTATATGTATATAAATTTCATTTATTTTCATTAAATCTAAACTCCATAATATTGATATAATTAATAATGAAAAAAGGATCACACAATTTCAGGTAGGTAGTAGTCCATACATATGAACGTGAAATTTTTTAATTATCTAATAGATTAGTAAGTAAGAAGGTATATACTATATTTTAATTAATGATGATAATTTACGACAAAAATATCTTTAAATATTCATTACTTCCGTATTTATAAACAACATGTACTTTTTTGGTGGAAAACGAATCACACCACTAAGTGGAGATGATAATCCATACATACAGACGAGTAATGTTTTTATTAATATTTAGAAGAATTTTAAAATTGATTTACCATATTCATAATAAAATATCATTTTAATGAATATACTAGAGTCAATATTTTAATCTGGTTACAAATGATTTGTAAGATGTTTAAGAAGAATTAACATTGAAAGAGTCTATAAATATGATTACAACTTCTTCGAAAGAGATCCTTTATATCATCTCATAATGGACATTATGTCGGTATTTTAGAATAAAATACACATCTTGAGAATGGATAAGGATGATGATAGTACTAATTAATAGGTTTTAGAGTAGTATAAAATTTTATCTAAACATTAATTGTCAATAATGTAACCATAAATGGAAAATTAAACTGAAAATGGACAAGTCATTATCGACCACATCATATCTCCCATGTCATAGATCAATATTTTTTTCTATGTAAATAATTGAAAAAATTATTAATTTCATAATATAAGAGTATTGTCAATTTTTACAGTATTCATTTAATTTTACATTAAACCATACAAAAAAATATTGGAATTCTGAAAAGAATCCCTTTTAAATTCAGAAATATATTAAATTATTTATTTAAATTACTTTAATACGGTAATTAGAAAAAAATTTATTAAATTAAAAATTTTCAATCCCATTTATTATATATATATTAATTAAATAAATAAAATGGAATTTTTCTGTAAGAATTTAATATAATTATACAATAAATTATAATTACAACATAAATAAAACATTAAAAATAAATTAAATATATTATGATTAAGATATAATATTAATTTATATCAATTTCATATTATTATGTTATCATATAAATTAAATTAAATGAATAGAGTGCCATTTTTTTATTAAGTATACCGAATATAATATTTATGATTATGCCAATGGTAAAATGGATCAAATATTCCATATATTAAAATTTTGGTAGAATATGGTTGAATTCATCCAATAAAATGAGATAAATTTAGGGGTTTAAGGTCTTATAAAATTAATTTTATCTTTAAATACCCAATTTACTTCTTATTATTGTTATAAATTTTACCATTTCTACAATATCTAATATCTATAAATAAAAGAGACATTCTTTCCAAATTTTAATATATATATTTCAAAGGGGTATCCATGTATCAAGATATATTTTATATAAATTTGTAATATTTATTTAAATATAATTACAAAAAACACAATGGAAGGTAGTTTTTAGAAATCATGGTGTTTAAATTATAAAAAATACCTATAAAAAAATAAAAAAAATAATGATTTAAATTATATTGATAAAAAAATTTATCACATAATAATGTTACAATTATTAGAAAAAAATTGGGTTTTAAAATTACTTAATGAAGTATATATATTTGGAAAATCTACAATTTTCTCAATATATTTAAAAATCAATCATTAAATAAGATTAAAAAAATTCAATTTATGTAGATTTTAATAAAAATAAATAAAATTAAATATAAATATATGCACATTAAAATATTAAAATTTGAGAAATTATGTTTTATTATTTTTATTTAATAAAATTATTTTCACTTTATTTTTATTTCTTCAAAAATATAAACATAATATAATTTATGCTATGTTGATTTGTTATTCCTTCAAAAAAAATTGGTCCATGAAATTTCCAGAATACCCCCAACATGGATAAATTTCGAAAACAATTATTGAGTTATTACCTGAATAAAATATTCATTTTATCATTACAATCATAGGGTCAATTAGTAAAAACATATTTTATTCTTATAAAAATGAAATGTCCATCAATTTTATTAAATTTTATCATTGAAATATTAACCATCATTTAAGTCCATTTTTTATACCAAAAATAGTGTTCAATATTTTAATAATATTGAACACTGAAATTTTTATCATAAATTTCATTCATGTATGGAATAATATAATATTACATTATCAAAATTAAAAATTTTACAATAAATTCACATCCTCATATATTTATCGTTCATCATAACTAAAATAATAGGGTCTCTCCATAATGAAAGACAATGGAATATAAATTACTTATAAAATATCAATATAATTTTCTTCTTCACATAAAAGAAATTATTAAAATAATTTCAATAAGGAGTCCGTGATATATGTTTCATATTTGGGATTAAAAAAATGGAAAACTCTACTTCGTGTTCTAGTGTTCTAGTGTATGTCATTTAGAAGAGCTTCTGGGTTGGGTCTAGATATCATAGAGATAATTATGTATCCCCAATCAATATATTTAATTATAGGTTTTCATCGTGAATCATAATTTTATTGTCTTGGATAAATTTTTTTAATAAATTTTAAATGAAAACCCATCCAATGGATTATATCACAATAAAAACTATTTATAATAATTGAATCTATAAATAATGGAATTTTTATAATAGTGATAATTGACTAACACATCCATGTGTACTGAGATGTCCACTGGGATTTTTAAAAAAAACCATCTTTTTAAGATACAAGGTAGATAAATTTTTTAAATATTTTAGGGGATAAATATTTATAAATAAATAGAATGAAATAAAAAATTGGCTAAATTATAGGATATGATTATTGTGTATTCCATCACATATTTTTAAACATTATATTTTGTTTTAGTCATATTATAATCATGGACTTCCCCTCTCACACTCTTCTATAGTAAGATCCCTTAATACTTTATATAATTGTGGTAATAATTCCCCATTTCACTAGTGTTAAATCAATATAGAAATTTTTTTCCTATACCCCATTGAATTATTTATCAATATAACACTTATATATACACTTGTAATAAACTCCCATGCCATTCAAACATTTCCCAAAATGATTCTTCCCAAAATATTTAGATGACAGAAACTATATTATTACACGCTTCAAAATCAACAACATTATTTTTTTTATATGGCCAAATGACCATTTTTTTATATTTTTCGTGATATTATAGGATAAAAAAAATTCCATAAAATTTTTAAAGGAACCTAGTATTATTTAACCATATGATGAATATGATTTAGAAGCCAATTACATTTATAAAATTTTAATTAGGACATCAATTAAATATTCAATAGTGACCTCTATATTAAATTTATAATCTATGGAATACCAATCTAGTTTATTTAAGGGAGCCTCATACTCCCTAATACATTCATCATCATTTTTATTTATGTTAAGGAAATTTATCTTCATTTATGTTAATGGAAATTACAGAAATATTTAACGAATAAATTTAAATTAGAATCTCTCTATTCAAAAAATTTTATTTCTGTTTCTTCCCAAGTATTCTTGATCAATTTATTATCAATTCATCTAAGTAAATAAAATTTTAGAATATCCTTTTACCTTTTAAAACATCCCAAGGCATTAAATATCTTTTCATTAAACAAATATATATATCAGTTTCAATTGGATCTGAAGTTACACTAAATGATAGAGGTTTCTACATCATAATATGATTTAATATTGGTTTATCATACTCTGTATCATCATGTTTCCCTATATGTGTTGGGTTATTTGTGAAATCTGAGATCAGAATCCCTAACATGTTAATAATATACTCAACTCCATCACTATTGTTTTTTATTTATTAGATGGGAAAGCCCTACGTTGATATTGATTTTTGAAATAATTTCCTATATTTTTAGAAGAGACAAAATAATGTGATGCCATGTTTCAGCTCGTATTTTTCATGAAAGCTGTTATATGAAATAAAAAACACTCTAATTGAATACTTCCTAAAATAATTTAATGTATTAATATAGTTATTTTATTATCCATGTTCATTAAAAATCTTATTCCAATGGTTTTAACATATATTCCCCTGGCATAAACTGAAGAAAATAAAAATCTATTAACCTCAATTAGATGTCTATATTCTCATATTTTTATAATATAAAAAGGTTATCATAAAAAACGACTGACAAATTTCGTATTCATAAACAACCATATGCATTCATGACTCCAAAAATAAATTAAAAATTACAGAACATAGAAAGATTATTGAATCCATTATATCATTCGTAATATCCTCAAACATATTCTAGAAAATTAAAAAAAATAAAGGGTCAAATTATTTACCAAATATGATTCACATAAAAAATAATATATAATGAGTAATCAAAAATATATAATTCAATGTAGATAATTAAAACAAATTCATTTTATTTCATAATTTTATTCCAAAACGAATGCACGGATAATATCAATGTATTAATATATATCTTTTTAAAGAAAAAATTATGAATGAATTTAATATATTACATTGGATATAATGATCTAATATATAATGAGTTCTATCGAACCAAATCCTTAGTCTATGACACTTTCAACAATGGTTAGGTATACACCAGAAAACAATTTATTTTATCCATATGATTTCTCTCACAAGACCAACCAATGAATCAATAGGACAACATTAGTGGAACATCCATCTTTTCGTATCCAATTCATTCTTAATTTATTAATTTTTTATTAAAATTCATAAAAAACATTCCGTATGAAAAAAATAACTATATCAATTGAAGTATATAATTTTCAAATGGTTTTGTATATTCCAAAAAAATCTTCATAATACAAAATATATAGAAATGATATATAGTTTTTGAAATTAGTAAATACATGATATAAATTTGATGTAAATTTAATGTGTAAAGGATGATATAACCAGAAACTGAATATTTCAAAGGAAAGGTATTTTTACTGAATTAATAAGATATAAAACATAATCATCAATTCTTCAGAAATATAGGTTTTGTAATAAAATAATTATCATTGTTGAAATAAAAAAAATTCTAGATAAATCATCGAATAATATTTCATTAAAAATATATATATATGAAACCACTGAAATAATTTAGATGAATGTAATAGATAAAAATATTATACTTGTAGGAATGTTCATTAATATATTATATATTAAAAACCATTAATTTCATATTTTTACAAATAATCCAAATGACCCTTTAAGAAGTCATTAGATATAATTCTTTCAAAATATTTAAAAAATATTGAATTAATTTAAATTTAAATTTAAAAATTTAAAAAAAAATTCTTCTATATAATAATTTAAAAAAATTTATCATGGGATAAAAATATAGTCAATAAAAAATAAAATTACAATATATGTTTCATTAAAATAATCCTATTGAATAAGTAACCTAAATTGAATAATTAATAATTATTAGTAATTCGATATTCATATTAATTACCAAAAATTGGAAGTATATACACTACATAAAAATTTATTTGTCGTAGGAAAAAATATGTTTCAATTGAGTATGAAATGAGATGGAATGACATACATCATTTTTCTATTAGATAAACGTTTATTTTAATCTTGTAGAATGGTTTAAAACATGTAAATAATATATGAGATAACAAGATTAAGGTTTATATTATCTTATTTGTTTTTATTATAAAAACATATCCCTCATGTGCCAACAAAAATTCATTTTTATCATTGTATTTTGTGTTGAAAACATTATTTTTTCATGCATGTTTTGTCGAGGGAGTTCAGGTACATTTAATTTATAACGGATATATCATCTAAATAATAATAACAATGTTATAAATTTAATTTTTTTTATTTAAATATATCCTTATTACAATCCATGTAATGTGTAAATGATTAATTGAATCTATCCCTTCATGGAGGCGGTATTCCACAAATACTAGCAACATTATCATTATCAAATAGAATTGATTGTTATATTTTGTATTGGTTAATTTTATTATAGGATCATATTTGTATATTAAATATAATATATTTCCATTTGATCTATATTTATACTCATCCATGTAATTTTTTGGTGAAATAATAATCACACCACTACATGGATATTGTAAGTAGTGCATAATAATGATAAATCCATTCCTTTTTCATATGATGGAAAAGAGATAGGTTTTTTTTATAAAAAAATATATATTTGACATTATTATATTTTTGATAATGGATTTAATATTTTAGGATTGATATATTAGATGTATAAGAAGTTTTGGAATAAATAAATTTCCAAGAGTAGCTAAATATGATTAGGTCTTCATCAATAAAGATTCATTAGATCATCCATTAAGGTACGTAGGGTTATCCTCTTATATTTAAAAAACATACAAAACATTAATATTTATTTATAAAGACAAATATTTAGGTTTTAGTAGATCTAGGTATCTCAATGTGGTGTATTATAATAATAGATAAGGGATGTCATTTTATAAGTGAGTGGATGGGCATTAATGATTTTCATATAATATGAAATTAATATACATTATGTTTATATTACTAATGTCCCCATCATTATATAATTTAAAAAAACATTATTTATAGTCAAAATAATATCCTCTAATATTTTTGAGTTGTTTTGGTGATTTTTTCACCCTATCCTATTTTTTTATCCTCCTCTAACCATTGTAAAATTTAACATTATATCAAATATTTCAACACATTATGGTTCAAAATGTCAAAATAAACAAAAATTTTCTCAATGAAAGGAAATGGGAAAAATTTTCTTACTATGTCGTTTCCACCATATCCTGGATCCATATTTTTTAGAAACATTAATAAAATTTTAGTTTTATAAAATATCATTAATTTAATTTTTGTGCTATAAATAAAATTTTAGCTTTGAAAACCCTACAAGAAGATGTGATTATAATATAATACCTTAAGCAATCCTTAATATTATATATTTACCAATAAAAATTGAGAAGAAAAATAGTTATTCCAAATTTTTATTACTTTTATTTATTTTGAAATAATCTATTATTTTTAATTAAAAGAGTAAATATTTATTTTTATTATGTTATCTTTTTTGCTATTTTTTAGAAAACAAATTTTAAAAGACAATGTCATGAAAAAATATTATTTTCAAATTAAAATTTTAGTTTCTTCATATAATTTTATTATCCTTATGATAGTATATTAGAAAAAATACAACCAACAGATTGACATATTGGATTTTATTGACTAGAAATAAAATAAAAGACATTAACATGGTCAAAATGATTCAAAATTCCATATATTTTATTTTTTGGAACCTATGTAAACCTTGATTGAAATAAATGAACGAAATTATAATTTTTTTATAAATTCCTAATCACATTAATTTACCTCTTAATAACCTAATTTACTATTTACTAACTATGATTACAATTAATATTTCATAAAAAATATGTATACCTATTCACAAAAATTGAATATACCTGTCCCAAATATGTTATAAATTTTCAAGATTTATTTTTATGAATATTAACATATTTTAATATTATATACATTCACAAAATTCATCGAGTAAATGCATTTAAAAAATAATTTCATAACCATAAAATTTAACATAAACCAAAATTAAAAAATAAATCAAATTTGATTATTCCAATTTATTTGGATAATATATAAAATTATGAAAAAATCAAAATTATAATATTAATTAGAAATTACATTATGAAAGGATATTTTTTCTCAATTCATGGAAAAGGTTATCCTTTATGAAAAATCTAAAAACACCATTGTAGGTTAGTTTGGGTAAGATAATATCAATATAAAATATAATTTAAGTACATTTATTTTATAAATATTTAGAATTTATGTTTGAATAACACTATATAATCCAAAATTGTTTAGTATTGTTTTTGATCTTTTCGAGGAAAATATTATTATAGTGGAAAATCATGTCATGTTAATTAGCATGATGTTATTAGAATGTCGGTTAAAAACATACTAGGTGAATATAATATACATTATAAGAATTCATTTAAATTTAGTAAAACTAAATTTGAATTATTATGTATTATAAGTATTTTTACATTAATCCCCAACAAAATCATTGGACATAATTCTTGTTATGTATTATAACACCCTAATATTTTATTATATAATTCTCATTAGAGTAATTTAATTTCATTGATATATTATTACAATAAATATAATGAATTTAACTGGAAAATAATATAGTAGTCCATTATAACAATTATTTTAAATAATGTTAATTAATATGCATAATAATGATTTGATTTTTTATAGTTTTTAGATAATGTATGTATATTAGTAAATATGTACTCAATTTTTAGAAATGAAATTATAGGCCTTAAAAATATATTTATAAAAAAATCATGTTTATTTCTTTTTGAATGAAAAAAATATAATTTTTTTCCACTTTTAGTAAAATTTTATTTGGTAATGAACATAAATTTTAGATGTTAACATTTCAAAATTATCATAGATGGAATTTTTTATAATTTACTGAAATGAATCATTTTTCAAGAAATAGTGGTAAATAATAATGTTTGTTAAAATATTCCCATTTATTTATATCATTTTAAAAACAAATTTATTTTCAAAATGGGTTTTAAAAAATAATTATTATGATCATATGATAAAAAATTCAACCAATGTATTTTTAATTTATTTTATGTTGCATTTTGATATTAATCAATTTATAAATTAAAAAATATGTTTTTTTGTAAAACGACTTTACATCATTATTTTCTTGTTTTATTGTAAATTGAATTATACAAAATTTATTGAAGTATAAGAGGTGTAAAACCAATATATAATATAATTATTCAAAATTTTAAAAGTATAAATCTTATTTTAAATACATATTTTTACTTGATATTACCCCACCTTCATTTTTCTGTTTATTTTGAATTATTGTTCATAAGAATGATCATATTACATTTTAATCAAGTTTGATATTACATTTTTCTCAAACCTGGTTGAAAAATACATCCCTAATTTATAATAATTACAAAATATTATGATTTAGTGATATTAAGAACTATAAAAATTTAGCTTATAAAATAACCAATCAAGGATATATATTTTCTTTCATCCAAAAAATAAAATTTCAAGGGTCCTTAATGAAGGATTTATAGGAGGAAAGCCTAATTAGAGTTGATCACTTTACCAAACATATATCTGTTTAATTAAATTTATAGATCCTCTAAATCTATGGTAGTGATCATAAAACCATACATTAGTATCTCAATTATAATTAATTTTTAATATTATTTAAACATAGATGCCAGCATATATTCTATTGAACGTGAATTGAATGTATTTCCCATGAATAGATGTGGACTACATCCTCCATGTAGTAGTACAACTCATTTTCTATCAACATTATTCTTGTATTATTTTTATGATTTGATTCATTAATATACAGTTTTTTATGTCATTATTATTGTTATGGAATTATAATATCAAATTTACATTTTTATTTCCAATTTATTGGATAATGAAAACATAGCTATTGCAAACATGTTGACTACCAACTTCATAATGTGATGGCCCTAATTTTTAATTTCAATATTAAATTATTACTAATAACGATGAATTTAGTATTATTCATGAAATTATTTTATAAAAATTAATCTAATAACCTGAATAATTATTTATTTCTTTCATTACATAAATGATAAATTAAAATAGAATTCACTCACATGTATAATGTACCATCTACGGGAACTATTGATCATAATTTTCTATTTTAACAATTTCAAAAGGAATATTTATACATATGTAATGATTATGTATGATATTTATATAAAAAATTAAATTATTTACAAGAGGAATGGTGATAAATGTTCATGTATCAATAGTGTGGGGCCGAAATAGCTATAAAAATGAAATAGTTGACTCACTAAAATGAAAATATTGAATAGAGTGTCTGGGTGAAAATTATAATAATTGGATAATATATGATTTTTAAACTATTTATATGATTATAGTATATAATTTAATTTAATTAAAAGTTATTTTATAAGAGGATATTTTCCTCTTGATGAATTTCAAACATGAGGTTTGTGTCTCTCATCTCAATTAAATTTCATTGAGAAAGATGCAATTTTCCACATATTTTTCCATTATGTGGTGTTTACACATCCAACGAGTTCATTTATAATTATTGAAATAGAATTTATGGGTACATAAAAATCCAATAAGGTTATCTTCTTCATGAGGATATGAATAAGATATTACAATTGAGGTAATATATTAATGTTACAATGTCATTGTTTAAAAGTATTATTTATTACCCAGTTTTTTGGGATGTAATTAAATGAACTATAATAATAATTTATTTAATATTCATATAAACTATTTATTTTTTAATATTATATGTTATTATTTTATTTGAATAATTTTAATAACATAGGAGACAAAAATAATTTTTTTAGAAAACTGACATTATATATAATTTTGGTGGAATTCCTTTTTTTATTTCATATCATTATTTTCTAAATAAAATTCAACGGTGTTTTTAATTGTCATATCTAATTATTAATGACATTTTTACCCATGATGGAATTTTTTAAAAATTTCTCATAATGACTTTTCTTGTTGTTCTCTAAACAATTTTCGATTTGTTTTTTACCGAAAATGTGAATAAAATAATTTTTAACTTACATAACATGAGACTTATTTTACTATATTATAGACACTCCATTTATTTAATATCAATTTAAAATTTTATGTATAAAATTATGAATAATTTTTTTCCTTATTATTTAGTATGTTTTTTTATTTTAAATATTTTATTTCAATGTTGAAATTTTATTTTCCTCGTGAAATGATCCACTGATATTTTAAAATAATTTTTCATATATGATAATATATGATAATTATTTTTATTATTTACAAGTGACATAATCAAATGATACCTTCTTCATAAAATACATAGATTCCATATGATGAAAATTTAATTATAATTTTATTACACCCATTTCATTTGCATGGGTTATGCTATGATGAAATGATAAATTTTTTATGACACTCATTCACTTTCTCTAGGTTATGATATAATGTATGATTTATAGTCAGGTACAAAACATATGTATTATTATAATTATATGATTGGTGGTCCTATGAATTTACCTTCCACCAATGAATTAGGAATAAATTGATATCTCATGAGATAAGTAGAACAATAATGTCGATTTACCCAATTCTGTAAGGGACATTTTCCATGGTGATGGTATTTGAAGTGAACCATTACTATGGTAATTATTTTGCATAATTATGTGTATGTAGAAACATGAGTCATTTGAAAATATGATTCTCCCTTGAATCATGTTCATTGATTCCATTATGATTCATTTCTTATTAACTGAAAGGATTTATTCCATGAATCTTGATTATGATATATGATATATTGTTTTTTTGAAATATTATGATCATGTTTTCGTACCCTTATTCTCATTATATGCTTATGTGACCATTTCACTTTATTATACTTATTAAGCAAACAACCTCACAATTTATTTTTCTTCCTTTCCTTATGTATTTAAAAGTGGCTTACAATATGATATATCTATGAAGGGAATTAGTTATGAAGAATTTAGTGGCAGATGATGTAGATTTTTTATGATAATTTTTTAATATAAATTTTTTTCAAAAGAGACCAATCAAATATGATTATATAAAGGATCATAATTATATATATAAATCATTCATCAAATAATATGTAATATATTGTTTTGAAAACTATGAGTGAATCTAGCTGCTATCATTGTGATTAATAGTTACTGTTTGTAGTTAGGTTTAGAAAACATAGTGACAACACATAGAAATATAATATATATGGGAACATACTATGATTTGGATATTAATGTTGTGATTTTTTCAACAAATACAACTCTATTTGGATACTACATCTTGATGTGGTTTTTCAACAATTTATCTATGGATAATAATCATCAAAATATTTTTTCTGTTATATGTCATCCATCAATCTGGTACATGGTGAGTGTTCCATTATTGTGAACTTGGTCTGACATTACTAAAAAATATACTTGGGTTATTTTTTTTCATTATAAACCATTATGAAGGATATGAATGTTTTATAACATTGAGTTACAATGTTTTAATTTAAGGTTTTATAGATTGAAAATTAGGTGAAATGATCTAGAAACCCTATAAATAATTATTCATGGATATATAATTTAAAAAACGATTAATATTATCTACACTATATATTTTTCTATTAATATTGGTTTGAAGATAGAATTATTATGTTGAGAAGGTAATGGGTATTTTAAAATTTATATTTCCCAATTAGAAATTATTTATAATAATTATTTATATCATTATAATTATTAGGAATTTCTAAAAGAAATCATAAATGATTACTTGTTGAATTGGAAGTGAAAACTACCAATGATATGTCGATAACATAACAATTCTAGGATTCATATTAGATAGAATTTGGATAGAATTTTATTCTTATAGATATTTTTATTCTCCATATTATGAAATTTGACATTATCTTAGGCCCGAATTGAATTTAATTATATAAATACCACATAAAATGATGAGGAATTGAATTCAAATTTTATATTCCAAACAAAAATAAGATTGTCTGTCTTTATAATGATATATAAAAACTCCCAATGTAAATTAAATCTATTTTATGGGTATTGATTCCTATTGAGATGGGGTATATATATTTTACGGATGGGGATAAACTCAAAATTATTTATATGCCTAATTTATGTTAATTTATTGATGTATTTTCACAAGTTTTTCCTATAGTTCTCAGAATCCTGAAGTTAAGCATACAATACGAATCATACATGGAGAAACACCTATTTAATATACTCAATAATTAATATAACCTATTTATATGGAATAATTGAAAAGAAAATATAGGAGAGTATGGACAATGAATTCATTTTTTGAAGTTCCAACCTTAGAGTTCACCATATCATTTTTTAAAAATAAATATAAATCAATGTGAACGTACATTTATTTTCGAAAATATAACAATATCATAACCAACAATATTTAAGATGTATTTTGTACCGGTTATTTATTTAATTAATTATTAGGTGTTCAAAATTTATCCATCATTGGTCTTTTAAATGAATACTATCATGGAAAAACTTTCCCCAGTAGGTAATGTGACACAACTCCCCAAGCCCACCTCCAATAGGCCAGAGGATGGGGACTTGCACTGAGTAGGAAATCACTAACATAAGAGGCTTTGAAAATATATTTTTACCCATTCCCACTTCATAAATGTCAAAAAATGATGAAATTTTAAAAAATAATAAGAACCAAATGCATGCATTACATTATATCCCATCTAGAGTACAATAGGAATGTAAAGTGTAGTAAATTAAACTGTGTGAGAAACATGCCCACCAAAAAGAACAATATAAACACATGTCTAATCGATAAGAAGAGGTATTTGGGATTTTGTCTATATCTATAGAAATACAACTCGACCCCTCTTATCTCACAATGAACTATCTAGTCCTGGTCATCCTAGGACTTCATTAAATTTTTTCTCATCTACATAAGTCATTACACGTGTGGGAAAATATCGATCATGGTTGAGTATAACTATACAATGTAGGACACGCAAAAACCAAAAATAAAAGAAAATTATTGCCAGTTCTACCTTATATATTTCTATATAACATATAACAAGAACATCTAGATATAATCAGTCTAGGACATGGAGTCTAGAGGCAATTCACAAATACTGCATACCCATACTAGGTATCCATCTCAATGATTCCATGATGCACCCACCCAGGATAACACAATATTATGTATGATAGAATTGACGATGTTTGTCTGAGAATTATTGTTCATCAATAACCACAATGATATATATACACATATAGATCTAAAGACAATGATATGATACCATAGATTAGGATTACATCCAAGGCCATGGGCGTGATACCAATAACTCCATATGGATTAAACTTCTATGTGGAACACCAAATCCTAGTGATGTTTGGCACTTTAGTACTAATGACTCTACCTAGGGCATGAATAATTATTAGAGAATCATACTATGGGCCCGTCAAGGAATTCCAACAACTCTATCTAGGAAGCCCTTCTGAAGGGAACATTGTCATATGAATAATAAATGATTTGCACCTACGTTCAGGGAATTGATAATGTAATGACCCCTAATGAAACATTTCCAAGATAGGGAGAAAAAAATTATTCCATTTATAAAGGGACACATGGCGTGTTGTAGGGACACACACCATCTACCATGAACCCAAGTACTACCTATGTACAATGGAACGTATCATTCCAAACTGTGTCATGTAGATGATAGGTACACGTTGTATAGAAGAAGTCACATACTGTGTACTTCCATGTGATATCCACCCTTCTACACTAGCCATGTTCCAGTACATAATGTGAACAAGTGTTTCTCTACCCATGTACCAATATACAGAGTTGTTCATGAACTTGGTCCAGGAAAAGATGTGTGGTGGGGTACATGAAATGTATGAAAACATTATGCTCCACCCCATGTTGGTGTATCTCCCGAGATTCACACAGATTCTCTGGGAAGGTCCAATGCATAGAGTGAAAGGGAAACATTCTATCTGACATTAACTATCTCCTAAAATCCTAGTCACCGCTCAATGGGGTCCACAATCTATAACCACCAGATACACATCATGTTCATTTGGTTTTCCTAAACGTCTAATTATTACACATCACACCTTGGCTAATGATTCAGATCTTATTATAGTGATATATTCCTTTATAAAGTCAACATTGAGGTTTTTCATGTCACCCTAACACTATATCTATGTGTTTTGTGCCTCCAAACAACTCTAAAAAAACTATAAATCCATCCTATGAAAACTGTATGAATAACGATATAACCTGAATTAAAACATTTTTTCCATTATCATCACAACCTCCCTCGGCCATATCGATGTTGGATCTTCAATTATAGATCAATTCATTAGAAAAATAATGTTCAATGATCATTATTTCATAACCACGTGTAGAATTAAGATCATGCATAGGAGAAATGAAAGATAATTTCACATGGAACAATCCCAATGAATGAAACTCGATGGTTGTTCATTCCATCCTTGATATGTTATCATATGTATGACAAAAAATCAAATTAGTATAATAATAAACTATGTAAATCACACAATTTGAAACTCATCCTATATGAATGACCAAACCCCAGATCAACCTATATTTTGGTTAGATCATGTTACTCATTAAATCTATGAATGAGGAAAAAAAATCTAAATACAACTTCTTACCTGTGAAAAAATATCATTTTCTATTGACGATCGATTGAAGCTGATGAGATCCATCAGGAACGTTCTCTGGTCAATGTCTCTATCTCCTCCACAGAGAGAATATTCAAGTATTTCACTCTAGAGCATCGACGTAATTATTGGGTTATGATCCTAACAATGGACCCCTACCTAAAGGGTTAATTAAAATTAAAATTATTTTTGTATCAGTCCTTCGATGATATGTTAAAATAAATAAATTCTTAATATATTTTAGTCAATGAGAGCACTGGAAACTACTTTTCATATCATACCTTTGTCAGATGATGTTAAGCCTCAGCCAGGATGAAGACACTACTCTGAATGCAATGGTTCCCTTGAATATTTTAATAGTGAAGATATTTAGATCCTATTCCACTTTTTCAGGAAAAATTCATGGACATGATACTTAACATTTTAATACTATGTAATCATTTTTTATGACACACCAGGTCTCTAAATCCCACACTGTCTCAATGAATGGTAATAATATTCATCCATATAATATTAAAAAATATATATGAAACAACCAGGATATTGAATTCTACTCATCATGGTGATTTATGTCCCCAAAAATCCAAAAAATGCTACTAAAAAGTTGAGGGAATTCAACATAAATCTGAGCCTCCTACTCCAAAGTGATCTCACGGAGATTCCCTTGTTTCCACCATACATGCACCAAAGGAATCGGTCACCAAAAAAGGATCCACTAATGCAGATCGTCAATCTCCATTAGGTACTAAGAAAAGTATTCTCTATCATCGATTTCAAACCCACTCATAATGATCACGTGTGATTTTTCATGGATGTACCTCCTCAGTTCGGACACAATGAAGTGATCATGTACTTGATCTAATTAAAATTGTAGAGAAAAGGTGTACACCACCTCTCCAACACTTCATAGTATATTTAAAGGGATAATATACATTATATATAACTTGCCAAGAAGAAAAATATCCATAATCCCTATCAAGTTGAAACCCTGAGGATTACATTTTCTCATTTGTTAAAATCAAAAGGCCTTTTCCTCCTATCAGCATAAGACTTATGATGGGTATGTGCAATCTTCATCCTCTCCTGGATAATTTTGACCTTTTATATTGTAGCACCCACTAACATCACGTCCATTAATGTTGAATATCCTTTTTCATTCCAGTAAAGTGGTGAACAAAAGTGTCAGTCATACAATGCCTTGAATAGTGCCATACAAATGGTGGAATGGAACTAATAGTGAAAACTAGTATACAATCCCATTTAATGTCCTCTAGAACATGAATGTACCACTCTTTTTGATCATATATCTATGGGTGAGACATTTTTTCACTAGAGTAATTGGGTCCTGAACACCCCCTACAATCCCATCCACAACTGGTATGAGGACCAAACCTCACAATCTGAACCAATTATTGATGGAAATCATCGGTGTCGAACTATCTCCTACACATAGAGGCCTCCTAAGATCTCTAATAATCTCTACACATGGATGGCTATGAACTAGACTAAATTGTTGAGTTGGTAAATGATCACCAATATTGCATCATGCCCCTTGGACGTACATTCTAAACCCATCACAAATTGAAATGATATTCCTTACCACTTCTATTCAAACCCCTCACATGGTTAATCTAAACCTATTGTAACATGGTTCTTATCCTTCAGTTTTGGACAAATAAGGTATCGAGAAAAGAACTCGTAACTACCGTATTCATTCATGGCTGTAAGAAATGATGTTGGAGGTCTTCGTACATTTTCACGACACCAGAATTTACCGCCAAAGGGGATGTATGAAACTCCATATGACCTCTTCATGTAATGCCACTAGTACTAATGTATATCCTCTGAAACGGATGATTTGCTCCCAACCTTTCGAATATCCGTCTAGAGCATAACCTATGTTCATCTAAGAACAAGTACTCACATAGTCGGTATCCTCAAACTGTACCTCCCATAATCATTGTACTAGTTGATGGGAAACAAAAAATGATTGGATTTAATATTCTCTCTCTCCATCAACCAAGGATAACTAAAATGAGGAATAATTATCCAATACCTTGATCAGAAACTATGAACATGCTCCTCTGATGAGATCATCATCCACCACATTCCCATTACAGATAGTATATAAAATATCAAATACATAATCCTAGAGAAGCACTAGACATCACATATATATCATGTTCAAATCTATCTAAGAGAATATATACATGAGACTCATTTGAATAGAGTATATGGTAAACCACTCTCCCATCATGAAGTGTCTCCAAATATTCAATGTGAAGACTACCCCTCCTATATAAATATCATGGGTCACATAGATATACTCTTGTGGTCCCATATAGAGTGAACCATAGGAAACCACCACATTCCTTTACATTAGGTCACAAAAAATCCTGGTTCCTAATGAATAAATGAAAAATAAGTACATGAAACTATCCTCCAATAATCTCATGATTGGAGAACTCACTAAACTCTACCAAAATTTATAAAAAGTGTATTGTCACTTCCCTATCCAGATGAAAAGAATCCCCTCTCAATTCATAGCTATCATTAGTATTGATATCCATGATACATCAGATATGAATCTCCAGTAATAACGTACTATCCAAAGTACGCTCCATGCCTTTGTCACACACTTAGGTGGATCCCTTGATAAAACTGCCTCAACCTTGGTCGAGTCTGCAACCACAACATCTACTAAAATAACATGTACTTGAAAGTCGAACAATAAAATCCAGAATTGGATCTTTGAGAGTTTCCAATAAAGCCGGTTCCCCTAGAGTACATCTAAAACCATCCTTATGTGTCTCTCACGATCCTCCTCAATTTCAGAGTAAATAGGTATATTATTGATGAAAACTACCACTAATCGTTCAAAATAACAATGGAATATTTGTTTCACGACTTCCATTAACACTGCTGAGGTGTTAATCTTCCCAAAGGGAATCATAATGTACACATAGTGACCATAGCGACATCAAAATTCGATCTTTGGTATATCCTCATCCAATACTCGTAGTTGGTGGTATCTTGATCGGAGGTAAACCTTCGAGAACCATCATGTACCCCTCAATTGATGAGGGAAGTCATTAATTATTGTTAGTGGATTCATGTTATTCATAGTCACCTTGTTCAAGTGCCGATATTCCACTCAGAACATCAATCTCTTATCTGCATTTTTTTGAATCCAAAATGGGGTTTCCTAAAGTGAAACACTTTTTCTCACAAAGAACTTATTCTATAATTCCTCCGACTACACTCTCATATCATGAAGCTCTTTTGGGTACATCCAATATTATATTGCATATATCAGTTCCATCCCTAGGTGGAAATAAATGTAGATTTCTATCTCTTGGTTGGAAGGTAATCAATGATCATCTTCAGTGAAAACTTTCTCATAAACCGCCACTACTACATGAAACTAGTAACTGATAACATCCTATGTACCAAGGGATAGACTAGAGAACTGATGAGTAATCAACTTCACCTTGTATTAATTTGTTCATTATTAGATTCATAGGTTTAATTTTGATGGAAAAGATAAATCCTCATTCCATCATTACAGACAAACAATACCATGCTCCTAAAACAATAAATATAGTCTTGGACTATAGATAACCAATCTATATCATGAATGAAGTTGTAAGGCCTCAACACATCCACCAAGTGATTCCAACAAAATATATTGCCTCCATGTATTTGGTTACACCGTCGGAATAGATTTGGAATCAATAATTATTCTCTAGTGGGTATCCGAAGAATAAGGGTTGAGTCAATGGTTCAAATAGAATCTTTGGGTATTGATAAACAAATGTTGTGATAATGAAATCAGTAGAACTTTTTTCTATAATAACTATATATAATGTTCATAAGTTATATATCGTACCATAAATCATTAATGGAGCCCCCGGGTCATATGCCTAGACCAGGTGCAGCTATCCCTGTCCCTATCCTCCAGTTCCTTGAGCATGGAGAGGATATCCTAGGGATGGGGTTGTAACAAGTCAAAACACCGACCACCACCTCATGTTCTCCAATCTCCTCTACCACATCTTCTACCATATAGATCTAGCTTCTCCATTCATTGTGTATGACTTGTTGTGTAATCCAATGATTCTCGGTCAGCAAAATGGTGGATCAAAAAATCATGATCGAGATAACCCATTGTCATTACAAGAATAAAACCGCATATCTCTAGGCTGACTATACCCACCCTGTGAGCCCTGACTATAAATCCTCTCTACTGAGACCTCCACCTAAAATGTCTCCAATGTCCGGATCCCAGTTACTGTCATTGGCTTTAACACCCGTGATTTTTAGGAAAATATTTTGTTTTTGTGTCATATACATCATTAAAGGAATCTTTCACTACACACAACACTAGCTTGGCTTGATTTACATGCAATCACGACCTTCCTCGATCGCTTTCATTGTGAACAATACCATGTTTCACTAAACAACAATATACTATTAAAATATTATTAAAACTAGCCATTATGAATAGTAATACCCAATTTCTGAAATTTTATAAATTTTATCATTCAAAATGGACTTAAATTTTATATTCTGAATATCAAAATTAGCCTATGGTGATATTTTGGTATTTTTCTGAAAACATTCAATGTTTGATGAATAGTTAAAAGACTGGGTTACTATTTATAAACTAACTTTTTATTTACATAATTATTTATTTTATTTAAATTTATTTTAATTAAAAATTGATACATAATGCCTATATAGGTTCAATGTAATTTATTGGATTCATATTATAATAATTTTAGATATATAAAACTTTTATTGAACTTTTCATCGTCTTTTACCCACCTTCAGGGTAATTTTCAATTTTACATAAAATTTAATATTACCGCTTCTGTGAGGGGAATTTCGAAAATATGAGAGACATGGTTAATATCAAGGAGTAAAATGTGGTTCAATAGGATAAAAATAATTTTTTGTGAATAGTAACTTTTTACTTTTATTTACCACGGTTAAAAGTAAAATATGGTAATTACGGGTAAAAATGATATTATTATTACCCTAACACATGTCATAATTATATTGGATCAGTATAATTCCACCAAAAACAACCATAGGAATAAAATATGACCATTTAGGTCCACTTGGATTTGATTAGGACATTTAAAATCATTTTATTTAAAGAAGAGTTAAAATAGATAAAATCAATGTTTAATAACTAAAACATTTTTAATTTTGGGTTATAAATAAGACAAATTGGACTATAAATATTCATCATAATGCTTAAAATATTTCATAAATAATTGTATTTTGTTTATAAATTTTATACTTTAAATAATTTAATTTATTTGTGACACAACGATGAGGCAGTAATTACCTCATTAAGGAAATATTAACATTATTGATGTTATAAATACCCAAATAAATGTAATTTTAGACGTTTTATGAATTAAACTAATTTTATATGTTAATATAACCTGTTATTATTGATTTAAGTAAATTTTTTCAAATGAATCATGCTGTTATGATTTTCATAAAAATCATGTACCAAATAGTGTCAAAATTGACATAAAATAGTTTATAAAACAAATATTATATTATTAATTTTTATTTAATTACTAAAAATATAAGGATCAGCCACATGAAATAGATAAGGATATATATATTAATATTGAACCACCTGGGGTTCATTTGGCTTGTTATAGTATGTTTATTAACCATATAGTGTAAGAAAAAAAGACACGGTAAAAGTTAATTTATTTAACACAGAGTTAAATCTAAATGATAAGGATGAAATAGTAACCTAAACTAGCCTAAAACCGATTGGTTGAGAGGATAGAGACCCATACCCACCTTATATTCGAAATAAATCAATTTTGAGCTATTAAAAACCGAATATGACTTTATTATAAAATAATATTTTAGGTTTTCCTTAGGTGCCCCTCTCCTCCATTATAAAAGGGCACCTCCTCCCTCTCCTCCTCACACCACAATGAGACTTAAATCTCAGAAAACCCCTACCAATTTCTCTTCTACACTTCCCTAGAAACATCCTAGAGGTCCTGGTCTTCTTCATATACCATAATTATTACCCTAAGAGGACGTTAAAAATAGGCGCTTCAAAGAAGAGCTAATGTCCGTTACATATTCTTTCAACATTATTTCTTCTTCTACTTCTTCTTCATTAGTTGTTTAATTATGAAGTAATAACATAAGTATAACTCATATACTGATATGTTATTATAAATATGAAACAACCCTATTTCACCTTCTATCCATCCTACAGAAAATGAATTCACCACGCGTGCGTACGTACAGAATACTGTCTCCAAGCCGGGGTGTAATATGTTTTCCACCACCACCTTACTTGGATGGGTATAATGGTGTAAATAATAAATATATCTGATTATTTTAAAGTGATATTGATTCTTAAATAGTATACATACACTTAAATACAATTCCACAATCCTGGGAACGATATCATCGCTCTTGCGTAAGTACGACCAACCGTCTCGATGATGTGATGCGACTCGTTCTACATGATATTCATAGAATAATGATTATATAAATGAATTTAATGAATAAATATGATATATATTTCACTAATACCATTCCAGAAATGAGGTATCTCTAACCAAAAATAATAATAATTAGAATTTATTTGGAAAAACACGTATAAGAATAAAACGAAATAAACACCCGAATAACAATAACAATGAAATATTACTAATAAGAAGCTAGAAATATGACCATATATGATATATTAACAATGCTTAAGATTCTCGAATAAGTCAATAACATTATTTAAGTCATTATACAAGAGGTTCGGCCACGTAAGAAGAAAAGCAGACCTTAGGTAAGGGAAAATCTTGCAATATCATTTTTATCTAAGATTGTTTATACTTCCGAACTTATTGGGGAATATTTATCATCAACATACATGTTTCCTCAATATATAATATTATTTATATCCTCCTACAATTGTTTAAATCCAAATTTACCCTTTGGTGAGTTTTTAGTATAACATATGAAACGAATCTTTTGTCGTTTTTAGTAAGAGGTACTTTTTGACATTTCCGGCCAAAGTAAAAGAAGAATGTTTTTTTAACTTATACGGAATGAATGGATTCATATAACATTATTTCCATGAAGATTATTTTACATATTTTCAAGTTTATTTTTAATCAACAAACTTTAGGTTAAAATTTAATGACATGTTATGAAATGAAAAATGTTTTTGAAGTAGAATGGATAATTTCCTCAGGAATGGAGTTCATGTGTTTTATGAAAATTACTTTCCATATTAGTTAATAAATGGTTCTATTTCTATCAATATTTTTACATTTATTTGATTATGTTATCATGGAATTATTTTAATTATGTCTTTTTATCTTATATGGATTATGTTATGGTGGCATGATGTTTAAGATTCCCATTTTTATTACATGGGTTATGCTATGATGTATGATTTATGATTTTGTGGAACACATAAGAATGGTCTCATTATGAGATGGGTGGGTCATATATATCCCTCCAATGCATTGGGTAATAATATATATCTCATGAGATAGACATGGCTAGAATAGAAGAGTAATCCACATTAGTGATACAGGACTGAAAGGAGGAGTGAACTCGGTTAAGAAATGGACTTTTTCCGCTAAGATAGTCTTGGAAATGAGACATGACTACTAAGAAATGATTCTCTATGATTATGTGTGTATTCCACAATGATTCAAGTTATGATTATCGGGATTACATTTCACTACTGTGATTTATCCCATGTTATGAAATTATGATCTATTTTTCATGTTATGATTTCCAAAATGTTATGTTCTTATGAATATGATGTGATTGATATTTCTTTTTTTTACCCTTACTGAGCATTTGAGATCACCCTTTTGTATGTTTTCTTTTCCCAAGGTTAGGATGAATTTTATTAAGTAGGATATGCCGAATGAGACTATGGATATGATGAAATTAATGGGAGACAATGTAGATGCTTTATGAACCAGTTGTTTATGTTTCCATGTTTATAAAGACCCTATACCTATACGGTCATACCATGGTTTTTTTATATGTTGTAATAAGTATGATTCAATTCTGACGTGATAACAATGTATGTAACGTTTGGGTCATTATAGTTGGTATCAGAGGAAAATTATAGTCAACCTTTGGAAACTATGAAGTGAAATCCATAGTAAGAACCATAAAGATATATCTAAGTACAGAACATACGTAGTGTTTCAGAAATAGCCATGAAAAACCTATGATAAGACCATAAGTGAGATATTATATTCTTGATTATATGGTTTTCCAATTATAATTCGTGTTTCTCAAACTATTCTTCTTGGGTTTAGTTAATGGCTGGAACCAGAAGGAACCGTGTTAATGCGGAATGTGATGGGCAATGAAATGATTGTCCCCCTGCGCAACCTAATGTTATGGGAGCTGGAATGAAAAATCTTGTAGTCATGGTCACACAACTTTCTCAAGCTATGAATCATGCAGGACTTCTAAACGAGCAAAGGAAGGAGAAAAATTATGTTGAATCCTTCATGAGGCAGTGTCCACCATCATTCAGTGGGTCAACTAATCCATTAGTGGCTGAACAATGGATCAGTACCACTGAAAATATATTTTCAGTTCTTCAATGTTCTAAACATGATAAAGTCATCTTATCGGTATATCGTTTGGAAGGTGAAGCTGATCAATGGTGGAATCATATCAAGAATACAAGGCCAAGAGATTAAATTGATTCCATGGAATGGTACGAGTTCAAGAACTTATTTTTCAATAAGTACTTCCCTCGTATTCTTCGAACAAAGATAGAGAATGCGTTTCTTGAACTGAAGGAAAAGGATGATGAATCTATTGGTACCTACGAAGAAAATTTTACGTGACTTGCAAGGTATGCTTTAGGGATTATTATCCAACCTGAGAGTAAGATTGATCAATTATTTAGAAGCTTAAAACCAAGTCTTTGATAGGAGTTATCCATAAGGGACTTCAATAGTTATGAGGAAATTGTTCAATGTGCTCTCAAGGTTGAGATGTAGATTGGTGTAACCCATCTGTCATATGCGTTTGATAGGAAAAGGAAAGTGGAATTCAAAGGAAAATCTAAAGTGCACACTGAAAATAAGATGAGTTTTCCATTATGCTCAAACTGTGGAAAGAGACATGGAGGGAGTTGTCTTAGAGGGACAAGTAAATGTTTCAAATGTGGAAAATATGGTCATCTGGTATTTCAATGCCACAATGATGGGAAGAATATGTCTAGTAATGTGAACAAAGAAAAGGCTACACAGAGTGCACCTCCTAAACTTAATTGTTACAAGTGTAAGGAAATGGGGAATTATGCTAATCAATGCCCTAATCCAAGGGTTTTTTATGATGATGGACTTCAAAAAAACTCTTAAGTCCAAATCCAAGGAAAGTCACATTCAATTTCTATTAGCGATGTGGAGTATGATAACAAAGTGGTGAAAGGTACACTTAACATCCACTCTAAAGTAAAAAATGTTTTATTTTATTCTGGATCCACCCACTCTTTAATTTCTGAAGAACATTCTAAGGGTATCGCCATATTACCTCAACAATTAGATGTTGAGTCAGCTGTGGCTACCCCGAATGGCACAACAGTCGCATCAAAAGTTTATAATTCTTCTCTGATTGAAGTTTGTTGGAAAGTTCATCTTGAAAATCTAGTGATCCTTTCTATAGTAGAATTTGATGTGATTATTGGCATGGATTGACATTCATTTTATGGATCTCATATCAATTTCCAAATAATGGAAGTCACATTTCATATTCCAGATCAATCTATGATTGTCTATCGATGAAAGGATGAACATAACCTTCCAGTGGAAATTTCATCCATCCTATGGGTCCTAATTCCACTAAATGAAGGATATTTATCTCAAATGGTTGGAGAGAAGCTCACAATTAAGAATATTCCCATTGTACGAGAGTTTGATGATGTCTTTCCAGAGGATTTTCCGGGTCTTCCACCAAATCGTGATGTTGAGTTTTTAATATAACTCGTACCGGGTGCTTTTCCTATTTAAAAGACACCTTATAGAATGGCCCCAGTGGAGTTG
The DNA here is from genome assembly GCA_963277665.1 of Viscum album. Taxonomy (NCBI): domain Eukaryota; kingdom Viridiplantae; phylum Streptophyta; class Magnoliopsida; order Santalales; family Viscaceae; genus Viscum; species Viscum album. Next base: position 1,975,756,497 of record OY728122.1, read on the forward strand.
TAGGAATTGAAGATGAAACTCCAAGATAATCTTGATAAAGGATTCATACGCCCTTGTGCATCACCTCGGGGAGCACATGTTTTATTTGTTAACACGAAAGATGGATCAATGAGTCTCTGCATTGATTATCAAGATCATAACAGGATCACTATCAAGAACAAATATCCTCTCCCATGAATTGATGACTTATTTGACCAACTACGTGGAGCTCAATACTTTTCCAAGATTGATCTTCATTATGTGTATCATCAATTAAGGGTCAAAAGTAAGGATATACCAAAGACGACTTTACCTACAAGGTATGGCCACTATGAATTTATACTGATGCCATTTGGCCTTACTAATGCCCCTACTATCTTCATGGATCTGATGAATAGGGTCTTTAGAGACTATCTTGATCAGTTTTTGGTAGTCTTTATAGATGATATTCTTGTCTATTCAAAGAGAAAGGAAGAACATGAAGATAAGTTGAGAATTGTATTGGAGACCCTGAGAAATGAGAAGCTTTATGCCAAATTTACCAAGTGTAAATTTTGGCTTCATAAAGTTGCATTTATGGGTCACATAATCTCAAAAGAGTGGATATCTGTGGATCCATAAAAAACAAAGGTTATCAAAAGATGGTTGAGACCAACAAAAGTAACTGAGACCCTATTTATTATTGGTTTGGATGGATATTATCGACATTTTGTGAAATATTTTTCACGATTATCTAATCCTCTCAACAGGTTTACTCGAAAAGGAGTTATGTTCTCTTTGAAAGTGGAGTTTGAAGCGAATTTCAATGAGTTAAAAAGAAGGTTATCCAGTTCACCTGTGGTCACACTGCCTTATAGTGATGAAACGTTTGTGATCTATAGTGATTCATCGAAGAAGGTATTGGGGTGTGTTCTCATGAAAAACGATATGGTAATAGCTTATGCCTCATGACAGTTGAAAATCCATGAGCAGAATTACCCAACTCATGATTTGGAGTTAGCTGTGGTAATATTTGCATTAAAAATATGTAGGAATTTTCTTTAGGGTGAATGGTGTGATATTTATACTTATCATAAAAGTTTACTGTATATTTTCACACAAAAGGAGCTGAATATGCGCCATAGAAGATGGTAGTAGATGATTATGGATTGCAACTGCTCATTTCATTATCACCCTGGGAAAGTGAACAAGGTGGAAGATGCATTAAGTCGACAAGAACATGCTAGCTTATCCATGATGAGGATCACAAAAGATCTAATATTTATGGATTTACAAAGGATGGATCTTGGAATTATAATGTAAGGGCAAAAATCTTATCTTTCCCAAACGAATGGTCAACCGTCTATACTTGTGAAGATTAAAATGGACCAGAAAGAAGATGTAGAGTTACAAAAGAAGGTGAGAAATGTTCCTTAATTCAACCTTGATTGTGATGGGATAATAATGTTCATGAATTTGGTTTGTGTTCCTCCCATACCATAATTAAAGAAAGAGATGTTGGATGAGGCTCATAGTTCTTCATTCTCTATTCATCCTCGATGCACGAAGATGTTTTGGGACCTGAAAGATTACTTCTAGTGGGATGGCATGAAAAGAGATGTTGTTGTATATGTCTCTCGATGAGTGGTTTGTCAGCTAGATAAAGTTGAGAGACAAAAGCCTAAGGGGATTTTACAACCATTATCCATACCTAAATGGAAATGGGAAAACATCACTATGGACATTGTCACCGGACTTCCTAAAACATCCCAAGGCAATAATTTTATCTGGGTCATAGTTGATTGTATTATAAAGTCGGCACACTTCATTGTTATTAGAGAGGATTTCTCTCTTGATAAGCTTGTCAGGATATATGTAAAGGAAGTGGTAAGATTACATAGAGTACCACTTCCCATTATATCTGATCGGGACCCAAGGTTTACATCAAAGTTTTGGTGAAGTATTCACCATACTTTGGATACAGAGTTGAGTTTCACCACTACTTATCATCCTCAGACAGATGGTCAGTCTGAGAGAACAATTAAAACTCTAGAATATATGTTAAGAGCTTGCTCTATGGATTTCAAATGTGGATGGGATCAACACCTAACTTTGGTGGAATTTTCTTATAATAATTTCTTTCACTTCAGTATTTAGATGGCTCCTTAAGAAGCTCTCTATTGAAAGAAATGCATAACTCCAACTTGCTGGGATCAAGTTGGGGACTGAAAGCTATTAGGTCTTGATCTTGTTGATGTGATGGACGAAAAGTTCCAATCTATTCAAAAACACATAAGAGAATCTCAGAGTCGACAAAAAAGTTATGCTGATAACCGAAGAAAATACATAGAGTTTGAAGTGGGTGATAAAGGGTTCTTATGAATATCTCCTTGGAAGAGAGTAATGAGATTTGGAAAGAAGGGAAAGTTGAGCCCTAGGTATATCTGTCCTTTCGAAATACTGGATCATGTTGGGAAGGTAGCTTAGCGTTTGTTGATTCCACTGAATCTCTCTCAAGTTCATGATGTCTTCCTTGTATCACTCCTGAGAAAGTACATACCCAATCCTTCACATGTAATCAGCTCAGATGTTGTACCGATGGAGCAAGATCTTTCTTATGAAGAACAACAAATAGAGTTTCTGGATTGTAGAAAAAAAGACATACGAAACAACACCAGTCGCTTGGTGGCAGTTTTATGGAGGAAACACCAATTAGAAGAAGCTACATGGGAGCTTGAGGATATGATGAGGGAGAGGTATCCTCATCTGTTTGTTACAATGTGACAAATTTCGAGAGAGAAATTCATTTTAAGGGGGGTAGAATGTAACAACTGAGATTTTTATGAGAAATCTTTTGTTTTTATGTTATATACATCATCAATGGAATCTTTCACTACACACAACACTAGCTAGGAATTCTATACATGCAATCGCGACCTTCCTAGATAGCTAGTGTTGTACGCCATACTGAGTTTCACTAAACAATAATAAGCTATTAAAATATTATTAAAACTACCCGTTATGAATAGTAATACCCAATTTTTGAAATTTTATAAATTTTATATTTCAAAATGGGCTTCATTTTTGGATTCGAAATATCGAAATTCGCGCAGGGTAAAATTTTGGTATTTTTCTGAAAACATTCAATTTTTGATGAATAGTTAAAACACTGGGTTACTATTTAAAAACTGACTTTTTATTTAAATAATTATTTATATTATTTAAATTTTTATTAGGTAAAAATTGATACATAATTCCTATATATGTTCAATGTAATTCATTGAAGTCATTTTATAATAATTTTAGATATATACAAATTTTATTGAACTTTTCACCCTCTTTTACCCACCACCCAAGAGAATTTGAAAATTTATAGAAAACATAATTTTATCGCTTCTGTGAGTGGAATTTCGAAAATCCGAGACACACGGCTAATATCAAGGAGTAAAATGTGGTTCAATAAGATTAAAATAATTTTTAGTGAATAGTAACTTTTTACCTTTTTTACCACGGTTAAAAATAAAATAGGGTAATTAAGGGTAAAAATGATATTATTATTATCTTAACACATGTCCTAATTCTATTGGATAAGTTTAATTCGACCAAAAACAACCTTAGGGATAAAATATGACCATTTAGGTCCACTTGGATTAGATTAGGACATTTAATATTATTTTATTTAAAGAAGAGTTTAAATTGTTAAAATCAATGTTTAATAACTAAAACATTTTTAATATAGGGTTATAAATAGGATAAATTCGACTATAAATATTCATCATAAATATAAAAAAATTTCTACATAAATGTATTTTATTTATAATTTTTAGACTTTACATAATTTAATTTATTTATGACACAACGATGATGTAGTAATTATCTTATGAAAGAAATATTACCATAATTGATGTCATAAATACCCAAATAAAAATAATTTTAGACTTTTATGAATCACAAAAATTTTCTAGGTTAATACAACATGTTATTATTGATTAATTGACTTTTTTCGAACTAATCATGCTGTTATGATTTTCATAAAAATCATGTACCAAATATTTTCAAAATTGACATAAAATAGTTTTTTTTTAAAATAATATATTATTAATTGTTATTTTCATTCTAAAAATATATTGTTTGGCCAAATGACATAGATAAGGATTTATATATTAACAATGAACCACTTGGGGTTCGTTTGGCTTGTTATAGTATGTTTATTAACCAAATAGTGTAAGAAAACAAAAAGTCACGGTAAAGGTTAAATTATTTAACATAGAGTTAAATCTAAATGATAAGGATAAAATAGTAACCTAAAATTGTCTAAAACCTATTGGTTGAGAGGATTTCGACCCATACCCACCTTATTTTCGAAATAAACCAATTTGGAGTTATTGAAAACCGAATATGACTTTATTATAAAAAAAATATTTTCAGTTTTCCTAAGGTGCCCCTCTCCTCCCTTATAAAAGGGCACCTCCTCCCTCTCCTCCTCACACCACATTGATTCTTAAAGATCAGCCAACCCCTACCAATTTCTCTTCTCCACATCCCTAGAAACATCCTAGAGGTTATATTCTTCTTCAAAGACCATCTTTAGTACCCTAATATGATGTTAAGAAGAGGCGCTTCAAAGAAGAGGTAATGTCTGTTACCGATTCATTCAACTTTATTTCAACTTCTACTTCTTCTTATTTAGTTGTTTTATTTTTAAGTAATAACATCAGTATGAATAATATACTAATATGTTATTATAAATATGAAACAACCCTATTTCACCTTCTATCCATCCTACAGAAAGCAAAATAACCGCGCATGTGTACGTACAGAATACCGTCTCCACGCCGTGGTGTAAACTGTTTTCCACCACCACATTACTTGGATGGGTATAATCATGTAAAGAATAACTATATATGATTATTGTAAAGTGATATTGATTATTAAATTGTATATGTACACTTCAAAACAATTCCATAATCATGGGAATGATATCATCGCTCGTGCGTACGTACGGCCTACCGTCTCAACGATGTGATGCGACTCATTCTACATGATCTTCATTGCATAATGATTATATATATGAATTGAATGAATAAATATGATATATATTACACAAATACCATTATATAAATGTGGTATCTATAACCTAAAAAATTAATAATAAGAATTTATTCGGCAAAACATGCTTAAGAATAAAAAGAAATAAACACCCGAATAACAAGTAACAATGAAATATTACTAAGAAGAAGCTAAGAATATGATCATATACGATATCATAACAATGATTAATATTCTGTAATAAGTCAATAACATTATTTAAAAAATTATACAGGAGGTTCAGACACGTATGATGAAAATAAAACCTGAGGTAAGGGAAAATCTTGCAATCTCATTTTCATCCGAGATTGTTTATACTTCAGAATTTACTAGGGAATATTTATCATCCACATCCATGTTTCCTAAATATGTAATATTATTTATATACTCCTAAAATTGTTTAAATCAAATTTTACCCTTTAGTGAGTTTTTAGTAAAATATATGAAAAGAATATTTTGTCATTTTTAGTATGAGGTACTTTTGACTTTTCCAGCCAAAGTACGAGAAGAATGTTTTTTAACTTATACGGCATGAATGGATTCATAGAACATTATTTCCATGAATCTTCCTTTACAAGTTTTCAAGTTTATTTTTAATCAACTTATTTTAGTTTAAAATTGTATGACTTTTTAAGAAAGGAAAAAAAAATTTGATGTAGAAAGTATATTTTCCTCAAGAATGGAGTTCAAGTGTTTTATCAAAAATATTTTCCTTCTAAGATAATATAGTGTTCAGTTTCTATCCCTATTTTTACATTGAATTGATTATCTTATGATGTAATTATTTTTATGATGTCCTTTTATCTTATATGGATTATGTTATGATGGCTTGATGTTTAAGATTCCCATTTTTATTACATGGGATATGCTATGATGTATGGTTTATGATTTTGTGGCACACATAATAATGGTTTCATTATGAGATGGGTGGGAAATATATCTCCCTCAAATGAATTGGGTAATGATTTATATCTCATGAGATAAACATGGCTAGAATGGAAGGTTAATTCGGTTCAGTGATACAGGACGGAAATGAGGAGTGAACTCGGTTCAGAAATGGACTCTGTCTGTAAAGATAGTCTTGGAAATATCTCTTGACTACTAATAAATGATTCTCTAGGATTATGTGTGTATTCCACAATGGTTCAAGTTATGATTATTGGGATTACATTTCAGTACTATTATTTATCCCATGTTATGAAATTATGATCTCTTTTACAGGTTATGATTTCCAAAATGTTATGTTCTTATGAATATGATGTGATTGATATTTATTTTTTTACCCTTACTAAGAATTTGAGCTCACCCTTTTGTATGTTTTATTTTCCCAAGGAAAGGAAAAGGATTATTAAGTAGGATATGACAAAAGGGAATCTAGATATGATTATATAAATTGGAGATAATGTAGATGCTTTATGAACTAGTTGTTTATGTTTCCCAGTTTCTGAAGACAATGTACTTATATGGTCCTACCATGGTTTTGTTATATGTTGTAACAAGTATGCTTCAATTCTGAAGTAATAACAATGTATGTAATGTTTGGGTCATTATATTGCCTCCCTATTTCTAAGGTCTCAACACCTTCTCTTCCATGGATTACCATTACCATCTATATATTTTCATCTAATAATATTTCAACCACCAAATCTCTCACCCGCACCCCATCATAAGTAGGAATGGACAGGGGTATATTGCTTGCAAAGACATCACTATGCAATACATTCTCGATGTTCTGAGCCCAAAATACTAAATTCTAACTATATCCATCGTTATCATGGAATGGTTGGTGAAACTTAGTGAATTATCATTAGTGGTCATGTATCCCTATTAGAGATGAAGAAGTGACTATATATGAAAATCTATATTCCTAAATAGAGGGAAATCCTCTCTAATGAAATTGTTGAACTCTATATATGAATGATTAACTTCCTCATGAGTCTGGATAACTAAACTCCACTATCTCTCTACTGATCCATGTTTATGGATCGCTGCCAGGACTTCCATCTAATCTGCTGGTGTCCTGAGTAACAGAAAACTCAGGTCTCCACCTCAATGTAGTCCACCACCACCTAAGGGTTAGGATCACATCAAAACGTGAGGAGTCTCGTCCTCTAAAACTCATGAATTTTGTGTTTCCTCTTTTATTTATCTACAAGTACTATGGGTACCACGTGAAGCTCCATAGGAGTTGGTATAGCTGGTGCACCACCTGGTGTTATCCTCGTGGGAACCGGTCTATGTATCAAAGCCTCTTCCCTGAGGGTTTCATTATCATTATTGAGCTACTGAATCATAGCAAGTTTGTATCTAATAGTTATCTTGTATGAAAATAATATGTATCAAGATCAGTGATTATATCTGGAGTGTTGTCTCAAGAAGGATATGGATGCACAACCCATTCCTATATGATTCATATATTGTTATTTTCACTGCATCTAATGTTCTCCAGTACCAAGTCCAATAACAGGATATCAGAAAACTAGTTTATGGAAGCATCAGCTGCCGCACAAACACTAGATTCCCTAGCCTGAGAGCCAAACTCTAAACACTTAACAATATTTCCACAAACCAAGGTCACTTACTTATTATTCTAAAGAATAATAGACAGCCTCTAATACCAATATGTCAAGACCCATCACAGTGGGGCCTATGATATGACTCCCGAACCCCACCTCCAATAGGCCAACGGATGGTGACTATTACCGAGTAGGCATATCACTAACATTGGAGGAATTTACTATTTACCTGTACAAATGGACACATCAACACACTCACAAAATTATAAAATTTAAAAACCACTAAGAACCAAATTCATGAACTCCACTATATCCAAACGAAATTATGACATGAAAATAATATTTAGTAATATAAAACAGCCCAAAATACAAGACCATCAAAGAGTATTCTATAACCATAAGTCCAACCTATAAGAAGTTGTATTGGTATTTAGCTCTATAGCGGTAGGAATACACCTCAGTATTTATGATATCACAGTTCATTTTCTAGTCCAATTCCCCCAAGGAATCCATCAAAAGGATTCTCAACATCAAAAGACATGAAACATGTGAGAAACGAAGATGAATGGTTGAGTATAAAAATACACAGTAGGACACCCCGAAACCACAAATCAATACACTAATGAATGTAAATTCATCTATACATAGTATATACCAGCCAAATATATTATAAAAATATCCTAATATACTCATTCCAAGACATGATATCACGAAGTAATTGATAACTACCAAAAACCAACATTGGGGATCCATCTTGATGATTCCACGAAGCACTCATATGGGAGAACACACTCCAGAGTCCGATAAAACTGATGAATTCTGTTGATGATGTTATTTTCATCTCTAACCATCATGAGAGATATAAATGGATTGATATGAAGATAAATATATAATACCATATATGATGGTCAAAACTAGGTCCATGGGGTGATACAAACAACCCCATCTAGAATAACTTGGTACATAGGGGACCAACGCCCAATGAAGTTGATCACATCATCAATGAAGACTCTACCTAGTGAACAAATAATGAATAAAAGATACTTCTCTGGGCCTCTCATGGGATTCCCACAACTCTATCCAAGAATTCACGTTAAAATGATAATAGTACTATGAGTATGAAATGATTTGGACCTACCATTAGGGAAGATATAGAGGAATGTACCCAAATGAAACTTGTCTAAGATACAGTGGAAAAGAATATCTTACCATGTATAAAGGGATACATAATGTGTGATAGGGTCACACATTGGTTACCTTGAAAATCTGCACTACCTGTGTACAATGGACCATGTCATAAAAACCTACGTCATGTATAATATGAGTATACAGCGTGTAGAAGAATTCACACACTGTGTCCTTTCATCTAGTGTACACCTATGTAATTCAGCCGTGTTCTAGTACACAAGGTCAACCCATGGGTATCTTCTCATGTAACATTACACAGGGTATTCCTTGTACCTGATCTTGGCCATGTCATTTTGTGGGGTACATTCCATTTAGGAAATAGGTGAACTGCACCCCTTGTCCATGTATCATCAGAGATACATGTTGAGTGTCCTGGAATAGCCTAAATTCCATGTGATAGGGCCCCTCACTAGGTGGAATTTAACATTCTCTTGACACGATAGCCACTTATATGTTGGGCCACTTGTTTTGTATCCTTGGGTTACACACTATTTTCGTTAGGATTTTCCATAATTTTTATTTATTCCTCCACATGAAACATCTGATGATTTGGATCTCATTCAAGAGATTTATTCAACTTGATACTAATGATAAAGATTCATCGTATCACACTATCTATGAATCTAGGTGTTTATGGTCCTCAAATAGACCATAAAACCTTAAATCCATGTTATAAAAACTATATGATGAATGATATCTCCTAATAAGATTTTATTCTTCCATCACTATTGGTGTCGCCACTCCACTAGGTCTTCCCGGTGTTGGATCATCTGTTTCATATCATTATGCCATAAAATTAGGGAAAAATTATCATTCATTAATAACAAAATGAAGAATGAAGAAGGAATGCAGAAAATAAAGAAGATAATTTTGCACAGAAAAAACCCTAGGAATGAACCCTTACCACTTTTTGTTCAAGCCTTGATAAATTCATGTATGAAAATTTCAAAATCAAATAAATATAATAATCAACCCCACAAATCCTGCAATTAAAATCATATCCCACAAGAATGACCAAACCATGGATCTACCTATTAGTATGATGGTCTACGGTCATTGCTGAATAATATAATAGGGAAATAAAATCCAAATAACCCATCCTACCATGGGAAATGATCGTTCGCTATAGGATATCGATCACCACTAACGAGATCCATCCAAAACGACATCTGATCCAAGTCTCTGACGTCGTCACCGATAGATTTCTCTATGTTTTCTGTCTAGATTCACTAGGTAATTCCATGGTTATAATCCTAACCATGGACCCCCTATTAATGTATTAATTAAAATAAAATTAATTTCTGTGTTTCATTATCAATGAAACGATAAAATAAAATAAATTCGTAATTAATTTCATTCAATAGAAACAGATGAAAATACTTTTCACAAATGACCATTTTAGGCCGATGATTGGCCTAATCTATGGTAATACCTATACTCTAAACTAAATGGATCCCATATATTTTTTGATTAGGAAAATAATTTAGATTTTCATCCAATTTTATATGAAAACTTTCTCTCATTGCTATTTAATATTTTAATACTTTTAAAAAATATATTTTGGGAACATCTTGTCTCAGAATCGCACGTTGTCTCAATGAATGGTCTCAAAATTTACCCATATAATGATTAAAATTTAATATATTGAATATATAAGACATTTAATTTCATTTGACGGTCAAAAAATGAGGTTATACCAAATAATAATATCAATATGTGGATGAGATAGAATAAATATTAGTAATATTATTTGGTTTTAAATATTTCTGATTTTTATTCAAGTATTTAATTAATAGTGAATTTTTTGGTTACATTGAATATTATTGGGTTTTACTTATTCAATATATTCTTATATGTTCATTGAAAATAGGGAACATATAAAACATGTGAAGATTATAATGAAGACTTCATGGATGGTTTATCTATTTAGAATGTTACAAATTGTTATTTTGGGAAAAAATATTTTTCATTTTTATTATATTATATAATGTGAAGGTATAATGGTGGTTACATCAAAGGAAGATGTGATTGAACGTTGACCCATAACAGAAATGGTGACGAATATATCCTGACATATTTTTTCAGGATATTATCAATTACTTATGGAGAAACATTCTAGAATTTTAACAAACTAACCTTTTAAAAACGTAGGGGATCAAACATAATTTAGATAGATAAATGAGATGAATTTTTAATGTAACTGAAGAAAAGTTTAGTCATTGAACATGTAATTTTAATAACCAGTACTGTATAAGGGTTTTTGATTGATAGTGTTACATCGATGAATGGGTTTGGATGGGCCATCCTATTTAATGATATTGTTAATAGTAATTCATCATAATTAATTATTTTCAACGATAAAAATTACCCATCAAATGATATCGAGTTAGATAAATTATTTTTTTATTAAATATAATGATTTTCTATCAATTAAAAGAAATTAATTTTATATATATATTGAAAAAAAAATTAATGTATATAATCACCCAGAAAGAGCTCAATATGTTCAAGATAATATTTTTTAGATGATTATTGATCAAGACAACTCAATACATTACCATACATGAAAAGTGAAAATGGTGGTGGATGCTATGAGTCTAAATGATCATGATATATTTTTTAGGCAGAAAATACAAAATATCCATTTTTATAATTTCAATGGATGGATTAGGTAATATTAATAGAATGGGGTAAATATTATATCGATTACTTGACTGTTTAACTATCTTACCAAGTGATGAAAAAATTAGTATAGAAGGAAGATTCCATTTTGTAAACTAATGAAAAAAATGTTCCTACGTTTTTTCATGACTTTGATACAATGATATGGCTTAGGAATAGATTATGTGTCTAAACAATATACTATATATTGATGGAGATGATAGATGCATCTCACAGTTCACCATTTTGTATTCATCATCAAATTAAAAAGATATATAGTGATATGAATGATTATTTTAGGTGGAATAACATAAAAGACACATTGTAGAATATGTACCTTAGTGCCTGGTATGTCATAATGTAATGTCTCAGATATTGAATTTAAAAACAATTTATATTATTTCACATTATTTGATGATTAAATGAAATAGAATACACAAAACGACACCTTTATGATCAATAAATCTACTGAGGGTAATTACCATCTTTATATTAACACTATATAAATGTGTGGGGGTATATATAAATTATTGATAACATTTTTGACATGCTCATAATATTCCATCATACTTAAAACTACATGAGATAACATGGGGATATTCATAAGAATGGGGTGAGATATAAAAACATGAATGGGGCTAAAAAATAATAACATGATGAAAAATTACATATTATATAATTGAATTATAAATGGGATATAAAAGGGGTGATGATCATAAATAAGAAGAGTGATGATTGATATATCATTATAACATAATGGAAAAAATGATTTTTGGAACAACTATATACAAGAAATCATAAGAATAGGTCATTAATAACCACCAGGACATCTGAATATAATGATCCTATGATTAAATATTGTGCACCATAAAAAGAATATCATGAGACTAAAACATTACCCAGTGCATTCGAGTGTTAAAACAACACACCCTTCACAATCTTATCATGTACATGCATAAAGTTTCCACATAGATCATATAACATAAAAAAAATTTCATTAACTTTAATTTCACGGTTAAGGATTGTGTAAAAAATAAATTTATTCCCCAATATTGTAACATATGACAATATATGAGAATAACCTACAATGTAAATAATTATTACCTTGACAAAAAAAAAGAATGGAATGGAATAATGATAAGAATTCTTTTGTAAGATAATGAAAGTACATAATTGTTCATAATATTATTTAATAGACAAAAAAGTGGTATATCATAATTTTGAGAAAAAATATAAATTAACAGGGATGCTGAAAAAAAATCCAAACATTAGTAATTGGAAATAAAATGTATAAAATGACGAATAACCTTGAATAAAGACCACTAGCGAATCCCTTAATAAATTTCAACATAGAAAAAATATAAAAAATGAAATAATGAAAAGCATAAAATGATATATTATTAATATTAAAAAACGTTTATATTAGAGGTATCAATATAAATTCATGACTAAATAAAAAAATTAGATAAAAATGGATGAATACAATGATTGTGTTTCAATTAAAAAAAATAGAGGGAGTGGACAGTAATAACCTTATTCACACTAACGGCTTATGTAAATTATATAATTAGAGGGAAAAAATGATATATCAAATTTATGACATAAATTTGGGACAATTTTAATCCATTTAAATTCATAGGTACAAAACCAATTATGATTGAAAAGGCATAATAAAAAGATGGTGATTAATGTAATGTAAGAGAAAAAGGTCCCTTAAATTGAAATGGTGATTCCAACAGCTTTATAGGGGCTAAGTGAGATCCTTGAGACACTGTGCGATGACTTTTGAGTGTAGAGGGTATTGTTAGGATGTGATAAAACTTTTTTGAGTAATGTGGTATGTGAGAGTGGGTGGGTTTATATAAGAAAAGTGAGGGGAGTCCAATATTATTTCCCAATCTTATTGTTTTTAATTTATTTAGTAATATAATATAAAATACGAAGAATTTAAATGGTATTTCTAATGGTTTAATCAAAAAAGATGTAGTTTTTTATTTTGTTATTTACATTAGATTGACATTATAAAATACAATGATTGGTCATGTGGAAGTGAGTCTAATTTATGATGAATTTATTTTAAAACCATAAAATATAATATATATATATATATCATTAATGATTTATTAAGGCTTTATAAAATTAATAGAAAAATAAATAAACAAATTATTATAATGGAGAAACATTAATATGTTAACGGATAACATATATTAAATGTATTACATAATTTGTGGATAATTATTATGTCATAACATACACCATATATTTATATAGTATTTATATTTTACCCAAAAACTTTATGTTCTAATAAAATTATGGAAAATTCATTATTAGAATACATTGAAAATATAATTAAAAATATAAAATTCATTTTGTCAAAATTAATTTCTATGTATGTCAATTTTCATTTCTATGACCATAATGTTCATTTATTGATAAATGATTGGTTTGTTTATAGTAACCGTTTTAATAATATTATAAAAAATAAATTTTCCTTCATAAAATTTTTATTATAATTTTTATTTAACAAAATATAATTAATTGTATTTTTTTTAAAATTTTAAATTTTTTATAAATTCAATAATTCATCAAATTATGAATGTCTAATTAGAATATATAATTACATGAAAATTTATATTTTTTATCATATTAAAATAAAAAGAATTTATAAATTAACAAAAATAAGAAGTAATAAATAATCATTATCATATTTAAAATAATGTATATATATTTATAATATTGTAGTATTATAATAAATACCATTACTACACTAGAAAACCCCATAAGGGTAAGGTTCATGGTAGTGGGATTTTCATTGGGTGGTCCAGAATACATCATTTAGGATGTGATCTTGATCATCTTTGACTTCTCCTATAAATGGTTTCTATCAAGCCTTAGTTGTCAGATCTCATATTGAGAATGGAAAAGAACAAATCCCATTGATTATTTATCACTAATGACCATGAAAATTTATCTTTATATGGTATGATCCTACAGGTAACATATTTTTTCAATTCAAATTGGATTTATCAAAACCCTTTGTTTATACTAATCATTTGATAATTTTTCAATGGTTTCGTTATAAATGATTATGATTTTTACAGGACATAAAAATCCAATACTATATTATAAAACCATGGTTGTATATTTTTTCAATATCCATAATAGTTAAATTAATTTAATAAAAAAATATTTATAAAAGTTTCGGTATTTGAAATCATGGGCCATTCAAAAAATTTCCCCTAAAAATTTTATTTCACACACCAAAGCATCATATGGTTTTTGAGGACTCTCTATGTCAATCGAAGAGTCCCAGGTTTAAAACCATTTGGAGAAAAATTCTAAGGTACTATAGCAGTGCATTAGCAGATACTGTTGCAGTATCGTGTGACCACTATAGTTGGTACTATAGCAGTAACAATTCGGTACTCTAGAAACCAAAACTATTCATGTTATGCAACCAGTTTGGGATTGTTGTTCGTAAGGCCTTTGGTTCACCCAGGCCTTCAAGATAGTATAGATTTTAGGCCACCATTTAGGCCTTCAAGAATCCTCAAGGCCTTCAGGCCACCTCAAGGCCTTCAGCCCACTGGATGTGTAGATGCCCCTGTAGATTCTATAGGAAATCATCTATAATGGGGGATTCAAGGGTAGGAAAAAATCTCCAAAGAAATGATAATGGATTTGAATGAATGATAGTTTATGTAATTTCCATCGTTATAGGGCTTATGGGTCTCTTCATAGGAAATCTAGATGAACAACCTTGAAAAGGTTGAGAGAAGATCACAGTAGAGATACTGGGGAGGGGTGGATTCTAGTAGTTATAGTCTGTATGAAATCATTAAGACCTATGGGTCCTATAATTACTCCAATCCTACTATAAATGTAATTTTCGGGTTCCCTTTCAACCCTTAAAATGGGTTTTATCAAAAAGAAATAAAAATGAACGCCTTCGGGCTATTCAGACCATTAAACATTTACCTGGTGCATTATTTAACTTCATTGAAACATTTCAACTTAATCGAAGAGAAACAATGGATTATATACATAACAATGATAATTCTCCATCGGTACCACTTCTAGATTAATAACATGTGGGGGGGTCTTGTATATGCATGATCAATAGGGTTACATGGTTCATGTCACATACACTAGACTAGTAAGGAAGGAGTGATTGTCGATAGGCCAGGCCTAAAAAATGATCAAGGATCTCAATTGATCCAATGCATTTTGACAAAGCGTTCCCTTCTTGCAAAATATCATGACACTCTTTTATATAGATATCTATAGTAGAACCTTATCTCTAACCTCATTGTCTATGTATCGTAACAAATTATCAGTGTATAATTTCTATCGACTCTGATTATCCTGGATGTGTGGATGAATTGTTTTCCCTTTCCCACCACTTACAGAACCCTCTTTGGTCTACACTATTTGTGTCCACCGACTTCATCCCAACATGCAAGTGTTATTCACATATATCCATAAAGGTATTCATATGGAGACATTTTTATTCTTGAGCAGAAACTATTATGGACTGATGACCGGGCCAAGGGTAGATGACCATCTCATTATCCTTTGAATTATATTAGAAATTCATTAAACATATCACCAAGTTTCATGATAGAATTCTCAAATTGGACACGAATTAGAGGTTGATAAGTCGGGATGAAGTTCCACTCAGTATTTATAGCATTTCGGATGGACTTCTATGACACATAGGTAAATATTGGATATTAATTACATATAATTGATACTAATTTTCCATGCAACCTCACCACATAACCTAATTTATATCCTTTCATGTTTATTGAGGGTGATGTACCCTTTAATTATACTGAATTATTCATACATTGTAATTTTATGGACCGCAATCCATGAAAATTTATTTCCACTTGATGTCCTCAAAAGAACAGAGAAAACATATGTATGAACCCTACCTTTTCTAGAGATGTCTGGGGAGTTTCTCACGATTTTTTTTATTTTTTTAGAATGTATTTTGGGTTTCAAGGTGGAGAGTTTTTTGTTTAATTTAGATGAAATTTAAAAGAGGATAGGTAGTGAATGGTTGTTAGATTATTTTCCCATATCACATGACCATCTCAGTAATCCATACAAACTCAATAGGAGTTGATTCGAACATCTGTAAAACCGTTTATCAAACAATGCACCCTCCTAGGAGTAATTGTGGATACACCATTGATGAAGAGGATGTTCACAGTTTGAAAAACCATGCTCCCCTACTCTGGAAACCATGTGTAGGTTTTATAAATTAACAAAATATTAGAGTGAAAATATATTAATCCCCTGTATTTTCCCAAAATAATCCCTAAATCAGAAATTAAAAAATTATCTCATCTTTTAAGGCTCGGAAATGGATTCCATGCCCTTATAATCTCCATTTATGAGGATTCATAACCAAAAATGAATATTCACACCTCTCCCGGTACGAAATATTAATCCCATGTGGTTTCATTCCTCTGTCCCATGTTTCAATAGTTATTTGGAGTAATTTTTTTATCCAATTTTATTGATCCAGATCCTGGGATTTTTGTCATCATTTGTTTGATCATTGATTTAGGTTTTAGATATAGATCTCGTTATACTATGTTGTTCCATTTCAGTTGGGTATTTTAACTAGCGTGTTTCTGATTGTGATATTGATGTAGTGGTTCTAAATTAAAATCCCATATCCTTAATTTAATTACATTTTTGTTGTTTTGAGAGATTAATTTCCATGGCCTTGAAACTACATTGATATTGGAAGTAATTTGATTAAATTTCCATGTGTAAAAGTTTTTTTCAAATTGGGAAATTAGAATTGTGGAATTAAATTTTTTATTGTTGAATAAATCAAAGGAATTTTGGGATAATGGAATTGGATTAAAAAAGAAGTTATTTAATTTATAGATATTTTTTTGATTATTCAATTGTTCGAATGTGGTTAATAATATGGTAAATTGATTAATTTAATTGATGTTATTAATTAATTTCTGAATTATTTAATGGGATTAAAATTTAATTATTAAATTTTTAGTTAATTAAGGGATTATATGTGAATATTTATTTTCTAATTAATCAATGAAACTGTTGTGATTAATTAATTTTTTAATTAATATTTGAAATTGACATGGTTAATTAATTTTTGAGTTAATTATTGGATTTTATGTGATTAGTTACATGTTAAAGTGAATAATAGAAGTTATGAGATTAATTATATATTGAATAAATTAATGGAATTCATGTTAATAAATAATTAATGAAATTTATTTCATTATTCAATTATTGAACTAATTAATGGAATGTTGTGATTATGAAATTATTGTTTTTCTATAATTAATTGTTGAATTAATTAATAGATTATTTTTATACAAGTAGAATTTTTATATTGTAATATGTGTTATTATGTGACATTAATATAAGGGACATGTTCTACTACATCATGATATCATAGTGATAAATTGATAAATGATTGTGAGAAACATGCAATTGTTTAAAAATTTGATAAAGATCAATCGGTTAATAAGTGTGGGATATGGACTACTACATAAAAATACCATAGTGATTATTAGGATCTAAGATAGTGACTAGGGCTCCAAATACCCTGGTGGTGTTAGACATGACGTTCTACTCCCATGGAATGACATTAGGCCCATGTTCAAATTGCCCACAATATGAATTAATATGACATTGATAATAAAACACAATGTGTAGTAATGAAATTAGAATTTGATATTTGATATGGTTAGGATTATAGAATTGGACAAAGTAGTTATTGAGAGTCGGATGTCCTTATGAACATGGGTGTTATGTTGTTAAATAAAGTGTAATTGAATAGATGTTATCTATTTACATTATCGATTGTATTTTATTCCTTATTCCACTATATACACTGTTATTGGAAGGATTTTTTTTGAAATTGTATCTGGAGACATACTGAGGTATAATCACACCTTACATGAGCTGCATGATTAGTACCCAAACAAACATCATTCTTGCGGGATATAATAAAGGAAATGTCATAATGTTAGATGGTTGAGTTTGGATAGGCCAAGGATGGGGGAACCGAATGTGGCTCAAGTCCTTCTTGGGTGTAGTAAATGAAATTACTTATATTGAGTATTTCATGTTGAAACAATGTACATATCATCAGTCCATATCTGCTAGTTAATTTTGGATATTATATATCCTCTTTTCGAGATCATCTGATATTGGTAGACATATTGTTATGGTTATATCATTTGGTTATTTAGTTTTATTACCACAATAGTATTACTCTAAAAAAATATGTTATATTATCCCCATGGTTAATATTAGTCCATCATTTCATGTCTATAGCCTATAATCTACGGGAATATACACTTGAGGTCATGTGACAAACTGTCTTGGGGAAGCAATGTTTGGCACCCTGGTCGGGATATTTCAAAGTCATATTGGAGCCTGATTTTCATTTATTTTCTGTTCTCTTACTATTTTGTAATGGTTGAAAGAAGACTTGGAAATTTCGATCCTTGGTTCTGATCTCAAGCATGGGGGAAGGTGACCCATGTAGAGGAGAAAATACTTGTACTCATCGTTGGAATATTTTTATTGATGTGTGTTGTTAATGTAGATGTTCTTTCAGCTCAGGTGATGCACTTGTTGTGTGATGTTATAATTGTTTTAGAGTTTTCTCTATATTTGATTCATGAATCAGTATGTAATGAAAGTAATGTACGCATGAGTCATTCTACGAAATATGAATTATTATGTGACATGCATGATCTTAGGTAGGCATGGGAAATAATGTTTTTCGTATGTCTTGTAAATTAAATTTCATTTATTTAGAGTTGTGATATAAAGGGAAAATGGCACCTGATATGAAATTGAAAATTTTAAAATGATACAATATGTGTATAAATGTCTTTATAATAATAACATGAATAATGGTAATGGGTTTACCCTTTGATAACCATGAACCATCAGTAGGATGGTTAATGTTTGTGATAGTGACTCATTTTTAACTATATGGTAGAAAAAGGTGGAATGAATTGTTTTTTACTTATATAAATTCTATTATCTGACTGTGTTAATGTTTTTGGATATGTCGAAAGATGTGTGTTTTTAATAATATAGATATTACTCCAAGATGATGATTGATTATAGAACATGATGTGGACATTGATGGAAATGATCCTATATTAGTTAATCCAAAGGCAGAAATAGTTACGAGTGAGGGATTCATAGATTAGTTTTGAGATAACAATGATCAGTTTATGTAGTGTATGGAGAGACTCAGAATGGGTGGTAAAGTGTTTTCCTAACCTTACGAGGTACTTTCTACTACAGAAACCCATGATTTTTATCAAATAGGGTGGACATATAGTAGAAGATATCTTGAATGATTACATCCAGACTATACATGACCATATTAGGACTCTTACTAAGAAGTGGCTCTGACTAGGAATGCTGACAGTATAGTATGGACGGACATTTTTGAGAAGTTAATGTATATCATTAATCCCAAGAAAATGATATAGGATAGAGAAGGTAAGTTCATATTGTTGACATAGGGGAGTATGTATGTGATGGACTATGTTGGTCTCTTTACTGACATGCAGTGCTTTGCTCCAGCGCTAGTACTGCACGAGACAACGATAATGAGGAATTTCCAGAACGGACATAAATATGATATTATGTCCCATTATTACATTTTTCAAATTAAATATTATGATGTGGTAGACCAGGAAATCATTGTTGAGGGACAATATAAGGAGTATTCCAGTAGAGTATATGTGTTTTCTATAGTACAATTAGGTTGTACGACTATTGAGGAAAGGATGAGTCATTATGAGATTGTTAGCTAGGGTGGTGGGAAGAAGTGTTTTTAGTGGGAGGGATAGTTACAAATGAAATTACATTAGAGATATGTCACCAGTTTAGTAGCTCATTAATCATTCAATGATAGTTCCTCTGACAACCGGTGGAGTACTGAGGCTCTGAAAGGATGGGACATCTATTGTTGTTCTATAGGAATCCATGATAGAAGTGCATAGATGGGTAAGATATATAGAATAAAAGTTTTATAACGTGATATTCTACACCATATCAGGCTAAGGGATGGAGTTCTAATGACCACGGTGGTAGAGGTAGTGGTGGACTATCTTATGGTAAAGAAAACTAATATAAGTAATTTTGTAGAGCTGAAGGGTCTCAAAGTACATCATAGTGAAGTTATGAAGGATTGTTTCTTGAAGTTTATCCAACACTATTGGATAGTGGTGTTGGACCATCTATTGTTATAGATACAGTTATTGTATCTTCAATTCTAGCTAGTTCATTATTTGATATTGGCGACTCTCATTCATTTATATCAATAAAACTTCTAAATGGTATGAGCCTGAATGTGGAGTTCTTCATTGGGGTGATGAAAATAGTTTAACCATTGGGAGTTTTATCGAGGAAATATTTTTTTAATAATGTATTTCTCATAAGAATTGGTAATAATTTTTATTGCGTGATATTTATATTATATATTTTCCATACTTTGAACTAATTTTGGGTATATATTATTTAGTATCATATTGAGCCGACAAAGATTGTTACCATTGGATGGTGGTATTTACTTCTCCTAACGGTGAAAAATATATTCACTATGGAGGATGTGATAACAAGGGGGAGAATGTAGGTTATGTTTACTGGAACATGGGGAGATTACCACACATGTTAGAATTTTATTATAAGATTATGGAGGTGTAAGGAAAGTTCTATTTACACCCACAATGGTTAGGTAATAGGATTTTATTTTCTTCGCTGATTTTTTAAAACTTCCACCTAAAAGAGATGTGGAATTAACCAAGAGCTCATGGTTAGGGATAATCTAGTTTCATTTGCACCATATAGAATGGCACCAATAGAGCATCATGAGATCAAAACTCAGTAAGTGGGGTTGGAGGATAAGGGATTTGTCTATATGTGTATGTTTCCTCAGGGTTCACAAGCCTAGTTTGAAAATATCGATGACAGAGCATTGAATTTAATTGTTGATTACAAGAAGTGGATCTGAATGAATTCAATGAACCATAATCCTCATATAGGAATTGATGAATGATTTGACTATTTGAAAGGATCGTTCCTATTCTCCGTTTATGACTTGAGGCCAATGTATCATCTATTGAGAGTTTGAACTTCTAATGTATCGATGACTATTTTATGAAGATATCATTGATAATGGGAGTTATTTGTGATGCCATTCAGGCTAAAAAATGAACCAGTATTGATTATGGAATTGTTGAAATGGATATTCCTTCTCTAAATGGATCATTTGGTGTCTATTTTTTATGATAAAATCATGGGTTTTTCCATGACTCCTGATGTTCATTTACAACATCTTTAGATTATCTTGTGAACATTGGGAGAGAATATTATATAATCCATTCTATCAATGTGCCATATTTTTATTAGTCAGGTACACTTATTTGGTGACATAATCTCAAGGGAAGGTGTGTTAGTAGACCTAGGGAGGGTTTAAGAAGTTGAATCATGGGAGTATCCCATGAATTTATTAGATATCTTCACCATTCATGGAAAATATAGATGTTACTAGAACTTCATCCAAGAACAATCTTATTTGGATGCCCCACATTCAAGATTGACCAATAAGGCTATACTATTTGAATGGTTAGAATCGTGGGTGAATTCATTCAATGATTTGAATAAGTGACTGAAAATGGAACTAATCCTGATTCTATATTTTCCAACGGAGGAGTATAAAATGTTTTGAGACACATTTGGGTTCAGTAATGGAAGACCGTAGATGTAGGGAAATCGAGTTATTGTATATGTGTCTTGGAGATTGAGGTCACATAAATGGACATACCCTACACACAACAATGAGTTAAAAGTAGTGGATTAATAATTTTTGTTTTAGTGGAATTATCTATTTGGAGAAACCATTACTCTGTATACTAATTACAAGGGAAGAAATGTTAAATATATCCCATGATATTTGAATCATTGATAGTATATATGGGTTTTATTTAATAATTTCATTAAATATTTAACACGAATATACCCATGGTATGGTAAAAAAAATTAATCTTTTAGTAAAAAATATCAAACTCAACCAATTTAAGACTCTAGTTCATAGTCGAAAATGATGAATTCACTAAATAAGATGTGTTTTTTAGTTGATGAGATCTAGGATAAGATGACTCTGAAATCAGTATCTGTGGATTCTACAGATTTGAAACATATTAAAGACA
This sequence comes from Viscum album, assembly GCA_963277665.1. NCBI lineage: Eukaryota > Viridiplantae > Streptophyta > Magnoliopsida > Santalales > Viscaceae > Viscum > Viscum album. The sequence continues at coordinate 1,975,779,148 of OY728122.1, forward strand.
ATATATATGAGGTTATCGACTGTTTTTCCTAGTGGGAAAGACTTGAATGTTTGGATACACATTTATATTAGAGCATAGATAAGGATGAAATAATCTATTTCTGGAAATGGGATATTGTTCCTACGATCATACTAGATGTGCTGATGAATGAATTTCATGATTTAAAGTTGGTGGTGAATCTATATGTGACCAAAGAGTACCATGACATAGAATGATAGTTCTGGTGGAAAGGAATGAAAATGGAGATTTTAGGGTTCATGATGTGATGCTTCACCTATCAATAAGTCAAGGATGATCTTTAATGATTTGGTGGTTTTTTATATTTTTTCGCACTAAATAATTAATGTGGGCCAATGTTTCACTGGAATTTGTAACGAGCCTCCCAAGGATCCCTCAGATGATGGTTATATTTGAGTGATTTTGGACCAACATAAGAAACTATCATGTTTTGTACTAGTATGCGAGACTTTCATTATGGATCTGTTGAGAGACATGTGTGTTCGATAGATACTAAAACTTATAAGGGTTCTATAGAATGTATTTTCATATATTTAATCATTCTTTACATCACACTTCTGTTATGGCATAAATAACTCTATTGGTATAAAATATTTAATTAGTATATCTTTCCACCCACATATATATGTGAAATTCATAGCAAAATATATAGGTGCTCGAGAAAATGATATCTATTTGATATAATTTTAATTTAACTGTAATTAAAAATATAATTTAACATCAAATTTCATTTAAATGAAAATCAATATTTTATTAAATATTCAATATTTTTCACTATTCAGCTAGAATTGTAATATTTTAGAAAAATATAAAAAATTATCAAAGTACAAATTTAGATATAATAATTTGAAAAATTTATTTTATAATTTAAAATAAATTTTCTATATTTATTAAAAAATAATTTTTAATTATGTGTTACAATAAAGATTATTGTGTCTTTTATAAATAATACATTTTTTCAAAACCTATTTCATTTTCTCCTAAATTATAATTCCTTTATTAATAATCAATAGATACCCATATCTTATATAGTTAATTTATTATTATTCATATACAAAAATTTAATTTCCATGTTATATGTATAATAATGTATTATAATATTTTATTAAAATTTTACATTTTGTATAAACTCAGTGTTTCATGTAACACGTGACAAACTAAGTGTTATGTATAATTCATGATAAACTCATGGTTCATTGTACTGCATACTATTGAATATATCAAATTTATTTACATATAAATGTTTCATATTTTATTGAGGTGTTATATTTTCTTAAATTCTCGGTGTTTGATGTTGCATGGGCTATCAAATACAATGTTTTTATTTAAGAATTTCATGGTGTTTCATTCTCTCTATGATATATAAATTTAACCCCTAAATATTTACAAGATATCTGTTAACCTGGTTATGAAATTTGGAAGTACCATTGTTAAACAATCCACATCGTTAAAGGTTTAATAAAAAATACTCTTATTAAGATCGAATAAGATGTATGAAAGTCATATATAATAACATATAAGTAGGTTTTCAAGTAGGAGTACACAAGTCGGAAATGAAATCATTGACATGGAAAAATGTCATAAATAATTTTATGAAGTTATAAATTTAATTTATCATAATAAAGTAAATGATGAAGGGAATGTTATGGGAAAAAAATCCATAAATATATAATGATTTAGAATACCAATTTATTCATCACATATGAAGGTAATATGATATTCATTTTGTTTCAGAATAAATTTCCAAATGATGAGAAATTATTTTGCTATATTTCAATATATGGAAAAATTCATACACGATATATTTCTATTTCATAATAATATTTTCATCCCCTGGTTGTTCTTTGATAAATTTCTAATTCATCATATACTCAATGAAATAAATATCCATGATTGAGTTCTATTTGAAAGAAATTATAAAATTTTGATTTAGATGATTGTATGATCTGTAAAAGTGTTAAATTATTTCTATCATTTTCTAAATATGATCCAAAAAATATAGTTATAACAAGTTATCCAATATAAAAATATTTTTAAATATTTATGCAATAATATATTCATTAGAATCTCATAAAAAGATAATCAATGACCATTTGATAAATTATTAACCTAATCTAACATTTAATAAATATATATAATTATATTTTGAAGGAAGTTAAATTATTTTTCAAAATTATGTTATCATCAATCATTAAAACAATATGATGTAGATCGAAGTCATTAAATTTCAATCATTTGATTACCATAATAATTTACTCTCTGGAAACATAGTAATAACCTATAGTACTGTGAACCCACATTAAAAAAATTACATTTTTGGTTATTTATTTTGTAATAACTGATTATTAGATATATTCTATAAATCCAAATGTGTTGTAACTTCGTTAATCATAAACTACCTTATAAACAAGTGATTAATTAGTTCCTTATAATCCAATTAATTAAAATTAAATTTACCCATATCAATGAATTCATTATCCCAAAATCATTTTCTCAACATCAGGAAAACATTAAGGGTACTCATTGATGAATTTTCAATGAAGTTCATCATTAGAAAAAATAATCTTTCCGGGTCATCTGTACAAGTCATCAAAAGAATTAAAATCCTTAAAAATTATTATATAGTGTGATAGTTACATATTTAAAAATTCTTATAACTGTGATATAATTCATAAAATACTCAAATAATATACTTCTGAAATCCCTACATAATAACATTAATATTTTCAATTTATCTATGGAAATAGTATAAACATAAACATGATCTATTATATTTTCTTTAGGAATGTTCCTTTAATTATTTTTAAATTAATATTTATGGTGTCTCATTTCCATAAAATTTAAGAATTAAAAAATAGAAATGTTTTTCATCCCCTAACATTCATGGGAATGGTTGAATTTTTCTCCATACATGTCGAAAAATCACATTCCCTTCAAGAAAGTACAAGGGTGTTTCTTTACTCAATTATTATATGTTATATAACCTTAATCCATTCATATCATTATTCATGATTTTTCTATATTTATCTGCTTTTCCTGGTTACCATATAATTCATAATACATAACGAACTATTTCTATGTCTTGTTAGCATGGGATATAACTTCCAAATGTGATAAAAAATTTTGGGAGACAAGTTCCCTTCTAAAAAATATCTTAAACCCATTAAAAACACAATCATTATTAGTATATGGAATAATTTAATTGATGGAGTTACCTTTCCTTCTAGAAAGACACATTTCTAAGTGATTTCATACACTATATTAGATCATATCAATAGAAAAAATAATATATAATAAAAAAAATATTGAAATAAGTAAATTAAATTGTCCATTTTGTGCCCATATATTCATATAATCATATACAAGGTTTCTTCATAGATATCTATAATTCAAATACTTAATAATGGTTTGTAAAAAAAATTTGAATAATCCTTTGAATATCCATCAGGAGTGTCAATCTTGGCGCGCAGTGAGGCTCTTTGTCATGCACTAGGTAATGATCGACTCAAGACCAATTCTTCCTTGTTAGAGTTATTACCCCATAGAATATCTCTTCTAGAACCAAATACACTTATTGAATCCAGATAATGATTTATTTACAGAATACCACATATTATCTACCTTTGGAAATAATAAATATGTTATTCTATATTTATCATCATAATCTATAATAGGGTTTTGTTCAATATTCATTTTTTTTAAAATCTAGTTCCCATGACTTATACTAAACATCTATATGATACCAACTGCATTGACCCAAAACCGATAAGCCCAGAGCTAGTGCCTCTAATATTACACTATTATAAGATACAAGGATCCTCATCTGAAATGACTTAGTATATTATAAATCTTTCAAAACTAGATACATACATGTTTTTCGTATTATATTTGAATACTTAAATTCCAATTTTTTTCCAAAAATAAAATTATTCCCTCTAGAATATCATTATTTATAAAATATATTAAATTATATGGATTAAATATAATGTAAACAAATAATGATAATATGAAATTCTCAGTCAGAGATAATGATTTTTAAAGATATCATCAATCAATAATAATAATCAACATGTCTGGGTAAATAATTGTGAACACAAGAATTTTAAATAACAATATATGTGATAATTAGTTTCTATTTTAAATAAGTAATCCTGAATTCCATTTTAAAAACTGTATAAGTTATAATCAATATATAAAATTAAATAATATTGACCACATTCCATTTAATTTAAAAATAGAATATAAAATTCCTCTATAAATAAAATCTTAGTTAAAGCCTCCTAGATAAAAATAATTTAAGTTTTAAGGAAGGGATTTCATAATTATTGGTCATTTTTTAATTGTAAAATAATATATCTACAATCAAATTATTTCAAAAAAATGGTATAAAATACATGTAAAAAACCATTCAATGCCAGCATAACCGGATTGGAAGATGATGCCATCTTGGAACACCAAATTATTTTCTGAATTATTTTTTGAATTAATTTATTGTATTTGGTAAATATTTTTTCCTTTTAATGAATCACTAAATTTAGTTTTCATTGAATTATATACAGCAACATATTATTCATAGGATACAGACAACACATGTATAATCATGAAAAACACATTAGCCCGAGTTTTACTAGATTTTAATCGCGCTTCAATTTTTGAAACTAAATTCAAAAAATTTTGGCAATAATATTTAATAAAATAATTATAAATTTTTAATTCATAATTTTTATATGAGTGTATGTAGAATATATGGAATTTTTCTTAGAAAATTCATTTTTTTTAATAGTGAAAATACTGTATTTTAGTTAAAAATCACATCTTCATTTAAATAATTAATACTGTAAAATTATAGTTTATAATGGATTACAATGTCAAAATAGATCAGTAATACATTTAAAAATAAAATTTTGGTAATTGTAATGTCATTTATTTTTAAAAGAGATATAAACATCTTTTGAACTTTTGAACATTTTACATTAAAACATGATTTCATGCCACGTCTGTGGGATTAGTGTAAAACTTAATTTTCAAAAATCTTTGATTTGAATTATGAAAAAGCAATATGAAAATTTATAATGCTTATAATAATAGTGACCTAATAAAATAATCATTATTTGGACCAAAAATATTATTGATAGTGATTAAAATTAATTATGATGATTAAGGTAAAATTAAGATTAATAAGGAATTAAACCTTAATCATATGGACCAAAATGACCAAAAAACGTTTCCAATTTACATTGTATGGGGATAATTAGATATTATACCATCTTTGTTCTAATATTATAGGTTATTGTTATATTATTAAATTTAATTCCCCTATATAAATTATTAATTAACAAACAAACAAAAAGGGGACTTTGTTTAGCTTAAACTTTTCTAAAACAATTAGACATTTAAAAACACATTGTTTTGGGTTATAAAAAACTATTGAAATAAAATATGTTTAGTTTTATCATAATATTATAACAATAATATTTATTGAGGACTTAGTTACATAACATGCTTATAAAATTCCAATGTAGTAATTATTTATTTAATAACTAACTAAAATAAATGATACTATAAACCTTAAAAGAGGTGTTATTTTTTTTTGAATTATTGTATATATTTATTTCAATGTCTAAAATATATCTTGATATATATATTTAAACTAAATATAGTTTAATTATTTTTTTTTGAAATATTAAAATTATAATTAAATGTAACATGTTAAGTGTAACATTAATATTATTTTACAATAACTGATATTTTATTAAATGCATTATAATTAATTAAAATAATATATTTTATAAAGTGAATTTTATGTGATGATAAATAATAAATATGGTCAACTAATGGAACAATTTTTATTTTATAATTGAAATAATAAACCATATGTTGAAAAAACATTTTTAGCATGTTCCATGTTTAAATAGTGTTTCTGTGTGTCACATATGATTGTTTTAAAATTAAAAATAAAAACATAGAATATTTATATATTATAATGTATAAATCATATAAATAATTCAGTTGAACTAAATTTTTTAAAAAACGAAAAATTATTTTTACTAAATGGTCAAATTACACATGTTAAAATAAATCTGGCTTTATGAAAAAATTAAATGATAAAGTTGGGGAATCATTGAATTTAATGAATAAAATTAATAAAATGTACATATTATTATGTTTTGGGGGGTTCTCATGACTCCAAATCCAATTATATCCATAATTTTTTAATTTTTGAGGCTCATTAGTTATGTTATACCTCTAATTAATGAATACCTATTAATATTTACGCAAGTGACACTCTTTTTCCACTATAAGAAACCAAAAAATACCATTTTTCATCTCACATGTCAAAATATATTGGTTCAATAAAATATTAATAAAATACCCTTAAAAACATATATTAATCTTAGAATAATACGCTTTTGAATTAGTCAATCCAAGGATATCTTTTGGAATAAACTAAAGGGAGTTACCCAGTTAATAAGTAATGACTTCTCTCAAACTCCTTTCATTTTTTTTCATTATCCCTCATCCACAATATTTATTTAGTGATTTTATAAAAACCATAGAATCTTCAGTATAATATAATTTTATTATGCTAATGGTTCAACCTAAACTTACAGACACCAAAATATAAGGAGTAACGAGTGCACTATTTATCTGTACGGTGAACTACCGCATCACAAAATGTTAATTGATCATTTTTCTTTATTGACACTCATAGTGGAAATTATGATGGAAAATAAGTTTATATATGATATATATTGTATTTATTATCTCTTATTATAATTTAAATGTTTTAAAACAGATATCTTTACACTTTCAATTTTAATGTTAATAAGATAATTTCTTTATTTCTTCCATACATATGACTTACATCTCCAAAAATGGTGTATCCCATTTCATACTTCAATATTATATTGATTATTGTAGTATATGTATAATTAATATAATTGATATTTATATCATAGTTCATATTTTGGAAATCATCATATATTGATGAGGACCAATAATATAACAAATTAAAACACATATGAAGAACAAATCAAATATTACCCAAAGTTAAACCTTAACATAGAAATTGTAATAAAATCATAATATAGAGAAAAATAAAATAATATAAGGTCTTAAATATAATAATATTGTTATATGATATATTTAAAATAATCTTATATTTATTATTAAGAATTTTTAATTGAGTATGATGATAATCAAGACACAATATAAGGGAATTTCATCTCACTTTTTTGCATTCATGAGATATATTCCGTATTCATCACCCCTTCCATTTAGGTGGTGTTTATACAACACATGGAAATATTATATAATTCATTCAAAAATAATTTTGTGTATTTAAATATCCATTTGATTATTTTTTATTTCAATAGGACTATGTTTTAAAACATTCCAAATATGTCAAATGATTTTATATTAATTTACCTTCTTTGAGACACAGGCCATGTTATGGACCTATATTTTTTCATGATGTTTGTATAATTCCTTTGAAATGTTATATCAATAATCTATTTGTATATAATATATTTTATTTTTTATTTATTTAAATCTAATTAAAATTGGAGGGTGATTAAATGTTTCCAATTTGTATTAGTTTATTGCATCAATCTCAATGCTTTTCCAGATTGATTATTATTGTTTTTCCTATATTGAAATCATAGGTTCCATACCTCATGAAAATTCATTAATTTTGATAACTTATATTCATTCAAGTTAAATACATATATTTATACCATTTTACCCTCATTTGTACTTAATAAAATAAAAAACAATTATAAACAATATAAGCTTATTTCTCTCTTCAGTCGATAATCTATTTTATTTTAAAATCCATATTTTAAAAAATGTTTTCAAAAATGATTTATAAATATTCATGAAGATTATTTTAATGAAAAAAGGATTATAAAAAAGGATTTATTGTTTTTGGGATACTTTCATATATTTTTAGGTTAAAATAATTTCAAAACATTTCATGCTTACATTATAACATTTCAATGTTATATTCAATAAAATGTATTTTTGAAATATTTTCTAGATTTAAATAAATGTTTTAAATGTTATTTTCAAATAATTGGCTTTAGAAACAATTTATCGTTTTCTTTATTTGTTATCAATTTATTTTAAACTAAATTGTTTTTAAATGATTTCATGATTTCATTATATGTTTTCAATGTTTTTTCAATGAAATATTTATTAAAACATTATCAAGATTCTTTTTTATGTTCTCAAAAAAAATAAAGGAAATGGTTTTCAAAATGTTTTCAAGATTTATTTTACTGCCTTCATGGTTTTTTCAATGGAAAATTATTCTGAAAAATTTTCAATATTATTCAATTGTTTAAGATGGTATAAGGTTTTCCAAATGATTTTATGGATTCTTAATATGTTTTCCATGAATTATATAAGGAAATGATTTTAAAATGGTTATATGCATTAAAATCATTTTTCAAAGAGGAAAGGATAATTTCATTATGAAATTTTTTTGAAAGATATTTATAAATTATTTTCGATATAATATGACAAAAATTGAGGTTACTCATTCCATTAATTGAAATGATATAATGGTTTCATTCATATTCATTCTTTGAATTTGTTTTTTTTCTTAATGAAATTTTTTTATGAAACACATTTCTATTTATTGTGTTATATGTTTATAAAATATTGTTCTATTATATGGGTAATAGTTTTATGGAATCAAATTAATTTTCTTAGGTTTATATTTTTATTAAATGATTGTAAAACTTCTATCTTTATCCACAGGTTATGATATGATTACATGATTATGATTCTGATTGAATTTAATTGTGTATGATATTATTTTTAATGATATTTTAGAATAAGTATGTATGATTTATTTATGATATGTGTGGGACCTATATCTCTATCCAATTTATTTGGGTAATGATTTGTATCTTATTATATTGACTAATATGGTCTTAGGAATGAACCTTGACTACTTGGATGGCCATGGGAGTGAACCATGACTACCAATATGGTATTAAGAGTGTATGTATGTTACAAATATGGTCGTGGGAGTAAACCATGAATAAAAATATGATATGGGGATTGAAACCATTATACAAATATGGTCATGGTTTTGATGATATTTCTTATATGGAAATCATATTATATGCTTACGTGAATTCCACAATTTCATGTTTCATTCCTAGGTAATGAATATAGGGATTATGTTCTTTAATTCCTTATTATTAATTTCATTTTGACATCCTTGAAATATTACATGATTTAAGATAACGATATTTGGTATGGTGGTTGTGATATTCTGTTTTGATGATCACGTTCTCACACCCTTATGCTCATGATTTTTCTTACATATCTCCATTGCTTACCGTTAGAGAGAATTTGATCATGCCCCTTTTTATTTCCATCCCCCAAGTTATGAGGATATTTATTATATATGATGTGTCTAAGAAGGTATCTTGTAATTAATAACATAGTGGGAGATGATATATCTCATTTATGGACTAATGTTTATCATTCCACATTTCATATAGAACTAGACTACTATGATAATTGTGCATCAGTTTTTATAATTTTATATTTATTCCAAAAAACTTTTTGTATTGTTAAGTCATGAAAACCATGGGTCTATATAAAAATGATGAATTTAGAGGATATAAAATTTTGGTCCCCACCCATCACTACAGGTCTAAATCATTACTCATATTTCGAATAATCTATTATATTCATGAATCAATATAAATTATCCTAAAAAATTATTATTGAGTAATGGATACGAATTTAAAAAAAAATCCCTACTAAAAATAATTACATTAAAATTGATAAAACCTTTTTAGAAATGATATACAGTATATGGAATAATTTTTTCTAGTATAAATAATAATTATATTGGGTAGAAATTAAATTTCTAATGAAAAAAATAATATTAATATTTTATTGTCAATGTTTGTTACTACAAATTTAAACAACGAAGTGAGTTTCTATACTATCCTTGGTAAAAAAATGTCACGAACCAACCTGGTTCGACCCTCGACCGGTGTCTCGAGCCGATCTATGGCAAGGCCCAAGAGCCATTCCCAATCCCCTCTGGCTAGCGTCAAGAACCAAGCTATCAATATTGAGCAAGAGGGAATAATTCCACCCAATGTAAATAAATAAAGAATATGAAAAGGTAGAATAATGTATAGTGAATAAACGACATGGTAATGAAATATAAACCAATAAAAACACACTGACCTGACCATGAAAAAAACTCCTCGTGACATCGAGATTCACTCTTTGAACCACACCCAACTCTCTCCCATGACGAACAAGCATGAGTCAAACCAGCAACACAAACTAAAAACAAGAAAACACTATATGTGTGAGTATTAAAACTCAGTAGGCATGACCAAAAAACTATCCCAAATAAATAACTTTAAATAATGAATTTAATAATTATAGATTTGAACTAAATTATATAAAATATTATCTTCAACACACACATTCATTAATAAAATAAATAAAAGTCCATTTGTCTTTTTAATTTAAAAACATGTTTAATGCTTGAAGGAAAAAGGTGCAATACATTTAAAAAAAATCATTAACAATTTAAAATATAAAGGGTTAGTTCTTAATTAAAAGGAGAACAACACACACAAAAAACAATACACAATAATAGAAATGGGAATGTAGAAAATGGGACAAGAAACCAAACTAGGCCTTTCAATCATCTGCCACATCCAAATAAGTACTAAAGAAAACATGGGTTAGACTAAAGAGCTTGTTAACAACCCAGAACGTATGATACGTGTGACTTATCCTGAAGGCATGCCTACTCTCAATGATCATCATAACACCCAAATGATCGGTGTTTCCATACCTATCATAACCAATGGCCCTATCCCATAGTTGAGAAAAGTACATACTATGGGCCACTATCCAGTGCATATTCTAAACTAGTACAACAATCATTCTCCACAGATTCAATTACTAGGATAGGTTACCTTAACAACACTTGTAATAAAAAGGGGGTGTGTCAACAATTTCTATCAAGTAAACTACCACGATGATAAAAATATCACACCCAACTCACACAATCGACGTACAAAACAAGATAACCACTATATCACCCAATTTTTTTTTCTCAAAATAAATTATTTTATCAAAGTGTAAAATGGGACTTATGAAATATTTAAAAGAATAAAAATTTCTAAATACAAACCAAAACATTTTCTCACACATCAGTTTAAAACTTTTACCAACAAACCATAACCACACTTGAAAATCCACAAATTATCTTCAAAAGACAAACAATATTTCTTTCACTATTTTGCGTCAATTAATCATGAAAATAATTCAAGTTTCATGTATAAAATAAATATCATTGTTTACATCATAAAATTATTTAAAAATTTATTTTCTATTACTATTTATCAATTATTGAAAATTAATTAAATATCCATCAATTAATAAAATCTAAATTTTATGGTGAGTGTAGTGGGGTACCTACCTCAACTTGTTGTCTAAACATAATGGTGTGTCTCACCTCAAACAGATGCACACGAATGTGAAAGCTGATGACCATATTATCATAGGTTCTCTTTGAAAACACGCTGCTACAATTGCACAACTAACGAATCCTAAACACGAACATAAAAAAATTGAAATGAACAAACAGCGCAAAAACCACAATAAGATGTTTTCAAAACACAACTCGCATATATATAGAGGTATCTCATGGTGATAAAATATTTTTCCAAACCAAGAACCCTATAATGTGTCAACATGAAGCTTATATATGTGAGTTTCATGGTTAGGGATCACGGTTTGAAATACATTGGGCTTCTACCCAGGAAACTGTTCTTGTAGAATTAATTCTTTCTAAAATTAGTAGTAAATTTCCTAAACCCTCGGCCTTCACACAACATTTTTCCCAAATTGACGCTATATCTTTTATATAATTTTTTAGGAATCCATATGTATTCTTAGGGCTTATAAACTACATTCATGATGAGAGAATGACTAGAATAATGAATATTCACCTCTTCTAATGAGTATTTCTTATCCCGATTTGTATACATACACTCTCATCTATTTATCTCATCTTCCAACGAGATTATTTTCTCTATCGGTAATATGTTAGATATTGTAATTCATGGATCTAATCCTTTTGATTTTGGATCTTGTTTTTGTATCTAGATCTTTTCCACCATTGTGAAATTTATTGTTCCACTTCAATTTGCTGGTTTCTAATGTCGATCATCCATAATAGATTTTAAGGTAGGAAATATCAATTGAAAATACCATAGTATTGAAAAATATTTTGTACATGGAATTAAAAAATATCAATTTTTATATATGGAAATATAATATTTAATTGGACTATAAATTTGTCGATTAATTAATGGAATGATGTTATAATGAAATTTTTTGTGTATGGGAAATTTTAAATTAGTTAAATAATTGGATTCTATAATTGGTAAATTATTTTTATTATGAAAAAATTAACAATGAGAATTGTGAGATGGTCGACTTAACCATAATTTATTAGTGGGTTACATGATTTAAATATTAAAAAATTGTTTAATGGTGAATTTTTTATATTATTCAATGTAATTAAAATGATGAACCATGATTTCTGTGGTACTGGAAATGGTCTTCCTGATGTGAAATTAATAAAATCGTTAATGTAAATAAACATTGGTTGATGTGATATATGTGATCTATGTGTGACTTATTGTTATATGAGTGTGGGACATGGAATGATTCTCCAAATAACCTTATAAAATTTATTGCTATAAAATTACAAAACCTAGATTAATTATCTTAATACCCATATGTAAATGACAGATAAATTTGTAGTGAGAGAATGATTGTTGCTCTAAATACTGATGTGGTGTTTGAAATGGATTTCTAAGACCAAATTGTTTCAATTGGACTATGGTCCTCAGTAGTCATGATCTAGAATTGAATTGAAATTTATGATTAAAGAAAATAATATAATTAATTTTGATTCTTATTTGATATGATTCAAACTCCACCATGGGATGAATCATTAATTTATGTTTTGGGTGTCCTCATTAATGTAGGGTAAAAATGATGTTAAATAATGAGTTAATTATTATATGAATTTTTTACCTTATTTAATGCAATTAATTATTTATTATATATTATATTATATTATATATTGTATATTTATGTAGACACCATTGGTGGTGGTTTACTATGTTTTACACACACCATGCTCAGGCTACCTAATTGGAGTTTCATGTGTCTTTATATTTGGGTTGTTCATTGAAACATGACCTATACAATGGCATGAAATAGTTAATAATTTAGTTTGGATACTATTTTTAGATTTGAATCAACAAGGGATACCATTTTTTCAGGTTTTTGTTTTATTTTTGTTTTTGGTTATTGTATTTTTTTTATTTATAGGATAATTTAGATGTTATGTTGTTTTGATAAATATGGTACATCCTCCCAAAGGTATATAAATTATACCATCGTTGCTAGTCGATAGCCTCTTGAAAATGGGTAGGCTCTCTTGAGGTTACGAAACCAACCAGATTCGAGCATCGGTATGTGGAACCTGAGTTGGGATGCTACATAGTGGTATTATAGGATCATTCATAAATTTTATTTTTTCTTACTATTTCAGAATGGTATACATGAGAATCGATATAGTTGGGCCATGGATATGATATCTTGAATTGGAGTAGCTAACCCATGGATATGGTAATGACCAAGAAACCAAGATAAGAATTGGTGTTATTGACATGTCCTTTTATAGTTAATATTATTTTTTATTGAGTGAATCATTTTTGGTGTGATGTTATTTATTTTTCTTATTTAATGATATTGGAATCATGACTTGGTATTTCATGAGAGTTGAGTATTCATGCATTATTTTAGGCACCCATATTTTATTGTGACATACATCATTTTAGACAAGTATGGGGACTTTATTATATGTTATTGTGATTGAAATTTGTTTTTCCTTGTGTAAATGGACTAATGATGGATGCTAATATGAGTTGAAAATTTAAAAATGAAAAATGTGGAAACTTTGTGACTATTGGGAACATGTTTAATCATAATGTATTTAAGATTTTTAACAAAATCCATGATGTTTGATGGTTAAGGGTAGTAACAGTTCCTTGGTTTTGAAACTATGGTGGAAAATAGAAGATGGATTTTTATTGATTTTTTATATTTCCAATATTTTAATATTTAATTTTTTTGATGTATTTATGGAGATATGTGTTTCACATATTATAGATATGCCTCCATTTTGATTTTTTAGAGGATGATAGAATGTTATGGTTGTAGGTGATCCTACAGTTGTAGAACCTCATGATCCAATTGTTCTTGGTGAGGAAGTCATAGAGCCATTGAAAGAATAATTTTGTTGTTGTATGTTGTTTACAAAAAGATCCCCATAGTATGATGTGAATATTATGTAAGACCTAACATGGGTGATTCGGTGGAATCTCACACCAATGATTACTGGAGAGGGTGGACAATATTATATTTATATTTAAAATGGTTCTATCAAGACGATACATAAACAGATGGAGAATCCTTCTGAGAAGATTGAAAAATTGGTGCCTTTATTGTTACATGATCATGGATGGATTTTGTGGGACATACAGTCTTGGGATGGGTAGCTATAAAATACGGTTTTGGTGGAATTCCATGAAAAGTTCTTAGAGCACTTTTACACATACACAATCAGGCAGGACATATTAGTTATGTTTATGAGGCTGATTCAGGGGAGTGAACTTGTTATAAAATATTCTATTCACTTTATAGATATATAGTGACTGGATCCATATTTGGAGTTAGATGACAATAGTTTTGTAATAAATTTATTGTATGGGTATAAATGTGATATTAATACCTAGGTGAATATATTTAGGCTGAAAAAATTGTGTAATGTGGTGAAACAAACTGTCATTTCTAAGTCGAACATCATCGAGGCTTCGGGTGGATGGAATGAGGTTTTATATGGATGACCATGAGGAATGAAATCCAAGATACTGAAGTTTGAATCAGTTAATATTGAAAAAACCAAGGGAAAGACAAATGGATTGGGGAAAGGATCAGTTACTCGAGATTTTACTCAAGTGGTCTGTCACCAGTGTGGGTGGGTAGTTCACTTTTGCAGGTAGTTCCCCTAACCACCAGTAAAGTGTCAAGACTATGGTTCTATGGTACATCTACATAGGTTTTGTAATTACCCATGATATATGAATAATGATGGATAATCGATGAAAAAATAGTGTATGAAAAGGGGATATTATACAGTATAACATCAGTTTATTTATGGTTCTATTGGTCGTGCTAGCTGAGTTAGTTGATAGGGAGCTTCTAGGTTTGAGCACCCATATCCGTAGAGTAATGTAACTTAGGGGAGTCAAACTACATCACATAGAAAATGTGTATGACATTTGTATGCAGTTCAACATATACTTTTGTATAGCGGGGTTGAACCATAACTTGTTAGATATACTATTTTTGTTTGTATTATTAATTATAATACTTAATTTTATACTTTTACTCTCATTATTTTATGCGAGGAAAACATGTGTATGGTTTGAGCCAAGAATTAGAGTTTTTGATTAGTTTTATGAAAATTGATATACCTTTTGATGTTCCGTCGAGGGACATATATATATATATATATATGAAAGAGGTGTTATCCCATGTTTGGGGAGTATTATTTTCAATAGGATCAATATGATCTTGATATTTCATGATTTATCTTCATTTTGTGTATGGAATGTTTGGTATCATAAAGATTCCATGTAAACATTTCCATAGGAGTGTCACATTTATGTATCTTTAGGGTGGTTATTAAATTCCACATAGAGATTGGGAGATCCTGGAAGATCAAATAGGATAAATTCTTCAGCAAGTGGGGATGTTCACATATCGGGTTTCTAGTCATTTGCATGATGAATGGGGTGAAAAGATTAATATCATTCTATCAATAGTGGATGGTGTTTTGGGTTTTATTCCTAATTAATTATCTAATTTACCACCTAAGCGTGATGTGTAATTTTATATTTATATCATGTCATTGGCTGATATAGTTTTTATTCGACTATATAGAATGACCCCAATTGAGATTAAGTAGCTTAAGACCAAACTAGAAGAGTTATTGGATACGGAGATTATCCATATGAGTCCTACATCATTATGGTCTCCAATTTTGTCTAAAAATATGAATTATATGGAATTTCATATATCTTTTTACTACCATATATTTAACATGATGATAGTGAAGAACCAATATCCTCTTCCAAATATTAACAACATATTTTACTAGCTGAGGGGATCTTGTGTTTATCAAATATATATTTGACATAAGGGGGTATTAAATTGATACCATGACCATATGATATACCTCAGACTACTTTCAGGAGAAGGTATGGCCTCTATGAGTTCATCATGAGGCTGATTGGGTTGATATTTCTTTGGAAATGCTTATGGACTTGACAAATTGAATATTTCACCCATGATTATATCAATTTTTCATAGTTTTTGTTGATGAAAACATGTTGTACTACAATAATCATGACTATAATGACCAACATATTTATATCATCCTATGTACACTGATATGGAATCATTTATAGTCCAACCAATCAAAGTACAAATTCTAGATCGATCAAATTCAATTTTTTGGTCACATCATCATAGTGGTATGTGTATCAGTGGACATATAGAATGTTCATGTAGTGGGTTCATTAGAGAATCCCAAAAATGTTATCAATATTCATTGTTTCCGGGAGTTCTTATTCTATTATCATATGTTCATCTAGTACATTTGTTGGTCAGAAGAATCTATTTTAATCATAACATAGATTGGAATAATATTTGAATGGTTTTTATCATTTGAAAATTCTATTTTGGAATTGATGAAACATTTTAAAAATGATATAATATTGATCCTATTATGTCTAGGGTAGTATTACATAGAGTTTTGTGATACATCTAGGATTGGTCTTAGAGGTGTGTGGATTCTGGGAAATTGAGTAGTGGTGTATGGGTCATGAATGTTCAGTACACATGAATGGAACTACCCAATGCCTAAACATGATTTATTTCTAGTTTTTTCCATGAAGTGATTGTAGAGACCCTAAGCTTGACGTACATAGAAATTAAATTACTTTTGCGGAATACTTAGTACATAACAAACACATACACACAAGGATCGTAATAGTTTAGTGTCTTTGGAGACTCGGAATATAATATTCTAATCGTGGTGGAATATCTTCAACATCTCCCATAAAGATCTTCCCTTTTTTTACCTAAAACCTTTATTTATATCCTGGGGAAAAGAAAAAATAAAAGGGTGAGCTCAAATGCTCAGTAAGGGTAAACAAAAGAAATATCAATCACATCATATTCATAAGAACATAACATTTTGGAAATCTTAACCTGCAAAAAAGAGCAAAATTTCATAACATGGGATAAATCATAGTAGTGAAATGAAATCCCAATAATCATAACTTAAAACATGAAAATTGTGGAATACACACATAATCATAGAGAATAATTTCATAGTAGTCATGACTCATTGCCAAGACTATCTTTGTGGAAAAAGTCCATTTCTGAACCGAGTTCACTCCTCGTTCCAGTCCTATTTTACTGAACCAGTATAACCTGCCGTTCTAGCCATGTCTATATCTTGAGATATAAAATATTTACCCAATTCATTGGAGGGAGATATAGGTCCCACCCATCTCATAATGATACCATTCTTATGTGTGCCACAAATCATAAATCTCACATCATTGCATAAACAATATAATAAAAATGGGAATCTTAAACATCATGACATCATAAAACAATTCATATAACATAAAGTAATTCATAAAAATATTTCCATCACAACATAATCAAGTAAATGTAATAATAGGGATAGAAACAGAACCCTATATTATCTTAGATGGAAAATAATCTTGATAAAACACTTGAACTCCATTCTTGAGGAAAATATCATTTCTACTTCAAAAACATTTTCCTTTCTTAACATTTCAAACAATTTTAAACTAAAAGAAGTTTATTAAAAATAAACTTGAAATCTTGTAAAGGAAGATTCATGGAAATAATGTTTTAAAAATACATTCATGCCATATAAGTTAAAAAAAACATGCTTCTCATACTTTTGTCAGAAAAGTCAAAAAAGTACCTCGTACGATAAATGACAAAAGATTCATTTCATATCTTTTACTAAAAACTCAATGAAGGGTAAAATTGGATATAAAATTTTGTATAAGGATATAAATTTTACATATTGAGGAAACATGGATGTGGATGATAAAATACACCCCTGTAAATACCAAAGTATAAACAATCTCAGATAAAAATGAGATTGTGATATTTCCCTTACCTTAGGTCCGATATGCATTGTACGTATCTGAACCACCTGTATAATGATTTAAATAATGTTATTGACTTATTCCATAATCATACTCATTGTTATGATATCACATATGGTCATATTCGTATCTTCTTATTAGTAATATTTCATTACAACTTGTTATTTGGGTGTTTATTACTTTTTGTTCATATGCATGTTTTGTCGAATAAAATTTTATTCTTCTCATTAGTTTATAGATACCTCATTTAAAGAATTTTATTAGTTTAATATATATCATATTCATTCATTCAATTCATTTATATAATCATTATGCAATGAAGATCATGTAGAACGAGTCGCCTCACGTCGTGGAGACGGTAATCCGTACGTACGCACGAGCGATGATATCGTTCCCATGATCATGGAATTGTATTGGAGTGTATGTTTACTTTTTAAGAATCAATATCACTTTACAATAATCATATATAGTAATTATATACACCATTATACCCATCCAAGTAAGTTGGTGGTGGAAAATAGATTACACCACGGTGTTGAGACGGTATTCCGTACGTACGCACGCGCGGTGATTTCATTATACGTTGGATGGATAGATGGTGAAATAGGGTTGTTTCATAATTACAATAACATATCATTATATTAGTGATACTGATGTTATTACTTCATAATTAAACAACTAAATAAGAAGATGTGGAAGAAGAAATAAAGATGAAAGAATCGGTAATAGACATTACCTCTTCTTTGAAGTGCTTCTTTGAGACCTTCTTTTAGGGAACTAAAATTGGTCTTTGAAGAAAATCAGGACCTCTAGGATGTATCTATGGAAGTTTAGAGGAGATATTGATAGGGGTTGGCCGATCTTGAAGGCTCAAAGTGGTGTGAGGAAGAGGGAGGAGGAGGTGCCCTTTTATAAGGGAGGAGAGGGGTACCTTTGTAATAACTCAAACTATTATTTTATTATAAAGTAAAATTCGGTTTTAAATAGCTCCAAATTGATTCCTTTTGAGGATAAGGTGTGGATGGGTCTAAATGCACTCATCTAATAGAATTTAGACAAGTTTAGCTTCCTATTTTAACCTTATCATTTAGATTTAACATTAAGTTAAATCATTTTACTTTTACCGTGTCTTCTTGTGTTCTTAGACTATAATGTTAATAAACTTACTATAAGAAGCCAAACGAACCCCAAGTTGTCTATTATTAATATATATAACCTTATCTAAGTATTTTGGACGAACCTTATATTTTTAGGAATAAAATATCAATTAATAATATAATATTTGTTTTAAAAACTATTTTATGTCAATTTTGACATGATTTAGTAATTGATTTTTGTGAAAATCATAACAAAATTATTAGTTCTAAAAAAGTTAATTAAATAAATACTAACATGTAATATTAACATATAAAATTAGTTTAATTCATAAAAAGTCTTAAATTACATTTATTTAGGTATTTATAACATCAATTATGTCAATATTTCATTAATAACACAATTACTGCATCATCTTTGTGTCATAATAAATGATAATTATTTAATCCCTAAAAATTATAAATAAATTCCTATGATGTATATAATTATATTGATTTCTGGAGAATATTCATGTTCGAAGTTTCATGAAATTTATCACTAAATTAAAATTATTATACTTATAAGATTTAAGAAAGTGACATGTTGTCACATTCTTTGGTTTTAATAATAATTAAATTATTTTCATGGAAAAAAGTCCATTAAATGAATCTAATCTGACCCTTAGGTGATATGGATCTACTTTTAGTCATCCAATAGGATTTTGACATGTGTTAGGGAAATTTTATAATATTATATTTACCCTTTATTAACCGATTTTCCTTTAACTATGGTAAATAAAATTTACCATAGTTACTATTCATAATTCCCAAAAATAAAAAGTAGCTTATTAACATAATTTGGATCCACTGATTACAAATATGGAATCCATTTTTCCAAATTCAATACACAAAAGTTGTAGAAAGTAAATTAAAATTAATCCCGTTGTCGAAAGAATACGGGTTTTTCTTTAAAACGTTGCAAAAGATTGAATTGATTTATCCTACAAATTCAAGGTAGAATCAATGCTAATGACATAAATTATATTAAATGGTAAAAATATATTCTATTTATACTTTAAAATCATTTAATATTATAATTTAACCATATAAATTATTTCCATGAAAAAATTTGTTTATAATTAAAATATAGCGTGTTTTTACTAATCATCAAAATATGAAAGTTACCAGAATGATATGAAAATTTATCCAAAGTAAATTTTTATTTCATGATTCCAAAGAAGAATTTTTTTTTAAATTTTACTTATAAACATTTCAAAAACTAGATTTAATGTGGGTGCGCCATCAAAAGGCGGTAAAACTACTTTTTTTGACAAAAATACTTATTTTACCCAAAAAATTTATTTTGTTCTCTTAACATGTTCTAGAAAATGTATAGGATGAATAATAATGTTATAAAATTCAAAATTTAGTTAATACTATTCATAACGGACAGTTTTAATAATAGTTTATTAGCATATAATTTTTTAGTGAAACTCGGTATTGCGTACGACGCAAGCTATCGAGGAAGGTCACGATTTCGTGTAAAGAAAGCCAAGAAAGTGTTGTGTGTAGAAAGAGATTCCTTTGAAGATTTATATAACATAAAAGTCTCAGGTGTTACATTCTACCCCCCCTTATAATGAATTTCACCCTCTAAATTCATTACTTTATAACAAACAGATGAGGATACCTCTCCCTCATCATATCCTCAAGCTCCCATGTAGCTTCTTCTAATTGGAGGTTCCTCCATAAAACTTTCACCAATCGAGTGGTCTTGTTTCGTAGGACTTTTTCGCTATGATCTAGAATCTCTATCGGATGTTCTTCATAAGAAAGATCTTGTTCCAGTGGTACAACTTCTGAGATGAGTACATGTGAAGGATCAGGTATGTACTTTCTCAGGAGAGATACATGGAACACATCGTGAACTTGAGAGAGATTCGGTGAAAGCGCCAATCGGTAAGCTACCTTCCGAACACAATCCAGAATTTTAAAAGAACTGATATATCTAGGGCTCAACTTCCCCTTATTTCCAAATCTCATGACCCTCTTCCAGGGAGATATTCGTAAGAGCACTTTATCACCCACTTCAAACTTTCGGTATTTTCTTCGGTTGTCGGCATAACTTTTCTGTCGAATCTGAGCTTCTCATTTGTGTTGTTGAATAGATCTAACCTTTTCTTCCATTTCATCAACGAGATTGGGTCCTAATATCTTTCTTTCCCCAACTTCATCCTAGCATGTTGGATTCATACATTTCTTTCCATAGGGAGCTTCATAAAGAGCCATCTGAATAATGGATTGAAAGCTATTATTATAAGAAAATTCCACCAAAGGTAGGTGTTGATCCCAACCACCGTTGAAATTCATAGAGCAAGCTATCAACATATCTTCTAGAGATTGAATTGTTCTCTCAGACTGACCATCTGTCTGAGGATGATATGTAGTGCTGAAACTCAACTCTGTATCCAGAGTATGCTGAAGACTTCGCCAGAACTTCGAGGTAAATCTCGGATCTCGATCATATATAATAGAAAGTGGTACTCCATGAAATCTTACCACTTCCTTTACATATATCCTGGCAAGATGATCTAGAGAGAAATCCTCTCTAATAGCAATGAAGTGTGCATACTTTGTAAGACGATCAACTATGACCCAGATAGAATTATTTCCTTTGGATGTTTTAGGAAGTCATGTAACAAAGTCCATAGTGATGTTTTCCCATTTCCATTTGGGTATGGGTAATGGTTTTTACATCCCCTTATACTTCTGTCTCTCAGCTTTAACTTTCTAACAAACCATGCATCGAGAGACATATTCAGAAAAATCTCTTTTCATTCCATCCCACCAGAAGTACTCTTTCAGGTCCCTATACATCTTTGTGCTTCCAGGATGAATAGAGAATGAAGAACTATGAGCCTCATCCAGCAGCTCCTTCTTTAATTTCAGGATGGGAGGAACACAAACCCGATTCCGGAACTTTATTATCCCATCACAATCAAGGTTGAATTCGGGAGCATTTCTCACCTTCTTTTGTAACTCGACATCTTTTTTTGTGCCTCTTTAATCATCACATGTATAGATGGTTGAACATTCATTTGATAAAGATAAGATTTTTCCACTTCCATTATAATTCCAAGATCCATCCTTTGTAAATCCATAAATATTGGATCTTTTGTGATCCTCATCATGGATAAACTGGCATGGTATTATTGACTTAATGCATCTGCCACCTTGTTTGCATTCCCAGGGTGGTAATAGATTGAGCAGTCATAATCCTGAATCGGTTCCAACCATCTTATTTGATGAATATTCAGCTCCTTTTGTGTGAAAATATACATTAAACTTTTATGATCAGTATAAATGTCACACCTTTCTCCATAAATATAATGCCTCCAAATCTTTAATGCAAAGATTACCGCGGCTAACTCCAAATCATGTGTTGGGTAATTTTGCTCATGGATTTTCAACTATCGTGAGGCATAAGCTATCACCATATAATCTTTCATAAGAACACACCCCAATCCCTTCTTGGATGCATCACTGTAGATCACAAACCTTTCTCCACTACAATGCAGTGTGAGCACAGGTGCACTGGATAACCTTCTATTCAACTCATTCAAATTCTCTTCACATTCTTCCATCCAAACAAAATTAAATCCTTTCCAAGCCAACTTGGTGAGTGGATTAGATAATCATGAAAAATCTTTCATAAAACGTCGATAATATCCATCCAAACCAAGAAAACATCAGATCTCAATTACTGTTGTTGGTGTCGACCATCTTTCGATAACCTCTGATTTTGCTGGATCCACAGATATCCCTTCTTTTGAGATTATGTGACCCAAAAATGAAACTTTTTGAAGCCAAAATTCACACTTGGTAAATTTGGCATAAATCTTCTCATTTCTCAGGGTCTTCAATATAATTCTCAAGTGATCTTCATGTTATTCCTTGCTCTTTGAATATACAAGAATATCGTTTATAAAGACTACCACAAATTGATCAAGATAGTGTCTAAAGACTCTATTCATCAGATCCATGAAGATAGCAGGGGCATTAGTAAGAACAAATGGCATTACTATAAATTCATAGTGTCCATATCTTGTACAGAAAGCCGTCTTTGGTATATCCTCCCTTTTGACCCTTAATTGATGATACCCTAAATGAAGATCAATCTTGGAAAAGTATTGAGCTCCGCGTAGTTGGTCAAATAAGTCATCAATGCATGGGAGAGGATATTTGTTATTGATAGTGATCTTGTTATGTTCTTGATAATCAATGCAGAGTCTCATTGATCCATCTTTATTCTTAACAAATAGAACAGGTGCTCCCCAAGGTGACGCACTAGGGCGTATGAATCCCTTATCAAGATTCTCTTGGAGTTGCTTATTCAATTCCTGTAACTCAATTGGGGCCATTCTAAATGGTGTCATTGAAATAGGCAAAGCAGTCGGTATGAGTTCTATTGAAAACTCAACATCACGATTTGGTGGAGGACCCGGTAATACCTCCAGAAATACATCATCAAACTCCCGTACAATGGGCATATTCTTAATCGTGAGTTTCTCACCAACCATTTGAGATAAATAACCTTCATTTAGTGGAATAAATAACTATAAAAATGGAAGAAATTTCCACTAGAAGGATATGTTCATCCTTACATCGATTGCCGATCATATATTGATCTGGAATATGAAATGTGACTTCCCTTCTCTTGAAATTGATATGAGCTCCTTGTAGAGAAAGCCAATCCATGCCATGAATCACATAAAATTACACTATAGGAAGGATCACAAGATTTGTGGGAAGCACATTCCCAAAAACATCAATCGGAGAAGAATTATAAACTTTCCATGCGACTCTTGTGCCATTAGGTGATGTCACAGCTAACTCAACATCTAATTGTTGAGGTAATACGATGATACCCTTAGAGAATTCTTCAGAAATAAAAGAGTGGGTGGATCCAGAATCAAACAAAACATTTTCTACTTTAGAGTGGATGGTAAGTGTACCTTTCACCACATCCTTATCATACTCCACATCACTGATAGAAATTGCATGTGACATTCCTTTGTCTTTAGCCTTAAGAGTTTGTTGACGTCGACCATCATCATCAACCCTTGGATTAGGGCATTTATTGGCATAATGTCCCATCTCCTTGCACTTGAAAAATTGAAGTGTAGTAGGTTCATTCTGTGTATCCCTTCCTTTGTTTGCATCATTAGACATCTTCTTCACATCATCGCGGCATTCAAATTCCCGATGACCTTCCTTTCCACATTTGAAACATTTACTTGTCCCTTTAAGACAACTCCCTCCATGTTTCTTTCCACACTTTGAGCGTAAGGGAAATCTCATCTTCTTTTCAGTGTTCTCTTTATATTTTCCTTTGAATTCCATTTTCCTCTTCTTATCAAACCCATATGACTGATGGGTTACTCCAATCTAAATCTCAACTTTGATAGCACATCGAACGATTTCCTTGTATCTATTGAAGTCTCTTATGGTTAAGGCCCTTCGAAGACTTGGTTTTAAGCCACTAAAGAATCGATCGATCTTACTCTCATGTTGGATAATAATACCATAAGCGTACCTTGCAAGTCTTGTAAAATTTGCTTCATAGGCACCAACAGATTCATCATCCTTTTGCTTTAGTTCAAAAAACTCATTCTCCATCTTTGTTCGGAGAATACGAGTGATGTACTTATTGAAAAATAAGTTCTTGAACTCGTCCCATTCCATGGAATCAATTTCATCCCTTTGCCTCATATTCAAAATAAGATTCCACCATTGATCAGCCTCACCTTCCAAACGATACACAGATAAGATGACTTTATCAAGCTCAGAACATTGAAGAACTGAAAATATCTTTTCATTAGTACTAATCCATTTTTCAGCAACTAATGGATCAGTAGACCCGCTGAATGAAGGTGGACGCTGCCTCATAAAGGATTTAACAGAATGTTTCTCCTTCCTTTGCTCGTTTGGAAGTCCTGCATGATTCATAGCTTGAGAAAGTAGTGTGAGCATGGATCTAAGATTTTTCATTCCAGCTCCCATAACGTTTGGTTCCTCAAGGGGACAATCATTGCATTGCCCGTCGCATTCCGCATTAACACGGTTCCTTCGGGTTCCAGCCATTGACTAAAACCAAGAAGAATAGTGTGAGCAACACTAATCATTATAGGAAAACCACATAATCAAGAATGAAATTTCACACGTAAAGTCTTATCCTAGGTTATTCATGGCCATTTCTAAAACACTATGATTGTGTTCTATGCTTAGACTTATCCTTAGGGTTCTTACTAAGGCTTTCACATCCTAGTTTCCAAAGGTTGACTATACCATTCCTCTGATACAAACAATAACGACCAATACTTTACATACATTATTATTTCTTCAAAATTGAAGCATACTTATTACAACATATAACAAAACCATGAAAGGACAATATAGGTATAGTGTCTTTAGAAACTGGAAAGCATAAACAACTGGTTCATAAAGCATCTACTTTGCATCCCATTTATTTCATCATATCTATAGTCCCTTTTTGGCATATTATAATTAATAACCTTCTTCCTGACCTGTGGAAATAAATCATACAAAAGGGTGAGATCAAATGCTCAGTAAGGGTAAACAAAAGAAATATCAATCACATCATATTCATAGAAACATAACATTTGGGAAATCTTAACCTGCAAAAAAGAGAATTATTTCATAACATGGGATAAATCTTAGTAGTGAAATGAAATCCCAATAATCATAAAATAAAACATGATACTTTGTGGAATACACACATAATCATGGAGAATCATTTCTTATTAGTCATGACTCATTTCCAAGACTATCTTAGTGGACAAAGTCCATTTCTGAACCGAGTTCACTCCTCGTTCCAGTCCTGTTTTACTGAACCGGTATAACCTGCCGTTCTAGCCATGTCTATCTCATGAGATATAAAATCTTTACCCAATGCATTGTAGGGAGATATAGGTCCCACCCATCTCATAATGATACCATTCTTATGTGTTCCCAAAATCATAAATCATACATCATTGCATAACCCATGTAATAAAAATGGGAATCTTAAACATCACGACATCATAACACAATTCATATAAGATAGATGAATTCATAAAAATATTTCCATCACAACATAATAAAGTAAATTTAATAATAGGGATATAAACAAAACCCTATATTATCTCAGATGGAAAATAATTTTGATAATACACTTGAACTCCATTCTTGAGGAAAATATCCTTTCTACTTCAAAAACATTTTCCTTTATTAACATGTCGTACAGTTTTAAACTAAAAGAAGTTGATTAAAAATAATCTTGAAAACTTATAAAGGATGATTCTTCGAAATAATGTTTTAAAAATCCATTCTTTCCTTATAATTTAAAAAAACATTTTTCCCGTAATTTTGTCGGAAAAGTCACAAAAGTACCTAGTACGAAAAATGACAAAATATTCCTTTCATATCATTTACTAAAAACACAACGAAGGGTAAAATTGGATATAAAATATTGTATAAGGATAGAAATATTACAAATTGAGGAAACACGGATGTGGATGATAAAATACACCCCAGTAAATACCAACGTATAAACAATCTCGGATAGAAATGTGATTGTGATATTTCCCTAACCTTAGGTCTGATATGCTTTGTACGTATCCGAACCTCCTGTATAATGATTTAAATAATGTTATTGACTTATTTCATAATCATAATCATTGTTATGATATCACATATGGTCATATTCTTAGCTTCTTATTAGTAATATTTCATTACAAATTGTTATTCCGGTGTTTATTACTTTTTGTTCTTATGCGTGTTTTGTCGAATAAATTCTTATTCTTCTCTTTAGGTTATATATACATCATTTACATAATTTTATTAGTGTAATATATAAAATATTGATTCATTCAATTCATTTATATAATCATTATGCAATGAAGATCATATAGGACGAGTCACACCACATCGTGGAGACGGTATTCCATACGTACGCATGAGCGATGATATCGTTCCCATGATCATGGAATTGTATTGGAGTGTATGTTTACTATTTCAGAATCAATATAACTTTACAATAATCATATATAGTCATTATATACACCATTATAAACATCAAAGTAAGGTGGTGGTGGAAAATAGATTACACCACGGCGTGGAGACGGTATTCCATACATACCCACGCGCGGTGATTTCATTTTCCGTAGGATGGATAGATGGTGAAATAGGGTTGTTTCATACTTATAATAACATATCAGTATATGATTGATAGTGATGATATTACTTCATAATGAAACAACTCAAGATGAATATGTGGAAGAAGAAATAAAGATGAAAGAATCGGTAACAGACATTACCTCTTCTTTGAAGTGCTTCTTTGAGACCTTCTTTTAGGGCACTAAAATTGGTCTTTGAAGAAGACCAAGACCTCTAGGATGTCTCTAGGGAAGTGTAGAGGAGAAATTGGCAGGGTTTGGCCGAGTTTGAAGGCTCAAAGTAGTGTGAGGAAGAGGGAGGAGGAGGTGCCCTTTTATAAGGGAGGAGAGGGGTACCTTGGAAATAACTAAAACTATTATTTTATTATAAGGTCAAATTCGGTTTTAAATAGCTCCAAATTGATTTATTTTGAAGATAAGGCTGGGATGGGTCGAAAGTATCTCATACAATAGAATTTAGACAAGTTTAGGTTCCTATTTTAACCTTATCATTTAGATTTAACATTATGTTAAATCATTTTACTTTTACCATGTCTTCTTGTGTTCTTATACTATAAGGTTAATAAACATACTATAAAAATCCAAAAGAACCCCAAGTTGTCTATTATTAATATATATAACCTTCTCTAAGTCATTTGGCCGATCCTTAGATTTTTAGGAATAAAATAAAAATTAATAATATAATATTTGTTTTAAAAACTATTTTATGTCAATTTTGACACTATTTAGTAATTGATTTTTGTGATATTAATAACGAATGCTTAGTTCGAAAACAGTTAATTAAATCAATAATAACATGTCATATTAACCTATAAAATTAGTTTAATTAATAAAAATTATTAAATTACATTTATTTGGGTATTTATAACATTAATTATGTCAATATTTCATTAATAAGACAATTCCTGCATCATCTTTGTGTAATAATAAATGATACTTATTTAATCCCTAAAAATTCAAAATAAATTCCTATGATGTAGATAATTGTATTAGATTTCTGGAGACTATTCATGTTCGATGTTTCATGAAGTTTATCACTAAATTAAAATTATTATACTTATAAGATTTAAGAAAGTGACATGTTGTCACATTCTTTGGTTTTAATAATAATTAAATTATTTTCAGGGACAAAAGTCCATTAAATGAATCTAATCCAACCCTTAGGTGATATGAGTCGACTTTTAGTCATAAAATAGGATTTTTACATGTGTTAGGGTAATTTTATAATATTATATTGACCCTTAATTACCTGATTTACCTTTAACTATGGTAAATAAAATATACAGTAGTTACTATTCATAATTCTCAAAAATAAAAAGTAGCTTATTAACATAATTTGGATCACTAATTCCAAATATGGAATAAAATTTTCCAAATTTAATACACAAAATATGCAGAAATTAATTTAAAATTAATCCCATTGTCAAAAGAAAACGGGTTTTTCTTTAAAACATTGCAAAAGATTGAATTAATTTATCCTACGAATTCAAGGTAGAATCAATGATAATGACATAAATTATATTAAATGGTAAATATATATTCTAATTATACATTAAAATCATTCAATATTATAATTTAACCATATAAATTATTGTGATGAAAAAAGTTGTTTTTAATTACAATATAGCGTGTTTTTACTATTCATCAAAATATGAATGTTACCAGAATGATATGAAAATTCATCCAAAGTAAATTTTTATTTCCTGATTCCAAAAAAGAATTTTATTTTGTAAAATTGAACTAATAAACATGTCAAAAACTAGATTTAATGTGGGTGCGCCATCAAAAGGCTGCAAAACTGCATTTTTTTGAAAAAAATACTTATTTTACCTGAAAAATTTATTTTGTTCTCATAACACGTTCTAGAAAATGTATAGGATGAATAATAATGTTATGAAATTAAAATTTTAGTTAATAATACTCATAACGGCTAGTTTTAATAATATTTTATTACCATATCATTGTTTAGTGAAACTCGGTATTGCGTACGACGCAAGCTATTGAGGAAGGTCACGATTTCGTGTAAAGTAAGCCAAGAAAGTGTTGTGTGTAGAAAAAGATTCCTTTGATGATTTAAATAACATAAAATTATCGGGTGTTATAGTGATTATGTAATTATATTATGGTATAAATGTTCACTTTTTATAAAGTACATATTTTCACAATGAAATGTGAAGATAGTGTATTAGATTTGGATTGATTATATGTAGTCATTTGATTTTTTTTATAACATAAATTCCCATGAAGGGAAATAATATTATTGATCATATTTGAATAAAAAAATTAAAATGTTCATGAGTCTAGATCTATGTGTAAGATGATGAATTTATAGGACGATATCAATGTTGTAGCTCTAGAGGGCCATCAGATGATCAATCACATATCAATCTTTATGGAGTCAATACATTTGAGCATAATCGGGGTGAAAAAATATGAGTATTTGGAATTTTTTGAATTGATTGAAATCCATGATGGTGGAGAGTCACCTTTAGATAGTACTATTAGTAGAGATATGATCACAATTTCATTAATTTGGTTTTTTCCTACAAGTATGTGAGTGGATTTAATGCATAAATCTCATGAATCAATGTGTGTGGTCTATATATGTTAGACCAAAATGCTCCATAACCTAAAATGATAGTATTGGTATCCAGGAATGGAAATGGATATTATAGGTTTCATGACATGATGATACACCTCTAAAAAATTGATTTCCAATCATTAATGTCATGGTAGTTTACTACATCCATCACCCATTCTATAATGTAAGGGGGACAAGTTTACCATGGACAATGATGTGGCTCTCTCGATGAAGCCTTTGAAAAATGACCCTATTTGGTTGGTTGTATATCATTTGACAAAGGTATCACATTTATTACCTATATGGAAGACTATATCATTGTATAAGGTTGGATATATTTACTATTATGATAAATTCTACCTACATAGGGTTCCATAATGTATTGTTTCAGACAAAGAATATGATTTTATTTGTATTTATTCATGTTCATGAAAACGATTCTTGATATGGATTTTTTTACTGAGTACATGTTTCAACCCAAAGATGTAGGGAAAGTCGAGGGGTTCCATTTAGGTTTATGAGGATATGTTATGAGTGTGTGTTCTTGACATTGGTGTGTCTTGGGAGAAGCATGCCGCATTGGTTGTGTTCTCAAATAACAATATTTACAAAGAGACTATTTATATAGCACCATATGAGCCTCTTTATTATTTTCCGTACAAAATTTATCTTTATTGGATGGATAAAAGTGAGTCATAACTATTGGGACTGAATCTTGTACATGAGATTTCATAGAAGGTTTAGTTTATTAGGAAGAATATGGATACATCATAGAGTATATAGAATTCATATGCTGATAAACAATGATGCCCCTTGTTTTCATAGTGGGTGATCGTGTATTCATTTGGTGTCTCTTAGATTTTTTCACCATAGGATTTGGAGGCATGTCAAATTGGCACCCAGGATTGTTGAACTGATTGATGTTATGGAGAAAATTAGACGAGTGGAATTCCAATTAAAACTTCACACAATGTATAGTTCTATGTTATATGTTTTTAATGAGACACAAGAGTAGACGTTTCACCCAGAAACTTCAAATGTGATCGATGTGTATAATATCATGATTGAGATGGATCCCTCCATTTAGCATCATCTAATATATGTGTTGGATAACATGGATAATGTTTTGTGGGGAATGACCATGCTGATAGTTTGTATATTCTGAAAATATGGGCTTGTTCAGGAGATATCTTGGGAAAGAGAAGCTGATATGTGGGCATAGTGGCCCGACTTCTTTAACATTGAGTCATTGAAATTTAATGTAGTGTAACTCTAGGATGAGCTGTTATGAGGTAGATGATGTTAAGGCCCCATCCTTTGTTTGGAGATGTCATGAGACTATATTTAGTTATTCTATTTCCTTTTTGTATACTTTGATTTAGGCATTACATGGGCGTGTCTTGATAAAATTTCGTCATTTTAAGGGGTTTGGGAATTTAATATATGGAACATGGTTTTCCAAAACCATACACCCCACACTAGAAAAGCATTATAAAGAATATAATGAAGTATTTCATAGTTTTCGCATGTTTTTTATACCATGCTACCTCTTAAGAGTAACTTTGAATCACAAAATGAGAGGTTCATAGTTAGGGATCACAGTTTGGAAAACCACGCAGTATTTCCTAGGAAACCATTCAAAAATAATAAATTATAGTAAAAATTAGTTATCAAAATCCTTGTCCCCACATACATCAAAATAATTTATAAAAACATGACCCTAAATTTTTTCTATAATTTTTTTCAAACATTTTGTGGGATTCCAAGTTCATTAGAACATAATTACTTAAAAATCGAATACTATATTGACGAATATGATTCTCTCCCTGTAAGAGATTATCATGTCATTTACATTCCCTCCAGTCTTCTCTCGCTCTATCATATATTGAATTGATTATTTAATCCATTTTTTATGGATTAGATATTAGAATTTATGGATCTATTTTTTAACATAAATATTGTTGTTGGATCTATATATTATTCTTCATTATGTAATTGAAGGATATGATGTTTATTTAGGGGTTTCCACTATCAATCACAAGTCAATTATGATGAGGTAGCTATTCAAAATCTCAAATCCCAAGTCTTGATTAATATTTTTTGCATGGATTAGTGAAATATAAATTTCCATATTTGGAAATCACATCTTCTATTAGATTAATTAATAAATATATTAATTATTAGAATTATGTGAATATGTAATTTTTCGGATATGGGTAATATGAAATTGGTTAATTACTGGTATTTTTAATGGTTTGTTAATGTGATTATAAATTAATTGAAAATGAGAATTCTGAGATTGAGGTGATAACTTTAATGGGTTAATGAGTTGTATGACTCAAATATCCAAAAAAAAATTAATAGTGAATTTATCATATTATTCTATGTCATTAAATTGTTAAACCATGACTATTTTGAAAACTGAAATGGCATCCATGATGTGAAATGATAAAAATGTGGTTTATTGTTAATTAATCATGGTTCATGATATATTTGTGATCTATGTGTCAGTAATATATATATAAAGGTGGGAAACCAACTGATGCTCCAAATTCTGATATGTGATTTACTAAAATATGAGTGCGGGATGAATATTAGTGCTCCCTATATCCCTTTTTGACTGACTGATAAACGAGATGTCAGATTGAGGCTAATGCTCTAAATACTCATGAGGTTTTAGAAATGGTATTCTTGACCATAACTGTTGGAATTGGACTATGGTTCCAAGTAGATGTGATTTAAAATTGAAGTGTAATGGATAATTAAATGGCATTATATAATGAATTTTTATTCTTTGTGATGTGTTCCAAAATCCAGCATAGGTCAATGAATGTATTAATTTGTTTTGTAACCCAATGAATCTAGGTTAAAAATGATGTTTTATAAAAAATGGTGGATTTTATGAATTGTTTACCATATTGATTTCAATTGTTTTCTATAAAACTCAATACACTTTTATTCACAAGATATTTTTTTAGACTCCATTGGTGGTGGCCTACTCAGTAGTAATCACACCCTACTTAGGCTTCCTAATCAGTTCAAATTTAGTCTTCATGATTGAGACATAGTTTATTGTAAAATCACTATGTTAGATAGATGATTCAAAATAGAGAATGGATGATGGAACCAAATGCAGTTTTAGGACACTCTGGATGTTTTTAGAGTCTATTTTTGGGAATTACATTGACACATGAATCATATATGTCAAGACTTATTTTCTACTTGTCTTTGAATATTTTTTCAGTTTTGGTTCATTATGGGTTATAGTATTATTCATTTAATTATATTATTTTGGATTTGGTTGTTTTATTTTAGTTATTTCTTAGTGATTTCCTATATTTTCATCTTTTATAATGTGGGTATAGTTTTCCCTGGGTTATATATATTAAACTCTCACTACTAGTCAGTAGCCTCTGGTATAATGGGAGGCATTCATTTGGTCATGTAACTGACTAGCTCTCTACAATGGTATGTCACACTTGGGTCAGTGTATTACATACACCAGTTAAAAATAACATTCCTTTTTAATTGTAAAATTTATTGATGGTTCCTTTCTATAAAAATTATAAGAATATTACATTCAGGTTATCTATACAAGTCAAATAGGAATTTTATTTAAAATGGAATAAGATTTCATTGAAAAAATATTTAAGATTAAAATTCGTTTAAAATTCCATTGATAAATAATTTATAAAATTTATGAAAATTTTCTAGAAAATTTATTTTTTAAGGAAAATAAATTTCTGACCAATGAGAGAAATAAATACATATTCTCTTAAAATAATTTTCTCCGTTGATTTAAGTAAAAAATGATAGGAAATGATACTATAAATTATTAATATCATTAATAAAAAAATAGTAAAATTTACTATGTTTAACTTGAAATGATCAAATTATTTCCTATAATGGATAATCATTAATAAACAATATCAACTTAAAAGAGATTTTGATATAAACCCTTAAAATGATAATAAAATTGAATTTAATATTAATAAATTAATATATTATGATTAAATATTTTAAATAGACATAAAAAGTGGAAATAAAACATAGTATGATAAAATTCATTACACACATTATCATAAAATCACATAATAAATGATGTATAATTATAAAAAAATGATTGTAAATTGAGTTTAAAAATCCCTTACCTTGTGGAAATATTTAATTCAAATTCACAGGTATGAAATAATAAAAATTGAATCATAAAATACCTTGATTTATGAATTATAAATTATATTAACTATAAAATAATTAGGGTAGACATCATATAAAATTAATTTGGGAATAAAATTCAAACATACCTCAAAGAATGAAAATGTAGGCAGATTCCTGTACTTGAAACATAATTTGGATTTAATGTTATTTGAAATATTTTATAGTGGTAGTAGTACATATTTTAGATGATTATTTAGTATTATTAATATTTATAATATCATAAATTATCCTTTTATAACTTCTAATCACCGGTTAATTAATAATATTTCACTATTTAAGTTTATTCAGGTGTTAATTGAATTTTTAGATCATGCATGATTCAACATGAATGATCAGGTTCTTGAACATAATATATGTTTTATCATAACTATAATCATTATTATGAGAAAAATATAATATTTTTACATCAATGTTTCATTTAAAATTTTTCATGAAATATGGTTATGATAAGTTAATTATGTCACGATTAAGGAGACAGTAGGATGTATGTACGCATGAGAAATATTTCTACTATCTAATGATCATTTTCAAAACAAGGTTACTAGTATTTTATAATCCAATAATTTTCATAATAATAATATATATCCCATATAATATACTTTTATATACCTTCCATGTAATGGTATTATGAATAGAGAGTCACTTCACTTCGTGAATGCGATACTCCACACGAACATGAAAGATTTTATCTCCTTGATATTAATGAAAAATTCTTAAATAAAATGATATATTATATTTAAATAATCAAAATTATTTCATTAATATAGTAATTATTTCATTTATGTCAACTAAAATAATTAACATTATCTCTATCACCTTCATTGTGAAGTGTTATTGGATGAAAAACTGCATCGTTTCACAAGGATGTAGTCCCCTATACACTTGTGTGATGTTATTGTATCTCGTATGAAATGTAAGGTAAAAATAAATATATTTAATGTGGGAAAATATTCATAATTAGGATAAAAATATTAAAAATATTTTTATATCTATCATCATACACTATCATGATTTGTGGTATTGGAAAAACGAATGACATTGGTTCGTGAGGCGGTATTCTACCATACACACAAACAATGTTTTTTAAATAATTTTATTTATGTGTAGAATTTTAAAGTTCGTGAACATATAATAAAACATTGTTATTATTTTTAAAATTCAGGGATTATTATATTATCATGTCTTATAAAGAATTTAATAATGTCGAGAAAGACATAAAATAAAGAAACTCATTGAAGAACACTACCTCATTATTTGGTATACTTCTATGGCTTTCACTAAATCCTTCCAATGATTACATTATAAACAAAATAAGGCTCATAGGATTAGGGTAGGGGTGTTTTTATGTTATTTTTATTGTTCAAGGATGATCCAAATAGGTATAGTGGTGTGAATAATTGAGGATATAGGGTTTCCAGTTATAAGTGTTGAAGACGACACAATTGGAATTTCATAAGAGAATTTAGTGTCATCACATTTTCCACATATCATTAGTGACCAAAATGGTCATTATAGAATCATATAGGTGGCACGGTCAAAATATGGGCTTAAAAGTATCCATAGATAAGTGTGCAGGTAACTTTTACACTTATCAGTTCAGTTTAACCACAGAGTAAATGCATTTTTACCATAAGCATGGTCATTAATATTCAGTACATTCATTATTAATTATGGAAAAAAATATGTTGATATTATTAGAAAATATATTTTATTCTGAATCAATATTAGGGATCCATTTTTCTTGAATCAAATTCTTGTAAGTGGAAAATTTTAATTTAAAATTAATCTCGAAAACATGACAAGAAAACATGTTTTAAAGTGAAATTTTTCAAAACATTACTGTGTTATTATATCTTAATTTAACATTACAATTATTAATGTGAAATAATTTTTATAATTTTTTATATATTTGATATAATTAAAATTTAAAACCAATTCAAAATATTATATGAAATTATAAATTATTTAAATGAAAATGTTGTTTCCATTTACAATTCTGTATTTGATACTATTCATCCGAAAATGAAATATATTAGAATAACCCCAAAAACATCACACAAAAATAATTTTTAAATTATAATTTGAAAAATGATGTTTTTATTTTCAAATAAATTTTCTAAAATTTTAGATAGTTAATTTTAAATAATGGGTTCAAAGCATGACAAACAAGGCTTTCATAAAAAATACTCTTTTTAAGAAGATATTTCTTTTTCTTATATATTGTTATTACTAAATTAATAATCAATTGATCACCCAATATTTCATAATTTATATATTATTATTATTAATATTTTCCAATATAATAGATAGGTTATGAAAAAAAATATATAATAACATTTTAAAAATACTATAATAATATTTCACATTTTGTTTATACTCAATTTTATATGTAGCACATGCTAAAATGAGTCTTGTATATAATGCAATCTAAACCAAGTGATTCATGTAATTAAATATATTCAATCTATGGAATTTATTAATAAATAAATTTATAATAATATCTCAGGATATTATATTTTCTTCAACTATTGTTTATTCATGTGACATATGTTATAAAATAAAATCATTTTATTTTATAATTTTTGGGTGTTAAACTAGGAACATATAGGGGCATGGTAAATAGATTTTTTTAGTAGTGGTCAACCCATGAAAGAGGATTAAAATGTGGATTGGAATTTGAATGAAATTTATTCTATTATTTGTTACAATTGATTATTATTTTACCTTAAGTGTTTGATGTACATTCCGCTAGTTACTAATTTGCCAGATTTATGGGGTTTTACCCATAGACTACTATAGACAAGAAGTATATTTACATGAATCATTTTCGGCACATAGAGATTCACATACATTGTATATTACATGGCATATCAGTTTCATTACATGCCTATATGATACTTATAGGATGTGCCTTGTGTTATTATTATAGCTTTCTTATCTATATACCATGTTTGGTTAATAATTTCCACAAATATATTTACACTATGTTTTGTGATAAATTCCATTGATTGTTTTTATTTATTTATTCATGATAAAATTCTTAGTATACTTATAATATATGATAATTTTTTAAAAAAATTAGATAATAATAAATAGTTTTTTCTTATATACATGAATTGTTGAACCATAACTAAATAATCATAATATGTTTTAGCAATGTAAAATTGGTCTGATGGGATGACTAGATCATGGTTGTGATTTAATATCTACTGATAACTATTTATAAGAATTTTTTATATATATAAATTTGGAATGCTATCCCATATAATCTACACAAAACAAAAGAACATGAAATATTCTAATATAAATGATAAAAAAAACTAGTTCTAGTTACATGAATTCAAATTTTAATTCAAAACGCCTTGTACATTCATAAATTGTGAATAATATTACATCTAATAAAATAATGGTTTGAAAATATTCTATCCTTACATGAAATAGTTTATTTATTAAATCCATGTATCACTATCACTTGGTCCTCACGACTTGTATGACTAAATTCATAAAGAAACAATTGGACCCTTATAGGTCTGTTATTGAATGTCAATTATGAAATAAACTCATTGCAGGTTTTTTTGAAACTATTGAATGAAATAGAGGGTCTATTATTTGTCTAATTATTCATTATATTCCGTTCTATTTAACCTCATGAGTATATACATATGCTAATTTGTTTCCTATTTAATGTTTCTACAACTATTTAAATATTGTATCATATAGACACATGGTGACCTCATTATTACCAAATTACCAAGTAAATGATAAAATACATTTACTATTCCCTTGATTTTTTTATTATTATTGTCTTGACAATTATACCGTAAACACCAACCTATTGGGGGTCTTCCTCTATATATTAATGTTGATATTTTATTTAAGTAATAGTAGTTAATATATTCTTGTGGGTGAGTAATAAATTTATAGAAATGTGTTTATAAAATAAATTTCATATATTATGATATGTTGTGAGAAATATAATTTATTATTGAATGGAATTTTGATATAAATTGAATGTGTTTGATGCGGTGTTAGCTAAATTATGTACATATAATAATTAATGTTAATGACTAATACATGGAATCTCATAAATTATGTATCTTGGAATGGTTGGAAATATAAATGTTTATGAATGAATATTTTATATATGAAAGCATAATTTGGTTTAATTAGCTTCAGTCTCCCTTGAAAGGGTTATTATAATGTTTTGTTAAAAATTTATTAGGAATGTGATCATTGAAATTTCCAATTTGGTTATCATTCTATCAATAGATCATAAATTATAAGTGGTAGTTACCAGCGATCATTTGAATCCAGAGTCTAGTTTTAGGATTGATTATTTATATTAATATGGAAAGGCCTAACTCAGTTTAGGAAGAACTCTTAGAACATAAATCACATCTAAATGGTCAGATGTGTTTTCTTTTGTTAGGTTTCATTTAGGAACTATTTTCCATAGTAGGACTCATAGTTTCTAAAATGGAACCCTAGTGGAATGAGTGGTCGTGTGGTAAATTATAAATCGTTAATAAAGGTATCATATTATAATGGATATGTACAATATGTTATATATCCCTAGGTAATGTTTGTTATGTTATTATATCATGAGACCCCACATATACTTATCCAAGTAGGGATGTCTCAGTATTTTTTAAATCGGCTTAATAGTCATACGAGGTAGTATGACTCTACACTTAAATCATTGTTACATGACATTTGTTTTTGGGATTCATAGGTATGATAGGAATGTTGATCATATTAAACGACATTATATTGTGTTGATATAGCCGAAAGGTAGTATAATTTAATAAACATGGTATCTATCAAATTGATAAAATATTACAAAAAACCGTCTGACTTTAGTGGAGATCATTATTTCTCGAGCCACTATGACCAGATATTCAGTAATCTATATGATTGGGTGAACATATTGTTAAAGGTAATATATTCTTCCCCATGCCCTAGATGATTTTTAAAGGGATAATTTATTGTATATATACCAGTCAAATACATTCATATTTTAATATTGGTTTACTAATGAGTGTGAGCTCAATTAGGGATTTAATCACACAAATATCTAGGGTAACTTCATATCTATCATTCATATATGTGGTCATCATTCCTACATTTTCATTTAGGCACATGGTAGAATCATGTTAGGAACATATTGAAATCTTGTTCAGTGCTAGATGGAGTGTGAAAAATTATAATATTTATGTAATACGTAATGTTGGATTTTGACATGCTTATGTTGGGGTATGTTTCATTTAACTTGATTAAAAATTATTTAAGATAATAAAGATAAAACCAATAAAATCCCCTTATGGATTGTTTTAATTTTATTTTGAAAGACTCTGAGTCTAGTAGTTCTAGATCTAGTTCTTGAAATGATATATTTTATAGAAAATGATAATTTTTTTGGATGTAGATTGGAAGTTATATTCATGTTCGATTAGAATGAATGCCAAAGTAATGTAAATATTCTAGTATATTTTACTGCTTACAAGGATGTACCATGATAAAATGGTGGGTTTTGTATGAATATATTAATGATATATTTTTTTGACATTGGATTATATTTGGTGTTTAATAAAAATCATGAATGCCTTCGTAGTTTGGGAATAGTAGTCAACTAATGAAGACATGTTATAATATGAAGATAAACCATTGTAAATTAGTCAACCAAATATGGGTTGAATATTATTTCTATGAGTATTTGGATATGGTTAGTTGTAAACCATGCAGATTACTATATATTTGATTTTAAAAAATGGTCATGGATTTTTTTATTAATTGATCATATCCTCTTGGTGAACTCTTGGAATAATAATGATCATTTTTCTGATATTGATATCACCTATGGTAAAATAAGATATAATTTTTTATATCCTAATAAAATAGAGGAATTTATATGAATTATTTTCCCAAGAAATAGACTTAATGGGAGTTCTGCTCTTTGGGTGAGGATAATCCTAGTGGTGTGGATAGTTTTGAGTGATTTTTGGATTCCCATGTAAGATTTACTTCTATAGACTCATTGTCAATAAAAGATTATATGGATCCATCATAATGAGAAATAGCATTGTTGTGATTACTCATTTTTTTCACACATGGAAATCTCATCTATGTTATGAAATTTTACATATAAACTCCTTGATAATTGAATAGTTTAGATTTTTTCCATAAAAATAGTACTTGATTCTATGGTTTCCCCATACAATGGTTGTACTCGAATGATAAGTTGTTTAGGGTTTTGATACGTGGTGTACTATATCTAGAATATCGATATTTTTTTTGGTTTAAATACAAAATAAATATTGTTTTATGTTAAATATATCTGTAGAATTCATTTACGAGATTCATGGAGCTTCTTCAAAATAAATTTTGTACGCCATGATAGAAATTTGTCATAATCAGGTTTTGGAATTTTCAAATACTACAGATGTAGATTTTTATGGGTACATAGCTATTATTACTCTACCTACACTTATAATGTTTCATTGATTAAGGTCGGTGGGGATCTCATGGTACATTTTTAGGATGAGATGATTTTTAATCAACATAAGATCAGGATTCCCATGGAAAACTTACATTGACTTCGATGAATGTAGTCAATGGCGAATCATTAATTTTACTATGTTGTGAAAGATGTTGGGAGAATATTTATAGCTCTATGGGAATGAAAAAATATGAAATTATAACTATTGAGGTACCATGAATCAGAATTCTCATTCGTATGTTGGAACATAGGTCTAGGAGCCCCAAAGGATAGTTAAAAACTGTGGTGGTGATGTGATTGTTGGTCATGTCACAAGGGATTAGTTTTGTGTCTTCTCGATGTTTTAATTATAAATAAGTGTTTTCGATCGTGTTTTAAAAATGTATATATCATACTCATAAAGGTAATTCTAGTAGGAATGTTGGGAATTTAAAACACAACATGGCCATTTTAGTGGATTTTTAGAACCTATATAAGTTTGATGATTTTTGTTATTCCTCAGGGAATCTCAAGGGTGAGAGGTTCTAAGGTGGGATTATTGTAATGTCATGTGTTTTTTGTTCTATTCAAAATTCTTTAGAAAATTGAAATCTGCAACTGGAGGATATGATGAAATTTAAATCATTAATTGGAATGTAAATATAAGTGTTAAAAAACATAAAAGTTTCATTTTTAAATTGGTTTTAAGTATCAAGTGGTGACGTGGGTGTTCATTTGAATTTTATGGCAATTGGAGCGTACAAATAATTTTTTTAATTTAGTCAAGGTTAGATAGTTGTCTTATGTCAAGGATAACTATATAGACCAACCATTCAACCAAAATTGATTGGAGACATATTTATATTAATCCATTTTTCCCTATATAAGAAGTTATTCATCATATTCCAAAGGAACTAAAGTTGTTAGATGGTTTGTTCAATCCATGGGAGGGGAAGCGCATGTCCATGAATGAAATCAATAGAAAAATGAATATGGTATTTTCTTGGGATGAAAATTGTTTAAGAAACCATGTTCCCATCCCACAACAATAGTTCTTTATATATAGTGGCACTATGTTGTTGGTGAAATTTTTTCCAAATGGTTCATTAGAACTATTAGGATAATAAACGGTGGTGATTTTACCCTTTTACCTTTCCTCATTAATTGTTTATCTGCTCACATTTCCTCTCACATCCCACATGTAGTGTCATCTAATGTGTAATTTTTTGAGCTCGTCTCTTAGTCATGCAGGAATATTTGATTTCTAGTGGCTGAGTGAAATGGTGATGGGTTCACTAGTATTGTACTTGTAATCTCTTAACTCATTTCTCTTCTTATTTCTATTTCCATAATCATTTGGAATTCTAAATCGATATGGTCTAAAATTCACAGATTTATCAAAAAAAATATTGCATTTATTTCTCTTGAACATTTTCAAAGCAAATCCTGATATTGGATGAGGGAAGCATCCTAAGAATAATTTATATGGTCTCATGATTTTTTATTAATGTCTATAATTTCATGAAAAAAAACCATTGTTCTGTGCACTGGATTCTCCACATATCTCTTTTGAAATTTGAATGTTATAATTTCAATGATTACATTAAAAACTAGTTAATCCTCTTACCAAATCATATATAAATGAAAGTGGTCTACGTTGATCTGGACAACCCCTTTTGGTTAATTGTTCATAGGATGTGATCAATTCATCAATTAGAAATTTTAATCATGCCTCCAATGTACTGTTTGAAATGATTGATTCATTATGTAATCCATTCATTTTTATAATACATGAGGTGTGTGTGATTAACAGTAACATAATCGATTTTAAGCTAAATGAAATTAATAATAACTTGGATTGTATTATTTTCCCCATTTTATAATAAAACCTTCTACGATGTTTCTTTTATGATTAATTAAAAGAGGTATTTAATATGAAATGTTTGAAATGATAAATGGTATAGGCCTTCCCAAGGAATCATAAATTTATTATAAATGGAAAGACTATAAAAATATAATTAGATTCTAATATGGAATGTTTTTGGACATGGCCTCTTATTTATCTCTACTATTACTTGTGATATTAAAGAATGGAATCCCTTGTTATTTAAGGAAGTATATCCTGTAATTAATTATTGTTTATGTAACTTAGACATGATGTCCCATATTGAATGTGATACAAAGTAATGACATCGCATATAAATGTGACAATCAAGCGTGGCATCTATTATGATTTATGACAATGACACATGGTGTATCTTGTTATTTATGACACTCAATAATTGTATTCCTTATGATTTATGACACTTAGGAATGAAATACAATATAAAATGTGATAAATGGGTATGGTATCCCATATGCATGTTATAATCAACC
This sequence comes from Viscum album, assembly GCA_963277665.1. NCBI lineage: Eukaryota > Viridiplantae > Streptophyta > Magnoliopsida > Santalales > Viscaceae > Viscum > Viscum album. The sequence goes on from OY728122.1 coordinate 1,975,822,485, forward strand.
ATGGAGTTCCATATAAATGTGATACATGGACATTCCAACCTATGTGATCTATGATACATATGAATTTCTACACATGTGGCTTATGATACTCAATAAGGGGGTCTCTTGTGGTTTTTGATTCTGGGGAAAGGAAACCCATGTGATTTTCCACACATGGGGTTGGTGGCCCAAATAAAAAATGACACATGGTCATGGAATACCATAAAATTATATTAGAATTTAGTGACTATTTATGGATCCATCAGTTACTCACAAATTAATTTTTATTCATTATATCAATATATATGGATACATATGTCACCATATATCTATTATATATATATATATATGCACATGTTTAGAGGTTTTTGGAATTGGATAAATCTAGTAGGGTCGTTCAGGTTCTCTTTGAGGAACCGAAGCATGACTTGTTTATATTAATTTCATTATTTCCTATCTAATATACCATCAGACTATTGTATTTTATATTCATAGAATGTATAACTATAAGAACCTGGGTCTTCTTTCAGGTATGTTTTTTCTTTTCTAGTTGTTTATGAGAAAAAGAGGATATTCTGGAAATTTTCTATGTACACAACGTGTAATTTATAAGTACACGCAGTTTATTGGCTTTCCACAAGAGGTTGTGTGGTAGCTGTGTAGTGGCCACACACATGACCATGTGGGGGTGATTTGGAAGCCTCTTAATGAAGAGTATGTAAATGGCGAGAACATGCAGTGTACTTCAAAAGTACATGTCGTGTACTTTCTTTCTTTCATTTAATGCATTGAGGTCATGTGTAATAAAAAACACCCCAATATTTGTTTGTATCATTCAAGAGCATCGTATGACTACATATCATCAACAAACCCCTAAGAGTGAGACTTTCCTCTGAGTCGAACACTGTTGGTCGCGTTGGAATCACATTGGTGAGTTCTCTCTTCACCTAGAGCACCATCTTCTGATTTATCTTCTCTTGTGAGATATCTTTGGTTGAACGTTTTAGACATTTTTATAGATCATACACATTATAAGGAGATTAAAGATTCAAGGTTCACGTATATCATTCCTAAAACACCGAGTTAGGTGGTTTGTTCCATTCTGTTCAATGTATTTGAGTATTATGTGCAAATTTATCCAAGACCCTTAAACGAGGTATTTCATGTTTACTGTTTTACCCCTATTGATTGCCTGCCATGCTCGCATGTTTTTGTAAAGGTAATTTAGATTTGAATAGGGTTGATTTCTATGGTTTGGATTTTTTTCCCATGCATGTTTTGTTTACGACTGTTTGGTCCTGTTTAGCCAATTTGGATTCCTTGCATGTTTTCCATGCTTGTTGTTGTAGGATGGAGAGTTTGTTTTCTGACTTGCTTGATATGTTGTATAATGTTTATCCAGGTAGGTATTTAGGTTTATTTTTTGCTTAATATGTGGGTTAGTGGGGTATAGTACATAATGATCCAGTGTGGGTCTGCGGGGGGTAGTACCTACTGACCCTATGTGGGTCAGCAGCAGAGCCTCTTCACAGAATAAGATGATCTAGTTTCATGACTAATCATTTGTACTTCTGTACTTACGTTATACCTGGTATGGGATAGGTCTTTTCATTGTACTATGTGATTGAGATCATACTTTTTTGATTTCCTTTGGGAAATTCTAGGAGACCTTTGGGTGTCTTGGGATCCCTACTTGGTTTTGTTATACTCACCATGCATGGGATTTTCCCCAACCTTGTTGTGACTTGTGCAGATGATGAGAAGCTCAACTGAGATTATATGAGCCAAGACCTGTCATAACACAGGGGTGACTAGTTGATGAGGATAGATGTGGAAACTAGTTGTACCTACCCTTCAGGTAGGATCCTTGGTGGATGATCTTAGGATATGTTTACAATTTTCTTTTGTAGTTTCATCTTTCTGTTAGGATTGTATTCAGCCACCTTTAATTTCCGTACTAACATTTAATACTTTAGTTTTACTTTAAAGTTTCATATTTTTGTGTTTATGGACTATTTGTTTGTACATGTTTAAAGGAAATTCCTTCTTATTTTAGGGACATTCCATTTTGATGCTAGTCGCTAACCCCTGTCCTATAGAAGGTGGGCTTAGGGTAGTCATAGAAAAGGGCCCGGGGGAAGTGTCAAGAACACGTGGTATTAGAGGATTAGGTTCTACAAAAGAACTAGGACTCTGATATGTCCAATGGATCCATAGTGTTCTGTGTTATGAGTATCGTTTTCAGTTCAGGGAGTCCAGTGTTGGGGTGGCGGCCAACATATACATACACCAGGACCTTGAATTCTGATATCCGACTTGGTTCACAAAAACACTGATTGTGTGTGTTTTGGAAATGTATTACTTATGATCTCTTTTCTGTCATCTCAAAAGGTATAACATTTTGATCGTGGCGCAAATCATTATTTTTAGGATTCATGTGCGTATACATCCATCCATGATTCTAGAGAGAGTACACGATGATGGCCCATCGAGCGATGAGGCTTCGGTGGAGGGCCATCTTAATATGGTGGCTCCTTCGGGTGGTGTTCCAGCAGTACCACCACTCGGAGATCAGAAATTTCCACTATCCCCACTACATGACAATTCATGCCGACTGAGTGTGTTACATGAGTTCTAGAGATATGGGCATCTCAGGTTTCCAGGCGAGACAGATCCCTAGGCATCTGAGGACTGGCTGGAGGTTGTGGCACACGTTTTCATTATAGTTGAGATACTATAAGAACAAATTGTGGAGCCTAAAATTCCATTTACAAGACAATGAGACCCTCACCTAGAAGGATATCAAGATACTCTTTAGGGAGGAGTTCTTACCACTGACACAATGCTCTATGTGTATCCAAGCGCTACTACACTTAAAGAAGGGAATCCTATCAAGGGCCCAGTTTTCTATGAGATTCACTGAACACTCACACTACTCCATCGAATAGGTACGTGATCCATTATTTGGTTTTTTGACATTTTAATAGGGTGTTTTACAGAAGATCAGAGTGTTGATGATATCGCTCAATATCCTGATGTATGATTGAGTGCTCGATTGAGCATTATTGGTGGAGTTCTTCTATGTTTAGGAGACAATAATGGTGAGAGACAGGTGATTAGCTGAGTAATATGCAGTAAGCAGTAGGTATATCACATAGAAATCCAATTGGGCCAGACCATCCAGGGGATGAACCCAATACCAAACGTTGGAAGTGTGGAGTTCACGAGGTGGAGCAGGCCAGGAGAGGATTAGACTATGCATCACATGTGACAGGCAAGGCAACGTGGCTCACGACTGCCAGACCCACCGTACTGACGATCAGAAGAAAATCGAGGGATCTCTTAGACTGAAGCATATATTTGGGAACGGAGGTCTACAGGGTAGAGGACATGGAAAATCGGAAGTTCGTGCAACAGGTGGTGGATGATTGTTTGAGGTTTTACCATGAACACTCGTAGGTGGTCCACCCTGGCCACATGGAGAAGATGGAAAACGGAGAGCTCAGCTTGAGGAGATAGAGGCCTATGACCATAGTGCTCTGGAGATGATTAGAGATATGATATGTGCCTATTCACCCAAGTTGAAAATCATGTAGACCATGGTTCTAGTCAATCTTTTATTTCCAGGACCCTCATTCAGAGCTCGGAGATTATAATAGACATGTTATCTATATCCTTACAATTAGAGACTTCTATAGGAGAAGATTCAACAATTACACACTATTTAAGACACTGTGACCACACTCAAGGAGGCGAGATATTTGGCTGGGATCTGATAGTATTTGGGTCGAGGCCAAAAAATTTCATCTTGGGTATGGACTTGCTATCCATAGTGCGTGCTCACATCGGCTGTCTAGGCGCAAAGTGTGGGTTGTCTATGAGGTTGGGACAATGGTTTTACTTCACCAGAAAGGATGGAACCATTGAAGAACATGATTGAATTACTCATAGGAGGGTACAACCAATCACCCATCAGTTTTCTAGCCTTACCCTCAGGGATTTTGATGTGAGGAGTCTGAGTTATCCGATAGTTGTGGAAAATTAAGCTGATGTCTTTCCAGAATATTTTCTTGCACAACCTCCTCATTGATAATTAGACTTCTACAAAGACATGTACCCAGGGATGTAACTAATATCTACACCAGCATATCTGATGACACTCGTGATGCTTCGTGATATGTGGGTAAAGATGGATGACTTATAGGGAAAGGGGTTCATAAGGCCCAGTGTTTCTCCATGGGAATCCCTGATTTATTAGCTATAAAGGGAGATGCGAGTCTGAGGATTTGTGTGGACTATTAGTGCCTGAACCCGTTGAGCATTAAGAATAAGTATACACTCTCTAGGAATGAAGATATTTTCGACCAACTGAAGGGATATCCTTGTTTTTCAAGGATAGACCTCAAATTAGGATATCACTAGCTTGGGGTATAGAATGAGGACGTATTGAAGACTTCCTTAAGATTTCAGTATGGCCATTATGTGTTCTTGTTGATGCCCTTAGGAATGAACAACACTCCATCCATGTTCATGGGGATCATGAACATGATCATCAATAATTACCTCAATCACTCTGTGGTGGTTTTCATTGACATCATCTTGATATACTCAGTACCCTTGTCAACTTTTACAGAGAAGGGGAATCCCTTCGTGTGGATGTAGAGATGCCAGTAGAGTATTCATGAGCTAAGATAGAGACTGACGAGTGTCACCATCTTGAGGAGATCAATATAGGGAATTGGGTATGTAGTGTACTACAACACATCAGTGACTAGACATGGTTTATTCTAGATGCTGGAGTAGGCATTGATCTCATAACACTCACGACAGTTGAAAAAACCTGAGTAGAAGAAGGCTGCCCATGACATGGAGTCTTTAGCAGTGGTCTTTGCACTAATGATGTGTTGACACTGTATAATGGGGAACGGTTTACTGATTACTCTGATCATAAGAGTCTCAGGTATATATATTCTCACAAAAGGACCTGAATCTGAGATAACGGTGATGGATGGAGTTACACCATGAAAATGACATTGAGATAGTCTACCCTCCTTGGAAGGGGAATGTAGTAGCAAAATCACTCAGTAGGAGGTCTGGCCTACAGATTCATATTTAGGTGATAATTCATCTAGGTGGGTTTCATATATCCAATGTGGATCGAGACAAATTAGCTTACCTCTAGACTATTACTATTACTCCCCCATTCATTCAGTGAGTCAGGAGGGCATATCATGGGGTCATTGACTGCGAGGCCCAATGTGCTCAGATATTCTCAAGATAAACTCATGATGGACATTTTGAAGGTGGAGAGAACAAAATTCTATTCAGATGGAGAAACATGGTACCACTGACTCTACGAGAGGAGGTTTTGGGAGAGATCCACATATCCCATTTGGCAGTACTTCTTGGAGTGGAAATGATGTACTAGGACCTCCGTTTTCATTACAGGTGTAAAGGTATAAATAATGGATTTGTAGAGTTCATAGTAGGATTAATCACTTATCATAATCTGATGGTTGAGCATCAGGTGCCAATAGACATAGCTTAGACACTTGAGACACTAGAGTAGAAGTGGGATGGTATCTCCATGGACTTCGTGACATGGCTACCCCGTACGTCTAGGGGCCATGATTCTATCTAGGTGATCATTGACCAACTCACCTAGTCGACCCACTACCTACCCATCTGATAGTAGGGATTAATAGAGATCCTCAGATGTCTCTATGTACAATATATTGTATGACTTCATGGGGTTACATCGATGATCGTTTCAGATTGTGACACTCATTTTACATACCACTGGTGGATGGGATTTTAGGAGGCATTCAGGACTCAGCTACGCTTGGGCACTACCTTTCACCATCAGAAAGTTTCGTAGAATGAATGGTCCATACAAACACTCGAGGACATGATTTGTACTTGTTTCCTTGATTTTGGCCATAGTTGGGAGGACCACGTTCCACTGATGGAGTTCTCATACAACTTTAGTTATCACTCCACCATCGTCATGGATCCATTTGAGTCCCTATATGGGCAACCCTACAGATAGCATGTATAATGGACCGACCTAGGAGAGTTAGAACATATGTGTCCAATGTTTGTACAAGCTAACATGGAGAAGTTTAAGATCATCCAGAAGCATATGAAGACTGCATAGAGAATAAAGAAGTCATATACCGATAGGAAACAAAGACCCATGGAGTTTGTGAAAGGAGACCATGTCTTCTTATGGGTCTCACCCTGAAGAGGATTATGGAGGATTGGACGGGGAGGTAAGATATCTCTGTGGTTCATTTGAACTTTTTAGATCCTCAACATATTAGGTGAGTTGGAATACCATCCAGCTCTTCCCCCATAGATTCAAATAGTGCATAATGTTTTTCATGTGTTGAAGCTAAGGAGATAAGTTCTTAATCCACCGCACCTTATCGACTGGTGGAGATGCACATCTATGATGGGGAGATATTTGCAAAGTTCTTAGTGAATATAGGGGATCAAAAAGAGCAAGCCCTTCATTGATGGTAGATCCCGCTGGTGTATGTTCGTTGGCTGTGTAGGAACATCCAAGAGAGCACATAGGAGTGGGAGGCTCAAATACATGCTCAGTACCCCCATTTCATCCCCTAGTTTTGTTGTAGATTTTGGGTACTAAAATCCAATAGTTAGGGTGAATGTGAAGACCTGTTAATTACATATTAATTGTTTTAGGATTATTATGAGTCGGGAAAAATTAATAGCACTTGATTCCGAGGCACGGTGTGCCCATAACAGAATTTTGAACTTTTTTAAGGTACCATTAGTAAACGTATGGGAAAATTTTTCTATCCTTTGAACCGATGCTCAGATTAAAAATCTGATGGCACTGTTGAGTCTGTAACAATGAGATTCACATAAGGTCAGCTTAACATAGACCACAGTAGGTTGGTTGAAATAGTTAGTTTTTGAATCATTTAATGATATACTTAAATAATAAAATATTATTTTATTACCCTACATCCTGTTGAGTGGTCGTGGTGGGACCGACGGGTTGTCAATCAATTTAATGGATCCAATATTTAGTTTCATAACCACACAATTGGGAATTAAGATGTTCATTAATTAAAAAATCATTAATGAAACTAATAAATTCATTTTATGAATTACTGACCCTCCTCCTCTTTTTAAATTGAGCTCTGGTTGGGGTTTTTGATTGGGCTTCATCAAGAGAGGAATCCCTGAAAAGGTACTTCAAAGTCATCCATAGATGGAGAATGGAAATTTGGACAGAAATGATCTGGGATCGACGAACTCCGAAGGCCTCATCATGTGAGGATTATTCTCCCTCCATGACAGTGATGTCCCCTCCAAAGATTTTATAGGTAGGTGGGTTTGTGGTGATTAATTCATGGGTTTTTTCTGGTTTAATTCTATGGGTTTTGTCTTGTTTAATTATAATTTTTTGAAGATGAATTAATCTCACCCACATTATGATGCTAACGCGGAGGACTTGAGCCAAACGATCAAGGAAATGACCCTCATACAATGGAGTTATCGTTGTGTTCATTGGGGGAAGATTTCACAATATCACATAACCCTGAACCGTGAGTTATGTAGTGATGGATATATTTTAGGAGGCTCGTAGGCACAGACAGTAGTTAAAACAAAGCTCTAGAGCATCACTGGTGCCCCGTGGAAGAAGCGTCAACACGGAGGTGTTGTTGACCAGTGTGGGTGGATGAGGGAGGCATCTAGAAACCACCTGCCATAGTGGAAGGGTGGTGTTGGACATCACCCTCGTGGATCGAAGGGGCGGACGACCCTCGGCTGGCCCCGTTGGCGGATGGGTGGTGCGCCGTTGCACGCCACAGGTGGAGGTCGTGCATCAAGGCCATTAAGGATGGTGAGGGAACCACTACCTTTAGGTCTTTCAGACAACCAGGCAGTCCCATGTGGAAATTCGGCTAAATGGTTCGAAAGGATCATTGAGCTATTATGTAATGATGGGTCTAACGACCCCTCGTGCGGGTAGTGCCTACCGGCGAGATGGGCCGGTCCGCTGCCCAACGGGCCGAGACTACTTCCATCCAGCCCATCTTGGTTAGGTTGGGCCAGTTTATGGCCTAGTCAGATCATGTCGGGCCGGGCCTAACCTAAATTGTGTAGGTTCTATCCAAACTGGGTCAGGTCGGTCCAACCCAGTCAGATGGGACCCTGACCCATTTCAGCCCATATACACTTGAAAGGCCATATCATTCAAACCAGACATCCTTTTGTCGAAAATTATTCCTCATTTTAATCCTTGTAATGAGATGTTACTTTTGAGATAATCTACCTATGATTTTGATAATGTTGGAGTATGGATAGGTTGGATCATACCTAAATCCAACCGGGCCCTCACCACTAAAATGTCTATAACTCTCAAATTTTCTGTCTGATTGAAGCACCATCTATTGAGTGGGATCCTATATGACATGATGGATCATTGGGTTACATCTCAAAGGGACAATGTTCCAGTTCAAGTATAATCTATGGCTTGAGGTGTTGATACTTCCAGAGTCGAGTGTACTATGTACGGGAATCCAGTGGCTGGTTGACACCTGAAGAATCAATAGTGATACTATGGGGATAAGAACCTAGCGATCCTGTGTGGACCTACACCTATTGATCTTGTCTGAATCATTACCTTGTGATCCGGTGTCGATCAGCGCCTTAAATTCCTATTTGGATCAGCACCTACCGATCTTATTTAAGTCAGATGCTCTCTGGGTCAGCACTTATCAATCTTGTGTGGGTTAGCACGTACCGATCCTTTGTGGGTTAGATCCTGTGTGGGTCATGGGGAGTTTGGACCTATCGATCCTAGGTGGGTCATATCTTGTGTAGGTTAGCGGGGGTTAGAATGTACCAATCCAGTGTTGGTCAATGGGGGTTATTACCTACCGACACTGTGTGGGTTAGTAGCCGGGCCTTTTGATAGAATAATATGATCTAGCTATATGATTAATCATTTGTACTTATGTACTTAAGCTATACATGGTTTGAGTTGAGTCTTTTCATTTTTCTCTGTTATAGAGATAATATATTCTAGTTTTACATTAAGGAATTCGAAGAGAACTTACAGTGTTTGGGATCCCTACTATTTATTGTTATAATCACACCTTTATGGGCTTCTCCACCACCTTTTTGTGTCTTGTGCAGAAAACAAGCAGCTTGGCTGAGACTATAGGAGCCAGGACTAGGTGGTACCCGAAGGTGATTGGTTTACATAGAGAGCTATAGAGAGGAGTTGTACCGAACTTTCAGGTGGGATCCATGGTGGACAGTCTCTGGATATGTTTACTATTTTTTGTAGTTGTATGTTTCTGTTGGGATTGTATTCAAACCCCATTACATTCAGTATAGAGTTTCACTACTAAAGTTTTACATTGTGGTTGCATCTTGTTGTGTTCATGGACTACATGATTGTATTGGATTAATGGTAGTGCCTTCAAATTTTAGGGATATGACTTTCTAGTGCTTGTTTCCAACCCCTAGCCAATGGAAGTTTGTCCTAGGTTAGTCACGACACATGCCCTAGGAGGATGGTTATGTCAAATGAAATATATAAAATTTCAAAATGTGGTTATTACTATTTTTAATGTCTAGTTTGATTGGTTGTGGTGTTCTTGAACTCGATGTTGTGTAAAACATAATCTATTGTATAATTCAAAGAGAAACTTACCATGGATGTTTGGGGTGTTAAATTATCCTCTCCTTCAAATAATTTTGTCCTTGAAATTTCTATAATATTTTTCATAAAAATATTCAGGTGGTTCTTTATCATATATTCCTCATGATCCCATGTTGCCTGTTCCATTTTATAGTATCTCCAAAGAACATTTACCAGATGAGTCATTTGGTTTCTCAAAACATGTTCTTTTTTATCATTAATCTTGATAGGATCTTCAGAATAAAAAAAATCAGGTTTTAGATCTATTTCATCGTAGGATAGCACATGCATTGGGTTTGGCATTTAGTTTCTCGAAAGGGATACATAGAACATACTGTGAACATTGGAGAGACATGGCAGCATTTCTATACGGTAAGCTATAACTCCAATTCATTCTTGAATTTTGAAAGGTCTAACTTTCCTGAGACTCAATTTTCCCTTATAACCAAATCATAAAACACCCTTCAAGGTAGATACCATCTCAAAAACATGATCTACTACATGAAATTTCAATTCCTTCCATTATTTATTGGAATAACTATTTTTCCTAATTTGAGATTCATTGATGTGGGTTTGGGAAATCTTCACCTTTTCCTTTGTTTCCTCAACAAGTTCTATGCCTATGAGTTTTCTTTCACCATCATCATCCTAACAAGTTGGAGTGAGACATCTATTTCCATATAACGCTTTATGTGGTGCCATATGAATACTTTAATATAAGCTATTACTATAGTAAAATTATACTAGAGGTAAATACTGATCCCACATTCCTTGAAAGTCATGTGATCTTGATCTCAACATGTCATCTAAGGTTCAAATAGTCTGTTCTTATTTTCGATCAGTTTGAGGGTGGTAGGTAGTGCTTAAATGAATTTCAATATCTAGGGATTTATGAATACTTTTTCAGAATATTATGTAAAATGGGGTTCATAATCAGAAACAATCTATACTGGTAAACCATGAAGTATGAGAACATTATTAATATATAGTCTTTCAAAACATTCAAGTGCTAAATCTTCTCTTATAAAAAGAAATTGTGCCGACTTGGTAAGATGATCAGCAATGACCCTTATTGCATCATTACAACATGGAGGATTTGGTATTTCCATGACATATTCCATTATAATATCATCTCGTTTCAATCCATGTATAGTAAGAGGTTGCATGGCTCTATCAGAATGTTGTCTTCCAGCATTCACATGTTGACAATCCATACATCAGGACACATAATCATAAATCTCTCTCTTCATGTTATGCCCCAAAAAACTATCCTTTGAATCCATATATGTATTAGTTATACCTGGGTGTATAGAGAAATTGGATCTATGAGTTTCATCCAATAATTCCCTTTTTAGATCAGTTATATCGGAAACTTTGAGCCTCCTACCAAATTTAAAAATTCCATCTTCATATACAATGTCAATCAATCTCCCATCATTCACCACATTAATTTTCATTTTAAACTCTACATTATCAGTCTGAGACCTTTTTATCCTTTCTATTAAAGATGGATTGGAATCCATTGGAAAAAGAATTGATGATTCACCTTCCCTGATTATTCCCATACCCATATTTAATAGATCCATAAACATTGGATCCCAATAAACTATCATTTTGTTAATAACTCCATGATAAATTCTTCTTAAAGAATATGTGACATTATTTTCATTCCTCCGGTGGTATTATCTAGTGAAATCATAATCCATGAGTAGTTAAATCCATTTTCACTTCCTCATATTGAGTTCTTTCTGTGAGAAAATATACTTCAAAATCTTGTGATCAGTATATATCCCACATTTATCACCATAGAGATATTTTCTCCGTGTCTTCAAAGCAATGATTACATCTGTTAACTTAAGATAATACGTAGGATAGTTTTGTCCTTGAATTTTTATCTTCCATGACCCAATGGAAATAAATCTAAAATTCTCCAAAAGGACACAACCTAATCCTTTATTTTAAAAATCATGATAAATAACAATCCAATCATTCCCTAATGGTAGACTCAAGATAAGAGAATAAATAATACATTATTATATTATTCAAAACATTCATCACACTCTTTTTTACAAACCAATTTAACCCCTTTTGTGTGATCTTTATTAAGAGTTATCCATTTGAGAAAAATTATGGAAAACATGCAGATAATAATATGTTAAAACCATAATATTGTGTACCTTAGTTATACTCGTTTGTGCTTTCAATTCTTGTATTTATCATTTCAAAGAACAATAAACATAGATTCCATCCTATGTGACAATATAGACATGAAATGAAATTTCATGAATCCAGAATTCACAGCGCTAAACTTCCCATATAAATCATATTTTCTAAAAGACTTTAGAATAGTGTGAAAGTGATTTTCATGATATTTGTAGCATTATTGGTATACCAAGATATCTTCAATATATATCACAACAAATTCATAATGTTATTCCTTAAAAACTCTATTCATTAGATCCATGAAATTAGAGGGTGAAATAGTCAGTCCAAAAGGCATTAATGTAAACTCATAATACCCGTACCTATTCAAAATGTTATCTTTGGAATGTATTGTTTTTTCACAGACAACTGAGGGTATCCCGATCAAAGGTCAATCTTTGAAAAATATTAAGCTCCCCGAAGTTGATCAAATAAATCATTAATGTGAGGTAGGGGATACTTTTTCTTTATTTTTATAACATTGATCTCTATGTATTCACTGCACAACCTCATGGATCCATCATTATTCTTAACAAAAATAATAGGGGATCCTCAGGGAGAAACACTAGGGAGAATAAATCCTTTATTACTTATTTACTCTAGTTGTTTATTTAGTTCAACTAATTCCACGATGGACATTATATAAGGGGCCTTCGATATGGCCCTTGAATGTGGAATTACGTCAATAGATAACTCAATTTCTCAATTTTGAGTGTGTCAATGTAAATCCTCTAAAAACAAACCATCATATTCTTCTATAATAGGTAATCCTATATTTGAACATTCTTTCCTCACCCATTTATATTTCACTCTCTTTCTCCCCCATATTGAATTTAGTAGTGCTGCTAGGGGTGGATCTATATGTGAATCATATGGTGATGTTTCTTCTCTAAAGATAAGGTATTCCTTATCATCAAAAAAAAATTGTGACATCCTTCTTCTTAAATTTTTTTTGCATCATGGTCCAAAATCTAATCCATACACAGTAGTATATCAAATTCAATCATCTCTATGGCAATGTGATTAGTAGATAAAGCTTGATTATATTCCATAATGGTAACTAATTCACAAAACATTGCTGTAATGTTACTTCTCTCATGATGGAATCACATCCTTCTTTCAAACTTTATCTGGAGCACATTATCTAACAGAAAACATCATACTTCTCTTATTTAGTTATCCGAGAGTTGGTGATTATGCGAGTTTTCAATCATTTACAATGGAAACTGAATAAACATATTCACAATTTCAATCACTCCCATAATTATCATATTTTTTCTCATAGTGTAAATATTTTCTATAACTATCAATGTTAAAATTATTCCTCAGGTTAATACTGATTGACTAAAACAAAAACCATATTTTGATAAATGGTAATCATTGTGGGAAACCACATAATCCCAAAAGATAATTTATATAATTTTTAATTATTCCAAATCATTTTAAATCTATGTTACCTTAACAATATCATAGGTATTTTTTGGTAATATTCTCTTCAAATCCTTCATAATGATTCATAAATACTTTTCATTTAAAAAACAATTCCTCTAGTAGTGTCAACCCAGTTGTACAGAAATTCCCATTGCCATGCACCACCTAATGATTGTGTCAAAACCCAATATTTCCTTTTTATTGTTATCACCAATTGGTACAACCGTTCCCAGTGCCACACCAAATTGTATTATCCTGGAAGGGATATAATTTCTAATAGACAAATTTTTATGTCCTTTACAAATATTTCCTGATAATAGATTATATGTTGTATTCTTTTTACCGATATAATTAATGTTTTCTCAATCTAGTTTCAGATTGTTTAAAAAATCATTATATGATAAAATCAATAATTACCTAAACAATTCATTCTTAAAAATTACATGTTAATTTAGGAATATTCATTACATTACATACTGATCCACACTATGATCATATAGGTCTTGCTCCTTTTCAAACATGGGGATATAATCAATTGGTTCATAAGTGAACTATATGATAACCAATAATAATCACCCCAATTATTACTCTTCATAAAATTACCCTACTTAAAACGTCTAATTTATACCTATTGATATGAATCATAATAAAGGGATATATTAGGTAATCAGTAATCGTAATAAAGGGAGATTTCAATAATCACTTACAAATAGCAGTTCCATATGGAAATGAGAACATTAGTTTAACATTTCAAAACCATATCCTACCTAACATACATCATAATGCTTAATTAGTTAATAAATCCTAAGACAACATATGACATTTATGTTAATGGAAATCCACAAACATAAGTAATTAGAGTATAAAAAAGACAAGATATTGTCACAATAATGTAATATTATATCATTCTGAACATGTATAATCTGAAACATGTTCACTCATTATGTTAATAACATGAAGTCACATAATCATAAAAACATGTGGATATAAAACTGGGTCTATAGATAACATTTTAGATATGATATATAGTTTCACATATTAGTTTATGGAAAAACAATTGGACAACATATAACATTATGGACATGTAAATTGGTAAACACATAACCTTATGTACATGAAAATAGGTCTACACATATCACTATTAACCTGAAATTGGGTTTCATCAAAACATTATTAACTCATGAGTTCTCTATATTTATCTAAATCATTGGAGCATTGTATAGCTCTATATACCCCGCCACATAATGGAAACCATATTTATCTATAACAAAAATTATTATTCATTCATAAAATTATATATCATTAAAATGAAACTTATCTTATAGAAATTTCATTATATTATATCATATGGAAAATGAAAAAATTTCATATTCATTTCATTATTTTATCATAGGATAACCAAATAATGATAGTTGAGTTTTATAAACAACTCATCATCACAAAATTATAAATAATATATCCCAAAAAATCATAAGGATTATGCCGTTATAAAGTATCCCATGTAAAACATAATAAAAACCAATGGTTGTTATTTTTGGTGAAAATATAATCCATAAAAAGTTCACTACAACATTATTATATAAAATCTTAATTCTATTTTGAAATCAAATCACCAAAATATAACAAATTCAAAAATATTAAAGGAATTATTATTTTAAAAAAATAACCAATGAGAACAATAAGTGATGGTTTAAATCATTCAACGATCATGGTTGTGGGAAATTCAAATCAGTCTGTATTATTTAATGTAAATTTTTTATTCATATATTTTTTTAAAATGTGAAATGATCCATATTTAGAACATGATTATATTGTTAATTTTAATAATTTTTTTAAAATTCAAAATTATGTAATAAGGAATTTAGTAAATTATAATTCAATATTAAAAAATCATTAATAGATTATTAGAAAACATGTATATGGATAGAGAGTGGATTCGTCCAAAAATTTAAATAAAGATATATTTTCAAACAAACATTCAATTGATAATTTTTTCCCTATATAGGGGAAAAGAAATGGAAAAAATGTATTATACATAGATAAATAGAGAGAATAAATTACGTAATTTTCACAAAATATATTTCATAATATTTCATCATCGTAATCATAATCATAAAAAATACTAATTGGTAATGGGATTACGACGTAAAACCATTACATCAATAGTAAAATATGAAAAATTTGTACCATGAAATAGAAAACATCTTTTATATGAATATCTCACAATATTCATGTTATTAATCTTAAAATAAATTCATTGGTAGTATATAAACCACAAAATGGAAACCATGGGTGTTTAAGACAAACAACTCATAGAAATAAATACAAGATGAATTTACCTTACCTCATCTGTGGACTCTCATTATATGCATCAAATTTTTTTTATAAAAAATAGGATTAGATTAATTTTATTATTAAAAAATTATCAATTATATCATATATTATATAATCTAATCATATATATTTTTCACCATTTTATTAATAATTCTCTTTTAAAGTCATGTGTTAGGATATAACTATATCATTTTTCATCTATTTTTTAGTTCATTATTATTTGTTCTTGTACATTGTTCAGGATTACATAATCAGTTGATGTTTAATAATTATATGAGTAATATATTTAATCCTTAAAAACATTTTTATATTCATCAATTAGGGTATATATGGAAAAATGAATTACACCATTCATTGAGATGGTGGGCCATACTTACACTAGCATGCTGATTTTATTTTTTAGAAATATGGAATAGAATAATGGTAAATATTAATTCAACTTCTCAAAATAATTTTCATATAATATACATAATATATATAAATTAAATCTATATTTATAGACATCCTAGTAAAAATTAAATGAAAAGTATTTCCTATCAAATCATAGTGGAAACATTCCACACATAGGGATGACAAAAATTATCATTTTAGAATGGATTGGATTGTCACGACCCATCCCCCGGGGCCCATGCCGTCACTACCCCAATCCTGCCTTCCATAGGCCAGGGGATGGAGACTAGCACCAAAGGCGTAAATACCTAAATCTTGGGAGGTATTGCCTTTATAAATTATAACCCTCCCAATAGAGTATAAGATGGAAGCAAAACACTAAGTAAAATAGTATAAAAAAGGAGTGTTTAATGGGAAAAGGGCCGGAAATAAAAGCCCAACTGTAAAGTACAAGAACAAATTAATACCAATTACAACTGAAGAAAAGGTAGAGAAGCTACTAGGTTATCATCATGGGATTCCTACCTGAAGGGTAGGTACTGATCGCCTACTCAGCCCTCCATGTCTATCAGTCTCCACCGTTTACCGACTCTTCATATTGTCCACCTCTGGGTACCATCAATTTCTGCAACTCTAATCCTCAGTCCATTGTCTCTGTCGTCTGCAACCAATACAATGAGGTGTGGGCATAGCTTGTGCAGGGGTGAGTATAACGATACTCAATAGGGACCTCGAGACCCTTAAGGACTCACAAAATCCAAAAAGGATATTCCAAAAAGTTTGAATTCAATAGATAACCTTACATAGGTATATTTCCATGCATATAACAATGTTATCATGTAATCCATCTCAGTCATGAGGTAAACATGAAATTTACTGACTCTGTTCATCCAAGATTTTATTCAAGAAATAGTATCAATCTAAACCCTCGGTTGCTGGAGTACTCCTCCACTATCGAGTACAATGGGTCTTCCTCGTTACACCGATGTGCTTCCCACTATGCATGGACTCCTGAGGTAGTCCTCTTGTGGAGTGCCATGGGTCTGCTGCGCTCACACAGAAGTGCTCCCAACCGCTGGTCTGCCGCCACAACCAGGCGCTCCCCCTCAAAGCCAACAGAGGTACTCCTCCTTTCGAGTACCACAAGACTTCTTCCACAACCAGGCGCTCTTCCACTATGGGTCTGCCACCACAACATGGAGCTCCCCACTGGGCTATAAGATTCACTGAGAGTCGCTCGTTCAGTAGTCGTCATGTCTCAACCAACTACTTGGTTCCCGCACATATGCCTTCTTGTCTCTGAAAGATCCACTCCATACGCTACTGGCCGATACTCCAACTGTCATGAAGTCCCACATAAAAGCATCTCAAATGTTTTCCTCGTTACAAGGGTCTGAATGAAATAAACGGCACGTCAATCGGACGCCCAATCTGTGAGTTATTAGCTTTTTAGTCTTGGGGGCCTGGTTGGATTTGTGTATGACCCAACCTGATCGTATCCCAATATTACCCCAAACTCCAATGGGGTATTCTCAAAGGAACTTCTATGTTCCAATATTACCAGTGTCGCTGACAGTTAGTCAAACAGTCGACCGGTACCAATGATATGGCCCAAAAAATGTAAAGTCTAGTAGTGGGCTCTGGTCCGGTCCGACCTGTGGGTTAGGACCGACCCATTGGGTGGGCCAGCCTATTAGTTTCGTTTCGGCCCACTGGGCCCAGTCCAACGGGCCGTGTGGGTAGTTTGACACGAAGGTCCCCGAGAGGGGTCGGGCTCGCCCTAGAGGGCATGACCGGTTTGGTTCAGCCAGCACTACGAAGGGTGCGGTTCGGGAGGCACATCCCGGGAGGCTGAGGCAGTTCATCCATGGGCACCACAAGATAGGTTGCGGGCCCACTCGGGAGGCCGGCATGACACAGATGGTTTGGCTGGGAGTGGGGTGAGGCCTGGGTAGGTCGGTGGGGTGGTCGGGTAGGCCGGGGGTGGTCTGGGAGGGCGTTGGGGCGGCCGGGAAGGCAGGGAGGCGACCTGGGCAGGCCGGTGGGGCGGCCGGGTAGGCCAGGGGGATGTCTCGGTAGGCTGGGGGGAGGCCTGGGCAGGCCGGCAGGCCTACCGAGTGGGAGCCGCGCAGGCTGGCAGGAATCCGGGAGGGCGCCAGGATGTTTGGTAGGCATCCGGAATGGCGTCGGGTAGGGCACGGCGAGGCGATCGGGGGGGCGTCGGGCGGGGCACAGTAGGGCAGATGGCTGCCGAGAGGTGGCTGGGTAGGCCGGTGTAGCGCGGCTTGGGCCAGCGGGGGCCGGCGGCCTTCGGACGGGAGCACCGGAGTGCCGTCGGGGCGCCGCGATACGCGGAGGCCACAAGGAGCATGACTTGTGTCGTCACCCCCTTCGTCGCCCCGTCGTACTTGTGTCTCCATGCCGAAGAACGACCCAAGGAAAAAAATCGACGGAGGATGTCGGGCCATGTTAGGTTGGCCCATATCTTCCACGTTTATGTTGATAGCAAACGGTTCATAAGAACGAATCTAATGGACCTTCATTATTCAAAAAATAGGGAAGAACAAGGAACTCACATAAATTTAATCCCCTACCTTTGATTTGATATTCGTCATTCGTTGACGGAGTCATGGAAGTCATTCATTGAAGATGTCTCACGATAGTTGAATCTTTGAGGAAGAAGTCGAATAAGGATTAGCTTCCTTCATTCTTCGTTCTTTATTGGGAGGGGTGTTCTTCATTGGAGAACTCCTTTTCTCCCAAGTTCTCCAATTTCCAATCTCCACCAAATTGAATATTCCAAAAAAATAATAGATTGTAATCTCCTATTAATTTTTTGGAAAAATACTCAAATTGACTAATTAATTAGGTAGGCTCCCCTTAATTAATGTGAATGGTTGGCACAAATTATATAAAGCGGAGTTGAAGAGGTTCCCTTATATTAATTGAAGCTTGAGAGTTTTCTCCACATTAAGGGGGAGTTTCAAGGGGTTAAGTGCTCAGGTGGTCCCCAACAAATTTATCCCCACATGGGAGGTTGACTTTGGGTGGGCCCCACCACCATAACCTCTCATGGGAGGTTAAGGTATGGTGGCCCCACATCCAACTTCTAAGAGGAGATTTTAACCACCCAACACATACTTGGCGGCTCAAATAAAATAAAGTGATGCAAAATTTATTTTATTATTGTCCTTGAAAACAAAAAATATAGCTTTTAAACTCTACGCACTACCATCAAAGTAAATGTCTCCTTGAGTGAATATCGGCGCTGCGAGTTCAACGGTGCCCTCATATTTCAATTCTGAGAAATAGACCAAAGGTTATAAAATCCCACTCGTAATTTTACCGAACTTAACTGAACAAAAATTTAGAATTGATTCCGGGCACACCGGGCCTCGGAATCACAAGCCGTTAGTTTTCACAGACTCGTGAAATTCCCACTTATTTTAGAAAAAAATTACATGGAAATTCCAGGACTTTACATGGATGATAATAATTTATATGTAATATTACAATTAAAGAATCATCAAAAATCATAAACATTATATAAATATTATATATCCATCCTTATATATATATATATGAGAGGTGGTGATGTAAAATATATTACATTGATTCACAAGGTGTTATTCCACTCAAAAAAAGATCGATGGTTTCATTACTCATTTTATAAAATAAGAGATTGATTATGTTTATTACACTAACATAATAAAATATATATAAATGTTAGAAAATTATTTTATCATATGATCATATTTTAATGATATTTCAAGGTGGGATAAAAATAAATAAAAAAATTCACTAATTATAATAATACCACTTTTGTGGAGAATCGCTTTAGGCTTATAACAAAATCCTTCATAAGAGGGTTTATTAATAAATATAATAGAATTAGGACATGATTTGGGAATAAAGGCATTTATAATGATCGAGTATATGATAAACTAAAAGGATCATGTATTTCTGATAGATGAGCAGAGTAGATAATATTTTATATGTAGGAAAGGAATCCACTTTGAAATAACATGGATATTTTTAAACAGAATTATAAATGGTAAAGTCATTTAGAAGAAAAATTATAATTAATGATGATATATTATAATTTAAGATTATATATGGATGAAATATTTTCATCCAATAGGATATTTCGATGTTTTATTTTATAACATAAGATTTTATTTTTGTTCATACTCGCTGTAATCCTGTTTTAACCATAACCATAATAATTAATTTTTTTTGTCTATACTATTTTTTATGATAAATAAATAAGTTATACTTATTAAATAATATAAATAATTAATATAAAAAATATTTAATGAATTTTTACAAATTAAATCCACATATGATTAGAATTTAATTTATAATTTCACTCATAGAAGTACTGAAAAAACTATTTTCTAATTAAGGAGTTATCAAAAATTTTAGAATATTTTATATGAAAACTAAAAATAAAATTTATTATAATATCCTAGTTTGTATTAATAAAAATATTACGGAGTAATTTTATTTTTAAAACCATATTTAATAAATATAACATATAATTTTTTTATGAAAAATAAGTATTTAACAAAAATTAATACTTTACAATAATCATTAAAAATTTATTAATTTTGAAATATTCATCAAAAATCACTATAACAAAATTTATAAATATTTATTTGTAAAATTTGGGTTATTTTATCAAAATTATAAAATAATGGGGAAAATATTACTTTTATTATTTTTTTAAAAAATTAATAAAATCCTATTTTTTTGAAAAAATTAATTTCAAATCCTCTAATGACCATACAAAAAGTTATATAAATATCTAAAAAAATATTTTCGTTCCCAAAATAATTTATAAATATTTTAAAAATATGGTTATTACTATTCATACCCACATGTTTAATAATCATGTTATAATTTTCATTTTTAAATAATAATATTAATTGAATATTGTGTTTAATAAAAACTCGGTGTTAAGTGAAACACAATGCGTCGAAAAAATTATATTTAATTTGAAAAAAAAATCACAAATTCATTGGGTGTTATAAAACATCTTCTAGACGCCTCCACTAATATAATTTATATAATAAAATGGGTTAAGAGTTCCAAAACCATTACATAATCCATCCATTGGAAGAATAAACATTGTATAATTGTATCACATACATAGTAAATACTATGTAAATTCAGATTATGTTATCATAGAAGAAAAAATACAATTAAAACTTCACTATAAAATTTAGTAAGGATATTATAGTTTTCACAAAAAATTAGTTATTAAAAAAATTAAAAATTCTGATGGAAACAATTAATTTAAAGTGACTGATGGAATCATATAAAGGAACCATCAAATCATTAAATGTCTATGAATATGGGATATTATTTTCATTCCATGTATCTTAACAAAAGGATTCATTTAATGTTTTGGGTAAATATAAAAAATCATCACTTTAATAAAATCAAAATATTACGGCTTGAAAGAATTTTTTAAAAATACAAACATTTTTAAAAAAAATTTATATAATCTTATAGGAATTTAAAATTAATTCATGAAAAAAAATTTAGAAAACATACACATGGAATACAATTGATTTACAGCCGACCAGATAAAGAAAGTCATTTTTCATTTAAAACAACCTTTCAGTCTCTAATGTAAAAAACTATTAATATTAAAGGAAATAATTTGTTGTAATGAATTCAATAGTGGAAAATCAAAATAGTTAGATTTATCAATAATGGATCCTAAGTTTTTTTCTATTGAAATTAACTAATATATAATCCCTTTTAAAATGACAAGGAAGCATAAATTCATTTCCTCTTGTTCAATTAGCAACAAAGTCTCTCTAACATCTACTAGAATATATTTAAATATTTTTACATTTATATCTTATACATTTACATACATTTAGTATTATTAATAATAATATTATTTCATTTCCACACCTATTGATTAGTTATTTTAAGTCATCATTTCTAGGTTTTAACCATGTGGTTTTTCATTAATATTTCTATTTTTTTACTTCATGTCCATTTATATTGATCATGGTTCCATAATATATGTTATTTTATTTATGATAAAAATATCATATATATTAATCGATTAATGATATAAATAAAACAATGAATTTCTCAATTCATGGTGATGGTAGACCACATGTACACATGAACTTTGTTTTCAATTTCAAAAAGATCTATAAAATGAAATTGAAATAAAAACAAACTTTTTTATAATCATGACAATGTCATATATATTTATCAAAAATATCCTTTTAAACCATATATGTAAATTAGAAATTAAAAATAAACCACATCGTTTCATAGAGGTGGAGGTCCACACATACACACGAATGACATTATAATTTTCAAATTGATTGAATGGTAATAAAATAGATATGATATTATAATAATAATTTCATAATAATTTAATAATTATTATTAATAATAAATAAACCCATCATATTACACGTAAACAACACATAGTGATGAAAAATAAACTATATCACTAGCGGAAGGTGGAATTCAACATGTATCCACGAGAGATACATTCAATTAGTACATGTTGTAAAAGAGAATGGATATTGATTGTATCATGATAATAATATCATTTTGGTATTTTTATGATTCAGATGATATAATTTTATAATGAATTCAATATATTTAGTTGTGTTAGAAGAATAGATTATTTTATTCAAGTTTAGTAATATTAATTTCTCTAATTTGGTATCCCTTATTTACATCAATCATTAAGGATACATGGAATGATATTCTAAGAATAAATTATAAAATATTATATATATATATATATATTAATAAGATAATTGAACTACCTTTATTTTAACTATATAGATCAATTTTCTATTAGGAAAAGATAGATTCTGTTTAATTATATTGGTGAGAGAAATAAAACACAAGGAATTATGAAAATGATTATAATATAATTCATTCATTATTAAAAAAATTCTTCATTATGGATAAAGATTGAAATTATTTGAATACATAAACATAATAGAATCATATATAAAAAATTAGACAGCATTTGGTGTCATTTTAAACCTTATCTATTTATTCAAACCCTTCGTTAATATTTTTAATCTTAACAATAGTAATTATTTTGTTAATATTTAATGGTTATATTTTGACACAACCCGCCTTCACCAAAAGGAGGGAAGAGTCAGCAGATTGCCAAGCCCTTCCTTCTTTAACATGAAGGGGAGATAATGACCCCCGAAACCCACCCTCAATAGGTCCTGGAGTGGCGACTAGGACGAAGCCTATAGAATCACACACTAAATGGAAGGCATTACCCTCTTTCTTTTAATAGGATCGAGAGATAAGATGGTAAATCCCAACAACACCAAATAAGGAAAGTAAAAGTAATGCCAAGAAGCATTCCCAATTCATGTTACAAAAGTAAAAAACCACAATGTACAAAGTTACTACAAGGGTAAAGTACCAAGGAAATAAAAAAAGAAACTGCAACTGCCCAAAAGGTCTGAGCTAGTATGGCCCCGCGCGATCCCCGAAGACCTCCTGGTAACCTGAAAGCAGTTTTATATTTGTTGGGTGTGTATACAAGTATACTCAGTATGGAAAACCAAAGAATCTAGTTCACAAGTGGGGGAACATGTTAAAGTCCCATGAGATAAGGAGGAAACCAAACACCTAACAAGGTAAACTATCCACCCAAGCCTCTCCAAGGCACACTCCCCAAATAACGCAATTGAAGTAATGTATAGTAATAGCACATCGATGTTTGGGTACCCCGAGCCACTTTCCCACTTGTTATTTAAGACATACTATGCATCGAACGTATCCTTCCATTCTCACCATAGTCCCACTGCCAACCCTGCCTGCACACACTTGGGCCACAACCTCATGCAGTCCCACAGCCAAGCCCCGCCCGCAAACACGTGGGCCACGACTATCACATGTAACCACGCCTACAAACACCTAGGCCAAAACAAACACAACCATGACCGAAGACACCTTTGCTAGAAGATCCACTGCCATGCCCGAAGACACTTGGGCCTCATCCCGAAGACACTTGGGAAACCACCTGCCCACACACACCTGGGCCAACCACCACACTACCTCGCCCGAAGGTTCTGGGGATAATAATGGACTTCAGGACATCATAGCCTGCACGAAGATACTTGGGATATCCAGGAAAGGGAGCATAAAGGGACCTAATAATAGCCACTTATAATAGTGTTGGGAAAAACACCCTCCTCCATTAAATGGGGGTGTTCGACACTATGTTCTCAACATGGGTGGGGCGTCTATAAGAAACACAAAAACTAAAAGTATATTTATATAGGTAACAAGAACTCTCCCATGTTTAGGTTTTTCTTCAGCCAGCCTAAAGAACACAAACAACACTCAAGTCTGGGTCACAACACTCGCCAAAAAAAACCCATTTGTCCCATTTTTTTCCAGTTCAGTAATGATGTTTAAAAAACAGTTTTGCACCTACTTGGGAATCTAGTAAGCATAAGCACATGTCCAGAAAATCAAACAGTCGAGCATTAACTATAACATCCACACCCAGTTCTCTCGTAAATCCACAAAAACCAAATAAAACCCCATGATATAGCCCCACTTCAAACATCAAGGAGCCAAAAAGATATCTCAACAATAG
Organism: Viscum album; assembly: GCA_963277665.1. Classification (NCBI taxonomy): domain Eukaryota; kingdom Viridiplantae; phylum Streptophyta; class Magnoliopsida; order Santalales; family Viscaceae; genus Viscum; species Viscum album. The sequence continues at coordinate 1,975,847,132 of OY728122.1, forward strand.
AGGATCCCACCCCAATTCGTGATATAAACAATGGAACCACCCAGTCTTAAAATTCACAACCATTGATTCCATAACAATAGGGGATCTCATCCCCACCCACATCACACTGAAAAAAGTCCATAACAATCAAACCACTACTAATAAACAGGCCCATGCTGGTATTTTCATATTTATAATATTTACACACTCCTTGATTTCAATTTCTGTGTTCTTTAACCGGGGATATCACAGAAGGATTGATCTTGGTGCCTCAATTTATTTAGCTGGATTTACATGATTAACCAATTACCATTTCACATCAGGATATAAAGACTACAAAACAAGACATTTAAAACATCACCAGGGGTTCAATAGTGCACAATGAAAGACCACAAATGACTATGATTTTCAGTAGGCGTATGCCCGCACAATTCAGAAAAGGAGATCATAAAATAAAGCAACATCATCAATCACAACCCCCCTTCTTTCTTTATATAATCCATTCATTATCTTTATTAGGGATTGGTTCTTCCAATTATATTGAATAAAATACCCTTCCCACCCCACATGATACACAAAAAGGGAGAGATGAAGGAGAAATTCCCTACCTGTTGATCAACGATCGACGCTGAGCCTGGGCGCGGAACTCCACAGATAGCGATTTGGATCGCCTGAACGAAAATCAGTTCATCTGAACGAAGGGTACTACTAGAATAGGGTTATTGTGAAAAGAAGAAACCCACGACAAACCCTTTAGTTTATAAAGGACGTGGATGGTTGAGTTAACAATGTGGAACCACGTAAGGAGCCGAGGTCATGGGTTGACCACGCAGCCCGACACATTATTAAAGGGCCGGGCAGTTTAAACCAATGAAAACACTAGGTTAATACTTTAAATATTTAATTAAAACATTTAAGGGCGTTACTTGGATTTAAAACACGCTTAATGAGGTCAAAATAGGGTTTAAAACCCAATTCGCACAAAACGGAGCGCTACTGGAAAGTCCCCGTGGGGGGTAGGCGAGAGTGACCGGTAGCTGAGAGCTACCAGTGGCTGAAAATGACTGGTAGTCAAGAGAAATAAATGGATGATAGGTACCAGTAGCCGAGATACCAGGAGGCTATAGCGACCGGCATACCGAGAGCAGCCGGTAGGCTGCAGCCACCCGTAGACCGAGCTACCGCTAAGCTATAGCCACCGGTAGACCGAGCAACTGGTAGACAGAGCTACCGGTAGACAGAGCTACAAGTAGGATAGGGCTATAGATAGACCGAGCTACCGGTAGTCTAAGGCTACCGGTAGGCCTACCAATAGGCCAAACTTCACCGAAATTCCTAGAATAGAAAACCCAACATGATATTTTCACAAAGTAAAGGTCCCCAAAAACCTGGTCCATTACATTAGATACATCTTAAACGATTCTTGCCCTTGAGAATCCAAATAACCTTGAGGGAAAGAGAGAGTCAAAAAAACCACCTCGAATGATACCTCTCAGGAGTGAACCTCATTATTAACTAAGAACACTTTCCTGTCAAGAACCAAGAACAACTATACCATGCCAACTACCCAGCCATGTGAGTTGGGGATTCTCTTTTCCCCATGACATGATATTATCCTCTTTGGGTGGCACTGACTCCCCTGCACGGGTTTAATCACATCCACCATAATGTGTATTGATTATGGGTTGGTTCCTCCCCTCCCCATAGCAAGGACACTTCACACACATTCAGTGGAAAGAAAACGGTATATTTCATAGACAACAAGGCAAAACGTTTTACCACAACGGTATAACAAACAGAACATCACAATACTCAAAACGACTCTAGGCACTGGGAACACATCTGTGCTTCCCTCTCCCACATACTATTCTCATGCCCACTATGTTTCCATAAAACACGAACCAATGGAATGGTTCACCCATGATGTACCTTCTCTTTGCGATCCTCGATCATCACTGGTCTCTCCACAAAAGTCATGTCGTCCTCGATGTCTAGCTCTCCCCAGCTGAGGATGTGTGAATCATCATGCAGATACCGACGGTGCTGGGACACATGGAATACATCATGTATCCTCAGTAGCGGTGGTGGTAACACTAGATGATAAGCCACTTCACCGACCCGCAACAACACTTAGAAGGGTCTGATGAACCTCGGAGAAATATCACTTCATTTTCCGAACCTCCGTTGTCCACGCCAAGGTGAGACCTTCAAGAACATGTGGTCTCCAACATTAGACCACTAAGGGCCTCCTATTGGTATCAGCATATGACTTCTGTCGATCATGGGCCGCCTTAAACCTTTCCCGTATGAGCTAAACCTTCTCTGTCGTGCTCTGCACCACTTCTGGGCCGAGGATGCCTGCCTCTCCTACTTCGGTCCACCATACAGGTGAACGAAATGGCCTCCTTTAAAAGGCTTCAAATGGGGCCATCCTAATGGTAGAGTGATGTATATTATTTTAGGCGAACTCTACTAGAGGAAAGTGTCTCACCCATGATCCTCCTGAGTCCAGAACACATGCCCGCAGTATATCCTCCAAGGTCTGGATGGTGCGCTCTGTGTGTCCATCTGTCTGGGGATGGAAAGAAGTGCTAAGGCGTAGCTGGGTGCCAAAATCATGCTGCAATCCTCTCCAGGCTCGTGAGGTAAACAGTGCATTCCTATCTGAAACTATAGACCTCAGAACTCCATACAATTGCACCACCTCATCCACGTACATTCGTTCCAAAGCATCCACTGCACTCGACTCCCTGATCACCAGAAAGTGAGCCGATTTAATCAACCTGTCCACTACCACCCAAATGGAATCATATCCCCCTTGGAACCTAGGTATTCACGTGAAAAAATCCATCAATATGTCATCCCACTTCCACTCGGTGACATCTAGAGACTACAGTAGGCTGCATGGAACTCGTTGTTCAGCCTTCATTTGCTGACACACAATGCACTTGGCCACAAACTGTGCCACTGATCACTTTAATCCGGGCCACCAAAACTGTCTCTTCAGTCCCTGGTACATCTTGAAAACTCCTGGGTGTACCGCCATGGGTGAGTTGTGGAACTCACTAAGAACCCTGCCGCACATCACTTCTGGAACAAACAGCCTTCCCAGGAAAAGCATCTGGTTTGGGCAATCCTCCATCCACCCTTCCAGAGCATTGCTCTGGTCAACTCGGCCACGCATCACTTCGCACTCTGGGTCTCCCCACTGAAACTCCCCCACTTGCTGCAATAGAGAAGACCGCACTATCATCTGATACAGGTAACCTCTACTGCTATCCATCCTCGCATCTAGGTGCAAGGCAACCAACTCCACCATCGCCTTCCAGGTGTCTGCCAACTCTCGGACCGCATCCCTCTGCATCCTCCTTCTCAAGGCGTCGACCACTACATTCCCCTTCCCTGAACTGTTGGAAACCTCAAAGTCGTAATCCTGGAGGAACTCCATCCACCTTTATTGTCACAAGTTTAGGTCCTGTTGGGAGAAGATATACCTCAAGATTTTGTGATCGGTGATGACCACAAAGAGTTATCAACTGAGGTAGTGCCACCACAACTTCAGCGCAAAAATGACTGATGCAAGCTCCAGGTTGTGGGTGGCATAATTAAGTTCATGAGGGTGTAGCTTCCTAGACCCATAAGAGATCAACCCTTGTCGCTGCATCAACACACATCCCAGGCCCTATCCTGAAGCATCAAAGAACACCTCATAGGCTGCCCCTTCTTCTGGTAATCTCATCACTGGGGCACTAACCAACTTATCCTTCAGATAGCTGAAGGCTGCCTTGCACTGCTCACTCCACAAGAAAACCTGGACTTTCTTGGTCAAGGCTGTCGAAGGGGTTGCAACTCGGGAGAAGTTGGGTATGAACCTCCGATTGTAACTTGCCAGCCCGAGGAAACTACCAACCTCTGCCACATTCTTGGGTGCTTCCCAAGAAACAACTGCCTCAACTTTTGATGGGTCCACCGCTACCCCCTTCTCGGACACCATGCCCCCAAGGAAGTGCACTTCACGTGTCCGGAACATGCATTTTGACAACATACCATAGAGATGGTGCTGTCAGAGGACCTCTAAAACCGTCCTTAGGTGCTCTGCATGGTCCTCCTCTGATCTTGAATAGATCAGGATGTCTTCAATGAACACAACTACGAACCGATCCAGGTACTCCCGAAAGATGGAGTTCATAATCCCCATGAAAATATCTGGGGTGTTCGTAACACCGAAGGGAATGACTACAAACTCAAAGTGTCCATATCTGCACCTGAAGGCCATTTTCAGGATTTCACCTTCCTTCACTCTCAGCTGGTGGTACCCAGACTACAGGTCGATCATTAAGAACCACCATTCCCCATTCAGCTGGTCGAAAAGATCGTCTATACTTGGAAGAGGATAACGGTTCTTGATCGTCACCTGATTCATCCTAATGTAGTCTATGCACATCCTGAGACCCCCATCTTCCTTCTTTGCGAACAAGACTGGAGCACCCCACGGTGACTCGCTTGGTCGAACATAACCCCTCTTCATCAAATAGTAAATCTAAAACCGAAACTCCCGTAGCTTTGATGGTGCCATCGAGATCGGCCAAGCACCAGGCTGCATGTCTATCCAAAACACAACATCCTGTCTAGGGGGTAGAGTCGTCACCTCCTCAGGGAAGACATCCCTAAACTCACGGATGATCTCTGGAACCTCCACCATCTCAGAATCTACTGACTCCAATGATAGCTCGACTAACTAGGAGAGGAGGGGTTCCTCTTGCCTGCTGCCCTTCCAATTGCTCCGCTTGCCGATGAAAGTAACACGCCAGCCACCCATGTTCATGAACACAACCCTTCCATGGAAGCAGTTGATGAAGACACACATGGAGAATAGCCAGTAGATGCCTAGGATGACATTGTATGGCTGCATCTGTAGCAGGAGAAGATCCCTAACCGACTGATGTGGCCCTATCATCATTCTGCATACTCGACAAAAAAATAACAAGTCTGTCTGACCTCCGACTGTTGTTCTCAGCACTAGGGGCATTGGAAGTCACTTGGAATCTATACCCAAGGCACGGGCTAGACTGGGTGAAACAATGGAGTGCGAATCTCCATTATCAAACAAGGCATAAGGAAGGGTACTGAACAAACTGATCATACCACGAAAAACCTTCGGCCCTGCTAGAACAGTTGCCTCCGCGGCGTGTAACATTCCATGCTCAGCTCCTCTTCCTCTAGGCTATTGTCCACCTCCCTGACCATGCCCTATTTGAGGTCTCTGAGGAGCGCCCTGAGGTCGGCCTCCTCCTCCTACGTCTTCCCTCAGAGGAGCGAGAGCTCGCTGTCCCTGCTGCTACTGTTGGAAAGTGCTGTCTGGAAGCTTCTACCGGGGCTGTCCACCACTGCCATACTGTACCCGGTCTGGGCGCTAACTCCAGAGATGTCCATGTCTCCCACAAACGATGTACCGCGGTCCTGGGCCCGAAGGAAAATGGTGAGGACTGGGGGACCGGAACTGAAAATTATGAGGCCTTCTCCCTGCTGGTCGGAACCTAGAGGGTCCTGACACTGGAGGCCTGGTGCTGACGGCCTTCCCCTTCGATGGTCCCAGCTGGATCCCCTATCCTGACACACCTCCAAGAGCATGAATCCTTTCTACCACTTCGGCCTTATTTTGGACCTCCATGTACGTCAGCAGGGTAAAGGGGGTAACAAAATACTGGAGGGAGGGTCAGAGTGCCTCCTCGAAACGACTAGCCGGAGACTCCTCATCGGGAAAGAGGTCCGGAGAAAAAAGTAGGAGGTCCTTGAACTTGATTCCCAGCTCCCTCGCTAACATACTCCCATGTTGGAGGGAGATTAGCTCCTGTCTCTTTTCCACCTTCATCGTCAAAGAGAGGAATTCTGCCTGGAACTCCCTATCGAAATCAGCCCATGCCAACTCAGCCTCTCTTTTCTCCCCCAGGTAAAGCTTTCACCACTGATGTGTCGTTCCCTGCATCTGGCTGATGGCCAGAGGAACCAAATACTCGTTCAGAGCCCGGATCAAGAAGAAGGCTATCACTAGCCCCTCTAACCAGTCCTCCGTCTTCATATCAGAGGTACTACCCTCATACTTCTCGAGGGTCTGTCGCTGAAAGGCCCGAAGTGTCTTCTTCCACTGGTTGTCCTCCTCATCTCGAGAAGATCTCTACTGATCGGCCAACGTAGTCTTCGGGGCCTCGATCGCCTGTACCACACGTGGTCACCTTCCAGGTTCCATAGCTGCAAGGTAAACAAGGAATGCCTACACCCATGTAGTACAAAATACTGTTCTTAAATAAAATTCATAACATTTTTATTGATTTCAATTCCCAATAAACCCATGAAACACGAGAACACAAGTCATTATGATGCCTTCACCTTTTCTAGGGCCTCTACCCTACAATCAGCGTGGCCTCACATGGTCGTTCGGTAGGTCCAGAGTCATTGCATCGGATCACGTGGGGCCCTAAAATCTTGTGTCATAGCCGGTCTTCCCAGGCCAAATTCATGCACCAAGGTCACCCAACATTGTTTCCTTACCATCCCCTGAAATCCTCACATTTACTAACTCAAGACTCCATCCTATCTCTCATCCTCGCATCTGATATCATTCTGCCACGTCTTTCCTTCACCAAAAGGAGGGAAGGGTTAGCAGATTCCCAAGCCCTTCCTTCATTAATTTGAAGGAGAGATAATGACCCCCGAAACCTGCCCTCAATAGGTCCAGGAGTGGCGACTAGCACCAATGGTATAGAATCACACACTAAATAGAAGGCATTACCCTCTTTCTTTTAATAGGATCGGGAGATAAGATGGTAAATCCCAACAACACCAAATAGGAAAGTAAAATTAAATCCAAGAACCATTCCCAATGCATGTTACAAAACTAAAAACCACAATGTACAAAGTGACTATAAGGGTAATGTACCAAGGAAAGAAAAACAAAAACTGCAACTGCCCCAATGGTCCGAGCTAATATAGCCCCGTGCAATCCCCGAAGTCCTACTGGTAACCTGGAAGCAGTTTTATATATGTAGGGTGAGCATACAATTATACTCAGTAGGGAAAGCCAAAGACTCTCGTGCACAAGTGGGGGAACGTGCTAAAGTCCCGTGATAAAAGAAGTAAACCAAACACCAAACAAGTTATACTATCCACCCAAGCCTCACCAAGGCACACTCCCCAAATAATGCAAATCAAGTAATGTATAGTAATAGCACATCGATATTTGGGAACCCCGTGACACTTTCCCACTGGTTATTAAAGACATCCTATGCATAGAAAAAATCCTGCCATTCTCACCGCAGTCCCACTACCAACCCCGACCGCACACACCTGGGCCACAACCTCACGTAGTCCCACTGCCAAACCCTGCCCGCAAACAACTAGGCCACGACTGTCACACATAAACATGCCTACAAACACCTAGGCCAGAACAACCACTACCACGCCCGAAGACACCTGGGATAGAAGATCCACTGCCACACCTGAAGACACCTTGGCCTCATCCTAATGAAACTTGGGAAACCACCTGCCCACACACACCTAGGCCAACCACCACACTACCTCACCTGAAGGTTCTTGGGATAATAATGGACTTCAGGCCATCACATCCTGCCCGAAGATACTAGGGATATCCAGGAAAGGGAGAAGAAAAGGATCTTATAACCAGCCACAAATTATAGTGTTGGGAAAACAACCTCCCCCATGAAATGGGTGTGTCCGACACTAAGTGCTCAACTTGGGTGGGGCGCGAATAAGAAACACAAAAACTACGAGTATATATATATAGGTAAGAAGAACTCTCCCATGTTTAGGGTTTTCTTCAGCTAGACTATAGAACACAAACATCAATAAATTCCAAGTCATAACCCTCGCCAAAAAACCCACTTTTCCCATTTGTTTTCACATTTAGTAATGATGTTTAAAAATAAGTTCTGAAACTACTTGGGAAACTAGTAAGCATAAGCACAAGTCCCGGAAATCAAATAGTCAAGCATTAACTATAAAATCCACACCCATTTCATTCATAAATCCACAATAACCAAAGAAAATCCCATGTCAAACATCCAGGAACCAAAATGATTTCTCAACAACAGAGGATCCCACACTAATTCGTGATAGAAGCAATGGAACCACCCGATCTTAAAATTCACGACCCCTGATTCCATAACAACAGGGGATCCCATCCCCACCCACATCACCCATCAAAAGGTCAATGAAAAATCAAACCACTACCACTAAACATGCCCATTCCGGTCTTTTCAGATTTATAAGATCTAACACACTCAATGATTTCAATTTCTGTGTGCTTTAACTAGGGTTATCACAGAAGGATTTATCCTGGTGGCTCAATTTATTTAGCTGGATATACGTGACTAACCAATTTCATTTTCACAGTAGAAGTTCACAACTAAAAAATAAGACATTTAAAACATCACCATTGGTTCATTAGTGCACAAAGAAAGACCACCAACGACCATGATTTTCAGTAGGCGTAAGCCCACACAATTCAGAAAATGAGATCATAAAACAAAGCATCATCATCAATCAAAGCCCCCCTTCTTTCTTTATAGAATACGTTCATTATCATTATTAGGGTTTAGTTCTTCCAATTCTATAGAATCAAAAGCCTACCCACCCTGCATGATACACAAAAAGAGAGAGATTAAGGAGAAATTCCCTACCAGCTGATCAAAGATCGACAATGAGCCTGGGCGTGGAACTCCACAGATAGTGATGCATCTCACCTAAACGAAAATCGGTTCATCTGAACGAAGGCTACTACTATCAAAGGTTGATTGAGAAAATTAGAAACCCATAGCGAACCCTTTAGTTTATAAGGTTCAGGGACGGTTGAGGTAACAACGTGGAACCGCGTAAAGAGCGGGGGTCGTGTGTTGACCACACAGCCCCACACGCTATCAAAGGGTTAGGCGGTTTAAACCGATGAACACACCAGGTTAATTCATTAAATTTTTAATTAAGACATTTATGGGAATTACCGGGCATTAAAAAACGATTAAAGGGGTCAAATAGGGTTTAAACCCCAATTCACGCAAAAAGGAGCGCTACTGGAAAGACCCCGTGGGGGTAGGTGAGAGCCAACAACAGTCTAGCTAACGGTAGGCTCCATTTACCGGTATAACTAGAGCTACCAATGGCTGACAACCACCGGTAGCCGAGCTAACGGTAGGCGACAACCACTGGTAGACCGAGCTATCGGTAGATAGGTCTACCGGTAGTTGCAGCTACTAGTAGACCGAGCTACTGGTGGATAGAGCTACCTGTAGGCTGTGGATACTGGTAGACCGAGGTACCGGTAGGCCTGTTACTAGTAGGCTACGACTACTGGTAGGCCTATTGTTAGGCTAAACTTCATTGAGATTCCCAGACCAGAAAACCCAACTTGAGATTTTCACAAAGTAATTGATCCCAAAAACCTGGGTCATTACAAATTTACTCATTTGTAAACAATTTTCGCATAAATTGATGATTTATTACATTTTAGGCCATCTTATTTCTTGTTTGTTCACTTTATTATAAAATTTAATATAAATTTTTTTAATATTTATAATCATTTCCTTCATTTTTGAACATATTCATTTCACTTATCATTATGAAAATATGATAGAAAAAGAATTTTAATCTAACCCATTCACACATTACAAATATGTAATATATATATATGTAAAATTCAGGTAATTCATAATTCACAATAATTTTATTTCTTTTTGTATTAAATTTTTTTTCATTTTTATATTTTTGAATAAATATAATATAGGTATTGTATAAGAATTAATGTTAATTATTATAACACTAAAAATTTGAAATAAATCCTGACAATATAAAATTAAATCTTTTTTCCAATATATTTTTCGAAAAATCATATTCCACTATAAAATTTAAAAACAAAATCAACGTTATTCAAGTCATGAGAGTAACATTTTTTATTTAACCATTACTTAAATTAATATAATGGTCATAATCAAATAATAATTTCACCATTATGCGGTATTTTTATGAATTGATGAGAATAGTGGAAATCTATTGATCCATTTTTATAAAAGAGTGTTCTTGACAAATATTAAATCATTGACACAATGTTTTGACCATTTCTTAACCATTTTTCCTTTATCGGTGTGAAAACAATTTACTACGATTTCTATATATAAGGATATAAAATAAAAGGGACCTATTTAAAAAATATAAATCTCTAGATTAAATGAATAGAATCTATTTTTTTATTTAATTTTAATTTGGGTCCATAATTAATTCTAATATAAGAAGGGAAAATGAGATGAAACCCATTTTCTAAAAAATTATTTTATAAGTATAAAACCTAATTAAATATATTTGTATGACTAGATATATATATATATATATTTTAACTAAATTACCATATATAAATTATTTAAATTTGATTTAAATCATTCACCAATACTAATTTATTTAATTTATTATTTTTAAAATGGTATGATAATAAAATTAGATCTTTATAAAGAGATTCGATATAATTTCATACAATTGATTATGTTTATTTATAATCAACTTAAAACAAATGAATTAATTTTATACATGTTTAATCCATACATTCTTCATAATTAGTTTAGAACTATTCATACCCTAATTCTATATTCTAGGTAATAAATATAACATTAAATAATAACCAATCAACAATATATCACATTTTAATTAATTTCATTTCTGCATGTAAAGAAATATGTCAATGAATTCAATTTTATTTATAGACACCACTATTAATTACTACTCATAAATAATGTGTGACTAATATAAATATTTTTACCATCGATAAAACTTTTTTATTTTGTGTTTAGTAACACTTTTTGAAAGGAAAATTCAATATTATTTCCGAAATACAAACCATATTGAATGTAATTTCTCAAATTCTTACCTATATTCAAGGGAACACAGTAATATGTTTTTAAAAACTGTTATCCTTATAAAATCACTCCATTTATTATGAAAATACTATATTACAATAGTTATGGTTTTATAAAATACCTTTTTTGAAAGAAGTTCTCGTTTCAAAATGAAATAGTATCTATCACAAGAATTACTCAATGATTTTATAAGAGTATATTCATTTATTTCAAAACTCTTGATGATTGTTATGTCTTATTAGGATTAATATTTTACAATATCGTCTACCAAATTTATTCAGATGGTTTTTGACAAGTTTTTTTGTTGATTTCCTATCTTAAAACCATTCACCAAATTACTCTGAATTGTTAATGTTTAAGTTTAATGCTCGACGAATGTTATTTAAATTACATTTGAAAGTTTAAATATTAATTTATATGTAGTTTAGGTTTTTCCCCACACATATGATGAATTATTGGCATTATTATGTGATGGGTGGGGAACTCTATAGCCCCTCTATGTATCGGTATATTGCATGATACAAATAGACGTGGAGATGGCTAAGGACTATCCCATTTTGATATATGGTTTTCGCTAAGGCCTTAATAATTTTTATACATCATAGAAGAAACCCTAAAGGTGTGTTTTAGATTTTCCAACATATACATTTATAATAATATAAAGATAGAAATTTATTGTTCTTATGGTTATTCGACTAGTAGAATACCCATGATTATGTTTTATTATGGAATTTTTTACACCGCTCATATTCCTATGATATTATGCAAATGTTTATTTTTAAAGGAATTCGTTTTTAGTTATTCACCATGCCTAATTTTTATGTTTATGATATCTTCAATTGGATTGATTACTCTTACAAAGAATCTGAGCTCACTCTTATCTTATGTTTCATTTTCACAGGTTGTGAAAACTTTTTTTTGAATGAACTGAATGGATAAACATATGATTTTTTATGTTCCTAATAAAAATTATATGATATATAAATTTAAAAAATGTAATATTGAACCTATCTATGTATATTGTTTTCCAAAACCACTAAAATAATCTAACCTTCAGGATTTTAATAATTGTAATCATTCTACTGTAGTGTAATAAGGTATTGACTATGGGAAATTAAATTTGGGTCTTTACATCAAAGTTATTGAATTATCAAATCACATGTACCATTTTTTACTTTTACTTCTGTGGGAATGCATTTACATCACACATGGGTATAGTGGACTACAATCACATGAAGTGATGAGATTTTTACTTCACTTATTATTAAAATGTAATGCAGTAAGAATATGTTTAATGAAAATACTATATATATATTAAAAAAATCATATTCCACATATTAAATATATTAATTTCCTTTCTCTCATTCCATCTTTTCATAAAATGTAAACATTGTACATGAGTGTGTAGAACCATCTACCTCCATGAATGGTCTGATTAATTTTTATTTATAAAATTATTTGATTAATCGAAATAAAATTATATTAAATATATATAATATCATTTTCATGGAAAATATATTTGAAATAATGGAACAATGATCAATGTAAATAGATCTAGAATACAAAACTAATAAAAAAATGAGAAAAAAATAGTTATAACAAAAAACAAGATTTTAAAAATGAAGTATTAATAAAAGGATATTTAATTTTAATAATTAAATCATATGTGGGATGATACCTATTATTGTGGTTCATATATATATATTATTCATTATTTACAAGGATTAAATGTGATTTTAGGAAATGGATACATAAGAAAATAATTTTTCGAGTCAAATTGTTTTTTTGGAACATATGTTATGTTGTGAACTTATATTATTTTATGAGTTTTATATATATAACATTTAAGATTTTTTAATTCATTGACCCAAGAAGCCCAAATCCATTTCATTATTTTATTAAATTGGCATTAATTATAATGAATTAAATACCAAATAACCAATAAGATAGAAGTCTTGGAAAGCTATCTTACATATGTGATACTGAAAATACATTGGGATATTGAAAATACTGAAATGATACCTAATAAAAATAAATAAATGGAATAATAGATACATTTTAAATGTATTCTTATTCAAAAGTAGGGTAAATTAAAAATAACAAGGGTAAGCTCAGATTCATCATAAGGTTATGAAAACATGGAATCAATATTATGTTAATGGAAATAAATCATTATGGTAAGTTAAATAACATATGAAACATGTCATTAAAAGTACAAGAATTGACATAATAAATATTTAAAGGTAATAAACATAAAACATTTTCCTCTAAATTAATAAAAATAAAAATATATGGCATCCAAAGATATTTTGAAAACAATATCGCAGATGAATAATAACCGGATCCAAGTGAGGGAGATGCTTAATTATTTGATTCCCTTATTCTAATGAACATGGAACCTTTACTATTGAGAAATTTCGCAAAATTTTTCATTTTATCTTCTAAAAATAAATCTATTTTTGGAAATTATTTCACCTCATGAGGCTCTCGTTTCATTGTGGGGCTGTCTATAACAGAGCCCCACCTATGTCGTACCTATCCAAGGCATTCTCATAACGAATAATCGATTTAAATAATAAAAAATATTCCATATCAAATATCAATATTGAATAATGGATACATAAAATATTATTATTCCATAGTAGAAGTTATTTAACAATAATGATTATAAATGTTGATGAATGGAAATACCATTGAAATATAGTTAAAACATTTTTGAAGAAAATAATCATTAAACATTCCAATGTGTTGCATACCACTTTGAAAAATTAGAATCATAATATCAATGAAGTTATAACATTAAATTAAACTAATAATTTATTGAGAACAATTATATTCATTATATAATATGTCCCATGATATTATATACACCATATAAATGTGAACTACTGCATACAAACAAATAAGTCCTAGTGGAATGTAAATTAGGAAAAAACCCGTGACCCTGTGTTTTTTATTGGGTTCCCACCCATAAAACTCCATTATAATGGGTTTTAGAGTGTTTAAAACTTATTATAGAACCATATTAATAATTATAATATCATATATGATCATATTATAATAATGTATTATATTTCCGTTAAGTTTATTTCATTCTTTTCACAATTTCATGTGTTAATTGTCCAGTTACTCGATTAAATTTTGGCATGTTAGTTTTTGTTCCTATTTATTTGAAAATGGATTTATCATATCTATAATATAAAAAATTTTATGTATTATACATATTAATAATATTTTTATTTATAACATTCCATATAATTTGGAGGTAATAAATGAGATGCCTCATTTATGGAGACGGTGAGTCTTATGTATGCAAGAATACAACTTTCAATTATTCATCATATTATCATAATTTAAGGAAAATTAAATAATTTTATATTATAATTACAGTATCATATTTATGTCATATATTTCACATATTATAATTATAATCATTCTTTATAAATTGCAGTAATAGCTTGATTGAATGTAGAGACCCAAAGCTTGATGTACATGGACATTACATTACGTTAACGGAATTCTTAATACATAATAAAAACATACACACAAGGTCCGTAATAGTTTAGTGTCTTTGGAAACTTGGAACGCAATCTTCTAATCATGGTGAAAGATCTTCAATATCTCCAATAAAAATCTTCCCCCTTTTTTTTACCTAAAACCTTTCTTTATATCCTGGGGAAAAGAAAACATTAAAAAGGGTGAGCTCAAATGCTCAGTAAGGGTAAAAAAAAGAGAAATCAATCACATCATATTCATAAGAACATAACATTCTGGAAATCTTAAACTGCAAAAGAGATCATAATATCATAACATGGGATAAATCATGGTAGTGAAATGTAATCCCAATAATCATAACATAAAACATGAAACATTTTGTTATACACACATAATCATAGAGATTCATTTATTATTAGTCACGATGAATTGCCAAGACTATCTTAGTGGACAAAGTCCATTTCCGAACCAAGTTCACTACTAGTTTCAGTCCTGTTTTACTGAACCGGTTTAACCTGCCATTCCAGCCATGTCTATCTCATGAGATATAAAATCTTTACCCAATGCATTGGATGGAGATATAGGTCCCACCCATCTCATAATGATACCATTCTTATGTGTGCCACAAAATCATAAATCATACATCGTTGCCCAACCCATGTAATAAAAATGGGATTCTTAAACATCATTCCATCATAACATAATCCATATAATATAAAAGGACATCATAAAAATAATTCCATCATAACATAATCAAATCAATGTAAAAATAGGGATAGAAACAGAACCCTATATTATCTTAGATGGAAAATAATTTTTATAAAACACTTGAACCCCATTCTTTAGGAAAATATCCTTTCTACATCAAAAACATTTTTCCTTTATTAACATGTCATACAATTTTAAACTAATAGAATTTGATTAAAAATAAACTTGAAATCTTGTAATGGAAGATTCTTGGAAATAATGTTTTAAAAATCCATTCATGCAGTATAATTTAAAAAAACATTCTTCTCATACATTTGTCGGAAAAGTCAAAAAGTACATCGTACGAAAAATGACAAAAGATTCCTTTCATATCTCTTACTAAAAACTCACCGAAGTGTAAAATTGTATTTAAATAATTATAGGTAGATGGAAATTATGTTAAATATTGAGGAAACATGTATGTGGATGATAAAATACACCCCAGTAAATTCCAAAGTATAAACAATCTCGGATAAAAATGAGATTGTGATATTTCCCTTACCTTAGGTATGATTTTCTTCGTAAGTGTCTAAACCTCCTGTATAATGATTTAAATAATGTCATTGAGTTATTACAGAATCATATTAATTTTTATGATATCATATATGGTTCACTTATGACTTTATATTACCCATTCTTTTTTAAATTCAATGTTAAAGAGTGTTTTGGGTAAAATTGTTTCATTTTTCATTCGTGTTTTGACTTGTAATTATTCATATGATTACATAGATCATGATTACATACATCCAGAATTAAAAACATGATTTATATATAATATATATTCAGAATATACATATATATAATATATCGATAAATTGAAAGAAATACACCGTTCATGGAGACGGTAGGTCGTACGTACGCATGAACGTTCTTATTGTTTCCTCATTCAATTGAATGGAATTAATTGGATGACATACATATATATATATACATAAATCTAGTATCATTATTATGTCATATATTTCATGATTACTTATTATATATACTTTATAGTCATTTATGAACGGTTAATCATTGAGAATGAATCTCATCACGTCATGGAGACGGTATTCCGTACGTACGCACGAGTGATGACATCGTTCCCATGATTGTGGAATTTTATTGGAGTGTATGTATAAAATTATAGAATCAATATCACTTTAAAATTATCACATATAGTTATTATTTACACCATTATACCCATCCAAGTAAGGCAGTTGTGGAAAATAGATTACACAACGGCATGGAGACGGTATTCCGTACGTACGCACGCGCGGTGATTTCATTTTCCATAGGATGGATAGATGGTGAAATAGGGTTGTTTCATACTTATAATAACATATCAGTATATGAGTGATCATGATGATATTACTTCATAATGAAACAACCTAAGAAGAAGAAGTGGAAGAAGAAATAAAGGTGAATGAATCGGTAACAGAAATTACCTCTTCTTTGAAGCGCCTCGTTGAGATCTCCTTTTAGGGCTCTAAAATTCGTCTTTGAGGAAGAACAGAACCTCTAGGTTGTTTCTAGGGAAGTGTAGAAGAGAATTTGTCCGGGGTTGGCTGAGGATGAAGGCTCAAAGTGGTGTGAGGAAGAGAGGGAGGGGATGCCCTTTTATAAGAGAGGAGAGTGGAACCTTTGGAATAACTAAAAATATTATTTTATTATAAAGCCAAATTAGGTTTTAAATAGATCCAAATTGATTTATTTCGAAGATAAGGTGAGGATGGGTCGAAATCCTCTCATCTAATAGAATTTAGACAAGTTTAGGTTCCTATTTTAACCTTATCATTTATATTTGACTTTATGTTAGATAATTTTACTTTTACAGTGTCTTCTTGTTTTCTTACACTATAAGGTTAATAAACTTACTATATCAAGCCAAAAGAACCCCAAGTTGTTTATTATTAATTTATATAACCTTATCTAGGTCATTTGTATGAACCTTAGATTTTTAGGATTAAATTACAATTAATAATATAACATTTGTTTTAAAAACTATTTTATGTCAATTTTGAAACTATTTAGTAATTGATTTTTGTGAAACTCATAACAGAATGATTAGTTCGAACAAAGTTAATTAAATAAATAATAACATGTCATATTTACCTATAATGTTAGTTGAATTTATAAAAAGTCTCAAATTACATTTATTTGGGTATTTATAACATCAATTATGTCAATATTTTATTAATAAGATAATTAGTGCATCATCATTGTGTCATAAATAAATTAAATTATTTAATTTCTATAAATTAAAAATAAAATACCATTATGTAGGAAATCGCTTTAGCTTTCTAATGAATATTTATAGTCGAATTTATCTTATGTATAAACCTATATTAAAAATTATTTAGTTATTAAACATTGATTTTAACTATTTTATCCCATCTTTAAATAAATTAATAATAAATGTCCTAATCTAATCCAAGTGGGCCTAAATGGTCATATTTTATTCCTAAGGTTGTTTTTGGCCGAATTAAACTTATCCAATAGAATTAGGACATGTGTTAGGGTAATAATAATATCAATTTTTCCCTTAATTACCCTATTTAATTTTAACCGTGGAAAAAAAGTAAAAAGTTACTATTCACCAAAAATTATTTTCATCTCATTGAACCAAATTTTACTTACGGATATCAACCGTGTCTCTCGGATATTTGAAATTCCACCCACAGAAGAGGTAAAATTAAGTTTTATGAAAATTTCATTTTTTTTACTACCACTTAGTGGTTTCACTATTAATCAAAAAATGAAAGTTTCCAGAAAAATACCAAAATTAGGCCTAAGATATATTTGATATTATGAACTCAAAAATGATGTATATATTACCAAATTCAATACATATCAGTTGCATTAATTAATTTAATAATTAATTCCCATCGTCAAAACAAATAGCGTGTTCTTAAGAGATAATAACTATCAAAAGATTGACACTTGTTTATGTCTGGTTTAAATGTGAAATTACATCCAATGACCAAAATTGTATTAAATTGTAAAAATATATTCTAAATATACTTTTAAACAACTAAAATAAATAATTTACCAATATTAATTATTTCGATTAAAAAGGTTGTTTTTAATTAAAATTTAGTAATTTTCATTATTCATCAGAAAATGAAAGTTATCCGAAATGTACCAAAATTTCACCCTAAGCTAATTTCGATATTCTGAATCCAAAAATGAAGTCCATGTTGAAAAATAAAATTTACAAAATTTCAAAAAGTGGTTATTACTATTCATAATGGCTAGATTTAATAATATTTTAATAGCATATCGTTGTTTTGTGAAACTTGGTATTGGTTACTACACACGCTATCGAGGAAGGTCGTGATTGAGTGTAATGCAAGGCAAGTCAATGATGCGTGTTGGGCAAGCTCCTTTTGGTGTAGCGTACAACAAAAGACATTAATGAAATTAAAAAATATATTTTTCATAAAATCTCAGGGTGTTACATTCTACCCCCCTTAAAATGAATTTCACCCTCGAAATTCGTCGGGGTTATAAATGGTCTACTACTCGAAAGTTTCTTTAATAGAAACCCACATCATAAAATGGAATACAAAATCCAATCATTAAAAACTAAAGTATGAAACATAATGGTTACCTAAATAAACTAATCACTGGGATTCCACATAGGTGAAAATATGGATATGGAAGAGAAATCTAACCATCATGTTCTGATGGAGAGTGGTAGAGAACATGGCTATGGAAAAGCAAACAATCACAAAGCCATAAATTTGTTACGATCTAAGGTACCATCTGATTCATCAGATATAAGACCAATAGGACAAAATTTTTGGTTTTCAAGGTCTTTTCCCTAAAGTTGATGAAATTGGAATTTGAAGAAATACTTTCGTGATTTTGGTATAGCCTCACCATTGGTCGTTCTTTGGAAAATTTCCACTTCGTCTCTTAAATAAATGAAGTTGAATTTTTCATTTGTGATGTGTTAGCAGATCATGTGATAGAATGATGGGTCATTCCATCTGTCTCAAACAAAAGGTTAGAAAAGTTATCAAAAAATACATAAGTCCATATATAGTCAGATTAATCATATATAGTTCCTAAAATGGACTTATACTCCATATATCATACTACTTAATATAATACAACTAATATCTACTAAACAGGGACTTCCTGTAGGCTAGTGGTAGGCGATAAAGGCCAGTCGCACTTCGGTTGTGGGTTCGATTCCCACGGCCTTGTCCGACGCGATGGTTTGTCGCGCATCCTGCAGGTTGTCCTTTTTCTAAAACTACATTACTATAACATCCCATAAATAATATAAAAAAAAGTTCTATACTTAAACAATACTAACTTATGTCCAACATAATCCATTCCAATCTTTAGACTTATCTAAAATACTTCTGTCCATGCTCATATTATAAAGAAAACGATTACTTGAAATGTCATCAACCAAGCAGGTGAATACCGTCATTTATCCCCCATATATCTTGTTGGTCACATTCAAATCATGTGAATAAATTAATCATGTATTCTCTTTAAAAATGAATACCCATTAAACCATAGTGAAAACACGAATGTAGTCAAAAGTTATCTCTTTCCACATACCAAAATAAAAAAAATTCTATATAATCAAACCATGATATAACCTTCTCTATAAATTAGTCATGAGCTCATGAATACTATCAAACATTTAATTTTCTCTTTATCCCTTCATTATGCGCATATCATCTACATTCCAAAAATATCTGAATAACCTTTCATGGATACTGGTACCATTAATCATACACTTTCAAATCTCAAGGAAAGTCAACAGTGTAACAATCCTTAGACGTCTCTTTATTCCATAGTACCATGAGATTACTTATACAACATTACACATGATAATCATGTAATCATTCCACTACATTCATAAACCATTGAACGACCTTCAACAATTCTTTCATCTCACATATCATTTGTATTCTCTTCATCATAATCAACATAAATACTACCCATATGACCATAATGATTCTCTTCATGAGACTTTCCCTTGGGGAATTGGTTTGCATAATGCCCGTAAATTTCTCATTTAAAACATTTAACCATTGTTGATGTCATAGAAATACCATTATCCTCATCCCTGGTGTTAACTGAACCTTTTCCTTTGAACGTACTAGCTTTTTTTCCTTATTTTCCACACCCAATTCATCTTCCAGTTCCATTGAAACATTCTCCTTGATGCCTCTTCCCACATGATTTACATAGGGGAAATTGAACTTTCTTTCCTCTATTATCATCATGAAACTCCATCTTTCTCTTATTAGCCGAGTCAGGAAACATACCAAATTTTACTTTATTGATCATATTATGAGCTTTCTTATTCGGCATAATAATTATGTTTGGACTTCTAAATCCCATTTCATTTGGTTTCTCATGAGGAATATCATTCCACTGTCCATCATATCCTCCATTATTGTGAATCATCTTGTTTCCAGCCATTTCCTAAAACCCAAAAAGAATAGCGTGAGAGGAAAAAATCATAATAAAGGGGGAGTAACTTCAATATCTAACATCTTTGGTTTAATCTAATATTGTTACCATAGTTCTAGGACTATATCCTATACGTATACTTAACCTTAGGGACATCCCTAGAAATACCTTAGAAATATCTCTAGGGATCTCACTAACGTATTCACATCCTAGTTTCCAAAGGATGACTAAACTTTTCCTCTGATACCAACTGTAGAGACCCAAAGCTTGATGTACATGGACATTAAATTACTTTGGCATAATACTTAATACATGACAAAAACAGATACACAAGGACTGTAATAGTTCAGTGTTTATGGAAACTTGGAACAGAATCTTCTAATCATGGTGAAAGATCTTCAACATCTCCCATAAAGATCTTCCCACTTTTTTTCTTACCTAAAACCTTTCTTTATATCCTAGGGAAAAGAAAACATAAAAAGGGTGAGCTCAAATGCTCAGTAAGGGTAAACAAAAGAAAAATCAATAACATCATATTCATAAGAACATAACATTTTGGAAATCTTAACCTGCAAAAGAGATCATAATATCATAACATGGTATAAATCATAGTAGTGAAATGTAATCCCAATAATCATAACATAAAACATGAAACTTTGTGGCATACACAAATAATCATAGAGAATCCTTTCTTATTAGTCAAGACTCATTTCCAAGACTATCTTAGTGGACAAAGTCCATTTTTGAACCGAGTTCACTCCTCGTTTCAGTCCTGTTTTACTGAACCAGTTTAACCTTCCATTCCAGCCATGTCTATCTCATGAGATAAAAAATCATTACCCAATTCATTGGAAGGAGATATAGGTCCCACCCATCTCATAATGATACCATTATTATGTGTTCCAAAAAATCATAAATCATACATCATTGGATAACCTATGTAATAAAAATGGGATTCTTAAACATCATTCCATCATAACATAATCCATATAAGGTAAAAGAACATCATAAAAATAATTCCATCATAACATAATCAAATCAATGTAAAAATAGGGATAGAAACAGAACCCTCTATTATCTTAGATGGAAAATAATTTTGATAAAACACTTGAACTCCATTCTTGAGGAAAATATCCTTTCTACTTCAAAAACATTTATCCTTTCTTAACATGTCATACAATTTTAAACTAAAACAAGTTGATTAAAAATAAACATGAAATCTTGTAAATTAAGCTTCTTGTAAATAATGTTTTAAAAATCCATTCATGCCGTATAAGTTAAGAAAACATTCTTCTAGTACTTTTGTCGGAAAAGTCCAAAAGTTCATCGTACGAAAAATGAAAAAATAATCCTTTCATATCTTTTACAAAAAACTCACCGATGGGTGTGATTGTATTTAAACAATTTTAGGTGGATGGAAATAATGTTACATATTGAGGAAACATGGATATGGATGATAAAATACACCCCAGTAAATTCCAAAGTATAAACAATCTCGGATAAAAATGAGATTGTGATATTTCCCTTACCTTAGGTCTGATTTGCTTCGTAATTGTCCGAACCTCCTGTATAATGATTTAAATAATGTCATTGACTTATTACATAATCATATTAATTGTTATGATATCATTTATGGTTCACTTATGACTTTATATTACCCGTTCTTTTGTAAATTCAATGTTAAAGAGTGTTTTGGGTAAAATCGTTTCATTTGTCGTTCGTGTTTTGATTTGTAATTATTCATATGATTACTTATATCATGATTACTTACATCGAGAATGTAAAAAATGATTTATATATAATATATATTCAGAATATACATATATATAATAGATCGATAAATGGAATGAAATACACTGTTCATGGAGACGGTAGGTCGTACGTACGCATGAACGTTGTTTTCGTTTCCTCATTGAATTGAATGGAATTAATTGGATGAAATACATATATATATATACACATAAATCCAGTATCATTATTATGTCATATATTTCATTATTACTTATTATATATACTTTATAATAATTTATGAATGGTTAATCATTGAGAATGAATCTCATCGCAACGTGGAGACTGTATTCCGTACATACGCACGAGCGATGTTATCGTCCACATAATCGTGGAATTTTATTGGAGTGTATGTATACTATTACAGAATCAATATCACTTTACAAATATCACATATAGTTATTATTTACACCATTATACCCATCCAAGTAAGGTAGTGGTGGAAAATAGATTACATCATGGCGTGGAGACGGTATTCCGTACGTACGCACGCGCGGTGATTTCGTTTTACAAAGTATAGATAGATGGTGAAATAGGGTTGTTTCATACTTATAATAACATATCAGTATATGAGTGATACTGATGTTATTACTTCATAATGAAACAACCTAAGAAAAATAAGTGGAAGAAGAAATAAAGGTGAAAGAATCGGTAACGGAAATTACCTCTTCTATGAAGCGCCTCTTTGAGATCTCCTTTTAGGGCACTCAAATTTGTCTTTGAGGAAGAACAGAACCTCTAAGATGTTGCTAGGGAAGTCGAGAAGATAATTTGGTAGGGGTTGTCCGAGCATTAAGGCCCAAAGTGGTGTGAGGAAGAGAGGGAGGGGATTCCCTTTTATAAGGGAGGAGAGGGGCACCATTGGAATAACTAAAAATATTATTTTATTATAAAGCCAAATTCGGTTTTTAATAGCTCCAATTTGATTTATTTCTAAGCTAATGTGGGGATGGGTCGAAATCCTATCATCCAATAGAATTTAGACAAGTTTAGGTTCCTATTTTAACCTTATCATTTATATTTAAATTTAAGTTAGATAATTTTACTTTTACTGTGTTTTCTTGTTTTCTTACACTATAAGGTCAATAAACATACTATATCAAGCCAAACGAACCCCAATTTGTTTATTATTAATATATATAACCTTATCTAAGTAATTTGGCCTAACATTAGATTTTTAGGAATAAAATAACAATTAATAATATAATATTTGTTTTAAAAACTATTTTATGTCAATTTTGACACTATTTAGTAATTGATATTTGTGAAACTCATAACAGAATGATTAGTTCGAAAAAAGTTAATTAAATAAATAATAACATGTAATATTAACCTGTAAAATTAGTGGAATTCATAAAAATTCTAAAATTACATTTATTTGGGTATTTATAACATCAATTATGTAAATATTTTATTAATAAGATAATTACTGCATCATCTTTGTGTCATAATTAAATTAAATTATTTAATTTCTAAAAATAACAAATAAATTACCATTATGTAGGAAATCTCATTATCTTTTTAATGAATATTTATAGTATAATTTATCTTTTGAATGAACCTATATTAAAAATTATTTACTTATTAAACTTTGATTTTAACTATTTTAACCCTTCTTTAAATAAATTAATAATAAATGTCCTAATCTAATCCAAGTGCGCCTAAATGGTCATATTTTATTCCTAAGGTTTTTTTGATCGAATTACACTTATCCAAAAGAATTAAGACATGTGTTAGGGTAATAATAATATCATTTTTACCCTTCATTACCCTATTTACTTCTAACCGTGGTAAAAAAATTAAAAAGTTACTATTCACCAAAAATTATTTTCATCTCATTGAACCACATTTTACTTACGGACATCAACCGTGTCCCTCAGATTTTCTAGATTCTACTCACAGAAGCGGTAAAATTATGTTTTATGAAAAATTCATTTTTTTTAACTACCACTTAGTGGTTTCACTATTCATCAAAAAATGAAAGTTTCCAGAAAAATACCAAAAATTAGGCCTAAGCTATATTTGATATTATGAATTCAAAAATGATGTCTATTTTACCAAATTCAAAACATATCAGTTTCATTAATTAATTTAAAAATTAATTCCCGTCGTCAAAACAAATAGCGTGTTCTTAAGAGATAATAACTATCAAAAGATTGACACTTCTTTATGTCTGGTTTAAATGTGAAATTACATCCAATGACCAACATTGTATTAAATTGTAAAAATATATTATAAATATACTTTTAAACAAATTAAATTATTAATTTATCACTATTAATTATTTCTATTAAAAAGGTTGTTTTTAATTAAAATTTAGTAATTTTCACTATTGATCATAAAATAAAAGTTATCCGAAAAGTACCAAAATTTCACCGTATGCTAATTTCGATATTCCGAATCCAAAAATGAAGTCCATTTTGAAAAATAAAATTTAAAAAATTTCAAAAAGTTTTTATTACTATTCATAATGTCTAGTTTTAATAATATTTTAATAGCATATCGTTGTTTAGTGAAACTCGGTATTGCGTACTACACACGCCATTGAGGAAGGTAGTGATTGCATGTAATGCAAGGAAAGTCAATGATGCGTGTTGTGAAAGCTTCTTTTGGTGTAGCGTACAACACAAGACATTAATGAAATTAAAAAAATATTTTTCATAATATCTCGGGGTGTTACATTGAATCATGCCTCTTTGATGAGGTGGTAGTCCACAATTCTAGAAATGATGATATCATATATTTAAAAATTAAAATTAATAGTGGTATGTGTTATAAAATAATTAAAGAATAATAAAGACATATTAAATATAATATATAAAATATATAAATAGTGTTTCCATTATAATTCAAAACTATGAAAGGTGGTAATGAATAAATAAACAATCATCATTCCAAGAGGCAATAGTTCTTCATACAGAAAAATTAGTGCGATCTTTAGCCATTACAAGGAAATATGTGTATGATTTAGAAAAAACAATATATTAAAAATATCACAGTATATTTAGGATATGTTTTTGTTATATAATCATGGAATAAGGATTATTTATGGTGTGAATAGTAGAAATTAAACTAAAGAGCTTGAGGAATAAAGTTACATCTTATTTTGGTAACTCATTTTGATATTCCCTAAAGGGGTTCCTTTGATGGATTTCATAAAAAATAGTGACTTATCAAATGAAGATACAGAATATGGTAGAATATTTGTTTAGTTTTTTTTAAAAAATAGGCTCATTGTGGGGTGAGGATGTGAGATAAGAGGTTCCCTTTTATAATTGAGGTTAGAGGTACTTTTTGAAAAACAGAAAATATTAAATTTATAAAAAAATTTATATTAAAATGGATCAAATATGATTTATTTTGATGATACGACGATTATTGGTCTAAAAAATCCCAGAGGATAATTTTTAGATATCATTATGTGATATTATTACACTTATATTTTGGCTTAAACACTTTGTTAATCCATTTAAAATTGACAATGAAAAAATTGATGCTTACTCTTTCAGGGTTAACATAGTTACTATAACATTTTAAAAGGATCATAAATCAGTTATAGAAAAAAATTTATATATTATACCAATAATTTTTATGAATTAAATATTTTTGGATATTTTCCATCATTAAATAAAATATTATTTGTTTTAAAATATCAATTATTTTAACATTGACACTACCCATTTGGTTGCCTTATACAAAAATACAGAAAAATGATAAATTATAACCCAGGTTTATAAATTATTTTTAACATGTAAAATGGATTAATAAAATTACTTAATTACATGAAATCACTTAAATTTTATTTTTATTAATATTTTAATATCATTTATCTTATTCTTCTATTAATTAAGTAATTACTACATCATCAATGATTAAGCATTTAATTTAATTATTTCCTTCCTAAAAATTATAAATGAAGTGCAATGATTTCAGTAAACATTTTATATTTCTATATAGTATTTATATTGCAAAATATATTTTATATTAAAAAATATTTTACAAAAATTATCTTTTTAAAAACAAAAGTGTGAAAAAATTGACTTTTCAGTGAATATAACATAAAAAATGTCATAGTCTCATCCATATTGAATAATAATGTCATAATCTATTAAAAATGATTTTTTTGTCCAAAAAACTGATTAAATGACATTATTACATATTTACGTGTAATTTTATTATAGTAATAATGTTATTTTTACACCTGATTACTAGATTTACCCTTAACCATGCTTATTAAAATATTACTAAATTCATTATTCATATGAAAATATTATAGAAAACTATATAAATAATTTGTAATAATTTATTTCAAATATAGAATTAATTTTTTAAAATTAAAAATACAAATTATTCAATAGTTATTTTAAATTTATTATATTTTACTGATTGAGAAAACATGTTTTTAATGTGAAAAAACTGATAATTTAAATATTTTAATATTTTAATATTCATATTTAATATAAAATTAATTTAAGTGAGATATATTGTATTAAATTATATATAATTAATCAAGTTATACATTAAAAAAATTAAAAATATAATGTAAAACTATAAATTATTTGGATAGAAGTTTTTTCAATTAAAATGAAATATTTCTCCACTATTCATAAAAACATGAAAATTGTTATAAAAATAAAGAAAAAATAAAAAAAATATAAATAATTATATTAAAATTTAAAAGGATAAGTTTATTTTTCCAAATATAACATATAAAAGTGTCATAAAATTTATTTTATATAGATTTTCCATTAAAAGGTGGCTAGATTTCCATTTCAAAAAAAATATTATTTTTAAGCATATTTTTTTCTTATCTTATGCCTACCAAACCTATTAGATTAATGTTAAAAGTATTATATTGAAAATATAAAATATTTTCTATTAATTAAATTTAATATAAGTAATTAATTTAATTTATTATGTCAAGTCTCATTTGGGAACATAAAAATAGTTCTGCATAAAACCAATTCCTAAATATTTAGTTAATTCATAAATTCATTTCTAATTAATTTTTAACCCATAAAATAAACCATATATTCTCATAAGTTAGTAAATATTATTCATAGCCTCTATATTGAAATAAATGTTTATTATACTAAATAATAATATTTTAATAATATATTGTTGTTTTAGTAAAACTCGTCCTTGTGTGTAACACAATACAATTCATTGTTATTTGTAGTGTAATATTAACATAGTGTTATATACAAATAAGGATAGAAAAAATTGATAAAAATTTAAAATATTATTAACTATAGGGGGGTTACATTATACCCACCTTAATTAAATTACATACTCAAAATTTAAACATGATCGTTTTATTCAATGGTTTGATATATGAAAGTAAATAATTTCTAAAAAAATTGATAGTGTAAATAGGGTTATAAACACAACAGATTGACAATAGGTAAAAATAAATGTGAATTGTTCCACAAAAATAGACAATCCAATAAGAGAATATTAGTGAAAAATTGGACATTGATTAAAAATCTATCCCCTAGCTAAGATGGTGAATGATAGAGGATGTGTTCATGGGAATGTTATGGACCACCGATCCATAAACATGTGGTGTGGAAAAAGTCATTAATATCAAAATATTATGATAGTATGACAACATATATATCTGAAGACCCATTTTCTACATTTGAGAAATATATTCACTCTCTTAAAATGTAGATACATATAATTACATCATTCATTTTTATTTAAAAAGAAAAATCATATCCTTTTCATGTTCCTTTTCCAATTACTACTTTATCACTCAACACAGGTTGCATCATGTGGTCATTTAATACATAAACCATTAAAAACTCATCCAATTATCATCTTAATCCATTTAATAAAAGTTAAATCATTCAAAAATATCCAGATCCAACACTTTTGTAAACATTTACTCATTAGTTAGTCATATTCAATTTAAATTATCCATATCAATCATCTCTATATATGATGTCATTATCCCATCATCAATAATATATTAGGTTCTATCATTCCCTCTGCATTGTTTTTTTTCAAAATTTTCTACTTTATACCAAAAAAATTTCATAGCACCATTAAACATACAATCCCAAATCCTTAACAAAAATGTACTCAATTATAACCCTAATATATTCCATAATCCTCATTACTAGTACTTCATTGATAAAGTAATCAAAAGAAAAAAATATTGATTCTAATTGTAATCACATAAATTATACCTATTAATATGTGGTTGTAGATAAATCTAGATCATAAACCATTAGCATCTTTTGTGATATATTCCTTTTTCACATGATACATTGATTTTTGTACTGTCTCGTACATTGCATACGACACATTATACCATAATTTTTTCTTTATTTCTCTTGTAATCATGAACATGGTGGATTTCTCTCCACACATAAAACACCATTCCCTCCATGAGAATAATATGGTGTTTCTATCCACAATTATCACATTTGAAAAAAATACTTCATTCCCTTCATCCCATTATACATATTTTGACCTATCATCTTCTTATTTTCGTTCATTCCTCCAACCCATATGATTTGATGAATTAATTACCCATTTTTTATCATATGAAAATATGTCCTTATATGATGAGAATTCAAGGGAGAATATTTCCCTTCGAAATATTAACCTCTAACCAAAAAATGTAAGATCCTTTTTACCTTTTGGATCATTAACATTGGTGACATTCACATTCCTTCTGCTATGGACCATTCTTAAATGAAAATATAAGATAAATTAGTTCATATCATTATTAAACATAATATATAATCCCAAGACACATAAAATAATAATTATTAATTTAATTTTTATTCCTAAATTAATAATCATAATTATTTTTTCTTTTGAGACTTTTTTACTTTAAAATCCTTCGTAATGGTTTGTAATGATGATTTTAATTATCCTATGAAAATCCACTAAGAGTGTCAACGAAGGTGAGTAATAAGTACCATTGACGTGTACCAGGTAATATAGATTCAAGAACAATTCAATTTTTATTATTTTTTACTCCTAGGTACATCTCTTCCATAACCAAGTTCACTTGTAGTATCCAGAGAGTGATATATTTCAACAAATACCCAAAAAATATCTACCTTACTAAATTACTAGGATATTATTCTATAATTATCCTCAATGTACATACTATTGTTATGTTAGATAATATAACATTTTTAAATCCATTTTCCATGATTTTATCTAAACATCCCCACATAAAAACAAAATTATGTAACCCTAGAATCTTGGATCTAGTTTATTATATTATTACCCTGGAATGAATTTCATGCAATTAGATCCAAATGGATGGACCAATTCAGTAGTCATAAAAATCTAAATTACATACATTATACCCATAATAAATTTGGATAAATAAAATACAAACATGATACCTATTAAAAAAATTAATCTGAATCGTTAAACTCATTCAAATGATACTTATTCATAAACTTAGGAAATGAAACATAATATTGGTGATCTCAAATGATTATTAAGGAAATGAAAATGGAATCAATGTTGAATAAATCGATATAAATCAACTTGGAAAGGTAAATAAGTAATAAAACATTCTATTCAAATAACCAGATAAGGGATAATTAATATAGAATAGTATAAAATAGAAACACATGCCATATAAATCAATAAACTATGAATATAATTCATGCATAAATATTTTGATAAAAAATCTCATGTATAAAGAAGAACTGACTGTAAAAGAGGGAGACACTTAATTATTTTATATCATGATTCCTACGTACTTAGAAGCTTTTAAATCAAGGTATTTCATAATATAAATTTTAATATTAGTTAAAAAAACATCTATTTTGGCCAAATATTTCATCTCATGAGACTACCGATGCATTGAGTGGATATCGATAACTTGGTCCCACCCATGTCGTAGGTGTCCAATTCATTCCTCATATCAAATTATCAATTCAAATAATAAAAAATATGCAATATAAAACATCTATATTGAATTAAGGATGCTAATTTATCAGTAATTCCTCATTTGAGACTATGTAACAACAATGTTTTTATTCTGGATGAATGAAAATAAAATTTAAAGACTATTAAAATATTTTAATGGAAAATAATCGTTAATAATTCCAAAATGTCTCATTCCACATTAACACATTTGAATAACAATCTCAGTGAAGGAATAATATTAAATGAAACATAGAATATCATCAGGATATGGATATTCATGGTATAATATTTCAATTGGAAGTATATAATCCATATAAAGGGGAATTTATGTTTAATAACAAATCGGAACAATTGAATGATAATTGAGACATAATCTTTTAAATTATTTTTACTTATGGGTGATCATCCTTTAAACTCTTGTATAATCATTTATGTGTTAATAACTTATATCATAACCTTATTAATAGTTATGATATCATATATTAACATCTTTTATAGTCATACCACTAATTTGTTGACATTATTTTGTTATTTTCCTAATTTTGAGTATTAATAGCCTATTTTATCAAGTAAGATAAAAAATGTAATTTGTTGTTCCAATTAATCAGATCAGGGATTCATTATAAATTAAAAGTAAAACATTATTTAAATATTTTTTATATTTATTATATATATTTATTTATAATAATTTAAAATTTTGGAAATCATAAATGAAATACACCGTTTCAGGAGATGGTAGGTTGTACGTTTGAATGAACGCTAAATTCATTTCTATGTCATATTAAATGAATGAAATTAAATAATATTTTTTTATATTTAAATTTTAGTACCATATTTATTTCACATATTTCACATATGATTATTAAAACCATTCATTATTTTTTATAAGTATAGTGTGATTTAATCATGTTTATTTCATAAGATGATAGTCCACATTTCCAGAAATGATGTAATTGTATTTATACAAAATGAAAAGAATAAGGTTATTTATTATCAAAAAATTAATTAATAATAAAATATGTAATAAATAACTAAATTTTAATATATAAATATTTTTTCTAACATAATTTTCAAGAATTATTTTTTTAAGAAAAAATGATCATATATCGTTTTGTGACAATTAGTTCACTGTACACATAAATTGAATGTCCATTACCCATTAGATGAAATTGCAGGTAATCATAGGAAGATAAATTAGGTTATAAAATATTAGTATATTTATGACTTTTATTTTTTATATATTCATTGAATAAGGATAGTTTAGGGGTTGGAGAATGAAAATTAAACTAAGAGCCTGAGGAATGATGTGAGCTCTTATTGGGGTAACTCCATTTGGTTTGCACAAAAGGGATTCCATTAATGATTTTCATACAATATAGAGTCTTATTTTATTAATATAGGTAATTTGGGAGTTGATTTTTTAGGGTTTTTTGAGATTGAAGGTACATAGTTGTATGATGAAGTGAAGGTGGATGAAACATTTTATAATTGTGGTGAGGGGTACATTTGGAAGCACATAAAATATTAAATTAATATAAATACATTTTATATTAAAAATGGTTGAAAAATTATTAATTTAAAAAATAAGATGATTTTTGGTTTGAATCCTCATAACCATGAATTTCTAGATCATTTTTTTGTCTCATTATTTCCCTTATCTTTTGCATTAAACCATCAGTTAAATACTTTTACTCATACCGTGACAACTTGGATTTTTACAAGTTAATGGTTAGTATAGATATTATAAAATTAAAAAGGAACCATAAATGAGTTATAGAATATATTTAAAATATTATCCAAATATTTTTACATAATTATATAATTTTATATATTTTATATCATTTAATAAAATATTATATAATTTAAAATATCAATAATTGAATTTTTACACTATTCATTATATTGTCTTATACAAATATGAAAAAAATAATATGAATTAGTTAAATGGAATAAAACAATTATTCAATGTATAATACATTAATTAAATTATTTTATATATTTGAATCTCTTAAATAATAATTTTCTTAGTATTTATATTATTATTTATTTGATTCTTCAATTAATTAAGCAATTTCTACAACATCATTATATCACCATTTAATTTGTTTTTTTTTCATTAAAATTATAAATAAATTATGATGATGTAGATAACAATTTCAAAATTATAAATACTGAAGTTATTTGAACATATCTTTAATAATACATGATAATACTGTTATTTCTCTTGGTAAAAACTGAAGTGTGACAAAATTGAATTTTATTTGAATATAGAATAATATATATCATACACTCATATAAGTGTCATAAAAATGTTAAAATTTGATTTCGTTGAATAATTTCATTGACTTAAACATTTTTAATGACATTATGAAATTTTTTAGTGTAATGTTATAATTTTTTAAATTTCATTTTTCCATTCATTACATGATTTACCCTTAATTGTGGTAATTAAAAGAGAAATAAATTTTATATTTATATTCCCATAAGTAAAAAAAATATTTACCTATTTTGGATAAAATTATTCCAAATAAGGAATTTATTTTTTACAATTCATTACACGGATATTTTAGTAATTATTTTAAAATTATTCTCATTGATAGAATGATAAAAATGTTTTTAAAGTGAAAACTTAAAAAATATTTCAATGTTTTTAAATTAATATTCAATGTAAAAAAATAAAATGACATAAATAGTATTAAAAGATATAAAATGAATATAATTATAATTTAAAATTTATTAAAATATATTTTAACATAGTAAATTATTTTGAAGATAAATTTGTTTTTAACCAATATGAAATGTTTTATCAGTATTCATCAAATCCAAAAAATATCAAAAAAATATACAAAAATTCAACTATAGGATATTTTTTATTCCTATTTAAAATATAAATATTATTCTATTCAAATATAATAAATTAAATCTTCAATATTTTTATTTCAATGATGTTCTACATTAAAAAATGAAAAAATGGCTATTTAGAAAAATTGTAATTTTTAAGCATAAAACTATAATAATTATTATCTTCTTCCGATCCAATCTATTGGAATAATTTAAAAAATAATTTATTGAATATAATATATATATATTCCATTGATAAAAATTGCTATTTTAATTTAATTTAATTTATTAAAAAACTATTTTTGGATTATATTGACATTTCTTTATAGAAACATTTACTCTATATTTAGTAAGTTCCCAAATTCATTTTAAACTAATTTATAACCAATAAATTAAACAATATATTTTGATAAAAATATATTACTATTTATAATGACCAACATAATGACTATTCTATGTTGTATTAAATAATTATTTTTTTGTAATATTTTTTTTACTAAAACTCGTCCTTGCATATAACGCAAGCCAACTCTTTGTTGTGTGTAGTGTAAGGAAAAAATAGAGTTGCATTGACATAATTATATAAAAAAACTAAATTTATTTAGAAAAGAAAATATTATAATTTATTGGGGTGTTGAAGATTTAATATAATGATATTATTTGTTATCATGATACATTATGTTTTATTTATTTTTATTCTTTTATGTATCTTATCATTTAAAAGACACCAATGTGTTATGGATTTCATAAAACAGTCACATCTTTTATCGAGTGTGTTTATGTTTTCTCTTATGAAGATGAAATATTATCACTAATATATAAATAAACTAATGAATATTCTTATCCTATTATAATTTTATAAAAATAAATTCATTCATTTCATTATACATAATTTCTGTAATCAAAAATCCCAAATACATTGTTAATGAAAAATATACATTTTTATATCTCTAGTAACAAAATTTTATTCTTCCATATCAATGATTAAAAATTGAAATTAAATAAATGTTTTCTTAATATCCAATTAATTATTAAATAAATTCTAGACCCTATATTATGTTTAACAAAACACATTAAAAATTCATCTTCTTGTTTCCTAAAGGGCGTGATGCTGAATTTTTATTAAAAATGTAAATGGAATATTTATTTTAACTTGTATTACATGAATTTTATTTTAATAAATTATAACCACTCAATGTATTAAATAACCCATTATAGGTTTCAATTTTTATTTTAAAAGATAATTAATTACATATTTTCTTATTAACATTAGTTTTAATAAAGCTTATTTTTAATGTTTAAGGTTTATTTTCCTCAATAAAATTTCAACGTGATCTTTCTAAATAATTTTAAATATTTTATAAAATTATTTGACATTAAAATACATTTATTGTGGATATAATATAAGGATACAATTATTATTAATTCTTTGAATTAAGAATTATTGTGATTACAAGATATTTATAAAACATATTTCTCTTTAATGAGTTATACAATGATAAAATTGTTATGATAACCTCTTATTTTCCATATGTTACGATATGTTGAAATTATGTAAGGACTATGAATTTCGTTTTCATATTCATTTTTTATTATATGATGAAATGATTATGAATACATTTTCTAATGAGTTTTTATGTTAAGGATGTTTTATCATCTTATGTAAGATTTATTTATGGTTTTTATTATTGGACTTGGGGACTAATATATCCCTCCAATGAATTATAAAAATAACAATATATCATTAGTAAAAAAATGATAGTAATGGTTATTTCAAGCATTTTGTAACGTGAGATTTTCCTTGTTGGTAGTCTTGGGAGTTAACCATTACTAGTATGACTGTTTGTGTAGTGAACCCATTCCACTACGATCATTTTAAAAAAGATACTACAAAAGGAATGTTTCTCTATGCAGATGCATGTGGAACAAATCTATTCCCATGTGATTATTTATAAGGACCATGTATTTTTATATAGTAAAATCAAAACATTTCAGATCAATACTATATACATTTGATAGAATCACACATAGGTAACATAACATAACATTATTGTTGGAGGCAAGATAACATATATTTTTATTTCATGAGTAATCTTCTACATCTACAATAATGATCATCAAAAATATAATTATTCATAGAAATTCCCAAATTAGAACAATTATTCATATTATTGATATTGTAACTATAATAAAGGGTAATATCATATTCTGAATAAGTGTATAATAGTGATATATCAAATTCCAGATAAACATAAAATGATTAGAGCGTTAGAATATCATTTTACAACCATACACTTCACATAATATATCATAAACATCAGTCATGGTATATATCATGGCATCCCATAAGACATTAATCATAAAATTATAAGAGAACATGTGCCATGAGAGCATAACATTGTCCTGAGACATGGAATTTTGGTATAAAAAAAATAATAGAAACTATTTTCCAAAATAAAAATCGATTATTTCCAAAACTATTATAGTGGAATGGATTCATCACCCAAACCTTCAATGTAGTGACGGTTCACCCTCAATCTATCAAAGTTGATTATGCGGCTTACTAAGTTGGTTTTACTCAACATTTTTTCCTATTTATCTAATAAAATATCAATCATTTCCAAATTCATTATATGTAGTTATTGGTTGTCACCCATGAAATAATTAAAATCATATGTATATTTTCCAGAAGATCATATACCATTAATCATGTTAGATATCATGAAAAGAATATTTTTTAATAGTTTTTCATATAGGAATCTGTCATAAAGAATATAACTTCATCACTAAGTCATCATTTCATCATATAATAACCCATATAAAAATAAGTGGGTTTCATAAGTACATTATCCTGATCTATCCCATAAAATATAAATGGGTTTCATAATAATCATTTCACAATAACCATATTCTATATAGACATAGAATAATAATGGTTTCCTAGGATCATATCCCACGTAAAGCATAAGTAATATCATAGAAGTTCATATTAAATATAAAATTATTTTGAAATATTTCCTGGATTATTTTTTCAGGAAAATATGATTCCCACTTTGAAAAATACATTTTAAAACATAAAAAATCACCAAAATCCTTGCCTTTGAAATTATATTTTTCAAGAAGAAAAGTTCAAAAAAACGATGCAGGTATTTTTATTTTAAAATATACACTTAGAAATATAATGGATGTAATAAAATCATTTAAAAAATTATTGACTATAATAAACAATCCATTTGGGAAATCAAAAAAATATTATAATAAAATTTCGAAATCCTTTTCATCGATAATAAACCATGAATAATATAAAGTCATATTTATTGATGTATGTTGTTATTGATAGAGGAAAATACTATCCATTTTTACATGTTGAAAAAATATTCTACTTACAATTTTGGTCAAAACTAACCAATCATTATTTGGAAAATGAAAAAAAATATTCCATTCAAAATATATAAAAGAATGTGTATAATTTCCATTAAAAATAATTTGTAACATTTTAAGAACATTTTATGAAATATTTTCATAAAAATGGTTTTTGAAGAATAATTTGTTCTCTACTGAAGTGATTAATAATGATTAATTTTCGTAAACGCATTATTTTGAACTCCTGAGTACATAAAAAGTGGAATATTATATAAATTTTTATATCATCACTAAAATGGAAGTAAAAATTATATTTTTTATTTAGATATGGATCATAAGATATCATTATTTTATGAATAAGTATAAAAAATCCCTATAAAAATGATATTGGATCATAAAAATAATACCACTTTGTAAATATTGAATCATAATCCCCACGAAATAATAACAAAAAATTTTAAATAAAATATATTTGGAATAAATAATTTAATGATTTTACTTACCAATGGGGTTTTATATACACAAAATTAAAGATGATTATGGTATAACATAATATATTTCTGAATTAATAAAAATTGATATAGAAATACCTTACCACTTTGGTATCTTTTGAATAATAAAACCACATAAATAGTTATCCTCGATTGTCTATATAAATAAAAATACTATTTATGATAATAATTATAATGAAAATTCATGTGATTTTCATACACGACATATAAATATCAATTAGTGAATATGTAATGTATCTCAATGTCTAAAAAAGTGAGAAGAAAACTCTTTATTTTATGTCTCAACGTCGGTTATACACATTTAAAACACTTTTATAAAATATAGTTTTATTATTAATATATTAAATAACATATATTTTAAATAAAATATCATTTATTTTTTATTAATTATCAATTATTAACATTTCAATAATTAATCCTTGTTAAAATTGCATTTTATGTAATATCTATATCATTTTTCACATATATTTTGGTTTTATTTTTTCTAAATAAATACGTTGATCAATGTTCCATAATCTCCAAGACTATTACAATGATATAAATTTCATATATATTCATTTTATATGTTTTTATAGTAATCCATTTAATTTTGAGTTAAAAAAATAAAATACGCAATTCATAAAGAAGGTAGACCATACGTTTGCAAGAAAGTTATTTCCATTTTATCGAAGGATGAAATTAATTAATTGTAAATTATATATTGAAATTATAGAATTATATTATAATAATAAACAAACATCACATATATAATTTATATTTACACTAATTTCAATCAATTAAATGTGTTACTGAAAAATTAATCACATCATTTCATAAAGCGGTAGCTCACCAAATGCACAAGTGATGCTATTGTATCATCCACAAAATGGAAATTAAGAGGATATATATTTTATCATAATTAAAAAAAATTAATTATGTCAAAAATATATTATATATTAAAGTTTTATATCCATTATACCTTCCATATAAAATTAAAATGAAAAACACTTAAACACTGTTCACAAGGGGACAATCCTCCTAACAGATGAGCAACATTATTATTTTCCAAAAGGTTGACATGTTAGAAGGTGTATTTGGTATTATAATCTCATAATTTTTATTAAATATTCAATATAATATATAAATGAAGAGTCCATCATTATATATATCATTTATATGTGGTTATGGAATAATGAATTACATCAGTTTGTGTGGATGTAGTCAGTCATGTAGACGAATGATGATTTTGTATCTCATTTAATGTATTTGGTGAATGATTTTGGTTGACCCATAAAAACAATAACAT
The DNA here is from genome assembly GCA_963277665.1 of Viscum album. Taxonomy (NCBI): domain Eukaryota; kingdom Viridiplantae; phylum Streptophyta; class Magnoliopsida; order Santalales; family Viscaceae; genus Viscum; species Viscum album. The sequence continues at coordinate 1,975,885,384 of OY728122.1, forward strand.
ATTAATTTTTATATGTTATAAATAATATTCTATTAGAATATTATAAAACTAATTAATGTAGTTGGAGAAATAAATAAAATACAATTCTCGGTTTGGGATGTTACATCTTCTTCAGGCAACCTCTTTTTTGATTCACCGAATAACATCATATGTTGTATTTTTTTACCAAAATAAGAATAATAGTATCATATTATTAAATTCATGTAATATTTTTTTCGAGTAATATATTCCCCAATTGGTTTTTGATGTGTGATGTTGGCAGATAAGTGGTGGCCTTATATTGGTCAGGAGAGTGTCACATTGGTAATATTTTAAAAGAAAAAGGTGTTACCATGTTATTAACATGAAACCAATCTCAGAAATGTTCTATTATTGAATCTTATATTATATAAGGTCTAAATATTTCTATCCAATGGTTATTTAATGTGTTTTTTTATAGAGTGTTGGTGGAATTTTGTATGTGATGTGAGTGGAAAACAAGCATTGTTTGAAAAGATAAAGGTGTACCCATGTTTTTCACATGAATCAAGGATACAAAATGATCCATCAGTGATACATATATCTTATAAAATCTAAGGAGTTCCATACAATAGGGTTTTAGACTATTTTATAAGTCATTTTACCCTTTTTCATTCTAGTTTAAGACCCTTGTAAACCTATTTTAAATATAACCATGATAATTAATTTTTTACTCATTTTACAATTTATAATGGTAAAAAGTTATATTTAAAATATTATAAAACAAAATTTACACTAATTAAAAATATTAAATTCAATTTTCCAATACACATTCGTAAAATCGAAAAAAAATTATTTAATATTTATCTTATAGACAGCAAGATAATGTAGTTTCCCAAAATGAAATTTTTCTAAAGTATATAATAATTTAAATAAAAATTTATTATAATATGGATTAAAATGTAAAAAATTTGATAAAATGAGATATATTATAACTTATTTTAATTTTAAAAACAATTAAATATAATGTTAATATTTTAAATTTATTGTCTGGAAAAAAATATAACCCTGTATTTTTACCGATTATAAAAACAATTACCTACTCTCATAATTATAAGAATTTTATCGAAGAAATTTTTGAGAACAATATTTCAAGAAATAATTTAATATTTAAAAAATATTTATAAAAGATCAAACAAATGTTTATAGAATCATTGTGAAAAATATTTTATAACATATTTTTTTGTAAGCCAATGTCCTTAGAATTAAATTTGATTTTTTTTATTTTCTAGAAAACACATTACATGAATTTAATAAATTTAATTTAATATAAAATGTATACATTTAATTAAAATCATTCTCTAAAAGTTATTTGATTAATTAATTAATGTAAAACGTGTTTTTTGTGGAGGAAAAATCATTTCATAAAAATATTTACCTTGTTTTCTAGAGGATTTATTTTTAATTTATAATTTATTTTTCACTAATTAATTTATTATAAATTCATGTGATGAAGATATATTTTAATAATTTATTTAATAATATTCATACCCAACATTATAATAGCTAGGTGAGAACTATCTTATTTAAAAAAAATATTATAATTGTATATATAATTTCATTTAAACATGGTGTTGTGTATAATTCAAGGTACATTAATCCTGGTATTGTGGATGATTCATATACACATCAAGTATGTGTTATATTAACCAAAAACATTTCTATTATCCCATATGATATTATAGTTAGAGATGGAGGGGAATCAATCCCCTCAATGATATAATCCTGAGAAGGATGTTGTGAAGAAATCTAAAAATAATAAAGTGTAGATGGAAAATATGTTCCAACCAATGGATACTATTATTAAAAGGTGTTAACAACCTGGACATCTATAAAAAAGAATTAATTTTTTTACCAGAACTAAAAAATAATATAATAAATTCTTATAATCTACCAGTTATGAATGAAAATAATGCAGAAAATCTCTTGTTGTTGAAACTGCATTGAATGCCACAAAATGAGAACGACCATGGATAATTCATAGTGGGTGTTCTTGCCATATTATTGGAAACATAGTGTTGTATAAGAATTTAAAAGATCTTAAGGATAGAATAATGACATTTTTAAATGATTAATCCATGGAAATTAATGGTTTTGTGTCATCCATCATTGGAAAAGAGAAGATGGAATCCAAGAAAAAATTTTATGTCGATGGGGTGAAATATAATTTATGGAGTGTTTCATAATTATTTTATGAGGGTAAAAATATTATATTTAATAAATATATAATTGATGAAAAAATTGATGATGATGGAAAAATTTTTACCAGAGGACAACATACAAAAGACTATATATTAAAGATTCGTGAAATAAAAAATTATTGTAACATGAGTACAATGGAAAAGAATGAATTTTGGAATAAAAGGTTGTGACAAATGTGTCTGGGAAGCATTAGAAAGTCATCCAAAAGATATTTTGTTCAAGAGATTTCTAATTTTCTATGGGTAATAGATTGGTGTTGTACTTTTTTTTGAAAGGAAATATTAAAATCTCAGGGCAAAGAATTATATTATTTGTTCCAAAAAATTCCTATGGATGACTCAATCTGCAATTTGTTAGACAATGAGAAAAAATTAAAAAAATGAATATATTGACATCAATACTTTCATTTATTATTTTACTCACATTACATATTTTATGTATATGAATCAAAAATTTGATACCTTGAAGATGTTTATGTTTATCAAAAGAAATGCTCAAAAAGAATATGATTATTCAATCATGATGTTGAGAACAGACAAGGTTGGTGAATATAGAAGTGAATTGTTTGAAGACTATCTTGAGAATCATGGAAATAAGCATTAGTATAGTTCTCCATATACTCACAATCAAAATGGGGATGCTGAAATAATTAATGGTTGTTTGGTGAAAATGGTAAGAACCAAGTAACATGAAAATGGCCTTTCTCAGTAATTTTTTAGGCAAAATAGGAGTACTATTGTTTATATTCAAAACTATTCTTTTTACGTGACTTTATCAGGTTTGAATCTATTTGAATTTTATATAGAAAATCTACAAGTTTTAAATAGTTAACTGGTTTCAGGAGACCCTACACTATAAAGATGAAATTTTGAGACAATGGAAATTATGAGCAGAATGATTAACATTGAATCTTTCATGGATATCGTCTAGAAGGAAGAGGATATAGTTTATACAACAAAGAAATAATAAAATTATTGATTCAGTTGCTATTAAAATAATTGAAAGATCTGATGAGGAGAAATGTGCTCAGGAAGACAAGGAATCTGAGAAAGTGGAAGAATAAAATTCTTATAAGGATACAAACTACTGTAATCCCTCTCATGAAGAATAATTAGACTCAGCTATTGTAAGTGATAATGATGATTCTAAAAAAGAACTCATCCCTTACTGAGGAAGCCAACTGATGCTATGAATATAATTTTTCAGTAACATTAGAATGTTTAAACAATGATAAAAACAAATGCAATTAATCATACATATCTATATTCAAAAGTAGAGCAACATTATGTGAATGAATCCCTTGAGAATCCAGAATGGGTTCATTCCCTGAATAAACAAAATTAGATCCTATTGAAATTAAAAATACATTGGATCTTATACCTAGGGTTGAAAATAAAAACATCATTGGCACAAAATCAGTTTTCTAGAACACCTTAAATGCAGATTGTGATGTTATAAGAGACAAAGCAATATTGGTTTGAAAAGGGTCTTCATAAATTAAAGAAATTTATCTAGATGAATCCATTTATACATTGGAATGATTTTAAATAATTATAATCCTTCTTGAAATTGCTTCACAATGTGGCTATAAGATCATTAAAATGGATGTTAAATCTGCATTCCATAATGGTGATCTGGAAGTAGAGGTTTATCCTGAACCACCATGTGGATTGGCTATTGGGAAATATGAGAGTTATGTGTGCATATTAATGAAATACTTGTATGTGATAAAACAATAGCCGAGGGAATGGTATTCCAAATAGGGTTTTTTTATAAGGAAGATGAAATTCATGAATTTAATAGTGGATAGAAATATCTATATTAGAGAAAGTAGAGAGTATTATCTCATTTTTATTGATTATGATGATGATATTATAATTTATAAGAACTATTAATGAAGATGTGAAAAATTTTATGATGATATAGATAATATTTTTTATATGTCCATTTTGGGGTTAATAAAATATTATCTAGGGTTACTAATCTTAAAAAAATGTATTTATACATTTTTCTATCCGATGAAAAGTATGCTATAGAACATCTCAAAAGGTTCGACTAGGAAAACTCAAATAAATTCCATATCTATTTTGGTGGGAATAAAATTGATTAATGATGGAGAAGGAAAATATGTTAATTATAATGAGTATGAAAAGTTGATTAGAAATCTATTTTATTACACTACCTGAAAACTAGACATTGTTTATATTGTTATCTTATGATAAAGATTTCAGATTTCTCTAAAGGGATCACATATTATTGTCTGAAAAAAGTAATTAGATACATAAAAGGCATAACATATTTCTGAATCATGTGATGTAGCTCAAATAGTATTTATTTTCGGTTTATTTAGATTTAGATTGGGATGGAAATGATGATTATAGAAGTTGCACATCTGGTGGAGTATTGTTTATTTGAATGTATTGAGGTAGTTGCCATTAAATAAAGTTGAATTCAGTATCAATCATTATGGATGATGCTGAGTATATTTTTTCCACTGAAGACAATAGTTTACCCTTGTGGATGAAAATCCAATTAGAATATTCACTTGTTGATGTGATGTTACACTTTCTCTTGGGTTTTGATAATCAAGACACAACCAATATCAACAAGAATTCCATATAATAGTATCATTCAAAATAAATTAATATCCATTATGATCTCATCAAAGATCATGTGGAAAATAATTAATTGAATATGGAATATTTTTTGACATTGGAAAAAATTGATGACATATTCACAAAACCATTACTGAAGGAATCATTTTCAAAATTGATGTTAAAGATGAATGTTTAGGCTCTTTCTAATCAAGGTTGAGGTATGTGTTTTTGTCCACTTTATCATCTTACCTTTGGATTGAATTGTCCTGGGTAATAATTGCATAGTTTCATAAATATATTTCATAAAATAGATAGTTGTGGGTATGTGATGAAATCAGAATTATTTTGTGAGTGAAGTATTTGAATTGTTTGTTGGAGTGGTTATAGGAAAGAAATTGTTTTTTATTCCAGGGAGGTTGAATAAAAGATGAAGTAGAATGAAGAATTTGTTGGAATAATCACTACTTTTGGATAGCATGGTTTTTATATTAATGATTATTGTTTACATCAATAAGTTAGCTCATGTAGGTTTAGAATTACTGATATGTAATGCATTTATTGAGGATAGAATGTTTAGTGATTTGTGAAATTTCATTGACCAAAAATCTAATGGGGGATATTTTTCAAACCAAGTTGACAATGAAGGAGTTTTTTGTTGTCTTGTTATTTTATTGTATGTTATGAATAAATGAAATCCCTCATTTTTATTGGAAAAATAGTATAGAGGGTTGTTTTGAAAATAATTGTACACATAGTGAAATTCCCTCATAAGGAGAAGAATTATTTCTGATAAGACTCATATTGGGTCTCATTGAATGCTGAAAAATATTATTGGAAGTTAATGGTCATAAAATTAACTCTAAATATGATGAAAAAAACTGTTTGTTTTGCTGGAGAATTGATGTTTTTGTGACTATTATGTTTCAATTCTGATGATGCTTTTCAAATTTGAATTTCCCATAAATCTTAATTTGAATGGAGAACTTCTGATGAAGTCTTAATGGAAGAATGAGAGAGTGAAAGAGATTCTTCCAATCCAAAAAGAATCGTATCCATAGTTTTCATATCAAGGTGGAAAAGGAAAAGAAGTTACGCTATTGAAAAGTGGTTCTACTAATGTCTAATACCGATGATGAGTGGTGATAATGGAATGTAGTGATAATGTAAAGTTCTTCCAGTTCAGATTAAAATGTGGTATTGATTTAAAAGGTGATACCAACTAAAAAAATGTGATTTTTTAAAATGTGTTGCTGTTTTAAAACATGGTGTTGCTATAAAAGATGGTGTTGTTTCAAATAAAGGTTTTGCATTAAAAAGAGGTGTTGTTTTAAAAAAAAATTGTATCTATTGAAAAGGTTGTACATGTAGAAATGGTGGGGCCGATTGAAAAGGTGATGTAGAATGAAAAGGTAGGGCTGATTGAAGATGTTTTGATGATAGAAGATTGTTTAACAGTGCTTGTTGGTTTTCTATAATAATCATACCAAGAAAATATCTTATTAATGAAAACCGTATGTAAGCAAATCATATCTCAATTGATCATAACCTGAATGATCTTACCCACAAAAGATCATATTCTAGAAATTCATATATAGACCAATCGTTTTCATAATGATCATACCCTAGATTATCATATCCATACCAATTGTATCCAAAAAATATTATACCCGTGTTTGAAATAATAGGACGATGTTGGAATGAATGGAATGTTACGATACATGAAAATCGTATTCTGGAAAAGATAAAATTTTCCTCAAATGAATTTCTAGTCGTGAAGTAATTCATGATCCAAGAACATGTTTTTAAAAGATGTGAGGTTTTTAATTGAGTCAAGAGAAGAAGGAATAAGGATGATAAATAATGTAGTCATCCATTTCAATAGGGATTAATTACATTGTTTGGATGAGTTGTGTAAAGAGAAGATATTTCTTATTGATATGTGGAGGGGGAATAACTTTCAAATACTTGATTTTGATTGAAATTGGTTATGAGATTCATATTCATCATTCACATTGAGATAATAAAACACAGAGACCTGAAACATGTATTTCTCTTCAATTTTAATCATTCTGACATTTGAAACGGTTGTCTAGAGAAGGAGCATTATGATTGATGGTGTTTTATGATGAATAGAGAGGAGTTGACAAAGTAAAAATGAATTCTAAGATTTCAAGGGAAATTAGATTTTGGAAGAATATAGGTGAGATGAAAAGTATTTTGGTATTCATGCCTAAACCAATTTTAGTCCACCTAGAAATGGAAGAATGTACATTACACATGACATATGATGGGGTATTGTTCATTGTAGATGATATATAAGCTCGGGGTTATCATTGAGTCAAAGTGATATTGTTTTGTTATAGTTAATACATTTCTATGGGGAAGAAGACAAGATTGTAAAGTTGTATTCATTTGATCACCATATTGTGGATTCATTGTACTCAGTGGATCACCATATTCATCTTGTTAATTGTACTCATATTATTTTTTATTTGGTTGAATTAATTGGAATTGGATTTTCCATACTGGGTATTTCTCTATTGATGATTTCCAAACTAAGGATGTATGGTACTGAGTTTTATCATATTCTGGGATTTCTATGGTGCTGATTAATTTGTATTAAATTATATTAGTAAAATAATCATTGAAGAATTGTATTGGAAAAATTGTACATGGGGAATTAGACCGTAGAAAATCAGAAATCATTTTACATAATTAATTCTAAGTGGTTATTACCTTTCATCTAGGTAAGGAAGTGGTGAATTAAATTTCAATTGAATAAAATTGTTTGAGTTGAAAATAATCATAGGTAACAATAGATGTTACATATCAATTGTATTACACTATTTCTGTTAAGAGGGATCACACACAATAATCAGATTATTTCATAGTTCCACACAATGGAAAGGTTATATCCTTTCTCATTATAATCCAAGGACTGTTTTCAAGTTGATTGTATTGTATTGGATCATTTCCAAATGATGTGTGGATTGAATTGTTTTCTATAGAGAATTGAATATTTAGGATGATGTGATGGTTTTTTCAATTGAAATGATATATAAATGAAAATGTTTATAGCTAATTTACCCATCCCCCTTTCCGTGATGCAATACTATAACTGGGAATATTCATGTTATTCTATCATGCAGACAATAATTTAAAACATTCCAATGTGGAAAGGGTTTTGTAATAAAATATCAACTTTTATCAGAATTATTTTTCATTATGGATATAAAAATGATATCTTATGATATATCTCCCATTAAAAAGTTAATTTTATATTAATCAAGTTATTTCCTGAAAATAAATTCTGTCATTTAATTTTTATCATGTTATGTACTCAAGAGTCCAAAAGATTATTATTAAGAAAATTCTGAATTTTTCCCTCCTTGTTGAAATATCATTGTTTGTCTATTTATATTTTTTCTATAAAGGATCTATTGATATTTTTTACTAATATCTTATAATTGACTAAATGTAATTTAATAATTATTTTATTTTTTACAATATATCTTAAAAAGAATCTTCTTTTTTTCTCAGTGTTGTTATTTTTATTTTTACTGAAAATGATAAAAAAATATTATTTATAACTTGTATGATGTGAATGTTATTTTATTATATATTTAAAAATAATTGTTTTTAATCTTCTCTTGTAATATTAAATTTTTATTATCAATGAAAACTATTTTCAAAATAATCTGTGATATTTTGGATTTAAAAATGTTATTTTCCAAATGAATTGGTTGTTTTTCTCCAGAATGTTCGACGTCATCTTCCAGAACCTATTTCTATATGAGATGTAAATAATTGTTGAATCATATTCAATACAAGATATATAATCCAAGGATACCAATATTATAATTTCTAAAAAAAGATTTATTTTTTGGAGAAAATAATTTTATGAAACTTATTTCCCTTACACATGTCATAAAAATATTAAATTATTTTTAAACCAGATTTTCTCATGGTCTATACTATGATGAAATAATTAAATAATTATGAAACTGGTTCCCTTTACATATGTTTTATTATGATTAAATTTTTATTGAACCCATTTATTTACATGGGTTGTGATATTATAAATTTATATATTCATGTGGAACACATTAAAATATTTTCATTATATGATGAACTAGATCTATATATCTCTTCATTTCATTAGGAAAATATTTATATATCATGTGATAAACATGATTATAATAGATAGTAAACCTACATAAGTATAGGAATTTTTCCACTATGATTGTTTTTGGAGTGAACCTTGACTACCTAGATGGTTTGGAGAGTAAACCCATTCCCTAATGATTGTTTTCCCAATGATCTATAAAATCTAAGGAAATTATATTCTATGATTATTTGTTTTCCAAAAATATATTCAAATTTTATGCTCTCATAGATTAAGTTATTTGATTCCATAATGATTCATGGATTATGAACTATAATAATATGTTCCATAACATTTGTTTTTGGTCTACAATAAGTGAAGTTTGTTTTTCAAATTTTATTCTGATGTTCTTATAAAATTATGTTAATGTTAAATTGATATCTCCCATGTTTACCCCTTACTAATCATTTGAAGAAAACCATTTTATGATTCAATTATCCATGAAAGGATGAATTATATTATTTAGGATACAACTAAGGGAATGAATTTTTTGAAGAACATAGATGGGGAAAATATAGTTCACCTTTGAACCCATTGATTATATACACACGAATTCCTTGGCATTGGAAATATAATTTTCTTGAATGGGTCATTATGAAATACGATTAATTTTTTTCTATTTAGATACAATAATTTTTGAATTTAATGTGTTTCTATACGTATTATTTAAATAATTAACTTACAAAAAAACTATGCACAAAGATATATACTCTACAATAACACTCCTCATGTTATTCAACTATAAATAGTCCTTTAGAAAATTATGCATATTCATACATCTAGGATGAATAGAGAATTATGGAATATGATCCTTATCCAATAGCTCCTAAAAATATATAAAATATGAATATATTAAGTAGTTCTCAATACATATAATTCAATCGTAACAAATATTAAACTCATAGATATTTCTATCATTGTTATCAATTTACATGTCTTTCTTCAATGCCACATTATTCCTCACTTGTATAGATAGTTGACAAATCATTTTAATTTTTTTTACTTCTACAATTCGATAATTTTTTTCAAGATATATCCATCACAAATCATGAAATAAAGAATCCTTTGAGATCCTCATCATAGATAATCTTGTATTATCAATTTTCCTCAATTTATTGGTCACCATGTTTACTTTCCTATGATGAAAATATATAGGGTCATCATAAAAATTAATCAAATCCCACAATATTTTCTAGAAAACATTGATCTCTTTTTTGGTTGAAACACATTATGAAATTTAATACTCCATATATATATCACACATTTCATAATATATATGATTCCTCTATATCAAACCATAAACATTTAATTTTGTTAATATAGATAAATGAGGGAAATCCACCCAAAAAAAGGGACTATTAAGGTCAGGAATCATTAAGAATGAGGGAATCCTACCGATCTAAATCCATCCCTTCAACAAGGGATTATAGAGTGACCAGAAAGATATTTCTAAATGATTTTGGATTCTATCTCTATATCCGAAAAAATTAACCGATTATAATGTTGTAAACCTGTTACTTCCCTCGACTCATTTTATAGGGAATCTACAGTACAAATGTGGGCTGAAAATGTGAGTATCGCACTACCCATGTTATCTCGAATAACCTCACCAACCCACATAGTTCCCATACAACATGAGGTGTTATAATTTAGTTTGAGGCCTCGATAGTGATGATGTTGTTAGGCCCAATTCCCTTGGAGGCCATGCCGAATGTATGGATGTTGAGGCCCATCACTCTTGATTATACTGAGAGATGAGGAATCATTCTATGAGTAGGATAGCTAAGATAGGTCCATCAAATTTTTTTTAATCCAATACATGAGTTCCAATTAAGATCATGGGGTTCCCTCACACTGACTTCTATTCCACACCTTCCAGCTACACCAGGTTCCCATACAACAATTTAGAGATCACCTCTTGTATTCACATAAATTCAATTTCACACTATGGAACCACATGGACAAGAAATATCTACTTGAGGATAATTAGTATGGGAATTTAGTGGTCTTTTTAAAGGTGATATAGACAACCCAATCCTAGTCACAATAAAAAAATTGGTCTAAGAACTTCTCATAAGGAGTAGAACAACATATAAAGTGTGACACCATTATAATGAAAATAAATTTTTGATGTTATCATTAGTAGAAGTAACACTATCTTGTATACAATAAACTGGGATGTTCAACATGGTAGGGACCACATTACAGTAAGGGTAGTTTCTCAATTAGACTACTCAGTTGGAGGAGAGTGAAGCCGACGAAGGTCGTTCCCCAAAAAAATACTAATTGAAATCCAGAAAAAAAAAATTCATTTATCATCATCTCTAATAGGTTAAATATGATCATGGAGGCTATTTTTTATTTAATAGGTAAACATGAGGAAAATCTAGGTATTTTTTTACATTTTTAAAGGTCATATCTGGGGATAGCTTCCTAGAGAGAACCATGAAAACTCCAGCCCGGTTTTGATGCTAAATAATTATGTCACCCCTTTCAACTATCCATTGGTTGTATATCTGAAAGAAATTTTGATGTGGTTTTATGGATATCTATAGGTTAATTATTTCTTTTGTTAGAAAAAATATTTTTTTTTAAATGTTTTGTCATGAGTATTTCTCATAATGAGCGGACCTTAAGAAAATCCCACAGTAATTTGTCATGTAGGCCCAACACCACACAAGATGGATATTTAAAATTATTTCCTCCCTCTATGGTAGGCCATGACATCCCTGACCACTATTTCCATTGATTCATTCCAAATTAAAATGAATCCCATATTAATGAAACCGTGTTTTTTCAATCCTCCAGATGATTAGAATAAGATCCTTTAGAGAGGAGAGATTGTGAATTGTAATTGAAATTATGACACTACTTTCCTGAACCCTGTGGGCATTGTGAGAATAAAATGATTCTTCTTAATATTTAAACCTCCTATGATCCATTCAAATAAATTATTGGAAGTGTAGCCTTCAAACTCTGGAAAAGGATATTAGGGCCCCAGATATTCCATTAGGATTCTCTTTTTATGAACGCCCAAATTGATCTCTTCTTATTGATAGCTCATTTTTTTAACACCTAGTGGATAGTTATGTACTTATCTTATCATTATTTACTTAATGACCACTCTTTTACAAAACTCTGCAATATTTTCATTAATGCCACAAGTGGACCTCTTTCTATTGTTAAAAAAAATAATGGTATCATCTATATACATTAGGTTTGTATCTCTACTAAAATTCTACTTGCACCAAAAAATGAGGAACCCTGAAATCATAATGTATTATTTTTGTTTTTTTACTGAGGTAATCCTACATCATAATTAACAATCTAAGAGAAAGAGTATCACCTTACCTATTATCTCAGGAAGATTTAGAGAAGCCAAAATATTTTCCCATATAGGAAACACTGATCCAAGTGGAGATGTAGGTCCATTATTAAAGGTATGACTACATGAGGAGAACCCAATGAATTAGAGGACCCTAAAAATAATTTTTAACTCATTTATATTATTGGAATTTTCCATGCATAAATTCATGACCACATTGAAACTATTTTATTCAGGTTAATATCTCTTAAAGTATCTTTTTCCAAGACGATCGCCTACTATATCGATATTCCTTGAATAAAATAGTTATTTTCATCATAAAACCATGATCAAAGTTGCATCAAAACTCTTCAAATGATGCATCTTGCAAGGAACTTAAAAGAGATGTTACCCATGATAATTGGCATGTATTGTTTAATTGAATTAAGATCCTTGACCTTAGGTAAAATAATTATATTTTTTAACATAATAAATGCATGGTTGGTAACCTACTCGGTGGAAGTCTTGAATAACATCAAAATGTTACTTCATAAGCATGCCCTAAGAGGCCCCAAATATTGATCCTAGGAAACCAACACTGGTAGGAGAACTGTCTAGGGTGGGGACATTCACTAAATAGTAAATTACTTATTCATTTGGAACATATTCAAAATGATAGTAGTCATCAGCTAAGACCACGTGAGGAAAAAATTCAAAAATATCAAACAATCCTCGAGGATAGGGTCATTTAATATGAGGGTCCAATCCATACAGGGGAGTACTGAGGTTAGAATTCACCAATGCCCCATCCATATCAAGATTTAATGAAAATGTTACATCCTGCAACTAGATTTCCAAACTAAAGTGATGGTACAGATCTTGAACACATGCATGAATGAATGAAATTTTCTTTCCACCTTCTGAGATCCACCTGAACATGGATTACTCTGGTAGTAGGCATTATTGTTCACAAATATTATCATCATGGTAGTTATTTTTTATGATATTTTCATTTAACGAATCCTCATGCCATTTGGACTTGAGTTTAAACTCCAAACATTCCACTTCTCGAGAGATAAATGAAAGTGCAAGGAATGGGTAGGGATCCATCTTATTCAATGCATGGTGATCATGCTTAAAATGACGTATCATTTTATTAATATTGGTCAAAAAAACATCAATGCACTAGTCTATTCCATGATGAGAACACCACTCCATGGTAGTCTAGTTCATTGGATCATAACATAGAAAATTTGAGGCAATCTTCACTAATCACTCTTCCAAATAGCATAACAGTATTGGGTGACTGATTGGAAGGAACTCTCAGGAGGTGGATAAGCATGTCATCAGGATAGGATTATATAGAAAAAACGTTGTAAATTTCGTAGTCTGGATGAAACCACATATAATTTGATCTTTTCTAATTATTACATCATATAATACGATCCCCAGGGAAACCTATATCTGTAATTTCATTACGATCCCAAATGAATCAATATCATGGGTCTCTATGAGTTGATAAGATTGTTGAACATTCCATTATGAACTATATACATCAAAATATATGTCCCCTCCCAATATTCATTGATGAAAACATTGATAAAATAAACACAATTCATTTTATAAATACCCTTATTCATGTGCCTCATAGTTTCCATTGATAAAAGAGAAAAACAATGTTCCCCTGACTAACCATTATGGTGATAAACTGATTATAGGAACAAATCATCTACTCTGTGACTCCTATCTTCCAAAATGGACATGTATGATGTTTTTGAGGAGCCACAGACAAAATTTTTTAAATAGTAACTATTTTGTAAAAGACTAAAATCATGGAGAAATGTTGTTTGGTTTCAATAACTACCATTAAGGTGTAATTTTGTAGGGCTAGTTTTCATGAAATGAAATTATTATTAACTGAAGATCTGGGCCCTTGGTCTTTCCATAGGGAGATATAAATACTTGTAAAAGTATATTTTTGGCATTGGCGCCAGGTGAGGATGAAATAGATGTGTTTGAGGATAAAGAGGTTATAAATTCATTCATTTGTGACCCTGTTTAGATGACACATGGGAGATGTTGAGTGTATGTTTTGGGGGATAAGTGTAATTATCCAAAGAGTTCAAGTATGTGAAGGATTTTGTGGTTTTAATAGGATTGTTATAGGTAGAGACAAATACCCTCATAAGGGAGGGATGTTTGGGTGGGATATGAGGGGTTATCAAGAGTGGAGGTTCCACTATAGGCTAGGTAGATTAGCGGTAGGAATAGGTCAATAATAAATACTTCCAGTGGAAAACCATTTCCATATGAGACAATGGTGACATTATGGATGACGTGGGAGGTAATTGGGGAATAAATGGCTAGATAGGTGGGACATGAGGTTTATGATATGATGTTGGGGTTAAGGTAATATTTGATTCTTGATTAAGGATAAATACATGGGAAGAGGGGAGTGGGGACCTTTAGAGGAGGATGAAAGTTCATTTCATTGTGGTGTAAGAGAAGAAGTAGGGTAGAAAGGTGAAACATGACATGTGTTAGGGGGAATACCTATGCATATTTTATGCCTTGGTGGAATGACCTTGAATGTGACATAATGAATAGAATCACATCCACGATAATGGAAGGAGTTTGTACCACCATGGTAATGTTCCACTTTCATTGAGAAGAACCATATCTAGGATAGGACAAGATAGGTCCACCGATATATAGATTCCCATAGAGGAAGAGTCAATTTGACGAGAGGTGAAATCATCCAAACATTAGAAAGATCCCACCATATCATTAATATAACATATAATGGAAGGATATTGAAATGGCAGGGGATGACCTCAGAGGGTGATCCAAAATGATTCATGGGTAGTTGTGACAAGAAAGAACCCCCAAATACCATTGAAATATAGTGATCCTCCCCAACCCAATGGATCATGGACTTCATACCCATATTTTAATGAAGCCTTCCTGACACACAAGGACAATGTAAATGGATTTAAAGTTGAGAATAGAGATGTTAGCTGGTGATGAAAAGCCTCAGAAAGCTACCACCATCTGAAAACCTGGGAGGGGAGGGAAATTTTGGAATAAAGGTCCCACTAGGGTTCATTGTAGGATGAAAGAGTCCACAAATAAATCCATTTTAGGGAAGTCGAGCCCCAGATAACCAAGAGTGAAACCCAATAAAATTGGATCTAAGGGGACTAACGAATGTGGAGAAAATGTTTAATTTAATGATAGTGGATATCCAAGAATGATCTCCATAAGGGGGTGGAAAGTCCCCTTCCATCCTTGGTTGAGAAGGAATATCATCTAAGGAATACATAATCGGGGGGGTTAAACTCTGAATCATATGGAAGAGAATCTACTAGTATAGGATCCATTACCATGTCATAGGAGAAAAGGAATGCCCCAATGGTCAAGAGGATTCTAAAATGGTTGTGCATTGGGCACATTTTTTTTGAGAAATATAAGGTGATTTATTTTTTAAATATGTTTTATAAATATCAGGATTCCTCGATATCATTAATTAATAAAATTCCACAATTAAGTCCAAATCATGAGTAGGTTATTTCCCTCATGATAATAATTTTTGTTTGAGTATCAAGATGTTGCAATATATTTTATCCTGAAAATGCATACCAACACTTATTTTATGCATCATTATATATCATAAACACTTACCTATTATATGGTAATATATTCATAGGTTTTTTTACTAACCATATTATTAATTCCTTGAAAATTCATCACATTCATTTATCCAAAAGAATATTGATCCCTTTAATGTTGACATGGTTAGTGGATTAGATATCCATGAGAAATATTCCATAGATAGATTATAATATTCATCCAAACATAGAAAAATATTTATGTCAATAATATTGGATGTTCTAGGCTATCATAAAATAACTCATGTCTTTGATCGATACACTAATACACTATATTTCTGGAATATAAAATACAAAAATGAAACTTTTTTGGATTCAATAATTTATAATTTTTAAAATTGTCATAAAACATATCATTCCTTAGTTTCTTTAGTAAAATCCCCATGTGATCTTAAAGGTCTTTGTTTCTCTTTAAATATATAAGAATAAATTCTATATAGAATTCAAAAAATGGACCAGGGAAATATAAATAGTATCTATTCCTTAAATCCATTAATATAATTGGAGAGTTTGTATGACTATTGAATTTACAAAAAATTAAAAGTCACCATAACTTATAAGGAAAATTTACTTTTGTTTATCCTATTTACTAACCACTAATTTATAATATCAAAAATTTAGTTCATTATTGGAAAATTCCTAGGCTTTTCATTGATAAATAATTATGTTATACTGTGTAGGGGATACTTGTTTATTCTATTGATCCTATTATGTATTGAAAAACCAAAACAGAGTTATATTTAACTATATTTATTATCAAAAAAATTAATATGTGAATCACAAGGAGATGTACATGGTTGAAAGAACCCATTTTCTATATTCTATGAAAGATTCATCTTAAAATCAAAAAATTAAATCAGAAGTATTATATTTATAATATTCTAAATAGGCATAACAGAAGTTATGAGTATTATTGAAAAATAAACATCAAAATATGGAATAAAACTAGAATAACCATTCTAGAAAATCATCAAAAAATCATACACATTAAGAATATCAGTGATTATGAGTTTCCATCAAATGATTTGAGTTAAAAATCTATTAGAATATAAATCCAAAACTGTATAATTGATGTGATTTCCATTATATGTTCAATTTTTTCCTCACATTGATAGACAACTATATGTTGTATTCTGATATCAATTTTGACCCCTACTATTTTTATGTGTTGTATCTGTTGAAATCCAAACCATTCCTAACATATAAACATATTTAACAAGACAAAGGATTAAAAAGATTAAGATGAATCAAATTCAATCAAAATTAACCAGAAGAAGAATTATATAATTGATATTTTATCATTATAAAATTTAATGTTTTCACTACAACTTCAATATGTGATAATTGAGGTGGTATTGTGAGACCCTTAGAAAATTATTCATATATAAAAGAGTGGGTAGATATATGGTAAAAGAAGATACCAGTTTTTCTTGAGAGGATATTATGTGTACATTTCACCATTTTTTTATAATTATCATCATTAGTATTAGTTATTAAAATAGATTTAACTTTGTATATTGGAAATAAAATTTGCTTACAATGATCACTGGAATTTAGCCTTCAGATTGAGCACTCGTAATAAAAATTCCCTCAATCAAAATATTTTAAACACTAGTCTATGGGTGGTGTATTTTGTGGTTCCACTCTTTTATAATTGGAAAAATACATCACATTACATTCATATTTGATATCATAATGACATTCCATTGCCAAAATATTGACATTAATAGTCATGTTAACAAACATTATCCATGTCACTAGAAATAGTAAGATCACAATGGAAGGATAAATTTCTTGCCCCATTATTTTTTACTAAAATAATTTCCTTTAAATTCCATATTTCATTTCATTTTAGAACCATAATATTTATGGGTAACTCAAATTTCCATTTCTAACTTGGTATAACATCAAATGATTTTGACATAACATCTGAAGTGTATTATGAATAAAACCACTTAGAGACTTTTTTTAATCTATAATAGATTTGTTAAATCATAATTTATGGTGTATTATAATACTATAATCATACATGACATGGTATGTAAATTTTTTCACATTTACACAAAAATGGAGTCATCATTATTCTTCCTCATCTCATTGAATATCTTCTCATTTTTAATATAAATTATATGGGTAAAGGACATATGGAAAATAAAATTCATAAAGTCTTCTCCATTTATAAATATACGTTTTCCAAATTTTCTTATGTTTTTGGAGAGATTTCACCATTGATCTTATTCCACATAAGAACTATATGAGGAGACATGGTGTTATTAGCATTAAAAAACTAGACAGCCTAAAATATCATTAAATGGTATTGGTCCATATATTAGTTACAAGTGGATGCATATATCTAGAAAAAATGGATGATGTTCTCTAATGATGGAATCAAATTAAAATTTTATATCTGTTCTCATTTTGATTCACAATCTGATTCACAGATTGAGAATATCATGAAATTATATGAATATATTTCTTTCTAGATCCCATAGGCTTCATAAGAGGAAAATCAAGTAAGTTTCAATAAAAATCTGAATTAGAATATTTTCGTTGAGTTGTGTCAATTTTAAAAACCCAATTTACCTAGTATTAGTATTAACAATCATTTGGGGAAAACAAACAATCATGAAATTTTTTTTATTGTATGTTTAAATCATTACACCATAATTTTATTCTATTAGCGATTAGTTATAACCATGTTCTTCCATGTTCATAATATATTTCAATAATATAAGGTAGTTTATATGGAGAGTGTGAATTAAACCAATCATAACCCCCGAAGGACCAACCAAGGTATACAATAATAACACACTCAGTTTTAACTAAATGTGTGGATGATATTTACTAATCCAACTCTTTTCGGTGTTATTACCCCTATATTCATTTATATTAAATCCACATCCACATGTAGTATATAAACATAAAGGTTTTTCCAGAAATACCACACTCCATTACATAACATAATATATTATATTCACCTCAACAAAGGATTTTCCTATGGTTATCCCTAAATATTTATCATCCTTGTATCCATAGGTAACAATTCCATTATTTGATTCAAATAATAGTGATCTATAATTTTCATATATTAATATAAAAAATTATAAAATGAATATTCATAACATAAAATTAATATCCACTTTACAAATGTACCAGTTTAGTGTCATTCAAATATTAAATACATAAAAAAACTAGTTCATAAAGACACTTTATCATCTCCCACTTAGTTCATTATAACTATAATTCTTCAATTTAATATAAAACATTAAAAAATTAATCATATGATCTTATAATTACTCATGCTACTGAACACTTATGTCAACCACTAATACTTGGATCATCTCCAATAAATAACTACATTTCTATTTCACTAGTTCTGCCCGAATTGACCTTCCACATATATCCTTCATATTATTATAGAAAATATGAACTAAGTACTCCTCCAAAAACGCCTTAGCATCCATCCATACATCATCTGGATGAAGTAAATTAAGTGAATATGATTATTAGTGATTTAATTTTGAGATGTAAAAAACATCATGAATATCATTATATCAGTTAGGAAGTGATATTTGATAATAAATATGTCCTAACCTCAATAAAATCTCAAAATTTTGGCTGAACAAAGCAGATAGCCTACCATGTCCCAAAATCATAATTTTCCCAGCCTAGCTGTTACATGAAATATGAATTGATCCTCAGCCATGATCTTCGAAGGTTATCAAAATTGAACAACAAATGAATTTTTCCTAGAAATAGTTTTATCCATGTGATTCCTAATCAATTATACCTTATTCATATGTCTCATAAATTGGATGAAGTCCCAATAACACTGACCCTATAACCTCTAACCAACATAAGGGTGAATTGAAGAGCATAACATATAAGGCTTCATAAGTATCCATATATGTGGTCACATGAATGGTAATATGATATGAATATATCGTAATAGTTATATTTTAATGAAATAAAATAAAAAATATAGGATTTGTTTCTGATGAATTTCCTATTATACATGTGTAGTATGATCATAATTACCATTGATATAAGGGTTGTTGTTTTTACTCAGTTGTACTTATGAACCTATAGTCTACAAGTTACCCTTATACGCACATGCTGTAAAATAGTAATTCCTATATAATATGATGTATCATAGATCTCTAATATAGAATATAAACCCCCCTAACATGTATCTTTCTAATCTCATACACTAAAATCCCTCCCCAATAGAAAAAATTGGTTGGAATTCATAAAACGTAATATAATCACCGATACTGCATAAATTCATCGAGGTGATTTTAGAAATACCATGACCTAATAAATATATATTTTATCCCATTTCCACTTTGGAATTCGTAATAGTAGTAAAAGACTAGAAAGCCACTAATTCTTCACTTTCAAATACTAGCACGTTTAAAACTAAGTAAAAAACATCTATCTTATTTTTAATTTAATTCCATCAATACTAGTAGTTTATGTCATATTTTATCCTCATAATCCTAGACCTAACTACCCATTTTCTGTAATGATATTATCATGTCAATTCTTCTTGCATATTTTGATCAACCAAGACACATCCATTAATGTATATGATCTCATCCTCATTAATGGAAAAAACGAGAGGTTGAACCTTACATAAAATATTATCCATTAGAAATAAACCATTAGGATAATAAATCTATCTCAACATCCCTAGATCCATAAGTGATGAGGTCCCTACCAAATCCTTAAAAACATGTTTCTCATAGAACTATTTAACCTCTAGATGCATCTCAGAGAATAAAAAAATAAAATTCCTATCTGAACAAGGTTCCTAATAAAATTACTATTTTGGAATACTTCTCAAATTTAATAACATTCTTTTCAAATAAAATAACTATATTATGTTATTTAAAATTGACTTTATAAATAATTTTTTTTATAAAAACACATTATTCTTAAAATTGATATTCTTCAAATAATCAGTTTTCCTTGAATTTTTCATGGTAAATTTTTCAAATAATTTCATCCAATTAGGGGTTATGGATTTAAAAAATATAATACATATTTATAATTAGTGGCTACGAGATATTTAATTAGGACCTTTTTAGATTTGGTTAATTTGAATAATAAACTATATAATTTGTTTACCATAATAAATTTTAAATCATGTAATTAATGGTAAAGAAATGATGTAGGCTGAAAAATGACAATAAAACACTCCCAAATTTAATTTATGAGTCCATTTTACCATACTCATACATTATTCTATTTTTTGTTCTTTTTTATTTGGATGTGACTATGACAAATATAATATTTTATATAATGCAATGTGAAAAAGGGAACACTCTATATTTTAATAACTATTTTATTTTTAACAATACTGTAAACCTATGATATGTTCAGTTACAAGTATTTATTTAATGTAAAATTTCTTTATCATCATAATGGATATTTATTTTAAATTTATATAAAATTAATAATTTTCTTATTTAAATTCACAACGGCAACATATTAATTATTATTTTGATACAAAAATAAAACAAATGATATTAAAAACATTTAAAGTATTATATTTTGAAAAAATTTATATGAACCATGATTTTTATAGATTAAAAAATATTATTTTTATTTATTAAAATATATTATTATAAATTTAATATTTTCATGATGTTATAATAGTCAAACTAAATTAATGGTTTTAAAATATAAATTATTTATATTTTATAAAAATAATATTTGATTATATGATATAAAATTATTAACAATACTATATTCATCCAGTAGATTAGTATATGCCTTAACATATAAAAAATGGCCCATTTATGAGACATTTTCAATTTACAGGAATTACATTGACCTTCACAATGTAACAAACCAAGTTGTTTTGGTAAGTGTGAAAATGGATAACAATTGGCTAAAAAAACAAGATGGGTAAAAGTGTAAAAAATTCAACCCCAATTTTTTCATATTATCTCAAGTAATTATCATCATATCCAAAAACTTTATTATTTTTAATACATTTGGAACTCAAAATTAAATTATAGTAAATTAATATTTTAAAATATATGAATAGTGCCCCTCCCCTCTCCTAAAAAGTGAAACTTTTTCTCTTCATTTTACCACACCTCGTGAACCATTTAGATAGGCCATGAACTATAAAAATTGATTCATAACATCCCAAACCATGTTAAATAGGTATTTTTTTTGACATGATACCAACATTAATGGTCATATTCATTAATGAAAAGTATAGTTCCTGGTGAACCAGTATATAGTTTAGTAAAAGTTTTTGACTTTATTTAATATTCCACCTCATTAAAATATTCCCCAACTATGAACAGATAATAAAATAAATATCAGACATTTATTATGATGATATTATGTTATTTACAAAAACTATATCAGTTTATATCATCCACCATATGGGAAATGAATCATTTTCTCTTTTGTACGAAGGACTACCTCCCCGTGGACCACTTTAATTCATTTTCCATCAGCACCTATAAGGTATCGGTATAATTATAAAATTAATCTTTGTATATATTAATGTTGACGTCTTTGTATTTATTAAAAGATAAAATATAATATATTTTCTAACCATTTTTTTCATTTAAAAAATTATAATTTTGTTCTTATATATGTGTTGACAACTACATACACAAAGAGATGGGATACATTTTTCATAACCAAATCACATGGATGATATAAATTTATATATATATGTATATAATATTTAATTTATAATAAATATATAATTTTTCAAAGATAAAAAAATAGTTAACTTTTTCCATAATGATTGTCAAAAAAAGTAATCATTTCTAATGCATACATACAACCTACCGTCTCCATGAATAAAATATAATTTATTTTCTATAACCATATTTCAGTGTTTTAATAATTGAATAATTTATATATATAATAATATAAATATTTCTTGAATATTATTATAGATATGATTTATAATTATTTCATAAACTATAGGCATCCTATCGAATTCATTTTGGAGTTATGAACAGAGCATTACTAGAAGACCTGATGTGGATTTAAATGATTATTTAATTAAATTTTTCATTGAAATAAATGAAAAATGGGATTATTGATAAACCAAAACACAACTAAATGTTTATTAAACAATTAAAAAATAGATATATGTAAATTATATACCAGTTAAAAGACATATATGGTAGCTTTGGACTCGATGTAATGGGTATTTTCTCAATATCCCTTCATTGAGGAATTTTTATTGTTATGTAACTAATTTCATTAATATAAATTTGATAACGAACTTTTAGAAATCATATTATTAAACCAGCATACTTAATGTTATATTTAGTTTATCTTTTAATAACATCTTCCAATGGTATTTTATATGAATTTTACAATGTGGTAAAATGATTCTTAACTCAAATTCCATATATTTTGTTATAACTCTTCATAACTGATATTATTATGATTTGATTATGTGTTAATTGATCTAGAATTTTATATATTATATATTTAAACTTTTTTCATTTTACACACACAAAATTTTAATTGATTATTTTTAATTTCAATGATATGGTCATTTTATGGATTATTTGTCTCTATTTCCCTTTCCTTATGAAATATAGTTTTGGTATGTTCCATTCATAATTTATAAAGAGTAAATAATAATATATTAATAATATAAATCATGAATATACTTATTTTCAGAGTAAATAGTATTTTTTCATTTTATAATTTCGTGGGTATTATGATTGAAGCGTAACCAAATTAGAAAAGTGTATACATTAAGACTCGTTTATTTTGAGGATTTTTTGAGTTCAATATTCCCTTGGGGGAATCATATGATATTATTTTACAATACCACATCTCATTTATTATCCAATATTATTGATTGTGTTTTAATTTTTCAATTCTATTTAATCCCTTATTGATTAATAAATCATCAAGGAAAACAATTATATATTTTACCAATCATGTATCATCTTTTAAATGAGGAATAATTCTATTTCACATAAATGATTTTTAAAAAAATAATTTTTTTTCTCTTCTAGTAAATGACTTCATAAATCTATTTATCATGAACACTCTATTTATTTTTAAATTTTTTTAAAAGATATATTTTCTTTTGTTTTACAACTCAGTCCCCTTTGACCCCCTAATACAAAGCTATTGAAAATAATTACAATTTATAATTTTTAATACATGATTGGATTTTCCCACTATTTTGGAAATTATTATCTTTAAATTTTATATTATAAGTTTCAATGGTTATTTTCAAAGTAAAGCGGTTTAATTTTTTTTTCAAAGAATATATTTTATTAACTAATATTGTTTTCCTTAAGATATATTTTAGGTTATTATAAGAGTATTCCCATTTACGAACATAAAAAATAGTTGTTGTTACTTATAATTAAGTAGATATATTTTTCATTCATACAATACTTATTCTTTCTCTATATGGATTTTTATATCTAATATATATTCTAGGAATTTTTTTTATTTATAGTAGTCATGTTATGAAGTGAATATTTTACATTTCGATGAGTATTATACTAAAATGAAATATTTATGTGAATTAATAATGATAATATTATTGGGAATTTTTATGATGATAGGTGGATACATTATAAATTGAGGTTGGGTAAAACAATTATTATTCTCCAATTTATCTAGTAATGGAATTGGGTAAAATTTTTTGGTTTCTACTATGATATTATGAGTATATAATATGATGGTTGTTCCAATGGTTACCATGATAGAAATTTTATGTGTTATAGTGAAGGTGAATAAATTTGTAATTATGAAGGTTATCAGATTCTGTAGATCCATATTAAAATTATTCCATAAGTTCCAATATGATTTATCTATCCTTTATATAGATTATTATGGAAATCAAATGATTTTTCAGGTTATTATAATGTTTTTATATTTTATGAATATTATTTTCATTTTTTTATGGTTGAAAAAATGGGATTATAATGATTCTTTTTATCAAGGATGATGCGTCTTGGGTCATGATTACTTACTAATTTAACTTTTTTTTGAAAAATGATTCATTAAATGTGTCATGTATTTGAATCATGGTATTTAATGGGGTTAATTCACTTATTTTATCCTCCAGACACTTTTATTATTTCATACTATGATTTTTCTCATGTTATTCTTACTAATGTAATTATGTTTCTAATGTGTGTGTTTACCCTAACTATGAAATTGAGGAAACCCTTATTATGTTTCTTTCCCCTGGTTAGAGAAAATTAATAGACTCTACAATGGTTTGATAAGTGAATAATTTTATGTTAGAAATTGAATAAACAATATGGTATATTATTATATTGGTATAGCAGTATATGATATTGTTCATTATAAACTAGTTTTTTTATAAATATAATTTTTCAATAATTTTACTAAATTTAATAAAAATATAAACTTAAAATTTTCATATTTTAGTGATATAATATTCCATTTTTATTTGGGTTTGATTGGAAATATTTGGTCACATTTATTAGTATAAATGATAGAAATGAAATATTTTTGTTTTGAGAACTATATTCAGAAATGTGGGTTTAGAGTAGTTATAGTATTTATAAGAGTTGTTTTTTATTACATTGTAGATTAGTATGTTTTCATGTGAGGTTATCTAAAGGGTTATGCATACAATTATTATTAAATATTTTTTTATTTGATGATACATTAATTGTATTATACTACACCTTTGAGGATTTAAGTAATGAAATTTTATAGTGGCTAATTATATTACTAAAAACATATTATTTTTTCTAAGGTATATAAAACCCATAAGATTAACATGAATTATTATTTTAGGAGCTATGGATTATCTATCATTTGGATGAATATATGATATTAGTTATTGTTGTTGGTGGTTTAGGGATTTTATGGAAATTATTTTCATATTTTTTTAGATTATACGAATAGAGAATATAACTTTTTGGATAGATGATTTTAAGAGTGAAAAATGATATTTTTAAATAAAAGTTAAATTTATATTTGATTAATTTATATTAAAATCCATATGAGTTTTTGAGATTTATAATCAGTGTAGAAATTTTTATAGAATTTTAATTATTTTAATTTATGAAATGATTTGGTTTTAACTTTTTTTTATTACATATGATTTATTCAAATTATAGATTTATTTATTTTGTTTCATGGTTTTTAATTACATGAATTATCTTAAAATTTGGCATGATTTTTTTTGTTAAATTATAAATGTATTATTAATTTATTTTTATCATTTTTGGGTGTATATGATCAAACCGATTATATTTTAGTACTTCAAGGATAAAAATGATCATTAATAATTATCAGTTGGGAGAAAAGATGATATTATAGAGAAATTGAATGAATGATGAAATTATAAATCTCAATTAGGTATATATCCTTATTTTACAAGTCTATATTGTAATTAATTCATCATTTTTAGTAATAGTATCATGTTTCAAAATGGTTTGACTTGTAATTTTCTTATAATGAAATCATTAGTATTTTAACCCAAAACATATTTATGATTTTTGATGGTTATCATACTCCTAAACATGTTTTCTATCACCCTCTATTAATACTCTGTAATTATTTTCCTCCTCTATGACCATATTATCAATTCGAACTAGTGTATCCCATACTAAAATCCATTTATGTGTTACTCTAGATTGACTTCATATTTCTCTTTTCCACTTTTCTGGAGAATGTTTAAATAAACTATTATAAGGTGAGGGATATAATGAAATATATTTTATCATGTCAAAAAATTGATTATAAATCCCAATTTCAAATTTTAAGGTTGAATTTCATTTGAAGAATAATGTAATTTTTTAGTATTTTTAAATAAATTATATATCTGATGATGTACAATATAAAAAACATCAAACATTAAAAAAACCATATTTTATTCATTAAATATGATCATCATAACCAATCCATTCAATTTGATTTAATGAAATTGGAAAAAAAATAAAAAATTATGATAAACATCTTAATTAGTATTAATTTAGTGATTAATTATTATAAAATAAGAACCTTGTTTTTTATCTGTGTCTCTTTATTCATTAAAAAAATGTTTTCTCCAATAACTACTTTTATTATTTTTTTTAGAAAATAATTTTTATTAACTTATATGACACATGGACATTATATTTGATAAAATAAAAATCATTTTTTATATCATTATATCAAAATTATCCTATGTTTAATTTTTTTTTTATTTTCTAAAATGTTAAATTTTTCAGTGAGTAGTGAAAAATACTTATTTTTAATTAAATATGTTATTTATTTTTAAAGGTTATAAATTAGAATTATAATATGTATTAGTTTTGAAATTAAATTAGTAAATGTTCATTTAAAATAAAATAAATATTTTTTTCAGCAAAAAATTATAATTTAATTTAGTATAAAATATTTATATACTTAAAATCATCATTTTTCTAAAAACCTGGTTTTCATCAAAATTTTTCATTTTAATTTTCATCTAATTTTTGCCAATTATATGTCATAAATTTTTAAAAATGGATACAATATTATCAATTATTTGGTTCATATTTCGTAAGTAGGACCATTTTATTTTTAGTGGATAGGAATAATAAACAAAATTATTTTTGTTACAAATTAAAGGGTAAATCAAGTAAATATTGTTAAAAATATAATATTGAGGAAACAAAAAAAATGACCTTAAATATTTTATTAATTTTTATATAATTCAATTACATACATAATCATAACATATTCAATAATATGGAAGTTTTACCGTATGGATGTGATTATGAAATTTTTAATATTTTATGTACTGAAAAGTCAAATTTCTCACACTTTTTTTAATGTCTATAAATTTTTAAACGTATGTAAAACCAGCTGATATGTGAAGTTATAAATACATATTATAAACATAAATTATTTATCTTTATCATAGATAATTATATTTTATTTCTTGAGAATAAATAATTCTAATATATTCTTACATAACAATGACTTGGTAATTACTCAATTATTTAAAAAATAAACTAATTGATATTAAATATATTAAATATATTAAAATTTGAAATAAATATGGTGAAATCATGTTTATATAAGAAATTAAAATTTTAGGGATATATTGTTAGATTTTATTCTATTTTCATTTGTTTTCATGGTGGTACAAAATTAATTGTAAATTAATACTTCTAAAATTTACATTATTTTCATTATATAATTTTAATATATTATTAAATGATATAAAATATAAGAATATAATTTCATTTATAAAGTGATTGGGATATGGTTTTAAATATAAACCTTTTTTCATTTATGTTCTATTTTTCATTTATATTTACAATGCATACCCTCAAATAATAAAATTTTATCATCCTAGTAGCGTGAAAAGGGTTAAAAGTTGGTGAAAAACAAATATTATTGTAAAAATTTGAAATAAACTTGTAGAAAATTTATTTAATGAGATAATTTATGTTAATAGACATATTATGTTATAATACTATATATTTTCATATTATTTTATGAAAAAATTAATTGGTATTAAATTAATATATCATAAAATTTTACGATAGACCCTCATATCTCCTAAAAAGCCTACATATTATTATCATATCATCAAACCATAATAAAAATGTTGTTCATCAAATACATACCAAAATAACTTAATAAAATTAGTTAAATTATTTTTTTAGTTTGTAAATTTAAAATTATACTAAATGTAGTGGTCTTAATTTGTAAAAAGTGTCATTTCTTGAAGAAGAGGAATATCATTTATGTGAATGTATTGGGTTTATTTATTATCCATATACATAAAATATTTTTGAAAAATTATGTCATAAGGCCAATAGTATATTAAATATATACGGATTCTATTTTTTTAGTCACATAACCAATACACGTCTCCAACATCAATCAAATGGGAAAGGAATCCATTATTCTGGTGTGTAATGGATTGCTGTCTAGTAGACGAATGAAATTTATATCCAATCCCTATTTCCCATGGATTGTTATAATTATGAAATAAATATATTTATAATATATTAATTTTATATTTACTATCCTGATAAAAGTAAATAAAATATGTTTTCTGACCATTAAATTCATTGAATAATGATTACATTGTTTGGGTGTACGTGTGGAAAACCACATCCATGAAGCGATGTGATTCATTTTTCATCACCACATCACATGGATGAAATATATAAGTATACATTTGGAAATAATAAGGTATATATGATATAATTATAATTTTTAATGAATAATAATACTTACCTTCATTCAATAATGATTATTGAAAATATGGAAATGTTACTCATCCACATTGCCTGAGAGCATCTCTCTCCTAGGAATTCCTAGGGTTTCAGTTCTTTGTCTGTTCGGTTTCAGGCGGCGCCATCTTCTTTTGTGCACCCTACCCAATGATTGTGTTGGTTGCTCTTCCTCAGCTTCAGGGTCTCTAGATCCTTCCTCCTTTCTATGTCTCTCCTCTTCTCTTCACTACGAGATCCCGTGTTCTGCCTCCTTTCCCCTTCTCCCGCTCTAGGATTCCTCCGTCTGTGTTCTGGAAGGAGCTGGTTTCTCCTTCATCTGCTCGACGTGGACCTCAAGCATTGGATCAGGACTCCCTCGGGGCCCTGGTATTCCATCCATCGCCGCCCCCCTCATCGGCTTCAGATTTTCATCAGGGAACGCGTCACCAGATACCCAACTTCTTTCTTCACCGGCACTCCAGATCTGTGCGCCCTTGGATTCTGGCTTCATCATCTTCTTCAGGAATTCCTCCTTTCTATAAGTCCCCTTAGGAGTCAGATCATCGTACTCAGAGTCTTGTGGAAATCTCGAACTCGAGGATATTTTTTCCCCTTTTCGTTTCTTCTTCCTCCTGTCTTGGATTGGGTTTTGTACTATTGCAGGTTTTCGGTCCCCTTGATTTGAGAAGTGTCCGCCGCAAAGTGGTTCTACAATGCGAAGATCCCCCTTCAGGCAACCTTGAGTCCAAGGATTTCTTCACCCTTTGGTTCTACTCCCTGATGTCGCGAAGTGGGTGCTGTTCTGTAGTCCGATTTGTTCACCTTGATTCGTGAAGTCTCTGCCTCGAACTGGTCTAGTCTCGCGAAGCTCCTTCCGCAACGATTCACTGCGCTGAGAGACCGCGATGCGGCTGTCGCGAAGCGGTTTGACTCGCGAAGTTCCTCTTGAGAGGTTCTTCCGCGTTGTATGTCTGTGAAGCGTTTTATTTGATGGTCAAGTATTTGGGGTTTAATCCACTTGGTGGGGTGTGTACTGCGCTGAAGGTGGGGACCGGTGGGATTAAGGTCGTCCCCTTGTGGTGGTTGCGAAGTTTAGCTGCGGAGTGGCATGTTGCGGTCCTGGTGTGCAATGTGTCACTGCGAATCAATTGTTATTTTTTGAAGGCTGAAGTTCTATTGGGGGTGTTGCCCAGTGATGATTGGTGTGTGTTGCGGTGTGAGTTTCTTGGGAACAACCAACCAAGAGACACATTTGACGGTGTTGGTCGTGGAGCTTGGCCAGGGGTGTGATTAGTGGATGGAGGCCGCATTGGGGACTACAGTTTAGGGATCCTCTCATTGCACCGGATGTTGACTCAAGTGAGGGCTGTGGGTCTTCAAAATCACCATCCCCATAGGAGGCTTGCGAAATATTTTGTGCACTATGGATGCAGAATTGGTTAATCAATGGAAGAGGTTATCCCTGATGGACAAAGAAAATGCGACAAAGGAGGCACAGAGAAGCAAAGACACACTACTATAAAAGCACTTGTCTCTACTCATGGTGGGAAAATTTGTGGAAAACATATCGGTTAATCAGGGGGTGCTCAAAAACACTCTACAGAATATCTGTAAACATGAGCCAGGAGTGGCTATTCGGGAAGCGGGGATCAACCGCTTTGTCTTTGAGTTCTTTAATGAGAAAGACAGAAACAAAATCTTGCACAGCAGAACGTGGTTCTTCGATAATCAACTCCTCCTTATGGAAGAATTCAAAGGTTGGGACGATGTCCAGTGAGTGATTTTAACTCATTCCCCCTTCTAGATACAAATTAAAGGTATCCCCATCCATGCAAGAATGGATCATACTATGAAGGGAATTGGGGACACATTAGAAAATTTTCTTGAATGGGACAAGTCAGACCCAATACAATGGGGCCTCGAGGTTCGAGTAAAGGTGGAGATTGATGTTTTAGAGCCACTGATGAGGGGAATGTTCTTAATGATTGAAGATACCAACGTTTGGATATCATTAGAGTTTGAGAAACTCCCAATCTTCTGCATTTACTATTGTCGCCTTGTCCGTCTGGAAAGAACATGCTCGACTAAACATAAGAGTGATGCAGGTAACACTATCCTCTAGTACGAACCCTGGCTCTGTGCCCAAAAAAAGAAATATGATTTCATCCCTAAGATGGAAAAACCAAAAGACCGTGATCGTCTCACATTGGAACATTCAAGTCTGAAAAACCCCATACCTGAAAATGCCTTAATGCCTAGGAAAACGAATTTCACAAAGTATGGTCCTCCCACTCAGTGAGAAGCTGGCACTCCGAGCGAAGATGGAGCTCAACCTAAATCCCTGAGGGACAATTCACTAACCTCAGCAATGTTGGTGACGATACAACAAAAATCACTGTCACAATGCTCAAATCCAATGTCGATGCACGTCCAACCACCAGATCCAGACCCTCACCCACCTTTGACTGCATCTGGAACTCGTACAATGAAAGACCATGGAATTTCGGGCTCTCCACTAACGGGTTCAATCACCCACCGAACGTGGAAAAGGAGGCAACGAGGTGAGAGTGATGGGCACACAGAAGATCCAAAACATAGGGTGAGGAAGAAAAAAAATGATACATTTCAATTAGGAAGGAACCCCAACAAAATATGGAAAAAGACAAATGGAGAAGCAGGTTCGGAGAAACCAGATGTGGAGGCGGGAGAGACCCAGCCCTGCCTAGAGCAATGATTTTTATATGTTGGAACTGTCGTGGGCTTGGAAACCCTGGAACAGTTTTCATGATTCAGCGCAATTGCACTCAAAGTCACCCCTATATGGTTTTCCTGTCTGAAACAATACTAGAATATAAGGACACTAATGGTATTGACCTAAAGTGCGGCTTCCAAGGCTATTTCCCGGTGCCTAGACAAATCCATTCTGGTAGACTCTGTCGTCTTTGGAAGGACAGTGTCGACATCAAATTTTTTTCCTTTTCCCCACACCATGTGGCAGTGACTATTTATACAAACCATCACCCACCCCTGACTTTTGTGGGTTTCTATTGCTGGCCATCCCATAATGACAAGGTGATGTCATGGGATCTTCATTACAAGTTGTGTGTTGACTTACCGAGCACTATTCTTTTTGGAGGAGACTTCAATGAGATTATGTTCCATAAGGAAAAGAGGGACAGAACCATCCGACCTTCAGCTTCAATGTCATACTTCAAGGATGTTGTTTCCAGGGTGGACCTGCTCGATCTGGGGTACTCAAGAAATCTGTTTACTTGGTTACACGGAAATTCAAGAAGGCAACCATATCACTGACCGTCTTGATAGATTTTTGGCTTCTACTGATTCGATTAATCTCTTCATCATGATTCATATCAACCACATGGCACTCAACTGCTCGGACCACTGTCCAATCCTCATTGACTATACTTGTGGAAAACGTACTGGACACTTTAGCAGACCATTCAAATTTGATATCTTCTAGTCAAAAGATCAGGAATACGAAGAGGTGATCCGATCAAGCTGAAAATGTAATCATGAGGATATTTACTTCAACCTCCAACAGGTCTCATCCGATCTGAGGTCGTGGAGCAATATGAAATTCCTACACCCTGACCGGCACTACGGCGACCTTGAATAGAGACTGAACTTTCTCCTCAAACAACCCACATACAATGGTAATCTCTCAAATATTAGAGCCACACAAAGAGATCTGCAATCGGCTCTACGTATCAAGGAAAGCTTCTGGGCTATGTGCGTGCGGGACAACCATATTAAAGAAAGGGATGCTAACACCCGGTATTTTCACCAGAAATCTTCAGCCATGCATTGAAAACACTCTATTACTTTTATAACACAACCTGATGGATGCAAAGTTTCTGACACCAATGGTATTCATGAGGCCTTGACTAGATTTTTTCAGAACATCTTCTCTACAGGAACCCCTTTCATATCTACTGAGGTGGAAGAATGTATCAGACCTGTGATCACTAAAGATATCAATAAGAAGCTTTCCAAAGATGTGACAGATGACGAGATATTCTTGGCTCTGAAACAACATTACCCCACCAAGGCTTCGGACCGTATGGGTTCTACACCCTCTTTTTTAAGCAAAATTTGCACATAATTGGTCCTGACATCTGTAATATGATTTAAAATATCTGGTTCGGGAACACCATCATTGCGGCCATCAATGAAAAGGTCATCGTTCTCATCCCCAAAATCATGAAACCTATGGTGATACCTAACTTTCGACCTATCAGCCTCTGTAATGTCTCTTACAAGATCTTCTCAAAGATCCTTGTCAACTGGTTGTGACCATGGCTACCAGAGATTATATCTGAAAATCAGAGCACCTTGGTGGCCAATAGACTCATAATTGATAATGCGATTATTTCCCACGAAGTGTTCTACTCTATGAAATCCCACTCCACGAAGTAAACAGGAACCATGGCGTAGAAATTGGATATGTCCAAGGCCTATGATAGAGTTGAATGGAACTTCCTAAGAGTCGTTATGCAGAAAATGGGTTTTTGCACTAAATGGAAAGATATGGTCAAGAACTTCATTTAGACCATCTCTTTTAAAATCTAGGTCAATGGGAAGCTCACCAGAAAATTCACCCCATCTCAAGTCCTTCGCTAGGGAGACCCTCTCTCCCCTTTTCTCTTCATACTGGTGGCTGACGTGTTTTCTAATATTACTTCCATGGATGTTTCCTCTAATTGTATTCATGGGACAAAAGTCTGTCGAGTTTCCCTCCAGTGTCGCATCTCTTCTTCGCTGAAGACTGCCTCCTTTTTTGAGAGCAACAATTAATGAATGCCGAGTTATTTTCCAAGAGATTCACCAATATGAGAGGGAATCTGGTAAAACAATCAATCATGGTAAATATGAAATTTCCTTCAGTGCATGGGTGCCTCTTTCTAAGAGGGATGAACATTGCGAATAAGCTGGAATCCATATGGTTGTTTAACATCAGAAGTATCTTGGGCTTCCCATAGTGATTGGCCGATCTAAAAAAAAATATTCGCACCCATCGTGGACAGGATTGAGGCTAAAATTCAAGGATGGACCCCAAAATGAATTTCTAAAGCTAGCAAAGTGACCCACATCAAAGTTGTCATCCAATCTGTCCCAAGATACTTTATGTCCCTTTTTAATCTGTCGGTGACCACTATTGACTAGATCCACACACGCACTGATAATTTAGGGTGGGGGAAGCATGATGGAAGGAGGGGACCCCATTGGATGGACTTGGAGAAGCTTTGCAAACCCAAATTAGAGGGGGGGGGGATGGGGTTATATAATCTTCCTCTATTCAACGACTCTCTTTTGGCCAAGCAAGGATGGCACATTATTAACAGTCCTTCATCTATATGTGCACGAGTTCTATGAGCTAAGTACTTTCCCCACACGTACATTCATGCTTCCTCTCTTAGTCCCCACCCTATATTCCTCTGGAGAAGCATCTGGGGGGATAAAATGCTCCTGGATAAAGGATTGGGCTGGAGGATTGGGACTGGATCTTCTGTCAAAATTTGGACTGATCCCTATCTTGTTGATAAGGATTGTTTACAGGATACATCCCCCTCCCAACCAGGTTTGGAAGATGCCACTATCAGCTGCCTCCTTTCTGACCAAGTACAAGGGTGGTGTTTGGAAAAGATCCTTTAATGGTTTAACTATAGAGATAAAAGAATTATCCGTAGCATCCCCTAGGTTCCAGATGCAGGCCCTGACCGTCTCTTCTGGATCAATGAAATTTCGGGTGATTACACGGTGAGATCTGGCTACAGACTTTCTCTTTGAATCCACCCATTTGGTAGGGATGAGGGGCCTTGGAAATTAATTTTTTCACTTAACGTCCCCCAAAAAATTCATCAATTTTGGTGGCAGGTTTGTACGGGCACTCTCCCAACAACGAGCCTTCTCATTTTTCGACATATGGCACTTACCGCCTTTTTCCCTTCCAGCCTGAACAATCCTGAATCTCCTCTGCATGATATCATTTTCTGCCCAGGAGCTAAGGAAATATGGAATCAATGGGGCCCAGCTTCTGCAGCTTTGCTGGCCTTTGTCTCTGACCTCCCCGATCATCTGATGCATTGGTGCTCCTCTCTCTCCCCGGCTGATGTTGGTTCACTATGCATGTTAGCCTGGATTATTTGGGTCTGGCACAACGACACTATTTTTCATCACATCCATAGACCCCCCAAATTCTGGATTGAGCGAGCTTCTTCTTTTATTGAAGGTTGGGAATGCCACAACGGACATTCTATGTAGGGTGACTCCCCCTCCCCTCCTATTCACTTGAATCCCCCAATGGAAGGGATTATCAAGATTAATGTGGATGCGTGACTTCCAAAAGATGGGCTTGTTTCCCTCGGCATCCTTGCCATAAATAATCTGGGGAAAATCCTTGCTACTAAGTATGAACCACATCTGGAATTCTGGGAATTGGTAGTTTCTGAAGCCATGGCTATCCTTGCTGGTATGATGCTTTCTATTGATTGTGGATGGGGTAACATCATCATTGAGTCTGACTGCCTTTCCGCAATCGATGCTATCAATCACAATAATGGGGGACTCCAGGTGTCTGGCACCATTATCAGGAGAATCCTCTCTCTTCGACAATGCTTCTCATTGTGCACCTTCTCATTCACTAGAAGGGAAGAAAACAAAGCGGCCCATCAGCTAGCGTCCTTAGGCCCATTCGTTACAAACCAATTCTGGCTGGACAATTTCCCTTCATGGCTTCACACATGTACTTTTTCTGATCTTTTTCATTAATGTTATATGATATTTTCAAAAAAAATGTTACTCATCCACATATATGACATACCGTCTCCATGATTGTGATGTTGTTCATTATCCACAACCATCAGTAATATTCATTTTTAAATTTATAATTCACATATAATAAGGATAATTATTGAATATTTTCTATACTGGTGATGATTCTATAATATATTCTATGACTATAGTTAACTTATCTAAGTCATTTTGGTCATAAGAACTGAATGTACTCAAAACACCCGATTTGGAATTTACTAGTTTTATATCAAATTTTTAAATTTTTATAAATTAATTAAAATAGTATAATAATATATTATTAAACCTATAAGTTATTATTTATAAATTATATAGTTGATATATCCTTATTATAATTATTTGATTGACATGTATTGAATTTTTAGACTTAAATAAAGGAATTTTTAAACTATTTACCATCATTGAGGAATATATTGTTATTTTTTTTCTAAATTCATTAATATTATATACATAAATCCCTTTAGAGTGTTATATAATGAAAACTTCAAAATCAATGTTATTTTATGTTTCACATTTAATGAATTCATCCTGTTGGATAGTACATAAAAGATAAAAGTGGAAAAATGATTCAAAACTCAATTACCAATTGTTGGGTTATAACTCTTTTAAATTGAATTTTTAATTCCATGGGTATGGCTAAATTTATTAATAAATAATTTTATGATTTTATTTCTTTTATCATGTGTTTATTTTTATTTTTTACAAAAAAAATTAATTATCAACTTATTTCAAATCCAATGATATGATATTTGTATGGGTTATTCATCT
Source organism: Viscum album (assembly GCA_963277665.1). Classification (NCBI taxonomy): domain Eukaryota; kingdom Viridiplantae; phylum Streptophyta; class Magnoliopsida; order Santalales; family Viscaceae; genus Viscum; species Viscum album. The sequence continues at coordinate 1,975,922,136 of OY728122.1, forward strand.
ATATTTCTATTTCCATGGTCCATATTTTTATGATATGCAATTTTCGTTTTGATGATGTTTATATATTCCCATATTGACATAATAAATCATTAAAATAATTATTTTATTAATATTAAAATATTTAATTGATGTTATTCCTTCATAGGGATTACCATTGATGTGCTACCAAGGTGGAAAATGATATATATTATAATCACTTCTCTATTTAGTATTATTTATGTTCAGGGTTCTTTAGGGGGAGATCATATGATATTATTTTCATGAATGACATCTCTTTTATTCTTATTTGGTTGTGAATGTTTCTTACTTTTATAATATATATTTTGTTCAAAATTTTATTGAATAATTTGTAAGAAATACATTTGTATGTGTTATCAATATTGTATTTTCTTCTAGATTATGAATCATTCTCTTCAGTTTTCATGTTTTAGAAAATGTTTTCCAAATTGTTATTTTCTAAAAAAATATTAATTCAAAAATATATTTTAAATTATCTTTGTAATTATATTAAGCATTTCAAAATGGATAAATCATAATGTTTTCTAGATATTTAACAATTGATTCCATTTTTCAAAATTTATTAAAAGAATAATTCTTTTTTATATTTACAAAATGAATAGTGATTCACATTATGATGACAATTATTCATAAGAAATGTTCATTAATAATTTCTTAAGGATATTTTTTAAAAACAATTAATAAATTTTTTTTTAAAATTTAATTTTTCTAAAATTCATTTAAAATGTGAAAATTTTCTTTTCCACAAGATTGATATTAATTGTATTTTAATGTAATTTCAATTAATCAACCTCAATAAACCTTGATTTTACATATTGTCTATTGGGAATATTTTTTATTTATACCATCCAAACTATTTGACTATATGGATTATTACTCCTTTATGATGATTTTTTGGAACTCATTTTTTTGATTGTTAGGTCATTTTATTAACTAAATAGTGGATGTTTCGATGATATTTTATTGAAATAAAATATCAATAAAATATCTATGTTATGTTTCATGGGATTTTTATGGTGATTTGTGGCATAATTGGAAACCGAGGGTGGGTGATCCCATTATAGCTTTACAAGTCCTTAGGTGTAGGCAAAGAGTTAAATTATTAGTTTTATCCAAATTGAATATGGAAATATAATGTGTTCGTTATTCCAATTATAACCATGATGGTTATATTATACATAATCAAAAATCATTTCCCATTTGTATGATTGAAATGTAAATTTTTCATCTAGTTGTTATATGATTTAGCTAATCTTGCTACTAGATTTTCCGGAAATATTAGACTTTTTATAAGATAATGAGTTTATGAATAAATAAATGTATTTTATAATTCTTATTGGGGAATAGATATGGGTTTATAATGTGTCCTTTGATCATGGTTGACTTCAGATGGATTGGGATTATTCATTACTTTGACTATTTACATTGATAAATAATTATTCAATGAAACATCTTTCATGATCTAGGTATTGAAAGTTACAAATCAAATTTTACTATTCTCTTGATCTTGGATAATTTCATCATTTCCTTATTCTAAAAAAATATTATCGATGATATTAATTGTCTGTTATTATATTCACTATTAATTAGAATTTGAGCTCAACATTTTTATGTTTTATTTCTACAGTGATATGAAGAATTATTTGGGACTATATATGTTATATATGTGATGAATTTTATGGGTGATTTTATGGATTTCATATGTATTATTGAAATATGTGTATTGTGGGGGATATTTTTGATCTTTATAAACAATTATATTAGGAATCCATGTTGTAATTAGTTTTTTTAACTCTGTGTAACAGTAATCCTAATAGATCAATTGGTTTTTAAAAGATCAAATATTTTAATTTGTTGTTGTAAGAATTTGGATGGATAATTTGGGTCACATTTAGCACTATCAAATCCATAATTTTAATGATATTGTTTAATGCCCAAGATCCAATAGTTTGGTTTGGGGATGTTATAATTTCATTTTTAAATGTTATAACAATGCATAAAATATACATAGAGATGGAATTCAATACAAATTAACTATCGGTGATTAAAGTTACAATATTTAATGATGTATTTGAGACTTTTATGGTATGTGTATTACCTAGACATCCCATTCTCCCTTATGAAAGTTGTTACCACCCACATGTGATAAGAGTGAACCCAATATAATAATAACACTCAATATGTGACTGATATGGAACCAGTAATTTCTTCTTTAGAATTAAATAAAATCCCGTAATTCAAGAATGAAAAGGGTCCATAAAAAACATACCACATATCTCAATTGGGGACTAACTACATTAATGTGAACATTCTAATCATGCCCATAATGGAGTTTCTAGCGTATTAACTCTAAAAAATAAAAAATATGATGTTTAATGATGTATATAATGTTAATGAATATGATGGTTTCATAATTACCTATAAAATATATTATAAAATAATGAAAAGGATCCTAAAATTAAACCATTATATTTATATGGGTTGACAATGGACTCTTAATGTGTTGGTTGTACTATTAATAATTATCCAAATTCATGATATTGAGTCACAACCAGACTACACAGAGAAGTTCCTCCATACTGGTGTATCATATTAGAAGTCTAACCTTTTCGTCCTCATCCACCTCCTTGGTCTGTATTTATTGTAGTACATTTTATTATAGAATGATTTTTAGTAGCAGATCCCACCTCAAAATATGTGGTTAATCCCAAACCCATCTCTTTGGCCACTAGAAAAAATCCTCTACATAATTTCTAGAGATTAAACAATTTCCATGGACCCAATACTCAATTATGACCATATCATAGTGGGGTTAAATGTGTTTAATCTTTCAAAATTTGTGACATATCACATGACTACCCAAAAACACACAATAACTACTATTATGTTAAATATATAAATTATATTTCATACTAATCAATTAACATTATCCCTGTCATCATACAAAACTACCATTCCCCACACCATAAGATTCCCTTAGATTGTGCTCTAATATGTGGGTCCAGATCAATATTTTATGTAAATTATGAAAATAATTGACCACTTTTCATATGGTACACTTAATCCCAACCTCAAATTTCATTCCACATTACAACTTATCTCCTAGAAGAGTATAGGAGAAATTATAATGCACTGTAGAATGATTTGAGTATTCCATAACATAAAAATTTACATTCTCCATGTTCATAAAAACTATGGTTCATTCTATAAAAATAATATCAATAAAGAAATATCCTTACCATGTAGTCTAAAAATCCATATAGACCCTATCAAACTACTAATCTAAATTTCTTATGTATCCTAGTCTAAAACTCTCTAATGTGGCTGAAATGGGGTTTTTATGATACCTGTTTTTACTCCTCCCAGTATTTTAGAGGATATTAACTAGTATCAAAGGTGTTATATGTAGAGATGAAAGACTATAAAACCTAGTTACATATTTACAACAGAGAATAATAAGTATATAACAGTAATAAAAAACATCATCTTGGTTAAATAAGTAATTCAATACAATACATCAAAAAACCAAAAAAATAAAACTGAATAAATGAATAAAATATTAAGGGATTAAAATAATTTCATAAAGTAATGAAACTAAATTTCATTCTAGATGAAAGAGAAAATGAATATACAACTAGTCTGAACAAATACACAAGGTCCCATGTCCCAAACCACATGTTTATCAACCTCTAAAATCTAACCTATCTAATAATAAATCATTGAACGACATGGTAATTTATCTGATCAAATCCTACCTCCATGTAATCTTCTAGGGTACCAAAAAATAGACATAATAGTGATTGAGTATAAATCAGTATGTCAATATCATCATGCCAAAACATAACAAGTCTGTTAAGAAGTGTATTAATAGTGAAGTAAATAGTTTTATTAATTAATTGAACTATTAAATTAATACCATATAAAACTACTTTGGAACCATACTAGAATGTCTATAAGTATTTATCATAACCATACCAACTAAAACAATATATCCAAGGTAAAAGAATAACCTTCCTCAATGACATGCATTAATTTATCTGAGCGTTTCTCACAACCATTCCAACCAAAACCATATTATCAATGTATAAATTAAAAAACATCTGTGTTAAACCCTACTATATAGGAATTAAAAAATTAAATTGGGGATGAGACTGATATATATTCATTTCATCATTTTTTTATTGAAGCCTGGTATATATATATTTTACCATGTCGTAGGACCATGCCTGGAATATAATAATTTCATCATGTATCACTAGGGATATCACATGATATAATATTTTAAGAATGTCTCAAAGAATAGCTTGGTATATAACCATTTTTTCATGTAAACTAATAAATAACATCATATAAGAATTAAAACAATTAAAATTGGGAAATGACCTCTATAATCATTATAGAGTGAATCTGGATGAACACCCTATACAAGAATTAAATTATAGAATCAAACCACATGTTATAAAAACAATGATATCACAATATCACATCATAAGGATCAATGTTTAATTATAAAATTTAATATTTATAATTAAATTAAAAATTTAATATATATATATAATAATAATATACTTTCTGTCTCAATAAAATATCCAAAACATGGTGATTCTATATTAATCAATCACCCAAAATCCAGGTAAAGAAAAGACAATTTATTCCATTAAATAATTCATAAATAATCAAGGGTTCACCCACCTGAATAGTAATGACTAGACATGTCAACAATAAATTATATACAAATTTATTCCACTGACTAATATAATTTCTCATTCAAATTATAAAGAACATGATATGTTGGAACATTTGAAATATTACATTTACATGACAATAATTTAACAATGAAGTTAATTATTCGACCCCTTACCTTTCATTGATTATCAATGAATTCTTCCAGCAGGATTAGCCAAATTATCAAAGGAACCGAAGATCTAAAAACTGTTATTATATCATAACCAATCATTATAATAACCAAAACCCTCAGTGTTTAGTGATTTAATCATAATGCATGAACAACATTGTAATATATAGAAAACACTAACCAAAACAACTTATCATGGATTAGATGTGTTAATGAGATGTATCGAATATAGATAGGAACTCTAAAATTTCATGGATTCTACCCTAGAGTCAAGAGGAGGATGTTAAACATGGGAGATTGAGATAAATATCATGAAAATCACATATTTAAAATATTATTGTGAAATAACATAGTGATTCATTCAGTAACATATTATATAATTCGTTTATTTGGGATATGCAAAAAAATTCCTCACCTCAGGGAGCTTTTTAACACTATATGGACTTTACATGATGTGTAATAATATAATGGTGTGTCTTCAATTCAATTTAAGGATTAGGCTCATGGTTTTTGTTTTATAAATAGATATAAATCATGTTACTCAGTTACACACTGTGTAATTCCTCTAGATAAAGCCTTCATCCTATTTCTAATAGAAAGAACTTGACCACATATGAATCCACCTAAATCATGGAAGGCCATCATAATCCTATTTAGAGAATATCCAAAATAATTCCACTATTTAAAAAGAACATATATCCCCAAATTTTTGATCATTTTAATTAAAAAATTCACTTCATCTATGAACCTCAATCATCTATAAAGGATCCAATTAAAAAAAAATCAAAGATGGAGATACCTAGATAAAGTTGGGATCTTACAACCTCTACACCAGAAAATAGCTCATCCCTATGATATTAATAGTATCACAATGGGAACATAGAAAATATGTATTTCAATGGGGTTTTCACATCAGATTCCCACTCCTAGGTCTCCTTATAAACACATCCATACTTCCACTACTGTCATTCCAATGGAATCACCCTTCCCTCGAGATACATCGCACTATAGTCCACATAAAATATTGAATTCATCTCAATGGAAACCTATATATTAATCATGATTCCAATAATTAATGTCTCATGAGAATGGTCTAAATATTATCTCTGAATATGTAACACATGAAACACATCATTCCGGGAACTCTAGAATTGTGGAAGGAAGAATTGGTATTCCATAAGTCCAACTCTATCCATTACCTCAAATGTTTCAAAAGAAATGGGTTCTACCATTCCTTATATTATTATATGGTGTTTCCCCATCTTAGGAGAAATCCAAAGGAAAACCTAATGACAAACATTAAACTATAGTGGTCATCATTGTGGGTCATCGTATGATTTGTTTTCCTGATCTTAACTGACCAATACCTGATCTATTGATCTTTATAAAATAATTCATGCACTAGACTAGGCCCAACTATAACTAACTCACCATCTTCCAACAAATAATGAGCTGAAATGAACACCCCTCTATACAATTCCTAGAAAGGTGCCATTTTTATAGATGAATGGATGCTTTTATTATAATAATACTCCTTTATTACCATTTTTTTCTCATCAAACAATCTAATTCAAATCATAGGCTAATAACATATCCTCCTTATCATAAATAGTCCTCTTATTTTTTCCATCAATATGAGGATTGGAGGTCATACATAAAATAACCAGTAATCCTAGAGGCTTTTGAAGACACATTGATAGCTGTGATGTGAATTTATCATCTCTATCTAGAATGATTCACCTTGGAATATCATGCAACCACACTTTATCATTTTTATAAAGACTAAATAAATCATCAATAATTGTGGTCACCCAGTTTATAAAAAATATTTCTACATTTAACAAGTGATCTAAAATTACCCATCTATCATAAATTTTACAGGTTTTCCTAGGTAATCCTATACAAAATCTATAGTTACATCATCTCATTTCTACATAGAAATTGGAAGAGGCTATAAAAGATCTTCTCCACACTTATTATATTCATTGACCTACTTATATTAGAAAATAAGAACCACAAATCCTACTACTTCATTTTTTATTTTTGACCACTAGTAATGTCTATGGACATCAAGAATCATCATTTTTTAATATTGGATGTGCTATAAAAATAGAAGCATAAAAATCATTCTTCATCACCATTATAATTCTTATTGAACACATACATGGCCAAAAAAATGAAGATAATTTCTGCTTCCAAGAGACAGTCCTGATAGTATCACCCCATCATATAACATGTCTCTTAAAACTAATCCTTCCAAATTATACAACTGATCATTCTTGATCTTGTCCCAAACAAGGGTATAAAAGATCTTGAAGTAAGGGATACTCATCGCTGATACTCAATAACATATATACCCATATATAAAAAGAGTTTCATCACCCACCGCAAATTTAAAGGCTTCTATACTACCTATTCTTGTGTATTTTGTCTCAATTCATATGGAATGATGTTTCCCTTCCTCGGTGTGTCATCCAAATTGATATCTGAAGACAATTGATTCTAAACCTTCCTCCTTTATTAAATTTTTATGTCCAATTGAGAAAATATGTACCTGATGCGCTTGTGGAACATGTATAACACAAACCAATCACCCAAGAGGTAATTCCACTGTCATCTTAGGGAATGTACAAACACTAATAAATCTCGATTCTGTGTAGGTTTATTCGTATCATGTTGTTTCATTTTTCTAAAAGCATAAAAAACAACTGAATTCTATTACATGAGAACTACTACATGTACAACTCTAGGTGCATCATAGTACATTGTATGTGATTTTTCAGAGAGATGTAATGTGAGTATAGGTGTTGGCGTATACCAACTTTTCTACATCTGAAATTTTAACTCATAATAATGAAGGAAAAAATATCACCCATTTCATGGTAAACCCAGAAATAATTGATTCTAATAAAGAGAATTCCAATATAAGGGTTTGATATTGACCTTTAGGGCTATGAAAACATGAAATCATGAAGAAATTATTATGCTTCTCCAAAGATACCTAAACTATAAGAATCATTGGGTAAACTAACTCTCATGTACTTATGATTACACGGCCATGGAAGTGCACATTATCTATCCCGAAAATACATTTATTTAGAACTAAATAAAAGTGATTATCACATTATGTAATTAAGATTATTTTTAGATGTTTTTCATGATCATATACTGAATAAGAAGACAATTATATTTCATCAATAAGAAAAACCAAAAATCAATACAGAAATGGGTGAAAGATATTATTAATCATGGAATAAATAACTCTAGTGAGTTAGTCAAACAAAAAACATCACTATGTACTCATAATGTCCATAATCTATCCTAAAATCAATATGAGGTATGTAAATTGGTCTCAACCACAATTGATGATATCTAGATCTCGGTTCGATCTTGGTGAAGATCATAGAGCCTCTTAATAGAACAAAAATATAATCTATGAATCCAATAGATACAATTTCATGACCTATATCTTATGTAATTTCAATTATTCTACAAACATGCACAACGTCCCATTATCCTTCTTAGTTAATAAAACTAATGAACCCCAAAAAAATTTATTATGACACAAGAAACCTTTAGTTTCAATATCAACTAATGAAAATCATTACTCTTGATTCATTTTTGGTTCCATTCTATATGGAATGAATGAAAATAGATCAGATCTCAGCACCAACTCAATTGTAAACAACATTTCTCACATAGGTAGTAATTCATAGAAAACATCAAAAAAATCATGAAAATGGAATCCCACTAGGGGAAAATAATCCTGTAGTATTCCACCATCATCTATACAATGATCAACTTTTTAAGCCATGAGATAATCTAATATTCATTTAATAGGTCCATCTTGACTAGCATAATGATATGACTATCCTTTATGATGATAGATACCTCTAATGGGAGATAACAAAACAAACACTCCTCTAGTAATAGTTGATATAAACTTTATATAATACTAAATAATATATACCAAAATGAAATCAATGCCTCTCATTTCTAGAAAGAATAGTTCCCAAATCAATTATTAAGATCCCGTCTCTCGGGAACATTCCATGTGATGATTGATATTCTCTAACCACCCTCATGATGTTGTTCTGATGGTCAAAACACCATCTGAGTGTAACTCCCCAAACCCAGTTACCCAAAGTCAGTGCATTATGGCGTAACATTGGCATGATCATAAAGATCAAGTCTCGACGACTGATTAGTTTAGTAGCATTGAAACAATATATACACTCATAAGTTTTACATTACATCATAAAGTAATACAAAACTAAAAAACATATTGTCTTAATATCCCCTCATATTATCCCTTCAGTTCATTCATAAAATACTTCTTCACATCCTGGAAAAATTAAAACATTGAAAGGGGGGAGCTCAGATGCTCAGTAAGGATAAAAATATAGCAGAAGCATTCATAAATAAACATAAACATTTAAGGCAATGTATAAATAAAACAAAAGCCTATTAAACTTGAACTTTTGCATAATATGGAAAAAGTAAAATGAAATAATTCCATTTACATGTTCCATGGATATTATACTGGTCGAATAATCACACACAATATCAATAACTACTTTCATAATGATGGAATGCATAATTCCGGACTATCATAACCACGTAGCCAAGGCCTCGTGCCAGAACTACAAATAAGATTTTGTCAACGCATAGTTCCAAGACACTAGTTTGTCTCATGAGACCTACCGATGCATCAAAAAGCTATAGCGGGCTCCACCTATCACTTATTAAGACCAATGCATTCCTCATATGAACAGGTTTAAACATATCATAAACCATAACATAATTGTATAACATAAAAAATGCATAAAGAAAACATAAAATTTCCACATTTCAATCAAAATATATCAATACGACACATTGATATGATAAAAACACTTTCAAAACCATTTTCAATACCAAAATAAAATAAAATTAAAACTTGGTATTTATTTTTCATATTAAAAAAAGTTAGGTTATGGCTTGTAGAGGAAGCCGAAACTCAAATAATGGTCACGGTGGCGGAGAAGTATTTGTCACCACATACATATGACAAAAAAACATTCCTTTTGTCATTTATTAAAATGCTTCGTATAAAAAAATGTCCTTTTTAATAAGCATAAAAGTCAAAGGGGTTTATACACCGTATAAAAGAAAGTTGTGTACAAAACAAAATATGGCTCAATGAATGGAGATTGAGACGAAGTCCCTTACAAAGATCATTTTTTAAAATAAAATAGATTTATTACGGTTATTCACTATAATTAAACATAAATAATGTACAAATACAAGATAAGACATAATAATATCATGACATAATTTGAAAGTAGGAGATTAACCCAAAGAATGGAAATTGGGTTAAAAAGTTCCCTTACCTCATTTCCAACTTTAATCGATCGTTCTTTAATATGCTGAATAATAAACTAGAGTTAATCTCTACTTTATTAATAACCTTTTCCATGTTCATTATCCCTTTTATATCACTTATTACAATGTTACAAAAATTATGTAGTCATTTATGTTAATAACGGTCGTTTTTTCGATCTTTGGTACATGAGTTAAAAATAAATTTATTATAATTACAAGTTATTGATGTGGTAAAATATCCATTATATCCAGAATTATATTCATGATTTAGATATCATATATATCATATATATCCAGTATATACTTTCATTTATAATATTACATAACATTTAGAGGTATGGAATGAAATGCACCATTCATGGAGACGGTAAGTCGTACGTAAGCATGAACACTACATTCATTTCTATTTAGTATTTAATGAAATTAAATCATAATGATATAAAGGTATACTATAATTCCTGTATAATATCATATATAATATCATTTACTCCATCCTTTATACATCCCACGTATGGAATTAACGATTCAAATCACTTTGAGGGGGCGGTAGTCCACACTTCCTAAAATGAAATTAACACATTTACCCATAATGGAAATCATAATGGTATGCCATAAATGAGAAATATATAAGTATAAGGAAATAATAAACATAATATATATCATATATAAATATAGTGACATCTTAATGGCCACCATGAGTGGTATTTAAAGAAGAATGAACAATCATCGTTTCGTGAGGCAGAAATTCACCAACCACAGAAACAATATGTTCTTTAACCATTAGACAATGGGGTGTGTAATTGAAAATCAAATGATTCTCATAAAAACAACCTATTATATTTAAGATACTGTTTTTGTTACAAAATAATGGAATAAATAGAGTTTAAGGGGCCGGAGAAGAAAAATATAACAAAATAACATAAGAGAAAACATTACCTTAAAATCGGGTAACTCTTTTTGATTTGAGCCAAAGGTTTACTTGGGTATAATTCTGACCAATTTGAGGATTCTAGTAGTAATAGAGGGATGTTGAGAGAGTATTTGGGCAGAGGTTGGCCGATCCAAATGGCTTGGATGGTGGGGGCCTTTTATAAGAGGAGAGGAGGGGCACTCTTGGATGTAATGAAAGGTTACATTATTATGAAGTGATTTTAGGATTTAAAAGGTCCCACAGTTATATATTTAGAGGATATGGTGATAAGGGTTCGAAATATACCAATCAAATAGGTTTTTTACAAGTTTATGTCTTAAATTTTACATTATCTTTTCATTTTATTTAAATCGTTAATTAATGAGGTAATCACTGCATCATCATGGTGTCATAAAAATTTAATTTTTTTAATGTCTAAAAATTATATAATAAATCTAATGATGTAGGAAATCATTTTATATTTCAAATTAATATTTATAGTTGACATGGTATCTTATATAACCCTATGTAATAATTTTTTTTGTAAAACAACACATGTTTGTGACAATTTTATTTTTACTTTAAATAAAAAGTTATTAATGTCATTTTCGTACCCAAGTGGCTCCATGGGGTCCCCATATTGACCCATGGATTTTAAGGGTCTCCCATGAGTCATACAATAAGGTTATCACAAGTGTCAAGATATTTTCATATTTTTATAATATAATTTTTACATTAAATTTCACTAAATAACTTTAATCACGATTAATAAAACTTAAAAGTTACTATTAACCAATAATTATTTTAATTCCATTGAACCAAATTTTAGTTTCTAATGACAATGAGGTATGTTGGATTTTTGAAATTTAAATCACAGAGGTTATAAAATTTCATTTAAACTAAAAATCATGTTTTTAACTACCACTTAGTGGTTTCACTATTCATCAAAAATCGATGTTTTTCAGAACAATACCAAAAATTAACAATAAGCTATATTTGAAATTCCTAATTAAAAAATGATGTCTATTTTAAAAAATTCAAAACATATAAGTTGAATTAATTAATTTAATAATTAATTCCCGTTGTCACCACAAATAGTGTGTTTTTAAGAAACAATATATATCAAAAGATTGACAATTGGTTAAAGTCCAATTTCAAAGTGAAATTAATTCTAATGACCACCATTGGATAAAATGGTATAATTATATTCTAATTATACCTTTAAACCACTCAATAGTATAATTTATCACTATTAATTATTTTTATTAATAAAGTTGTTTTTAAGTATTTTTACTATTCATAGAAAATTGGATGTTCTCAGAAAAATACAAAAAATTCAACATAGGCTAATTTTGATATTCCGAATCCAAAAATGAAGTAAATTTTTAAATATAAAATTTATATAATTTCAAAAGGTGGGAATTACAATTCATAACGGCTAATTTTATTGGTTGCGGTGTGTTAGAACTCGAGGTTGCGTACAACACACGTTGCTCTATTATTCAAAGAGAAGCATACCATGGAAGCTTGGGGTGTTACACTGAGCATTCCATATAAAATAAAATCCCACTTAAAACAATATTTGGAATTAAAGAATCTGGCTATCAGTTGTCAAACAATACACATGTAAGGTTAGATGACACAAAAATTATACCTCTAGCAGTATATGATCTTATATCCACACTATCATGAGTAGTTTTCATAATGTGAAGGTGACCAAGCCTTCTGACATGGGCTCTAGCCTGACTCCCATGATCTATACACTACGCTAGGTACTATCCTATCAATATAGGGATACCTCATCCCTTCCCCAGACTAGAATTTCTGGTGAAACTATAGCTACCTTTTTGCGGAGAAAAAGGCGAGTCCTTCCAATACTCTTGTGCCAATACACTTCCTATTCCACAACTATACTACCACATGAAACTAAAAAAACTTAGTATGTGGAACAATATGAATCATGTGAGACACTCTAAATAATGGTATGTACACTAAGGACTTTTGTAGCCCATCCAGCCACACTATGGACTTTTGTGGACCTTCATGAAACACTAATATCACTAGAATGCTATAAAATCATTAGAAGGATTCCCCCAACCCTGACTACTCTGGCCACTTTTTCATTGTGAAATTTTGTCATATAGTTGGTTATTTCAACTGCATAAAGTGTTCACTATTTTCCCTACAGAAATAGCTAAGATGCTACTCGGGACCTCTCTTGGATTACATTACATGATGAGTTAAGGATTAATAAAATTAGAGAAAATACATATAATTAGGCATTTCACATGATACAAAATCTTATAGAGAATACCATCTTGAAAACTTCTCTCCCTCAAGATTTCATCAGCTTCTAATGATTGTGCAAGTCACTATATATCAATGAAAAATTTAGTATTGCCTATAATTTACATTCCCTTCTATGTTTGGTAAATGAACTCATGATCGTTCTCACCCCTAAATGTTTTAGTATAGAACTATATCAAGATAATCATCTAAATTTCCTCCGAGGATGACTACTCCAGTAGACCTTCATGCTCTAAAATCAATCACCAACACTTGGATAGTCCATAAATAATATTTGAATAATTATTAAACCACAAATATGAAAGAATCTCATGATTCTTAAATATCATCTATACGGACCTTATATTGATCTTTCACTCCTATTGTCCTCCCTCCCTAGTGAACAGAAAAGCATTATGTAGCTATAACTCTTTAAACATGTCATACATCGAAGACATAGTGTGAACATTCTCTCTTTCCATAGATCTTATCATGACCCATCCTCAGGGCCCGTGTCGTGACTACCCCAAGCCCACCTTCCATAGTCCAGGGGCAGGAGACTAGCACCAAAGGCGTAAATCCCGATAAAAGTGAAGGCATTGCCTTTATAAAGTAAACAAACACCACAGAGAACACAAGCTGAAGTAAAACTAAGTAAACTGAGTACAAAAGTATGTGCTGGAAAGAAAATGGGATTGAATAAAATCCCAACTAAATGTAAAGTACAACTCAAATGAATGTACAAAAACTAGAAAGTAATGCAGTGAGTCTGAGCCTTCCTCTAGAAATCCCACCTGAAGGGTGGGTAGAGATAGTCTCCTCTTCTCCTTGGCTCCAGTCGTCCACTCCTAGAACATCCCGTCTAGTGATCCACCACCAGGTACCATCCAAATCCACGAGCTCCCACCTCAATCAGTGTTGTCCATCATCTGCATCCAAAACAACGTAGTGCATGCATAGCCCGTGCAGGGGTGAGTATACGCTACTCAGTAGGGACCCCGAGACCCCCGAAGTTCTCACAGAATCCATGAAGGATAAACCAAAATGGAAAGATACAATAATGAAGTTACAATAAACTATAATTAGGTATATTCCCTTACATATACCTAAGTCATCAATTGTAGCTCGGCTCCAGCACACGAGCCCAAGTACAATCAAGTCCACACATGATAGTACAACCCAATCCATACAGGAAAGCACAACTCAATCCACATAGGAAAGATAGTCAATCATATCGAATATGATGATTGAAAGTCAAGACTCAAATCAAAAAGATATACTTATTCATAAGATGACAGATATGATCAGATGTAGCCATTGATTTATCTAAGCTGTCGGACCCACATAGGATACAAGACCAGCTAAGCTGTCAGACCCACAAAGGATACAAGACACGCTACTCTGTCGAACCCATGTAAAATACAAGTACATATTCAAATACTTTCGGACCCACGTAGGATACAAGAATAGTGTTCAAGTACAACGGGACCCAAATAGGATACAAGAACAGTAGTCATCGTCTTCGAACCCACAGAGGATTCCAGTACAGTCGTCATCGTCGTCGCAGTCGCAGCCAGCTCTAGGGTTCCCACACACAGCATTCTCGATTCCAATAGGGTCTGATATACGAGCCAAGGGGTCGATACATCAACTGACACGTAGTCCATATTTGATGTATCCCAAAGTTCTGTCTCGTCAAAAAGAACTCAACGCGACAGACGGCTCGTCAATCGGACTCCCGGTCTGAGAGTTATTGGCATTTTCATTGCAGGGGCCCTGTTGGTTTTTTATTCAAAACCAACCTGACCATAATCCAATTTCATCCAAACCTAAATCGGAGAAAGCCAAAAGAACCGTCTCACTAAGAGTAATCCAACAAAGTCAATGACATGTCAATCAGACGTCCAGATCTCAAGTCAAAAGTGTTTCTGCTCCAAGGGCCTGGTTGGTTTCGTGTTCGAACCAAACCGGACATACCCAAAGATCTCCAAAACCTTGAGTGTAATATAGAGAAATTACCTCCTCGATCCAAGGATCTCAACGCAACTGACGGTGCATCGATCAGAGGTCTGTAGCCCATGTTATGGGCATTTGAACGAACCTGTCCGATTTTAGGGGTTTTGGGCCCGGTCCGACCCGGCCCAATACCCCCTGGGTCGACCTGACCTGGGTCTGGGTCTGGCCTAGATGGGTGCTTCCCAGCACGGCTAGTGTAGCCTGGCCCAGCTGGTGCAGCATGGCACATCGTGGTTGTTCAGCCCAGCGCGGGCGGCTCAGCGCTTGTCGAGCGGATGTGGAAAGGGGGGGGGGGGCGCTGCCCCCTTCTTTTGAAATGGTGCCCCACCTACATGGGGGGCCCACCCTTTGCTAGCCGTCGGGGGTTACAAACCCCCGGACCATCTGATTCTGGCCAACCAGTGAGCTACCGCCGGACGCCAATGGGTCCTGACTTCCCTGGCGCCAGCGGCTGGATTTCTGGCCGCCCTTCCCTGCACCACCGCGGCCTTAGGCCGCGGCCTTTGCCCGAACAGCGTGGCGCGACGATGCCGCACCACTCCGCCATAGCCTGACCTTGCCTGCGGCTCATCCTTTGGCCTTTCCAGCGCGTCATGATGGCACCATGCTCCTTCGACACGTTTTTCCTCATTCCCGCACGGTTCCGTTGCACCGCGCCACCTTGTTCCAAACAATAACGATGTAAAACAACAACGGGAAGGAGGCTCAGCCGTGCTTGTGCGGTCCGACCTCCTCCTATTAATTCGATAGCAAGCGGCTAAATATTTATTGATGAACTCCAAAATAATCACGAACATAAAACAAAACCCTACCTCAATAACGAGTTGATGATCGATGAGAATCGCATAAAGCGGTGTTGCGGGGTGAGGCTCCGTACACGTTGACGGAGATCGTCCGAGGAGGAACAACATCTCCCTTCCTTTGACGTGGGAAGAAGAATGAAGGAAGGTGTGTCAGTGTTCTTCGTGTTCTTCAAGGAGGATGATGAACTTTTTCAGAGAAAAGAACGCTCCCTATCTCAAAATCCCCCAACACAACAAAACAACCCCCCAAAATAAAATAAGAGTTATTCTTATTTTATTATTGCATGCCATGCATTTAAATTTTAAAAATTCAAATGCATAACTCTCAATTAATTTAAGTGTTGGCTTGATTTAATGTAAAGAAGGAAGTTATATCATTTAATATAAGGGGGTTCAAAGGGGATGAGTTAAGGGGGTTATGGAAAATGAAGGGGTGGGGTTCATGTGGGCCCAACCTCACCTTTATCCTCAATTGGTTTGTCCTCCAACATCCACACATGCATAGATGTAAAGTTCATTCTACAAATTTTATTTACTTCAGAAATTAACCTCAATTTTTTTAGCAACTCCTCTGTAGAAAACGGATCTTCAGAAAAGGTGTTCCTATGAAATTATCGTCACTGCGCTTTCATCGATGCCCTCAGATTCTGATTCCGAGGACCGGTTCAAAAGTTTGGAAAAACCGATCATTCATTCACTAAACGTACCCAAGATAATCTTCGAAAATTGATTCTGGGCACACCGGGCCTCGGAATCAGGTGCCATCAGAAACTGCATTCTCATAAAATCCCAAAGCAATTAAGAACAAATTTTCCTTGAAATTTACGGGTATTTACATTACTGCCACCTCAGGGATTGACATCCCCATAAAGATACATCACAAAATAGGAGAACAAATGAGGGTATTGGGCATGCATCTGAGCCTCCCACTTCCAAGTGCTCTCCTGGAGGTTCACATGCTTCCACCTGATATGCACTATAGGAATCGACCACCCATATAGGACCCGCTCATGTCGATCCTCGATATCCACCGGGACATCTTCAAATGTCGCCCCATAATCAATGTCCATCTCCCCATGGTCAATGATATGCATCAGGTCGTGCATATATCTCCTCAACTGAGATACATGGAAGATGTCGTGCACCCGATGCAACTGAGGTGGTAGAGCCAGACGATAATCCACCTCGCCTATCCTGATGAGAACCAGGAATGGTCCGGTGAAGCACGGAGATAACATGATGCCCCATCCAAATATTCGTAATCCACGTCGAGGTGAGACCTGCAAGAAAACGTGGCCACTATCCTTGAACTCCAGTGGTCTCCTCCTACTGTCAGCATAAAACTTCTGTCATCTCTATGCTGTCCTCTTCTGCTCATTGATGACCTGGAACTTCTCTGTCATGGCCTGGACCATCTCTGGTCCCCCAAGTGCTGACTCTCCAGGGTCTGTCCAGCACAGAGACGACCTGCAAGGTCGACCATACAATGCCACGTATGGTGCCATCCCGATGGTGGATTGGTAGCTGTTTTTGTACGCAAACTCCACCAAGGGTAGGCGATCCTCCCAGCTGTGACCAATGTCAAGGACACATGCACAGAGCATGTCCTAGAGAGTCTGAATGGTCCTCTCTGTCAGACCATCCGTTTGAGGGTGAAATGCAGTGCTCAGATGTAGTAGTGTCCCGAATGCCTCCAACAACCCTTTCCAAACCTAGGAAGTAAAGCGAGAATCTCGATCGGAGACGATAGATGATGGCACACCATGAAGCCTTACAATCTCCTAAACGTAGAGGCGTCCCACGGTCCCAACTGAGCCCTTCTCTTTGATGGGTAAAGAGTGGGCCGACTTGGTGAGTCAGTCGACAATCCCCAAAATGGAGTCATGACCTCTAGAAGTGCATGGATGTCCAGTCATGAAATCCATAGATATATCATCCCACATCCACTCCAGGACCTCCAAGGGCTGTACCAAGCCTGCTGGTACCTGGTTCTCCACCTTCATCTGCTGGTAGGTGAGGCATCGAGAAACGAACTCTTCCATAGCCTTCTTCATCCCCGGCCACCAGTACTATCATCTATGATCCGGGTATATCTTCTCTACTCCTGGACGTACCGCCAAAGGGGATGTGTGAAGCTCTCTCAGCACCTCCTCCTACAATGTAGTTGGTACCATGGTACATTTTCTGAAAAGGACGACGTGCTCTACTACTATAGTGAATCCATAAGGTGTCTATCCTACGGAAATCTGTGCACGTCATGTCTCACAGTCCAGGTCCCCACGTTGTGCCTCTCGGACTCGCTGAATAATTTGAGGAGTGACAGTGACTGACTGAAGAAAGGCAGCTTCATCTGTATCCATAAAAGATATCCTCAAAGCAGCTAGCTGCTCTGTCGCCTCTCCAAGTAGCATAATGCCCGTCCTCCTGCTGAGGGTGTCGGCTACTACATTCCCCTTTCTAAGAGTATAGCCTATCTCAAATTCATAGTCCCGGAGGAACTCAAACCATCGCTTCTATCTCAGGTTCAGGTCCTTCTGCGAGAAGATGTACCTGGGACTCTGGGGGTTAGAATAGACTGTAAAGCACACTCCCATCAGATAGTTCCTCCACATCTTTAGAGAAAAAACCACTACTACTAATTCCAGGTCATGGGTAGTGTTGTTCTTCTCATGATTCCTCAACTGTTGTGATCCATAGGCGATCACTGCCTGCTCTTCCATCAGGACACACCCAAGTCCGGACCCTGATGCATCACAGTAGACCACATACCCTACTCCCTCCTTCGGTAGCCTCAAGGTGGGTGCACTAGTCAATCTCTGTCTCAGCTCCTGGAAGCTCTGATGACATCTGTCTAACTACGCAATGGTTTTCCCATACTTCATCAAAGATGTAAGTGGTGCTGCAACTCTGGAGAAGTCTGGCACAAATCTCTGGTAGTACCCAGCCAAACCCAAGAAACTCCGCACCTCTGTCACGCTCCTAGGTGGATCCCAATCTAGCACTGCCTCGATCTATGCAGGATCCCCCGAAAATCATGCCTTAGCGATGATGTGTCCCATGATGTGGACCTCACATATCTAGAACTGACACTTCAAGAGTTTACCATAAAGCTGGTGCTCTCAGAGTGTGTCCAATACAACCCGTAAGTGGTGGGCATGCTCATCCTCAGTAGTCGAGTATATCAATATGTCTTCGATGAAGACAATGACAAATCGATCAAGGTAAGGCTGAAATATCCTATTCATTAGAATCATGAACACTGCTGGAGCGTTGGTTACACCAAAAGGAATATCCAAGACCTCATAGTGTCCATACTGACATCTGAAGGTCGTCTTCTGCACATCCTCATCCCGAACTCTGAGCTGATGATAGCCTGACATGAGGTCTATCTTTGAGAACCACTATTCTCCCTTGAGATGATCTAAGAGGTCGTAAATCCTCAAAAGTAGATACTTGGTCTTCACGGTCACCTGGTTCAGGTGATGGTAATTGACACAGAGTCGCATGCTCCCGTCTGCCTTCTTGGCGAATAAAATTGGGTAAGCCTAGGGTGAAACAATGGGTTGAATGTATCCCTTGCCCTGTAAGTCCTCCAGCTTTACCTGTAGATCTCTAAGCTCAGCGGGAGCCATCCGATATGTTGGAGTGGATATCTGGGCTGTGTCGGGGTACATGTCAATATAGAAGTCTACATCTCTATGAGGAGGTAGTCCTGGATCGTCGTCAGGAAACAGGTCTGCATACCAATCCACCACTACAGGAAAACTCGGACTCTACACGTCCAATACTCCTAGGATGAGGCTATCCAACTGATGAGTTATTGGTTGTCCTCTCCTCTGAGTGAGTCTATCCTGCGCTGCAAAGGCTCCCTTCTCACTGGTGAAGGTGAACCTTCTCCCATCGCTGCGGACACACCGCACCTTACGACTTATACAGTTGATATGAGCATGGATTGTAGATAACCAATCCATTCCCATGATGACTTTGTAAGGCCTCGATGCCACTACAAGAAGATCCCAGCTGAAGCTCTCGCCTCCTAGAGTAAGCTCACACTGCTGACACCGCTGCGTAATTATCGAGTCTACTCCTGTAGGAGTCTCTAGCCGTAAGGATCGAGCTGGAGGATCCATCAGAATCTCTGTGCTGCGAACAAGGGTAGTGGTAATAAAATAATGACCCTCTCTAGTGTCTATAAGAACTACAACAAGGGAAGAGTAGACATAGATAGTACCTCAAATAACCTCTGGTGCACCATGGTCGTAGGCCTCCGCTGCCTGAAGCTGAGCCTGCCTCTGCCTACCAGCTCCTTGTGGTCAGGGTGGACCTCTTGGTGGTGGTGGTGGTAGAGCCTCAAAGCGTCGCCCACCACCTACTGCTCGGCCAGCTCCTCTGCCACATCCGCCTACTCCCTGCGGAGTGCCACAGTCTAACCTATGCCTCTGCCTCAGTGGTCCCTCGACTGTCTGCTACTCCTCTGCATGTCGGGTCGGGAAGTGACGAGCCATGTGGCCATGCCCACCGTATATATAGCACTGTGTGCTCCTCGTGAGACTGGCTCTGCGTCGTGTGCCCCGCACCTCTGAGCCAGTGTCATGAGGTCGTCCGCCTGATGGTCTGGCCTTCTTGGACTCCTATGACATCCGTCGACTGCCAGTTTCTGAAGACTCGGCAACATGCCGACCTGCGGTAGGTCTCGCTGCTGGTGTAGGCTCAGCGAAAAATCCCTCTACAAGAAGGGATCGCTCCAGTACTCCTGCATGCGTCGGAATGATAAGGGAGATCATCGATGCCCAGATCTCAGGCCTCAGTCCCTGCGTGAAGGTCCAGGACCGGAAGAATGGGTCTCGTACCTTGTCTGCGGAATATCACGAGAGATCAGTAAATCTCATCGAGTACTGGGCTACCATCATGTTGCCCTACCGTAGCTGTAGTAGCTCCTGAATGCTCACCGCACTGAGGGTTGCTGGAACTAACTCTGGGAAGAAGAGGCTCTCAAAGTCCGTCCAAAGGAGAGATGCCTCGTCGTGCACCTGGAGCATCATGCTCCACCATCTACCTGCTGCCGCGTGCAGGAGACTTGCTGCAAGGATCACCATGAGGTCAGCTGGTGTCCATACAAAACTGAATACTCAAACTACAGCCTCCAGCCAATCCTCAGCTGCCTGATGGTCCGTCTCCCCACGGATCCTGGGCGGTCTCTGATGCTGAAACTCATGCAGTGCATTGAGGCGACGTGCACTCTCAACTGCTTGGGCTGGTGGCATCGGTGGCTCTATAGGTAGAGGTACCACTATTTCCTCCGCTGTAATAGGGCCCTGCACCGAGGCCTCATCACTCTGTGGGTTGTCGTCTCACACAAAGCTCGAAACCATAGATGGCTTCCATCGTGGGGGAATCCTACAAAGAGATAGGTGTTCCACGGTCAATATAGTATACCTGCTCTGCTGACACAAATTAATCACAATGAAAACTTTTGAAACACGCACGCAATCAGTGATTTCATGCACTGAGTCGAAAATCAGATGTTAGGGTCCTGGTGCATTGATACGTCGGCCGCCGCACCAACACTGGACTCCCTCGACTGATAACCACACTCAATACCATTAACACTATTACTTCACATAGAAGATCAGAGTCCTGAGTTCTGTTGTATAACCAAACTCCTTTGATGCCAATTTTTCAAGACCTATCCTCAGGGCTCATGCCATGACTACCCCAAGACTGCCTTCCATAGGCCAGGGGCTGGAGACTAGCACCAAAGGCGTAAATCACGATAAAAGGGAAGGCATTTCCTTTATAAGGTAAACAAACACCACAGAGTACGCAAGATGAAGAAAACACTAAGTAAACTGAGTACAAAAGTAAGTGATGGAATGTAAATGGGCCAGAATACAAACCCAGCTGAAAGTAAAGAACAACTGAAATGAAAGTACAACAACTGGAAAGTAAAGCAGCAAGTCCGATCCATCCTCTAGAAATCTCACCTGAAGGATGGGTATAGATAGTCTCCTTTGCTCTTCGGCTCCAGCGGTTCGCTCCGAGCACATCCCATCCAGTGATCCACCTATAGGTACTGCCCAACTCCATGAGCTCCCACCTCAATCAGCGCTATCTGTTTTCTACATCCAACAAAACATAGTGTAGGAATAACCCGTGCAGGGGTGAGTATACCCTACTCAGTAGGGACCCCGAGACCCCCGAAGGTCTCCCCGAATCCACGAAGTATAAAGCAAAAAGGAAAGATACAATCATGAAGTAACAACCAACTCTACTTAGATATATTACCATACATATACCTAAGTCATCAATTCCAGCTTGACTCCAGAACACGAGCCCAAGTACAATCTAGTCCACACAGGATTGTATAACCCAATCCACACAGGAAAGCACAACCCAATACACACAGGAAATCATGTCAATCATATCAAATATGAGGATTGAATGTCAAGAATTATCTCACATAGGTATACTTCTTCGTATGAAAATAGAGATGATCAGATGTAGCCACTGATTCATCTAAGCTGTCGGACCAACATAGGATAAAAGACCAGCTAAGCTGTCGGACCCACAAAGGATACAAGACCAGCTACTCTGCCGGACCCACGTAGGATACAAGTACAGAGTCAAATACTGACAGACACATGTATGATACAAGAACAGTAGTCAAGTAGTTCTAGACCCACATAGGATACAGGAATAGTAGTCATTGCCGTTGAATCCACGAAAGATTCTAGTATAGTCGTCATCATTGTCGCAGTCGCAACCAGCTCTAGGGTTCCCACAGACAGCATGCTTGATTCTAGGAGGGTCCACTCCATGAGCCAAGGGGGTCGATACATCAACTCTATACAACATGTCAGTTGATGTATCGAACCCCTTAGCTCGTGGAGCGTACCCTCCCAGAATCGAGCATGTTGTGTGCGAGAAGCCTAGAACTGGCTGCGACTGCGATGACGATGACGACCGTACTGGAATCCTCTGTGGGTTCGATGGTGATGACTACTGTTCTTGTATCCTATATGGGTCTGGTTGTACTTGACTACTTTTCTTGTATCCTACATGGGTCCGGTAGTATTTGACTCTGTACTTGTAGCCTATGTGGGTCCGATAGAGTAGCTGGTCTTGTATCCTTTGTGGGTCTGACAGCTTAGCAAGTCTTGTATCCTATGTGGGTCCGAGAGCTTAGATGAATCAGTGGCTACATCTGATCATCTCTATCATCTTACGAACAAGTATACCTATGTGAGCTGAGTCATTACATTCAATCATCATCTTCGATATGATTGACTTTCATTCATGTGTGGATTGGGTTGACCTTTCCTGTGGGGATTGGGTTGTACTATCCTTTGTGGACTAGATTGTACTTGTGCTCGTGTGCTAGAGACAAGATGGAATTGATGACGTAGGTATATGTATGGGCATATAACTAAGTAGATTTGGTTGTTATTTGTTATTTTATCTTTCCTTTTTGGTTTATACTTCAGGGATTCTGGGAGACCTTCGGGGGTATCGGGGTCCATACTGAGTAGCGTATACTCACCCCTACACAAGCTATGCCCGCACTATGTTGTGTTGGATGCAGACGACAGACATCACTAATTGAGGTGAGAGCTTTTGGAGATGGATGATACCTAGAGGTGGATCACTAGACGGGACATGCTCGGAGCAGACGACAGGAGTCGAGGAGTAGAGGAGACTATATGTACCCACCCTTCAGGTGGTATTTCCAGAGGACGGCTCGGACTCGCTGCTTTACTTTCGAGTTGTTGTACATTCATTTTAGTTGTACTTTACTTTCTGTTGGGTTTGTATTCTGGCCCATTTACTTTCCACCACATAGATTTTACTGAGTTTAATTTGTGTTTACTTCAGCTTGCATTCTCTATAGTGTTTGTTTACTTTATAAAGGAAATTCCTTCCCTTTTATCGGGATTTAAGCCTTTGGTTCTAGCATCCAGCCCCTAGCCTGTGGAAGGCGGGCTTGGTGTAGTCACGACACTGGCCCTGAGGATGGGTCGTGACAGATCTCATGACCCTTGGGATTCTATTGTGACATTAAAAATAAATATAATCTTCATCAGCTATAGGATAATCTGGATTCTCAACATTATGTTCGAGTAGATTTTCACTCCCATGACAGTAAACCTGAAGATGAGGAGGAATAATTTTCACTATTAGAAAAACACACTTCTTATTACAATGTATATTTCATTGTCAACCACAACTGGTAGAAAAAAAAAGAACCACATACTCATGGCCTCTTTAAACATGGATTAAAAGTGCCTTATCATGAAATAAAATTTTATTTATTTTATTTCACAGAACAGATAAAAAAATTATATGAAATCCTAATTCAATCATGAATCATATATCGCATGAAATAAATATAAACCTATAATGACCTATTCTTGTCAATATATATTCCTATGTGCCTATCATGATCCATGTATACTCATCAGATTACGTATAGTTCCAGGATTATAAATATAAACATGCGATGACATCATTTAATAATAACCTAACACAATATTTGAATCACTAAGGGTGACATAATGTTAATTATAATAAAAAAATAGTATAAACATCAATCCATCCAAGGGAACTCAAATATCCCTCATAAATGGGTAAGCTAATCAAATGTAAAAAAGTCATTACCATGTACCAAAACCTCCTAGACTTTATTACACCTTTCCAAAGTATTATTGACATTGAAAAGAAACCTATATGTCTAATACACCATTATAACCCCACCCACCACCCCCCGATTATGAACTCTATAATTTGGATAATATTGGTTGGTTACAAGACCTCAAACACACCTCCGTATATCCTATATGACTCTTACTATCAGTAGAGGTGTTATATTTATAGTAGGGTGACTATACCCCATAGTTGTAGAGTTGAAAAAAAAACGAATAATAATATAACAATAATAAATAAACCTCAGAGTGTATAATTAATAAAACAATGTAAAAAACTAAAAAAAATAAAACCCAACTATATAAAAAAATTAAATACAAATAAGACATTTTAATTTCATGCTAGAATGTAACTCAAATTTCTACTAGAAGTAATAAAAAATAAATTACAAGAATAATTAATAAGTAATTGAATTCCTCAATTGTTATCCCAATGTCGTTATGCCCCCAAACTCAAGTCCATATAAGAATAAAACAATCATTATCAATTTCATTTTCCCTTATCCAATCTTTTATGCATGTAATATTCTCGGGTACAAAATGGCATCCGGAATAGTGTATGAGTATAACTCATTAGGTCCACACCACCATGTAAAAACATAACCAGTCTGATAATATGCGAATGAAATGGTGTAATAAATTGTTTAATTATTAAATTAAACAATTAAATTCATGACACATGAACCTTGTTAAAAATATTAGGGGAATTTCATTGAGTATTCCTCATATCCATGCCAATAAAAAACATATAACCATTTTAAAGAAAATCATTCCTTAAAGACCTTCTATAATTCCTCTAAAAACAATGCCTACCGTAACCTTATAACCAATGCATTAATTATAAGAAATGATGGTTAAGACACACTATATAAGTGTTTTAGAAACTAATATGGTCCAAACTCGGTATATAATAATTTCATCCTATGTCATGGATAGCCCAATATATAATCATTTCGTCATGACCCAAGGCCAATCTCATTATAAAATATTTTTATCATGTATTACTAGAGAGAGACTATTATATAAGAATTTACCTTGAATCATGGAATATAATTAGGTACAATAATTTCAGGATATATGCTATACCAATTCACTATATAATAACTATAATAATCACACATGAACAATTCCATATATATGAAGTACAACATCAAACATGGAAAATTTCCAACATAATAATTATATAATATATATGAAAACACATATTATAAAAATAAGGATATCACAATATCACATCATATTTATCAATGGATAACTATGAAAATTACAACTTATCATTCCATTATACATTACATATATCAATTGGTCATAATTATTAAAATTTAGATCAGCATAAAAAAATCCAAGGTATGGGGAATTTATATCCTGAAAAAATCCAGAATCCTTGTCATGATAAACACAATTTAATCAATTCAACATTTTTTTTATATTCCAGGGTCCAATCACCCATGTAGTATCCACTATCTTGGTTAATAACCAATTGGATCAAAATGGAGTCCAATGAACAGTCCAATTATTCATTTAATTTATATTAGGAATTAAATTTTAAATAAAATTCAATATTTCACATTCATGAAAAAAATCAAACCATAATGTTATTATTTAGACATTTAACATTAATTGAGGATAAATCAATGGTTCATGTAGTTATCAACATAACAAAAATTGGGCATGTGATTTAAAATAGGTTCCTAGGTCATAAACAATCAATATTAAAACCAACAACACTCACTATCAACATATTACACCGTAACAGCTGGATGAAATTGGCATGGAAAGTAAAATATAACCAAAACCACATACCATGGATCTTATGTGTTATCGTGACATGCAGAATCATGATAGGTGCTTCAAAATCCCTTGGATATTTCCATAGGGTTGTGAGAAGGAATCTTTATGTGATGGAATGATATAAATCTCTCCCAATAAAAAATTTTAAAATAATTATAGGAAATCACATGGAAAGTAATTTAGTAATAGGTTATGTAGATATTTTAAGATATATAATCCCAAATAAGTTTCACCTCTAATGAATTTTTACACTGCCCAAAAATTACAGGATGTGTAATTACTTCACAATGTATACTCCATTCATTTCATGAACTAGGCTCATGTAATGTTCTTATAAACAACTACATGTCAAGTACCTCCAATATAGAAAATTTAATTTCTCTATATCAAACCTTCAAACTATTCACCACAGAAAGAACACGACAACCATTGAATCCATCTGTAGCATGGAAAACCATTGTAAACCCATTTAGAACATTTATACCCAGAATACACTATTAAAAAACATATATCCCAAAGAATTGGTTCATTTTACAAAACATGGTGTCCTGATATCAAAATAAGACCCATCCACCATGGCTCACATGAAAAATTCAATGGGAGACATTCTAAAAATAGATGTGATCTTACAAACTGGGTCAAAACTTCCAACCACTTTTTAGAAGTCCCTATAAGAATGTCAATTATAGGGTTCACTCTCCCCTATGGTGGTTTCCATAAATTAATGGAAATAAAAATAATGTCATCTAGCCATGACCCAGTTTCCCAGGGACTACCTTCCCATTAATAAAAGGAGGTAAGTGATAATAGAACGACCTATGTAGTTATTCCCTAACATGGGTTGTTTAGGGAGAACCCTTTAGAGAATACACTACACATATGAGACCCTCTCAAAATTCAACATCAAAACCTAGGTAAGGAATAGAATGGGGCTCCACATGTGTCACTACAAGAGATAATATTGGTGGGTAATGTCCTAACACCTCTAGAGAATAGTCATCCCCACCTTCTTGGTGAATGACATGAGGCTTTCATGGTTTCATTATTATAGAATTGCAAACTCATTCCCTATAATACGATTTGATATCAAAAATAACAAAATTTAAGAAATAGGGAAGGAACAAAGCATTCCAACATAAGACTCAACACTAAACTTACATAGCATACAGATAGTTCTAGGATCCATTAAATATCATGAACATTCACAAGAGACACACCCAACTATAAACTACTATGTTAAGGTCATGGTCAAGACATCATATCATTTAGTTGAGGTTTCAGCATATGGGGTGTCAATTTCATGATATAGTGGATGAAACAATTTATGATTAAATTGGAATACCCGTTTAATGAAAACCATTTCAATCACTTTTTCATAATAAAATTATATCATACTTAAATTTATATATATTTTTATATCATGGTCTTATTAAACGAGTTTCCATTCCCATGTTATAATGTATTATTATTTATAAGTTTCAATTGGAATTTAAATAAATACAACCTGAATTTTTCAATCTCT
Organism: Viscum album; assembly: GCA_963277665.1. Classification (NCBI taxonomy): domain Eukaryota; kingdom Viridiplantae; phylum Streptophyta; class Magnoliopsida; order Santalales; family Viscaceae; genus Viscum; species Viscum album. Next base: position 1,975,950,400 of record OY728122.1, read on the forward strand.
CATAGGGTAATCATATCCCTTTATAATGATTCAATTATTTCGGTTACCATACCCAATTCATATAAATATATACATTATAAATTTAAATTTTCATCAATTTAGTCGTAATCAAATAATGTTTCATCATGTGTAACCATATCAAGATTCCAAGAACGTGTATTAATTTGTTAGTTAATGCCCCACCTTCATGATATGTGGGGAAACCCATTTATAATGATGAATAAATATTAATTAAAAAATAATTTACCTCATTAATCGTACAGAATTATTAGTCAAATAACTGATATAGCAGTCAGATCACAAAAACATGATGCTAGAAATTCACACACTATGTAATAATCACAAGGCCTATTCATGATAGATAAATCCTCAAGATTATATAAACATGTATAATATATTACCTCCCAAATATTCCAATACAAGGGTAAAATGTGAATAAATATTAATAATAAACACCACAAATCATTACTGATTACAAATTGTGAAATCAGAATAAATATAATCGGATTAATCAAGAGAAACAATTCACATATCATGTCATTTTTATTTGATACCTATATGTGGGTCCTCTACTCTCAATAATAGGCCCATTAATAATTTACAAGAATAATTATCCTCTTTTATACCTACCCAATGTTTAATGGGAATGGAAATGATTCTTGGATAAAACTTATAATTCCATGAGACTACTTTATTCAAAATTATCTGACCATGGTTGGTCACATAGAGCAAAGAGTACCATCCCATACATTGTAGGTTTATAACTATCAGAAAGTGGTTAATTTGATTTTTTTGGGGCTACAATACCCTCATTTATCATAGTGGAGAACTCAGGTAATGAATAACTATATGAATCAAACACAATATAATAAATGAATTATATTAAGTAAATATAAATCTATCAAAATGATTACCATATATATAATATATTAAGTAGGATCAATCTTATAAAAAATTATTTCACAATGAAATTTTAAATGATGATCAAGGTATACATGGGAGAAGTTTTTAAATACTATAATTGCTGTAAAAATAGTAAAAAAGATGATAATCAATCTCTAATAGCATCACGATCACTATCTTTATAATGTAATCTAGTACACCATCCTACTATCGAAAATCAATCATTAGTTACATGGTGCATCCCATTTTTCATGTTATAAAATCATTAACTCTATCTATGTACCAATAGATTCCAAGAATGGGATTTGAGTAAAATTTTATTGGTCACCACCAAATATGTATATAACATTACTATATATGAATATAAAATTAAAAGTGTACATTTATAATAAATAAATAAACCGTGTAATTCCAAATTTATTAATGGATAACATTATATACTAACTAATTCATCCTATGTCAGAAATTTCCATTGAGCATTTAAAATTTTTATTTACATTAATATGGTCGGGACCCAAGGCATAAAAAAATCTATCTACATATAATGATAATAATATATTATTTTCTATGTTCTATAAGATTTATTTTTTATAAACAATGTGAACACCACAAGGCTGTACCCTTAGATATTTATCCTAAGTGTAATGTTCTACTCAATCAACAGGATAATGTCCAAGGTATCCTTAGTATGATGATTGAAAGGATCCCATAGAATTGATTGTGGTAGTCTAGAACATCTGGCCAAATCCAAGGATGGAAATCTATGGAATTCATTTCAATCTCTAGAAAATCTGTTCAACACATAGTTCTATGTTGGGGAATTCAAAATCGTATAACAATGGAAAATAAATCCAAATTTTTTACTTTCACACAGAAAAAGAATCAATGAATCAGTTAAAATGCCATCAGCCCAACCTAGGATAACCAAAATGGGTGTCCACGTGTCATTCAAGGTATGGAAGACCCTTAGTGTAATTACATTTCCATCACATTAATAAATAATTATATAATTATTCATAATCATAATGGTATCCATGATCATACTTTATAATCAAAAAATATTTAGCTTACATGGTCTTACTATTAACCTTTAATTTAGGTAAACATTATATTCCTTTTATAGAGAGAATCATCATATTATAGAGGGTTGTCTAATTAAGTAACCATGGATAAGGGTACTTGAATTTTTCAAGTAGTTTATTTTATTTCATATATGCCATTTATTTTATAAAAGACAACTCAACACCCCATATAAGTCCTTTTATTTTATTAGAGGGCATATCAGTATTAGTAATTTAAATGAACAACACCAAGGGGTGGCTTTAATTGATATAGATAACCCCCAATAATACCTAATTGGATGAAATGAAACAAAATCAAGGTTATATCAATTTATTACTTTAAATTATCATTTATGTAGTCGTCCCAAGGAATGTTTGTATCACATTACGTTGGTTCATTATATAGAAAACGAAATATTTATGTAAATGATCTAAGCCACCTAACTTATAATAGTAGTGGAGTATCCATAAAATGATAGACACTCACTAGAGATAAAATGGAAGAAATGGTAGAATTATAAATAATATGGGAAAATAACCATTTTATCTCACCTAAAAATGAAAACCATCATGGAGAATAAAGGGTTGAATGGATGAAAGGATATTGAATGATATACTGACAATGATCTAACATAATGAATGATGCTTGATTAAGAAGTTATATTAAGTGGGTATCTCAAAGAAAAAATTTAGTGTGTTTGGGATATCTTAATGGGAGGAGAGTTTTTGAATTTTAGAAAGGAGGAATTGGGATTCATGGTTAAATAGATTATCAGAAAGTCCAAAATTCCCACATTCTGAAGTCTAGCATGATTTTTTAATACATTTTTTCAGGCATATTACAAATCATGCTCACTTACAGCCCATGGTGTAGTCACAATTACATGGCTAGGGGTATAGTTTTAAAACCATGTGGAACTCAATCATGATCATTATCCTAGAAGAAAACCGCCTGAAAAGTGTGGTACATAGTTTTTAGATACATTTCACTAACCATGGAAAACAAGTCATCAATTAACATTATGCTTTTCATACTCATGATCCTTCTCTCATAAGGTTAAAATACTATACTCATCTATGTTTTCTCACATGATTAAACTATATAGTAACTAATAATTTTGTTCCAACCTAGCAATAATGTCTAACTCATTAAAACAACAGGCGATCCAATCTCACAACAAGCAATAGACCCTCCTAAATCTATCCTCATTCCTTTAAGAATTCCAATATCGATAAAAAATGATATCGATAGGAAATAAAATGAACATTTCTAGTATGAAACTTCAAGAACATTCCTTTTGATCCAAAAATTTTTACATGAATATTTTTCTTTTATAGATTAAATAGATGATTTTTTGTAATATAGAGACTGAACAAGGTCTTTATCAAGGATCAGAAATTTTTTTCCAAAAACTGATTTTTATGATTTGGTATTCATTATCATTCATATATCAATCTATAATGGATTTATGGTTTAGGATTCAAAAATTATTTTCTTTTATTATATTAATATATTTTATAACCATGTTTCTAGAATCATATAAAATAATTAATGATATTATTTTATACAAAATTAATGTTTTATGACATAATTTTGCTTTCATGTGTGCATTAGGATATTCTTATGATTTATGTTTTATAATATTATAATTTATAAATTATGATAGGTGGGTTCTTATATCACCCTCAAATGAATTGGTTTAATTGTTTCTTCTTAATAGGTAGTTACGAATGACCATGATCAATTTTTTCACATAGGCATGGGAATGATAGGGTTTCCCACATTTTCAAGAATGGACATAATGAGTTTTTTAATATGGCATAGGCATGATGTGCTATTGTCACAAAGTTGTAATTAAGATTAATGTTGTTAAAAATTCTATAGCTATTTATCACATTCAAAAATATTTTCTAAATAATTTTAATTTCCATAAAATTAAAAATTTTCATTATTTAATGTATTTTTAATTTTCATTCATCCATATAAAACATAGTCACATATATTATGATTATTGATATCCATTTATATTCATGTTACCAATCATACATTCAAACTTCAATCTTATTATGATATTATGTTTATATATCATATTTGAAGATTATCATATATGATCAAAAATATTTTTACTCAAAAATTAATGTATTAAGCATATTCTATATCATTATTACAATCCAATAGATTATAACATTGGTTTTCAATATTGACTATTTGATATCAACCTCTTCATATGACTTCCTTCCATCACATTATATAGATAACTATATAATTTTGAGATGCCTCAAAAAAATATTGGTAACATATTATATAAAATGATTTAATGTGATGTAAAATAATATTATTATCTAGATATTCTCTGTGACACTACACATTTATATACATAGCTTGTATGATTGTATTTGAGATATATTACTAGAATCACAAGATTAATGTATTATTTATTCCATTCTTAGAGTATGTCTCTTTAGTTGGTTATTAGGACAATGTTTATATATTATTTTAGGTTATTTTAATGAAATTTACCAAACACCCTTGGGAAAATATAGAGATATGTTCATATATAATTATATATGATAACATATCATTTTTTTCTTCAATTGTTGATTATGTGGTTTTCCTTGAAATTTGATCAATGTCTTCATACTATTGGCGAATTAATTATCTTTTAAAAATATACCTAGGTTCCATAAAGACAATGTGGGAATGTTCAATGTTTACTCAACCCCATCCATGTGTATGAAATTATGGCATAAAATCATACCATGATTAACACTCTTAATGTATACACATTCTTTAATAATTTTTTTTATAAATATACATAAAGGATTTGATTATTTATAACTAGTTGAGTTTGATAACCTAACATGGATAAACTACATTGAATCCTAGGTTTAATATTTTATGGAGTTTAAATCACATACGAGTTATTTAATATAAAATTGTAGTTTTACATTAGTAAATTCACATATATATGTTTGTAAATATTATTTGATTTCAAAAAAAATGTTTTATAAAGAGGAATAAACATCCCAAAAATTAGATATTAAACTAACATTGGAAACCCCTAGTTGTATAATTATTATCTCTACTATTTAAAAATCATCTCTAAATGATATTTGTTGGAGGAAACATTTGGTATATCTAATTCATCATCCTTTGGTTTAATTTAATATAATATTGGGTTTGAAATAACAACCCCTCCATAAATCACATATTAATTTTTAGGTTAAAGATGTATCATTTTATATCCCTACAGATAATATTATTTTTTATTGATCCATCAATGTTTAATAAATCCCTATGGAATAAAATTTATCAATATGGTTATGATACATAATATTTCGGGACTTTTGACACAAATGATCGGGGGATGTGAAACACTATGAGATATTTAAAATGTAACATCATATTTGATAGAATATATGAAATGAAATTATAATAATAGTATGAAATATCGAACCCCAATATATTTTTATCTATTTTTATTTAAATTAAATCAATATATTGATTTATTGCAATGCAGAAAATACCAGGTTTGACCATAATAGGATATTCTCTAAAAATATTTTTATATAAAAATTTCCACTATAACTTAGTCATTAAGATATATTATATGATTTTTAATATCTAAATTATGAATATTACATGTTTTAAAAATGTATAATCAAATTCCATGGTTATCTATATATTTAAAATATAATAATCCAACATTGAATGATAAATATCTGTTTTTTGAAAACCTGACTATATTAAAAGATGGTTGATTAACAAATTGAAAAAGTACTTTAAAAACTATTTTAACCAATTATATAATATTAATTTGAAAAAATAATAATATTTTATGAAATATATATTTAAAATTATTATTTTCTATTTTTTTAACTTTTTATTGGAAAACTGTTAACTTTTTGATGAATAGTAAAAAATACTATTTATTAAATATTACTATTTTTTTAAAATTATCTAAAAATATAAATTAATTTTAAAATTAATTTTAGAACAATTTTAATTGATTTATTTTTTAATTTAACTTATTTATTTAATTATTATAAATTTCATTGGGAATTTTGATATTAAGACATTCTATACATTTGAGAATTTTCATTTTGGGAAAAAACACTTTCATCTTATATACAATTTAATTTAAAACTGAATTAATTTACTTTTAACAATTTAATATGAAAATATGGACTCGTTATTTGGATTCGTAATATTATTTATTATATAATTAATCTAAATTAACTGGTTTATCTAATAAGTTTTTGAAATATAAAAAATTAATGAACATGGTTATGTTAAAAATGGGATTATTAGGGGTTAATCTAAGAAGAAAATTGTTAAAATGACATGAAATCTGTAAAAACCCCATTTGATGTCCATATATAATCCCAATAATAACTATTTTTTATAATAATTATTTTTGAGTCTTTCGGGATTTGGAAAATGTGGGTATCAATTTATCTTTGAAAAAATTATCTATGTTTTATATCCTGCACATAAAAATTGACACCCCTCTCCTCCCCTCAACACACATCACAACAATATTGTTAAAAATAATATATATCAAAATATATTCACTACTTCCATATGTATATTCTATATTATTCATATTTATTATGATCCCATCTTATCATGGAATTATGTAAATACATAATAAGTATTTCTGAAGGAGAGGTAAAATTCATAAATTTGTATATCTGGGTTATTTCTTTATCCACATTCAATAGTAACTGTTCGTATATTATAATATATAAAAACTATTATGTACTATATTCTAATTTTTTTTATGTTAATTGATTAACCCATATCTATCTCTGTATCCATCAAATGGTGAATGAAACCATCAATTGATTTTATGGAGGATGACCATCTCACGGACAAATAAAATTCATTTTTTATCATCACCATTATAGTTTGGATATAATAATGTATTTTAATATTATTTATATATAATAAATATTTGAAATTTCTATTATTTTGGAATTAATATATCACATATTAATTCTTTCTTTCCATTCTATTGGGGATATGGTATTGGCAATAATGTGTACACCGAACTATCGCGTCACAAAGTGATGTGTTTCATGTTCCACAAACATTTCACATGAAATTTATTAATTTTAATTTTAATTACTATATTGTATATTTATGATATATTAATACATTAAGAAGTATAATATAAAATATAATTTATTACCTTCCATTCCATTGGAACATAATAATATCACAAAAGTATACATGTGGACTATCGCCACAACATTGCGATGATAAATGTATTTCATTTAATTTTTACATTGATTGAAATAAGAGTGTATTTTATTAATATAAAAATTATATAAAAAAATTATTATTCTTGAAAGTATAAATAATAAATATTTTACTTTCATTCTATCTGATGTGAGATACAGAAATAGTGTTCATGCGTATGTACAACATAGCATCTATAGGAATGGTGTAATACATTTTCTACCACTATTTTTAAAAGAGTACTATTAATACATATATATTGATAATATATGATATTTATATCATCATTATAATTATGGAGATGATTTAACTATAATCAAATTAAAAGGACCCAAATTATTACACTAAAATGTATGTGTGAAATGATGCAAATATCAACCGAAACAATGATTTTTAAAATGATTTGATAATGACATTGCGATAAAAGACTATAATAAAATCATATATGGTATCCTATATATGATAAAGGTTCTATAACATTTTAATAATCAATCAATATATATTATAAATTAGGTATTAACACATGTGATGGAATTTGACATGTGGTAAAGGTTATTTGTATCACTTTTATTTCTATGAGACCGATTGCATATTTAGTGCATATTTCTTTTTTGTGGTGTATATAAATCATAATTTATATGATATATCATGAATGTAATTAATTTAATTTTATTTAATTTTTAATTTATTTTTTATTATGGGTATTAATATTCCTAAATTACTTAATTGACATGGTATCATATCATAATCTAATTGTTATTCATGATTATTTATTATTTTCCTTCCCAAGGTAAATTATTTGATATTTAGATCATTATATATATATATATAATAAAATTAGAGATTATTTTTTTAATTTATAAAACTATTTTCCCACTATTTTTTATTTAAAATTATTGATTTATTGTTTTTTAGAAATCCAATATTATTTCTCTCTTCAGATGAAAATTATTTTTCATCAAAATCATTGATTTAAAAAATATTAAATATTTTTCAAACATTTACCAATGATGTATCAAATGAATTTCATCCTATATTAATTTTATAAAATAAAATATTTGAATTTAATCTTCAAGTCATTTTCAAAAAATGGCCCATTAGTTTTTTAGTGTCATATGAAAGAAATATTTGTTTCAACATGTACGACATTAATATAATATTCGCCCATATTTAACATTAAATGATTTATATATTAATTTAAATTTTTTGAGATTATATTTTATTTATATTTTTTATTAAAACTATTTTGGGGCATTTTTTTAATAACGTGTCATCAAAATATTTATGAATATTTTCCTCAAAAATGTAAATAATTATATTTTTATTTTATTTCGATTCATCAACGACATAATCACTTTATTATAAATTTTATCAAATGTTTTATGATCCAAACATTGGATGTTTTATGATCATTTACACTGATAAGGTACACTTTTTTAACATCCATCGTATTATTTTAGATGATTTGTGATTATGTTTCTTTCATGGGGTTATGATTTATCATTTTTAATGTTATTTTTCAAATATGAATGTTTATGTTGATTATTATTGACCCCAATCATGTGTGCAATGAATTAGTATAATCTTGTGATGATTGGGTCCTTGTTTTATATAGACCCTCAATGAATCTAAAGGACTATTGAGAAAAATTTGTTCCACAAAATAGATGGGTTTCAACCCATATATAAAAACACACTTATGAAATGAAAAGAATATTTGTTTTAGATGTCTGTCATTATGCATTCCAATATCATGAGATCATTAATTTATTTCCATGGGATTATTCAATTTGATAGAATAATAATGAATAATTTTTTAACTCATAAGATTATTTATATTTCTTTTGTTGATCATCAATTTTTTCTTTAATATTTTTATTAATATATTAATTAAATGGAATTTGATTCAGTAATTTCCCCTTCTATAATTATTTTTATTAATTATTCACAATCTAATACATCGTATGGTTACCTTTATTGATCATTTGACCTCACCCATTTCTTATGTTTCAAATTCTCTATATTACCAAGAAGTATTTTTTGATTTATTTGTAATGATATTAATTGTTTAATATTGGAAGTCATAACGAAAACACATTGTGTATTTGATTTAATCAAATATATGTAAAATTAATGCATGTATCTAGTATTTAAAGACATAAAAAAATTTAGTCAATAAGGATGTGATACCTTGTACCTAATTCAAATGTAATAATGTATACAAAAACCCAGGGCTTCTGGGGTTGGGGACATTACATTTGGTGTCTTTGGAAGTTTAATAAAACATTAGGTACTAGATTTATGAAAACGTAGATTATGAAATTTCTCCCTATGATAGAAAAATATTATATGTATAGTAAAACATACTATTGTTTTTTATGGTGGATATTATTTATACATTCCATAAAATAAATCACTATTTCGATATTACATATGGATTTGGTTGTGGAATATATGTGTATATGGGTAGTAAAATTGATATTTTGATGTCTGGATTGATTCATGTCTTACCTAGTATATGAAAATGGTCCTTATGATGTTCTTTGAATGATTAGGCCAAGGTATATTCCTTATGTAATTCACATTTTCCTTTCAAACCATTATTAATGTTTTGTAAACATTTCTATAATTTATAATCATTCAAAAGGAAACAATTTTTGGGATTATGATATTAACCATGTATAAATATTTTGAATTTACATTATGTGTTTCACTTGTTTTTGGATTATATATTGTGATAGATAATGCTATGGTTTAATCTTATGTATTCCATTTTTAATAAATTTTACATATTTTAAGTAATTGTAACATTCTTAATGATCTAATGAGTAAAATAATCTTTTACCTGAAAGAATTAAGAAAATATTTTTATGAGAACAATCCTCCCAAACATTCTCATCACACAAGGACATATTATCATTTTCTATAATGATAGATAGATAATTATTTATATATTCTGACATTGAAGGGAAGAAATAGAACATAGGGTTTTTATAACAAATAATTGATATGGTGAAAAAGGGAATGAAATATTTTAGTACATGTGATTATTGATGAATGAAATTATCTAGTAGTTTGTTGAATATAATGTTTGTTTTCTATGAGTGTGGAGAGAATTTCCATGATGAATGTTATTTCTAGGGACATAAAATTTATTCTGATGTCCAATGATTTGATTTAATGTTTATGGGAATCTATAAAAATGAAAAACCCACACATCAAAGGAATATGACCTTGAAGAATATAACGTATCAAGGTTAAACTTAAGTTGTTGATACAACCAATGTTTAATGATTAATGTTATTTAATTTGGATTCAAAAAATATGTTACAGATGTATTTTATCAGTGACATTATCATTATAAGAACTATAAAATATATTTGGATTGTAATCATTTTTCTTTTCAATAAGGATAAAATATTAAATGAGTAATAGTACAGATAACTAGGAAAAGTGATTTTGTAGAAAGATGACATTTTAGGAAAACATATGATTGAGGGAAAATTATCATTAATTTTTACTTTATGATGACATAATATATAAAAGATATATTTATGTGGGAATAATTGAGATGGTATGTGAGTATGATATACTCTATTATACCAAATGTAGGATCGAATATGTAAAGATGAGATGCTCAAATACAAGAGGGGGGTGATTTGTATACATTTAAAAATTCCTTTGGAACTTTTAAAGATGGTTAGGTTTAACAAGGTTAAACAAGACAATTCACAAAACCTCTAAGTACTAAACACATTCTTGATTTAGGAAATTTGATTCTAAGAATGAAATTCCAGAAATGTGATTCCGGAAATGAAACTTGATGAAAGTTTACAAAGATGAAGATTCTACCTTAAAGTGTAATGAATCTAACTAAATCAGAGTAAATGTATAACGAAGTATAATATAGTTATACTTTCTTCAACAATACAAATGCAGCGGAAAACATGTAACAACAAAAGTAACAATTAGTAAATATTTTAACACAAAGAGAAGGGTATCCAACAAACATGGATAAAGGTCCCTTGATTTATACTTTCATGAATTTCTGTTTTACCCAAACTAGGGAATCCCTCAAGACGAAGATCGGAGTATGTCTTTCTATCCTCGCAAGACCTAAACTTCTAGGTAGTCGGCAGCTCTATCTTCCTATCCCTAGAAGCCCTCGATTGTACACACCAAAAATCAGAGTTGAACAATGAAAATATATATGAAGAAAAGTTTTAACCAGAAGTTCAATCATTCTGCACAATGCCTGAGAGTTTATAAGAGCCTCTCTCTCTAGAAATCACATCTAAAAGACTTTATCTTCAAAAATTCCAAAATTTCATGAGCTCTTTCAAATGAGATCATAGTTATAGGCACAGCTCCAACAGTCGACATCCTCCTCTAACGGTCATATTTTCCTTAAATTTAAAAGGGACATGTACATGTGTCACTCACACAACGGTTAGTTGATAAATGAATGAATGCTATATTTTTATCACAAAACAAGTTTAATAATAAGTATAATATGATATTTAGAATGTAAGTAAATGAATATTCAGAGTTTGACCAAAATTTAATTCATAGTCTATAATATAAGGATATTCGAATTCTGTGTTGTAAGAATTCGGAACATGAATTCTATGGAATTTTGGAGTCTGAATATCAGGGAAATTTGGAATCTTGATTCACAAGTATTTGTAACCTAAACTTACAATGTTCAGATTCGTAGTTCATGAGAATTAGGAATCATAACTCATATAATTTTGTAGTCTAAATTCGGAGAACTCAGAGTCAGCACATAGAGAAGTTCGTATTCAGAATTAAGTGTCAAAACATTGAAGAGTTCATATCCAGAATTTGTATTCAGAATTTGGAGTCAGAACTTTGAAGAGTTCATATCCAGAATTTGTATTCATAATTCTGAGTCAGAACATAGAAGAGTTCATAACCAGAATTCTGATACAGAATTTGGAGTCAGAACTCAAAAGAGTTCGTAACCAGAATTTTGATAATTCGGAACCTAAAACAGATCGCTACATATCTAGGTGATTATAGGATTCTGAGGTTTTGGTTTCAAACTGAATTTTACACTTACGAAAATTATGATATGAGAAAAGAAAACATGATAAAGATAAATTTCCATGGGGAAGGAAATTTTTCCTTATAGATGTAAAACCCAGGGTAAAAAGATATTTTCCTTGAGATAAGGTGTTTGTGATTTTAAAGACAAGAAGGAATGGCTAATTTATAAGGAAACCTTAATGACTCAAAAATCTCCCCCTTAAATGATGGAATGTAAAATTCATAAGGAAAAACTTAATGACTGAACAATCTCCCCCTTTTTGGAAAGCACAAACATCCTTACGAAAAACAATATAAAGAGTTAAAAAAATCTAGAATTTGAAAATAAAAATTATCTCCATTTTCTCATTTGTAATAAAGAATACGACTAACTCCCCCTTAGTCTTTTGAACTCTAAGGATCAAATTCTAGATTTCTAGAATGAGTGTTTTCATTTATCTTGAATATGGAAATCATCATAATGAGCACTCCCCCTTTGATAAACTCCCCCTTAATTAGGGATATTTCTTCTTTAACTTAAAATTATTTTTTCCTTCTCATCCTTTGTGATTTTTAAAAATAGATTGAGGGAATGGAAAAACAATATGGTACCTAAAATATTAGTAAAAACATCCCAAAAAATTAATCATCCACAATTTCATTATGATTGGAAGTATTTATACATGGAAAAACAGATAAAACAAAAAATCATATTTGGATCTATTTTTCTTTTTTTTCCTTGGGTATCGGCTTCTTCACAACGACCATTAGATTCTTTAGTTCTTTGTGATCCTCATCTACTTTCTTTTCTATGACTGTGGTCTTATCATCTTGTGCCTTTAGGGCCTCTGCCTAAGCCTTCAACAAGTCATCTTTCTTCACTAGCTTTTCTTCCATCTTGATCCGGAGATCCCACTCTGTTTTACAACATTGGACAACAAAATTCATCATTCCATTCAGATCTTTAACATCTTGAATCCAAGAATTTTTTCATGATTTATCTTTTCGTGAAAGCTGTTTGTATGATCCTTGATTTTGGTGTATTTGGTATCAAAGGCTTCCTTGAAATCTACATGAAATTGATCAATATCACCCAAATCTTCAATGATTTTCTTCGACCAGCTATACATTTTCTTGATAGATTTTATGGGGGTTTCATAGTTGATAAGGATTTTTTTTGTTTGGCATCAATATTAACACACATATCCATCCCCATGGAAATAGAGTCTGATTTCTAATTCATGCTATTATGGAGCATCTAGAATTTGGAATCAATTTTTGGAAGGATCGCAATGGTGTCCACTAGCTTCTTTAGGGATTGAACAACAAAATCATGTCCTAAAGCCGATGACTCTGAATCTGAAATTTTTCCTGGAGATGGTTCTTCCTCAAGATCTTCCAGCATCCTCTTAGAGGATCCTCCAACTTCCTTCTTCCTTCGAATATATTTGGTTGGGGTATCAACAACCACTTGTGTCCCCTTATTGGTTCTCATAATAGCTTCTTCATCGGGAGATTCATGATCACTTCCAGATAACTATAAAATTTTATATTCATCAATTTTCTCTTTTACAGGACCTACCTTAATTTCATCAAGAAGAATGAAGTCATGATTGTTACTCTCATCCACAGATAACATGTTTACTTCCTCTTCACCCTTCTCATATTTTCCAGGAGTATTAAGTTATGAAGATCCATATTGAGAAGTCCAGATTGACAACTTTTCCGAAGCACATTCCTTTTCATGAAAGTCTTATACATTCCTTATCAGATCATTTGTATCTTTAGTTCATTGAGCTTCCTCAACTTGTTCCACAGCTTCTTTTTCAACATCCTTCTCTTGAGCTTTTTCCAGAGTCATAATCTTTATCCCATGTGTTTCAGGTAATGGTTCAACTAATATGTTATTCTGTAAGAGAATGTTCATGGATGCAATTTTAGTATCCCTCAGGAGTGATTGAAAATTTCAGCCTCTAACATCTTATTCTTTTTCCTTTTCTCTTTGGCTTTCTTCTCAGGATCTTCAACATCTTTCTCTTTCAGAGATTTGGCCTCTGTAGGGTCTAAGATAATTTTTGGTTCCCCTTCCTTATGAGTCTTTTTATCCTCCCTCTATTTGGTAACCACTTCATCCAGATAAGAATTATTATTTTTGGGATTTGGTGGTGCGGATTGAGCTTATTTGGCCTTAGGGGTTTTCTCTGTTTCTTCCACTTCCTTTAGTTTCCTCTTATTTCTAGATTTCTTTGAAGGATCAGCTTCTTCAACGTTTTTCGGAACTGCTTCTGCCTCATCCTCAGGTGGATCATAAAACTCACCTGAATCCTTAGAAAAACCTACCTTCATCCTCTTCAGGGTTTCATCACTGATTATCATTACTTTTCAATTCCACATCATGGAACTGAAAGGGATATTGAACGATTCAAGGAACTGAACTATCAGTTTGGTGAGTACAGCAGGATACATGATTATATGTTCTCTTAGATTCCCATTCGTGATAATCTCTATCGTAATGAGAATGTTCTTCATGTGGATGAACATCATTATGTTTTCAAAAAAAATACAAGATGTGCATATAACTTTTCTTAAGAGTTTCCTTGTCACCCTTTCATGGTACGATAAGGTGCTAAACCCATAAATATAGGATCTGATTGTTGGCAGGCAGGTGGGAAATCTTCGCGGTCTTGACATCAGTAAGTCCAAGGAATTACATTTCCTTCACCATTATGAAAATTCAATGAACATCTGGTAGATTATGAGACCAAATTATGCCTCCCATTAATAAGATAGCCCTACCAAGCTAACAACTGTGGTATAAGAAAGCGCATATGTTTTTCCAATACTCTTAAAGGAAACATTTTCTCTCCCATCCTCCTTAAATAAAGAAGCTGACTCATAAATATTGATCCGCAATTCCAGATACACAACATCCTGAGCTCCTGGATTTAAAATGGATACACTCTCCCACCCATTAATCTTGATATTCATTGAGATAAAAGAGTCATACATTTTGAAGAAGTTCAGATGTACCGACCTATCCCTGTAAATTTTCCACTCTGAAATCGGCTTGACAGAAGACATTTCTTGAGAAGGAATTTCAGAAGACATTCATACTTGTGAAAACTATAAAAATATGGAACGACCTTTTTATGTTGGGAAGAGATTCTAAATGAAAATGCTTTGAAAACTGATGTGGTACAACCATCATGGGTCCCCGTTTTATAGGTTTTGAAGCGACGGTTCAACTCCCCTCTTCAATCCAATGGCTAAGAATTCTTCTGATCTGATTTGACAGTTGAAATGATAGCCGTAAGGAAAATTTGGTAGGATCCGATCTTTGGAGGTTTTTAAAAGAAAACATTTGGATTTAAAAAAACTAGAATCCGAGGAATTTAAAAACAAAAGAAACTACCAGCAAGAAAAAGGTAACTTCGAAAACTCAAGAAAGAATCATACATTTTAGATTATTAGGAAAATTATTCGTGTTGAGGAAAATTCTTCTTTATGGACGTTAGATTCTAAAAAAATATGAGTACAAAAAATAATTGGGAACTCAGATCTTCATTATGAAAATTTTCATTACGAAAATCTCAATTACAAAAAATTCATTAATTGAAACATGAAAAACCACATTACTAAAATATGAAAAACTTCATCACGAAAAACATAAAAAACTACAATACAAGAAATATGAAAATTGTGATTACGAAAAACCTGAAAAACTACATTATAAAAAATATAAAAAACTTCATTACGAAAAACATGAAAAACTACATTTTGGAAAATATGAAAGACTTGATTAAAAAATGTACTACCCCTATGAAAATGAGTTCATTACTATAAGGAGATTGGTTTCTACAGTAAGATATTGAGGAGGATTACCTTACGGATATCATTACTAACTTATGTTTAATGTATTGAAATCTATCATAGGATAATGATTTTGTGAAAATATCAGCATGTTGATCTTGAATTCTGATAAACTAAAGAATGATATCTCCTTTTTGTGTGTGATCCCTAAGAAAGTGATGCCTAATATCTAGGTTCTTTGTATGAGAGTGATGTGCATTGTTTTAACTAAGGGAAGTGGCACTTGTATTATCACACAAAAATTTGTGTTTTAGTAAAACTCAAGACATAGTCTGTGAGTATGTGTTGTATCCACAACACTTGAGCACAACAACTTCCAGAGGCTACATATTTATATTCAACAGTGGAGAGTGCTACTAAATGTTTCTTCTTACAAGACCAATAAACTAATGAATCTTTTTATAAATGACATGTTCCGGATATACTCTTTCTATCCATTATACATCCACCAAGTTCAGCATCTGAAAATCTTCTAAAAACAAAATAATTTCTAAAAGTATAAAATAGTACCAAATCCATGGTTCCCGTTAGGAAGAGAAAAATTCTTTTCACTACCTTTATGTGAGTTTCCATAGGAATGTATTGATATCATGCACATAATCATACTGAAAACATTATATTTGGACAACTAGCTGTCACGTAAAGTAAACATCCTGTTATACCTCTAAAATATGTATGATCTACCAGTTTCCTAGAATCATCAAGATCAAGTGTGTTTAAGGTACCAATGAGAGTACTGATACATTTAGTGTTCTCATATACATATGGTTTAAGAAGATATTTAACATACTTATGTTGGGATATATAGATTTCTTCTGGTTTTTAAGAAATTTGAAAACCAAGGGAAAATGTTAACTCACCCATCATACTCATTTCAAACTCAAATTTCAATGATTGCCATGTTGAACCAAATATAATGTCATCAACATAAATTTGAAAAATCAATGCATTTTTCTTATCTTTCTTTATAAAATGGGTTGGATATCCATTTCCCTTAATATAGTTATTTTGATTAAAAAATCATGCAAGTCTATCATACCAAGCTCAAGGGGCTTGTTTAAGTCCATACAGAGCTTTGGTAAGTCTAAAAACATAATCAGGATATTTTGTATCTTCAAATCCAAGAGGTTGTTGAAAACAATCTTCCTCTTAAACATAACTATTAAGGAAATAACATTTCACATCCATTTGAATAAGTTTGAAATTGAAGAATGCGGCAAAGGAAAGTAAAATATGAATAGATTCAAGTATAGCTACTGGAGCATATGTTTCTTCATAGTCTATTCCTTCTTGTTGATTATATCCTTTAGCAACAAATCTAACTTTATTTCTAACAATGATTCCATTTTCATCACACTTATTTATAAAGACTGATTTTACTCCAATTACAGAAGTTTCCATAGGTCTTTCAACTACGGTCCAGTCATTATTCCATTCAAATTCATTTAGTAATCCTACAACGCTTTAATCCAATCATCATCATCTAATTCTTCATCATTGATTTTTGGATCAAATTGGGAATGGAATGAAAGATTTTATAATTCATTTCTTAAGGAACTTCTAGTCCTTAAAAGTTGATTTACATCACCAACTATTCTATCACTGGGATGATTCATAGGAACAACTAATTTGGGATTTGTAAAACCTGTTCATCAACATAGTGTAGGAAATCTTCTGGGGTAAATGATTTAGTAGTATCATCTTAAAAATTTTATTTATCAAAATGATCTTCTATCAATGGTTGATAATCAGTTTTGGAACACACATTCGAGGATGTAGGTTGGGGTTGTTAAAAAACAAAAGGATCAGTGTCATCAACTTTTACATGTACTATCTCTTCAATAGTACAAGTGTATTTATTGAAAAATTTATATTCTTTTGAAGTTGTGGAGTAGACTAAGAAAATTAATTCATTAGATTTTGGTGTGAATTTATGTAGGTTATATTTAGTATTCAAAATGAATACCTTGAAACAAAAAAACCTTAAAGTATGAAATTTTAGGTTTTTACCAATCTACAACTCATAAGGAGTTTTATTAAGAAAAGGTATAATCAAAACACGATTTATAGTATAACAAGAAGTACATACTCCTTCATCCCAAAAATGATTGGCTACAGAATACTCACTCAACATGGTTCTAGTTACCTCTTGAAGAATTCATTTCTTCTTTCAACAACACCATTCTGTTGAGGTTTTCAGGGTGCTGAGAAGTTGTGAGTAATAACTTTTCTACTACAAAAAGTTTTAAAATATGGATTTTGAAATCTCCACCTAAATCAAAATGAATAGTTTTCAATGGATGATTTTTCTTATATTTCACTTGGGCTCTTAAACTTTTGAAATTTGAAAATGTATTAGACTTCATTTATAGAAAATAAACCCACATAAATCTATTGTAATCATCAACTAGATCAAATATATAATACTTTCCCCCAATGCTTCCAGTTTGTGTAGGACCAAAGAAATCCATATTAACTAACTATAATTTATCAGTATTTGAGACTTCATAGAATGATTTAAAACATGATTTATGTTTCTTTCTATATTGACAGGGGTCCCAAACTCTTGATGAATCAAATACATGCTCTGGTAGATCCTTAACTACTCTTTTCTTAGAATGTTTGCATAAGTTCCTAAGGATACATTGACCTAACCTTCAATTCCATAACAAAGAATAATCTTCCATTTCACTAAGACAAAGTAGATCTTGGCTCCTAAGGTATTCTATGTTTAGTGTGTAAACATTCTCTTTCCTATGGGCAGAAATAATAAACTCTTCCTTGTAATTGTGTACTAAGCACTTGTCATTCCTAAAATTCACAAGGTAGCCTTCATCACATAATTGGATTATGCTAATAAGATTGTTCTTAAGACCCATAAAATATATAACATTTGAAATTACTGTTTTTCCATGATAAACAATGTTACCTATACCAATAATTTCTCCCTGAGCATTATCTCTGAAAGTTACTTTTCCTCCTTTGGTCTTGATAATCTTTTCTAAATAGTTTTTCTTACCATTCATATGCCAGGAACATCCACTATCCATGTACCAAGTATTGTTGTTGTTACTTTCTCTATTTTCCTGAAAACAAAAGAGTTATACTTTCGGAATCTAATCTTTCCTGGATCCGGAAACATCAGAAAGAAAAATTTTAGGCTCCCCCACCTTCTTAGAAAAATTGGCTTTCTGAAATCCAAATGATGGGGTTTGGTTTAAGGAACAATTTTTTCCACAATGTCCGCCTCATTGACACATAGTACAAAATGGAGCACTTTGAGGAGAAAAATAATTGTAACTGAAATTTTGTTTATAACCAGTATAACCAAAACCAGAACTATTCCATAGAGGTTGGATTTGAGAATACATTTTATCAAAATTTTCATTACCTAAGGTAATTTTTGACAAACAAATAATCAAGGAAAATATTTTGGATTTGATTTTTATAACCAAGTACTTTTCTTCAAAAACATTTTATTTTGAACTATATCTAGGAACGAAAACATTTTTCATAGAAATTAAACTTTCTAGATCTTTAGAAAGTTTATTCTTCTTAGAATTTACTTCCTCAATATTTTTTTGAAATATTTTCAAAATCAACAATTTTCTTATAAAGATCTTTAGAATGATATGACATTTCTTTAGTAAGAATATTATTCCTAGAATTTTCCATATCATGTTTTATCATGAGTTTTGAATTCTCAATCCCAAGATGTTTGGATAACCTAGAAACTTCTTCATAGGAAAGTAAAGTATTATCTTCATCAGAAGAAGATTCTTCATCTGAAGAGTTATAATATTTACTATCATTAGTATTCAAAGAAACATTGGTCAATGATTCAACATTATGTACCGAATTAATTAAACAATGATTGTAAATAGGTTTTTTGGCTATTAGACCAAGATTCTATTGTCGAGAAGATTCATAATCGTAAGATTCATCTGAAGAGTCACCACCACTAGCACTCCAGGTATCATTAGAATTGAAGACATTCTAAGCTTTAGCACTATAATACTTTTTCTATTTCTCTCTAAATGCCTTTACTTTCTTTCTTTTCTCTTAAGTATATGATAATCAGGTTTTATATGTCTGGCTCTATTGCATTCATAACACGTAACTTCTGAATCTTTCTTATCATTCCATTCCTTATTCTTAAATCTAGATTGAATGTTCCTTTGTCCATCTATCTTGTTCATCCTTCAAGGAAGATTTGCTAATTTATTTTCTGAGAATTCACTTCCACTAGATTCGGATTGGATAACAACATTCATAGATTTGGATCTAGTAACTCTCTCATGAGTCTTGGATTTCATATGATTAGAAGTTGTAGTAACAACAACACTTTCATTTCCATTCTTCTTCTTTACGTTATCAGCATCTCTCTTCATTCTAGTCTCATGCTGAAGAAGAGTTCCAAACAACTCATCTATGAAAATATGAGTAACGTTTATGTTCTCATCAATTTCCGTTCTCTTAGATTCCCATTTATTTGGTATTATGTCAATGATTTTATCAACAATTTCTTAATCATCTAATCCCTTCTCACTAATGTATTGTAAACAATTGACAATATTCATTCATATTTGGTGCACTTTATATATGGGTTCTCCATAAGGAAAGAAGAAACCATGATATTTAGATCTGAGCATGGATCTTCTTGTTTCAATTACATTAGATGTTCCAAAGTGAGTAACTTCAATTTTCGTCCCTATACAATTTGATGCTTCATAGGATGAAATTTGGCTATATATGTTTCTAGTCATGGATGAAATCAATGTATTGCTTACCTTATAATTTATTTTATATTGATGCTTTTCTTGATTGGTAAAGGTACTAACATATTTTTTAGGGATTTTATATCCTCCATTAAAAATAACAAAATTGTCAAGACCATTATTGATAATGTAAGTCTTCATGCGATCTCTCCAATATTCTCAATAATTTCCATCAAAGATAGGTCATCTAGTTGGATTGAGATTGTCTATGGAAGGACATTGATTCCTACCATCATAAGGAACATTCTTTCCACAAAAACATGTTAATAGATTTTTTTTAAAAAAAGTAAAATATTCTTTAGAAAGAAAAATATTGAACAAGAGTATCACTAAGAAAAAATGAATCCGAACTATACGAGTCCAAAAAACTCATTCTGAAAAACTGTGAATTCGGAAGATCAATTCTGAGAATTCTCTTCTGAACCTAATCATGAGATTAATTCAGAGGTAACCTCCTCTAATACCAATTGTTGAGAAGGTATTTTAGTGTGATATACATTATAATACGAAATGTTGGATCGAATATGTAATGATGAGATGCTCAAAAACAGGAGAGGTTGAATTGTATAATTTTAAAAATTCCATTGGAACATTTATAGGTGGTTATGTTTAACAAGGTTAAAAAAGATAATTTACAAAACCTCTAAGTTCTAAACACTTTCTTGATTAATGAAATTGGATTCTAACAAAGAAATTATGGAAAAGTGATTCTGGAAATGAAACTTGATGAATGTTTACAAAGATGAAGATTCTACCTTAAATCATATAGAATCTAACTAAATCAAAGTACATGTATAAAGAAGTATAACATAGGTTTTCTTTACTAAACAATACAAATGTTGCAGAAAACTTGTAACAACACAATTAAATAGTAGTAAATCTTTTAACCAAAAGAGAAGGGTATCCAACAACCTTGGATAATGGTACCTTGATTTATACATTCAAGAAAGGCTGTCTTACCCACACCAAGGTTTTCCCTTGATATGAATATCAAAATCTATCTTGCCACCCCTACAACCCCTCATCTTCAAGACAGTCGGCACCACTGTCTTCCTATCCATAGAAGCACTCGATAGTACACATCAACAATTGGAGTTTCACAAAGAAAATCTGAATGAAGAAAATGTTGAACAAGCCTTTCAATATTAATACACAATGCCTGAGAGTTTATAAAAGCCTATCTCTCTTAAAATCACTTCTGAAAGTTATGAGCTTAAAAAAATCCAAAAATTCATGAGGTATTTCAAATTAGATTCTATTTATAGGTACAGCTCCAATGATCATCTCCCTCCTCCAATGTTCATATTTTTCTTGAATATCAGAGGGACCTTTACATGTGTCACTCAAAAAAACGGTTAGTTGACAACTGAAATCATAACATCATTTTATGTCAAACCAATTGTAAGAATAAATAAAATAAGATATTCAGAATGTATGAAAATGAATTTTCAGAGTCTAACCAAAATTGAATTTGGAGTCTATAATACAAGGATATTCAGATTCTATTTTGTAGGAATTCAGAACCTGAATTCTATAGAATCTCAGAGTCTGAATTTTGAGAAAATTAAGAATCTGGATTCACAAGAATTCAGAACCTGAACTTATAGTGTTCAAAGTCGAAGTTCATGATAATATGGAATTAGAACTCAGATAAGTTCATTGTTGGAATTTAGAGAACTCAGAATCAGAACTCAGAGAAGTTCGTATTCTGAATTCGGATTCAAAACTTTGAAGAATTCGTATCCTGAATTGGTAATCAAAATTCGGAGTCAGAACATTGAATAGTTCATATCCAGAATTTCTATTCTGAATTCGGAGTCAGAAAATTGAAGAGTTCTTATACAGATTTAATATTCAGAATTCAGAGTCCGAACTCAGAAGAGTTCGTAACGAGAATTCAGATTCAGAATTCAGAGTCAGAACTCAAAAGAGTTTGTAACCAGAATTTTGAGAATTTGGATCCTAAAACATAATTCTTCACATCTAGTTAATTATAGGATTCTGTGGTTTTTGTTTCAAACCGAATTTTACACTTATAAAAATTATTATATGAGCCAAGAAAACATTATAAGGATAAATTTCCATATGGAAAGAAATTTTTCTTTATAGAAGTAAAACATAGGGTAAAAAGATATTTTCCTTGAGATAAGGTGTTTGTTATTTTCAAAACAAGAATGAATGGTAAAGTCATAAGGAAAACATAATGACTCAAAAATATTCCCCTTGAATAAAGGAATGGAATATTCATAAGGAAAAATGTTTTGACTCAACAAGAATAATAGGGATATTGATTTTGGATAGTGATTTTTTTGATTGTGTTATATTTTCAATAGTTCAGTACATGTTTGGATTTATAAAATGAAATATGGAATCTATAATTTTATTATATAATGTTATGGGTTTTCATAAGGTCTTATTTTCATCATGGTATTCACATATTTGAAATGTGAAATTAAAATCCATAATATATTTTCATGGGAATATAATGTTGATTTAACGAACTTTATTAAGAAAAATTGGACTCTGTATATTGATAGAATTTTTTTGGATGAGTTATACAGTTAAATATGTATGTAATGGATAATAATGAAGTGTAGGAGTAATAGAAAAAAAATGAAACCATTTTGGATTTGTAAAATATCATGATTCAAGAGGAATGACTTCTCAATCTAATGATATTTTAAATTTTTTCATGCATAAATTTTTTTTGGATATTTATTCCATGGAATAAGAAATTTGGGTGTAATTGATCAAACCCCAACAAAATGATGAAAATTTTTCTATGACAGAAAATGGTATAAATTAATAATATATTTATATTTTTTTTATCTAGAGGGTAAATGAATTGTTTAAATGTTGGAAAATGATATAAAAAGGAAAATATTATCCCTATACATTTCTTTCTATTAAAACAATTATATGTTAATAAATTATATAATTATTGATTTTTGGACCTTAAAATTAAAATATTATTCACTTTAGTATGATCAATCATATGTACCACTCTCCATAATTATATATTATTTTCTTCAAACTCTACATCATCAATTACAACATATATTATCCATCATTAAATCCTAGAATGTGTTGTATTAGATGTCAACCATACTTCCCTTTCTCCCTTATCAATAAGATGTTTTATTAAACATTTTAAAGATATGTGGTTTTGGGAAGGGTATTTTAAAATTGCAAAACCATTATTATTGATATTGTGATTAAATAATGAGTATATAATTTATTTAATGTGTTACAATGTATCACAGTGAGATTTTAAAAGAGGACCATCATATTTGATTGTGTATATGACACTCGTCCCTAGGATTAGGATACAATGTAAGAACCTAAGTCTATAATATATGTTTAATTTTAAATAAACACATTCTCTTTGATCCTTTGCAATGAACACGATAATGGGATTGAAAGAAACACAGTACTCTATCATAATATTATAAATTAAACATAAGCAATATAACCAACCCGTTAAGATGGAAAGTATGAATACAAATAAATAAATTTTATAGATTATGTGTTTTACCCATGTATAAAAAAAATCAATGGATATATATGGACTATAATTAAAATGATTATCATTTGACGGAAATGGAAATTTTTTCTGAATAATTATATTTTCGAAGAGGTTTATTTATTATTTTTATATATAAAATAAAATTAATTTAAAATATTTTATAAAATTTATATGAAAAAATAATCTTACTTCTTTATATATACCTGTTAAAAATATATTTGGATAAATTTTTAATATTTTTTTAGAAATTATAAATTTTCTAATGAATAGTGAAAATGATAATTTTTATTGAAAAATATTTTATATTTAAATAATATCTAGATATAAATTGTATTAAAAATTATATTTAAAGGAAAATTAGATGAATTTTATTAAAATTTAACTATTTTTGGTCATTAGAAAAAATTTCATATTAATTTTTTATATTAAAATATTATATACCAATGAGAATTTTCAGTATGGAAAACAATTATTTTATCATATATGTGATTTTATAGTTTATTTAATTTTTAAACATATGTGAATTGACTATACAATAATTAATTAAATATTTATAGAGAAGAATATTATATATTATGTATGAAATTTGTATTAATTTTTTATAATAAATAATTTTTAAAACGGTAATAATTAATTACCAGGATTAAGGTGAAAATGGAAATAATGATGGTTAAACTAAGATGATAAGGATTAAAAATCACCAAAATTTTTAAAAAAACATCTATATGGCCATAGTTTGACACTATAATATCAAAGGACTAATAATTTTCCTTTGGATGCTTTTTTATATGGAAAACATGATTATCACTTTCTATAATACAAAATGTCATGTGTGTCCTCTCCCCCACTTGTAAAATGCCATCCCCTCTCCTTCCCTATTCAAACATCCATAAACATTTGGATCATATAATTCCTACCCAAATACATTCATTATATCCCTTCAACATCAGGATGGAATTTGAGTGATTAGGATTCCCTTTAATGAAGTGTTAATATAAAATCAAAATGTGGATCTCTGAAGAAGAAATCAAATTTATAAACCTAAAAATTTGTTATATTTCATCTTCAACATCCTTAAAAAAATAAAATATGATAATATAATAAAACAAATATTTCACATATAATAATATTTTGTTATGATATTGGGATAACCTATAAAAATCTCTATTTCCCTCAAATGGTTAATGAATTCGTCGATCATGTGTATGGTGGCATACCACCTCGCGTACTAACAGAATTTAGTTTCCATCACCAAATTTCATTGATTGATTTAATTATATATTTAACATAGTTATATTATATTAATTAAATTTTTATAATTATGTAATTATGATATCATATATAACTTTTCACATTCAATTCCATGTAAGATATGACGACATCACTCGTGTGTATAGTGGACGAATACCTCAAAAAGTGATGTGATTTATTTTTCACATATACATTACATGAAATGTATTATGGTTAAAAATGATGAATATATTATATCTTAATGATATAACTATACATATTAAATATAGTACATTATTAACTTGTTACCTTTTAATTTGTTGGAAGACAATTACATCGCTAGTGCTTATGTGTGGACTACTGGCTCACGTAGCGAGGTGAAATATTTCTCATTTTATTTAAATATGGATAGTAATAAATATTTATTTGATAAATATAAATTATATATGTGAAATATTAATTATTCTAAAATTAGGAATTATTAATTATTTTCCATTCATTCAATCGGTCGAGAAAAATTGAATTAGTGTTCATATGTACATATGACCAACTATCTCCATGAACAATGTAATCGATTTTTTATTTAAAAAATTAAATTATTAAACTAAATTAATATATAATTAATAAAAATATATATGTATCATAATTATGCTTCTTGATTTTAATTAACACTGACCAATTAAAATGATTAAAATTATGGAACAAAAACATAGAGGAAAAATGAAGCAATTATCATATGAAAATAGTGATTTGAGAAAAGGATTTTCAATTAACTAGTGATAAAATAATATAAATTAATAATTTATTGTATGAGATATATTATTATGTTTATTTATTATATGTAAAATATACATGTATTTATTATATAGGAGGTACAACAGACATATGAAGGAATTCTAACATGTGGTAGGGGCTTCTCGTCTCACTTTTAATTCCATGAGACATATGTCATATTCACCAATAATTTCTTTTGTGTTCTAAAAATACATCCCCATTGATTTTATATATCAGGAATTAATATATCTTCATGTAAATTTTTGTAACATTTTATGTTTTTTTTGCGATTATTATTCCAAAACAAGTAATGTGGTAATGATTTATTTCACTATCTGTAACAGCCCGAGATTTTATGAAAAATATTCTTTTTATTTCACTAATGTCTTGTGTTGTACGGCACACCAAAAGGAGCTTGCACAACACGCATCCTTGACTTGCCTTGCATTACACGCAATCACAACCTTCCTCGATAGCGTGTGTAGTACGCAATACTGAGTTTCACTAAACAACGATATGCTATTAAAATAATATTAAAACTAGCCGTTATGAATAGTAATGACAACTTTTTGAAATTATGTAAATCTTATTTTTCAAAATGAACTTCATTTTTGGATTCGGAGTATCGAATTTAGCCTAAGGTGAAATTTTGGTACATTTCGGATAACTTTCATATTCTGATGAATAGTGAAAATTACTAAATTTTAGTTAAAAACAACTTTTTCAATCGAAATAACTAATAGTGATAAATTATTAATTTGAGTGGTTTTAAAGTATATTTAGAATATATTTTTACAATTTAATACAATGTTGGTCATTGGTTGTAATTTCACATTCAAACCAGACATAATCAAGTGTCAATCTTTTGATATATATTGTTTCCTAAAAACACGCTATTTATTTTAACAGCAGGATTTAATTATAAAATTAATTAATGCAACTTCTATGTTATGAATTTGGTAAAATAGATTTCATTTTTGAATTCGGAATATGAAATATAGCTTAGGATGAAATTTTGGCATTGTTCTGAAAAACATCAATTTTTGATGAATAGTGAAACTACTAAGTGGTAGTTAAAAAAACTGAATTTTTCATAAAACTTAATTTTTCCGCTTCTGTGAATGGAAATTCGAAAATCCGAGAGACACGGTTAATATCAAGGACTAAAATGTGGTTCAATGAGAGGAAAATAATTTTTTGGTGAATAGTAACTTTTTACTTTTTTTACCACGGTTAATAGTAAATAGGGTAACTAAGGGTAAATATGATATTAATATTACCCTAACACATGTCCTAATTCTATTGGACAAGTGTAATGCGACCAAAAACAAACTTAGGAATAACATATGACCATTTAGGCCCACTTGGATTAGATTAGGACATTTATTATTAATTTATTTAAAGAAGGGTTAAAATAGTTAAAATCAAAGTTTAATAAGTAAATCATTTTTAATATGGGGTTATACATAAGATAAATTCGATTGTAAATATTCATTAGAAAGCTAAAACGATTTCCTACATGATGGTATTTTATTTGTAATTTTTAGACATAATATAATTTAATTTATTTATGACACAACGATGATGCAGTAATTATCTTATTAATGAAATATTGACATAATTGATGTTATAAACACCAAAATAAATATAATTTGAGATTTTTTAGGAATTACACTAATTTTATAGGTTACTATGATATATTAATGTTGATTTAATCAACTTGGTTCGAACATTTAATTCTGTTATGACTTTCACAAAAATCATATATCAAATAGTGTCAAAATTGAAACAAAATAGTTTTTAAATCAAATATTATATTATTAATTGTTATTGTATTCCTAAAAATCTAAGGTTCGGCCAAATGACTTAGATAAGGATATATATATTAATAATAAACAATTTGGGGTTCGTTTGGCATGTTATAGTAAGTTTATTAACCATATAGTGAAAGAAAACAAAAAGACATGGTAAATGTTAAATTATTTAACTTAGAGTTAAATCTAATTGATAAGGTTAAAATAATATCCTAAACTTGTCTAAATTCTATTGGTTGATAGGATTTCGACCCATCCCCACTTTAGCTTCGAAATAAGACCATTTGGAACCATTATAAACTGATTTTGACATTAATATAAAATAATATTTTGAGGTATTCCTAAGGTGCCCCTCTCCTCCCTTATAAAAGGACACCTCCTCCCACTCCTCCTCACACCAATTTGAGCACTCAAGCTCGGCCAAACCCTGCCAAATTCCCTTCTCCACTTCCCTAGAAACATCCTAGAGGTTCTGGTCTTCCTCAATGACCAATTCTAGTGCCCTAAGAGGAGGTCTCAAAGAGGCACTTCAAAGAAGAGGTAATTACCGTTACCAATTCTTTCATCTTTATTTCTTCTTCCACTTCTTCTTCTTAGGTTGTTTCATTATGAAGTAATAACATCAGTATCACTCATATACTGATATGTTATTATAAGTATTAAACAACCCTATTTCACCATCTATCCATCCTACGGAAAAAGAAATCACCGCGTGTGCGTACGTACGGAATACCGTCTCCACGACGCGATGAGATTCATTCTCCATGTTAACCATTTAAGAATGATTATAATGTATATATAAGAAATAATAATGAAATATATGACATTATAAATCTACTGGATTTATGTATATATATACATATGCATGTCATCTACTTACTTCCATTTCAAGACAATAAGGAAAGAAAAACAGCGTTCATGCGTACGTACGGACTACCGTCTCCATGAACGGTGTTTTTCATTTTATTTGTCTATCTATTATATATATATATATACTGAATATATATGATATATAAATCATATTTTATATTCTGTAAGTAAGTAAATCATGATATAAGTAATAATGATGTCAAGAACAACAAGTCAAAACACCCACGATAAATGAAACGATTTTACCCAAAACGCTTCTTTAACATGGAATTTACAAAAGAACGGGTAATATAATGTCATAAGTGAACCATATATGATATCATAACAATTAATATGATTCTGTAATAAGTCAATGACATTATTTAAATCATTATACAGGAGGTTCGGACACATACGAAGCAAATTGGACCTAATGTAAGGGAAATATCACAATCTCATTTTTATCCGAGATTGTTTATTCGTAAGTAATTACTGGGGTGTATTTTATCATCCACATCAATGTTTCATCAATATGTAATATTATTTCCATCCAACTACAATTGTTTAAATCCATTTTTACCCTTCGGTGAGTTTTTAGTAAAATAAATGAAAGGAATCTTTGTCGTTTTTCGTACGAGGTACTTTTTGACTTTTCCGACAAAAGTGCGAAGAATGTTTTTTTTAACTTATACGGCATGAATGGATTTTTAAAACATTATGTCCAAGAAACTTCCTTTACAAGGTTTCAAGTTTATTTTTAATCAACTTCTTTTATTTTAAAGTTGTATGACATGTTATGAAAGGAAAAAATGTTTTTGAAGAAGAAAGGATATTTTCCTCATGAATGGAGTTCAAGTGTTTTATCAAAATTATTTTCCATCTAAGATAATAAAGGGTTCTGTTTTTATCCCTATTATTACATGGATTTTATTATGTTGTGATGGAAACATTTTTATGAATTCCTTTATCTTATATGAATTGTTTTATGATGTCATGTTGTTTAAGAATCCCATTTTTATTACATGGGTTATGCGATGATGTATGATTTATGATTATGTGGCACACATAAGAAAGGATTCATTATAAGATGGGTGAGACCTATATCTCCCTCCAATGAATTGGGTAAAGATTTTATATCTCATGAGATAGACATGGCTGAAATGGTAGGTTATACCGGTTCAGTGAAACAGGACTGAAATGAGGGTTACTCGATTCAGAAAGGGACTTTGTCCACTAAGATAGTCTTGGAAATGAGTCATGACTAACAAGAAATGATTTTCCATGATTATGTGTGCATTCCACAAAGTTTTAAGTTTCGTGTTATGATTATGGTGATCTCATTTTCACTTCTATGATTTATCCCATGTTATGATATTATGAGCTCTTTTGCAGGTTAAAATTTCCAAAGGCAATGTTCTTATGTATATGATGTGATTGATATTTCTTTTGTTTACCCTTACTGAGCATTTGAGCTCACACTTTTTTGTTTTCTTTTCCCCAGGATATAAAGAAAGGTTTTTAGGTAAAAAAAAGGAAGATCTTTATGGGAGATTTTGAAGATCTTTCACCACGATTAGAAGATTATATTCCGAGTTTCCAAAGACACTAAACTATTACGATCCTTGTGTGTGTGTTTTTGTTATGTACTAAGTATTCCGCAAAAGTAATGTAATGTCCATGTACGTTAGGCTTCGGGTCTCTACAGTTGGTATCAGAGGAAAGGTTTAGTCAACCTTTGGAAACTAGGATGTGAAAACGTTAGTGAGATCCCTAGAGATATTTCTAAGGTATGTCTAGGGATGTCCCTAAGGATACGTATACGTATAGGATAGTCCTAGAACTATGGTAACGATCTTAGAATTAAACTTAAGATGTTAGATATTGAAGGTACTCCCCCTTTATTATGTTGTTTTCCCTAGCATGATTTTTGCCTCTCACACTATTCTTTTTGGGTTTTAGAAAATGGCTGGAAACAAGATGATTCACAATAATGGAGGATATGATGGACAATGGAATGATATTCTTCATAATGAAATGGGATTTGGAAGTCCAAACATCATTATTATGCCGAATCAGCAATCTCATAATATGATCAATAATGTAAAATTTGGTAAGTTTCCTGACTCGGCTAATAAGAGAAAGATGGAGTTTCATGATGATCATAGAGGAAAGAAAGTTCATTTTCCCCTATGTAATTCATGTGGGAAGAGGCATCAAAGAGAATGTTTCAAAGGAACTGGAAGATGCTTTGGGTGTGGAAAAGAAGGACACAAAGCAAGTAAGTGCAAAGGAAAAGGGTCGGTTAACACCAGGGATGAGGATAATGGTATTGCTACAACATCAACAATGGTTAAATGTTTTAAATGTGGAATGTACGGGCATTATGCAAACCAATGCCATAAGGGAAAGTCTCATGAAGAAAATCAGTATGGTCGTATGGGTAGTATTTATGTGGATGATGATGATGAGACTACAAATGATATGTGAGATGAAAGAAATGTTGAAGCTCGGTCAATGGTCTAAGAATGTAGTGGAATGATTACATGTTTATCATGTGTAATGTTGTATAAGTAATCTCATGGAATAAGGAGACATCTAAGGATTGTTACACTGTTGTCTTTCCTTAAGTTTTGAAAGTGTACGATGAATGGTACCAGTAACCATGAAAGGTTATTCAGATACTTTTGGAAAGTAGATGATAAGTGCATAATGAAAGGATAAGAAGATAATGAGATGTTTGATTGTATTCATGAGCTCATGATTGATATAAGGACTAAGTGATATCATGGTTTGAGTATATAGAATTTTGAGGATTTTCATATGTGGAATGTGTTAACTTTAAACTGCATTCATGTTTTCTCTAAGGTATTCAAGAGAATACATGATTAAGGACTTTGAATGTTTAGAATGTGACCAACAAGACATATTTTATGGGGATCAACGATGGTATTAAATCTCTGGTAATTATTTTCACTAGATTATGAGAGTGGACTGCAGTATTATGGATAAGCCTAAAGAAGTTCTTTTTTGATATTATTGATAGGATGTTATAGTAATGTAGTTTTAGAAAAAGGACAACCTGCAGGACGGGAGACAGCCCATTGCGTCGGACAAGGCTATGGGAATCGAACCCACAACCGAAGTGCGACTGGCCTTTATCGCCTACCACTGGCCTACAGGAAGTCCCTGTTTAGTAGAAACTAGTTTTATTATATTAAGCAGTATGATATATGAAGTATAAGTAAATTTTAGGAACCATATGTGATTAATCTCACTATAGATCGACTTATGTATATAATTTTTGCTAACCCTTTTGTTTGAGACAGATGGAATGACCCGTCATTCTATCACATGATCTGCTAACACTTCACGAATAACAAATTCAACTTCATATATTTAAGAGATGAAGTGGAAATTGTTCAAGGCATGAACAACAGTGAGATTGTACCAAAATAATGAAAGTATTTATTCTAATTCAAATTTTCAACTTTAGGGAAATGATCTTGAAAACCAAAAATGTTGTCCTAGTGATCTTATACCTGATGAATCGGATGGTACCTTAGATCGTCACAAATTTATGGATTTGTGATTTTTGGCTTTTCCATAGCCATGTTCTCTACCACTTTCCATCGGAACATGATGGTTAGATTTTTCTTCCCTATCCATATTTTTACCTATGTGGAAACCCAACGATTAGTTTATTTGGGTAATCATTACATTTCATACTTTAGTTTTTAAAGCCAAGTTTTGGTATTCCTTTTTACGATGTGGGTTTCTATTAAAGAAACTTTCGAATAGTAAACCATTTATAACCCCGACGAATTTCGAGGGCGAAATTCATTTTAAGGGGGGTAGAATGTAACAGCCCGAGATTTTATGAAAAATATTCTTTTTATTTCACTAATGTCTTGTGTTGTACGCTACACCAAAAGGAGCTTGCACAACACGCATCCTTGACTTGCCTTGCATTACACGCAATCACAACCTTCCTCGATAGCGTGTGTAGTACGCAATACTGAGTTTCACTAAACAACGATATGCTATTAAAATAATATTAAAACTAGCCGTTATGAATAGTAATGACAACTTTTTGAAATTATGTAAATCTTATTTTTCAAAATGAACTTCATTTTTGGATTCGGAGTATCGAATTTAGCCTAAGGTGAAATTTTGGTACATTTCGGATAACTTTCATATTCTGATGAATAGTGAAAATTACTAAATTTTAGTTAAAAACAACTTTTTCAATCGAAATAATTAATAGTGATAAATTATTAATTTGAGTGGTTTTAAAGTATATTTAGAATATATTTTTACAATTTAATACAATGTTGGTCATTGGTTGTAATTTCACATTCAAACCAGACATAATCAAGTGTCAATCTTTTGATATATATTGTTTCCTAAAAACACGCTATTTATTTTAACAGCAGGATTTAATTATAAAATTAATTAATTCAACTTCTATGTTATGAATTTGGTAAAATAGATTTCATTTTTGAATTCGGAATATGAAATATAGCTTAGGATGAAATTTTGGCATTGTTCTGAAAAACATCAATTTTTGATGAATAGTGAAACTACTAAGTGGTAGTTAAAAAAACTGAATTTTTCATAAAACTTAATTTTGACGCTTCTGTGAATGGAATTTCGAAAATCCGAGAGCCACGGTTAATATCAAGGACTAAAATGTGGTTCAATGAGAGGAAAATAATTTTTTGGTGAATAGTAACTATTTACTTTTTTTACCACGGTTAATAGTAAATAGGGTAACTAAGGGTAAATATGATATTAATATTACCCTAACACATGTCCTAATTCTATTGGACAAGTGTAATGCGACCAAAAACAAACTTAGGAATAAAATATGACCATTTAGGCCCACTTGGATTAGATTAGGACATTTATTATTAATTTATTTAAAGAAGGGTTAAAATAGTTAAAATCAAAGTTTAATAAGTAAATCATTTTTAATATGGGGTTATACATAAGATAAATTCGACTGTAAATATTCATTAGAAAGCTAAAAATATTTCCTACATGATGGTATTTTATTTGTAATTTTTAGACATAAAATAATTTAATTTATTTATGACACAACGATGATGCAGTAATTATCTTATTAATGAAATGTTGACATAATTTATGTTATAAACACCAAAATAAATATAATTTGAGATTTTTTATGAATTACACTAATTTTATAGGTTACTATGATATATTAATGTTGATTTAATCAACTTGGTTCGAACATTTAATTCTGTTATGACTTTCACAAAAATCATATATCAAATAGTGTCAAAATTGACACAAAATAGTTTTTAAATCAAATATTATATTATTAATTGTTATTGTATTCCTAAAAATCTAAGGTTCGGCCAAATGACATAGATAAGGATATATATATTAATAATAAACAATTTGGGGTTCGTTTGGCATGTTATAGTAAGTTTATTAACCATATAGTGAAAGAAAACAAAAAGACATGGTAAATGTTAAATTATTTAACTTAGAGTTAAATCTAATTGATAAGGTTAAAATAATATCCTAAACTTGTCTAAATTCTATTGGTTGATAGGATTTCGACCCATCCCCACTTTAGCTTCGAAATAAGACCATTTGGAACCATTATAAACCGATTTTGACATTAATATAAAATAATATTTTGAGGTATTCCTAAGGTGCCCCTCTCCTCCCTTATAAAAGGACACCTCCTCCCCCTCCTCCTCACACCAATTTGAGCACTCAAGCTCGGCCAAACCCTGCCAAATTCCCTTCTCCACTTCCCTAGCAACATCCTAGAGGTTCTGGGCTTCCTCAAAGACCAATTCTAGTGCCCTAAGAGGAGGTCTCAAAGAGGCACTTCAAAGAAGAGGTAATTACCGTTACCAATTCTTTCATCTTTATTTCTTCTTCCACTTCTTCTTCTTAGGTTGTTTCATTATGAAGTAATAACATCAGTATCACTCATATACTGATATGTTATTATAAGTATGAAACAACCCTATTTCACCATCTATCCATCCTACGGAAAAAGAAATCACCGCGCGTGCGTACGTACGGAATACCGTCTCCACGACGCGATGAGATTCATTCTCCATGTTAACCATTTAAGAATGATTATAATGTATATATAAGAAATAATAATGAAATATATGACATTATAAATCTACTGGATTTATGTATATATATACATATGTATGTCATCTACTTACTTCCATTTCAAGACAATAAGGAAAGAAAAACAGCGTTCATGCGTACGTACGGACTACCGTCTCCATGAACGGTGTTTTTCATTTTATTTGTCTATCTATTATATATATATATATACTGAATATATATGATATATAAATCATATTTTATATTCTGTAAGTAAGTAAATCATGATATAAGTAATAATGATGTCAAGAACAACAAGTCAAAACACCCACGATAAATGAAACGATTTTACCCAAAACGCTTCTTTAACATGGAATTTACAAAAGAACGGGTAATATAATGTCATAAGTGAACCATATATGATATCATAACAATTAATATGATTCTGTAATAAGTCAATGACATTATTTAAATCATTATACAGGAGGTTCGGACACATACGAAGCAAATTGGACCTAAGGTAAGGGAAATATCACAATCTCATTTTTATCCGAGATTGTTTATTCGTAAGTAATTACTGGGGTGTATTTTATCATCCACATCAATGTTTCATCAATATGTAATATTATTTCCATCCAAATACAATTTTTTAAATCCATTTTTACCCTTCGGTGAGTTTTTAGTAAAAGAAATGAAAGGAATCTTTGTCGTTTTTCGTACGAGGTACTTTTTGACTTTTCCGACAAAAGTGCGAAGAATGTTTTTTTTAACTTATACGGCATGAATGGATTTTTAAAACATTATGTCCAAGAAACTTCCTTTACAAGGTTTCAAGTTTATTTTTAATCAACTTCTTTTATTTTAAAGTTGTATGACATGTTATGAAAGGAAAAAATGTTTTTGAAGAAGAAAGGATATTTTCCTCATGAATGGAGTTCAAGTGTTTTATCAAAATTATTTTCCATCTAAGATAATAAAGAGTTCTGTTTTTATCCCTATTATTACATGGATTTGATTATGTTGTGATGGAAACATTTTTATGAATTCCTTTATCTTATATGAATTGTTTTATGATGTCATGTTGTTTAAGAATCCCATTTTTATTACATGGGTTATGCGATGATGTATGATTTATGATTATGTGGCACACATAAGAAAGGATTCATTATAAGATGGGTGGGACCTATATCTCCCTCCAATGCATTGGGTAAAGATTTTATATCTCATGAGATAGACATGGCTGAAATGGTAGGTTATACCGGTTCAGTGAAACAGGACTGAAACGAGGGTTACTCGATTCAGAAAGGGACTTTGTCCACTAAGATAGTCTTGGCAATGAGTCATGACTAACAAGATATGATTTTCCATGATTATGTGTGCATTCCACAAAGTTTTAAGTTTCGTGTTATGATTATGGTGATCTCATTTTCACTTCAATTATTTATCCCATGTTATGATATTATGAGCTCTTTTGCAGGTTAAAATTTCCAAAGGCAATGTTCTTATGTATATGATGTGATTGATATTTCTTTTGTTTACCCTTACTGAGCATTTGAGCTCACCTTTTTATGTTTTCTTTTCCCCAGGATATAAAGAAAGGTTTTTAGGTAAAAAAAGGAAGATCTTTATGGGAGATTTTGAAGATCTTTCACCACGATTAGAAGATTATATTCCGAGTTTCCAAAGACACTAAACTATTACGATCCTTGTGTGTGTGTTTTTGTTATGTACTAAGTATTCCGCAAAAGTAATGTAATGTCCATGTACGTCAAGTTTCGGGTCTCTACACTATCTACTCATGGGGGGATTATTTTAAATATCTAAACTAAAATTAATATATTTTATTATCATAAATTTATTATTTTAATTATTTTAGTAGTAGTTCCATTTTTAACTCAATTTTTATATAAAATTATTGGGGAAATTTTTATAGGAAAATTCATTTTATTCTATATTCATTCAAAAGTCATTTTTTTTTTCAATATCATGGTTTTAAAAAAAAATTGCTTCAATATTTTTAAATTTTTTAAAATTAGTTATTAAATACTTATTGAAAATTTTAAATTTTTACAAAATTTTTTTAGATAAATCTCAATTTCATTATAAAAAAAGAATATCTATATTTTACGGAAAATGTGAATGGAGTCTTTGTTCTATCATGTGCAACATGAAAAAAAATTAACCTTTCTGACCACTCAATGTTTTAATGATTATTTTAAATTATTAAAAATTTTATTTTTAGTGGAATTTATTTTTTAATTTTTTTCTAATCCTTTTTAATGGTTATTTGGAAAATGTAATTAGTATTATACTCAGGATATTTTTAATGGCATTTTTTTAGTGTTTATATTCATTAAAGACATCAACACTTTATAGTAAATAAAAACCAAAAGGTATATGTTTCATTTATATCATCCTTATTTTTTTCATTGGATCATTTATTAATAAATTTTTATAAGATTAAAAATTTTATTAATTTTCATTATATTAGTTATGATGGATTGTGTTTATTTTCTATTGGAATAAGTATTAAAAAATTTATGTTAGATTCTCATTATAAATGTTTCTAAGGATTATTTTTCTCCCCATTAATATTATAGAATAATTTTAATTTTCATGTGATGGGTGGGATTGGATATAGATAACCCCTCGATTCATCAACATGGCTTATGTGACAAATGAGTAGTCCAATTTTAATAAGTTTCTATTCATAGATTTAACATGTCTTGTAAATTGTCTTGATAGTATGTTTTATGTGTATTGAATTATTAATTCCCTCATTAAGAGATAATTTATTTATTTATATGTTATTATTATATTAGTTTAAATACCCATGGATATGTTTTAATCCCATGTGATTATTTATATGGATTTATTTAATGATTGTTTAATTATATCATTTTCATCTCAGTTTGTTATTGAAATGGATTGAGTTTTTTGGTATCTACTTTTCAATATTGATTATTATTATTTATTAATGATATATTTTTATGTATAATTATTCTAACAGATAATATAAGCTCGTCCATTTCTTATATTTTATTTTTTTCAAGATACAATGATTATTTTTTAATTATATGCTATGATACCCGATAATGAATAAAGGCATTATCAAAAATAATAATTTATTTGATACATTGAAATGTATTTGAACAAAAGTATATATTATGAATCCAAGAATACTGAACAAATATTTCATCTGGTATGTGATAGATTAACTCTTGATCTAATGTAATAATGTAACTATCAAATATTGGGTACTAGGGTCTGGGTCATTTCTAGAAGTCTAAATTGAATACATTCTTATTATTGATGAATATAAAAATTAATTTCTAAGTAAAAATCCAAGAAATACACAATAACATTTTTTTTAAATCATTCAATTTCACGTGACTATTCTTTTCCCAAATAATCTGTATAATGGATCCAATTAAATTATAATAGAAAAATAAGAAACTACAAGTGAAATTAGAGAAGGATTTTATAAACCCCAGTGCTTCACAATCGAGTTCATAAATCGTTAATGTAAATAAATGGATTTCTAAAGAAATTTTTATTTATAATATCACGATCCTAATAAAATATTGATTAAGAAAAATCATTCTCTACCTTGAAATAATAATCTATTTGTCTAGATACGAGGAGCTCAATACATCTTTGAGATTGAAAATCTTTTCAGATATCATCATTTGATTTTTAAAAGGGTTGATATTTCAAATACAATATTATGTATGATGTATGGAAACAATAAATATATATTTATTCCATTTTCACTCAAATATAAACCCACAATATTCACTAATATAAGGAATATACTTATATGAGATTACCATATTTAGGTTTTTTTCCATTGATGATATTATTATATATTCAAATAGAATAGATGATCATGATGATCATAAGAGGATAGTGTTGATTACCTTGATATACGATAATATGAATTCCAAATTTTTAAAAATTTATGTCATGTCTATAAAATAAATCATTTATGGTTCATGTAATCATATACTTCTGCACAGTAATATAACTATCAATGAAAGATATTGTAAAGGAATTGACCTCAATTAAAACTAAAACTATGATCCATTGTTTTATTGAGTTTATAGGATATTACATAAATATTTTGAGAAGTTATTAATTTAAATCAAATACTCTAATGAATTTATCTTGGAAATAAGTTATTACCTTTGGATATTTTTATATGAAGATTTTTTTAAGGAATCGAAGAATAGTTTTTTCACTTCTATTTTACTTTTATTACACTTGAGTTTGTGAGGTTTTATAATATATTATTAGACTTTTTTAAAAAAATTACAATGAATGTTAATAAAAAATGATTCAGTGATCTATTATAATATGCGCCAATTAAAAAATTTGAATAGAATAACCCAATAGTTCATTTAGAGATGGAATGAAGGATTATTATATTTATTATTCGGTGACATTATCTACATGGATAATTATCTGATATATATATTGAACATAATATCATGGAAAATAAATTCATATTAAATGTTTTATTTTATTACTAATGGTTATGGTTGTAATTGATAAAATTAATTGACTAATTGATTCATTTCCTCCTTGGGAATAAAAATATAACGGATTATGATTTACAGGGAATGTCAATTCCACTTTATATGTGATGTGTATTTAAAATTCCCAAGACACATTGATTTGCACAGGATTAATATTGACTTGGTTATTTTTGGATAGAAATCGAATATAATAAAATATATTACTCAACATATAATTTATATAATTATCAATTAATCCCATAAATAAGAAGCATCATTACAAAAAGATATAGAATATTTTAGAGTTCAACATCTATAATGAGTTATTTTTATGGTTTTGAAGTCAAATATTTTTCTATTCAAAACTTGTGTTGAATAATTATTTATAAATATATATAGAAAACAATATAGTGGGATAACATGAAAAAGTTAATAACAAAGTATATATGTCAATGATTGGTAATACAAAAAGTTGAGGTTGAGATGAAAATGTATATAATTGTATTTAAAATAATAACCAACCACTCAATGGATGGGGGATAACACTATAGGCCCCATCATAGGACTCCCCAATATTTTTAAATCCTAAACCATATTAGTGTTATTGTCAATTTCCTAAGATATTCAGTGTCTTCTATTTCCATCATAGAAGATTTATTACATGACCCACACATCATAATATACATACAGAATGTGGTGAGTATGCATAGAGTAACAATATCAATTAAATATATTTAGGATCATAGGATTTCCTTTAAATTTGAAAAATTTATTTAAAAATATTTAGAAATTGAGACTGTATTTATCATTATATATTAACTCAGAGATAAATTCAGTTAAAAAGTACAGTTCATGCTCTAGAGGATATGTTGGGATAATGTTCAATGGATTTCAAAGAATTTGGGGATCAACACCGCACTTTATATGACTTATCATATAATAATATATTATATTGTTTCATTCATATGGATCCACATGTGGTTATATGTTTTTTGAGATGTATGAGTCCAACATTCTAGGAAGATATTTGGGGAGATGAAGCTGCTATGTCAAATCCTTATCAATGAAATGATAAAGATAATTAAAAAACTAACGAGGAATAATAAATGAAGAATATTTATTGAAGGGTAAGGATTATATTCATAGACTATATATATAGTTTGAATTTTCATAAAATGTTTTCTTTAAAATATCTTCATTGAATTGAGTTATGAGATTTTGGAATAATATGAAGATGATCTCAAGTTAGATCGGTCCCATCGAGATCATTTATTATTCTAGGGTAATAGAATATCATTTAACACACTATACACACATATAATAAGTTATTTTTTTTATCTCTATTGATAAATTATATAAAATATCCATCACATGTATATATTTTTGAAGATATACCAATTAATTATGAGATTTAGTATGAAGAACAACATGTATTTATCATTGATTTTATATAAATGGTTTTATAGAATAAGAAAAACATTCTTGTTAATGTCATGTTAAGGAATAATTTAATTTATTAGGATATATGGGAACCTAATTATGTGATTTCATAGGTGAACCGTGGCTTTCTTTACTCTATGTAATAAAACGTGTTAGTTGAAATTCTTTTTTGATCTGTAGAATGAAATGATATGAAATTATAGACCTTATGTAATTGGTTTTATGATTGATAACATATGTTACATGAGAGACCGAATCTACACAATCCATATCATATTAGACGAAAATTTTAATAAATAAATAATAAAAACTAATTAGGGAAATGGTTAAAATATTGGGCTAATATATGAAAAATAAAATATTAGTCAATATTGAAAATGGTTAATTTCAAGAAAGTCCCTCTTCAATAAATTTAGTGTTTTCATTTAAAAATTTTAATTTAAAAACTATAGAAATCAAATTTTATTAAATTATATACAATTTTAAAATCCTTACTTTAAAATTTTATTTATGTGAATATTACTATTTAAATGTTCATATCTTGTTTTTAAAAAATACCATTTTTAGCAAATGAAATTTTTCATTATTTTATCTATATGTAGGTGTATATTGTAAATTTTAAAAACCATTTATGTATGAAAATATATATTTAAAGAAAAAAATTATAATTGTTTGTATTTTCTGAGGGTATAAAACCAATTTATAATATTTTGTAATAAAATTAAAATATCAGTTTGTAAAATACAATTTCACTATAATTTGGAATAAATTATTTTTTATGTAAGATATATTTCATAAATTCAATGAAGTAATTATAAATTTTAGTTATTTCATTTAAATAAAATTAATCAGAAAAACTTATCATCTGAACAATTATTAATTTTTTCATTCTTATTAACATTATATCCTAGTGACCTTCAAATCTCTAAGATTTAGTGTATCATTCGATAATTCTACTTACATAGGCATTTTTTGGACTATGTATAATTAATGGATATTAAATATTCATAAAAACACTCTAATCATTGACATTATTATGATATCATTTCATTTTCTCTCAATGGTTGTATGTCATCTATCTTCTTGTTTACATTTTTTCATCTCTAACAAGAATCTTTAATCTCTCCTCCTATCGACATTAGCATCCAAATAGATTCAATCCATTCTCATGTTCTCTTAAATCATAAATCTACCATTAAAAACATTTTTGGAAAATAATTCTCATCATATTATATATATTTCAATCTCCTAAAGAAAAATTAAAAAATAATAAAAATTTTGGGCTATATTCCAATATAATTATCTTTTTTAATTTATCCTTCATATATCAAAATAATATAATTTTATTCCCTTCATTAAATTTGGTTTTATAAGTTCCACCCGTCATCTAGTATTATTATTATTTTTTCATTAGAATTAGTATAATTAGTTGAATAATTTTCTTATGTATTTCGAATTAAATTATTCCCTCCATCCAAGAGATATACATCAAATGGATATACTTCCAAATCACCCATAAGAAACATAACAATTAATATACTCATTTAATTTGAGACCCTATAATAGTAAAAAAATTACATCATCATCATCATCAGTGTAGCATGTTTTGTGAGAAAGATATCGATATTCTTGGTGGTAAGACATAAATGTGAAAAACTGTATTTCATTGTGACAAATAATTTTGTATACAATAGTGGGAAAAATATTCTGAGAAGATTTTTTGAATATGAAACATTATCATCAATAAATATGTGTAGTGGAATAATAATAAAAAATAGTTTGAAAATTATATAATTTTTTCAATTAATGTTACTTTTCTAATTAATGAATGTAATTATAATATTGATATGAAATTGGATTTACTGAATATTGAAGTTCCCAAAATACTAGAATGGTTTGAAGAATCTATGAAATGTTGTTTGGTTCTTATTGTGTTGTAATAGCCGAAAGTAAAAAATGCTACTAAATATGAAAGAAGTGTGGAGTATAGAATAAGAATATATATTTGATAAAGTATAACTTTCATCAAGTGTACTAAAGATATATATAATGAATCGATTAACTGGAAAAAAATATGGACATTTCTATCACTATTTTAGACACATATATGATGGAAAACAGAAGATAATGAAAGATGAAATAGATTTAAATGTCCTAAATAATTTGTATTTATCTATGAGGGTTGATATAAATTAGGGAAATTTTTACAGAACATGTAGTTTTGAGTTTCTACATGTGAATTTATGTTTCTTATAAAATTAAAAAAAATTAAAATTATTCCCTCTTAAAATAATAAAAAATTTACAATTTATTTTAAACAAAAAGAACAATTATAAAATCATATTTTATTGAAATGTAATTAATTATTCATTATGGTATATATTTTATTTTATTGATATTATTATTTTTATATGGTGTTATAAATTCCCTTTCATATGTCATTTATAGTCTTATGAAAATTATCTCTTCATGTGTGAATTACAATCCTATGAGATTTCCTATACAGTAAAAATTATTAATATATTTCACAAATTTATATCTAATGAAATCAAATAATCATATTATATAAATTTTCCTGATAGTATTTAGTAACTTATAATATTTTCTATCATATTAAAATATATTCACATGAAAAATTATATCATAGGGGGTATTTTAATTCTATACCATATAAAATATACTTTATATGAACTTCCATAATAGTGTTGTTAAACATGCCTCAGGATATAAATATTATATAACATAAAAATTAAACTTTATATAAATGTATTTAAATATATATATATTTTTTTAAACCCTTTTAGGATTAAAATTTTAAAATATTTTGTACCCAGTAATGTTGTTTCCAAAGAAGGATGAACCATTAAAACTTGATTATTAAAATATTTTAAACGATGTGATGTTATAATTTTTTCTATGAGATGAACATGATTATGAGTATTAACTTTACAACAAAAAATTTACAACATGTTCCAAGTATCTAATGAGGAAAATCAATATTACGATGGATTTGTCCTATGCAAAAGTTAATTTGTAATAATAAAAAACCCAGAGAAAGTGGATGCATCTTATCAAAATTAAAACATACAGTGAATTAGACATTGTAATGGAAAATAATGTATACCATAAAATATAGACAAATTCTATGGCGATCCTTATGATTTAAATGACTCATTTTCCGAATATTATAATATTGATGAACCTAAATAAATATCCATGATCCTTAAAATAAACATGAACCATATAAACAATTTTTTTCAAAAAAATAATTACTATTTTTTAATATTTATTATATTTTTATCTAATTAATATTAGAGATGTTTATTATACATTTGTTATTATATATATATATATATAATTATTTACTTATTATTTTTATTCAATGAAAACATATTTGAAGTTGTTTTTTTCAAAATTAATAGTATATGATTAATGAAAACTGTGAAATATACAAAGAATAGTAAACAAAAAATTTCAGTATAATTTTAATTTTATGTATATTAATAAGAAGGATTATTTGGGAACTACAAAATGTATTAATATATCGTTGAAAAAATATTGAGGGGTTTATTAAATGTAGTATTTACTATTCAGTCATTTATATTTTTAATGATTTTTTATTTTTGATTATAATTTTTAAAAAATATCAAATCCTCATAAAACGTTAATAATTATCATTGTAATGATATTTTAGAATCTACATTAACTAGTTAAAACATCTTATAATTTATCAATAAATTTTATATCTAACAACTGTAATGCAATTTATATTTTCCATGTGTGAAATGATGAC
Organism: Viscum album; assembly: GCA_963277665.1. Lineage (NCBI taxonomy): Eukaryota > Viridiplantae > Streptophyta > Magnoliopsida > Santalales > Viscaceae > Viscum > Viscum album. The sequence continues at coordinate 1,975,995,347 of OY728122.1, forward strand.
TCATTAATGAGGTATTGTTGTGGATATATTATTTTAATTTTTTCTTCATGGAAAAAATATATTAATTTTTTTTTATTTAAAAAACTATAATAATTTAGTTTAAGAGATATATTAGATTTTATTGTTGTCTTAGAGATACATGAAAGGTGGTATATCACATCAACACTATGACATAAAATAAATGTAGGCATCACTATATATATATTGATAACTAATATTGTGATTTATTAATTGAGTTCATCATTTTTTATGTTATTTAATTGAAATCAAGTTCCATGATTCCTTGACATAAAAAATTCCTTTGTCTAAATTAATATTTTTATTGTTCATTTTGTCCTTATATTTTCATTGAAAATTTATTTTTGGTTATGTATTTTTAATTCAATAGAAGGTACATTGTTCCAAATTATATCTCCCAATAAAAAAGTTTTCCATGTTGTGATCTGTTTCATAAAATAGTAGGTAATTTTAATAGTTAATTTATCTAAAAATTTATTTATTGAGTCATTCTCCAATTAAAAAAGGATGTTTCAGTTTTATGCCTCCAGAGAAGAAAAATTAGAGGTTATCATGCTATACATACATGTATTAAATGGAAGTTATAATTTATTTTTTAATAAAGTTGTTCAGAAGTCAATTATAATTTCTTGTAATACTCTGTATTATTTCTAGTCATTTTTTTGTAGTTTCCATACACTCATGTGGAAGTTGTGACATTTATACCTAAAATCAAATTAATCTAAAATAGTAATAAAAAATTTATTAATTTTTTTATTCTATTGTTTAATATTATTTTCTTTTACATTATCATATAATTAAAAAAATTGCATTTACCCTCTCTTAATAATTCATCAATCTTATACTATGACCAAAAAAGGTATTATTTCCCCACCCGTGGGTGATATTTACCATTATAGATATTGCACTTAATTTATTATTTACGTTTTTTATGTAATATCTAATATAAAAAATAATAAATCCCTTAGATATAGGTTTCAAGTGGAAATAATGAGTTCTAATAATGTTTGATTCCCCAATGTACCTCTATTATATAATGGAACTAGAAATGAATATTGAAAATAGTAGATATAATCCTTTATCTGGTGGATTATTTTTAATTCCTAAACCAAAAAGGAATAAATCAAATAACCAAAAAATGAATCGTTAAACAATAGAAAAAATGACGTTTTCACATATTTTTAATTTATTATAATATTAATAAATTTTGTTTTGAAATTGAATGATGTATTAATTTAATATAAATTCATGAAGAATAAATCATTATAAATTATTAATCATTGATATAACTAATATACTATTTGAATAAAAAGGAACAAAACAATACATAATAATAGTTGAATATCATGATTATAAAATGATTAACGATGTGATTGAAGATCAAATTTTCCTCGGGATTAATAGTGAATTAAAATCTATGAATTAACTTCGGAAAATATAGGATTATATTATTAATATTTAAAGATAAATCATATATTTATCAATGAAATAACAGGATAATAAATTTTTCATTTAAATAAAATATAAATATAATAAATAGACATTATATTAGAATATTAATAAAATCCATAAATTAATTTATTCCTTCAGTAATTCAATATGAAATGGAAAATTATATTTTTACAGAACAATAATCCACTATAAATATTTCAATTTTATTTAAATATTTGAATGTTTCAACATATTCAAGAAATAATTATTTATTTGAAAATAAGAGTGATTGGGTTACTCATGATTCTATAGGAATTTCTGAATATATGAAGGGATATATATAGAAACTATAAGGGTTTATCCTAGTGGTGATCACAATGATATCCAAAAAGAAAACGTTAAATTTAATGATTTTATGTAAGTAAATTAAAAATAATTTTGGTGAAAACAGAAAAATTAAAATAGTTTTATAAATTTAATGATCTATTGAAAAAACAAAATGATTAGATAGAAGGATGAGAGAACACTTGAAACTTGAGGATTTGTAATTAGGAATGAAATATAAGTGATGATTATGGTTCTAAAAAATAATGGGTCAATTTCAACATATTGGCTTAAAAAATATGTTAGTGAATATGATTCTTACTCTTCAAAATATCACTCTAAATCCCCCATTATATGGTGATTTATATGATTACATTGAATATTTATAAAATTATATACTTCAAATTTTAGACATACAATATGAAATAAAATAAATATGAAAAACATTAAAAGGAATTATAGATCAATCACGTTGAAAATAAAACGTTCTGAAATACTTATTCAAATAAAAATAATCAAATATATTTAAATTTAGAAATGATTCTGATGTAAAATCATAAAATCATGGATTATCTTTATAAAAATAATGTTCAAGCATAATCTTATTAATTTTTTTTTTAGGAAATAGAAATGTAAAAAAAATCTATTGACTATTTTAAATGGATTATATCATGATTTGTAAGTGATCTTTAATAATATGATTATCTGATATCAATTAAGTAATCTAATAAAAATAAAATGATTCATTTACATTATAAACATATTCCATAAAATCCCAACACCGGTTTTAAATCCTTAATGTTTTTAATATACAAAATGTTGTTATACATGTAATTTGAAAGTATATAATAAAGTTATTGTTCATTAAGAAGATTAAAATTCATTTGTAATAATAAATTCCCAATATTTGAATCATTATCAACATTATAACCTATAAATAAGATATAAAAATAAATATGGTTTTCTATGTGTTTTTTTTATAACAGGAATTGATACAAATTTATATTTCTAACAGAATATTCTCAAAAGTTACAATATTATATATTTTTAAAGGGATTTTGGTAAATAAAACAAAGAGCATGGATATTGAATTTTACTAAAAAATTATATGTGATGAAATAATTTTTTTATCATTCAATATATATGAAACAATAAAATAAACTAAAAATGAAAATATTCTCTAGCCACCTCATTTTAATGTTCTCAATAACAATATTGGTTACACAAGTATGATATTTATATACCATATGGTTATTTCAATATCCATAATAGAAGTTCAAATATTTTTACCTCCACAACACATTCTTGTTGTTTTATTTTTAACATGACCTACTAAAAATATTATTGGTAAAATAAATGTATTATTTATTATATATGATAATATTTGATATAGATGTGGTTATTTTATTTCATATAAATCTAAACCTATATAAATGATTTTTAATTTTTTTATTGTTAAAAATTATAAATGATACATAATATAATCAATTATATGTGATAAAGGAAGAAAGTTTTGTACTATGGAATTATAATATTTCATTAAATAAATTATCTATTCTTATAATTTTTTCACTCTTAGGATTCTAGAATAGAATAACAATATTGAGTGGAAATATATTAACATTATATTAAATTTATAAAATAAATAAAAATTATATTTAAACATCTTGATATTTTCTGTATGTATTTATGTACATATTGAGGTATTTGTTGATACATATCATTGTGTACCGATGTTGAAGGGGAAACATAATGAATATTTGAAGGGGGAAACCTATGTTTGATATCATAGATTATATTAATGTAATGATTATGTTATTAATGAAAAATATTCCAAATATATGTTTTATTTTTAATCCATTTAATTTATATTTTTATGTTATCAGTATAAAAGTAATGATAATAGAATTTATAATAAAATAAAAGTGTATTTTGGGAATATTATTTATTTTAAATTTTATTAAAACACTATAAATGGATTGAATTATGATTTAATGTAACATGTAGAAGAATTTAGTGATTTTTATTTTATAGGGGATGATTCTACAAAATGAAAATTTATATTTTGATAAGGTGAGTCAAACTAGTCAAATATCAAGTAAAATACATCTAGATAATACAATAATAAATGTTTTATGAAATTCTGACTCAATATATGGAACACAATATTTAATAATAATTGTTTGTTGTTACCAAGATTTCTTTTATTACATTTTTTTTACAAATAAAATTCTAATTCGTAAAATTATTCTAATACGATATTGGATATGGAAGATTAATTAAATAAGTTATCATTTATTAATGATCATATATTAGATAAAACTATAAATGATCATTACCAAATTAACAATAAATGGATATTTAGGAATAAAAAAAATGAACCAATAAATTTTATAATTGATAAGTCTTGAATAATTTCACTAATCTATTATGAATATATATATAAATATATATATAACGGTGAAATATATTCTCTATTTTCAATAATATTGGCTATTAAAATCATTATAATTTGTGAAACTATTCATGTATTTATATTAATTCAAATTCATACCAATTATAAATTAACAAATGGTTTTATTTATAATGAAATATGTTTTTATTATACACTTATGACGATACTTAAAATAAATATTACTATTTTTAAAAAAAAATTATTTATCTCTATATAATTAATTATATACCAGGAATATGGTATGATGGATTTTCAATTTTTCAATTACTGAAGTATTTTATATAATAAAATGTTGATCTAATCTTACTTATAAAGAAATTTTCTGAAAACTATTTCATTTTTAAAATGTAAAAAAATTATATTAATTTTTTTAATAAATGATATGTTGTAAATATCATTATTAAAATTAATGACTAATGAAATCAAAATAATATTAATTGTATTGGACCATTAAAATTCTTTTATTTATTTTCCAATCAGTATTTTAGGATTTACTTTCATATTGGGTGAATTTTCTTAGATTTGAATAGGGAGGATACATATAATGGTGAATGTACAAAGTTTTTCTATTTTAATCATTTCTCTGGGATTTTCAGCTATTTTTTGAGTAGTTACATGATGTGAAATTGTGTTTCATTATAGGTTATCCTATCTAGACTGAACATATAATTTGAATTCATAGTTTTAGTTTTTACACATCGTGTAATGGTTTCACGTCAGGTAATGTAAAATTAGTGTTTTAATAAAGAATGTGTTATTTTTTAAGCATAACTCAAAATAAAAGGGATTCACAATGTGTAAAATTTTATGCATCATTTAACTCTCCGAGATCCAGTTTCTATGGTTTCATGTCGGTGTTTAATGTAATTTTCATTTTAACATCCTTCTCTTATCAGTCAGATCTCTTACCCTAGATAATTTAGGTGTCTTCCATCTATAGAGATCAATTCATTTAGTGATGGATTAGTAGGTTTATATTCTTCATCTCTCATGGTAATCCATCTCTTAGATAGTCCCTTATTAGTAGTGTGGGAACCTTTTTATAGGTATTAGTGATTGTAATGTTTTTTTCTAAAAATAATTTTCAGTAATTTGAAAAGACTTGTCTTCCTATTGTTGGTCTTGTGGTTTCTAATCCCTATTTTCAAATGTGGTTATATAAGAACACTACAGTTTATTACACACATTGATAGGATTTAATTACATAAAATTTCAGATAAGAAAACTCTAAGGATAGAGAGGTCTAGTGTCTTGGGAAATTAGAGACATTACTTGAAAACATAAGACATAAAAATACAACATATTTATTGAAAACATTCTTTACATGACCAAAAAATTCCATCATACCTATCATTTCATCGGTTAACCTGAGGACATACATATTATATGGGTGAGGTATAAATCCTAGTAATGTAGTAAACGATCCATAACATGATGAATAAATTACATGTTAGGAATTTGGAAAATCAATAGAGCATAATAAAATCATGAACATGATGGAATTATATTTCATGATTATAACAGAGAAGTGTGGAAACCACATTTATCATGATATTAGAATGAGCCACGTCTCATTTCACATGAATCATTAGTAAAACCACATTTCAATTGAATTAGCATGAGCAAACCCTATCATTACTTGAATTAGCATTAGTAAACCCTCATTTCACTATACATATCATGATAATTATCTTTATGCAATTAATTGGAGTACTATAAGGGAACACCCTTCATAATAATATCAATTCGTGCATAAGTGTGCCACATGGATCATATAACATGGATTTATTAAACAATATCATTTTTTACATGACAAAAGAATGAGTAATTCATACATAAAAATCGATAATCAATAATTAAATGTATATAAAGTTGAATATCCTTGATTGATAAATGGGCATTGAATTCACTAAATAATGACTTTGGCTTGGATAATCGCGGTGCAATTTCGGCAACATAACAGTGTGACATAAGAATAAATATAAAAGGTTGATGAAAATTAAATTGGTGTCTCATCATATTTACATGAAATGGAAAGTATGGGGTCATATAGAAACATATCCTAACATATGTAATTGAACATATATTCATAATACAAAAGAATTTTTTAAATATAAATGAGGAGAGAGAAATACCTTAAGGAATTTCAGCATGGTGATGAATGTACATGGGAGGACTTATTGAGATAAAAATTGGTATCTCATTATTAAAACAAATAGAGTTCGGTATGGGGGGGTTATAATTCATACACCATCATTTTTAATTTAAAATTCAAGGTTATAAAAACAAAATGAAATTTGGACCAAAATAAGAAAGGAAGAAATCACATACATGGAAGTGTGTGATCCCAAAGTCTTGAGAGAGGCTTGAGAATGTCTTCTTGAGAGAATGAGGTTCCTAGAGATGAGTCAAGAAAGATTTGGTCATAGGTTGGTCAGGATCCAAATATTTGAGGGAAGTTGAATGGGATATTGAGTGGTTTTATATAATAATTGAGAGATAATTATTTATTATTTATGTTTTAGACACCACACAATAAACTAGTTAAAAAAAATAAACATCCCATGTTTTTCCCATGTTTTTTCCCACAGGGCAGTTGAAAATAATTATTTATAAGTACAAAGGATGACTGTCTTAAAGTATTAGGCATGCTTATAGAAGGTTAATCACACTCTCAGGGAAATCATTTCAAAATATAAAATGTTTTTTAACTCTTAGAGGATCCACTAAGGCCCAATAAAATAAATAAAACAAATTTAAATCCCATTATTTTAAATGTATAACATTTATTGGCCGAACATGATTTTTATAGTATTTATTATGTCATTATTAGGTCATTATGATGTCATAAAAAACATTATATATTTTAATGGTATTTAATTCTTTCCCTAAACATCGATTATCTAAGAAAATTATGAAAAATTCACCGTTGGATAATTTCAACGTCCTAATTCCAAAAATAATACTCATTATCTAAATATTTTTATAAATATGTGAATTTTTAATTTTTATATAAAATCCTACATGTATCAAAAAATCATTGGTATTGACAAAAATATCTTTTAACCCTTAATAAAAATTTCAATTGTTCTCACAAAAAATAATATGATAATTTATAATTAATATAAATTAATTTAATAATAACATTTTATTAAAATATTATTTAATTAATAAATCAATTAATTCCAAAAAATATATTTCATAATTGAATATTATCTAAACATAATTTTTTATCATTAAAACATATTTACAAAATATATATATATATTACAAAAAATAAGCACAAAATCTTGGTGATAGGGCCTTGTTACATATCCACTTATGAAAACTAAAAATGGCATACGGGTAAGGTGTGCGATGGTGACAGACTCCTAGGGTGGCTTGGATAACATCACTCAGGTGGTAATATTAATTAACATCCACTTCTCATGTAGGAAATTCCATTAAATCTTAACATGTTGATCTCGGCATGGGCTTGCTCAAGGGAGAATCCCAGTGATTCCACCTCCTTTTCGTGCTCAGATAAATGGGCTTCCTATAGAGTAATTCTATGGGATGAAGACATCACATCCTTTCTGTAGTTAAATTGGATTTGGTAATGCCCTATATTTATACTAATAATTTAATAATTGTTCAATAGATATATTAGAAATGGTAATCATTATTAATGGTATTTTGAAATACAAAAATATAAAACCCTATATGTGCATATTTTATATAACCATTTTACAAAATAAGACTTTTAATTAGATCAATGGGAATATTTAATAATAAAATTTTGGGTCATTACAATATTCCCCCTTATGAAATTTCTCCCTCAAAATTTTTTTCCCACACTAAATATATGTGGGTAACTCTACCTCATCACTTCTTCTTGATCCCACATTTCTCCTTCAAACATGTTCTATCTCCAAAACACATTGATGAGGTGAATTATCTTATTTCGAGAACTTTTTCCATACAATATATAATCTTCATTATATTTTCTTTATATGATAGGTAATTATAAAATGGTACCACCTATGGATTGAGTACTAGATATGGGTCAGGTTTATAATTCCTCAAGAGAGATACATGGAATACATCATTTTCTTAAGAGAGGTTTTATGGGAGTGCAAATCAATATGTCACTGCTCCAATGCGACCAAGGATCTCATCAAGGCCAATGTACCTTAGACTAAGCTTTCCCTTCTTACCAAATATCATAACTCTCTTGCATGGGGATATATAGATAATACCATGTCCAGTGCTTCAATCTCTTTGTCTATTTGATGATTATCAGCATAGCTCATATATCGACTTTGAGCAGCATTAATGTGTTTCTGAATGGTCTTAACCTTATCCACCATTTACTGAAAAAAATTTGGACATATTATTTTTCACTCCCCAACTTCATCCCAACATGTCAGTGTTATGTAAAAATTCCCCTAATGTGATTCATAAGGAGCCATTTCGATTTTTGAGTGAAAACAATTATTGTATTATAACTCATCCCATGGAAGATATTGATCCGATACACTTTTGAATTACATTGAGCATGCTATCAACATGTCATCATGTTTTGCGATAGTCTACTCAGATTGGCCATTAGTTTGACATAGATAAGTTGTACTGATGTTTATCTTAGTATTCAAAGCATGTTCGAGAATTTTCTTGAACATAGAGATGAGTTTTCCATCTTGATCAGATATAATATAGAGTGGTACTCCATGCAACATTACCACTTCTCTGATGTATATATTTGTGCTAGTTGAACCTATAATAAATCCTCTTAAATTGAAATGAAGTGTGAAATATTTGTAATATGATCCACAACAACCCAGATATCATTATTTCCTTTGGATATTTTTGATTGCCTATTTACAATGTACATTTTGATGTTTTTACCATTTCAATGTTTGTATGGGTAATGGTTGCTTCATCCCTTTAGACATATGCCTCTCATCCTTCAATTTCTAACATACCAGGCACTTTGATGCATACTAAGTGATCTTCATATTCATGTTATACCAGTAATAATTATATAATAGATATCGAGACATCTTTTTGTTTCCTGAATGAATGAAGAAATTTAAACTATGGGCGCCATCCAAAAGTTCATTATTTATCATTGGATTTGATGGAACACATAATATTGACCGAAATCTCCCAATTCCTTCTTCATTAAAATTAAACTCTGAGGATTTCCCTTTTCTGATTGTTTCATCTTTCTTCGGAATTCCCACGTTATCCTTTTTATCATCCATTAACCTTTCCATAAGAGACATTTGAGAAATAATTTTTGAAAGGATTGATGTTATTATATTCTTTATGGTTCCCATTTCAATATTCATCAAATCATAAAAAATTCGATCCTTTTCAATTTTAATCAATGATATAATATTTGGGTCCTTTCTACATAGAGCATTTACCACCTTTTTCTCTTTCCCTGGGTGGTAATGGATTTAGAAGTTATAGTCATTGATCCATTCTAACCATCATTATTTGCACATATTCAAATCATTCTTTGTGAATATATACTTGAGGTATTTGTGGCCCTTATATATTTCACACATCTCCCAAAATAGGAAATGTCACCAAATTTTTAAAGTGGAGATTACTGTAGCCATCTCCAGATCATGTGTTGGATAGTTTTTCTCATAAAATTTAAATTACCATGAAGCATAGGAAATAACTTTTTCATTTTCCATAAAAAAACCCATTCCCTTCTTTAAAGAATCACTAAATACAATAAAAAATTATCCACTTGTGGGTAGTGTGAACCTGGGCACAGTGATAAGCCTCCTTTTCAAATCCTTAATGATGTATTCTCATTCATCAATCCATGAAAACATGACTCCCATCCGAGTTATCTTGGAACAAGGGTTTGGAAATCGTGAGAAATAACTCACAAATTGGCCACACAATCCAGAAAACTCCCGGGAGTTATGGATATCAATCACCAATGTTGGCCTTGGCCATCCCTCAATTTCAGTTATCAGGGAGGGAACCAAATATATCTCATTTCTTGTAATGAAATGAACAATGAATGAAACATCCTTCAATCAAAAATCACACTTGTAATACATTTATAAGAGCTTCTACTTTCTCAAGGTCTCTAGTATAGTTCTTAGATGCCTCTCATGCCCCTCCATAGATTTGGAGTATATTAGAATGTCATCTATAATGAATATCACAAATCTGTCATGGTAATATCTAAATAATCTATTCATGATGTCCATGAATATTTATAGATCATTAGTGAGGTCCGAAGGCAATTCTATGAAATCATACTGCCCGTACCTTTTATGAAAATTAGTCTTGGTGATATACTCCTTCTTCACCCATTCTTGAAAAGTTCCTGACAGCAAATCCACCTTGGAGAAGTATTGTCCTCCATGTTTCTGATCGAACTGGTCATAAATTCAGGGTAGTGGATACTTATTCTTTATTTTGATTTTGTTGATCTCACGATAATCAATACAATGGAACATTAACTCATCCTTCTTCTTAATAAAGGGGACTCGTGAACACCAAGGTGAGGCACTTGGGTATATAAACTCCTTATCCAGATTCTCCTGTAGTTGTTTCTTCATCTTCTCAAGAACCAAAACATAAATTCTATATAACTATGGGATATTGGAAACACACCAGGTGTAATATCAATTACCACAAGAAAATAGTGTTTTAGAAACAGTTTTTTCACATCGGTTTTAAAAACCACTACTAATGTTTTTTTGATCATAAATTTAGCGTCAGTTCTTAAAAACACTACAAAAAACCACCACTATTTCTTTATTTATTATTATTTTGTAAAAAAATATCTTTTAAAAAAATTTCATTTCGGCTGTTTTTGAAAAACAACGCTGCGAAATAGCAGCGGTTTTCTCTAAACTGCCAAAAAATATATAAAACATATATGAAAATTTTAAAAAATATTTATTATTATTTATTATTAATTTATTATTTATAATAAATTATAGTCTATTATTTATAATTTTATATATTTATAATGTGTTAATTAATTAATATTTATAATTATTAGTCAATTAAATTTTTAACTGAAAGATAATAATTAATATGTAGATGTACTGACTTCGGCATCAAATGACCATAACTTATTATCCAAGAGTCCATTTCAGCTGCACCACCAATCAAATGGAATTTTATAAAATGAGAAGAAACCAAATGAGATTTAAATCACGTGATAATCGAGGAAATAAATTATTCAAAAATCAAATGTCTAAAATCGAACTCAAACTTCAAACGACCATAACCTTTAATTCGGGTGTCCGTTTGGGCTCTACAACATATCAAATCAAAGCCTGAGACATTCTCTACGCCACTTTGGTATGACACTAACTCTTTGATTATTCTACCCCTTATTGTTCTTCATGAAAGGCCCATAAGTCCTCTAAAATAGTGGTTTTAGTTGCAGACACTGATTTCTTAAAATTCAAATGGTTTTAACTTTCGATCCAGTTGTGTGTTCGGCATGTACCACATTGTATATAAAAGCTCATTTCACAATCATTGATTTGACAGGTTGTGTCACTGGAAAATGAGTCTCAAATTATATTTTATGGCCATTTTAGTGTTTTTTGGGTTTTTAATGGTTCTTAACATTTTATAATTTATATAATTATTTATTTATTTATTTATAATTTTAATATTTATTTATTATTTATTATTAATTAATTAATTAATATTTATTTAACAAATATCTATTATTTATTTATTTAATTAAATAATTAAATTTTTTATTTAGTTTTTATTTTTACATTAATTATTAATTTATTATAGATTTATTTATTAGTTAATTATTAATTATTTATTTTTATTTAATTATTCATTTTCTATTTATTTATTTATTACTCATTTATTTCTTATTCATTATATATTAATTTATTATTAATTATTAATTATTAGTTTTTAGTTATTATTAATTATTAATTACTTATTATTTACTTATATATATATTTTTTTTTATTATATATTATATATTATATATTTATTATTTTTTATTTAGTATTTATTATTTATTATTTATTATTTATTATTTATTATTTATTCATTATTATTTATTATTAATTTACTAAATATTAATTAATTATTTGTTTATTATTTATTTTTTATTCATTTATTCTTTCTTATTTATTGATTATTTATTGACAATTTGTTAATTAAATATTAATTAATTAATATGTAAATATTTATTAATTATTCATTAATTATTCATTAATTATTCATTAATTGATAATTAAATATTAATTAATTGTTAATAAAATACTAATTAATTGTTTATTATTTATTATTTATTAAATATTGAATATTTTATAATAAATATTATAATTAAAATATTAGTTATTACATCATAATTATTAATTTTATGATTATAAATTATAAATTATTAGTTATTATTAATTTTTATTATTAATTAATTAATTATTATTTCATATTCTATTTATTTTCGTATTTACTTATTTATTTATTATTTATTGATTTATTATTTATTATATATTATTTCTTATATTTTATATATTATATATTATAAATTATAAATTATAAATTATATTATATTTAATATTTTAATATTTTTTTAATTTAATAAATATTAATTTATTATTACTTTATTATTAATTTATTATTTAGTTATTTAGTTAGTCATTATTAATTAATTAAATATTAATTAATAATAATTTATTAGTTATTTATTAATTATTTAATTTTTTTTAATTTGTATTATAAATTTTTAATTTTTAATTCATAATGATCAACTATTAATTATTAGTTATTTTTAATTATTAATTATTAATTATTAATTATTATACTATTATATTATTATATTATTATATTATTATATTATTTATTATTTATTATTTATTACTTTTTATTTATTATTTATTATTTATTATTTATTATTTATTATTTATTATTTATTATTTATTTATCTGTCTATTATTTACTAATTTGTTATTAATTTGTTATTTATTTATCATATATTATTTAATTTTTTAATTAATTAATTATTTATAAATTACATGTATATATTATATATTATATATTATATATTATATATTATATATCATATATGATATATTATAAATTATATATTATATATTATGTATTATATATTATATATTATCTATTATCTATTATCTATTATATATTATCTATTTTATATTACACATTATCTGTTATAAAATATATAATAGATAATATATAATATATAAAACATAATGCATAATACATAAAAGATAATATATCATGTTTGATGTATTATATATTAAGTATTATATATTATGTATTATGTCTTATGTCTTTTATATTATATGTTTTATGTTATATATTATATATTATTTATTATTTACTGTATATTATATATTATATATTATATATTATATATTATATATTATTTATTATTTATTAATCTGTTTTAATTAATAATTATTAATAAATAATTATTGATTAATAAATATTTAGTTTATATCTATTTGTTATGTATTACTTGTTTTTGCAATTAATATATATATATATGTATATATATGTATATGTATATTAAATTAGATCTATTGACCACATTTAGAGTCTTCTTGAGTGGTAATGTCTTTGGAAAATAAACAAGAGGTAAGGGGTTCAAACCTCACCCAAAAAAGAATGTATTTATATGGTGTGGGTATTGGTATGGTTTTGTGCATGGACATATATTTATCAATGGATATGGGCATGTTTGTGGTAATAATAAATAAATATATTAATTAATTAATTAATTGATAAATTAATAAGTTATTTATGTAAATAAATAAAAAAAATAAAATTTTAAAAAAAAAATTAACAAATAAATAAATATATTAATAATATTAAAAATAATGAAATAATAAATTAAAAACATTAAAAACATTAAAAAAAGAAAAAAAGGATTTAACGATGGTTTAAACCGCTGCAAATTGTTTCTCGACACACGATTTAGCTTCAGTTTTCCAAAATCATCATAGAATTATTTTGTAGCGGTTGAAAGTGAAGCTAAAAAAACCGCGGTTAAATACAAATTTTGGCGTAGTGAATTGAGAATTCAACATCTCTTTGAAGAGGAAGATAAAAAAATTCCCCAGGAAACACCTCAGTGAATTCCCACACAAAAGAAATGTCGTCATGGATTGTTTCTTCCTTAGACTCCATCATCTATGAAAGATATGCATGCTCATATTATTATTAAATCTGTATTTTTTTATTAAAGACACAACCCACATCAAACAAGGATGGGGCAAGGGAAAAAGAACATACAAAGGTTGTCTAAAATAGTGGAGACCCAACTGGTCCCCCCTAATCAGCTCCAACCCATCCAAATCAATACAAGAAATACTATGAAAACACACAACATTTGATCCTTGATCCGCCTCCTTCAGGGAAGAAAAATAATCTTTTACTCCATTGTCCTCTCTCCATATATGAGATAGTCGCAAACCATTATTACTGATCCAGCTCCTGCATTTCCTTATAATATAAGCAATCGACCGAGGAGGAGATATCTTTCCATTAAATGAGTCATGAACGATCTTTAAATCGGTCTCAATATGAGAAAGAGATATATTCTTTTGGGCACACATACTAATCCCTTTGAGCATAGCCTCCTCCTCGGCTTGGATGGAACTGCAACTGCCATAGAAAGCAGAATAGGCAAGAAAAATACATCTACTACCATCACGAACAACACCACCCCCCGGATGAGACCATCAATACAAGAGTCATCAAATTTCAACTTCAAACCCATAGTAGGAGGGAACCATATAACCCAATTCGATTTCCCCTTGTGAGCTGGACAATCCACAACATGACAACACACCTACACTTTCCTCATGGAGGGTGCATCTCCTGAAACATTGGAAAAACGAACTAGATCCAGCAACATGAGTCTTGTTCTAGAAATCACCAAACTTTTATGGGTTTGAAAATCCTTAAACTGGGATTTATTCCTAACATTCCATATACCCCAACACCTTGCAATATGAATCACAGATCTGGCCATTCTTTTAGAGCTAGCACCATTAATACCATTAAAACATCTATCCAAAAAAGGAGAAACATAAAAAATAGAACCATAATGATTTGTGAATTCACCAAAGAAACTCCACACATGCAAGCCCCAATCACTCTCAAAAAATAGATGGTTGAAATTTTCCTCCCTACTACAACTACAGTAGTGATATTTGGAGGCCATATAGATTCCCCTCCTTTTCACATTCTCATCAGTAAGAAAAACATGATTTCTAATTCCCCACAAAAGAAAATTAAACTTAAATGGGATTCTATCACAAAAAAGCATCTCATTCTAGCAATCATTATGTGCCTGGATGGAAGAGATCTCCCGAAACTCCTTAGTGGAAAAAATACCAGCCCTTGAAGAAGTGAAAACACATTTATCTAGATCCTTATTTAGCTCAATATGATCAAAAACCTTCCTTTGATCTTCATCAAGAACAACATTGATATAATATTGGTAACTACTAGTTTCTTTGAATAAGATCATAGGAACCCGGCAACCAAAAAAGCAAATAATCGACCCAGACCAGTTGTGACTCTAGAATGAAATATCTCCCTTCCCAATAATCCAGCGTGAATGAAGGTGAATAATAGAAAGAAAACTCTGAATTAAATACTAGAATGGAGAAACCTTCCAACTGTCCCCCTAGTAAATCCACTCCTTGCGAGGCCCTGGTTTTACCCCAAAGAGTTCATCCTTCCACAACATCCCAGACAAGCTTCATGTGTATGTAGTGAAGAGAATCCCTAAGGATTCTGATATTGGCGCGACCGTCCCTAACCTTTCTGGCCACATTCTCCTAAAAATCCCAATGACACTTCACCTCAATTTGAGCATCCCATATAAAATCATCCAGAACCTTGTTAATAGAACTAAAAACCCCCTTAGGCACATTTCCAGCTGAGAGAACATGAACTGGGATCACCAACAAAACACTATTGATTATAGCAATCCTCCCACAAAAGGATAAAAAAAATTTCTTCTAGTAAATACCATGGTTCATGATTCTATTAACAATACCATCATAGTCTCTAATGCGGATGTAGCCTGGAGATATAGTGGAACCAAGATAGATCATAGGAAAGGAACCTTTTTGCATCATCAACAATCTGTGAATAGAGAAGGCCTGAATGACACCACACTTATCAGTAAGATAGTAACTTCTCTTCTCCCTGTTCACCGTTTTCCCACTCCAATTACAATATTCATCCATCACATTAATCAAACTCCCAACCGACCTAACACAAGCATTAATGAAAGTCAACGATTCATCTACAAACATCAAATGAGAAATAGAATATTGTCTCATAAGTCTCTGATATGGAAGAATATCACCCCTTGAAACCTTCTTATTGATGAGACGACTAAGGGTATACTGCATTAAAATATAGAGGGTCGGAGTGATAGGATCCCCTTGTCTGAGACCATGAGACATCTCGAAAAAACCATGGGTTTTCCCATATTAGAGACTCACATCTAGGAAGAACTAAAGCAGCGATGTAATAGATCAACAACCCATTGAGAAAAGCCCATACTTCTTAGAACTCTTATGATGAACCCTCAATCCATCCTTTCATATTCCTTATTCATATCCAGCTTTAAAGCCATATTAGACACATGACATTTGAGATTAATATCATGGATCATTTCATGAGCCAACACAATTGCACCCTGAATCAACTGACCTCTATCAAAATCATGCTGCTCAAGAGAGACACAATAAGAAACAATTCCATCCAGCCGCAAGTTAATGATAATAGAAAGGATTTTGTAGGAAAAATTACACATATATATCCGTTTGAAATCATGGATGGATGAAGGATTCTTAACCTTAGGAATCATAACCAGGGTAGTAGCACCAGCCACCCTAGGAATATCCCCCCCCCCCGAAATAAATCCTTGATAACAAAAAATCAGATCAGCTTTGATCACCACCCAAGCCCCTTTGTAAAATGCTCCAGGGAACCCATCAGGACTCGGAGCACTCTCTAGGTTGAGCATCAACATAGCAGCATGAATCTCATAATAATCATGAATGGCTTCTAGCAGATCATTATCTAGACTAGAAACAGTGTGCAGAATCACCTCAAACAACTCTACATTCCCATTAGTATAACCAACAACCATGGACAAAATAGGACCAACAAGTAGATTTTTGACGAAAGAAACAACCAAGGATCCAATAACATCCATATCCCCTGAGCAAGAGCCATCTTCCATAAGAATTCTCGGACTGAACCACCTCTTTTTTTCCTTAATACAAGCATGCAAATAGGCCGAATTTTTATCTCCCTCCCTAATCCATTTAACTCTATCCCTCTCTCTATCAACACGCTCTTGCTTCAGGAATAATTCTTCCAACACACTTTTCCTGCCCATAAGTTCCTCATAAACCTCCTTACTCCATCTATCCTCCAAGTATCTTTCCATATTTTCCACATCCTATTTAACTGATACCAATTCCGGTTCCATAGGAGGAAGGCTCTGTGGCCAGGCCTGAAGATTGTGTTTAAGGCATCTCAATTTGCTAGAAACGGTAACCCATGCATGCCCAGGAACCACACCCTCCCAATAATCATTATCCAGCAGAAAGTAATCAGGAATATCCCCCAAATGTTCACATAACCGAGAACCCTCCCCATTATTTTGACTGGGTAGAAAAGACACCAGTATAGGGGAGTGATCTGATATCCCACGGTCAAGTTGGTCAGCCTTAGCATGAGGAAAGCTAGAAACCCCATCCACATTCTCTAAAAACCTGTCCAGATGACTCCATGAACGCGCACTACCCTTTGGATTATTACACCTTGTGAAATAGTTCCCATTAAACCCCATATCAAAAAGATCACACCTAGACATGAATTGACCAAATCACCTACTATAAAGAAAATGGAAAACACCATGCCCTATTTTCTCACCAAAATCCACAAATAATATTAAATTCAACACTAAAAAACTAGGGAAGACTCACCGAATCAAAAACCTCCAAACATTTCCATAAGACCTTCCTCCTCTGGGTGTCACAACTTCCATACACAAAGAACGTAAAAAAAATTCATGCCATTACTAATTTCCTCATTAATATACTGATCAACTTCCTTGACTAGGCCAATAGACACTACTTTGTCCTAGAAGACCCAACTATGATGATTTTATAGTTCAGCATGCACCCAAGAACTCATTTTGATTCTACAAGAAAACTCACCAATCCTAATCAAATGCTTATTATGTTCTAAGATAGCAACAACATACTCCTTATTCTTCTAAATTTCCAAGACTAAAAATTGTGCCTTAACTCATGCACCTATGCAGCGAGCATTCCAGATTATCATAGGAATCATAAAAACAAACATAGCCTGGCTTTGGCCCTAGGAATCTTGGACGAACTAGAATGGGATTCCAATAACTCCTTCATATGATGAATTCATTCCCTAGTAACCACTCCAGTATCCAAAGATAAAATAACCACCATAGGATCAACCAAGCTCAGAGCATCTTGACCACCATCCCTTTTTATGATTAATAAGATTAAACAAACCCTTCTTTATCATACAAGAATCCTTGCAGGCTCTCAAACCCCCATCATTCCCAACCGTTGCTTCGGAAGAAACCCTAATGTCTCCCTTCTTAGATAAAAATAAAGGATCTCATATGTAAGTAATATACATGATTGAAATGATGGTGGTAAAGAAGATTCATCCTCCTCCTTGAACTTTTATGGAATCGGGGGTCGATTCTTAATTTGGAGAGTGCTTTCCCAGTCACATCATTTAATGTTTTCTCTTAATACATAATTCAAATTCATGCCAATAATTGCATTTAATTCAACCATAGAGAGTATGAAAAGTTTTTTTGGGACTTTTAAACCACAAATTATGATAGGGGAGGAGTT
Organism: Viscum album; assembly: GCA_963277665.1. NCBI lineage: Eukaryota > Viridiplantae > Streptophyta > Magnoliopsida > Santalales > Viscaceae > Viscum > Viscum album. The sequence continues at coordinate 1,976,014,487 of OY728122.1, forward strand.
ATATTCAAGGGTTGCAATGATTTCTGCATTTTCCGTTCTCACCATCATATCTAATTCCATGATTTTTAGTAATATTGGGGTTGTTCTACATATCTTTTGGGATATAAAAGAATACATTGAACTGGAATAAAAAATTTTGTTATCTATTCCTGAATGAGTAACTATCGTACATGTCAACACTTAATTTTCGAGGTTCTCTTCGGTTGTACTGATGTAAAAATATCTTTTTTTTAACCTTGGAGGTTGTTGGTTGCCTCCGAGAACCCTTGGATTAGGTCATTGGTTTTGAAAGTTCCCTTGTTCATTGAATTTTAAGCAATGAACAGTGCAATGATGGTCTAATGATGTCTTCCACTCCTCTATGTAATTAATAGGTATTTCTTGCAGATTTTTAGTAGTCAAGTTCTATTCTCTTCCACACCTAATTCAGTTTCTCATACACTTCATGAAATTTCCACGGTGCTTCTTTCCACACCGTTTTCTAGTGTGGCGCTACAATTTAATATCCAAATTAGATTTATCCATCGAATTTTCAGAGATAAATTCCACCTATTACTTCTTATCCCCATGATACCCCTGATATTCGATGATCTCCATATCAACTTTGAGGGAACATCAGACAATTTCCTCATAACTCTCGAAGTCACAGATCACTAGGGATTTCAGTAGGCTAGGTTTTAGCCTACCAATGAAGCATTAAACCTCTAATTTGGGGGAAATGAAAAAGCTAGAGGCATATCATGAAACCCTTGTGATTTTTCCATATACTCTGTAATGGATTTATTATATTTTTTTATTTAGGTCAGGGTTGTCCCTTTTCATCTTATGTCAGAGGGTGCGTGTAAAATATTTATCAAAAAAACTTTTCAGAAAATCATTCCATTCCAATTCCTCTATATCCCCCTAGGGATTCGTAATTTTGAACAATGTCTTCTATTGATTAGCTTCACCCTCTATGTGATAAGAAGCCAGAGGAACCTTCTCTTGTTCAGAACATTAAAGGATGTTGAAGATATGTTCAATGATGTTGATCCATTATTCGATAATTGAGATATTGGATAATCCATTAAAATTAAGTGGATATTGTCTAATGATGCCCTAAATTTAGACTTCTTCATTATTAAGCGGGGATAAAAGTTCTTCATGACCCATGTTTCAATTCAAAAAATTAGTTTACTATGATAGTATCATGAAAAATTTGGTGATCCCCACTCTAACTGGATTTGGCACCTCATTAGAATAGTCATTACATTGAGCTTCCCATTAGTTGTTATCCCATGTCCTCTTATTACCTACCATTTTATATAATAAAAGGAAAGTTGTGGGTAACACATAAAAGTGTAATCAAAATACCAAAAAGGGATACCATAAATTACTTTTATTTCATTATGTTATGAATTTATAGGCTTCAATCTATTTTATCTATTGTCTACTTCAAAATATATATTCATAGGGTAATTTTTATATTCTCATAACAATGGTTCATACTAATATTATAAATTTACTAATGAATATACATTAGTAGTATCGTAACCAAGAGTTCAGTATGTCTCATTGTTACACACCATTTATCATTCAAGTCTAGCTCAAATCTGTGTTTTCGGGTTTTATCCATAGATACATTTGTTCCAAAACCACCTCTAACTGATCATATATAGATAAGGATTTATTTTCATGTTAAACCACTTAATCAATAATCACAAAAATTTAGGTATGGTTTTATTAACTTTAGTCTTTTCCCTAAATCTTCCATGAGGGTTTTCAAATCTAAATTCCGAAAATAACTGAACCTCCTTCTGATAGAAACTATAATAACCTTGTGCTCAATTACACATTATAACATGATTTAGTTACATAAAATCACACATAAGGAAACTCTAATGATAGAGAGGTCTAGTGTCTTGGTAAATTAGGGACATTAAATTTTAACATAATAAATAAAAATACTAAATCATTATTAAAAACATATGTTACATGTCCGTAACATTCCATCTTACTTAGCATTGCATGGGACAACCTGAGGACATACATGTGGAAAAGGGTTAGATATAAATCCCATTAATTGATTAAAAAAAGAATAACATGGTGAATAAAATACATGTTAGGCATTAGGCACGTTAAATGGATCATATTATAAACATGAACATAAAGGTATGATATGGCATGATTATCATAACATGTAAATACAGAAACAACATTTTACATAATATTAGCATAATCTAGGGACCATTGAACATAGAGCATGAGTAAACCCTCATTTCACTTTAATTATCATATGTAAACCCTTTTTTCACTTTATGTACCAGGACACTAATAATTTCCCAATGCATTGGAGCTATTAGAGTGCACCCTTCCTAATCATTTCATTTCATACAAAACTCTGCTACATGGATCATATGACATGGATTATTTAAACATCATCATTTATTCCATGATAATGGTATTTGGACTTCATACATGAAAATATATAATCAATTATTAAATTTCATATGGTTTAATACCATTGACAGATAAATAGGCATGGTATTCACCACAAAATGACTTTGTCAAAATCACTTTGCAATTTCAGGAATACAACATCGGGACATAAGAATTCATAAACATGGTTAATTAGAGATAAAGGGGTGTCTCATAATATATAAATTAAATGGATATTAGGGGTCATATATATACTTTTCCAAACATATTTAATGAAATTTAGATTCATAATATAAAATTATTTCTTAATGTAACTAAGGAAAGAAAAATCCCTTACAGAATTTCAGCATGGTAATAGGTGTACATGGGAGGAATTAATGATAGAGAAAAGAGTCTAAAAAATTTCAAACGTAAAGAGGGAAGTATGGGGGAGTTGATAAATCATACGCCACATTTTTGTAATTGGAAACATAATGTATAAGAACATAATGAAATTTTGGGAAAATGGGGAATAAAGAAATCCCTTACTTGGAAATGTGTTATGAAAAGATTGGGAGAGGCTTCACAAAGGCTTCCTAGTAGATTGGGACACCTTGGGAGTTTTATAGAGAGAGTATTTTATAGGTTGGTGTAGCTCCAAATGGTTTTATTGAAGTGTAATAGGATATGGAGTGGGTTTATATAGGGAATGATAGGGAATTTTTTATTATCTAGTTTTTGGACACCACACATTAATCTAATCAAAAACACAAACAAACAATGGTTTTTTCACATTTATTTTTTCATAGTGGAGTGGAAAAAATATTTTATACGTCCAATGTGATAACATATTAAAATATTAGGCTTGCTTATGTATAGGTGAGTCACACTCTCATTGAAATAATTTTAATGATAAAATGTATTATAAGTCTTGGAGGGTCCACTAAGGCACCATAAAATTAATAAAAAATATAAAATAATATTTTTTTAAAGTTAAAACATATATTTTCTCAACAAAATTTTTATATAATTTTATTAAATCAGTATAGGGTTATAGTGATTTCATAAAACAATTATATGACTAAAATGTATTTAATTTTTACCCAAAATTAGGATGTCTTAAAAAATTATGAAAAATTCACCATTTAAAAATATAGACATCATGATTCCATAAATAATACTATTTTTAACTATATAACATTCAAAATATGTTAATTGCTTCTTTTAAATTTAAATCATGACATTTACAGAAAATTCATGGGTTTTTTTACCAAAACGACCTTCATACTTTAATAAAAATTAATATTATATATATATATAATTATATGATAATTTGTAATTAATAAAAATTAATTTAGTAATAATATTTTATTAAAATATTATTTAATTCAAAAATCCATTAATTAATCAAAATAGATTTCTTATTTGAATATCAGCTAAGAATTCTATTTGTGCATTAAAAAATTATTACTAAATAAATGTATATTAAAAAGAAATAATGAAAACAATTATAGTGACAGGGTATTGTAACATATCCCCTTATAATACCACCATAATACCTAATGGTAAGTTCATCGATGGTGACAGACTTCTGCGTGGCTCGGATAAAATAACTCAGGTGGTAATATCTATAAACATTGACTTCTTCCATAGGCAGTTCCGTTCAAGATTATCATGTTGATGGTTGGCTAGGGATGGGTCACGAACAAAGAATAGTGAATCTATCTCATTTCCGAGCTCTGAAAAATGGGCTTTTATAGATCAATTCTACTAGACGAGCCTATCACTTCTTTGGTCGATGTAAATTGTATTTGTTAAAGCCCTATATATATACTAATCTTGTTTTCACTATTGAATATATATATTAGAAATGGTAACATTTCAAAAAGGTATTTTGAAATAAAAAACCGAAAACAAAGGATTTTCATATTTTATATAACCATTTTACATAATAAGACTTTAAATTAGATCAAGATTAATTTTCATTAATAAAAGTTTGGGTTATTTCGATGTCCCCCCTTAAGAAATTTTTACCTGAAAATTTCCTTAGCACACTAAAAAATATGTGGGTAACTCCACCTCATCACTTCCTTGGGTTCCCACATTACTTCTCCATTCTTTTTGTATATCCACAACCCATTGACGAGGGGAATTTTCTTATTTCATATTACCTTTTCCTTATGGTCAAAGATCTCCAACGACTTATCTTCATAGTACTTGTAATCATCCAATGGAAACACCTCTGGATTGGGTACATGTGGTGGGTCTGGTATGTACTTCCACAAGAGTGATACATGGTATACATCATGTATTTGAGATAGGCTCAGTGGGAGTGCTAGTTGAGAGACCACTGATCCAATATGATCAAGGATCTCAATAGGTCAGATATACCATGGAATAAGCATTCTATTCATCTCAAATCTGATAAATATATTCCACAATGATATGTGGAGGGATACCCTATCTCCAACTTCAAACTCAAGGTCTCATCGACAATTATGACCAAAACACTTTTGTAGACTTTGAGCAACTTTAATGTTCTACTTAATGGTCTTCAACTTCTCCACCATTTCTTCGATCATTTTTTAACCTCGGATTTTTCACCCCCCAACTTCATCCCTACATGCTGGCTATCTTCACCACTTCACATAACGGTCTTTATAAGGATCCATATAGATGCTTGAGTGGAAATTATTATTCTATGTGAACAAAAAAAGAGGAAAATATTGATCCCCTCTTCCTTTGATTTCCATTGAGTATTCTCTCAAAATTTCCTCATGTTTCTGTATAGTCCACTCATATTATTCATCAGTTTGACATTGATATGCTATACAAAATTTCATCTCAATAATCAAAGCGTGATGGAGACACCTCTATAACATATTAGTGAATCTTTAATATCGATTGGATATAATAGATAGTGGTACTCTATACAGCCTTACCAGTTCTCTGATGTATATCAATTCCAGTAGATCCAAGGAGAAATACTCTAAATTTGAAATAAAGTGTGCATCTTTTTTAATACAATCCAAAACCACCAATAATGCATTATTTCCTTTGGATATCATTATAAACATAGTGACGAATTCAATGGGGATATTTTCCCATTTCATGGTTGGTATGGGTAATGGTTGTGTCATCGCCATAAAATTATACCTTTCATCCTTCACTTGCAAACATACTTGACATATTGATATATACTCAATGATATCTATTTTTGATGTTTTTCCACCAATAATTATCTCATATATCTTGATCCATCATTTTGTTTCCTTGGATAATGGAGAATTTTAAACTATGTGCATCATTGAAAATTTATTTCTTTATGTTTGGATATGATAGAGCACCTAATCCTGACTAAAATCTCACAATTCCTTCTTCATTAACAAATATAACTGATGATTTCCATTTTTTGATAGTTTCCACTTTCGTTGGAATTCAAATATCATTCTTTTGAGCATTATTAAACCATTCCAAAAGATACGGTTGAGAAATAATTTGTGAAAGGATTGATGATGATCCATTCTTTATGATTCCCATGTACATCTTCATCAAATCTAAGTAGATTGGATCGTTTTCAATACTCAGCAATGATATAATCTTTGGGTCCTTTGTAAATAAGGCATTTTCCACATTGTTTGCATTCCCATGGTGGTATTGGGTTGAGAAATCATAGTCATTGATCAGCTCTAACCATATTTGTTGGTGTATATTCTTCTATTTTTGTGTGAATATATACTTGAGGAATTTTTTTTATTGAATATATTTTTCTTCTCCCCAAAGAGGTAATGTTGCCTAATTTTTAAATATAATATTAATACAGTCAACTCTCGTTCATGTGTTGGATATTTTTATAATTAATTTTCAATTTCTTTGAAGCATAGTAAATGACTTTGTCATTTAGAACCAACACACATCCAAGGACCTTCTTCGAAGGATCACTAAATACCTCAAATACTTATCCACTTGTGCATAGTGTGATCATGGGCGCAGTGCTAAGCCTCCTTTTCAACTCCATAAAGATCTCTTCTCATTCATCACTCTAAGAAAACTTGAATCCCAAATGAGTTATCTTCGAATGTGGGTTTGACAATCATCATAAATTTATCACAAATCCTTGATAATATCTCGAAAACCATATGAAGCTACTTATATACTTCACTGATGTTGGCCTTAACCATCACTAAATTACAGGAGTCTTGGAGTGATCCACAAATATCTCATTTCTTGTGATGATATGAACCAAGAATGAGACTAACATAATCCATAACACACAATCTGTACTTTACATAGAGCTTCTCCATTCACAGGGTCTCTAGTATAGATCCTAGATTCTCCTCATGCTCCTACATGATTTTTGAGTATATTAGAATATCATCTATAAAAAATCACAAAAATATGTTGAGGTAATATATAAATACTCTATTACTCAAGTCCAAGAAAATTTCTAGATCATTAGTGAGTATGAAAGGCCTTACTATGATAGAACCAATACCCTGTACGGAATGACGTCTTGGGGATATCATCCTTCTTCACCATTATATTGTACTATCCTGATAACAAATCCACCATGGAGAAGTATTTTTGTCCATGTAGTTGATTGAACAAGTCTTCAATTTGGGGAGGAGGATAGTTTCTCTTTATCATGATTATCCTTGAGCTCGTGATAATCAATACAGAGGGGAATTTTCCCATTCATATTCTTGAAAAAGGGGACTTCAGTACCCTATAGTAAAGCATTTGGGAATGTTAACCCATTTTATTATTCTACTATAGTTTTTTGTTTATATCTTCAAGATCGACAATAGCCTTTCTATATGGACTCATGGATATTGGAAACTCCCCATGTATAAGATTAATTAATAATTCAACATCTCTTCTAAGAGTAAGAATAAGCAATTCCTCAGGAAACACTTTAGTTAATTCCCACAAAATAGGAATGTCTTCAAGGATTATTTCTTCATTAGAATCAATCATCTGAGAAATATACACATTCTCGTAGGTTAGTAATATCCACACTTGAGATGATGTTTCTAAAAAGTATTTATCCTCCTCCATGTACTATTACAGAATTGGGTGTTAATATTTCATACGATGAGTGATTTCCATGTCATGAAAATTTAGGATTGATCTATATAGGTAAATCCAATCCATGCCAAGAATTGCTTAAAATTTCACCAGAGGGAGTATGATAAGCTTATTCCGGAATTTTAAACCCTTAATTGTTACTAGGGAGGAGTTATATTCATGGGATGCAATGATTTCCTCATTTTCTATGCTCACAAAAATCTTAACTTCCATTTTTCTTGGTGATGTTAGACTATTCTACTAAAAATTATAGAAATAAAATAATTCATTGAACCAGAATCAAATGTATGTTTTCAATTCCTGATTGAATAACTTGAATACATATAACCACATCATGGTCTGGGTTCACATCATTTGTATTTATGGTAAAATATCACACTTTCTGCTTTAGATGTTGTTGGGAGCCTCCAAAAAACCTTGGCTTAGGTTACTGGTTTGCAAAGCTCTCTGGTTCATTGTAGTTCAAGAAATGAACAGTGTGTTGAGTGATGAATGGAGCAGTTGTAACACCCCGAGATTTTATGAGAAATATTCTTTTAATTTCATTAATTTCTTTTTTTGTATGCTACACCAAGACTACCTTGTGCCATACGCAACACCGTATTAGCTTGCAGTATAAGCAACACTATTCTTGGATCGTGTTACACACAATTTTGATAATAGTTATTCAATGCAACATTGAGTGTATATATATATATATTCAATTTATAAATTAAATATGTTTGGATTCTATTATACAAAACAACGAAGGATTCTTGCACAACACGCAACCCTGACTTGGCTTGCATTACACGCAATCGCGACCTTCCTCGATTGCGTGTGTTGTACACAATACCGGGTTTTACTAAACAACGATATATAATTATAATATTATTATGAACTAGCTGTTATAAATTGTATTTACTATATTTTTAATTTTATAACATTATTATTCATCTTACTCATTTTCTAGAACATGGTATAAGAACAAAATAAAATTTTCAGGTAAAATAATTATTTTTTAAAAAATGCAGTTTTGCCGCCTTTTCATGGCACACCCACTTTAAATCTAGTTTTTGACATGTTTATAAGTTCAATTTTACAAAATTAAAATATTCTTTGGAATAAATATATAAAAATTTACTTTGGATAAATGTTTCATATTATTCTGGTAACTTTTATATTTTGATGAATAGTAAAAACACGCTATATTTTAATTAAAAACAACTTTTTTCATCGCAATAATTTATATGGTTAAATTAAAATATTGAATGGTTTTAAATTATAAATAGAACATATTTTTACAATTTAATATAATGTATGACATTATCCTTGATTTTACATTGAATTCGTAGGTTAAATAAATTCAATCTTTTGTAATGTTTTAAACGAAAACCCGTTTTCTTTCAACAACGGGATTAATTTTAATTTAATTTCTAAAAATTTTGTGTACTGAATTTGGAAAAATAGATTCCATATTTGAAATCAGTGGGTCCAAATTACGTTAATAATTTACTTTTTATTTTTGGGCATCATGAATAGTAACTACGACAAATTGTTTATACCATAGTTAAAGGTAAATCGGGTAATTAAGGGTAAATATAAGATTATAAAATTACCAAAACACCTACCAAAATCCTGTTGGATGACTGAAAGTAGACCCATATCACCTAAGGGTCAGATTATAATCATTTAATGGACTATGTTCCATGAAAATAACTTAATTATTATTAAATCCAAAGAATGTGACAACATGTAACTCTCTTTAATCCTATAAGTATATTAATTTTAATTTAGTGATAAACTTCTTGAAACTTCGAACATGAATAGTCTCCAAAAATATAATGAAATTATCTAAATCATATGAATTTATTTATAATTTTTAGGGATTAAATAATTATCATTAATTATGACACAATAATGATGGAGAAATTGTTTATCTAGTGAAAAATCAAAAATATAGTTTTTATTAAACTAATAGTGACCCTAAAATGCACAAACCCAGGACCAAAACTTATTGGTAATGTAAATGTAAACCATAATCATCCAATGGTCGAATATTTGACCATTTGGAGCCTTATAAAAGCGATAATGACACTTATATTATTTTATTTTAAATGATGCCAAAGTTGTCACCTTCATAATTTAATAAATATAACAATTTAAATATTGTAATTTTAAGATGATAAATTCTAGTACAAGTATTATTGTGAAATTTAATATATTTATCATCATCATAGGATTTTATTTTTAATTTTTATGCAAAAATAATTATATTAAATAATTATAAAAAAATGTTGTAGTATTTATTTTATTAAGAGATAAACCAAATAAATGGTTTTAAAAATAATAAAATAAATATTATATGAACTATTTAACGTTATAAACTAATTTTTTAGATACATATGACACTTTATGAATCTATTAAAGCTTTTAGTTCGAACATATATTCTGTATTTATTTTATTTAAATTCAAATAAATGAATAGTGTCAAAATTGACACTATTGTTATTTTATAAAAATAACATTTAATAAAATTGTTTAAAAATAAAAAAAAATATTTACAAATTATAAATTTAAATTTATATGGTATAAAAAGTTATTAAGTATCCAATTATGTACAATTGACAACAAATACGTCATTATTTGTTATAATTTAAAATTTAGAATTTTATTACCAAAAATAAAATTAAATTGATTAAATAAGGATAAATCAAGTTGATAATGTTTAAAATAATTTCCAAACATGTATAAATTCTATTGGTTGATGATATTACAACCTTATATTATCTAATATTCAAATATGAGTAATTTTTGGAGGTTTTTAAGCGGGGTTAGAGTTATTATAAATTAATATTTTTATGATTTACAAAGGTGCCCCTCTCCTCCCTTATAAAAGGGAACCTCCTCCCTCCCTTCCTCACACCAATTTGAGCCTTTCAAGCTCGGCCAAACCCTGCCAAGTTCTCTTCTCCTCTTCCCTAGAAACATCTTATAGGTCCTGGTCTTCTTCAAAGAACAATTTTAGTGCCCTAAGTGGTGGTCTCAAAGAGGCACTTCAAAGAAGAGGAGGTTCAGATATATACAAAGGATATCAGGCGTAAGGTAAGGGATAATTTTGCAAATCTCATTTTTATCCGAGATTGCATATTTGTAAATATTTACTGGGGTTATTTCTATCATCCATGTCCATGTTTTATAAAAGTGTTTTCATGTATGTTTAAAGTCTCTTTTACCCATTTTTTACCTTTACTACATGGTATGTAAGGAATCTTTATTTTGTTTACGTTACGAGGTACTTTTTGACTTTTCCGTCAAAAGTACAAAAAGAATGTTTTTTAACTTATACGGCATGAATGAATTTTTATGGTTTTATAAACCCTTATTTTCGTGAAGCTTCCTCCAAAATATTTAATGACTATTTTCAACAAAATCTTTTTCTTTTAAAATTTCATGATGTTTTGTGAAAAGAAATTGATTTTGAAGAAGAAAGGATATTTTCCTCAAGAATTTATTTCAAGTGTTTTATCAAAACCATTTTTCATCTAAGATGAAATTATTTCATATGTGTATGATTCAAGTATAATGTCTCTATGATTTACATGGTTTCAATTTTCTTTTGATGAAATATCCATTTGTTTTATATGGATTATGTGATGATGAGATGATGTTTATGAAACCGATTTTATTATTTGGGTTAGGATGAATGTTTTAAGTTCATTTTGTGGCACATGTAAGAATGATTTCACAATGAGATGGGTGGGACCTATATCTCCCTCCAATTCATTGGGTAATGATTTTATATCTCATGAGATAGACATGCCTGGAACGGTAGGATTTACTGGTTCAGTGAAAAATGACTGAAACGAGGAGTGAACTCGGTTAAGAAAGGGACATTGTCCACTAAGATAGTCTTGGAAATGAGTCTTCACTAATAAGAAATGGTTCTCTATGATTATGTATGTATGCCAAAAATTTCATGTTTTAAGTTATGATTATTGGGATTACATTTCACTACTATAATTTATCCCATGTTATGAAATTATGATCTCTTTTACAGGTTAAGATTTCCAAAAGATATGTTCTTATGAATATGACGTGATTGATATTTATTTTGTTTACCCTTACTGAGCATTTGAGCTCACCCTTTTATGTTTTCTTTTCCACAAGACATAAAGAAAAGATTTAGGTTTTAAAAAAAGAATATGTTTATGGGAGATTTTAAAGATCTTTCACCACGATTAGAAAATTATATTCTGAGTTTCCAAAGACACTAAACTAGTATGGTCCTTGTGTGTGTGTTTTTGTTATGTACTAAGTATTCCGCAAAAGTAATGTAATGTCCATGTACGTCATTCTTTGGGTCTCTATAGCAGTCTTCTCATCTATCACAGTACCGAGGTTTTCATATAGATAGTTAATAGCTAGGTTCCCTTCTCTTCCATAGCTAAAGCTTTTCCTCATACTCTTTAGTGAATTTTTAAGGTTCTTCCTTCTGCATGTTTTCTAAGTGGGGTGCTTGAATTTCTCAACACTAATGTATTAACCCATTAGACCTCAATAATTGACGGCCACCTGTCGCTTCATATTCCCATGATACCCCTGAGATTCTATGATCTCCATTTCAACTATGAGGGAACATCGGGCAGTTTCCTCATAGTTATAAAAGTCAAAAATCACTAGGGCTTTCCATAGGAAAATTTTTATCCCACCAAAGAAGCGGTCCACCATGAATTCGATGGTAATGATGAATTATAAGGCATATCATTAAAGACTTGTGAGGTATTCATCATATGGTTCAATGGATTTGTTGTCTAGTTTCTTGAGGTTAAGGAAGTCCGCTTCCATGTTAATTCTAAGGGTGCGATTAAAATATTTATCAAAAAACATTTTCCAGAAACACATCCATTCCAAAGCATCGATCTCTTCCCCGGGCATCATAGTTTTGACCAATTTCCACCATTGATCAACTTCACCTTCCATATGATAATGATTCAGAATAACCATCACTTGTTCATAACATTTAAATATAAAGAAGGCCTTTTCTATAGAGTGGATCCATTATTCCAAAATTGAGGGATCAGATGATCAATTAAAAGTAGGAGGCCATTGTCTAATGAATCTCTCCATTGCATGTTGTTCATTCATTGGGGGTCTTGAATGTTCTTCTTGACCCATGATTCTATTAAAAAACATGAATTAATTGTGATAGTGTTGTGTAAATGTTTGTGTTTCCAGATCCCATCATATTTTTCCTCTCATTAGAACACTTGCCGCATTGATAGTCACATCAATTGTTAGCTCAAGACATCCTATTACCTACCATTAGATGGAATAAAAGGAAATTAAAGTGTAACACATAAAATAGGAATACATAGGAAAAAATTGATAACATGTAAATTAATTTAATTTCCATAACTTATGAATTTATTTTCTTCAATCTTTGTTATCCATGATCTACTTCCAAGCATACATTATTAGGAGAATATGGTTATTTCCTTAACAATATCTCAAACTATACTTATGAATTTACAAAATCATATCCCCCAGGAGTGTCATAAAGGGTATAGAGAGTCATGTTTTGGTGCACCATTTTTTATTGGAGTCAAGGTGAATACTGTGTTTTTAGGTTTTACCACTGGATACATATGTGACAAAGTTTCCTCTACCTGCTCAAATCTAGATAGGGATTGTCACGACCCATCCTCAGGGCCCGTGCCGTTACTACCCCAAGCCTGCCTTCCATAGTCCAGGGGTAGGCAACTAGCATCAAAGGAGATTTCCCGATAAAAAGGGAAGGCATGGCCTTTAAAACTGTATCACACACAGTCCGAACACAAGAAGTAGAAGCAACAAGTAATAATATAAAAAAGAAATATGTGTTGAAAGTAAGTTGGCCAGTATACAAACCCAATTGAACAACAAGTACAAGTACATGTAAAAAGGGAAAACATCTCATGGATCATCATCCGGGGAATCATACCTGAAGGGTAGGTACAAATCTCAATCGACTCATCCCAGAGGTACGTCCCGTTTAGTCTAGCCCCGAGCAGCCACCCATCCTTCACCCTCAGCCTCGATCACTGCTGATCATCATCTTCACAGACCACAACAAGGTGTGGGCGATGCCCGTGCAGGGGTGCGTATAAAAATATTCAGTAGGTGACCCCGAGACACCCGAATGACTACAAGAACCCACTAAGTATAAAACAAAAAACAAATATACAATCATGAATTATCATCGAACCATACTTAGGTATATTACCATACATATACCTATGTTACCAATCACTGTCTGACTCCAACTCTCGAGCGCAAGCACAACCCAGTCCACAATGGAAGTAAATTCAATCACTTCGATGATAGAGATTGAAAGACAAGACTCATCTCACATAGGTATAAAAATAATGTACATGGGTGGAGATGATTACTTGTAGCCACTGAATCATCGTCTCTATTGAACCCACATAGGATCCTGGAATAGTATCTGCTCTGTCGAACCCATGTAGGATCATGGTACCAAAGCCATCACAGTTGATCCCACAGAGGATCCTGGTAGAGTATTGTCGTTATTGAACCGATAGAGGATCATGGTACAGTAACGTTGCTATCAAACCCATGGAGGATCCTGGTATAGTATCATCACTATCAAACCCACGTAGGATCCAATCATCTCAGTCTCAGCCTGCTATAGGGTTTCCGCACGCATCACGCTCGATTCTGGGAGGGTCCGCACCTCGAGCCAATTGTTGATACATAAACTACCTTGAAGTCTCAATTTGATGTATCCCATTTCTCCATCTCATCAAAAGGAACCCAAAGCGATAGATCGTGACTCAATCGGACTACTGGTCTATGAGTTATTGGCATTTCCGTTCGAGGGGCCATGTTGTTTATTACGTTAAAACCAACCCGGACATACCCCAACTGTGATCAAACCTCAAGCGGGGTACATCAAATGATCTGTCCTATTCTAAGACTTCTTTCACTGTAGATGGTTCATTGTTCAGACACTCGTATCCCAAAATACAGATGAAATGGTAATTTCGGGTTAAACGGGTCCGGACCGGGGTCCGTCCTAGTCTGCGGGTCCTACCCGATCTGATGGAGTGGCCCGGCCCAATGGCGGTCCATCCTGATGGTGGCCCGGGTCAGTGCCGGCCCATCCCACTAGATGTGTGGCCTGGGTTGTCTGGCTGTGTGGCCTAGCCCGTCTGGCTGCGTGGTTTGGCCTGGCTGGCTGTGTGGCCCGACACAATTGGTCGTGTGGCCTGGCCTGGCTGGCTACATGGCTCAGCCAACCACACCATGGGGGGGGGGGGGGTGCCGCACCCCTGGCTTATGAATGTACGGAAACCTAGTCCCAATTCGAATTTTCAAGAGACCATTCGGTTCCATCCTTGTGGAGCGCCGCCGGCGGCCGACTCAGTCTGCCACCCTCCATCCCTAGCGGCTTTTAGGCGTGGGTCTTCTCTGGTGTGGGGTGAGGGCGCTCCACCATCTTCATCTGTCGCTGCCCGCATGGCTGCACCCCCTACCTCAGGCATGGTGCAACGGCATCGCGCCCCTCCGGTGCCGCTCCAGCATGCCTGGTCATGGCCCGGTTCTTTGCACAGTACGACGGCGTCACGCCCCTTCGGTGACCCAATGACCCCTGCATTTCTGTTTTCTCTCACTTCTGGCCTATCTCCAGCCATCGATGCTCCACCGTGGTCCTCTCTTACAGTGGCGCCACTACACCACCACCTTCGTCAACCGAACAAGAACCAATAAAGGGACGTCAAGATGTGTTTTTTAAGCCTACGCCCTCTGCATTAGGTAATATCATTTTTCCAACATCGAATCATAATAAATAAAGAGGAATTTGGATTTAATATAATCAACACAATCCCATACCTTGATTTTGGTGATCAAAGAACGGAGTCGCGGATGTCAGACGTCGCGGGAGAGGGAAGTTGTTCCGTCATTGTCAGAGGATGAAGAGCTTTGAGAAAACGAGTGAAGTTGACATCATTGGTGTACATCATGGGCAGCGGTGCTTCCTTTTTTTCCCCGATTGAAGAAGTAAGAAGTTTATGATAGAAGTTCTTTGGAGATGAGGGGCATTCATCGTTGGAATAAGTCATTCTCCATGAACTCCAAAGCTCTCCCAAAAGAAAATCCCCAAACCAAAAATAATAAATGAATTGTCTATTATTCATTTGCACAACCATTAAAATTATTTTATTTTAATTAAGTGAAACAAATCATATAATTAATGGGTGAAAAGGATCAAATTAAAAAAGAGTAGGGGAAGGTGAGGAGTTCCATTAAATGAATATAGGTGTCAAATTAAATAATGGGGACTTAATGGGGTAAGAAGCTTGGGTGGGCCACACTAAATAATACCCTCCCAAGGGGGGTTATTCATTGGTGGTCCCCACCTACAACATCTCCTTGGCGGATTAAACCCCCACAAATAAAGATAAAAGTAACACTTTTATTTATATTTTACTTAATTAAAAAATACCATAAACTAACATCCAATCACGTTAAAGCGCAACTCTGGTGATGGTTTCCTTAAATGAATAACAGCGCTGTGAGATCAATAGTGTCCTAAGATTTCAATTCTGAGAACCATTAAAAAAGATATGAAATCCCGCTCATACGTTTACTAAACATACCCAAACAAAACTTCCTAAATTGATTCAGGGCACACCGGGGCCTTAGAATCAAGCACTGTCAGAAACTACGGACTCTAAAAATTCCCTTGTATTTTTAAAAAGTTCCATGGGAATTCCAGGTCTTTACATTCTCCCCACCTCATCTCTTTATGTCCCCATAAGATACAACTCACACTAAGGAAAAAAATGGGGGTACTGAGTACGCATCTGAGCCTCCCGCTCCCATGTGCTCTCTTGTTGGTTCCCATGCTGCTAGAGAATGTGCACCATATGTATCGACCATCCACATAGGACCTGCTTTTGTCTATCCTCAATCTATACTAGAACCTCCGTGAATGTTTCACTATCATTGATTTCCATATCCCCATGGTCGATGTTCTGAGATGGGTCATGTACGTATCATGTTAGCTGAGATATGTGGAAGACGTCATGCACCTGGTGAAACTGAGGTGGAAGAGCCAGGTGGTAAGCCACCTCACCTACTCTGCTACGGACCTAGAATGGCCCGATGAATTGAAGAGATAACTTGACGCCTCGACCAAATCTCCATAGACCTCGTTGAGGTGGAACCCATAGAAAGATGTGGTTTCCATCCTCAAACTCCAATTGTCTTCACCTCTTGTCAGCATAGGACTTCTGCTAGCTCTGTGCAGTCTTCATCCGCTCCTAGATGATCTGCACCTTCTCCTTATTAGCTTGCACCATCTCTGGTCCCATAAGTGTTGACTCCCCTGAGTCAGCCCAGCAGAGTGGAGATCTACAAGTTTGGTCGTAAAGTGTTTGGAAACGTGTCATCCCGATGGTGGAGTGGTAGTTGATGTTATATTAAAACACTACCAACGGTAAATGATCCTCCCAACTACGACCGAAGTCGAGGACACATGTACAGAGCATATCCTCGAGAGTTAGAATGGTCCTATCAGTCTGACCATCCGTCTGATGATGGAAGGAAGTGTTCAAGTGAATCTGTGTCCATAATGACTCCTACAACCCCTTCCATAGCCGGGAAGTCAAACAAGCATCTCGATCGGAGAATATTATCGATGGAACACCATGAAGTCGTACGATCTCCTGAACGTAGAGCCATCCCAAGCTCTCTATTGAACCCTTCTCTCTGAATGGTAGGATGTGGTCTGACTTGGTGAGTCATTCGACAATCGCCTAGATAGAGTCGTGTACCCTGGAGGTACATGGATGTCCCATCACTAAATCCATGGATATGTCATCCCAATTCCACTCTAGGGCCTCTAAGGGAAGAACTAGGCCTACTGAAACCTAGTGCTCCGCCTTCACTTGCTGACATGTGAGGCATCGAGAGACAAACTCTGCTACTGCTTTATTTAGACCTAGCCACCAGTGCTGTCATCGGAGATGCTGATACTTACTTACCACACATGTATGTACTGCTAAAGGAGATGTTTGAAACTCCCTCAAAACCTCCTCCTGATGTGCAGCTGGTACCATGGTACGTCCTTTCAAGAGAATGGCATGCTCCAACCCTTTATAAAATCTATCACTTGCCTGCCCTGTGGATATCTGAGCACATCACGTCTCATAGTCAATGTCCACATGTTGTGCCTCCCTAACTCATCGGAAAAGTGGAGGAGTGACTATGAGTGAATGTCGAAAGGCTGCTCCATCTCTATCCACAAAGGATATCTACAACACGGCTAGCTACTCCATTGCCTCTCCTAGAAAATGAATGCATGATCTCCTGCTGAGAGAATCTGCTACAACGTTCCCCTTCCCAGGAGTACAGACTATCTGGAAGTCATAGTCCTAGAGGAACTCAAGTAATTGTCATTTTCTCTGGATCAGGTCTTTCTATGAGAATATGTACTTGAGATTCTAGTGGTCAGAGTAGACTATAAAATATTCTCCCTTAAGATAGTGTGGCCACATCTTCATGGCGAAGATCACTACTGCTAATTCTATGTCATGGGTAGTGTACTTCTGATCATGGTTTCTCAACTTCTAAGAACAATAAGAGATAACTTCTCGCTCCTGCATCAAGACACACCCATGTCTGGCCCTTGATGCGTCGCAGTAAACAACCTACCCAATGCCCTCCACCAGTAGCCTCAAGATGGGTGCACTAGTCAACCTATAACTCAGCTTCTGAAAGATTTTTTGGCATCTCTTTGACCACATGAAGGGTTTCCCCTTCTTCGTCAATACGGAAAGAAGTGCTACAACTCAGGAGAATTATGGAAAAAATCTCTTATAGTACCCAGCCAGTCCTAGAAAACTTGGTACCTCCGTCACACTCCTTGGTGGCTCCTATGAAAGTACTTCCTCGATCATTGCTGGATCCACTGCAACTCCAGCCTCTGAGATGAAATGTCCCAAAAAGTGTACCTCTCAGATCCAGAACTGGAACTTCGAGAGGTTACCATAAAGATGGTGCTCTCAGAGTGTGACCAGTACTATATGAAATGGTAGGTGTGCTCCACCTCGATAGTTGAGTAGATTAGAATGTAATCAATGAAGACTACCACAACGCGATCAAGGAATGAATGAGATATCATGTTCATGAGTGCTATAAACACTTCTGGTGTGTTGGTTATACCGAATGGCATAACCAAGAACTCATAGTGGCCATATCGGAATCTGAAGACATTCTTCTACACTTCCTCATCCAGTACTCTGAGCTGGTGATAACCTGACCAAAGATCTATCTTGGAGAACCAACGTGCTCCCTTCCACTGATCAAAGTGGTTGTCAATCCTTGGGATTGGTTACTTGTTCTTCATGGTCACCTGGTTCATGAGATGGTAGTCGACACATAGTCTCAAGCCCCCATCCACCTTCTTGGCTAACAAAATCGAAGATTCCCATGTTAAAACACTAGGATGGACAAATCCCTTCCCCTGCAAGTCCCCCAACTATACTCGCAGCTCACTAAACTCGGCGGGGGCCATCCAATTTTCTGGAGTTGATATAGATGTCATCCCATGGTTCAGGTCAATGTAGAAGTCCACCTCTCTAAGAGGAGGTTGTCCTGGAACATTGTTAGGGAAAAAAACCCCGTACTGAACCACCATTATAGGAAAACTCGGACTCCACACATCAATCTCTCCGAGAATGAGTCTAGACAAATGATGTGAGATCGGCAGCCCCCTTCTCTGTGTAAGACCATCCTGTATTACAAAGGATACCTACTCACCGGTGAAGGTGAACCTGGTCCCATCCATGCAGACACACCACACTTTGCACCTAGTACAGTAAATTTGAGCATGATCTATGGATTACTAGTCCATACCCAAGATGACATCGTAAGGCCATGAGGCCGCTACATGGAGATCCTAGCGGAAGCTCTCACCTCCTAGAGTAAGCTCACACTGCTCGCTCCACCGCGTAATCATCGAGTCTGCTCCCATAGGAGTTTCTAGTCGTATGGATCGAGCCAACAACTCCATCGGATTCTCCGAGCTCCGAATGATGGCAGCGGAAATAAAATAATGACTCACACCTCTGTTATTAAGTACTGCATCAAGGGTGGAGTAGAAATAGATAGTACATCGAATCATCTCATTTGCGCTGTGGACGTAGGCCTCGAATGCCTAGAGCCGAGTCCACCCCTATCTGCCAGCTCCCTGTGGTCGGGGTGGACCTCCTTGTAGTGGTGGTCGTAGGGCCTCGAAACGTCGTCCACCACCTGCTGCTCGACTAGCTCCTCTGCTGCATCCACCTTCTCTCGGCATAAGACCATAGTCGAACCTCTCCCTCTTCTTGGGAGGTCCCTCTACTGTCTGTTGCTCATCTTCATGGCGGGTCATGCAATCACGAGCCATGTGAGCCAACCTTCCACATACATAGAACTACCTGCTCCTCGTATGTCAGGCTCTTTCTTGTGTGCCCCGCACAACCGAACCTATAAAATAATGTTGCCCACCTGACGGCCTGGTCTTCTTGGACATCTCTGACATCTGTCTTCTACCGTCTGCATGAGACTCCTCAACGTGTCACCCTATGGTGGGTCTCGCTGTTGGTGAATACTCAGCAAGAAATCTCTCCACAAGAAGGGCTCGCTCTATCACCCCCACATGTTTTAGGATGCTGAGGGTGATCATCGAATCCCTGATCTCATGCCTGAGTGCCTGCTCGATGGTCCAAGCCCTAAAGAATGGGTCTCGTACCATATCTGTGGAGTAGCATGAGAGGTCGGTGAACCACGCTGAGTGCTGAGGTACCATCATGCTGCCCTGCTGCCGATGCAGTAACTCCTGTATCTGCACTACACGAAGGGTGGCTGGAACAAACTCTGACCAGAAGAGACTCTCGAAGTCTGTCCAGAGTAACGATTCCTCGTTATGCACCTGGAGAATCAGGCTCTACCATCTACCTGTTGCTGCATGCCGGAGAGTCACAGTAAGGATCGCCATGAGGTGGGCTGGTGTCCCTACCAATCTGAAAACTCGCACAACAGCCTCCAGCCAATCCTCAGCTGCCAGTGGGTCTTTCTCTACCCTGAACCTGGGCGGCATCTGGCACTAGAACTCATGAAATGCACTCAGATGATGTGCAATCACTACTGCTGGTGATAGTGGTATCAGTGGCCCAACGGGTAGTGTTACTATTGGTACCACCACTGTGATGGGTCTTTGCATCGATGCCTCGTCGCTTGGTGGGATACCATCTCGTACAAAACTCGGAACCCTAGCTGGCTGATAATGTAAGACCATCATGAAATGAAACAGGTGCACCACGGTAAAAACAATATACATGGTGATCTGGCACAAAGTAATCACAAAGAAAACATTACAAAAAAAAACACGCAATCAGTTTTCTCATGCAATGAGTCAGAAATCATAATTCATAGTCCTAGTTTATGGAAACGTTGGTCGCCGCACCAACACCAGTTTACCTAAACTGATAAATACACCCAAAACACGTAACACTATTGCCACATAAAATATACAAAGTCTAATTTCTGTTGAAGAACTGAATCCTCTGATACCAATTTGTCATGACCCGTCCTCGGGGCCCGTCCCGAGACTACTCCAATCCCTCCTTCAATACGCCAGGGGCTGGCGACTAGCACAAAAGGCGAATTCCTGATAAAATGGGAAGGAATATATTTTGAACCGGTATCACACACAGTCTGAACAAATGTAGTAGATGAAACAATTAATAATATTGAAAATAAAGATGTGCTGATTGTAATTGGGCCAGTATACAAACCCAACTAAAAAACAAGTACAAGTACAAGTAAAAAGGGAAAACAGCTCCTAGATCATCTGTCGGGGAATCCTACCTGAAGGGTAGGTATAGATCTCGATTAACTCGTACCTGAGTTACATCCAGTCTAGTCCATATCCGAGCAGCCTATCGTCCATCAACCTCACCCTCGATCACTACTGACCATGATCTACAAAGTACACAAAATGGTGCAGGCAAAGGCTGTGCAGGGGTGAGTATAACAATACTCAGTAGGGGAAATCGAGACCCCCAAAGGTCTCCCAGAATCCACTAAGGATAAACCACATAAGAAAGATAAAATCAGAAAGTATCATCCAACCCTAGTTAGGTATATGCCCATACATATACCTAAGTTACCAATCATTGTCTGGCTCCAACCCTCGAGACCAAGATTAACCCAATCCACAAAAGAAGTAATGTCAATCACTTTAATGATAGAGATTGATAGACAAGACTCAGCTCACACCAGTATACAACTCATGTAGAGGGGTGGAGATGATTAGTTGTATCCACTAAATAATCATCTCTGTCGAACCCATGTAGGATCTTGGAATAGTATCAGCACTGGCGAACCCACATAGGATCCTGGTACAAAATTCATCACTATCGAATCCTCGAAGGATCCCATTCTAGTACCGTCGTTGACGAACCCATAGAGGATCCTGGTACAATATAGTCATTGTCGAACCCAAAGAAAATCATGGTACAATATCATCACTGTTGAACCCATAGAGGATCCTATCATCTCAGTCGCAACCATCCATAGGGTTTCCACACACAACACACCCGATTCTAGGAGGGTATGCTCCTTGAGCCAGGTTTCGATACATCAACTACAATGAAGGCTTCATTTGATGTAACTCATAGTTCTGTATCATCATAAGGAACCCAATGTGAGAGGCATTGCGTCAATAGGATGCCCGGTCTGTGAGTTATTGGCATATCCATTCAAGGGGCCCGATTGGTTTTTATGGTCAAAATAACCCATATGTACCCCCAACATTGTCCAATCCTCAAGCAGGGTAATCCAAAAGATCGGTCATTCTCTAATCCTTCCGTCTCTGCAGATATCTCATCGTTCAGACACCCGTAGCCCGAAATACGGATGACATGGTGATTTCAGGTTAAAAGGGTCTGAAGAGGGGTCTGTCCCAGTCTGCAGGTCTATCCCTGTCCGATAGAGCAGACTGGAACGATGACCGTCCGGCCCGATGGCGGCTCAGCCTGGTTGCGGCCTGGCCCATTTGACGTGTGTCCCGGCCCAGCTGGTCATGTGGCCTGGTCCGGCTGGTCGGGTGGCCTGGCCCTGCTGGCTGTGTGGCCTGTCCTGGATGGACAAGTGGCCCGGCCCGGCTGGCTGTGTGGACTGGCCCGGCGGCGAGCCATTTGGCCTGGCCGGCAGGCCGCGACTGGCTATCCTCATGGCTTGACTCACCATGCCGGGGGGGGTGACACTCCCCTCAACTTCCAATGGAACCAACTCCTAGAACTAGTTCAGAGTGTCGTGGGACCCTTCGGGTACAACCTTGTGGAGTGCCGTTGGTGGAAAGCTCATTCAGCCATCCTCCTTCTTCCATTTCCTTTGGGCACAAGACTTCTCCGGTGCAGCGCGACGGTGCCCCGCTTTCTTCGTCCACAGTTTCCTGCATGGTCGTGGTCCCTTGCTCTGGTGTAGTGCGACGACACTGCACCCCTCTGGTGCCGATGCATCCCGCCTTTTCACGGCCCAGTTAGTTGAATGGCGCGACGGTGTTGCACCCCTTCAGCGACCTGGTGACCTTTGGACTGTCGGTTCCTCTCACGGATGGCCCATATCCAGCTGCCGATGCACCACTACGGTCCTCCTTTCTGGTGGCACCATTGTGCCATCGCCGTCATCAACCAAACAAGAACCAAGGGAGGGATATCATGCCGTGTTTGTTTGGCCCACACCCTCCGCATTAGTTGATAACAATTGTCCATTATCGAATTATAATAAAGGATGAGGAACGTGGATTTAATTTAATCAAAACAAACCCCTACCGCGATTTTGGTGATCAGCGATGGAGTCACAGAAGTTGGACGTCCCGGGAGAAGTACGTCATTTCATCAATGTTGGAGGAGGAAGAGCACAGAGAAGACGAGTCGAGATGACATCATCGGTGTACTTCGTGGGTGGTGGTGCTTCCCCTCCTTTCCCCAGATGAAGAAGGAAGAAGATGATGATCGACGTTCTTCGGAGATGAGAGCGTTCTTTGTTGGAATACATCATTCTCCAAGAACTCCAAATCTCTCCCAAAAGAAAATTCCCAACCCAAAAATAATAGATGAATTTTCTATTATTTGTTGGAACAACCATTCATATTCCTCTATTTTAATTAAATGAAACAACTTATCTAATTAATGGGTGAAATGGTTAAAATTCAAAAAGAGTAGGGGAAGGTAAGGAGTTCAATTAAATGAAGAGAGGTGTGAAATTAAATAATGAGGATTTAATGGGGGTAAGAAGCTCAGGTGGGCCCCACTAAATAATATCCTCCCAATAGAGGTTACTCACGGGTGGCCCCCACCTCCAACCTCCCAATGGAGGATTAAACCCCCACAAATAAAATTAAAATAACACATTTATTTTTATTTAACATAATTAAAAAATCCCATAATCTAACTTCCAATCTCGTTAAAACGCAAATGTGGTGATGGTCTCGTTAAGCGAATATGTGCACTGCGAGTTCAACGTTGTCCTTAGATATTAATTCTGAGCACTGGTTCAGAAGATATGAAATCCCTCTCATACGTTTACTGAAAGTACCTGAACAAAATGTCGGAAATTAATTCCGGGCACACCAGGCCTTGGAATCAAGCGCCCCCAGAAACTGCGGACTCATAAAATTCACATGTATTTTAAAAAACAATTCCATGGGAATTCCAGGTCATTACAAGGATGTATTTTCTTCATAATCCAGTTACACAATACTCACTAAAATTTAGGGATGTTTTTATTAAACATAGTTTTATCTAAAAGGATTCCTCTATGATTTTCTAATCCTAATCCCAAAATAACTAAACCTCCCTTTATACCCACTATAACATCCCTTCTCATTATTACACACATTAAAATGATTTAATTATGTAGAATTACTATTTAGAAAACATTGAGGATCGATAGGTGTAGTCTCTTGGGAAATTTCAGACATTAAATGAAAAATTAAATATATGAATACAACTTCTTTATTGAAAAGTACCTTTAAATGACCACAAAATTCCCACGTACATAGAAATGCATGGGAAAACATGAGAACGTACATGTGAAAAGGGTGATATATATAGCTCAGTAATTGATTAAAAAAGGGATACCATGAAAAAAATATTAGGCATTTCGCATATCAATGGAGGAAAAAAGAAACACGAAAATTAATTCATGATATAGAATTATTTTCATAACATGGATTTGTGGAAACAACATTTTCCATTATATTAGAATGAGCCAAGGCTCATTGCACATGGAGCATGGCTAAGCCCTCATTTCACTTGAATTAGTTGGATTAAACACTAATTTCACATGAATTAGAATGAATAACCCTCATTTCACTTAATGTATCATTATACTAATCTTTACCCAATTATTGCAGCACTATTAGGGTTCACCATTCTTAATAATTTCATTTCATGCATAAGTGTGATACATGGATCATATAACATTGATTCGTTAAACAACATTATTTATTCCACAATAAAGGAATGCGGAATTCATTAATGAAACTCTATAACCATTATTTATATGAGCATAATGGTGAACACCATTGATAGATAAATTGGCATGGCATTCACTATACAATGACTTTGACTTGAAAAACATTGTGCAATTTCGGCAACATAATGGCATGACATAAGAATTCAAGAAAAATGTATGATGAGATAGAAGGGTATGTGCCATCATAGGTATATGAAATGGATAGTATGAGTGTAATAGAGATACATTTCCCATCATATGTAATGTTATTTAGATTCATAATAAAATAGAATTTCTTGAAATTAAATGAAGGTAGATAAATCCCTTAGATAATTTCGGTATGGTAACAGATGTAAATGGGTGGAATTAAGGAGAGAGAAAGGGGTCTCCAATTATTCATAAATAATGAGGGCAGTATGGTGGTGATGATAAATCAGACCAAAAAATTCTTAATTGATGATATAATGGACTAACAACATAAATAATGTTTGAAAAAATTGAGAAATGAGGAAATCCTTTACTTGGATGTGTGTTCACAAGGGATTGGGGTACAATTTAGAGTGGCTTTTTAGGATCATGGGGAAGCTTCAGATTACTATAGAGGGACGAGATCATAGTTTTTTCGAGACGTTAATGGTTTGAGTTAATAAGAATGGGATATTGTGTGGGTTTATATTACAAAGAAGAAAGAATTCTTTTTTATTTAGGTTTTGGACACAACACATTAATCTAATCAAAACCACAAACCAACCCATGGTTTTTCCAAAAGTGGAATGGAAAACATTATTTCCTATGGTCAATGGCCTAACATCTTAATATATCAGGCTTTCTTATGTTGAGGTGAATCACACTCTCAAGGAAATAATTTTAAAAGTTAAAATGTTTTATAATACGTGGAGGGTTCACTAAGGCACCATAAAATAATAAAACAAACCTAAAATTGCACTATTTTAAAAGTAAAACATATATTTTCCAAAGACCCTATTTTTTGTATTTTATTAAATCTCTATTGGGTCATTATGATGTCAAAAGAAACATTATATATTTAGATGGTTTATAATATTTACCCAAAAAGTCGACTATCATAGAAAATTATGAAAAATTCACCATTGTATAATTTAAATGTCCCATTTCCAATGATAATATTAATTTTATATAAATAATTTTCTAAATATAAGAATTTATACTTTTAAAATGAAAACTGAAATTTATCAAAAATTTGTGGGATTTGACCAAATAACATTTAATCCTCAATAATAATGATATTATATTCATAAATAATTATACGATCATTTATATTTAATAAAAAAAGTATTATTTATATTTTATGAAAAACTAATTTAATTAAAAAATCCATTAATTGAAGAAGATATAATTCTTAATAGAATATTTACTAAAATATTATTTCTGCATTAAATTTTTCTTAAAAAATAAATGTTTATTAAAATAATAAAGCCCACAATCATGATGATGGGGTCCTGTTACATATCCCATTATAACACCCCCATAAGTCCTAAGGGTAATTTGTGAGATGTTGATGAACTACTAGGGTGCCTCAGATAACATCACTCAGGTGGTACTCTCTATTAACTTTGACTTCCCCCCTGAGTAGTTCCGAACAAGCTTATCGTGTTGATGCTCGGCTTAGTCTTGGAAAAAAGTGAATCCTAGTGAATCCAGCTCCTTTTTCATCTCTCAAGAATTAGCTTCATAAAGAAAAATTCATCTTGTTTAGGCCATAACATCCTTTGACTAAGTAAATTGTATTTTTTTAAATCACTATATTTATATTAATCATGTGATAACAGGTCAACAACTATATTTGCAACGGTAAAAATTCATTATGATATTTTTAAATTGAAAAACATAAAACCAAGGAGGTTCATATTTAATATAACCATTTCACATAATAAAACATTTAATCAGATCAAGATGAATTTTCATTGATAAAGTTTTTGGGATTTACATGTTTTCTTTCTATACTATTGAGGAATGTGGATCTATTAAATTGTTCTAATGTCTTGAAATGATCGGTGTACATATTGATTCATTGATATTTTGATTTGTATTTCATGAGATGAAGTTGAAAAATTAATGGGTTAATGTTTAAAAGGTGGGTTTTAATAGAAAATAGAAAATCATTGATATAAAATGGAAAATGAACTATCAAATCCCCAAGAATATTTTCTTGGAATTGAAATTGTTTTTTAAAAATGTGATCATGAATTTTCAAATAATAATTGTCCAAAAATTTCATAGAGGGAAACATGTGTACATAGATATAGATACACGGGTATCCTTAGTGTGTGTGACACCACTAGGACGTAACCATGTGTATGTTAATTCTCTAGTGTAGGCCATGAAGTTATTTGGACCACCATTCTACCTTGTTATGATTTTGAGGGACTAGTATGTATTTGTCATGTGGGCTAGAGCTTGACTGGTAGGTATATTTTTGTTTCTTGTTGTTTTTGGCATGTTTTTTATTTTTTTTATATTGGAATAAATGTATATTTATATATCAATATTTTAGCCTTCTTGTTTCTACAATTTAAAAACAAGGATGATAATTTTGGAAAATTTGAGAATTATTTGATAAAAGATTTCAAATTGATATATTTATAAAATTGCTTGTAGAAATGTTTTGTTTTAATGAATGGATGTGCTAATTATTATTATTATAACTTCAATAATTATTTTCGTGGAAACCTATATGGTTCTATTTCTCACTCCCAACTTCTATTATAGGGTTGTTGGAGACATTGTTTTGTTTTAAATAGTTTATAGAAGGTAAATTTAGTGTAAATGTATTGTTTTTCAATACAATGATATTTGGATTCAGGATACTTCAAATGTGACATTATCACATGCATTATTTTTTATAGACATTCCATTTTTAAGATTTATTTTTTTGTCTCCATATATCATTTCTTATTTCCACATTAGTAATCTTGTTTTATATTATTTTTATTATATTATGACTTTTTTATATCTTTTTTACCCCACCCTTTAATGGGAAGGCATCGGTGGGTAACATGGTTTACCCATGTTGATCATTTATAATTTTTGTATTATATCTTTACTCGGTCTAAATTGTGTTAGCACTACATAAGCTATTTCACTGTCATAGGTAAAGAGGATTTGGACTAGAAAAATTTGTAAATTTGGTTTGGAAGGGAGTCTGAACCATCTCAGTCCCATTACTAAATCTAAACTTTTATGGGTGGTCAAAAAATAATTATATATCCCAGACTAGGTATTTCGGTTCATTTGATTAATTTTTTTCGTAATATTATTTATATTAAACAATCTATAATTTTTGAGGACCTGGTGTCTGCAAGGTTAATTGAATAAATGATGTGGGATGTTTATTTAGATATACGTTTTATTTTAAAAAGGTTTTTCCATTTTGGGATAGGATCCAAAACATTTTTTATTTTTTATTGTATTAATGTGTTGTTTTGGATAATTTTTATCAGTTAAATTGTTTGGGAAATACCGTATGGAAGATTTTGTTTTGTCATTTGTTAAAATTAAAAATACCCCCAAGAAGAGATCTTGAAAATTAAATTGGGGATTTATTGATGTAATTTCTTCATGTAGATCCTCTAGTTGAACCTTCTTTTATTGAATTAGTGATGTATATAATTTATAATCTATGGTTAATAGGAATTTTAAAACTAGGATGGGCATTTGATCATGGTTCATAATTCACCAAGAAAAATCCCCAAGTATTCTTTAGTGAAAAATGATCACAAGCTTCATAAGAGTTCCTTGAATATATTTAAAGTATCTTATTCTTTTTTAAGACTCATAAGTATTATTTGATAGGATTTCCCATGTGTATTATCAAAGGATGGGGATAATTAAAGTAAGATTATATATTGAAATATTTGTTACATGATGGTATAAACGAGGATTATTATAAAAAAATCTACAATAAATAGTTCTTTCCTAGAAATTAATGTTCTTAAATGACCTGTGGGTTTATAACATTTGAGTATTTGAAATTTCCCATTCTGGATTACTCCACCTACTTCACTGAGTTGGTGCATTTGAAACTGGTGCTGGTAACCATTAATTACCCAAAAGCTCAAGGGTTTGAGATAGGGATAAGAGATGATGTTTAGCCAATGCACATTATTTTTTTAATACAGACCATATTGGAAGTATTAGATTAAGATTTTTTGGTTGAGGTAGACATATCTGGGGGAAAAATATGGGTGTAGCATCAAGGGGGTCAATGATTATCCATGGTGGTTCTTTCAGTCAGAACCGAAAGTGAAATAGTTATCAATTTTCACAAGGACCAATTTTAGGTGATTAAATAGGTTCACAACATGTTATTTGTTACCATTGTAGTTGGGGTGCTCATACCTAGCCTTAGTGAATGGTGTCTCCTATAAATTTTCTACTTTGAGGGAGATATGGCCATCTGAACTGATTTTGTGATAAGATGTCCTAATGAGGTAGGGCATGATCAAATTTCATCAAGGGGACCCAGGTTATTTTTTATGATTCCATAGGTGGTGGGTATCATTCTCTAGACAAGGATGGTGTCTATGTGACTATTTCTGTATGACTTCATACAGCTGGGTGTGCGACTGATGAATCTGAAGCAGGGCTAGCTACTATTAGAGGTACGAGCTATATTTTTTGTTCTATGATGCTATCATTATTTGATATTGGAGGTACTAATTATATTATATCATCAAGGTAGGTTGATGAGTTTATTTTTCATTCACAGTTTATTCAATTCTGTTATGATCTTTCCAAGCCTTAGGTAATGAAATAAAAACAGGGTTTCAAATTTTCCACTTGTTGTTTGGTTATAGGAGACTTTTAGGTGGTTAGGGAAATCATAGTGATTACTCTTTAAATATTTTACATTATTTTTTGTATTGACCGGATTATTATCATAAAGGATTAGATTGACTATTATCTTCATGAAGTGTAAGTCTTTCATAATATTGGGAAAGTCATGTCTTCTACGGTAAATGGGAACTTATATAGTGAAGGGATGGTATGGTTGATCCTTATGTCAATTTAATGTATTTCTATTTGATAAAAAATTTTCATCATGATGTTATGTTGTTCTTGGATGGTCAGCTACATGATATTGTGTGGTCCTAAACTTTGTTATTTTCATATTGTTTCTTTCATACCTCATAGAGTGATGTTGAGTTTTCTATTGACCTATTTCCCAAAATTATTACCATTTCTTTGACATGGTATTGAATATAACATGTTGAGATTTGGGAACTTGATATCCATCTTGATTTCTGGTATATGAAAGGATTTATATGTCCAAGCATGACATTATGGGCTTCACAATTACTATTTTTTAAGAACGAAGATGAATGTGTCAGACTCTATGATGAAAATCAGAAGTTGAATCATGTGATAATTAAGAAAAATTATCATTTAACTAGAATTGATGATCTCTCTGATCAATTGCAGTGGGATATGTGGTATTTTAAGATTAACTTATAGTTAGGGTACCACTTTTGTGAGTATCTAAAGTGGATATACCAAAAATTTTGATTCAATGTCAATATGCGAATTTTGAGTTTCATTTTCTACCACATGGATACACTAACACGTCAGGTATATTCATTGTTTCAATGAATTTAAATTTTCATCAGTTCTTATAATCTTTTTTTTAGATTTTATATTTGTGTACTCTAAGATAACTGGTGCATTAAGATGATTTGGACATCAATCATGGAACATTGAGGGGATATCATATTTGTGGTATGAATTTCAAGTGAGAGTTTTGGATTCAAGATGTAAAGATTCTAGAGCATTTGATATCTAAGAGGGGTGACTTAGTTGATCCTGAAATAATGTTTTATGTTATGTCATGGGAGAATTCGAAAAATTTATTTTAGATCTGATGCATCTTTGGTTTGGCGTGTTACTATATAATATTTCTTTAATAATTCTATAAGATCATGTTTTTTATGAAGGATTAAACCCGTAAGGGTTTTGGGTTTGAATATAATGAGAAATATAAGATATATTTTGAGGAGATAAATTTTAGGTTTAATTCAGCACCGGTTTTGATAGTTCTAGATCCATGGTAAGTTTATGATGTTTTATACGATGATTCTGGTAGTGTTTTGGTATTTTTTTTGATGTAGGGCCCCATGTTGTGGATTATGGATCACTCTAGTTCATCCCCCATGAGAAGAAATACCCAACCAATGTTTTTGAGGTGGAAATGGTTATTCATTAACACAAAACATGGTGTCATTATACAAGTGGATAATAGTTTATGGTATATTCTGATAAAAAAAATCCAGAACTATATTTTCACATAGATATATCTAAACATGCAAAAAAATAACTTGGGTTTAGTATCTTCAGATGTTTAATTTTGATGTTTTAAATTCCCCCATGAATGAGAATGTGGTTCCTGATGCAATTAGTATAAAATTATTAGCACAACACATGAAGGAATATGTTGAGAAGTGTTCGCTTATTTTTTAATGATAATATTGGGTGTGATGGAGGAATGTTGATTGGTTTTATTGTCTTTGATAAAGGTTGAATCATCTTTTAATGAGTGAGATAGACTAGATAAGATTAAATAAAATGAGATTATATTATTAGGAGAAATCATAAATTGTGGGGAGACCTTATACAAGTTGTTTAAGTCTCCCAGTAGAGATGTGTGCTTTTGTGATAGGTTGGTTGTTATATTTTCCTTATGGTGTTAGTTGATAAATTTTGGATGGAAGTCTTGTGGGTCTGTGCACCCTTAGGATAAAATGATAAATTAAAATTTTAGAAGTCCATATTGGTGGGTTGGGATGTGGTGGTTTGTTTTATATTTTGTATTGATGTGTCTCACATTTGATAGGGTAAAAGAGGACCTCCAGAGACCTACTGGTTTTCGAGCCTTTACCCGTTTCAATAGGGAAGTCGGATGATATTTCCATGTATTTCATTATAATATTTCCATGGAATCCTAGTTCGAATTAAGCAATTTGGATGATTATTGAAAAAGTCACTAAATTAGTGCGTTTATTTCAAATAAAAAATCAACGAATGTGGAACTTCTTTGGGATTTGTATTGTCATGACCCGTCCCTGAGGCCCATCCCGTGACTACCCCAAGCCCACCTTCCATAGGCCAGGGGCTGGAGACTAGTACCAAAGGTGTAATTCCCTAAAATTGGAAAGTAATTGCCTTTATATAGAGTAAACTATCACAATTGAGTATGAGCTAAATGAAAAACACTGAGTAAAGCTGTATACAAAAGAGTGTTGAAAAGTAAAGTGGGCCAGAAATACAAGCCCAATAGGAAAGTACAAGTCCAATTGAAAATTATGTACAATTGAGGAAAAGTAAAGCTGTGACAGAGTCATCCTTTGGGGTTCCTACATGAAGGGTATGTATAGATGGCTTCCTCAGCACTCCACATACGTCATTCTCCTCCGTGTACCGACTCGTCGTAAGGTCCTCCTCCGGGTATCGTCTAGTCCTACTACTCAGCCTCAGTCAATGCAGTCTGTCATCTATATCCAACACAATGTGTTGTAGTCATGTCCCATGTAGGGGTGAGTATAAAAATACCCAATAGGGTCCCCAACACCCTCAAGGCCTCACAAAATCCAAATGGATAATCCAGAAATTATGAAATCAACATATAACCTCACTTAGGTATATGCCCATATATATACCTATGTTATCAAGTAATCCATATCAATCAAGAGGATACACAAGAGTTACGGACTAAGATCACACAGGTATAAAACATATGTAGTGAGATAGATATGATCAGATATAGCCACTAAATCATAAGAGCTGTCGGACCGACACATGATCTTGGACCAGCTATTCGGCTAGACCAACACATGATCCAGTAACATAAGTCAGAACTATCGGACCAAGACATGATCCAGGGGCAGTCGTTAGAGAAATTAGACCAACACCTGATCAAGGACCAGCTATTTGGTCCAACCAACACATGATCCAAGAATAGAAGTCAGAACTGTCAGACCAACACATGATCTAGGAATTGTCGTCAGAACTATCAGACCAACACATGATCCAGAACAGTCATCAGTGCACAGCTAGCCACTGGGTTTCAACAAAGCACGATTGATTCTGGGAGGGTCCTCACCTCAAGCCATGTTCCGACACGTCAACTACCACCAAGTACCATGAATAAGCATCTCAATGATCCATCTTGTTATATGGGTATCAAGGCAATAGACGGTGCTTCAATCGGACGCCCGGTCTATGAGTTATTAGAATTTCATTACAGAGGGCATAGTTGGATTTACGTTTGATCCAACTCGGCTGTTCCCCAAATATGTTAAAACCTTGAGTGGGGTATACCAAAAGAAATGGATTGCTCCAAGCATTCGGTCTCCGCTTAATGTTCATCAATTGGACACCCATAGCCCATGTTATGGGCGAAACGATTAAATCGGTTCAAACGGGTCCGGGTCCGATCCGGCCCGACCTCGGTCCGGTATAGATCTGAACCAGTTCGCGGGTCCAACCCATCCCGTGGGTCCAACCCATCCCGTGGGTCCAACCTATCCGAGTGGTTGGCCTGGATCGTGTTGGGTCCGACCCAGCAGCTCTGCGGCCGAAGTGGGCCGCGTCCATGGGGAGGTTGCGCGCCCTGGTTCCCAAATGGCTTAGCCGTTTGGGTAGGTGGAACCAGTGCGAGGTTGGTGTCGGTGTGTCATGCAGGGCCCAGTGGGGTCCCACTATTTCTAGCTGGCTGAGTGGCCAGCTATCTCTTTGTCTGGCACCGGTTGCGCGGAGCCTCTTCCGGCGACCGAGCGGCTTGGGACGCCAGTTCTCTTCATGGCTGGACTAGAGCCGGCCGCTGCTGCACTACTACGGCTAGGGGCCACGGCCCTCCTTCATTCCATCATGTTTTGCCGGTTGTGTCGCACCTTCTCGATAGACCCGGCGGCTTTAGATGCCTATTTCTTTCACGTTCATCCTTGCGCCGGTCGCATCTGCACTGTCGCGGGCAAGGGCCACGCCTTCTCTTCCGGTGGCGCGGTTGTGTCGCCACAACAACACGCTGACACATGTCAGTTGCATCCACTTGTGTTCATTCAGCAGGTCACTAGATGAGCTCTGGTGGCTTTATTCTCATTCTGGAAGAAGTTATGCTCTCCTCAGGTCATTTCCTTCGATCCTCAGTCATCGTTGACAAGAGTCGCACAATCTGGTCTCATGCTGCGATTAGTGCCAAAATCCACAAAGAATGCAGAGGGGTCATGCCATGTTCTTTCATCCTGCTCCCTCCGCGTTAGGGTGATATCAAGTGGCTTCAAATTCTAAACCATAATGGAAAATTAAGAACACCAAATAATTAGCAAGCTTTAACCACTACCTTGGATTCTTCGACATTGGGAAATAAGATGAAGATGTCGTGGATGACGTTATAGGCATTCTTCAAGGTCGTCGCTACCTCCCTTTGTCTAGTCAGAGATCAAGGGAGTGGTTTTTAATTTTTGGTAGAAGAAGTACTTCATTGGGAGGAGTGTTCTTCATTTGAGAGAACAAGTTTCTCCTAAATTCTCCCCACATCCCATGCTCCACCCAAAAGAAAAATGAGTACCTCAACAAAATAATTGAATTATATTATTATTTAGATGTTGGCACACATTTCAGAAAGATTCATTCTAAGAATTAATTTGGCTAGCCCCTCTTAATCATTTTGAAGGATGGTGGCACCATTAAGTGGGGATCTTAAGAATTTTCTCCCCACTTAATGGGGATTTCAATATTTTAAGTTGTATCGGGTGGTCCCCACCACATTAACTCCACATGAAGAGGGGGTTTAGACCTCAGGTGGGACCCACTACCATAACCTTTAATGGGAGGTTAAGGTGGGGTGGCCCCCACCATCAACCTCCTCTTGGAGGTTTTAACCAACTAAAAATAATAATAAAGATTAAACTATATTTATATTTAATTAATTCATAAAAAACCATAATCTAAATTTCATTCCTGATCATCTTTCGTCAAGTTTAAAGTCTTCGTAAGTGAATATCGGCACTGCAAGTTCATCGGTGCCCTTGGATTTTAGTTCTGTGAAATTGTTCAAATTTTACAAAATTGTTCTTATACGTTTACTGAACGTACCTGAAAAAAACATCATAAATTTATTTTGAGCACACTGGGCCATGAAATCACGTGATGTCAGTTTTCACAGACTCATTAAATTCCTATGTATTTAAGAAAAAAAAAATTCCACAAAATTTCTCTGTCTTTACAAGCATGTCTCAAATATTATGAAGAATCATGGAGTTACCGATGTAGTTGTTTCTGATAGGGACTCATGGTTCACATCCATATTTTTCAATATTTTGTATGAATCAATGGGTTCCAAGTTGAAATTGTTCACGAATTATCTCCCACAAAAGGATGAACTAACAAATAGGGATTTCTCTGTTCTTGATTATATGATCTAGTCAAGTGTACATGAATTTGAGGGATTATGGGTCCTCAGTTTTTATTTAATTGAATGTCTCTATAATAATATCTATAAGGCATCGATCAGTATGTCTCCCTTTGAGGCCTTTTATTGGAATCCATGTTGATCTATTATGTGTTGGTAAGAGTTAGGAGATTAGCCCTTGGATGGTACCAGTTTTTTTCAAGAGGTGACAGAGGTAGTTTAGTGTATCTAGAGTCTTTTTATCATTTCATAGAGTCATTTGATATCTTTTTTTGATCATCTATTTCATCCACTAGATTTTTTGTTTTGCGATCATGTCATTCTTATAGTTTCTACTCAATTTGTAGAAAATTTGTTGGGAAATAAATGTATATTGGCATTGAGGTTTATGGTGTTCCTTTGAGATCAATGAATGAATGTGAATGGTATTTATCAGTTGTTGTTACAATTCATAGTCACTTCTATTCCTTATGTTTTTCTTATTTCCTAGTTGATGAGGTATATTATAGAAACTTTCCATGTGATTAAATAGAGTGATGTTTTTCTTGAGCCTAATGCAACATTATTAGAAATCTCGTTTAGATTCTCGACCTCTAGGATAATATACATCAATGTTAGATTAGTCCCTTGGTTTGGGTACTCTACTAGTACAGACATGATCAATATGAGATGTGGGATTGTGAGTCAATAATGAGGCAGTAGTGGCCAATTTTTCTTTTCAGATCCATTATCTTAAGCTCTTCCTAGGGGAAAATCTTCTGTGGTGGGTAAATTGTAATTCCCCATTACATTTCTTTTTTTCTATGTTCTAATATTTTTTTGGGATTCCATTTTTCATTGGGATTATTTTCTCATCTTGGAATTGGGAGGATAACTGTAATGTTAAAGTCATCAATTTTTGGGATCTTAGATTTTACCTAGGACTTTTTTGTATTCCATGGGGTTTTACATGACATAGAATAATGTTTCATGGTGTGTACATTCGGTCGGACTCATACCATGATCTTAATTCATGTCATGATATTTTATACATCATGTATTGGTTACATGTCTCATAATGTGCAATATGGTTTTTTATTAAAAAGACGATACATTTTCATGGGTTAACTCAAAATAAAAAGGATTCAGAACATATAAAATATTACATGTGGTTAAAATCCTTGAATTATATTTTTTGAGAGTGCCATGAATATGTGGGAAGGATCATTCATTTTTTTATCCATCTCATCTTGGCTAGATCTCTTACCCTAGGTGATTTCAGATGTCGTCCTTCCATCCAAATGGTTTCATTCAATGACTGATCATTAAGGTTAAAAGATTTCTCTCCCTAGGTAATCATTCTTCTTATTTTTTATCTTGGTGGTGGATGTAGAACCTTTGTTTTTAGATATTTGTGATTTTATTTTTTTTCAATCTATATTATTCAGTATTTGGAAATTCTTTTTCATCTGATGGTATAACTTTTGGTTTTCAAATCTCATCTTCAAAGGAGATTATGTTTTCTTTGATCGTGAGGTAGGTGTATCCTTTCTATTGTTACAATTTATTTAATTTTTTTTGTTTTTATTTATTTTAGGTAATTTGAAAAGGTATTTTTATTGTAGAAATTGAAAAGGACATGCGTTTATGAATGAAAATGGGTTTTTCTTGAAAATGGAATTTCACTCATTTTAAAGGGAAAACAGACATTCAAAACCTTAGGAATATAGGCTTAGAATTGACTTTTAAAAAAATTTGATCATGTTTTTGATTCCATGAATTATCAAAATAGTTCACAACAGCAACCTTGGGTATGTCAAGATAGAGACACAAGAATCCTTAATGTGTCTGACACCACTAAGAGGTAACCTCTTGTATGTCGATTGACTATGGCAGACCACAATGTTAGTTTGATCCAACCTTATTCATTATTTTTTTATTAGTGTCTTGTTTATATTTCCCCATAATCTATATCCCATTTGGAAGGTTCATTATTGCCTAAGGATGAATAATAAATCATATATTATTTCATGGATGTCAACTAACATGTATCTATATATTTCAGTATCAGTACCTTATTGTTTTAGTCTTTAGAAAACATGGAATCCAATTTCTAAAAAATCATGTATAATTTGAAAAAGGGTTTCAATATAATGTATTTTAAAAGCTTAATGTAAATATATATTGTTTACGAAATTGTATTTATGTATTCTTATTATTAGAACTTGTATAGATCTTTTGGTCGTACAATATTAGGCTTTGTTGCTCACATCCTAATTCATCCTATGGAGGATTGTAAACATTTTTTGTAGGATATAGGAAATGTAATATGCATTTATTAGTGACGTAGGTCTTATCTTCCGGTCATTGTTTTTTTTTTGAGAAAACATTGAGGTGATGAAGTCACAGTGATAATTTTTTTCTATAAATTCCCTTTTGTTGTGTTCTGCATTTTTGGCATGGTTTTATCTTTCTGTAGTTTCCACATATCACACTATTTTAACTCATTTTTTATTATATTCATGAAATTTTTTATTTTATCTATTTTACACCACCCCGTAATGGGATGTATCATGTGATTGGACTGATTGACTCGGTTTGGATAGTTTCACTTATAGTAACAATAAAAATCTTTATTGGATGTCAATTTATTCATTTGAATGGTGGATTTTTTATTCAATCCAAAAATTATATTATTAATGGTAAATTATTTTATATGGATAATTAAAAATATGAAATTCACCAATGAGTAATTCGTTTTGACTAGATGTAGATAATTCTCAAAAACTAGTTGATAATAATCATTATGGGAGTAATATTTAATTAAAATACTTCTTAACAAGATATAATTTTATCAATTTATATTTGTGAAAGGTATTAATGTGACCCTAATAATGGTAACCTAAATGTAATTTTTTGAATCAAAATAATGGTTAAAGTACATTAAACCCACTTTTATTTAATCCTATATATATATATATATATATATTTAATTAAAAATAATTTTCATTTTCATTTTAGTGAATGAAAATTAGATAAAATTATTTTGAGCAGCATTTTTCAATTTTTAATGACACTAATTGTTTCATAGAACATATATAATTAACATTATATTTCATTGTCCACTATAAAAGCATAATATATAAATACTATTAGTTGTTTTGGTCAATTATTTTTTATTAATACAACATTAACTAATTTAATTTTTATTATTATTGATAATTAACTGATTTTCTATGATAACTCATTAGGTATGGGAATTTATTATAACCAATTACATCACACAAAAAATGAAATTTTTTTATTTCTAATATAATTTTTTAGGATTAAACATTTTTAAAATATAATTTCTCTGGAATATATTCCACATGAGAATAAACTAGTTAATTGGGTTGTTACTCATTAGTATTGAACTAAAAATGAGGGATTTAAAAATTAAATTAACATGATTGAATTAAAAAAATGAATTCATAAATGAATATGTTTAAAGAATATGATTATGAGAGTATTGGGAAAAAATTAATATTATGTTCTTTCTTTTTATCTAATAATAATCCACTTTTAGATTAATACATCATTTAAAATCTATTAAATTTGAATACATAATTATTGTAACATTATTCTGGAATAAATAGTTAATAATTCTTATTAACCCTACAATTCACTCTTTACTAATAAAAAACTAAATTTATTTTGGATTTGAATACATTGGGCATGGAATTAAATTTCATTTTTTTGATTACTATTTATTTTTGTTAATATTAGTAAATTTTATATTATATTTAATATATTAAAATTATATTAAGGAAAGATATAGAATTAAAAGTGTTTTGGAGGAGTAGTAGTAATTGTTTCCATCCAAATAATTTTAAATTGTTCAGACTGTAAAAACTGGAACCCTATGACATATGAAAGAAAAAAAATCATATATCATACATAAAAAAATAAATAAATTTTCTGAATTATATTTATGAAGAATTTTTATAAGATAATTATCATATACCATGCATAAAACAACCCAGATAATGATAGAATAAAACATTTTTCTCTTTATTAAAATTTAAGATTTGTATACATAAATTTATTATAAAAAGATATTTAATTTTTAAATATATGTAGATATAGTTTTAACTAAACTCTTTTAATATAAATCTTTCATTAATATATAAATTTCAAAATAATAAAAATTTAATTTAAAATATATTTTTTTATTTATGATATCATCATATAGAATTTATCATAGTTTAATTTTTTTTGGATATTTCATAAAATAATTATTTTTCAATAAATTATAGAAAATACCAACTTGTATAATAATGGAAATTAATTTAAATAAATTAACTAATTTAAAAGATCAATCATGTTCTTAATGTGATTTTTAATTAGTTATGTTTAATAAAATAAATTATAATTAATGAAAATTGATATTTTATTTTTCAATATCGTTAATTTTGCATTAAATAAATAGTATAGGTTTTCTAAAAAATCTATAAATTCCAAAATTTAACTCCATTAATATTTATTTAAATAACTAATAATTATCATTTATATAAAAAAATTAATATAATATATATCAAAAAATATTAATTTAAATTCCTGAAATGATTATTTATCTTCTATGAGTAAATATAAAAACACATTAGGCTTTAAAAGTACAATTAAAAAATATTTCATTTAAGTCACTACAATGGGTTTTATATTAAATTAAATCCATACACTTATGTGGTTATAATTTGTTAAAATATATATCATATCTTGAATCATAATAAATTATTTAATGTAATTATGTCAACAAAACTTTTGTTCATTTTGAATAATGTTAACAATAATAATCATTTGCTGATGTTAATAAAAAAACATATTTATAGTAAGTTAATCTAAAAATATGAGTCTTACAATGTATAAAACACGTATATAAATTTAATTTTTGGTCCATATTTGTTCCTTATATTTTAATATTTTAGATATTTGTCATTTTTATCCTTTTGGATACTCAAAAAAATTATGTGTATTAATTTTTCATTCAAAATATTAAATTTGTGCCCCTCACCTTAATTATAAAACACAACCTCCTATCCTCTCCAATTAACACAATAAAGCCTATTTGGTTCAAAATTTACTTGAAAAAATTCCATAACATACAATTATAACCCACTAATCGCCCCTTTTGGATAAAAAATCCAATATATAGTGGATTTTGGTTCAAAACTAATGAGGTTATCAGAAAATGATGTATCAGGATTAACTGAGCAGTTTTTATTATATCTTCTCCCCAATCCTTGTAAAATTATACAATTATAATGATAAAATTAAAATAGTGTATCCAATATAATAAAATTTTATAATTTCAATTAAAAAATATAAATACATCACATATTCAATTAAATGTGACACAAAATCATTATATCTGTGGATGGTGGACTACATCCACATGAATGGATGATATTCTTTTTTCACCATTACCTCTAATAGATTCATATAATGATGAATTTGTTGTATCTATATGATATTTTTCACATAAATATACATATTAAAAATTTATATCATATAGACCATTTACTTTCTATTTTTTGTGGGATATAACAACATCACCCCCGTATAAGGTGAACTACAACAGTACGAAGGAATGTAGTTTATTTTTCAATAATTCATGACATGAAATTCATTTTGGATAATTTTAACGGATATTTGGGATATATATTATTTAATTATGTGATTAATGATATATATATTCAATTTAAAATTATAATATATCATTCTCTATATTACATTTCCTCTCAATGAGAAATAATATCATTGTTCATGAATACATGTGGACTACCTCTTACACAAAGAAATGTGATTATTTATTAATAAAATATCACTAGGGTGAAATATATAATTAAATTTAAAAAAATAACATTGTATCTATTATATTATCTTCATTCTATAATAATAAAATTTTTCTTACCATATTTCTATAATTCTCCTTGAAAAATTAAAATTTAACATAAGCGTTTGTACGACCTACCATCTATGTAATCGCAACTTTAATCATTTTTCATACCCATAATTATTGATTTGTTTTAAAATAATATTTTATTTTGAATAATATTTAATAAAAATGATTATTATTTGATAAATGTTTTAATAATTCCCTCTTTGACTGTATACATCTTTATAATGTCATTTTGGACATATATGTCAAATGTAATCAAAACATCTAACGTAGTGTCAATTGATTTTATAAATTTTTATAACATGGTTGTAACTGAAATAAATTTAATAATAAAAAAACAAAAATATATTATGTAATTAAATAATTAAGATATATTTATTTTTTAGGAAGACAATGAACATACACGAGGTGTCTGATTCAAGGTAAGGGACATTGTCTCAATTTCCATTCATTGATTAATATTTTATATTATTCACATATATTATTTAATTATGTATATATAGTAACCCCATATTAATTTTATATGATTAATTTGTCTATACTCATTGTATTTAGGAATTTTTTAATTTTTTTATATTATGAGTCTTCTGTTTAAAATTATTCTACAGTGGTAAGGGACTTTAAAAAATCATATTAATGGATTCCCTTTAACCTATCATTTTAATTAATTTCCATGTTTTTAAAAATATTTTATCAATACAATTACATGGTAATGAAGTTTTTATAAATTTATTTCTATTATTACATATAATTATTTTCATAAAATGAATCCTTGTATGGAATGGTTTATTTTTATTAAAAATGAAAAATGGAATGTTCTATTTTGATTTAAACAACGACAATGACTTTTTGAAAATCATGACATTCATTTATTGTTTTTTATGAAAATATATGATTTTATGTTTTACATAATGAAAACTCTATTTTAGTATAATTTATTATATAAATATATATTTTAAATTAATATCATTATTTTATACCGGAATGTGATATTCATAAGATTATTAATGTTTTCTGATTCTTTTTATAATAAAAAAACGGAAATAATTAAAAATTTTAACATTAAAAATACATTTGAACATTATACATGAGAAATAAGTTATCCAACTATATATTATATGATGTTCTAAGCCGCATTATATATCACTAGTTATCTTGATATATCTCATATAATGGGGAACCTATATACTATTGAGTGAGCCTTATATAGCATATATAATTGGTTTTCTAAGATAACACTCTAATATGTGAGGAAATTATGCTTATCAAAACTATAAATTCAGGCAGGGATATAAAAAAGTTTTATTAATTGATTTAACTAGGTTCATGTTATTCGTGTAATGGATTGAAAATGGGTTATGAATCTAATTCTCTATATTTACAAAAAAAAATGTCTTTTTATTTTCATTATATGGGTTCTAATTATTTTCATTGAGAAAGAAGTATATTTTTTAAATGTGAAAAATGATTCATTTATTTCAATCAATTTATATTGAGATAAATGTTTTAATTTCTTATTTTTCTTATATTATTCACTGAACTAACAGTTTACTTTTATTTTTTCAATTATTGGGCTATTTGTTCTCATACAATATTATTATAACATTTATTGTACAGTTTAAGGGGAGGTATGTGATGCATGTATTCATGCTTAATGTAATGAAAATTTTACATTAAAAACATTTATTATTTTTAAAGTTTTATATTGTGATAAAAAATGATACAAATCCGATGCGTCCACATTGTATTATTTTTTTATATATGAGTCATGGCATAATTCTCTATAAGTTGAATCCTAAAAAAGATCCCAAAAAGTTAGTTAATGAATTCCTTAAATTAAGCATAAGATTGTGTAATGTTTAAGGATGGGTCTATATAGATTTTATAAATAAAAATGTTTTATATGATATTTGATTTTAGGATAATATAAATTGAATTCCATTGAAATATTATGTTTTACATCTAATTTTTAGTGATATATAAATTTATGATTACTTTTTTCATTACATAAACAATGTTTTTTTAATATTTATTTTATAAGAACAATATATGTTGTAGTAGGAAACCATAGAGAGGAAAATATTTATTCAAATTAGTATCCTATGAAGGATGAAATCTGAATTCATCTATTTTTTCTTGTGATGGAATATTTACACAAACTATAAATGGTTGTTATATCTATGATAGAGTATATTGATATATTCTATAAGTGATCATGATGACAGTGGATAATTATATGAGTTATAAAAATCCAAATTTTAGTGCATCCTTAGATCAGTGAGTCTCCAAATCATGACTCAATTCACCAAACAAGGTATTTTATGTCCTGGGATTTAAGAATTATGAAAGGAAAATATTGACTTTTATAATTTTAAAGGTGAAGATGATTTATTGTGTTCATTGGTTAAGAATAATAATGATAATTATGATCTTCAATAAATAGAATTTGAAAAAATAAAAAATAATTGTATTCTAAAATACATATCATAGGTTTCAACTCTAGATAGAGAAATAATTCATAGTATTGAGGTAATAGGATAAAGATCTTTTCGCTGCACATGATGAATATTTTTAATGATTATCCACATTGGTGCCAGATTTTTTCAGGGATCATGATTCTAATATATATCAGTTCTAATTGGGGTTGGAATCAGGATATTAATGGGAATTATCTTCTAATACATTAAAAATTATTGGGGGATTTTTTTGGTGTGTTAGGAATATTTAAATGATATCCCTATAGGATCATGTATTCTACATCAAAAAGAATGAAGAAAAATTATTGCTGTATGAAAATGAGGAAGGACTCATCTAATAAATCTGGAGGTCATGAAATTATGTTCTTATATTGTTATATATATGGTAAATACATATTGGGTTATGTCTATTAAATTAGGGAATGTGTTTTTATTCTGGTATGTTTTTTCGCTGATCTCATTTTTTCCATGAAAAATGTCACAAAAAATTCATTAATTGGTTAATATATTTATGTTCCTCTATGAGATGTTTTAGTTGAATGGAATTGGTTAACTAGGATGACATGTGTCTGATGCTTGTTATATAGGATGTAAATCAACATGATATAAATAAAAGTGGTGTGTAAAAATATTTTTTTACTACTATAGTATATATTGCTTCGTTAGATAAAGTGGTAAAAGGTATGTTTATTGTTTTTTTAAAATAATTCCAGTACCCTATTTGAATTAAGAACATCTCATTCCTTCATTTATGTGATATTGGCATAAAAAATTGAAATACCATCTATTTAATTAATGAAAGAAACTTTGGTTAAAATTCCAGGTGGAAATATTTAAGAAATAGTGATTTATAGTGACCATCCTATTATCAGTATTAGGATGGTCATTCTAATAAATCATGTTGATAAACCAATAATGATTTTTTAATAATTTTATATATGAAATTTTAGTTTACATTACTAATATATATTACACTTCTAAATAATGTTTTATAAAATGATATCATACATTTGATAACCTTACATGAAGTATAAAATATGATTAGAGATGAAAATTATA
This sequence comes from Viscum album, assembly GCA_963277665.1. Lineage (NCBI taxonomy): Eukaryota > Viridiplantae > Streptophyta > Magnoliopsida > Santalales > Viscaceae > Viscum > Viscum album. Next base: position 1,976,059,419 of record OY728122.1, read on the forward strand.
GTTACATAGATCATGTTTTTCAATATAAAGTAACAACTAGAAATTCTAATGTTGTAATAGTGAATGAGGAAATGGATATTTTTCTAGATGACTTACCATGCGTAATTTCTGATCTGGATACCAAGTATACTTTGTACTTAGATAGAGATGATAATCCTATTTCTAATCCACTTATTTAATGGATCAGGTAGAACAAGTTGTATATAGAGACTAGAAAAAATAATGGATATATAAATATTTCATTTATCTATGGTCTTCTCCTGGGGGGTCTATTTTGTTTAAATGTTATGGTTGTTCCTTGAGGATTATAATTTATTCTACATCCTTGAATACCATCACAAATAAAAATAATAATATTCTTCATCACTTTGATTCTTTTTTTGATTATAATAAGAGATTTTAGTATTTTTTTATGTTTTATATTTGGTTAGGGTACCATCATCAAATGGTATAGAAGGAATACTTCCCATATACGACATTAAAATAGATATGTGCATGATAAGTATATATATATTCCCATTGGTCATATAATGCACATGTTTTATTTATGGTCTTTATGAATTGGGGTTTCAATGAGTTATTGGATACGTTTGTGGATGTGTTTATTTAGATTTTTTTTTAATTTTTTATTTTTATAGAATAAAATAGAAAACACATTGTCCTTTTTAAAAAAAAACAAAATAAACAATAAGGCAAAATATTTATTTGTGAAATTTCATTAAAAAAGAAAATATTCATTATGATGAATGCTTCTATATATGCAATTAATGTTGACCAAAGTAAAACTTTTGTTCTTGAAGATTGTTCAATAAAAAAAATTAAAATATATTTAATTTATTTCACTGTTTAGTGCGTTAATATTAATGTATTATTGAAAATATTTATCTATTTTCTCATCAATTCACTATTCTTACTAAAAATGGAGTTAAATTAATATATATAAATGAAATTTATTATTTATTTTATGAAAAAATGGATATTGTTGAATGGTAACATTTTTTCATTCCCTCTTGAAATGATGAATTTATAATCCAAAATGATACTTCATTAAAGGGACATGGTTTTGTACGGAAGTAAAATGATCTTGAAATTTCTTCTTCTTAAAAAAATAGAACCTTCATGAGTTAAAATCTCATATGCATGAATTTGAATTAGAAGTTGTGGTTTTTTATTAAAAATTAGGTAGGAATGAATAATTTCTAGTGAAGTGTGAAATTTACAATGATTAAAGAAGTTTGATGTATATATTACCTATAAAATAATTGATAATTAGATAGATAATATTGGTTAAATGAATCAATGATTGTGGATGTAATATTCAATAAATTCATGGAAAATAAAAAAGTCTCTAAATATTTGATTCAGAAAAATAATTATGAAATAACCATGTTACATTTTTGACATGAACCGTTGATTAATAATTTGATGAATTTTTTTCTAGATGTTCTGGATTCATGGACATGATCTATTTTGTTTTATGATTTATTCATGTTAACATTTTCAAATAATTTAAGAAAAATCAAAAGGAGGATAATTATTTTAATGAAAATATAGAATCCTTTTATACGGATAGGTTTACCAATATTAGTGTTAATGAAAAATGTGTTATTATATTTGTGAAAACATTATCTGTTCTTCTTGAATCCAAGTTGAAGTGAGAATTATCTAGTTAAGCTCATTATTTTTTGTGTTCTATTCATGATGGATGTACTAAGATGTACCATGAATTTATGAGGTATTATTTTTTTTATGGTATGAAAAGAGATCTTTCTAAAATAAAAATTAAATGAATTAATTTTCAAATATTTAATGTAGAATGATAATTACCGAACCAATTGATTCAACTTTTTTTTGTTCTAGAGTTTAAATAGGAAAATATATCAATGGATTTCATAGTGGGATGTCCAAATACATCTCAATGTAAAGATCTGATTTGGGTTAAATTGTATTGATTGAATAAATCAACAAATTTCCTTCCAATTCAAGATATTATGTATTAATTTCATCTTTTTCAACTATACATAAATGATATAGTCAGGTTTCATGGAGTTACACTATCCAATGTCTCTAATTGTGATCCTAAATTTTTTTATAATTTCTAGAATGGACATTAAAGTTCATTGAGTAGTGAATTATATTTCATTAGAACATTTTATCTATAAAATAATGGTTAATATAAAAAGATGATTTATTTCATTGATGATTTTATATGATCATGTTCAATGGATTATAATTCATGTGGTGATTAAAATATTTCATGGGATAAGTTTTCTAATAGCTAATTTTTCAATTCCAGTATAAAAAAGGATCCATTTGAGGTATTATATGGAAATCATTGTAAGATTCTATATTTTTTAGATTGTATAGGCTTAAATAAGTTAATGGGATCATATTTGATAGACTAAACTAAAGATAAAGATAACATGATTTAATAACATATGAGCATGCCATAGAGTATGAATAAATGTTATTTTCATAACTAAATGAAAGACCATTTTTTTGAGGTAGGTGGTCATGTTTATAATAACGTATATAAATTGAAATTTTTTCCATTCTGGTGAAATATGTAAGGTAATTCAATTTTTCTATGGTTTTTATGAAATCAAAGATATAGTTGGAACTGTATTCAACCAAGTTGTTTACCACTATGTTTATTTGTGGTATATAATGTATTTTATTTTTCAATTATGTGAAAATTTGTGTGGTATTAATCTCATAATTTCACCCATGAAGTAGTTATATTTGAATAAAATTTTATAATAAGGAACAATAAATTCAGATTCAAGACTATATAGATCATGTTTTGTGGAATAAGGTGATTTACCATGTAATGGTTTTATGAAAAAATGATATCCTTGAAGATACAACATGGGAATCCAAAAATTCTCTTGTGTAATGATATCCCGAATTTCATAACAAGTAAACAAAATTGAGAGGACATAATTTATAGAATTGGGAATTAATTTAAAAACATAGTTAAATATAGAATAAATAATTTTTGGATTATTAATATTTTTTAATTATATATTTATATCCATTATAATGATATGAAATAATATTTCAATCAAAAAGAAAATTGTTTTAAGTAAACACTTTAATTAAAGGATTTAATATAAAATTATATTTTTAATATTTTCGAAATTATATAATTATGAAATTAATTTTATTTTTGAAATCATCTAATAATAATTAACATATAGTTAATTTTTGTGATTTTTTTGGAAAATATATAATTTTCAATGAATTATGAAATATACCATTTTTTATAGAAATCTATACTATTTCTAATATATTTTGAAATTTGAATGTCCAAATATTATGTTAACATGATAATAATTTATTTATATTCAATCCAATTAATTACATTTGATTCATATTTATATTATATTCTACTTTAATATTATTTTCCAGATTAAAATGAAGGTTTTTCTTAAAACTATTCTAAAGTGCATAATGTTTTGCCATTTTAATACCATAGAAACACCTAAAAACAAATGATTTAATTTTTTTGAATATTTATCAATAAATATTAATTTAAATCCATAAATAATAATAATATAATATAATGTTAATATAAAATCATCTTATTCTTGAAAATATATTTCTTTAAATACCATTTTTTCGTCACATCAGTGGGATATAAAATAAAATAAATAATGATAATTAAATGAAGTTTATTTAGAAAAATTTATTAATTATTTAAAATAAATATAAATAATATTATTTATTTATTTGAGCCTAATTTTTTACATAACTAATATTTAAAATAGTAAAAATAATTTACTGCCCTTAACATGAAAATAGGTTTTATGGGGGTAAAATAAAAAAAAGGAGTAAAAATTTCCTAAAAACATGTATAAATAATATTTTATAGACTTATATCTACATAAAATTATCTAAGGATTTTTAATTTTCCATTTCTATCCTTTTTTCAAGTGAAAAACGTTTGAATTAAATTTTTATTCCAAAAATTACATGTGTTCCACAAGGTTAAGATATAAAATGCCTCCCGTACCCTCTCCTATAAAAACATTATATAAAATTTATTTTCAATTAAACCCCTCAAAATTACCTTATATAATTCTATCTCCACATCCTAGAAACCATAAATTGGTTTTAAAGTCCTCTCTTTTTGGATTTGGTGCCAACATAAGGATGTTGTCTAAAATAGTGGTATCACACTTAATAGTGTGTTTTCATTTTATTTATTCATTATCCTCCTTAAATGTCTATTAAATTATGAGTATATTATACTTCTATAATTTCCCATATATTTATAATACAAATTTTTTATTTGATAAATTTTATACATATTATTTTCTTTCAAATGGGAAACAAATTCATCATTTGTGTGTACGATGGTCTACTACCATGCGAATAGATGTGATTAATTTTTTATCTTCTCCTGAAACAGATTTTTAGATTCATGTACTTAAATAATATATATTAAATAAATAATATAATAATACATATTTAATTTTCATATCACATTTAAATTCTGACATCTCATTTCATGGGGGATATAATAAAATCAATCGTGTGTACGGAGGACTACCACCTCACGAAGCGATGTGATTCATTATTCAATAAATATTTTCATGGAAGGTAAGAAGGATAATTATAATGAATAAATTTTTTATCTAGGAAATAATTATGAGATTTATAAAAAATGTATTATTAAGATAATATTTATGTAACAGAATCAAATTTTATTAAATATTTTATTTCCATTAAATTTCATTGATATCTTCTGTTACATACAACACAGTGTTTATATGAACCACGATATACTATTAAAATATTGTTAATTCAAATTAAATTTATCATCTGGACTTTATATTGAAAGGAATGACAATCACTAACTAAATTATTAAAACAATTCTTGAATTGTTTATAAACACATATCATTTATTATCAACTTATTATCAACTTAAATTAAAAAATTTATTTGATTGAAGAAGAATTATATTTTTTCTGAAAAACTGATCTTTATTTTCACAGTGTATTTTTTAACAATAAATTAATTTATATTGTAGTGAAATTTTAATTCAATTTTTATATTTCTAAAAATTTAACATGTTTTATACATTGAACAAATATTTATCATGGCATAGGATATGATTAGATATTGTTTTAATTTAAAAAAACAAAATCCTAAAAATTTAGTTTTAATAACAGTTTGATAACATATAGAAAATTTATTTTATTCTATTTATAGATATTTTACACTGAAATTTTTTATATATGTATAAAATATGGAGGTTCATATTTTTAAAATAATTACATTTTATTTTTTGTCAATATGAATTGCAACCAATGTAATTTATATCACATATATAAATGGGAAGATGGGTTAATATAGATAGAAATAATTTATAAATCCATGATTATTGATTTAAATTATTTTTTAAGGAATTTGATTCCCCCAATAACACCATTGTCTTTAAATATAGTTATTTAATTTAAAAATGTCCTTGAAAAAGAGTTATAAATTATTCAATTAAATGAATGTCGAAAAATGACATTGTCATTCATTTCATATTCATTATGTGATCACATAGGGAAATGTAATTAATAAATTAATCCTAATATCCATAATAGGAATAATAATAATATAGTAATGTTTTAAATTTATTTATATTTTTTATCTATTATATAATTACCATGAATACTTACACAACACCGTAATAGTATTTATTCAATTAGTTGAAAATAAATAATTGAAATTAAAAAAATTTAATACCATATAATTTTCCAATGTTATTACATTAAATGAAATAAATATTTTAATATGATATATAATTTTTATATTAAAAGATTATATTTGAATTCAAAATTTTTTTTATGTAAATTAATTCAAATTTAAAAAAATTGTGTCGAATATAACAATAATGATATTTAAATCAAAATTATTTTTTATTAATTTATTGAAAAATCATAAAATTCAGGAAGTATTGTAATATAGTAATGATTTTTTCTATAATGTAATAAATTTCCCATTTATGATCCAAATTTCAACTAATAATTTAAAAAATTACATCTTTTAAAATTTAAAAAGTTGTAATCGTGGTTAATATTTAAATAGGTTAACCAAAGGACATTCAAAATGAAAATGTTAAAAAAATATATATAATATATTGGATAAACGTATTAAACCCCTATAATACATTCTAAATTAATAAATTGATATTTTGAGGTATTTTTCATGATAATTAATTTATATAATTTATTATTTTAACAAATTCAAAATGTTCTGATCACCTTAATTAAAAAATTGAACATCCTCCATCACATATTTACACCACTTTTGTCCATATATCATGACTAAAGTATACCAATTTCAATCTTAAACATCCCAAGAAACAGAATATTATTTTTTCAAAATACTAATACTATAGCCCTTTAGATGATTTTTAAATGAGTCATTACAAAGAAGTGGAAATCACCATAACCGAACACTTTCATTTATACTCTTCATTACCTCCAAGTAATATATGGTATTTCTCATAATATAGAAAATTATATATACTAAATATTATTATGTTTTATTTTTATTACAAGAAACCATTGTATGACATGTTTCCCATAAAATGGGAAGGTAAAATATCCCTTCTACATATATACAATTGATTATCTCCACATAGTGATTAAATTAATATATCAATAGAATCAATTTTGAAAACTTATTATGATATATTTAATATTTTTATATTATATTTTAGATACAATTATAATTATCTAAATACTATATCTCGTCTACTCGCTTATTATCCAATCGTTAGGGAAAAATAACATTTTTGGGGATTAAATGCAGGCTACCACATATACAAAGAGATATCATTTATTTTCCTTTATATTTTACAAGGTTGTTAATGAGGGATAATTTGATGATTATATATGATATATATGATTTAATAATTGTCCCATAATTGAGAATTAATATTTAACATTACTTTTTCTATCTATTGAAAAATAGAATCATTATCCATGAATACATACAACCTACCATCTCTATAAATAGTATAATTCAGTTATCTATCTATATTTTTATGGATTTCAATAAATATTTAAATAATAAATATATATAATATTTATATGATTATTAATATTATAGATATTATGGGACTATGATAAATTTTATAATTCTAGAACTACTGAGCTGAAACACTCATGATAAACATAACATTTAAAACCCATAAATCACAACATTATTAAGGAATAATTGATAAATGTAGTTCTAAATAGATGTAAATGGTTAATATATGATATTATAAGATTTTATGGGAATATGTTATATTATTATAATAAATATAATTTTATTATATTATAATTTATGGTTCATTCAATGTATAGTGAACTCATGGTTAGGGTTTTATTTAACAATATCTTAAATATTTATAATTTTTTTCCATAGTATTTAAAAGGAATGTGTTTTTACCTAATAAAGCTTCAATTCATTTCCATTCTATTAGGACATATCATTATTTGTAATCATCCATTAATATTTTACAATATTTATTTATAGTAATTGTGTCCCTAACAAGTGACCAGTTTTTTTAAAATAAGAATTTATTTCCAAATGGAAAGGATATTTTCATCATAAATTATTTTATGTCATCTTTCTAATCAAATTTCTGTTAAATAAGAATTCCAATTATTGAAAAAAAAATCCTAATTTGGAATATAAATATCGGATAAATGTTTTATAATTTGTGTATATGGTTTATGTTTATAATGATATTTTTTAGGGAAATTTTTTCAGTATAATTGGTTTTTCTATAATGAATGTTTATGAATCCCATTTATTTTTATTGGTTTTGATTTGATAATTGAGTTATTCACTAGTGAAACCCATATGTTTTTGTTCTTTTTGTGAGGGGTGGGACCTATATCCTGCATGAATTCTTGGGTTAAAGATTGATATCTCACGAGATAAGAATGACTGTGGATGGGAGTAAACCAATTTCTATAACAGAATTTGTCGACTACAATAGTCTTGGGAGTGAACCATGATTAATAAGATGGTTTTAATTGTAAATCCTTTTTACTATGATAGTATTCCCAATTAACCAATTCTTCTAAGGAAATTATTTTATGTTGTTATGTTTTTTCAAAAATTATATTTTGTTTTATATATTTATTCTCTAATATCTCATGTTGTGGGATTCTATTGGGATTCAAATATTATTTACTACCATTATATTATTCAAGACTAATAATTATGATATAAAATATACATCTTATTTTTTATAGTTATTTTTTCTTGTTCTTATTATTTTTTTCTTAGGTTGTGATTTTTTCATAATTAATATCATCCATTTTGACTTTCACATGAAATCATATGTTTCCCTTTTTTATATTTTATTTCCCTAGGTTATAATGAAATGTATTAGGTATGGTATTTGAAAGATGGTTTATAATTATAAAGAATTATGGGGGGATGTTGTAGATATTTTGCGAACCCTTCATTTATGTTAATAATTTCTAAATGATTGTTTAAAAAATTAATTCCAAAATAGAAGAAAATATTATGTAATGAGTATTAATTTATTAAGATGTGATATATATGTTAAAAATTGTTTGGGTTATCATAGTTTCTATTAGAGAATTTTTTATAATAACTTTGGAGACTGGTATGACAAAACAATAGTAAAAACATTAGAGGTAAGTATATTTATAGGATAAAATATATATTTTTTGATCATGAATGAACATGGATAAAAACTAGGTTTTAGAAAAGAGGGCTTCCTGATTTGGACGCCCAATAAAGTTTTTTTTCAGGATTATGTGGTATACAACTATGATTATAGTTTTTCACACTATGTATTTTGGTTTTATTCAATAGATGAAACCTAAACAATATTGTTAATGATGAATTATATGGACAACGAAATGATTACCTTCCTCAGTAACAGTTTCTATGGAATACGGAATTCAAAACCTTTTTATTACAATCACACAAAATTATCATTATGTTATTGACAATAGTATTTCAAAAAACATTTGTGGGAATAATGTTCAATTAAGTACTCCAAGAGGGGACGTCTATCTAATTTTAGTGGGTATATTAATCCAAAAGTCACTGAGTAGTGGTTTACTTCCACCAAAATGATATTCTCATTTCTGAGTGTTCATAAAATTAAAAAAATTCTCACAATTTATCATTTGGATGGGGATGATAATTAGTGGTGGAGACTTATCATGAAAATGATAGAACAACACCAAATTGAATATATTTTATTTGGAAAATGTAAAAGATTATTTTTCAAAAATTTGCATCCTAGTATTGTTAATATTAAAATGGGGAAATAATTCCTTGAATTAAATAATAATAATGAAGAATAATTTGTTACTTAAGAGTAAATATTCACAATACATCTGAGGTATGATTCTGTTATTATTATCTAACATTAATACAATGTTGATCGATTATTTAGTATCTCATAAACATGTTTTCTAATGTAATAGTACTTAAGGATATTAAATATTTATATAGAAATATTTCAATGTGATCTCAAAGTGGAGATGGATGTTGGAGTTAACTATAAGTATCATGGTTTTGATAAGAAAAAAATTAACTTCAGAGGTATATCTAAAAACTATAGATTGAAAAAGAAAAATTTTAATTTCTGGTCAATGTCTTGAAAGAAACATGGGTAAATTTTCCAAAAGTGGACTGGAAAATGTTTTATTTGTATAAAAAATGATCCAATTTAAATTGAATTATTATGTTTTTGGAATAAAATAGCTAATGATGTCATTATATAGAAATATCCATAGAATGGGACACCAAAACTCTTTTTTTATTGTATGGTGTAATTGTGGTATTCTAACTTATTGTAAAATATGAATGTCACTGATGATCATTGACATAAATAACCACTTAATTCTAAAGATAATGTGAAATGTCCTCTAATAAATTATTTTTACTAAGGATATGATAACAATGAAATTATTGATACACTTACAATTCACTCTAGAACTAAAAATGTCCTATTTGATTCTTGATCAACCAACATAGTTATATCTAAATAAATTTATAACGTTATTATAATACCAACAAAAAAATTATCTGTTAAGGTTGCATTAAAAACACCTAATAATTTTATGATTAATAAAGGAGTATATAATTTTTATATTCTTGAATGTTATGGAAATTTGTTTCATTCATATCATTTCATTCTTCTTATAGTTGAATTTGATTTAAATTCGGGATTGTATTTGAATTTTTATAGAAATAACAAATTAATTCTTGATTAGGTGAAGTTATGTTTTATATTTTGATCAAAACTATATTCATCCATCAATGTGATGAAAATTTAAAACATATAATTGTTATAAAATTTGTTGTATGGGTCATGATTTCTATTCAAAATAGAAATTAGTTTCATATGGTTGGGGAGAAACTCAACAAAGAATATTTCTCATTGGTATAAGAGGATATTGATGTCCGTTCCAACGAGTTTCCTCATTTTCTAGTGAATCATGATGTTGAGCTCACAAAAGAACTCTTACCTAGTGCTACACATAATTGCAAGATTCCTTGTAGTATCAACCTGATTATGTTGCAATAAGTGATGAATATAATCTAGGAGAATCATGAATAGGATTTAATTCAACCATGTGTGTCACCATGGGGTATCTCATTTATTATTATCTTGATGAAATAGAGATCAATGTGACTCTTCAATAATAATCAATAAATTAGCAACACCATTATCTAAAAATATATCCTTTATGCCTTATTGATGACTTGATTGATCAATTTCCTGAAGAAAATTAAATTATAATTATTTTAATTTAAAATATTAATCATAAATTATGTGTGAAGAAGGAATATATAATAAATAAAACCATACAAAAAAGGTGTCCCAATACAAAATAGATACCCTGGTACCCTAAAACACAAGAGTTTCCTAACAGGTCCTAAAGGGTGTTCTGAATCAACAGTGGTTAGTGATAAGAAACTAACTTCTTAAAAAATAATGATAACTTCATTATAGACTGTGAAAGAAATATATACAAGTAAAAATACTAAAATGAAAACCTCATATAAAGAATAGAAATAGAAGCTAAATCGGTATATACCAAAATTAAAAACAACTAATAGATTAAAATCCCAGGTCTGAATGAATAGAGAACTCCAAGAAAATTTATCAACAACAACCACCTCCAAGAGGTTCTTTTATCATTCTATAACCAGACATAACAAAATATACGAACACCCAATGGCACAATTATGGTGTGATCTGAAATATTAATAGGTCCCATTAAGGATTCAATAATATGAATCTACATTAATTAAGAAAAAGAAAAATTCATTTTTAAATAAATTAAAACTGAATTAGAAATCATATTTAAAACAAATCATGATTTATATTTGAATTGATGGAAGAGTTTAAAATAATGGATGAGTAAGAATTTTAAATAAAATCATTTATATTTATTCACAAGGTATTTGTCAAATAGATTACAAAAAATTAAATATATCAAAATAATCCCAAAAAGGATGAACAGTCATAAACCAATAGGTATTATAGTTCTATGTTATTGGATCCTCACACACTTAAATATTTGATCATGGGAATATGTGTACCCACGTCCCTCAGATACATTTCAATGGGGACTCATCGCCATCCCATTAGAGACATGATCAGTTGCACTATGTTTTTTTAGAGTTATAAAGCATAAAATGTGTTTTTTCCAAAATAACTCACTAACTACTTAGGATCCTATTTTATTAAACAAAAAAAATATTGGTTAATTTATCAATACACTGGTCCATATAAAGTTAAACCATTTCACTTTTATATAATCTAATTTCTATTTAAAAACCATAATCAAATTTTAATCAATTCCATCCACTTCTAGTAGAAAACCAACTATGTTTCTTATAAAAAATATATATGATATTTTTCTCAAATTAGTATTTTATATCTATTTCAAAATTTAATTATAAAATTATATTTCACAATTTCCACTAAATTCCACAATCACACCCCAATGCATATGAATTGGGGGATTTCATTAAATTTCATGCAATGGAAAATTAAAATTAAAATTTGATGAAAATTGGAGTTTCTATAAAACAATTTAAATATTTTTATTTTAAATTAAAAAATTTAAGGTTAAATAAAATGCCTTATCTTAAACACAACCACCAACTGAAACAAAGAGGACATTTCTTGTAAAACTCGTAATGAGAAAGTTTGACAATGAATTTTTATAAAGGATGTCTAAGAAATAATCATAGAATCAAGATGAAAATAACATATATTAAATCTATTAATAACACATAGATCCATCAAATTCTATGGCATAGAAAAGAATATATTGGAAGATAAATAACAAGGGTATAAACTCTTACCTAGGAGAGATCGAACGAAATTAGCATTTTTTTATCCTCATTGAAATTCATTTATAAGAGATACAATAACCTGAAGGGATCTTTCAAGGAAAAATAATTCGTTTTAGTGTTTAATGACTTTTTATTGCACACAAACCAGGGGTTTTTGTATTTTATAATAAATTGATTAACATAAAAAATTCTATTATGAATGGTTTTCATGGAAGTGCAGCATAGTAAGAAAAATTGTGTTCCCTAACCATGTGCACCACTAGTGGGATTCACAATGTCTACTAGGTGTGAAAAAGGTTTTTAAATCCATGTTCCAGTTGTGAAAACCCCCATTAATTGGTTTTGGATGGTTAACCCGAGGTGGGAACATGGTTAGGGAAAACCCTTTGCCAACCGAGTATAACCGAGAAGGTCCAGAAAGATGAAAAACAATTTCTAAAAGAACCCAAGTCATAGAATGACCAAGGAATGATATAAATTAGTTATCAAGGAGTACATAAAAATTTTAACTTGATTTTACAAATTCCCCACTACAGTAACTTTATATCCCTAGAAATATTCTTATGATTTCTCTATGAAAAAAATATGAGTCCACTTCTCCCTGATAAGTGCCTCTATCTCCCATGTCTCATTAGTATCATAACCACGATTCTATTTAACTTAAACCAAAGGTATAATTATTCAAGAAAGTATATTATTTTCAGAATCAATTATCCTGACATGATGTTTTTTCATAGAATAATATTTCTTGACATCGAAATAACTCCAAGTCATAACATGAAATGGATTAGAAAGAAATTTTCATAGCTATGATATGGGGAAAATGTTATGCATTTATGTTAGCTATGAAAGAGTTTTTAAATGGTAAGACACAATCCCCACCTACTCATAAACCTGCAAAGGACCCAAAAATAGGGAGAATGTTTCTCTTTCCCCCAAGTCATTCAATGACCAGAAAATGGTGAACCCTTCCAGAACAATGGTTCTCTAATAAAAAATTAAATTGGTTTCTAATGATTATCAACATAATATTTAATACTTATATATTAAGAAAAATATTCTATGATGAATCTACTTAATATTTTCCGACATCTATTTATCCAAGATCATTTCATCCAATTAATTTTTATAGATCTCTGACCAACGCAAAATATATTGAAAAGTCGTACCATATAATGGCTCAAAAGGATCTTTCCACATTTTATACTAGTAACTAATTTTATAATAAATTTCAACTATTAGAAAATGGTCACCCCAAGATCCAAAAGATTCGATAATGTGGTCCTAATGAATATCCTCAAGAATCTCTATAACTCATTCTGTCTGGTTATCTAGTTGTAGATTGTATGATGTTCAAAAACATACAATTAATCCTAGTACCTCATAAAAGAATATATAAAAGTGAAATATAAAATGGGTATATCTATCATAGAGTATATCATATAGAAATCTGGGTAAAAGAACATTATATTTCACACATATATTTCCCAATGACATGAGTTTGGTTGTATCAGGAATGGGAAATAATTGATATAATTTAAACAGCCAATCAATATAAACCAATATCTAATTATTCTTTCTCTAGGTACGTAAAACCTAACCATATAGTCCATTGAGATCTCATTCCACTTAGATTTATGCATGGGAATTTCTCTAAGAAAACCCGAAGGTCTCCGGTACTCATCCCTAACCTATTAGAAAATATAACAATGAGTTGCCAAATTAGAAATTCCCCCTCTCATACTTGGCTACCAGAATCATTATCGCATGTCATAAAACATCATCATGATTACATGGTGAACTTAATATATGGAGTTATAAAAATACCTCATCTTAGTTTTCTCACCACTAACGACACAACGAAATGATTCTGAAATCATAGAATACCCTCCATAGAGAACAACCACTCAACAAGGTCCTCCCCACTATAAACTAAGTCTCTAATGCCATGGAACTCATCATCAAGTATTTTTTCAAAAATAATCATCTCTATAATAGTGGAGGTCAATTGATTAGCCTCAAATGAAATATTATCCCATGATTTATAAACAACAATATAAAACAGTGAAAAATTATCCATCATGTTCCAGTATTCTATTGATTTTTTCATGGCCTCGGTCAAATGTTTCCTCCTCAATGCATCTATGAAGACCTTCTCTATCCCAAAGGTAAAGAAAATTCTAAATATATGGATTTCATGTATTCCACCCAACACCCCTAGGGAAGATTAAAATATTTTTTAGATAAGATGTAACTCAATCTATATTGTTCAGAATACATGGAATACCATTCTCTAAAATGATAATGATTCCAAACCTTATGTACATGCATTACAATATCCTATACATGTTCATGGGTTAGGTAATTATTATTATTTATCCTTAGATTATATGATTCATTGGTAATAACATGATCATCATGCATATAAAAATAGAACAAATGTAAAAATGATGCATCTTGAATGACAACATTGCCTCGCCCATCCTCTGAAAGATAAAAAAACTATTTTAGTAGTAAAAAAACGTTTCACCTAAAGAAATAACAATGAAATAATTCATATACAAAAAAAATGACTCCCTTTATAATCTTTGAACTCATTAGAGAACATATTTTTGATAATTACTTAACAAACCCGTACAAATATCATGCTAAACCAAAGAATCATCGAAAATCATAATAATTTTGTGATTGTACCCATTTCATAACAGCTTTCACCATCCTATGATTACCTAATATACCTATTTGGACACCATGTTTCCAATTAACTTCATTTAAAAAATCTAAAATCACTTTATGAAAGCACCATATATTGCCTGTGATTTCTCAAAAATTCAAAAACATTTCCTATGTGATTCACATGATCCTCCTCTAATATACAGTAATCAAGGATATTATCCACAAATACAACCATGTCTGTTTCAAGATTCTAATGGTAAATATCTTTCCTAAATTATATTAATAATTCAGGATAATTGGTTAGACCAAATTCCCTAACATGGTACACATATTTGTAATACCTACTCCTAAAGTAGTTTTTCTAAATTTTAAATTGTTTTTTGTCAACTGATGATAAAACGACTGGGGATAAATCAATGAAATCCACTACTCCCTTTTCTACTGGTCAAAAATATCATCATAATGTGAAAATATAAACTTGTTCTTTATCGTATCTCAATTGTGTTTTCGGTTACCCACACAAAGGAAAAGTTACCCATTAAATTTCATATAAAGGAGAATAAGAACCACCCATGATAGCACACTCAGTTGTATAAAACCATTATCAAAATTTTCATCCAAATAATTTTTAAACAATAACATTTTATCTAGATCCATATATTTTGAATGAATGTATACCAGTCGAGAACCAAACACTAATTCAATAGAAAAATATTCCTCCCTTTCTCGTAGAAAATTGGAGAAGTCTGAAGAAAAAAAATATAGGAAACTAGTTCAAAACTAGGGGAGATAATCGCTCAAGGAATATAATAGTAGACCTAAAGCCAAAAAGTTATTACTTTCTTTAAATTTTGAAAATATAGTTCTTCTCTACTCACCCTCAGGTACCATTCTCCATGAAAAATATGGAAAACATAATTGGTTTCTATAAAAGAGACATGATGAAGATATCATTCAATCCATCCTTTATTATAAATGATCCCATCCATACTGAAAATGACATAAATATGTCTCATGTATTCAATAGAAAATTAACACATTGATCAATCTCTATTAATGATAAAAAACATGAAAATAGAGACGCTTCTTTATTTTTACTCTTAGGGGTGTAGTAATATCCACCACAAATGATTAAAAAATAAAATGGTAGATTAAGAAGATTCAGAATATGAGTTGAAAAGAATGAATGAGATGAACTAGTATGAAATAAAGAGACCACTAAAGATGAGGAAATAATTATTGTACCTATCATAAGCGTTGGACATGTATACTCTTCCTCTAGAGACTCTTCCCCTATATAAGGATGCTTTGTTCTAGATTCTTATTGTAGGAACACCTTATTTCATGATGAATATGATTAATCAATAGTTTTTTTGGCACTGATGATCCCATTTCACTACATGGATAATAATAAACAATATAGAACATCATCCAGTCACTAGAGAATTCCTAGCAACCACATATCATGGGTGCCTTAGTGCAATCCTTCAATGAGTACCCAGGTGTTCCTCACTACTAAAAAAATCAAATTATATATTATAGGAAGTATATTAGGTATATAAAAAACCTTAAATTGTGAAAAACAGTGAGAATATTCCCACATCCACTTTCCTTTAATTTAATTCAACGAAATCCCACTTGGAGAAAAGGGAAATCACGTCAACCCTGAATTACCTGCCTTGTAAATCTCTGCCATCAGTGATCTAATCGGAAATTAAACTTGTGAATGGTTCTTCATTAATAAAACCTATGAATAAATAGAATATCGAATTTCTATATCAAACCTTGATTTCTTCATCTTCTCATTCAATACAGACTTAGGTGAAAACTACTTAATCTTAATAATGATTGGTATACATTCTATCACGATCCTGTCAGCCTAATCGATTTTGAAACATATTTTATCCTTGGTCAAAACCATCAACTATCGATAGAAATATTCGGTGAAAATTAAATAAAATTATTTTTACTCTAGTCCCTTATTCTTCTTCTATATCACCATAGTGTTCCACAATCTCTTCCAGAGTCCCTCACTCTTGGAGGTGTCACATTTCACCTAGATTTCATTAGGAAATTATAGAAACAAAAAAAACATTGTATTTGTCAAAACATCTTCATCTATCATATGATGCTTATATCCCAGTAATTTTAATCATTTATAGTCAAGGAACTACTGAGAATATTTTTGAAAAGCATCCCCTTGAAGTTCCACAACTAGAGCCCAAATGGGAATGGGTGTCGATGTATTTCTTTGAGCATGGATATCATGCATGAGGCCATGAACTAGGTTTCAACCATCAAGAGTATTTTCTCACTATAGTTCATCAACATCATCCTCCAAGATCCTATTATTATGTATTTTTAGTGACATGATGCTACACAACATTTGTAGAAAAACATTGAATATGGTAGTTGATTACTCAAAACAACAGTCAAACAAGTGGAACAGGTTGAATTAATCCAATCATATTAATAAAGAAGATTTGGATTTCAACTACCACAACTCAAAATCAAAGAAAATAATAAAAATAATCCTCAAAACCACTTTATTAAGGCACTCCTTATGACATAAGGCTCATTACGATAAGATCGATATAAGATTTCACTTGTAACTACCTCTTATGTCCCAATAATAATATGGAGATTACACACTAACATCATGCCCAGATTCTTAAAGTGAGCATTTAATACCACATAGTTATACAAAAACATTGATACCCTAGTACATGACATGAAATATGATCATAATGTGTCCTTAAGGTCATTCTGTCCCCATGGTTCGGTGATAAGCACCTGACATCATATAAGATAAAGAGGGAATTGTTTTTTCCACATAAATAGAAAAGAATAGATAAAATGTAGTATTCTAAAATGAAAACTCCACATTGAGAATAGTACCAAATTTCTAGTAGTTATAAACCCAAATTACTAGAAATTAAATGATAAAAAACAAAAGTTCCAAAATAAATAGAACCCTAAGCCCAGAGATCAACAAGGATAATATCCAAGAGGTGATTATACCTAGCTCGGTCCTAGATTAATGAAATCTACAAACACTCGAAGGCACTGGTAGGATGTAAGATGAAATACCATTATGCTCTCACCAAGGATTAGATAATAAGACAACACATTATGTAAAAAAATAAATAATTCAATTTTAAATAAATATAAATGGATATAAAAAATAAATTTAAAATACATTTACATTTAAATTGATGGAAACTTCTCAAATAAAAGATTAATAGTCATTTTTTCTCAAAAAGTTTATATAAATTCATAAGGCATCTGTAAAACAATTTACAAAATATGTCATATATCAAAATAATCACAAAAACGAAACGTAGACAACTTCCAATAGGTATGATAGTTCTGTTTTATGGGATCCTCGCACACTCGAATAGGTGATCATGGAAATATGTTTAGACATGTCCCTTAGACACTAATCATAGGGGACTCATCACCATCCCAACAGTGATTTGATCTGCTACACTATGTTTTGTTACAGGTTTAATGCATTAAAAGAGTGTTTTCCCAATTAACACATTGACTAATTAGGATTTCAATAGTCCAAACACCAAAAAATAATGGTAAATATATCTCAAATACAATTAAAAATAAAATTAACGCATTTCCATAACAATATTCCATTTTCGTTAAAGAACCAAAACATTTTTTCAATCAATTAATTCATTTTACATGAAAAAAAAGTTTCATATAAAAATTTATTTTTTCTCAAATTAAAAGTTGAAATAAATTTCAGAATTTAAATCTATAATTAAATTTCACAATTTCCCCCAAATTCTAAAATCACAACCATATTTTTTGGAATTATGGGATTTCCCAAATCATCATTCCAATTACAATTAAAATACTAATTTAATGTAAAATTGTTTTTTATAATACAATTGATAGAAATTAAATTTAAATCCAGTGATTTTGGATAAAATAAATTACTCAATCTTATACAAAACCACCAACCAAAAAAAAGAGATCCCATCTCACAATGTTCATAGTAAGAAACTCGAATGATGAACATCAACTATAGAGATATGAAAAATAAACATTGTTTTATGATCTAAAATAATGATAAATATATCATCTAATAACTTGATCAAATAAACCATGTGGTGTAGAGAAGAAGTTACCATAATATTACCAATGGGGTGAAGTCCTATTGGGGAGAGATAATATGATGTTTGAGAACATAAACCATGATTATCATGATTTTAGAATAAATTTTCAGAATTAAAAAATCTCATATGTAATTTTATATTGGTAGGTCCACATTGTTAGGAAAACAGTGTTCCGTAATAGTTCACCCCTATGGTAGTGTGTATACTTTCTAAATGTTTGGCATATAGTTTTTCAAACCAGGCACATATTGTGCAAACCCCCATTATCTGGGTTCGCTCGGTTTACAATGGATGGATTCACAGTTTGGGAAAACTATTATCCAATAACGAACAACCGAGAATGTCAAAAAAAATTCTACTTTATTCCAAAAATAGTCTAAGGAAAATCCTAATCAAAGAACAAAAAAATAGTGTTCATGTATTTCCAAAAAACAATAACACGACGATAGATATCATATAGATCGAATTATTTTATTTTTATTCCCTATGGTCTATAAATTACATTGATATATTAAAGGGATTAATTAATATAGTAATTATAGATTACCTTGATCATTTTATTATTATCTTACAAGATGATATTCTTTTACATTCAATGTTATTTAAATAACATGATAATCACTTGAGGGTTGTGATAAATTCACCATGAAAGGATAATGTTTTTTTAAAATTTACCAAATATCAATTTGGAAATTGGAAATTTTACCTCACTGGTTATATAATCTCATTTGAGGGTATGTCTGTAAACTCTTAAATAGAAAAATTTATTTTTCATTGGCCCAGAAAAACCAATATTTCTATGATCTATAATTTTCATGTTCTGACTATATATTATCATCACATTGTGGATGATTTTTCATGACTTTCAATGCTACAATCCATGTTAACATTTTAGGGTGCCTTGTTAATTTGGATAAAATAATTTGAGATATATATTAAGTAAATGAAGACAAGGAATGTTAGTGAACATATTCATACACTAAACAATTGTGGATGAGTTTTTGAAATCTATAGTTACGAATCTATAATTAGATTATGATGTTTCCTCATGTAGAATGATATAGTTGTAAATTTTTCTCTATAAAAATTTTATTTCCCACACAAAAATTACCCTAACACTAATTTAGAGTAAAATATAATAATTTTTACATTACATATATGAAGGAATTATTTCAACAAATAACTCAATGAATTATAAAATAATCAAATAATGATATAGTATATTTTTACTCAAAAATTTCCTTCACATGAACCATGATTATAGATTATAAATTCTTAATACATTACCACACCTGGATAGTAAATATATTGGGATATGATATATGTTGATATGATCTTGGTAGTTAAAGAATTATGTTTATAATAAATGTTCAAATATATTGGAATTTGAAAATGATATAGCTTGATATCATAATGTAGAAGGAGAAATATTATCTCGATAGAGTTACATTAAATACAACTATTTTTTAATTTTAAAGGGGAGTAGAATAAATATCTAGAGGTAAAAATGATTTTGAGAGTTATTATTGAGTAGAACCATCACTATGATGGAATTATAACGTTTTGGAACCATGTTTATGTCCCTCTAGAACCATAATTGAAAATAGACATCACGGATGAGTCTCAGAGTTCATTATTCTGTATTATTCTTATACGTTTCAACATATATTATTATTTGAATGAGTGTTAATAGATGAATACAATAATTGTCGATATTGAAAAATATTTTAATCGGTGCTTGTGATATAATAAATTTAAGGATGAGAGGTTAAAATCAAATTGGATGTTACAACCATTACCCATAATTAAATGGAAATTGGAAAACATAACTACTTATTTTTCCCTCAGATTTCCCAAAAGATCTATAGTTCTAAATTATATATGTGTTATTGTAAATATTTTTATTCATTCATTACACACAATTTCTATTAGATTATATTTATATCATGATCAAATTATTTGGTTTTATATTAATGATGTGGTTTGATTTATTTATGTAACACTATAAATTTTATCTGATCATGATATGGAGTTTACGTTATTGTTTTTGAGAAGCCCTTAGTAGGCTATGGATAAAATGTTAATTATTATCAATATTTATCATCCTAAAATTGATGGTAATCTTGGTAGGACTAGTTAATCAATATATGACATGTTTATTTTTTATATATGGATTCCAAATGTGGTTGGGATCAATAACATCCATTGGTGGAAGATACATAAAAAATAGCTTTCAATCTAGTATGTAGATAGATGATTATGAATATATGTTAAGAAGTGAGTAACTCCACCATTATATAATGATGTTCGGGAAAAAATTGTTTTGGGTCCTGATCTAGATGAGGAAATTGTATATATTGTTAAATACCAAAAAATCATATAACTGTAGATCAATGCTAAAAAATGTGATCAATAAAATCATTATAAATATCTAGATATTGAGTTTAGTTATAAGGTATTCCTAATAATATAACCCTGGAATACAGTTATGATATTTGGAAATATGAGAATGAATTTCCATATGTATTTTAGTCCATAATAAATGAAATATCACATTTAGATGGTGACCTTTCAATTGGAACAACCAACAAATCTATTTCAGGATCACGGTGTGTTCCATGTATCTATCACGCAGAAATAAAAAATGGATCCTTCGCATATAACCCACTCATAGGTTATTCTACTAGAGAAATATTTTTTTATAAAGAACAACTGGTTGAGATAATTTATCATAGTAAGTATGTTATATGAACCAATACTACTAACAATGTAAAATATTTGAGGTGAAACCATCAATTAGAAGAAGTTATATGGGAACTTGAGTATGTAATGATTTAGAAGAATCAATATATGTTTGTATTATAGTGACTAATTTTGAGGGATAATTTCATTTTAATCGGGGTAGAATGCAATACCATGATATTTTGGGTCATAATTTTTTCCAAATAAATTTCAATGAAATCTTTCACTACCTACAACACTATATAAATGTACCATGATATTCTACATCAATATTATTATTTAAAATTACATTTACGACATAGTCCTTAGATTGATGATTAGGAATACAAATTACTAAATTATTAATTATTTATGGATTTATATGTATAGAATTAATTCATTTTTTACCAATTTATAATAAATGAAAACTATAAAATTCTTTCGTAAGAAGAAGAAATACATTTTCTAAAAAATAGTTTTTATGAATTTTTTTATAAGTTAAATTAATACTTATGGGTGTATTATTTTTATGAAAATTATATATTTTTTACTCAACCCAATGATATAAACATTCATGAATATTTTTCAGAGAATATACTAAAAATAAATCCAGTTTTATTCATAAAAAATTATTTTTCCTCAAAACTATTTTTCCCAAATTTGGATCACATTTATAAAATACAATTTTTACATTTATAGGTATTTAAATCATTAACATTAATTAAATATATAAAATTATCATTTTATATTATTGAAAAATTCTTTTATGTTTTTTGGTGAGTATAAATTGTAACAGTGGTAAAATTTATCATCAAGATAAAGTGTTAAACGGGTTAATCAAGATTAAAAATAACTCATATGGATATAATTATTGATCCAAACAATTATGGGTTAATTATGACTAGACCATTAAAACATTAAGTACTACATTTAGTTTTTTAAATGAACACTTTTTTTTTGAAAATAACTTATTTATTATTTAAATCAATATTGTAACAAAATTTTGAACTCCTTGTTTTTAAATATCCATTATGTTTTAACATTGGGATAATAAATAAGTTATAATAAAATAATAATATCCATTTTATGAATAAATAAATTTTATTCATGTTGTTTTTTTATAATTTTTATATATTACATAATAAAATTAAATTCATAGACAATTAAGGAAAAAAAATTATTCAACTAATGGAAAAATAAAATAAATGATATTACATATATTAAGAGATATATAATATGAGTATGTGATGTTGTTCCATGAATTTAAATGGTTAATATGACATATTAGTGTTGTTTCAAAATATTACTTTCTATTTCACAATTATTCTTTATGTATTTTATGTGAAATTAAAATAACAGTTCCAAAAATGAAAATAATGATATTTTTATGAAATTAATATTTTATTAAATTATATAAATCGTTAATAATAATTAAATAAGACATTTTTGTTATTATATTTTCTAAAAAAACAAAAAAAATTAATTTTTGGTCAATTTATAAAATTATATGTCAGAAAATTATAAAAATTATTACTAATTTTTTTAACAAAGTGGAAATTAAAATAGGTTAATTAATGGTTAACCAAAATGATAAGGTTATAAAATACACCTAACAATTAATAATTTATTTTATTTTCAATTAATATAACTAGATTCAATCATATCATTGATTACATATCCATTTTGAAACAATTTTATTCATAATTAATTTAAAATAATTTAATCTTATGAGAAATTCCAAAAGATCATGTCAACTAAAATATAAAGGGTAATATCCACCCTCACTTATTTATAACATTTGTACCTATATATAATGAAAAAACATACCAATTTTTCCTATTACCCTTCACATATACATTATAGTGTTTTTTTCTACTCAGAAAACAGACCCGAGAGGCTATTTTAAGAGATCTAGAGGAGTCATTCTAATGAATAACTAATCACACTAACCAATAATTTTCATAATTATTCTTATATACAACTTCAAAATATATTGAATTTATAAAAAAATTAATTTTTTTATAAAATTCTATTACGTATCATTATGATTATTAGAACCCCATTGTAAACACTCCTTCCCATAAAAAGCAAATTTTATGTATCACTCGTTTGTACGTATGTCTTGTCGTCTTCATGTAGATAAATAATTCAGGTTTTATCACAATTATTATAGGATGGGAATATTAATGGGTTTAATGTTTATATAATATATTTATTTAATATTAATAATTTTAGAATTATTATTTCGCATATACCTACATACCATCTAATCCTTTTGGAAATGATAACATCGTTCACCCGTACACGTAGACAACCATTACCACAGAGCGATGTGATTGGTTTATCATTTTTATTTTACATGGATTGTAATAAGGGTAATTGTTATGAATATATATTAAAAATACTATATAAATACTACCAAATAATTTATAATTATTAATTTCTTTAATTTTTTTCCTTTGAAAATATAATTTTTTTTTCAAACGTACTTTCGACCTACAATATCCATGAAAAGTGTTATTAAGTATTATATATATAATATTTAAGGATGAATATAAATATGTATATAATTAATATATATTATATTTATATAATTAATACTTTTATGGAGATAGTGAACCATGATAAATGTTAATGGATCAGAACTGTAGAGATAAAATACTAAGGATAAACTAAATAGTTATTAACAATAAATAACATCACTAAAATAGAATTACAGAAAAATTGGGTTTTATGTTTCTATAAAGGGATCATATTTTATATAACATGTATGGTTTAAATTCCGGTATATAATTAAAATAGTTAAATATTCCTAATACAAGAGTTTAGAGATCATTTTATGAAAAGATATCTCGAGGTATGGGTTTTTTTTACAATATCATCAATCTTTATGGTTTTCTATTTTTATGACTCCACTATAGAATATTTTTCATCAATTTTCATTTTTATTAACGACTTATAAAAAATTTGTATTTATTATTCTGCAATTATTGATTTAAATATTTGTTAAACCATTTTTTTGAGAAATGGATTCAAAGTAATCTTCTTATCATTTTTCGAAGGAGGTATGATGTGAATGTTTTATACTAAAATAAGGATGAAAATATTTTAAAATATAATTCATTAATAAAATTTTCCAATATAGAGAATATATATTTATTCAAATCGTATTTTATATGTTTAAATGGTTTAATTCATATAAATTTTTTTCTTTTATAGGTGTATACTTTTTAAAATAAATATTTCTAAAATGCACATTTCATTTCCCCAAGAATATTACAATGTGAAAATTTTAAATTATTTTACATATATTATGAAATAATATGATCTTTAAAAATATATAAAATATAAATTTACCAAGTATATGATTCTTATTCATTCCCTTTATTTTTTATATTTATGATGAGAATATGTTTTTGAAACTTTTTTATTTTCCATGGGATATAATATGATGAAATTTTAGTGAAACCCATTTGTTTTAATGATTTTTAATCAAGGAATGGATTATTATATTTTGGAACACTTACTTATAATTTTAATTATTTTATTATTTGTTAAAATATTACCATCCAATCCATTGTTCAAATATTAATTTCTCATTAGATAAATAAGAAATTAATGTGGAGTAATCTATAACAACAATATACTTTCATACATTGACATTACATCACTTTTGCAGATTATTCAGTACATTACACAGAAACAGACTCAAATATAATGCATGTTTAGTGGATATTAAAACATAGAAAAATAAAAAACTGGTTGATAACACATCTAATTCTTGCCCCTCCTATTTATTTTTAACTGGACCCATTTTTTACATATCATATATATTACATCTCATTGAATCCTTGGGAATAGAATCCTATGAATGGGTGACCCTAGAAGATCTTTATGGGTAAAATTGGATGATATATAATCCTAACAATAACATAAGGGTATGAAAACATGAGCATAACAATTTAAGATTGTACTACTCATATAAGAATATGAGATTAATGAGACATGTAATAAGGATTATAAGTTCATAATACATGAATATTATTGAAATAATGAACACAATACAAAAATAATAACATTAACATAAGAATGAAGTTAGGGGATTGAAATAAAAATTAATTTGTATGATAATCTATATGTGTTAGCGGGTTCACTAATTAAATTAAGAACATGAAATCAGGCCATTTAATAAAATTACAGACATGAAAACTAGGTCCATGCATAAAACTATGGACATGAAAACATGTTCCACACATATAATTGTGAAGTTTAAATCAAGTTCACACAAAATATATATATACCTCACGAGTTGTACATCATTACCAAATTAAGTGGAGGGAGATATAGGTCTCACCGATCACATAATGAAATTATATATAAATGTTCCACTTGATCATAAAAAAACATATCATACCAATGAAATGGAATGGGGTTCATGAATATGTAATCATATCATTACCTATGGAAAAGATATAGCATTCATTATCATTTCATCAAATGAACAACATGTCAAAAGAAAAATATTTCTTAAACATATTCTCATAAAAACATAAACAACTCGGAGAAAAATAATATGAATGGTATTCTTAAACTAAAATACTATATCATCATAGATGGATAAAGAATTTGAAAGATGACTAAGAACATGAATTTTCCATAAAAATAATTTTTTAAAACAGAAAACACTTTAAAAACCTTTTTCATTGAAAATAATTTGAAAAAATATAATGGAATCCGGAAATATAATTTATACAATTCCTTGAAAAAGTATCCTTTGTACTTTGTAATCTTTTTATATACATGAAATACTTCTCAATTTTAAAATAAATAATTTTTGTGAAAACTAAATTTTCATCTTATAAGGAATGATTGTTTTAATTAGGTATGCATGATAGAAAAAACACCATTCATCCTATATAAGATAAAAACATTCTTCTAAAACTTTTTCAGGAAAATCTAAAAGCTACATAGTTTAGGAAATAATAGAAAAAAATTTTTTAAATTTTTTTATTAACAATCTAAAATAATGTTTAAAAGTTACATTAAAAATCTATTTTGGAATTATATAACTTATTTAGACTTTATTTACAAAATGAGTGAATGGATGATAAATATTTCTCAATACGGACTTAAAAAGAAACAATCCCAAATGTTGAACCGATTGAGAAATAAATATAATTCACATTTTAATCAATTGAATTATTTTCCCCATGAATGAAATAAAATTTCAAGGTTATTATAATGTCATAATATTAGGGATAAAACTCATAAAATACATTCATGGGTAGTATATACACAATATGACTAGTGTGTGAAGAATGTGTCACATAGAAATAAAGGTGAGACAAAAATCATATATCATAGTTCCAATTCGCTCTGTATGAGTAAAAAATTAAATATAGTGATTTAAACATTTTTATTAACTTATAAAATAATCATATAAATATTTATTATATCATATATGATTTATTTAATACATTATATTTCCAATTTATTAATAATTCCATGTTAAAGCAACATTTTCGTTAATCACTACTATTTTTATTGTACAAGTTTTGAATTGTTATTATTGATCCTATTAATAATATCAATATTTACATAATTAAATAATGTAAAAAATGAATTATATATCATATATATTCTATATATAAATATATAATAATGTTATATATATATGAAATGTGATACACAGTTCATGGAGATAGTAAGTCGTATGTAGGCATGAATGTAGATTGTTTTCTTATTAAACTGAATGGAAGAAGCTAAGTGATACATATATATATATATATCATTAATATATCATATATTTCATATTAATTCATTATATACATTTTTATAATCATTTTTTAAATGGATAACATTGAACATTAATCTCATCATGTTGTGGAGATGGTAGGTCATACGTACCCATGAGCGACGATATCATTATCTTATTGATAATACGGTCAGTAATTAAGTGGAATATTCATTATAAAGAATCAATATACTATTATAATAATCAAATATAGTTATTATTTCAGTCAATATACCCATCCACGTAACGTGGTGATGAAAAATAGCTTACACCACGGTGTGGGTATGACAAGCCATATATAAGATTATGTGGTGATTCCATATTCATAAGATAAATATAATGTGGAATATGGTCACTCAATTTTATAATAAGGTATAATAATTTGATTTATACTTGAGTTATTACTTTATAATTTAAAAAACTCATGATGAGGAAGTAAATTAACAAATACATTTTAAATCATTAGTAGAGGAGAATACCTCTTCTTTGATGATCTCCCTCTAGATCTCTAATTAATGGCACTATATTTGGTATTTTGAGAAGACCAAAACATTTAGTATGTGAGTAAGGATGTTGAGAATGGAAATTTTTATTGGATGGCTGATCTTGGAGGATCAATGTGATGTGAAGTTTTTAGGGAATATGTTCCCTTTTATAATTGTGTGAGAGGCACTTTTGGAAATCCCCCAAATATTAAAATATAATAATATTATTATACATAAAAATACATAAAAATAAACCATAAAATAAATCAATATGTCATTTTTGATCATATCCCATCCCTTTTGATTATTTAATAATTTTTTATATAAATAAATTACAAATGAAAACAATAAGATATTATTACAATAAAATTTAATACTATTCATTTAATTTACCATCTAAAGAATAATGAATAACTGGGAATTAGAATATTATTCTTTAAAACATCTATAATATATATTATACATATGTGAAATTAATTATACATAGTAATTATTCGAAAATAATTAAAAATTACAATTATTAAAATGAATTATTATATTTTCTATTAATTAATTAAATATTGTTTTTTCATTGAAGTGTCTATTTGGTTAATTATATAACTTATAAAAATTAAAAATAAATTCTCTATAATGAAACTATTTACATTTATTTCAATATAGAAATTAATTTTCATTCATATCTGGGGTTTTCCCTATGTGAACACCAAAAAGATAACAAAGACATTAGTGTGATACTGTGTAAATATCATTGATTTAAATCATACATACATTATTATTATTGGAATGTGTATATTAGTCATCTCAAAATGCATCATAAAGAGATAATGGCAGAATATGCCTCTTCCAATCATGTTTGGACATGTTTTGGTTTTATTTTAAACCTTACCATTTTGATTTTCCCTTAATTATACTAATGGAATTTTAATTGTTGTACTAATATTTTAAATATTATTAGGTTATAAATTATTACATCTTTGAGTTAAGTTTCCCATAAATGGGTAATTAATGAAATTTTTGACCTTATCATAAGAAAATTGTATTTTATTATTATTATTTTTTTAGTGAAATTAATAAAATAATAATTTATAAAATAACATTTGTGTCAATTTTGACACTATTCAAAACATTGTCTTTATATCGAATCCAAATGGTAAGATAACATTGAATAAAATGATTTAAGACAATCCTAACATATCACAGTTCCCAATAATATTCATGGAGAGCCTAATTAATTCAAATTTTATTTATTTTAATATTTTAAATATCATTTATTTTTTTAATTTATTAACTAAACAATAATTTCATCATCATTATGTCACATTTTTATAAATTATATTATCACCAAAAATTAAAAATAAGTTATCAGGACATAGATAAAAAAAATTTATTCTAAATGATTATTTATAGTATAATTTTTATTCTTTACGACCCTATATTAAAATTATATAATTATAAAAATTTTGAGTTTTCATTTTTAACATGCCTTCAAATATTATATAAAAATTTTAAATTCATACCCAAGTGGGATAAAAAATTTTGAATTTAGTTTCAAGATTTATTTTGCTACTAACTCACTTATCCAATGAAATTAGGATAACTATTTGGATAATTTTAAAATTTTATAATATAATTTTTACCATTAGTGGTCTACTACAAAAGTAATGGATCCTTACAAAAAAAGTACAAAAAAATTTATTAAAAAAACAAGAAGATGAGTCATAAATACAAGATATTATTAAAAAAATAATAATACATAACACCACACATATACTCCTACACCACTAGAACAAACTAATATAGTGTTTGAAAGGACCACATCATATCCATCACTATTATTACATTATTTGACAAAGCTTCTGCCACCTGATCAATCTCCCTATAAGAATCTGACAACACCAAATTGTGTTGATTTTCTTTATTGAGATAGTCAACCCAGTGAGGTAACACTTGAAAATTCACATTACAAATCCTTGTTTTGAAGGCTTTTACCACATGTTATGAATCAAATTCAATCCAAAGCGTGTTCCAATTGTATTGAATGACATACCTAACTACATGAATTACCTATCATAGTTTTGCTTAATTGGAAACCCCAAAATCATTATAATGATAAAAACATCCTTTAATAATACCTTAATACGTGTCGAAAACACCACTAGATCCTGAATGTCCCGGTGCACTAGAAGCAGCTCCATCCATATTCAATTTGAGCCAAGGATTAATTAGAGGTATCTAATGAATGTATTTGAGTACCTGAGGTTTCCTTTGTATACCCGAAACGCCATGTTTCAGATGAATCAGTAGGACATAGAATATATTAGTCATTATACCTATTTTTGGCACATAAGCATGTTACACATCTCAATGGATAGCTTCAATCCCAATATACATAAAAATATTCTTACTATTGGAGAACACAACATTTCCAATTGTCCATACATCCACAATAACAGTTTTAGGAGACAAAAATAATATTTTTTCCACCTTCTCACGACATCTAGTTGTGGAAAATATTTCCAGTTGGTTAATTATTTGCATTCTTGTCTCAATATTCAGCTCGAACAAAAAATCAATATAAGACCATAGTTTTCCTACATAGTCACACTCCAGAAACAGATGGTGTATGCTTTCCTCTCCTCTCATTCATAAAGATTTTTTTTGATTTTATTTGACCAAAAATTTCATATTGATTAAATCCATATATGTTGTTTTTCAAATTAAATTTTGAAAATTAACTAACAAAATCTTAACAATAATCTCTTAGATGTTGTAAGAATACTGGTAAAGGATACCCTAAAATTTTAAATTTGTTTTATATATAATTTCATAAAAAAATGATTCCAAACACCTACATTGGATTAATATATTTATTAATTATCAACTGTGAATTTGAGAATAAAATTTAAGGTATTTTAATTATTTAAACCGAAAGGTAGTTTTTATCTAAAATTCATTATTTTACACTATTTTTTAAAAAATATGAAATCATATAAAAATAATAAAAATTCACCCAAATATAATTTGAACATTTAAAATTCAAAAATGATGTGTACTTTTGAAAGTTAAATTTTTAATAGTGTGAAATATAATTTTATTTTTTTCACAGTTAGGGACATGAAAAGTAGATCATTTGAAAAAATATTAGTGTTAGACATAAAAATACTTTTTAAAAAAATAATATTTTTAATTTTACAAACCCTTAAAAATAATATCGAAGAATTAGTTGATATTATTATTAATAAAATGTTAACATTTAGTTTATAACTATCTCATTTAAATAATTATAATAGAAATTTTGTTTCATTGAAACTTAGTGTTGGATGTAACACAATCTGTGTCTTGGTTGCGTGTAGTGTAAGATTCTCTTGGTGGTCCATATAATGTATTCCAAAAATATTTCTTTTATATAATAACTAAATATGTTATCATTTTTTGATGAAGTGAAAATATCAAAAATATTAAATTAATTTGAAATATAAAATTCACACAATCTCAATGTGTTAAATTTTACCCCCTTAAAATGAATTTCTCCCTTTAAATTCATCTAGGTTATCAATAGATTAATATTGGAATTTTCCATCCATTTAATCCCATGTCTTAAAAACATATAATAATACATCCTTTTAATAAGAAAATTTAGAAACATAACGGTTACCCAATGTAAATCATGACTAGGTTTCAACATAGGAAAACATAGGTGATGATTTATTCATAGAGGAAATCAATAAATAATCATCAAGGATGATAATGATCATTGATTGTAAGAATGCAGGTGATCGAGTGAAATTTACCAATCAGAAAACAATAAACAAAATAAATGTGCACGTTTTGATTTATATCATCAATGATAACTATAAAAAGAAAACAATTTACATCATGATTTTTTTATTAATGATGAATAATTTTTAGAAGAATGTGTACTTAAATATTTCAGCATAACATCTCCCATTTTTTAATGCTCAATTTACATTTCATCTCATATTCTTTGAAATGAGGTTGGATTCTTCATTCCTGAAGTTTTATCATCTCATGAGAATAATGATAGGTTATTATATCTATATTCCATTGAGAGGATATCATTAGTTATAAAATATGTATAATCCCACCTATTGTGAGAAAATAATTTAATCTCACAAACTTATCTGATGTTTAATATAAATATTCTGTAAATGGATATTTGAAAATGCTTCGGAAATATGAAAATCCAAAATAATGGAAAGGGGTGAATTAAATCATCTGAACATTTATATCTCATATATCATATGGAATTGCTTGGTTCTCACATTCCAAACATGTGAATACCTTAATGATGTATTCTCTTAAAATAATTAAATTACCAAAATTACCATACAACCATTTTGAAAACATGCATGTTTCCTTATTAAAATTTTTGTTAGATATATTCATTAAGTCCAAAATATTTTCAAAATAATCTATGATATCATAAAACACTTTTAAATAATTCCTTAATAAATTTCAAGAAAATCATTATATTCCCATTCACTTATACATATCGTACATATATTTATCAAAATATCATTTTCTCATCATTATGAACATATAATAAATGGTATTGGTTAAAATGAAAAGCGATTGAGGTAATAAGGTGATATTTTTGGAATACACATAATTAAGGGATGTTCCAAAAAATATTTCATGAATTCCATTACATAAACAACTCAATCATCAATAATTATTCATAAAACATTATATATTATTAATCATTATAATAATTCCATTAATATGAAATATGAATCATGTATTAAGGTTCATTAACCTCAATAATTTCATGATTCTTATATTTAATGTGAAGAATACAGTAATAAAATCAAAAAACTTTCCCATGACAATTTTAGTCCATTTATCCTATATAGTGTTTCCAATACATATATTACCATCATTATCTTATTCATGTGATTTTAATTTTGGAAATAAATATTCATAATGCATATAACTTCCACATCAGAAAAATTTATTTATAAAATTATTACTTCTAGTTCAATATATTGACTAAAACTAGAATGAATAGTGTGATAAATAATTATCATAGCACAAAAACTCATAAACTAGAAAAAATTACAAATAGGATAATTAAATCATGAATCATGCTTTTAAAAATATGCCAACATATGATAATACATTGAGAAACCCATAGAAATGTCTATTGAAATATCACTAGGTATCTAACTTATTTTCTCATCTTATTCCCAATGGTTTACTAAACATTTTCTGTAATACCATCTATGATTTCCATCACTTTTTTTACATGGAAATTACATAAATTTTGGGGAATATTTTATACATTACACAAATACATGGCCAAATATAATGTTAGTTTAGTGCCTTTGGAAACCTGGAAATATAAACAACTTGTTCATAACATATCTACTAAGAGTAAACATGGAAACTATGTAAGGATAAAAATAACATTAATATATAAAAACAATAGTATGGAATTTTAATATCATATGCTTCATATCAAATGATCATAGTCATGAGTCATAAAAAATGTTTTGTGATTCATAATAAATGATGGAAAATAAAATAAAGGAAAAACTCCAATAAATCATAACATTAACATAATAATGAAATTATGGTATACACATAATCATTTAATTTTTCAAACATGTATAAATAGAATAAGGTTCACTCATTAATTTATGTATACAAAATTAGGACCTCCCATAAACATATGGACATGAAAACTAAGACCATGTATAAAATCATAGACCTAAAAACTAGTTCCACATAAATAAATGTGAACATGAAATTTGGTTCACACATAATACATATATAACTCCTAAGTTATCTATATATACCTAATTTATTGTACAACAATATAGGCCTTACCCATCTCATAATGTAATCCTTGATACAAGTGCCAAAATATTATAAAAATCATATCAAAACCAATGAAATGGGATGGGTTTCATAAAAATGTAATCATATTATAAACTATGGAAAATATATAGGTTTCCTAATCATTATAGCAAATCATAATCTGTGAAAGTAATCATGTTTCATAAAAATCATTCCAACAAAACATAAACCACTCTAAGAAAAAATATTAATTGCATTCTCAAACATAAATAAAGAATGTCATCTTAGATTGGGAGGGATTTTCAATTATCATATAGAACCTGAATTTTCCTTAAAAATAAATTTTGAAAACATAAAAATTTTGGAATACCCTTTTCATAAAAACAACATTTAAAACATAGAAAGTATTATTAAAAATTAATTAAAAAAAATTCAGGAGGAAAATATCCTTTCTTTTTTGAAAATATTATCATTATATAAAATGTCACAAAATTTTAAATGAAAACATTTTATAAAATAATAACATTGCAGGATTATAAGGGAAGAATCAATGAATTATATATTCATTAAATTGAAAAAACTCATACATTCTATATATGTTAAAAATATTATTCTAATTCATTTTATGGAAAATCCAAGAAACTACATTGTTTGGTAAATAAAAGAAAAGTTTTTTTCAAACTGTATAGTAAAAATTAAAAAATGTTTCAAAATTACTATAAACATCCATAGTAACAATGTAAAACATTTTATGAAATATTTTTTATAAAAAAATTGTTAAGGATAGTAAGTATTACACAATTAATACTTAAAATGATGTAATACCAAATATTGAATAGATTGATAAATAAATACTCTTCACTTTATAATCAATTGAAACATATGACTGATATTATAAATAAAATTATATGCATACGATAATAAAATAATATTAAGTTTTGGACTCATACAAGTCCTTAATGGGTAGTATATACACCATGTAAGCTGTGTACGAGGTATGTGTCTCGTATAACTAATGTTTAGACAAAAATCCCTTACCATAGGTCTGATTCCCTCCATACATGACTAAAACTACCATATAGTTATTATAAAAATATTATATACTTATAATAAAATAATTATAGTATTTTTTATATAATATATTATTCATTTGTGACATTATATGTCTCATTTCACAACAAATCCACATTCAACTAATCTTTCAGGTAATAGTCGCTTTGGTTAATTACATTTTTTGACATTTTATTATTTATCTGATTACGTAGATAATTATTTACATACATCTAGAATGTAAAACATTATTTATATATCTTATATAATTAGTATATAAATATGTATAAAATAAATATAGTTGAAACAAAATACACCATTCATGGAGATGGTAAGTCATGTGTAAACTTGAATGGTGTTTCCATTTTTCTTATCATACTGAATGGAAGACGGTAAATGACATGTATATATATATATATTATTCCATTAATATGTCATTTATTTAATATTTATTCATTATAACCATTTTTATAATCATTTATAAATGGTAAATTATGAAGATTAATCACATCGTGTTGTGGATATGGTAGGTCGTACGTACACATGAGCGATGATATCATTATCTTAATGATAAAAGTTTGAGGAATTAAGTGGTATACTCATTATAAAGACTAAATATAATTTTATAATAATAATATATAGTAATTGTTTCCATGATTATACCAATCAATGTAATGTGGTGGTGGAAAATAGATTTCACCATGGAGTGGAGATGGTAAATTTTACGTACCCACGTGTGGTGATTTCGATTATCATATGATGGATAAAATGTGTGAAAATGATTATTAAATAATAATAATACCATATCAGCATATATGTGATATTGGATTTATTATTATATAATGGAAACAACTTCTGAATATGGAGTATATGAAGAAATTAATTAAAAATAATCTATATGGGATATTACCTCTTCTATAACGAGCCCCTCTAAATCTCCTCTTAAAGGGACAAAAATAGGTATTTTAAGAAGAGAAAAACATCTATATTTTGACTCGGGTACTAGATAAGGGATATTTTCTAAGTGTATATGTTCTAGAATACTAAAAGTGTAATAAATAAGTAAGGGGAGAGGTTCACAATTATATTGGAGTTGAGGGGCACATTTTAGAATCCCAAAAAATATTAAAATAAAAAACCTATACATAATTACTTAAAAAATAACAATAAATTAAAATTATAAGACAATTTATATTGTATCATATCCCCTAGTAATTATTAAACATTTTTTTAATTTTTATATAATTTCATAATAAATTTTTTCAAAAATGTCTTATTATTGTCATGTTTTATACTATTCCATTAATTGGACTTCAAATGCATCATTAAAAATTAGGAATCAGAATAAAATGATTTAAAAAATATATAATATATCATATAGATCTATTACATTCTTTTGGAATATTATGTAATCTAAAATATATTTAAATTATTATTATCAAAATCAATTACTCTGTTTTTCGGTTATTTAAATAAATATTGTTTTATAATTGAAGTTTCTCTTATGGTAATTAAATAACATGTAAAAATTCAAAAGAAATTTTATATAATGAAACTTATTTAATTTATTTCACAATGGACATTTACATTCATTGATATATTGTTTTTCTCAATATATAAATACAAAAAATATATTAAATACAAGAGAATAATATGTTGTAAATATCTTTTATTTAAATAATATAAATTTTTTTCATGGGAATTTATTAATTTAACAACCAATAATTGATCATATAGTTATACATATTCACTAAAATCCCTCCTATAATTTTTGGACATGTTTTGGTTTTATTTTATCTCTTACCATTTTGATTTACTCTTATTTTGTTTCTATTGGAATTTTTCTTATGGTAACATCATTTTAAATTTTTAGGGGTTACAAATTTTTACTAATAGGGGTTCATTTATCTATAAATGTAAATATCATGATATATTAGACCATATCATTATCACTTATTATTATTTAATTTTTTATGATTTTTTGTTAATTAAATGAAAAAACATTTTACAAGATATCATTAGAGTGAGTTTTTTCTCTATTAAACAATATCTCTTTATATAAATATCAAAAAGAAAGATAATTTCGAAAAAAAAAACATTTAAGACAGAACTAAAATGTCATAATCCCCTATAAAATTAATGTAACACCTTCATTAATTCAAGTTACATTCATTGTAATAATTTTATTATGAATTATTTGATCCTTTTATTAATTAAACTATAACTTCATCATTCCTGTTTCACATTTTTTGTAAATTTATTTTTTAATAAATATTATAAATAAATTATATTTATGTATATAATCAAATTTTATTTAAAAATTGTATTTATTGTCTAATTTATCTTCTATATAACCCAATATTAACAATGAGTTACTTATTAAAATTATGAGTATTAAATTTTTAACTTATCTTTAAATAAAATATAATAAAGGTAAAATTATTTCCCTAGTTGGTTAAAAGGCATAGAATTTCCATATATTTTTTACATTAGTCTAAACCAACTTATGAAATGAAATTTGTACAATTATTGGGTTAATTTTAAAATTTTATAATATTATTTTTACTTTCAATTACGCAATTTACCCTTATCCAAGATAAATAAAAATATAATAAAGTTAATATTGAACAAAAAATATGTTCTTCTAAATAAATTATAAATTTAATATA
The DNA here is from genome assembly GCA_963277665.1 of Viscum album. Lineage (NCBI taxonomy): Eukaryota > Viridiplantae > Streptophyta > Magnoliopsida > Santalales > Viscaceae > Viscum > Viscum album. The sequence goes on from OY728122.1 coordinate 1,976,097,125, forward strand.
TATTAACACCATTTATAATAGTTTTTTCATATTCAATTCACATAAGTATCTGAATTGAGTTTAACAATAATCCAGTTGATGTGGTGAGAATTCATTTAAATGAGACTTTCCGAAGATCAATAAGTTATTATTTCTAATTTTATTATAAATATGATTTCAATTACATAAATTGGATTAATATATGTATTATTGATCTTTTGAGAAAAAAAAATTGAATTTTATATATAATAATTATTTTTACCAAAGTGCAGCTTGTTTTTAAAATGAAGTATTTTTCAATATTCATCAAAAATTGAAATTTCAATGAAAAATACCAAATATTCACCTTGATTTAATTTTCAAATTCCAAATTAAAAAATTATTTTTACTTTTCCAAACAAAATTCTTAAGAGTTCCTAAAAAATTGGTTTCTTTTCATAGAAGGACAAGAACCATAATTTATGTAATAAAATATTAATTTTAAACATTTAAACACTTTACAAAAAATTATATTTTTCATAATAAAAAACATTATACATAATTTTTGAACATAATTTACTAATAGTTATTTTACATGATTCACATCTATTTTAAAACTATCACATTTAAAATATTATAATAGTAAAGTGTTTTTTTAGAAACACATTGTTTCATGTAACACATTCTATGTCATGGTTGTGTGTAGTGAAAGAAAAAAATTTTGTTGCATATAACATAATAAAAAAATGGTTATTTTATATAATAACCAAAATATATAATTTTATTGTGTGAGGATAAAATATAAAAATAATTAAATTAATAAAATGATTAATAATTTAAAAATTATCAGAATGTTACGTAAACTATCTTGATTTAAGGACTTTGTTCACTAAGATACCCTTTGGAGTGATCCATGACTACTAAAATGGTTTGTGAGTGGAAAAAGTAAACAATTATATTCTTGGAAAAGAGTTTAAAATACTAATTAACTGATTTTTTTGATTATGTATGTTTAAAGGTCTCATGTATTATGAAAATGATTATTTCCCATGGCCCATGTTCTTTAATTCCATTATGAATCTTGTCTAATGAACTGCCTGGAATTATTCAGTGACTCAATATTGTGGTCTATGAGATATGGGGTATAATGTTAAAATATTAATTTTATATTCTTATTATCTTATTATCATGTTATGAAAATGTAATCCTTAATGTCTCTATTTTTTAAACCTACTAAGGATTTGATGTCATTTTTTTCTCGGGTTTCCGTTCCCTAGGATTTGATGAATGGTATTCAGTATCTTATGTCTATAAAGGGTGATAGTTAAAAAAATAAATGGTAGATGATCTAGATATTTTATGATCAAGTAATTTGTGTATCCCGGTATGAAATGAGACTATACAAAAAAGAATATTGCACGGATAAAAATGGAATTTAATTATTAAAAATATATTGAGATGTATAATATATGTATAAAAATTATTGTTTATTATAATATATCATTATTTTTCATACCTTTACACTAATAGGAAAGTGATGAAATCATTCATATTAATATGTGGACTGCAGCCTCTATAAAGATATATTATTATTTTTTCATCTTGAAATATCATGAAAGATATATATAATCATGTTCAATAACTTTTTATTGTAGTTATGATATTATTAACATTCTTGAATAAAAAAATTACATACCTTATTTTCACAATGATATTTTAAAAATTCATATGATACTCTTGCATTATTATGACCTGCCATCTCCGTGATCCTAACTAGATTAACTTTTCATATTCATCGCAAAGGATGGTTTTTGAAAGTATAATGAAAGTATAAAAAAGAATATTATTTAATCACTATTACTATAGATATGTTTAATTAATGTTTTATTTTACCGTACTCAAGCTTATAAATACCATTTTAACATATATGGAATATATTATTGAAACAACTAATATAAAGATGATATATTTTTAAATTTTATATAACATAATAATAATGGATATTAAATGAATAATAAAAATAAAAATTCAATATGAAGGTAAATAATTATCATTATGTTATTTTTCTAGATGATAAAGAACATATGTCATAAATTAGACACATGGTAAGAGACATCATTAAAATTTCCTTTCATTGAGGATTATTTGGACGTTATGGACCCATATTGATTTATATGGTGTATTTTACGACCATATGATATGGTATATCATTAATATCCCATTTGTTGAGATATATAATTTTATTAGATAAATTCATTCATGGGTATTACAATTCATATGTTTCTAAAGTTGAAAGGGACTTTTCCGTTAATAAATTATCATTTAATTTTTTTTCATATACCTCTATTTTTGTCTATTTCAATGATTCTAAAATTATAATTTCAATTTAATAATTTGTAAATGAGAGATATATAATGGATTTTTTGGACTCTTTCAATGTTTTTCAAAAACAGGAATATTTTTATTGAATATTGAATGTTTATTATAGCATAAAAAATGAATGTTTTATTTTATCAAATCTAATGACAATGCCTTCTCCAACCTCTTTAACAGTTATTTATCTCTGGATTATTTTTTAATCATTCATATTTTACACAATAGAGAATCCCATTTCTATATATTTTTGTATTCTAAATGGGTTTTCAAATCAATTTTGTATTTGGATATCTAAATTTTATTTGAAATTGATTTTGAATGTGTTTTTCAAATGTTTTATGAATATAAGGTGGAATCATATAATTTTTTCATCTTAAAATGGTATATCATATTTATACATGAGAATCAGTTGATCCTGATACAAAATATATTTATTTTTGACCCTATTATATCTCATGGGTATCCTAGATATAGATTATATGATGGGTGATCCTATATAGTGTATGGTGTGACCTATATAGCTTATACGATGGGAGAACCTACATAGTTATTGAATTCATTATGTAATGTTCATTTCCATAAAAGGGAATAAAATATAGAGTTACTGTATGATATTTCAAATATATTTAATTGGGATGGTGGAAGTATTATCGTGGGTTTAAAATGGGATATGAATGTGATTATCTAAATTTCCAAAAATGGTTTTTATTTTCATGCTATGATTTTTAATTATTTTAGTTGAGAAATTAGAATGTGTATTTTTCATGTTTGAATGATTTATTTCATTTCCATTAGTAACATTGATGAAATCTAAAAATTTCATGGGATTTTCTATTTTTCAATAGTGTGATAGTTTAATTTCATTTTATGCGACTTACTGAGAATTTTGTTCTAATCAAACATTTTAAATGGGTTTTCATGGTGTTAATTTTATAGGTAATTGAATGGAATAAGTTAAGATAAATGTCTAGATGATTTTTATGTAATAAAAATCATTCCTTATTTCAATATTCTTATATTCGCGAAAAAATGGATACTGTTCGGATGTTTCCACATTTTAATATTATGTTTTTTAATCATTGAGTTGTGACATCATTCTCTACAACCGTAATGCGAAAAAGTTCATAAAATGTAATTGAATGAATTCAAAGCATAACATTATGGAATTTATAATTTTTCAAACATGGTCCTTACAATACTGTGCTTATATAATATATAGAAAATGAATCATTCAATGGATTCATACTATTAAAATGAACCCATTGAATAACAATTTACACTATGATGGAGGACTTATCCTGTGAAACTGATACATTTGATGAAACAAACCTTATTCTTGATCCATAATTCCATACATATATATTATATTATCTCTACATTGTTACTAGAAATGTACATAAACACTATAAGAATCATGTAATGTTTTAAAACACAATATATTTTTCAGTATCCTTTTGAAAGTCATAAACATTAGGGTCTTCAAATACTAATTTTTTTAAAATGTTGAATTTGTCATATTTTTTGAAAGATTTTTTTTATTTTGATCTATATAATATAACAAATATTTTTATTTTATTTACTTATTATAGATTTATTTATTAATTATTATGATTCCAAACATACTAATTTTAATGTTTTTATGCTGAAATAAATGAAAATCCTGAAGGATTAAGTGTGTTGAATACTTACATAAGAATAAAAAAAATATGATTTTTTTATTTTTGTTAGATGTTATTCTATATGATTTTTGGGAAACTATAAAAATATCTAAATATATTAAGATAAATTATTCAATTTTGTATTTATAAGAACTATTTATTATTCATATATATATTATTTAAATTATTTATTATGTATAATTGTTTTCTATTTTTCCAGAATATTAATGCTGATTTAAACCACGAAGTAGTTTACTAGATAAGAAAATTTCCATGCTAATTAAATTTTAGAAAACATGTGAATAATTTATAAAAAATATTATTATTTAATAACCATGAATTTGTGGATTTTATTCACATGACACTGCTTTAGAAAAGTGAAACTCCAATGGATTGAATTTTTTATGTTTTTATTCTTGTGTTATTATTTTTAGTGATTCTATGAGTTATAAAATTATAAAAATATTGTTTTATTTATTGTAAAAATATTATGAAAGTGTCTTGGACACATGAAATGAATGAGATGACATGAATATTTGAGTATATAATATTCCATAGGGTCACCATATTCTTTTTAATCACTATAGTTTTGATCCTTTATGGATGGTTATAAGAATTTGAAATTCTATTAAATTAATAATATTGCCCAAGATGATTCAACAATCCTTAAATAATTGGAAAATAATTGTTTTTATGGTGATATATGTTCATATCATCTCTATGTATTTTATAGTGTTATTCTATTATATTCAATAATATGACCTAGGTGTCCTAAAATACATCCACTTCCAAATGTTCATCTATTCTGAAAAGATCATGAGAAATTAATATACTGTGAATTATTATTTATTCTGAATAATTATGTGGTTTTCTCTTCTTATACATGAAAATAATGTTTCATTGATGTGAATCAGTGTGATTAAAAGGTTGTATTTTTTGTTTTGCATCTATGTGTTAAATGGATATAATATATTGTCCATGACTCTAAGAGTGAAAAATTAATTATAATGGGTTCCAAATCACCTTTAATATTTATCTCAATTTACTATGGGTTCTTTTAAAACCCTGATAATGGTTGAATAAATCACTATATTGTTTATTTATATGTTTATTTTTATTATAAAAATAATTAAGTTATTTTTTAAAACAGAAAGGTAATAGATTTAAACAGAAAAATTTATTACAGGGTTATATTTATACTTTTAATTTAAGAGTATAAGAATTTGAATATTAAAAATTAATATCAATTTTTAAATCCCCATATAAAAATTCACTTATCATGAAATATATTTTTTTAAATGATAATGTTTTTCATTGAATAGTGAAGAATAATGATTTCAAAAAAAGTTATTTATTTTCACTAAATTAAGTAATTCATTAGTATAGTATTATTTTTAATATGAAGTTACATGAAATTATTATTATTTATTTATATTAATTCAATTTAATTTCTAATCTATCAACATTATACATTTTTTCGTATAATTTTAGTTTTGGTTTTAAAAATGGAAATTTTGAGGGAAAATTGAATTAAAATTCATAATGATTATACATTTTAATTAATTAAAAATAATTAATGAAGAGTGATATGTATTAAATGTATATATTATGTTTAAATATGTATTAATTGGGTTTTATAAAAATATTATCATTATTTATTGAGGTAATAAAGCATCATCTTTTGGATGAAATTACACATCTTAAAAACCCATTTTTTGGTTATGTCTACAAGTTTGGTTTTAAATGAAATTTTTACACTTATATGAATTTAATTTGATAAAATGTATTCCATCTCTTTAATGAAAATTATTTATATAATATAATATGATTAAATTTATTTCTGACCATAATGAATTGGAAAAAAATTAAAAATTATTTACCAGAATTGAGGAGAAATGGATTAAATAGGGGTTAAAATAAACATATACGGGTTAAAATGATCAAAAAACATTAAAAAATATATTCTATGAATAATATATATAGATTTAGTTTTTTTTAAAATTCTTTAATTTTAATTAATTAGGCATGTTTAATTTGAAAAACATGGGTTCACCTTTTTCCTTAAAAACATTAAAAGTGTTCCACCAACCTCACTTATGAAAGGCCAACCCTCTCCTTTATAATTGAATCATTCAATTAATATTGGATTTTAAAAGAGAAAAAAAAATTAAATCATAACAACTCTCACCATAACCTATATATATTTTTTATTATAAATTTATCTTAATTGTTCTTTTATTTTTTTAATTGTAGAGGTTTTTTAGTATGATGTATCATTCTTTAACATGTTTATTTATTTTATTTCTTCGTAAAAATACATTAAAAATAAATAACTATTATTTATATAATAAAAAAATTATATAAAATATACATATATGTTATTATGCTAATTTCATAACTAAAATATAACCCCACTTCCATCAAATTGGACACTAAATCATTATTCATGTGTACAGTTGAATAAGGCCTCCAAAACTAATGTCATTTTTCCAATCATATATTATGAATGAATTTTTATTCAGGATGGATTTAATGAATACATATGATATTTTTGAAAAATTTATACTTATGGAGTTTTTATATCGAATATAATTCTTAAATTTAAATTTTTGGGGGTATATGAAAATGTTTCCCGTATGGATTACGGACCACCTCCTCATGAAGCGATGTAATTCATTTTCCACTAATGCTTTACATGGATGGTAATAATGATAATTGTATTGAATATTTTTCAAATAAATGATATAACTATGATATTCAGGATATATTTATCATTCTTAAAATATAATAGATCTGTTTCAATCACACATAGAAAAATTATAATGTCAATCATGTTTGAGCGAACTGCTACCTTTACGAAGAGAACTAATTGTTTTTTCAACACGACCTAACATTAATGATATATATAAGTATATTTAATGAAATAATATTGTATATATGATATTATTTGAAACCTAGAAATATATAATATTTCTCACCATCATTTTATAATGATCATTGCAAAATGAAAATGTTGTTCTCCACCCCTCTCCCTCCCTACTTACTTTTTTTCTCTCAAATTTTTTCCCAGATTCATGTTTTAAATTGGAATATCATTCTCGACTTAGATCCCCCAACATATTTAGTTATTATGTATTTATCCATTTGTTTTTTTTTCAATTCTATCTATTTTATTTTAGTGATATTTATACTCAAATAGCTACCTTAAAATTCAATTTGAATTAGTTCTTTTTTACGTTACGATGTTTTTTACAAATAATCATCTGTGATTCGTATTAATTATTATTAATTAATAGTCATTGGTTATAGTTAGTGATAATTAGTCATAAATAGTCATAATTGGATGTAATTAGTCTTAATTAGTTATACTTTGTAATAATTATCAATAATTTGCGATAATTGGTGATAATTAGTCATAATTCGATGTAATTAGTCATAGTAAGTAACAATTAGAAATAAATATTTATAAATTGTAATAAATATTAACAAATTTTAATGAATAATAATAATTAGGATTAATTATTAATAAATATTAATAAATAGTAATAATTAATAACATTTGGTGATAAATATTAATAAATAGTAATAATTAGTAAAAATTTGTACAAAATATTATAAAATTGTAATAAATAGTAATATTTATTAATAATTATTATTAAATATTAATAAATAGGGGTATTTAATCACAATTATAATAATTTATAGTATATAGTAATAATTTGTATTATTTAGTATTCATTAGTAACAATTAGTTTAAAATAGTAATAATTAATTATAATTATGATTAATTAAGATTAGTTAGTAATAATTAGGATTAATTATAAAAATTAATAATAGTCAATAGTAATTATTAATAATTAGTAATAATTAGTAGAAATTATAAATAAATAGTAATAAGTATTAATAGATTTTATTAAATAGTAATTATTTGTAATAAATATAATAAATAGTAATAATTAAAAATAATTAGAAATAATTAGAAATAATTATTAATAATTGTTTATAATTAGGATTATTTGGGATTAACTATTAATAATTAGTAATAAATTTTTAATAAATTATAATAATTAGGATTAATTAGTAATAATTAGTAATAAGTATTAATAAAGAGAAATAATTATTAATAATTAGTAATAAATTTTAATTAAAATTAATATTTAGTTATAATTATTTATAATTAAAAACAACTAGAAATAAATAGTAATAATTCCTCATAAATAAAAACAAATAGTAATAAATATTAATAAATAGTAATAATTAGTAATAATTTGTAATAATTAAATATTATTATGATTAATTAAGATTAATTAGTAATAATTACGATTAATCAGTAATAATTATAATTAATTAATTATAATTAGAAACAATTAGGGTGTATTAGAGAATATTTGTAATAATTAAACATAAATTGTAATAAATTGTAAAAATTAGTAATAAATAGATATAAGTTGTAATAATTAGAAATAATTATTAACAAATAGTAATAATTTGTAATAATTAGTTAAAATTAGTAATAATTGTTACTAATTAGGATTAATTAGTACTAAATAGAAATAAATAATAATAAATTGATATAAATAGAAAGAACATAGTTATAATTATGATTAATTAGTAATATTAATATTTAATTAGTATTATGTATGGTTAATTAGTAATATTTATGATTAATTACTAATAATTATGATTAATTATTAATAATTATTAATAAATAGTAACAAATAGTAATAATTAGTAATTATTAGTAATAATTAGTAAAAATATATAATAATTTGTAATAAATTGTATTAAATAGTAGTAACTATTAATAAATTGTAATAAATAGTAATAAATAGTATTGATTAGTAATAATTATGATTAATTAGTAGTATGTATGATTAATTAGCAATAATTAGGATTAAATATTAATAAATAATAATAATTAACAATAAATAGTAATAAATAGTAATAATTATTAATAATTAGGATTATTTAGTGATAATTACTACTAACTAGAAATAATTAGTAATAACTAACAAAAAATAGTAATTAATAGTAATAAATAGTAATAATTAAAAATAATTTGTGATAATTAATAAGAATTTATAGTAAATAGGTATAATTAGTATGTATTAGTAATAAATAATAATAATTAGTAATAATTAGTATTAATTAGTATTAATTAGTAACAATGATGAATAAATAAAAATAATTATGAATAATATATACAAATTTGTATTAATAAGTCATAATTATTATTAATTTGTGATAGTTTAAAATATTTACAAATAATTAGGAATAATTATTATTAACTAGTAATAAATACTAATAATTTGTAATAAATAATAATAAATAGTAATAAATTGTAGAAAATAGTAATAAATAAGAGTAAATAGTAATAATTAATAATAATTAGTGGTAATTAGTAATAATTAGTAATAGGTGGAAATAATCAGTAATAATTAGTAATAATCAGTAATAAATTGTAATAAATGTAAATAATTTTTAATAAATGGTAATAATTAGTAATAAATAGGAATTAATAATAATAATTAGTAATGATTTATTCTAAATAGTAAAAAAATTAGTAATATAGAGTAATAAATTTTAATAAATAGTTATAATTAGTAATAAACACTAATAAGTAGCTCTAATTAGAGAATGTATAAAAATCCTTCCAACCATCAGGAAAATATGAGTTCTTACTTTTTTTAGGATAAATTTTTGCATCCTTTTGTCTATTATTATAACTTAATTTCCTTATCATTTTTTTCTAATTCAGATTTATTTTTAATGCACTTTTGTGATGTCTTGTTTTGTTTTAAACTATCTAAAACATGCTATAAACTTGATAAAATGATTATTTTTGCTAATGTAACCCTGTTTTCCATATTCATCATCTTTCTTTATCAAACCGTGAGCACTACATATTGATTTGATATTGATAAATGAAAACAATTTCTCATTTTTGAAGTAAAAGAGAGTAATGAAAGATGATGTGCCCATTGTAGTGAATTCTCATGATAAACGGGCAGATGATCATATTCTTCTCTTTTGAGTTTCAAAAACTGGGGAAAAATTCAGCTTAGAAAGTTGAGTTAATATGTAGTATCAATAGTTTGACATAGAATGAAAATGGAAATGTGGTTACATTGGTAGTTAAGATCATTTTGGGACTTTTATAAGTGTTTGAATTAGCCTCACTTTAATCTAAAACATGTTGTGATTAGTATATACTGGGGTAGATTGAATGTGTCGTGTCGATGACAGCCGCATTAGTAGCACGAGTAGAAGATGCGTCGATTATTGGAGCAACAACACTCGTGGTTTAGTGTGTTTTTTATACTGTTGTGAATATTATGTTTTTATTATTTTATTATTTATTTATTTTATTATTTTATTATTTTATTATTTATTAATTGATTTATTATTTCGTTAAAAATTATTATTATTATTATTATTGTTATATTATTATGAATATTTAAGTTTTTATTATTTATTATTTTTTATTTTAATATTATTAATATTATTAATTATTATTAATATTACATTAATGTTATTGTATTATTATTCTTATTATAATAATATAATTTATATAATTTATATTATTATTATTTTAAAAATAATAATAATATTATTATTATTATTTTATTTATATTATTTTATAAATATTTTTTTAAATTTTAATAATAATAAAAATAATTTATGTTTTTTGGTGAGGGGTATATTTTCTCATCACAAATATAATATTCCCTGGGTCCGTCCCAATTTAGTTTTTTTACAAAACTCAGTGAATCTTTTTGTCATGATAGATTATATAATGGGTCATTTGCGACGGGGCCCCATCACAAATGAGACATCATAAATACCCGTTTTTTATAGTGAGTATTGGTCTGGTTTTTTATTTGAGATTATATCTATTTTCATAACATGATGGTATTTCATTTATATATTTGTAAAAAATTATCTATGGATGCATAGATATGATTCGATTTTTATCACATCAAATTATCATATTTCTAAATATGAGAATATTAAAAGATTTTATGATAAAAATAGTAAAATGATTTACAAATGTCTTTGTATTTATGATATATAGTTGTAGAAATGCTTTTATTTTTAATCGTATAACTATCTCATTCTTGATATTATACCTTGTTTAGACTTCGTGGTGGTATCATTTTTGAATTTTTGCAAGAATTTGTTTTATTTTGGGTAGTAGTAGATGTTTTATTGTGGGATATATGAAATGGGAATGAAATATTTCTACATGATGGATTCTCTAGTTTTTTTTCCCTTCATTTCAAGTTTATTTAGATGTGATGGTTGTTCATATTGAGAATAGGGGTCTTATCTAATTCATTATTTTATAGTTTGGTATGTTTTACTAGATTCTTATTGATCTAATGGTATCTACATTGTTTCTCAATATTACTCTATTTATATATTTTTTTACATTCATTAATTTTTAATATTAAATTTTTATAACTCACCATGATGGGTAATAAAATGTGGAATTTCTTGTTCCCTCATGTTGGAATGCTATATTTTCCTAGATAAATGTAAATCTAAATAGAATAAATAATAAATTTCCTATTATTATACAATAAAACAATTTCATTCTTGAAAATTAAACATTCATTATCCTCAAATTAATATGTCATTCTGTCATAAAAAAATATGTAAATACTAATTATGTTATATTTCAAAACACGTAAATTTAAAAAATTTAAAATTAAAAGAATATTAGTTACTATTACTTCAAAAGATCCATTGACCATTCCATTTATCTTACCACTAAATTTCTTGGAACCACTATCACCTTGATTATATGAGAAAACTCATTTGGATCGACATTAATATATCCAGATAAGTTTTTATTCATGTATTGTGTATCATTTCCACACAAAATACATGATTTAAAAAAATATTTTTAGAAAAAAATCTAGTACATATAAAATCATGGTCCCTATCAGGTTAATATAAGAATTTATTTTCCCCATAACTATTTTATTCATTCATTAATATGTAATATATGAAATAAATGTTTCAAAAATAAAATTTTTTATATTTCAAACCGATTATGGATGTCTTATTGAACATTAATTAACAAAACTTTTTTTTATATAAAATTAAAATCATATATCATCATAAAAACATGTTTATAAAATAAAATGAATTATGCCTTATTTATATTATTTTTTTCTAATATATATATAAAACCACATTTATGTTAATTTAGTTTCTTCATTTACATTATTTTTCCAAACATATATTATCCTCAAGCACACATATATTGGATTTCATTTTATCTATCAACTTAATCCATCAAATTATAATTCACTTTTTATAGAAAATATTAATCTATAAAAAATAATTCACATAAAGGGAAAGTGTTATTTTTAAACACAACATTTTAATTATTAAATTTATTATCATTATTAAGAACCTTCATACATTATTGTTTTAATTTTATTCATAAATATGTTGTGCCTAAAACATTATTTTTCAATTTTTCAATTTTTCAATTTTCTCAATAAATTATTCCATTTCTTGTAGTCAAGATTTGTAATTATAATAACTACAATTTTAATGATTATTATCTTCATTATTACATTCATCCATCAACCAAACGTTAAGATTTTCTTTTTCAATTCTTATTTATCCACTTCCATCAGATTCATCTATAAAACACAATCCAACTGGCAATGTTCTCCTCTTCTTTTCTTATATTTCTTATCTTCTCCCAAATGATTTAGCATATGGAAAAATTATTATTTTGTGTCCCTACACTATGAAATAATTTTTTTTATAAAATCATCATTATAATTGGTTATAACTTTTTTACTTAAATCATTCATGTGATTATATATCATAAATTGTTTCATTAATCCTATAATTTTTCATAATTTTATGGCAAACTATTTTAAAATTTGAAATCTATTTCACACCCAAATGTGATAATGATTGTATAGAGGTTGTGGAAATATTTATATATTATATAAATTAAAATACTTTTTTATTTTATGTTTTCACTTTAGTAATTTTATTCAACTCCAGTTTATATTCAAGGAAATAAATAATGAATTAATAAAAAATTTATTTCTTATTTGTTTTTATTCCATCGATTTAATCATTCATATACACCAGTTCATGGGTAGAGAACATTGAACACATTAATCTAGTAAATATTTATACAAAATCTCTCTAAGAGAATTAATTCCATTCATAATGCTTTTGAATTAATTAACTAGTTAGTTGGTGATTTAGTCTTCTTCTATCATGAAGTCATCTCTATTATTCCAAAATATTCTGAGTATGGTTATAATCATCACATTGGATCCATAGTGGGTATCATTTAGAATCATAAAAATATAATAATATTTCATATAAGAATACACATGACTTAACACACTTCTATTAATAACGCGATATCAAATATTAATTACATTGAAATTGAAAATATACATTATATCATTATTTTCTATATGTGTATCGAGGTATGGAAGTTGTATTATTTATGGTTTTTCCATGATCAGCCATTATTATTTGATTAACTTCATGAGTAATGCCTCTATTTTGGATTTTGAGTAGCCATAATTATTTCCATCCATATGAAATGGATTATATGGAATATATGCATTATACATGGTAATATCCATAACAGTATTATGAAAATTTTCAATATATTGTATTAATTAGGGTAAAAAATGTAATCATAGTGAAATGAAAACAAAATAATATATATTTAATAAGAAATGGTTTTTATTAGAATTTTTCTCATATCAGGAAAATAAAATTATATAAAATATATCATTAATATTCTATAACCATTGATACCAATTGTATGAATAGTGAAAGTGAAGATATATGGTCCATGGTGGTGAATATTCTATATTAGTATTTTTATGTGAGGGATTAATTTTATAAATTTATTATCAATATTATAGTGAATATTATTACACAAAGTTATTATGACATATATATGTTAAAAAAACCAAAAATATTATTGTTTCTTTCTCTAAATGGATGATACTTTACACCTACACATCTCGATTCATTAAGAGATTCACTATATACAAAATGATTTTTAGTGGTGATTAATTATCCAACTATTAATGAAATTCTATAGTAAATGTATAGTGAAGACATATATCTTTTTTTTGGGGATTCATGTCCTTAAATACCATACATTAAAGAGTAAATGTAATATCATTAATAATCTATGAATTGAAATAATCAAATCACAACCCAAATTGATCTTAAATTTTAATTTGGAAGGCACATCCCAAAGGGATGGAATTCATTTGATAGGGGTAGAAAAATTATATGATTATAGTTAATGTGAGGTAGGTATAAATAATTTGATCAGACATAAACACGAATAGTCAAATGAAATTTTCAATGAATGATGATGCACATTAAATAGTATTTTATTCAGTTGATCAATTTATCTCATTAAATAATCTATAGTCGAAGATGATATTGGGTCATCAGTTCCAAGATCATTAAGTATATGATAACTGATTCACACAAGAAATTTTTTTAGTGCACTATAATGTTCACTATTAATATCATTGGCTCTCAATGGTTCGTGTTCAAATAAATGTCGTATTTTTTATCTCATGGTTTTATTTAGAATTTATAATACTACTTTGAAAATATTTAATCAGGTAAATTAATTCAAATTAAAAGAGTAATGAATTATTTTATAGGATGGATATTATCATTCCACAATAATAATTTCTATAAAAATACAAATGAATAATGAAAAATGATTTTAATTTATCAATATCAACACCATAATAACCTTGTAATAAATGGTTAGTTCATATATATATATATAACATTTTTTGGTAAAAATTTAATTTTTATTTTTGAAAATCACATCTTATGTTATGTAAATACATAATTATTATAACAATATGAAATTTCATTAAATTTAAAAAAATTTGTATAAATAGAAATATTTTCACTCAATATTAATTTTGAAAACATAAAAATAAATCATGTCAATATATATAAATTTAAATTTGAAGAAACATATGTTATATATATAAAAACAAAAATAGAGAATAAATTAAATAATTAGTTAAAACTAACTAAATGTTTCTAAAAACACATGGTTTGTAGTTTATATCATTAAAATAAATTTATAAAATAAATAAATTATTTAAAACACTTTAAGTAGTAAATTAACAACAACGAATTTCAAATGAGTGGATTAAATTGTTATATTAAAATAATTAAAATCATTAAAAATAGTCTATGTGTTAAACTGATCATGATTGTACGACCAAAATTTGGTATATACTGAGCGACTGAATGAAAAACAATGTCATTATATTAGGTGATTTGATCAAGATTTTGTGTAAAAAAATTGTAATTAAAGTGAATAGTCTAGGAAATAAAGTAGTTGGTTGGTACAAAATGCAGTTAGTTGACTATTCTGTGTGTTGTATGTGGGAAAATGTTTTAGATCTGCAAGAAACAATCATTTTTTCGTACAAAATCCCATATACGGATCTTCCATTTTTTATAATATATTTATTGATAGATAATAATGTTCCTCCAAATGCATTGAATAGAATTATTTAATGAATTAACACGCTAATGTTGTGAGATGATACTAATGAAAAATATCTGTAATTGTTTCCCCATATAGGAAAATATAATATGGATGAATAGATATGACATTCCATATTTGGTAAAGTCCAATAATCTTCATTACTGGTATTTGGTATCTTTATAGACGGTTATAGAAATATGAAAAATAACCTCACAAAAGCTTGAAACTCTCTAGAAGATTTAGTTATCATGGAATGATAAGGGAACAATTTCATGAAAGGTTTAATTTATGTTCTAAATTAATAGTTCCTCATATATAAAAATTTTTAGATAGTATAATATACTCCATAAAAAATATAATAGGATTTAAAAAATAAGAAACTTTTATAGAGACACTCATATATTCATAGATGATCCATAAGATATCTTCATGGAAGAATTATGTAGGGAATGTGGTCGAAGAGATTTTTTCTCATGTTTTCACTGATAATTTCTTCCATTCATGATAATGTTACTATCGTGAACAATATATAGTCATTTCATCATTACATCACTAAATTCAGGTAATATTTAGAGTCACTTAAAATAACAACATGAATTTATAACATTTGACTTATATTTTTATAATTTCATGATATTTATAGTGAATCAATTAAAACCTCAAACAAAATATTAAATATTTAGAAATATTTTAATAACAATAAAATAAATATTGTTATGGAATCTACATTATGATATTAAAAATACTATATTTCATGTAACTTTTACTGTAAAAAATTATTTATATCATCTTCCCTTATAGTATATTAAAAAATAGATAATTTTTTATATTTTCAATATGGAAATATTAATGAAATTTTGATAACTCTATCTCATGATATAATTACTAAACGTATCTAACCATCATTAAGGAACAACTTTATACCCAAGAGGTTACATGAATTTAAAAAAAATTAAAAATATTTGTTGAATGAATTATTAATCATCATAGTTTTTTCATTTGGGAAAACTCACCTACTATTTATATTATATTAAATTTATAATATTTCCTAAAATTTGGCTCCTGATATAATAAAATGATATTGATCCAGAAATTTTATTCCATGAATTCTAATTGACATGTAATAAACCAAATATTGTGAGGAATTGTATTATTTAGAACTTAAAATATAAAAAAAATCAACCAACTAACAAAAATCGTCCAACAAAACCAAATACACCGTTTAAATAAGAAATATAATCTAGGAATGTTAATTAAAAATAAATCAATATTAGTGAGTAATGTATATTATCAACCTATTGAAATAGATTATGAAGAAACTTATCCTAGGCTTGAATACTATAATCCATTAGTATTCTTCTAACTAGTATATGTAGTATGAAAATAAAAATTTCCAATTGGTTGTAAAATTATATTTTCATAATCATCTTATTAGGATGGATGTTTTACATAAACAACCATTAGGATTTGAATAAAATATGTTTTTATATTATGTGTTTGTAATTATAAATGAACCCATAAATAATAAACATATATGATAAGCACGAATTCAATGGCCATATTCTTTTATTTCATCAATAAGTTTTTATTATGATTGGTTGATTAGAATGGTTTGACGAAATAATTATATTATGATATGATTCCCATAAAAATATAGGTTGATGAGGTTATATATGGTTTAACAATCATGACATTAGATATTGAATTTTTTAAACTTATGGAAAAATAATTTAATAAGAGAAAGTGGGTTATCATTTTTCCAATAAAGGTTTTTAGATATATCAAAAAGCCTTTTAGATTTACATAAAGCAATACTAATATATTAATGAAATAATTAATAAGTCTATTTAGGAAAACAATATGATTTAATAAACTCATATGAGTTCCAAAATAATATTCTTTTAATGTATCTAGGAAACTAGTGGATATAAATGTAAAAAAAGAATAATTATGTTCATTTGGAATCAAACTTCTACTATACCAGACATGATGTTTTAATTGTGATTTTGTAAAAGATTTGATGGTTATCCCATATAAACTTTTTTGAAATATACCAATATATTATTGTCATTTTTTAATTGTTCAATTCTTATATTTTATTTCATTTTATAACATTTGGATTTGAATTTGTAAAAAATTATAATGATATCTTTGGAGGATATAAATTATATATATATTATTCCGTATGAAGAAAAATCATTTTTGATTAATAATTTGTTTCTCAGTGTCATATGATGCAATACACTATTTCATTATAAACTATTACATCTGAATACATAGAATTTGGTAATCACTATGAATTGTTTTTATTAAACACACCCTGATTGACGTTGGATTTTATATTAATTATGTTCTAATGAAATTTTATAACACCAAATCAATTAAAAAATTTAGGAATCTAATATGAAATTATTTTATAAATGATATCAATTTTGGGAATCCATTTGTCAATGACCACTTAAAAAAGTGTGATATTTCACATTAATTCATTAACATTAACAATTATTTAGAAGATACAATTACAATTCATTAATTGTATAAAATATTTCATATTGTAGCAAATTATTTCCAAAAACTTCCATTTATGTAAAAAAATTATGATCTATAATTGTACTCTAGTTTCTATAATTTTATTCTTATTAGGTTATTCTTTTAATGGAGTTATTTTTAATTGTTTTTTATTTTAATTAACACATTTATGTGTATGAATAATTTCTATATTGATATGTTTTTAATAATTTATACGATAAAACCTCTTATTTGTAAATGATACAAACAATTTCCTTTTTCATATCTTCACTTTTAATCTATAAAAATCCTAATAAATTTCCCCCACAATCTCCAAGGCCTTAATCTTCAAATATTTTGTGAATTACTAAGATATTTAGTAATAATAATTATGGGAGTTCATGGAAGTCAACAACTTATTTTTTAGATTTATGAGTTATTTTATGGAACGCAATATATATATGTTAGATAAATTGGATGAATCTTATATTAATGAAATTGTGATTTTTTATACATTGGGAGTTTTAACTTGATAAGAAAAATATAAAAAATATATTATATATAAATTTATTACTTCTATTTAGTTATCATGTTTAGGGTTTCTCATAATGAGGATCTTATTTAGCTAGAGGAAAATGGAATAGAATTTTAGTACCTCAGCTCTAAAAATAGGCTAATCCATACACTGGAATTGAGGGGGTAGATTATCTTTTTATTAAATGTTGACTATTAAGGACATGTTTTTTAAGGACATCATTTTCAAAAAAAGTTCAATTTTACCTACTAATAAAAATATATCGAATTATTTTGGACATGAGAAAAAAGATAACCATGTTCATTTAGAATGAATTTTCTCAATGAGATAGATAATTTTAAAAAAAATTCATTTAGGATGTGTGATTATTATTTATTTTAAATAACAAAAAATTATTATATCCCAATATATATGATTAGGTATTTGAATAATTTTAATAAAATAAATAAAAACCTCACATTTTCCTCTTCTGGGAGTCTAATTAATTTTATTTTTGGTTGAAGGATATAGATATTTATGGCATAAGGGTATTAAATTACCAAACATAACACCTTATCCTTATGTAGTCATACTTTTATGGTTTTATCTTGGATTGATTATAGAATAAAGATAATTCTTTAGAATAAATGTGATAAATATTCTACAAAATCACTTATAGTATATAAAATTCGAACTAATGTTTTAGAGGAAAAAGTAAAAGAAGATAATTAATAGATTACAATTAGAATTGGTGGGGAATTTATTAAAAATATTATAATGTTCTATTGATAATTATATGGAAATATCATTAATTCTAGATGATAAATACATCAATTATAAATATATTGAATAATATGAGGCTTTCAATGTTTTTACTATGAAAGTTGAAATTTGTATTTCATAGTGGATATATAAAATTGGTAGAATAATATTATAATCTTACCAGTAATATAGAGTTGATTTATTTCAAATAATATAGAACATATTCAGGATAATGAATTTGTTTATTTTGAAATTATTCCCTCACTTGATGTTAATGGAGAATAATATATGGCCATAGATAATAATAATTAATTTCATTTTAATTTTATTGTGAGTACTAAAAAAATTGATTCAAAAGTGGTCATTGAATTTTAAAAAATGAATCAAGGGATGTTTTATAAAAAAGAAATTTTGATTTAGTACTCTATATGAAATATGAACTCATAAAAAAACGAAATTTTTCATCAAATATAATTTTTATAAGAAATAAAAAATGATTAATTATAATATTTAAATGATATGTTATTTTTATCATTTTATAATTAAAAATTTAATATTCTATTTCAGAGGTATATAAATTTATTCCAATAGAATTACATACAAAAAGTGATGTGGTGAATAATGTGATCAATGAATAGATTCAATTTATTTGGATTTATCTACTACCTTAATTAGCTATTTTATTTTTTTGAATAGTTTTTTAAATGAAAATGATGTTCATTAAAAAGAATTAAAATAATATTTTTTAACTCTATCATAGGAATAATATGATAATATATCTTTTTGGTGAAATTGTAGCACATGTTACATGGAATGATTTAATAAGATTCATAACTTTTGAAATTAATGATCTTATGGAATATATCATAAATTGTCTTACGGTATTGATATACCTATGTTGGACGTCATTTCCCTTATTGATAAGAGTTATCCAACACATATAAAGTTAATGATATTTTTTTCAATTTTATCAATATATTTAGATTTTATTGGATTTTCAATAATATCCAATGAATTAAAATTTAATGATTTTCCATGTTCCACTATAGAAATTTTAAAAGCACTTCATGAAATATCCAAATTTAAATCTGATTCTAAAGAGATGAATGATCTAGAAAAATCAGAAAAAAGAAATAATTTTTTATGGATTCTATTTTTTCTCCTTAGACTTTTTACTATATAGTAAAATATTTTTGATGACTTATTTAATTATTTCATGATAAGATTATAAGATCATTATATAATTAATTAGAAAATGGATACATCAAATGACTCTATAAAAATAATTTATTGAATAACATAATATATTTTATGGGTATTTAGAATACCTATGTTCATAACGTTAGGTGAAGATTCATTATTACATTATATTATTCAATAGATGAATTTATTTCGTGATTGAATATGGCTGGGTGAGACCATTATGAAATTGGATGTGTAGATTCTCTTTGATACATATCACCTAAAAATATCCTTTCATGTAAAATTATACTATATGAATCCATTATTAAACACAAATTCTATAATGTTGATATTTATATGAAAACATCTTTAAATTTGCTTCAAAATGCCTCAGTGACATGATAAGAAGTTATTTTTCATATTCCCTTCACTATTATATAGGTTGATGAGGGGATCATAGAGAAGGATCATGAAGATATCATGATAGTGAATACAAATATAAGTAAAGATATGTCTAGGATAAGAGTATTATGATATAAAGAAAGAAAAAATGTTTCCCTTTCATTGATATTTCACTATAGAATAGCTTCACCAAACCCTTTCCCTCTTTCAAAACTTCATTCTTTTTTACAACCAATACTGAAATGATTAGTTTAATGTTTATCAAAAACAAACCTAATGCCTTATAGTTAGATTCATTATTTTTATAGATCATATATTTTATAATATTAACTATCTCAATCATAAAAAAATATGGGTATTATTTACTCAATATAATTACTTACAGTCATAATCTATTAAATTGATTACATTTTTCTAGAGTTTTAATTTTATTAATTAAACGTTTTCATGATATTTTAATTTATATAATCCATCCCTCAATAATGGAAGGTGAATAACATAATATATTTTCCCATTACAGAATAAATATATGGAACTTACCAACTCGTATTATATTTACCTATTAAATTATATAGTTAAATCTTTTATGAATATAAACCAATGATTTACCTCTTAGTTTTTTTTCTTTTTTATATCATAATTTGAAGGAGAATATTCTATGAAATAAAATTTATTATTTCAATTTTAGATTTACTATGGGTAAATACTAATACAGGATAATATTAACATAATGTAACACCTTATAAGATAATTTCATAAAATTTATTCTATAATTATATTTTTAAGACAATATTTTGGTAATATGAGACATGGTTTTTCGTTCATAAAAATTGAGTATACTGTTGGATAAATGATAATTTTTCCATCATATCATTATATGTCATATATTTTGTTTCCAAAAAATCCCTTTTTTAGAGTTGAGTTTCTTTTATTTTGTTTTAGGGTTACAAGATTGTTTTTTTATTATGTTTTTTATTAATTTTAATTAATTTATTAAAGATTCATAGTTTCAATTTGAATTTTTTTCCATGTTATAATTTCACTTTGACTATATTGTGGTCTATAATATTCAATTTTTATTAGGATTCCCTTTATGTGGGAGGAATCGACTTAAAAAAGTTAATTCATTCTGAAGAATATAAAATTTAACCTAATTCATGAAAAAGTAAGATGTATTTATTGATAAATTATTAAATACTTTATGAGGTCTTAAATTTGAAAAAAAAATATAGAAGTCATAAAATTCATATGATAATTGAGGATGTCTTAAAAAAATCATTGAATTCAAAAAGGCCTAGTAGAAAATATTTATTTCAAATTCTTTTTATATTTTTAAATGGAAATAGAGGAAGTAGTTGAAAAGTATACTGAAATGTAACAAATCATACTACATTAATAGAATAGATGAAATATTTTAATCTAATGACATAATATTTTATAAAACATTTGAAGTAGAAAATTAGAAAATAGTACATTCTGGTATAGTCAACCATTGATAATTTCATTAAGCATAAATTGATTTTTTTATATTCATACAAATTAATGTTCCTCTTAATTTTAGTAATCATATCACCAATTTAGAGGATGAAAATGTTCCCCACAATTCAAATATCTACATATTATTTTTAAAAAGATGAACAACAACCAGTGAATATATTTTAATTTCGCAGAATATCATATATATTCTTTCTAAAAAATGGGTATGAAAAAAGTGGTAATTAATGTAATTGGAAGAAAATATTATTTGAAATATTGTTATTTTTATACTAACGTCATATTCGTAAAATTTGACTCACTCCCATCGATGGATATCCGTTTTGTCCCTCTGTGGTGAAGTGTGACTCTACTAATAAAAAATGAAGATGTACTCAACAAATATTATTCATACGTGATTTATCTGAATATATTTCTAACTACATTATTTTTATATACAATGAGGAAATATATATATATATATATGGAGAATTTATTGATATAATTTTTAGAGAATGGTATTATATCTATGTTTATCAACTAGAAATATATTCTCATACCCTTTTTATATTTTTCATATATAAGTACTTTATTTAATATTTCTATGATGGATACGATTTATCCTTATAAATGAGTATCCTAGTAGAAAAACATTGATGCTATTTGAATCAAGTTATAAATTCATGAAACTATATGTTGCAATCCCCAGAATAGGGATATAATCAGTAAGATGTAAAATCTCATATTAAGTGTATATCAAGTGGTCTGTAAGAATTTCATCCAACACCAAACTACTATAATTATTTAACATTAATATATCATTTTTTTAATTTATTTTTTGTGGTATTATTCATTGCAAAATAGGTAAAAATTTTAATAAAATTATAATAGAGTGGTTTTATATGTTAATTAATTTTCACATCTTAAATAACCCCCTCATGAGATATTATATAACACCTATGGGAAAACAAATATTTAGTATCTAGGTAGGTGGAACATATGGTATAAAAAAAATTCATGATTATTTTTTTCATGTATAATTGTATAATTAAGTGGGTTTATGTAGATTAAAACATGTCCAAGAAACCAATATTTAGAGTGAAAGGATGGATTTTTTTATATTATATTACTACGTTCTATTTACAACATTGGGAAATTGGGATTGTCTAGAAACATGGTCAACAAGTGGTAATGGATTTTTTGTATAGTGAGGAGAGTGTTTTAGTTGTACTCAACATACATTACATGAGAAAAGTAGTGTATGTGAGTTCCCTATGACTTTTAATGCATACATTAGTGTATTGAATCCATTATGGAAATGTTATATGGTCATTCATCTAACACGTCATGAGAAACTCATTCCTGAGAATGAAGTAGAGTCACGGTGTTTGAGATATGTAAGATAGTCCTTGAGGAATTGATGTGTGTTAAAGAGAATAATGTCCATTAGGTGATGGTTTATGGGTTATACCTTTATATATATTATATGTTATATTGGTATGTATGATGATAAGTGAAAATTAAATATAATTAGTTTGAGATAGTTTATTTGGTTGTTGAATCGGATCCTACGTATTATAGGTAGATTCTGATAGAACCTATGGGTTGTGTGTAAATGAAGTGCTGATAGTTGTGAGTTAGCTTCATTAATTATGTGTTGAGGATCTAGCTATTATTTGAATATCCCATTTCATATTATTTGGTGTTCGTGTTTTATTGGAAATAATACATATTTTTACCTCTTGTTTTTTTCTTGTGCATGTTTAAAGAATGATTCCACCTAGTATGCTCTCGATTCCATTCACCATCATGAGTGAAATGATGTTTCATGACTACCCTGTGAATCAGAGATTCCATCCATGTAATATTTTTAGGCTAACCCTCAGTGAAAAGACGACATAATACCATATTTATTTTTTAATTTTAATATTATATTATTAGGGTCTGTCCTAAATGAGTTGGTATTAGTCTACCAATTCATGTAAGACTCAAAATGGGAGTGGGGACTTATAATATTGTGACCCTATCATAAATGAGTGTAGTATATTTTACATGTGTCCACATCCTATGGGATTTGTAAATAGTGGTAATGTATGACCTCCATTTATTATGAGGGATTCATCAATATAAAATATGATTCAATATGTTGATGGTTGATCCTACCATTGATGATATAGTGTTATACATGACATGGATGACATTTAATCAAGAGAGAATGTGGTGGAAGGATCTCATTGAGGGAGAATTAGAGTTTTAACTATATATATTGGACCCATCCAATAAAATAAATTATTGGTTTATTATTTTTGGAGGCAGCACCATACACATTTTGGGATGGCGCTAGATTCTATGTGATTACCTACATTGAGTCTTTTTGAATATAGTTTGATAATTTTTCTGTGGAATTTTATGAATTATATATTTGAAATTATGTCAAACTAGGTATGATTAGTACTTTATGTGCCATAGATAGAACATGGATAACAAGGCACAAGGATTCATAGTTTCATTGTTAGGACATGAAATCCTAGGTGATTTTGTGACATGTTATCATTCGTCAATCATATAATATATGATGGAATATAATTTAGGTGTATGATGACATACTGATTAAATGTATTTATTAAAACCTTTTGTATATTCCCTTATCACTCACATATATTGTTTCCTGATTTTTAAATAAATATCAAACCAACACAACCCAAATATAAAGAGGTTGAAGGTATTTAGAACACATGGTTCATAATAAATACAAATGATACTAAAACATGATATGTATATTTTATTCTCTATAATGATATTTTAAATCTCAATGATCTCATCAAATTGAATAGAGTGACATTGTAGGTGAGAATAAAATCCTAGTAAGAGAATATGCACAATAAAGGAAAATATAATATGATTCAAATCAATGACATGATATCATAAAAGAAATCGATTACGAATAATTTTATGGGCTCAGATCATAAGTAACATGGAATTATGAGATCAAAGAAACATAGAAATTTGGAAACAACATAAAAACTGAAATATTCATAATTTAAGACTAACCACCAAGATAACATTGCATAGTGGAAATATCCTTGTCATGGATTATGTTAATTCATTAATCTAAAACATATTTACTCAAAAGAAATAAACAGTACCCAATAAATTGGAATACTATATTGGTTCACCCATCATAAAATTATCATGATTATGTGTTCAATATATAGAAATTAAACACGATTCATGAACATAATAATTACCCATCCGTACAATTTGGGTTTCATAATAATCACATAAATCACAAAAGGACGTATTGTATTACTAATTTCAATGAAAAAATTTATTAATGAATTATTGGATGTATATATGTACAACAATATTTGTATTCAATGAAGAATGATATCTATTTTAAGTGAATATTTTTAATAGTTTGGAGAAATCCCTTTAGATATATCCCACTTAAGGATGGGTTCATGGAAATGGTAGAGTCATTAAACAGGGGAAGTAGATTATTGATCACAATAAAACCGAAATAGAAATAAAAATGGTTTTTAATTAAAATATATAATATTAGAAAACATGAATAGTTTAAAATAATTAATAACGTTGTTCTAGAAAAAGGTTAATAAATGGAGATGTTTCCATTAATTGTATTTTCATATAGAATACAAATGATAATGGAAAGTTAAAAAAATGTTGTCTCCATTATGGAAAATTTTATTTAAACCATTTAAAAAAAATTATGTGATATTAAATTAAAATAAATGTTCTAAATAATATTATTAGAATCTTAAATTGGGATAAAATATAGAAATCATAACCAAAAGTAAAATATGTTGGTTCTGATAGTTCACTTTCCAAAGGTTCTAGAATCATTCTTCACATAAACATAGACTCCTGAATAACTTAATCATATTTTCCAAATACTTTTTTGGAAATTTTAATCAATTATATATTTTATTTTAGTGTTTTTTTATTTTTTTACAACCATATCAAAAACGATTAATGTTAAATTACACTATTTTGAGTGTATTTATTTTTGTTATGAGCTTAGATAACTTGTAGATAATTAATGATGTTCATTTAAAATGGGTCAAAATCTGTTGATGTTATTTTAATTAGTATTCATATCCTTCCAGAAGTTTAAATTTTCCAAAATATCAAAATATATTCTTGGGTAGGGATGATTCAGTTAGTAAAGATGATGATTTTATATTGTTAATTCATTTAGGTTGTTTTACCGACCATCACGAACTATATATTTTTTATTTTTTTGAATAATTATAAATATATTCAAAAAAGAAAATATGTTATATTATTGTTATTAGAAATATATTTAACTATTTTATTATTCATATAAATAGTGATGAAGGAATTGGAGAAAAAAATATGTTCTTCATAGGGGATTTATTCAAACCAAAGTGTGAACAAAATTTTTAATTTAGATTCCACTGTTAAAACAGATGAATGATGGTTTTAGAAAATAATAAACACATTTTAGTATATACATATAATATTTTTTTATTATTTATAGGTGTAAGTAAATTATATGTGTGTGTTATAAGAAGAAATACATTGAATGGGTAATAATTAATAAATTACAACAAACATTGGTTTTCTCCTATTTGGCACCCCATTAAAGCAACTAGCATTAGAATTTTGATTAGAACATTGATTCTAAGGATCAATGGGAATGAATAAAATATTTTTCTAAGAGTTTTAATAATATTTAATTGTTATAATGTGGGATGATAAGTGTTGGGGTTTTCTGTTTTTTATTAGGGTAGATGAGGTGTGTTTTTTAAATATTATAATCCTTATATTATTATTTTGGAAAAAATATAGAATATAATTTAAATATTAGGATAATATATATTTAGTTTTCTATTTTAGTTTTATATAATTGGTTCATACAACAACTCAGATACAATGAATTTTGAATATAACATTTAATCATAAATGAGTTTTTTTTAATATTCACGAAAATTCAACTATATTAATAAAATAAGAAAAATAATCATAACTAATTTAAAATGTTTAGATGAAAAAAATTATTACATTTAGTGTAAGTCAATTTATAAATTGGTGTAATTTATTTTTTTTAAACTCATTTTTTGAGATAAATACAAGTTTTAATATTATGTTCAAATTCCATGGCCCATTGAAAAATTAATATGGTCTTATAAAAATTTATAATAATTATAATAAAACATTATAATAATTTTTAAACACTTATTTAGAAAACATATTTTCATTAAAAAATCATTGTTGATGTAATAGTGTTATTAAAACTATTATGATTTACAGAAATACTAATTAATAGTTTAAAATTTTAAGATATTTATTTACCGATATAAGAATATAAATATGAAATATTTTCTTTTTATAATGTATAAAAATATTATATTAATGTCCCTTAGTTTTTATTACTATTATATTATTCAGTTTTCTATTTCTAACAATCAAATTACTATTATGATGGTAAGATAACTATTCTAATGCACATGTTTTTGAAGGTCACATTAGGTGCCTAATTTATATAAATACCTCAAATTTAATTCATTTCAGATTCACACCTATTTTCTCTCCAAGATAAATATAATCATCTCAAAAATAAAAATAACAATGTTGATATTTTTTCAGTTATAAAGTGTTTTTCAAAAGTGTAGTTATTTAGGAAGATCAAGATTCCAGATATTTTAATATTATAGTAGTATTATTTTGTGTTTTTTCTCCAAATAAAATATTTTGAATTCTTATTAACATATTTATTTTTTAACTTTGGTATTAAATTTTTTATATTAATTTTTATGGATAAATAATATCTTTTATGTGATCTATATTATTAAATTTTATTAGATATGGCACACTAATATTTGATGTGAAAATTATAATGATAGACATCAATTTCAACACATTCATTTCCATCTAATAATGTTAGTGCTCAAAATTTCTTTTACAATACAGTATTGAGATAATGGGAAGGTAAATCACCTTCATTTCATAGAGGGGTTCCCATGTTGTAGCTTCGTACTTATGGTTCCACTATAGTAATTTTACTATGTATGCTTTCTTGTTGTATGGATATTTTTTCAATACACTCTATTATCATCACCAGTTCCTCAACACGAGAGGGATATTTCAATAATATTACAGCATATAAATTAAATACATGGGAGGGATATGGTATATAAATATCCTTTGAGGGGTTCATCAAACATGTGTTGTCATATATGTTGTGCTAGTGGTAGTGGTAGTGAATATTAATGAAAATCAATATGATCATGATTATCAAAGGGGCCAATTTAACCAGGATCTAAATTTCCCTTTTCCCAAAAATCAAGTAACTCTTACATGGATATATGAGGTGGGAAAATAAATTTGAATCCTAAAACACAAGGTCTCATCCGCAATATTTAGCATATCTCTTCAATCAACATTGAAAGGACCATATGTGATTCTGAATGGTTTGGAAAATTAATTCAGCTTTTATGACCATTTAATGTCCTAGAACTATAACTAATTAACATTATCACAACATGTAGGTATTATATATATCTATTCATTGAGGTATTCTGATAGATACATTTGTATAATAATTAAAATATATTATTATATGAGAACTCAATGAGAGGAATATTATTGTCCCATAACACATTGAATTCCATGAATAATTATCATAATATGACATAATGTTTCTATAAATTATACTTATAATGGAAAAAATATTTTTGGTGATAATTCATAATAAATTATAACTCAGTTTTTAGAGAATGTTGGATTAATTCCAAGACCATTTATGTTAACCATGGATCTTAATTCGATAAAATTTGTTGTGATGTATCATTTATCCTAAGAACTTATATTATATGCATCATATCATGTTGATTACTTGATATGTCCTCTAAAATTACAATGAAATGAGTATAATTTAGAATATAAATGACCATAACCAATATAGTATTATTTTATCTTGACATCATTATAATAAATCTGAAAAATTCCATGGGTTTTTCTTTCCATATTTGCATGGGTAATGTATTCATCATCACCATTCACAATAAACCTTTGTCCAACCCTTTTAAACAAATTGTGAATTTTAATTTATACATTCTGATCACCCACATCATTGTTTCACACTAATTATTATCTCGAATATGTTGATATATATTCATCCTCCCTATATGGAGAGAGAAGGTCAGGTGATGATCATTATTCAACAACTCTATCTTTGTCTCAGAATATGATAGTACACATAGTCATGGCCTAAATCAATAAAAACATTTATCACAAATTTTTATCATCACATATTTCAATTTTCTTAAATCATACACCATCTTATAAATTTCCACATTATTCCATTGTGAATCTCTTTTCTTCCATAAAAGTGATGTATATGAAATAATTTTTCAATCGAATGATAAAATTTATTTCATTATAATTCCATTTTTTACCTTTTTAATAAATATAATGATTATATAATATTAAATTATCATCATTGATAATTTTTTCTGTTCATTGTAACATATAGAATATTCTAGTTTTTCCATTGTTTTGATAGTAGTGGATTTTGTAGTTAAATTCCCTAATCAGATCTAACTATATTTTCATGTGCATATTAATATCCTTACATATGAATATATATTTTAAG
Source organism: Viscum album (assembly GCA_963277665.1). NCBI lineage: Eukaryota > Viridiplantae > Streptophyta > Magnoliopsida > Santalales > Viscaceae > Viscum > Viscum album. The sequence goes on from OY728122.1 coordinate 1,976,127,142, forward strand.
ATATTATGAAATATATATATTTCAAACATATCACTTATAAATAAAATGTTCCTAAAATATTAATGATAATATTACCGTAGTGAACTGTAAATCATGGATTTGATATTTAAAATTATTAAATTTCAAATTACTTGAGATATTAGTGATCACATTTTCATTTTACATCAATACAAAACCCAATCCAATTTTGTAAAAATCTCTATATACCAAAATCATTTCCCCACTTCTTGCCAGTGTCAATTTTGGTGATTTGATGGGCCTCTCTTTCAATTCCATAATTCTTCATTCTGATTTATTGATCGATAAAAAATATTAATCAATTTTTGAGATAACAAGTTTTTTGTATTTGGACCTTCAGGAGATTTTTAGAGAATATCATTGGTAATAACAAACTAGTAAAAATAATTAACCAATATCAATTATTGACCTCAATATGGGAAACTCATACACTTCCATTATCATAAAGGTGGCCACAAATAAAAAGTTTCTTGTGATATAATATAACATTACTCATACCACCTCTATCTAGAAATCACATTTATTATATGCTTCATATAGATCCTTAACTGGTAAGTATTTATAAAATTTTTAAAATTCCATACATTCACATCCTTAATATTGGATTATATATTAATATAAACTATATATAATACTATGAATTTATTTATGTATTTTAGATCGACTCTATTCATTATATCATTATGATTAGGGAATCATAAGTTAGTTTAAAAGGAATCATTTGATATTATAATTTGCAAATCATGTTCGAAAGGTATTATTATTATTCTCATCCTCCTTCAATAGTAATTAATCTTATTCTAAATGAAGGAACACCATAGAGAAATATTATGAACTACATTATTGATCAAATTGATCATTAGACTATTTTACAAGGCCATTGTTATTTATCATGATTTTTTTTTCATGAAAATCAATGTAGAGGCTTATTGACACATCATTATTTTTTTAAATGAAATGATGAAACATAAGATAATGTAAATCAGTATGTAAACCCCTTTTCTATACTATCATGTAACTTATTATTTAGTCCATTCGACTCAAATGTGGCTATTTTGTTGGGAGTCATGAAAACGTGTAGAGATAGAGGTATGAGTTTTATTAAGAAAAAAATATATATATTAGGAATATTTGTTAGGTAACTCTTTAATGAATAAATTTCATTATCCCTCATAATTATAATTTCTAAATGTATTAATATATCCTTTATATCATCCATTTAAAAGAAATATGGTTTCTCATAAGGAAATGATAATGATGGTTGAGAAGAGGATTCTAAAAGATATTCATTATCCTCTTCACACAAGTATTGAATCTTAAGATAACATGGGATGTGATGAGTTATCTCCCTATCTCAAAATATTTTGTAGTATTTATATATGAAAATTCATTACTTTTGAAAATAGCATGAAATTCAAAAAGAGGATGATTGAATTAATTTTTTTTGGGAAATTTTGTTCATAAATATTGAAATTGGAGGGTTTATATAACTTAGTTATATTAATTTACCATTTAATCTCAAATATATCTCAACCCCTATGTTTTTAGGATGTAATTGAATATTTATACTCATATTATAGGATATAAAAGTATCACTAAAACTAGAATCAAGTACTATATTCTCCATTCATGAATGAATACGTAGTATTATAATCACCAAAATGTAGTTTGGATCCAAATCATTATTAGTGATAGTATATTCCCTTCCAATATTTCTTATACTTTGAAGTAATTATTCATTACTTTATATGACAACCCATTTCGTTTGGACTTGGATTTTATGAATACTATGTTCCTTGAGTTTGAATCACATCACTATAGGATGAGTATTAATTAAGAATGTATTTTTCACTGATTCCATTATTTGGATTCTTCACCTCATTTTGAAAATTATTATCATTTTCCCCAAACATACACACATGAAGCATCAATAAATTACCAAGAGATTATTTCTAGGATGCTTTATCTGACACATTTATTGTATGGTTTATTTAGTTTTCCTTCGTTAATGAGATTTATCTATTGATCCTAAAAATTCAATCTCAATTTATCTATTCTTATATCCATCCTCAAGATATCACTATGAATAAATAATCTCCTTCTTAATATTAAGTTCATAATAGATAATCACTTCATAATTATCAAAAAAAAAAAATTACAAAATCTTTTCACAAAATCTTATTTTATCCACTAAAGAACTAGTCCACTATAAAATTGGGATGGTTTACAATAATAGAATAATTTCCGGAAATCCTTTTTATTGCATCCTCTTATTCTTTTATAATCTCATCTACCTTTTAATTTAGTTAATGGAAATATGTCTCTATTCTATGATATTGAGGTTATGGAAAATATTTATCGAACAATATTTTTATAATCATTCAAATATAAATAAATCAATCATATCATATGGATTTATTTTCATGATTAGTATCCACCAATAATAATGTTCCACATCAATTTACAAATTAGACTATTTGAATATCTATTTTATAAATAATTTTGTGAAATAGAATATCATTTAATAGATCTAATCGATTGTTTCATAATGCTGAGGTCATATGATTCACTAATGGTAGGATGTATTTTTCACATAATGGACTCAAAATGGACATTAATTTTTATGTGTGTATATATGAAAAGTAGATGATTCACATTAATATTATTATATTGATTCAGTTGTTCTTATTTTCATATGATGTTTTGGGATCCCCTCACATCAGGTAAGGAATATAAGTAGCTAAATGATAACATTTTCTTTCACATCAGTTGTTTTCATGGTTCTTTCTATATAAAAACATTAACAACAAAGGAATATTAGGGATGATAATTCTTAAACTAATAAACACCTTAAATGGAATCTATAAACCATTATGGAGTTAAATATATATGACATATATATAGTCTTTTATGAGTCTATTGGTTTCCAAAAAATTTATCCATGGCGATTTAAAAATCAATATTTCTATGATAGCAATTTATTATATTCCTTTATAATGGGTTTTAAATAGTTTTTCAATTTTCCAAAGAATATTAATTTAATATTTCAAAAAAGATATGGAACATTGAACTTTTTTTTCACCATATACAATAAAATTTAATAAAAAATAGTATCTATTTTGTTTAATATCACTCAGTATATTTGATCCATATCCACATATAATTATATAATCTATACTGGGATGTAATTTACCTGAAACAACTGACTCTACAATTCCCCAAAAAATCAGGATATTTTACAATACATGGACATATACCAATATTTTTAACAAATTTATTCATTTTCATTTTCAAATAATTAAATACAGCTTCCCATAATACCAACTATAGTGACCCAATTGTTTGAAAAATATTAATACGTGACTTTTTTAAAATTTATGACTTAAATTAGTGATCGAGTAGCCAATTGCATTAGGGAAATTAGGTTCATAATATATAAAATTGAAAATAACACAAAAAAATAAATCATTATTCAAAATAATGATTCTAAATCCTTTTTATATGATAACACAAATAGGCTAACTTTGGAAATACATAATAAAAATGAGTGATCTAAAAATACTTGCAATTAAATAATTATGAAAAACGAAAAAAATATATTAATAAAATAAAATAACATGATATCAAATAATATAATGATTGTGAATAATAATAATGTATAGTGAAATAATGGAAATTTAATAGTTATATCATGCAAATATATGATGTTTGAGAAAATATAAATCATTACCTTGACATAGGTCAAAGTAAACCACTAAGGAAACCTCCCATGGTGTATTGATTTCCATCATAGAATAGGTTTACTTCAATATCAAATAAAGATCACCAATAGAGTCACACTAATAACCTAATACATTAGATAAATATGATGTAATAACAATAGAAACATGTACATGAATATGTTTTCCAAAAAAGGAAATCAATCATAATGCTTATATATAAGTATAACCCATGGAGAGAAATGAGTTGCATAATCATGTCTAATAGCATAAACAGATGGAATAAACCAATTATTTCATTATAGGAAGTGATTAATGCATTCATGGTCATTAATAGGTAATAAGAAGAAGAATACACCATTAAAATTTACTTACAAATGAATTGAATATGTGAAAAAGAGTGTAAAAATATCTTTGGAAATGGTCACCTTTATCAGGGTTTTAGGGAACTGAATATGGTTTCATTAAAGAAAGTAAGGATAACATTAATCTCCATAAAAATAAAAAATAAAAACATAGTTTTTAGTAATAAAATAATAATATTTATAATACATGTTTTTTTGAAAGAATTTAATTGTGTTATACTTTAAAATGGGGGGAAAAATTGGGTTCTCTCTAATATTATTTTCATTTTGAAAGAAAATTGAGAAAGGAGACATTAAAAAATGTAAATAACCATCAAGGATAAGTGAATTAACTAGGGAATATTTTTTTTAAATATATAAAAAATATATAATATGTTAAAAATAATAATATAGAATGAATGTTTGGTAATGTGAGAGAAAAAATAACTAAATAAAAAATTTGGTGGTGTTGAGAGATTCCCAACGATATGATCTAGAATCATATTTCCCATACACATAACATCATGATTAATCAAAATATAATAACTAATTAAATGGTTATAAAACATATAACTCAAAATATGATTTACTAAAATAATATTAAAATTCTTTTCAACAATTTTAATGAGATATAAAGGTTAATTTTTATGTTTTGAGGGTGCACATCTCAGGGTTCTACGGTCAGATAAATTGATGTTAATTATTGATATCATTTTCATATTGGTGTAAAAATACATAATTGAAATAAAACAATACACATTTCCATCTATAAAAGTTAATTCACATAGATATCTGTTTGTTTTATGGAATTGGTATTGTTCATTTAGAAAGAATGATAACATTATATGCTTAGTAAATTTATGTAGTTTTACAATCTATCTAGATGTATATTAATTTTATTTAATTCAATAATTTTTAATGTATTCTAGTCCATGAAATAATTTTTTAATATAATTTTTATCATTATATTTAACCATAATATTATGTTTAAAACCATAAATGATAACAGTGGATAAAAAATTATGTCGTTTATTAAGATGATGAACCAACCACATTATGAACAACATTTCCATGTTAGAATAAAATTAAGGGAAGGTAGAAGATTTACATTATATCATAATAATGAAATATTAGTATATTTTGAATATTTATTTTACTATTTATATTTGAAAAAAACATATGGCAGTGGTTGATAAAGAATAAAATTTAAGGATGTTCAGTATAGAATTGAGAAAATAAATTGTTTCTCTCCTCTTATGATTACCCTTTATGTAATTTTTATGAATTTTATAATAGAGATAATAATATATATATATATATATATATTTGTGTGTGAGTGAAATAATTAGAAATATTTTATTATATGTTGGGTATGTACCAAGGCTTATAAGGTGTGGGGATAATTAGAGGTGAGGGGTGTTATTTTTATGAGGATAAGAGGGTTTTTTTTAAATATTATAGTAATTTTATTTATATTATCTCATGAATATCAATGATGATGAAACATTTGAGCCTTTAATGTAAATTTTTAATGTGAATTTTAACCAATATGCACAAAAATAATCCTATATTTCATATATATTCAATTTCAATTTTAAGATTAAATATGATGTGTTATTGTATATCACTATTCTATTTAAATCAATAAATTTTGTGACAAAAAAATTTCACGCATTTTTTTCTAAATTTATATTCCTATATTGAAATCCATTTTTAAAAAAAATACATATATATGAAATTTAATTTTCAATAAAAATATTTTTAAATAGAAAATTAATTATTTTGATATTATCATCAGTTTCCTTAACCTTTGAAAAATTATTTCTGGTTTAAAATAATTATATTATCATAATAATACAACATAATAGTTATTTTTTGAACAAAATTACATAAAAATATGTTAAAATAGTTATATTTTCTTATAACATTAATTAAAAAATTTATGTTTTGATATAATCAAACACATATATTATCATTTTTAAAATATATATTAACATATATCATGATATATATAAGTAATATTTCAATTTTATAAGGTAACGTAATATTATATTACACAACCATAGTTGATTTTACTACTCTATTGGTCAGGTTTCTTTTCATTATTGCTAAATTACTATTCCAATGACCTTAATATTCTAATTTTCAGATATTTAATGGAAATATGGCTTCTCAAAGTTCTATTAATACCATATATTTCATTAATTCTTCATTCACATCAATTTTCCTTCATGTTCATATATTTTAATCTTCAAAACTGAATATTTTATTACTAATATTTGGATTCGTTTCAATTGTTAAGTTCAACGGCGCAGTTAATATAAATTATCCTTAAAATGAAAATTATCATATTTAATATACTTTTGTGATATATTTTCCCACAATTTCGTTTTATTAGTTTTTTGAAATTTTTTTTCTAAATTTAATGTTTAAATATTGATAATTAAATGTTTTTTAATCATTATGTTCATGTAATTTATTTATTATTATATTACTAAATATAATAGATTAATATTATAATGAAATATAATAATCATAATATTGTGTTTCATTACACTTCACCAGCACCTCGATATATGTATCATCCATTTTTCATGGTTCTATGATCATAAGATGTGAAGTGGGTTAGTAATTTGTAGATAGGTGTATATTATAGTTTTTGATGAAATGATAACCATATATAGTAGTGATGTATCTTTTTTTCATTTTTTTTATTGTATAAGTGACTGTCCTAGTTAGAGATCAGTGGATGTATTCATATTGTAATATATGTGGTATTTTTTATCATAACACTATTTTTAATTTGTTTATCTAAAATTCTTTTAGTTTTTTTAAATATATCTTGGTTATTTTAATAAATTTATCACCATTTAATTGATGTTATTATCTCTCTATAGTATAAATTTTTTTGTCATCAGTAGTGGTCATCCTCTGGGATGTGGCTAGCTGCACTTGAGGACATGTAGTGAACTATCCTGGGAAACTGTGTTTTAGTCTGTATTCATGGGGATTAAGGTGTGGTATATATTATTTATATTATTTTATTTTTTATATGTTTTATAGGTGTTTTGGGAATGTGTCCGAGCTTGTGATAGTCCTGGGGAAAGTACATTGTAAACACCTTTTCGAGAGGGAATTCTTAGTTACTAGTTTGATGTTTTCAATAAACATATATTTTTCATTAACTTTTTCAACTTTTTAATATAAGATATGATTAATTGAGATTATTATAATTATTTTATATTCACTTGTATGGGAATGTTTAATATAAAATGGGGCATGGCTCCCATATAATGTTTTGGTTTCATTTTAATATGATGGATTGTGATATTTGTTTATGGAAGGTCCGGTGGTCTATAATGGGTTTCCTATGGAATTGGGAATAAATCCAATTAAATATGTAAATAATAATTTTAATGTATTTTTCGTATAATTATATTCCTTTGATTTTGGTTGGTTATGGAACATATACATAAAAAGTGATCAGAGTAATGGAATATGTTACCATTAGGATGATAGTTCAATTACATAATGTGTCAAAAATAACCACAATAGTGTTTACATATATAGATTCTTGTTGTAACACTACATAAACTAACTAGTTTGTTTCATAGATACCAATAATGGATTTACGGAATTCAATATATATTTTATATATTTTGGGTAAAGTGTTTAATATTCCTTTTTCTAAGTATTCAAGTCACCTGCGTAGTAATGATCCATAAGGTTCCTGAACCTATTAATTTATTATTCACATTTGGATGGTGTGATAGGATTGTCTATGTATTCTCATGGTTCTATAATGAATATCTAGTGTCATGTGATCATATTTTATTCCTTATAGTGTGTGATATTCCCTGGGATCATTGAATGAGATGGGCTTGTGTGAAGAGCATGGTATGTGGTTAGGGAACAAGTTATTGAGAATGATAATATCTGACTCATTAGATAATGAGTTTGGTTGTGTGATCTGTTTTTGTTGGATAGTTTTTCTATTGGGATAAAATGATAAAAATGTTGATAATGGATAAAAACATATTATAAGATTCTTAGCAGAATCATACATCCTCACGGGGGAAGGAAAGGTTGGTATTCCTTTTTATAAAATTCATAATTGCGTGACAGAATGTGTATGCATGTTCTAAGTTATTCCTATCAGTGTTTTAAATCAGTGAATATCCTGGATGTTTTCCCATTTCTACAAACATTTGGGTAAAGGATTTATGAAACCCATAAAATTATATCATCAAAAAAAAATATTTACCTATAAATTATTGACATATGCAGTCTTCAATATCCCACTTCATGTTATCCAACCATATGTTTTGTTGTATATCTCAATCCAACAATATGATTCAAATATAAATATTGTAGGATGGATATGTGAAACATCTTAAAGATACCCCCTAAATTATAGATTGTATAGAAAGAATATCTTTGTCACAAAAAACAAATGAATCAATCATTATATTAGCTTAACTCTAGAATACTCACTACTATTTTCACATTCTCCATATAATTTTGTGTGGCCTCTTTGATCATCACATATTTTGATGGTTGAATTGTTATTTGTGAAATATATTATTTTTTCCCATCCGATATTTCATCAAAATGTATTCTTTACAAAACAATAAGATTTTGGCCAATACCCATCCACATATGGTATAATATATGATGAACATTCCTACTAATTTTATAAACCACCTTATTTTCCTTCAAAGGGCTGTAATGTTTTAAAATGTCATAGTTTTTTATTAAATCTGACTATCTCCTTTCATGAATGTTTAACACAATTTGGGTGAATATATATATATCATTCTATTTTTATTAGTATATATAAAAATATTAAACAACACATTTATTCATTCAAATCTTTCATTTAATGATATATCCTGTCATCTCCAAATCATGTGTTGGGAAATTTGACACATTTTTGTTTAATTAACATGTAGAAGAAGGAATTTTCATATAATTAAATATCATGATAAATAAAATTCATTATTTGAATAATAAATGTATTTTAAAAACACTTCTTCTATACTGGGTAATGAAAATATAGATTCAATAACCATCTATTTCATTATAACTATGAATCTCCTTCAACATTCCTCGATCCTATGGAATTTTGCTCGTTTCATTGGTAACATTATTTTTGGATTATTTATGAATGATTATATTCTCACAATGAATTAATATTATCTGGATAACCCATGGAATGTGTTGATCTTTATCATAGTGTTTGGTAAAGCCTATCAAATAAAATTAATCACTTAATGATTAATATATATTCCCTTACAACTAATTATATAACCTTATAAGGACAATTTCAATATATAAAATTCAAAATTTCTAAATATGGAAGACATTTTGTACATTATTATTGTATTAAATAAAATTTTCAATTGATATTCATTATTTTCATTTCACATGAATTTTATAATAATATCATATATAATGTTTATTAGAAACTAATTTCGAAAATATCATACTACACTACTCAATAGAATATTAAAATTTGAAGAATAATTTTTTAGTCCAAATGGAATAACTATAAACTCATAGTGTTCATTCCTTATATTGATTTAATTTATGAGTATATAATCCCTTTATATAATTAATTGATGACTTATTGTTTTAATTCGAGTCATTGAAAATTATTGTACCACTGTTATTTTATAAAAGTGGCTATTAATTCAGTGAATAGGACACAAGTTCTACATAGTGATTTTATATAACAAAATAATTATTCCATAGAAGCATTTATTTATAATTCATAAAAAAAGAGGAATGGTAACAGTCATGGTGAATAAATAGGTCATATGAAACACATATCATGATTTTGGTGGAGTTTCATATTTAATTATTAAATTTTACTAAGGGATAATCTACCATTAATCCTTTATATAGCTGTGTTTCCCAGAATTATTTCCTTTGAATGATAAGGCTATGATTTTTGGAAGTATAAATGGTAGTTCCTTGAAAAAATATTTTTATAATACAATATCCATGTCTTTAGAATTGGACTTTTCCTTTTTCATTTGAGTTTTAAATGCCTCATTATTGTGTTTGAATGCCAAAATTTAGTGGTTCTCTTCACAAACGATTTCCTAATATTACATACACTAATATTTGATAAAAGTGTGATTTTTGGAATTAATGATATATCATTATCCCAAAAATTAAAATTAAAATTTTATTGAAAATTATTATATATTGCCAATATACCATATAATTTACTTATTAGAATGATAAATAGACCAATATAAACTTGATTCCCACTAACATAGATTGATGATAATTTTTATACCACAAATAAATACAATATACCTATAATGGAACAAACCAAATTACCTAGTTCTTTCCAGAGAGCCACATATTGTCAGGCAAATTAACCTATATGAATGAGGTTGCAGACTACTAGTGAGGGACAGAAGAAACATTTGGAAAATATAACCACTATATCGCATCCATCAATAGATCATTTGTCACAAATTTATTCAAAATAATTTAAAAATAAAATATTTTCCTTCTAATTGAAATAAAGGATGACCTTACAATCCAAATGATTAAAATAAAATAGAATCCTAATGTGGTGAGTAAACAAGTACAACTAGGTTGAATATGTAACAAACTAATTATTTTTAGGAAACCACCCATAGTAATTCCTTTTCCTGTATACATACCCCAACTCTAGGTTCATTAAAAACTTTTTTATGTTACCTTAGGCTTCACAAAATCCCTAATCATGAACATGTAGGTACACTATGATACCCATGATGGGTGTGAGTATAAACCTAGTATGATAAAAATAATGAATCCATAACGTATGTGAACATGTTTATAGAATTTTATGATGAGATTGAATGGTAAATGAGAACTCCATAATGAAATAAATCATGTAATATATGATCAGGAATATACTAATCATCCCGAAATTATTGTCATTCCTACTTTAATTCTATTTATGAAGTACATAAGATATTGTAAAATGTATAAAATTGATCATTCCATGTAACTATCTCTACTATTAATGAAAATGATCATCCCATTTTAAAGGAAAAATCTAGACCCACCTTTGGGGTTAATACTTATCACGCGTTTAATTGAAAACTCCACACCCAAATTGAAGGGAAATAAATCCCTAGTAATCATTTTTACCTAGTCTCTAATGATTGAATGCACACTTCACAAACCCAAGTGATATAATATCCATGATATGAATGGATATTCCTAATATGTTGGTTATACGGGAATATATACAAAATCATGAAATGTTGTATGGAATTCCCATGGTAGTTGCTATGGTAATTCTATAACCATCCTACATAGAAAAATAATAAATTTTTCTTAATTCTCATGACCCTCCTCTCTAGAGAGAGATAAATCCATCATGGGTACCAGTCCTTTTGAACACTAAAATAATAATTCATCTAATGTTTCACAAACAACCAATAAAGTATGAGATATAATGAACAATATATCAAAATATAAAATTCTAGAAGCTCAAAATTATAATCTATGTGATAAATGGAATATAAAGGAATATAATAGAATTAGGAATATTCTCTAATAGTATGAGACATGGAAGGGAACACACAATCCAACCAACAAGGGTCCAGTGGGTCACCTTTGTATATTAATATTACTAATAATGAAATGGTATCTAGCATAAGAATAATCCCAATCAAATCAAGGAAAACATATCCAAATAAATGTTCAATGTGGAATGGGAATCCAACCCCAAGAATGTTGATAAAAAAAATTTCCCCATGGAATAAAAATTAATAACATATATTACTTTATTAGTACAATCATATTTCCATGGAATCCTAGAATTTATCCCATATTTAAATAAATTGTTCACAAAACAATATGTGGTAGAGATAGAGTGACATCTATTTAATACGTGGAAGTAGTATGATGAACTCAGGGTGATTAATGAAAACATCATATATCATGTATAACTGAGTTCTAGGATTCCCATTCATAAGAGGAATCCAAACTGATGGGAAGGAAGACGTTTTAATATTTTAAAATTATTATAAAAGAATTCATGCATTAAAACATGATAAACCAAAATTTAAACATTATTTCATAAGTCATTGAATATTATCTTAATTTTGAAGAGTTTATAATCATTAAAAACATGTGTTAATATCTTTAACAAATAAATAAAATTCACAAGATATAAGGCATTTAAAATCATGATAAAGTTCTATTTGATTCAACTGGGATTGAAATAATGAAAAAATGTTAAAAATAACTTTTTCCAAAATGGATTATTAATATGGTTACTTGGTTTTATGCCAACATAGATCAATAATTTTTTCAAAGGGAAATGTATTTAAAATTTTCATTGGTCACGAATTCAACAAAACTTTCTATAGTGGTTGGGATACTCATATATACCATTACATAGTGAATTCATTACCATTATGTAACCATTAAAAAATTCATGTAACCTTTATATAGCTCCCCAAAACAAGCCTATATAAAGTTAGAATGCATTTACATTACACCATGTATAGTTTCAATGTAAGGGTAAGAATAAAATTTATAATTATTATATAATCCCATGAAAATACTTATAAATTATAACCAAAAAATTATATAAATATTATTATATCATTCACTATTGGGGAAAAATAAGGATATTAAAATCCACCCCTCCCCCTAAGGATAAATCTTCCAAAAGATTATTCCCTTGAAGTCTTAGTCGAAAAGATTATGTCACTATACTCAAATATATGTTTCATATTCCCTATTATCAATATGCATCTATACATATTTACATAGGACATAGACCACAAGTATCATATTTCCTCACAACACTAAAAATCTACAATTAATTATTTTCACTATGTCCCCCCAAAAACCGTTTTTAGTATCCAAATCAACATCCTCGAATTCAATAACATTTGTATAATCTTATATGTACATAAAATTATGATAAATATGGGGCACATCCCTGATAAAATGATATTGTGGTGAAAGATATGAATAATTTTGAATCATTCAAATGTGATTAGTAACCAAAAAAGTATAAAAATTATTATAAATAGATTCCCTTTATTCGATAATCATAGATTCCCTAATCAATGAGTCAGCACTATCAAAACTCAATTGCCCAAAAATAACTCCATGGATCACCTCATCCTAATAGAAAATGATATTTTTCTACTATACATGGTTTGTAATCACATGTAGATAAACTAAACTCTATCAAAGGAATCAACTAAAAAATTCAACACCATAATAGTTATATCACTATCCTCAATCTATCCTAGTGGGGAGTGGTATGACTGACTGTATGGATCCGAAAAAGGTACCAATTGAATTTTAAAATTGAATTTGTTATTTTACAATATCTATTAAAATGCTAGGTGATATTCCCAAGCTTTAACAATGTCCATGATGCATGCATGTGCAATGTTCTCTAATATTCAGATCATTCACTGTAACGATCCATCAGTCGATGGAAGATATATTATATTTAATTTTGATAGTGTACCGAAATCCTTCTATATACCCATTAATAGAATCTATTTTGATTTTAGGTAAATATAAAATAATATTTAAAAAGAATATCCATGCATATTTACAATCTCTCATACATAATAATTCCATACATATCCAAATAATGGATCTCCTGTAAAAACTTTAAATGATACATGTTCATCATCCAATCAACCTTCATCCAAATTGTATCAGAACTCGTATGGGACATGTGTAACCCTCTCATGTATCCCACATTCACATCCTTCAACTTCTACATAGGAAGAAATAATGGTTGAAATAAAACCACCAGGATGATGATACACAAAACATTTCATCATTCATGAAATGAGTCGTAATAAAATATTATGGTTCATTCATCATAATTGGAATGAAATTTAGATTTCAGATATCATTTTCCATCATACATTTACCCATGATATATCATCTATTTATATCATTGAGTGTCTCTTATCATCCCCATCCTTATTTAAACTATCGCTCCTAACCTCCCATGAATGAATATCATGTTCTCATCATCTAAGTACAATCCTAAGACTTAATCATACCTCTCTAACAAGTCCCACATCACTACACACTCTAAAACCTACACTAAAATGGAATTTACCTACTCCACTGATGACGGGTTCACATATAATGGTGTATATGTATTAACTACATGATCCATAGATGTATCAAGTTTCCACGCAAACATAAAAATCATCATACACCATTACTCTTATTAATTCCAATTTGGAGGTTTCTAAAACATTGTAATTTTCATTCCTAGTTAATATGAGATGAAAAAATCTTTCCTCAGTGCATAATTCATCGATATTTCTAATGTTTACTATTAATACACCCAACATCTCTAACTAAAATTGATATCTAACTAACAGAAGATGCATGATAGCATCATATGGCCATTGTAGACAATATATCTCTAACAAATGATAATTTTTTTAATTTTTTAGATAAGAGACCACAATTGGAACCTCTAAGTCATGTGTCAGGTAGTTCCACTAATATGGTCCAAGTAAATATAACCCATTGGTGAATACATGATCACCATGCGTCAATATGAATATCAACCAAACAATTAAGGAATCAAAATACAACATTAATCTAATCCTTGGATATAAATGAACCCAAACTAGGGTTATCATCAATCTTCTATTCATAACTGGGAAGGATGCTTCACAATTTTTATAACACTAAAACATTTTCCCATTGTGATTTAACTATATTATTGACACTAAAAAAATGAGGGGTGGCCTAGATTAAATTATAATTGTACCCTAAAATCACTTGGTAACTCTTTATCTCAAAATAAATCCTACCGCATATCCAAGACATCCCAACAGGTTACTTCTTTGGGACCACAAAAATACCAATCCATGAAATCACATGGATATGGAAATGAACTTACTGAATCCAAAATGGTCATTTAAGCATTTTGGTATCATGTTGATGTGCCTAATGATGAATCGCCATATTGATAAGGTGATAAGTATTCATATATATTATTTGGAAATATATCATGATATCTTCCAAAAATACAACCATGATGAATTCAAGGTATTGCTTGAATATCTTATTCTTGGGACACATGAACCCTGCTAGAGTGTTTTTTACCCCAAATATCCATGGAAAGATACTCATATATTCCATATCGACTCCATCAATATCATTTTGGAATAGATTCCTATCTAAATAACAACTTTCTATATCATGAATGATGATCAAACATGGAAATCCATTGGGAAACCGATAACTAGTAAAAAAATATTTTCAATGCCCTTAAAAAAGTACATGTTCATCAATATTACCTAGTACATGAAATTTTTAGTCAGAACATAGACATATACTACAATCTACCTTCTTTGGAAACATGATTGGGGTACCTAAAGGATATATTCTTAATTAGAAAAATTAAATTTTCTCCAAATCCTATACCATAACC
Organism: Viscum album; assembly: GCA_963277665.1. Taxonomy (NCBI): domain Eukaryota; kingdom Viridiplantae; phylum Streptophyta; class Magnoliopsida; order Santalales; family Viscaceae; genus Viscum; species Viscum album. The sequence goes on from OY728122.1 coordinate 1,976,142,681, forward strand.
TTAAATTCTCTAAACATCGTTGGAGACATGAAATATTGATGAATCTATATCTTTTTCTCTAATGTAAAATGATCAAGAAAAACTAAAATTCCACATTCTAAAAGAAAACCTAAGAAGTCATTTAGGAAAAATCCTAATAAATATTAAACACTATAGGGAAATTTGAGGGTGTTGTTTTTTATTCTACTTCATGATTTGAGATTCATACTGGAACAACGATCAATCTATCCAAACTCATTCTATGTCTAATCCCACCTTCTCTAATATACCTATAATAAATTGACATGATCTACTATGCCTTTTATGTGGTGATTATAATTAGAATCCAATTGAAGATGAAATGATATGGATAACTATTCTACCATTATATTAACTCAGTAGAATAAATGATTGTTTACTTATAGGGGTAGTTCGTTTTGAGGAAACTGGCTAGAACCCTAAATAAAATTATGTGTATTAATTTCAAAGAATTTTGATCCAATATTTAAGAGCCTCTAAAAGAACTGTTGTTGGTGCCCCATCCTGCCATATTTGTAGAACATAATCTATGTTATTGTGAAATTTTTTTAGTATTCTCGCTCTATCCACAGTTGGTATAATAGGGACCTAATCATACAGTTGATGAGGATTATGAAACACTACCATCCTTTTATTTCAGACCATTTATATGTTGCATCACATTGGTATTTTTTATATTTCTATCAAAATAATCAGTAAAATTAGTATTGGATGGTTTATTTGAAAACCATTTGTATGCCTAGAAGTATATAATGCGTTAGAGATCCCCACAATGATTTCAACCCAATCCTCGACTTCTAGATGAAAAAAAGAGATTTTCAATGCTAATAGATACAAGAGGTGAAAATATTGGAAATATTCAACCATGATCATTTTATCCCTTTAAAATATAGTATGTGAAGCCTTTTAAAATGTATGCTAGGATGGGCTTTCCAAATGACCCACTAGATTCAGTGTGACCAAATTCTAAAGTGTTTCCACCTATTTATCATACGAGGGAAGTGGATCATCATTCCTAGTAAAATAATTATAGAGCCGGCAATGATTAGTTTTTTCCTGAAACTCCAAGAGAATATTTATAATTGATATAAAATATTCTTTATATAAAATCTTAAGAAGTTATTAGAAATACGAAAGAAATACTATAAAAATTCTTAATCTGAGTTATTCGGAAAGCTAAATCCAATCTTCTATACCTAAACAGCTACGAAATTAATATATATATATATATCACTTTTAGCTAAATAATATAAAAATATACAAAATTTGAGAATATTGGGATATCACCCCACAAATAATACAGATATATCCCCAATAGATTTCATATATAAAATATTTTTCATAAATAACATATTTTTTTGAAAAAATAGGAATATATGTATATATATATTTGAAATGTGATCCAACATGTTTAGTCATGATGTCTAAATTCACCAAAATCATATTAAAATAAAATAGTAATTTTATCACCATTAACTCAACGGTTTTCTATACATCAATCAGAAAGGAATAAAGAAGCTCCCCAATATGAGTATTCTATAGCCTATCTCAATTAAACCATATCCAAGAATAATAAAAAATATGGAAATATAGGATCTCAAATTTTTTGGTAATTCCCTGAACTAAATTGCCTCATTTAGGCCTGAGTTCTAACTCACATCATTCTCACATTGTTGAATGCAACATGCTGGTGACTAGTTGTGAGGGTATAAAGTAACATTGGGATATTATAACAATGGTAATAACAACCAATAGAGTACACTAGATCATTAATATAATAGAATTAAAAAATATATAAAAATATATTAAAAATTGGTACTATATTAGACGTAATCACATATCATGATTCGTAATTAAATATACCCAAATATGGAAGGACACCAAGTAGAACTGGATGGAATTAATAAAAAAATTAAAGTGATATTATAAACACCTAGAGTCTTTCGCATCACCATTCCATCTCCAAGCTCCATGTCCCATATCAAGATGTCATAAGTTTGTTTCCCTTCTTTAGACGCCTATTTAAGATTTCTTCACGTGTACCATTATTTTATTGCAGGAACTGAGTATAATATGAGTAGGGAACAAAAAATGTGTCATTAAAATAAGTTCACATGTTTATATAAGTATATGAAAATATGTAATGTTATATGTGAACTAATTCATCCAATCATTCATATACTGAATAATGATGTGCTCTTTAAGCTTCCACAAACACAAACCAATATTCTATTTATGTTGTTCTTAAAGGAAATCTAATATAGTCAATTGGCAATAATAAATCATTCAAATTAAATTATTTCCCTTTCAAGGTATATAATGATCCCAAATTTAATTTATTACTATATTTACTAATTTATTGAAAAAATAAACCCAATTTTAATGAATAACTCCACTCCAACCATTAATGGAAATACAACCCCAGGAAGTATAGTTTCATAATCTCTTGTGATGGTACACACACAAGGCATGCCCGAACAAAGGAATTCTTCGCATATTAATAAAAAAATCCCCATTAATAATCATACTAGTATATATACATACTCTTTAAATTGAGTATGTCACTCTTATGGCTTATTCCAAAATTCTTTTATGATAATAATGTATTGAACTGTAACTACTTATCAATGTCACTCATGCTCCCCCTATAAAGAGCAGGACAATTCCTTCAGAGCCACTTGTCCTATTAAATATTTGAACTTATTTTCCAATGGACAAAAACAACCACATATATTTGAAAACGGATATTTGAAAAATATTTGAAAATAATTAATTGCATAAACTATGGATAATTATATATGTATAGAATTACATAGCAATGGAATAACGTGGAATATGAAATATTACTCACATAATATAAATCACAGTAACACCAAATAAATATTAATACTGTCTCATAGGTCACCTAATGTATGATATGTGTACTATCCAATGACATTTTTCTACCCTATACATACACACAACCCAGATATTGAAGATAGTTCAGATTAATAAACCAAGATGACAAAGATTTGTTACCTCTATCTTACCAATCACAAATCCAAATTTCCTCCAAGTAATCATTTCCTAAATCATGTCAGCATACTTATCTATATAATACACATTCCATGGATTAATTTATTTTTTTCATTAAAAAAATGGTTTACCTAAAAAATATATTATGGAGATATAATGAAAGTGAGTGTTTTTATACACCCAAAAAAACCAATATAAGAACATTTCCTTATTAAATAAGACACTATAAATGTTATAAAATTGACATATAAGATTTATATATTTAAGAGTATACTAAAATATATGATGTGAATAGGATTACATGTTTTAAAAATAACAAAAATGGGTGCCCATTTTTTTGGAAACACTATTTAAAAAAAAAATTCTTCTTGGAAGTGAATCATGAATACAAAGTGTTTAAAAACTTCTTAAACAAATGTTACATACATTAAAAAGTCAAAAATTTAATTACCCCTGATGTAATGTTTTAAAATACTAAAATCAATTTACATGTAAATTATGGGATGTTAAAAATAAAAAAACAGTCAATTGAAAACTTTATTTATGCCAAAACGGAATTTGTCATGGTTAACATTGTTTTAACATTAAATAAATAATATATATTGCATTAGGGTAATAAATTTTACCCATAAATATTCATTTAATTAATAAAAATTGATATATAGTTTTTTTACATTCCCTACCCTATAAAAATAAATCAATAAATTTAGAGAACATAGACATACTATTTCGTAAAGTCTAGGTTACTCATACAAAACCATTTAAATTTTTAACTTGGATTTATTTAGTTCAAATAAATATTTCCATTGTAATTTTATAGGTTTTTTATCATTATAAATATCATATGTTCTATATAATAAGAAAAATAAAATGGATATTAACTTTTTTTAACATTAAAAGGCTATATATTGTGACCTAAAGGGTCTATTGACATTAATATATCATCTACAATATAATAAAATAATGATGTTACAACACCAATATATATTTTCATAGATTATTATATATCCATGTTTTGAGGTGGTAAATTAAAATTATACAAAAATTTAATTAAATGAATGAATGTGAAAAAACAAAAAAAAGGGAATTCTCATAGCTTTTGTGGAGAATAATTTTATTTTTACCAATAAAATTATAACAATCCACTTATATGTTAATTATAAAATGTGGATATTTTTATACTTTTTTTAAATGAGTTTAATGATGAAAATTATCAATTCTAATACATGAATTAGAAAATAGATCTAAATAAATCCAAAATAATTTTCAATTGGTGTGTTACATTTTAGGAGTATTAACTGTGAAGTTCTTTTCTATAATAAAATCAACTATATTTCCCATAATTAAAAATTATGAGCATGAGGTTTTAACATCCAAAAATTGATACATATTTTGGATCCATTAAATAAATTTTCCAAGAGTTTCACCCATTAATTTGTGTCATGTATGGTTTTTGAATTTCATTTGTCGGTGTGATTTCTCAACTAAATGTTTATGAAATTCTATCTTTTTTTCTTGAATCTATGATAATGGTAGTAAACCTATTATTTTTATATGTAATATTAACATAAATAAATATTGATTAAATTATTATAAATCTAAATCACTTCAAAAATAATTTTTGAGAACACAAAGGATCATTCAATCATATTCTCGGTGTATGGTGAAAAACTACTTGTGTGCCTCAAGGTTCTCATGAAGTTATCATTATAAGTTCCAATGGATTCATTCATTTACTATTTCATATCAAGTAATTATTTCTAAAATTTAATGTGTATTTTATATGAAAATAAATGGTTATGAATGTTTTCTTAACCTACAGCCATCTTATTGATTCATCCATTTCCTTTTATTTAGAATTTATAATGATGTTCTAACATTGGTCAACCCCCAAAGGGATATATTACTATGGAAAACACAACATGGTATGATGATGAGAAAATAATGATATATAATGTCTTTATAAATATTCCACTTCTCAAAATTTAGTGTCGTTTATGACCCAATAAAGGTGGTGGGAAAGTTTCATAAATTTTTTTAAATATCATCTATCACATTTCTTTTGTTTTTTTATTTGCACAAACTAGTTCAAAATATTATTCAAATCATCAATAATTAGTCCAAGAAATTATTGGAGGTTTCTACCCCCAAATTCCAATCCCATATATTTCACATTAAGAAAATCCCAACATTTTCCATCACACCCACTATTATATCATTTCCTCCTGGTTCTAACCATTCCCTAGAATAATGAAATATTTTGGATACAAATAGTCAAAAAAGAAAAACTATAAATGTTGAATAGATGAATTATATAATTTTTATATAATCTAAATTTCTAAAATCTAGGATTAAATTTGGGATATTTATATTTGTTTCCCTATCATGTTATCAACAAATATCAAATTTAAAAATTATTTTACAAAATTTAAATTTTTTTAAATGATAATTTGAATCAACCAAACGTGTATGTAGGGAGTTTAAAACATGCTTTATAGTCATGGATATTTTTTAAACATTAATATAATATTATTTTAAAAATAATGTGACATTTTATAATATAATTACTCATTTTTGTAGCTATTCCAAAGACAATATAAAATTTTTATATCTAAAATTTTATGTTATTTCAAGGAAATCACACAACTTATACATTACAAAATTTTTATAATGTTTTATATTACATATAATTGTCTAATGGGTTTTCTTTAATTCAATAAAGTTGCAATCTCACAAAATATATAAACTAATCAACATCATAACTATAAAATGCTAAAATACAATCCATGGTGACTAATGCTAATAATGAATATAATTGAAAATAATTTTTTATTTTATCCCCTCATGTAATGTATAATAAAAAACCAAAGAACCAAATGGTCTATAGTCATTAATTTCTATCTATACCCATGTTAAGTTTCAATTAATTAGTTAATTTTTTTAAAAAATATCTTTATGGAATACATCCTTCAACACATAATCATGTATATAATATTCAATAGAAATGTGAAGCAACAAATGCTGAGTTAAAACTTGTTGTAAAGTAAAACAAGTTAATGATTATTAAATGGTTAGAGCATAAGAAAAATTGAAAAATATTTGGAGAATATATTATTTAAAATAACATTGAATAATAAGTGTTGTCCAAATTTACTTATAAATTTATATGTAATCTCAAATTAAAAAAAATGTACAACGGTATATGAATTCAGAAATATGAGATAATAATCATTATCCCAAAAACATATTCATAGGAATATAACATCAACATGTTTCACAAATTGGATACATAAAATTATAGGTAAAAATATCACAAATATACTGATAAGTATTCATAACATTGAGATAATTTCCATGATGTTCCACCCTTTATGTTTTTAAAAAACCCAAGAAGGTAGACTAGTTATTTTTTATAAAATCAATATATGATCACACTTTACAATAATTGATCGGGTGAAAACATAACCAATACATTACAGAGTGATATAGTACCCCACCCATCAATATTAATACATATTTATTGCATATGAAATCATTCATCCAATATGTCACAAGGATCCGATGTAAAAGTTAATTAACATAAATGGAATATTTCATAAAATAATTTAATGGGTGACTCAAAAAACATGAATATATTGAAGATATATAATTTATAAATATATATGATGATGAATGAAATAACCCTAAAATATTTTTTTATTAAAAAATTATTAATTATTTTATAAAAATAAAAAATTATGGTTCACTATCCAATGAAACAATAAAAAGAATTATAAATACTACTTTTAACGAATTAATTTCACATGAAATTATGATAGTGGATACATAGAGGTATGTACTTATTTTTATATCAAATATGGGGTTTCAGATAAAGGATATTATTTTGAGGGGAAAAAAGAATTTCAATATTTCAAAAAATATAGGTATATTGAAACTCACATTTTTATAATAGTAATAAAAATAAATTTTGAATTTATTTGAAGAGAAATATAAGGATCACTCATAAAAATACATATTAATATTTAAATATGAGAAATACAGAAATTTTTAAAAATATAAAATATGTATTTATAAGAGATATAAAATTTATAAATGATTAAAAATATACTTAACAAAGTCATTAACTGTTAAGAGAAAATAATTAAAAAATGTTGAATATTTTTATTTATAGTTAAAATTTCGACCGAGAAAAAGAGGAAATACAACGTTAAATGAAAATATGGGAGAATAAAATAAAAATATAATGTCATTGTAATAGAATGTATTTAAACCCCAATAAATGAAAATCAATTCCATGAAAAACCATACATTTGATTCAAGCATTGTAAAATGAAAATAACATAATGTTAAATAATTTTGTACTTAATGAAAACATCTTTAAGATCTATATTCATATTTTTTTACATTCCTTAATATTCATTTATATAAATTTAATTAAATTTTTTCTGTAATTTTCAATTAATTCTAACAATATTTACCATATGATTTTAATATTTATAAAATTATTTTGATAAAATAGTTCTTATTTTCAATCATTGATTTTGAGATACTCTCTAAATTATGGTCATAAAATAATAAATTTAAGTTATAATGTGATTTATGATGTCGCTTTTTCATTCTGATGAATTTTGATGTATAATTCATTTATAAAAAATCTAAAACATGTTTCATTAAGTATCCCTTATCATAAAAAATGTTTTTTTTTATTATTTTTTATAATATTTATATTACAATTCTAAAAATATTATTTTCATATTATTGATATAACATAATATAGAATATGTTCCCATTTTAATCCCTAATAAAAATTGATATCATCATTCATTTAGGTGGTTAAACCGACCAAATCAAGGACATTATAGAAATAATCGGATATATATTATAGTGGAATGATTTTTTATAATTATATCCTTATACCATTATTTTAACCTTTTAAATTACTCAATATTATATTACATTAAATGTATTTATAATTTAAGAATTATTTATGACATAATAATTAGAAAAAATATCAGGTAGGGTGTCAAGCCTCCCAAAACATGAGCATGTTACAATAATTGAATAATTATGTCTTGTTGTTTACAATGTTTTTGTTAATTTTAATGATATGAAATTATTTCTAAATATATGAAAATATATTGATAAATAGTCTTTATTATGATAAATAGAAATAACATATAATAGAATTATTCAATAGAGGGAAATACTTCTGTAGAAGAATAAAATATTCTCTTGGAAACCTTTTTTATTTATAAGGGATATTGGAAATCTCTATTGACCAAAATCTAAATTACATGAGAGTATATTTTCTCGATTAAAAATGATTAATTTTTCAAGAGATAAATATATTTGGTGTGGTTTTATTTATGGTAGAATTATTATTTAAAAATTTATCTAAATTATTTTTTTTAATAGTTAACACATTGTATAAAAGAAAGATAAAAATTCATTACTATGGTAACAAAAATATTAGAAAATGATGGAATGATAAGTATTAGTTGAGAAAGTTCTCCTCAATTAATTTTATGATATGATATTATATATTTTAAATTTTTACTCCATGATTTATTTATTTTAAAATTTTTAGCATTTTTATAATAAATTAAATTATTCTTATGTAATTAACATTATCGATTAAAACAATTTATTATAAAACTTAATTTATTAATTATTGTTCCAAAAAATGGTATTTTTTCACTTATATAAATTTTTAAATTTAAACTAATTATTTATACAAAATAAACATATAAAATATTTGAAAAAAATTATTAAATAAAATTATTTATAAAAATGATATTTGTATAAAATTATTAATGTTGATGACTTAAAATATAATAGTTTTTATTACTAATTGTGAAAAAGTTATATGTTTTTTAAGATTAATCTAGACCATAATTCAACCTTGAAAATTATTAATAAAAATATGAATTCTAAATATAGTTTTTTATTTGGAAAATATAATACACAAGGTTTTATAATATGAAATATATGTTTGTAAATATCAAATAATAATTTATAATGAATTATGTTAATATTTAAATACATATATGATAGATAATATTTTTTTAATCATTTTATATTTTCCTTAAATCATGGTTAGATCATAAATTTTATGATATTGATAAAACAAACGAAAATTAATATTCACTAAACAATTTAACAATTATAAAAAAACACTATATGGATAATATTGATCTGAAAAATTCTATAATAATTTTACTTTTTTAAAATTCAATATAAAAATGTTATTTAAATTTTTTTAATATAAGGATGAGTAATGTGGAAGACATAAATAAATATATATAAATAATTTCTTATTAGTACACCATTTGTAAGAAAAATTCCTCAAGTGATAAAATATTAAATATATTAGTAATTATATGCCTTTTTAATACTAAATCATATATTCAAAACATATTTATAACAGTTCATAAAATATATAGGTATGATTTATATTGAATTTGGTAGATTTTAGTGCATAAGATAACAAAGAACCCATGGTGATTTCCATGATCTTGAACTTATCACACATATTATTTTACCCAAGATATACTTTTTGATGCTCAATTTTGAAATGGTCTAGTTAAAACACAATTTATGCTACCTCATTTACATCCATTGAAAAATGAAATTCAAAATGAAGAATCCTGATAAATAATTTCAATTCTTCATTTTTAATATGTATTTTATAATGTAGTTATCAATATTTTCACGTAAAAATTTGATAATTGTGTTATAATCCTTATAATAAATATTTTATTTTACTAATAATTCATAGTTCATTCTAGATATATGTTTCATGTGAGATAAGTAATTTAATATAATTTTTTTCAAGAAATATATTTTATAAATATTGATAATTACATGTAAAAAATAAATCTCAGTAGTTCGAATGATTTTGTGAACATAATATAATGGTTAGAGAGGCCTTGGATGAGATTATGTTTTCATGTAAATTACAAGTCCACAATTCATGGGATAAAATAAGTGGTTTTTGTTATGTGTGTTTGTTTCTTGAAATACCTAAAACACTACAATGTGGATGAGGGTCCTTCCTATTAATGTTTCATGTGGATGGAGGAGAATATTATAACCTAAATCCCACTCCAAGGATTGAATATGTGGGGGGATTTCCCAAAAATGGTATCCTTAGAAGCTATGTTACCAAAGGGAGGCCCTAAATATTGGTTCCTCAACGCCTTTATTGGATTTTGTTCTACATCCTAGGGGATATACCACTGTATGTACTTAATTTAGGGAGACCAAGTAACAACATATAGGGGCCCTTATTTTGATGTTACACATGAGGTAATTCCAAACACCCCAAACCCCCATTACGTTGGTTGTGTCATGTTTGTCTACTCCCCACCAATACTAGAGGGGAAGTGAGTGGAGGTATGTAACTTCCCCTTCGATTTAGAAACACATATTACCTATAGATGTGGAATAGTTTCATAATAGAATTTTTCTATTTTTTAATGTCCACTCCATGTAATTTATTAATCTAGATATAGTGGTAGTATAAAACTCAATCCCAATCAAGTTTATAGGGGAGAGCGATGATTGACTGGCCATTATGGATACACCCCTATTATTACTTTGTTTGATCCCCAATTGTGTGGGATTGTTTTCTGTACTGTTCAGTGACATTTTTTTTCCTTCGTATGACACCTCATGATTTTAATGTAAAACTACATTAGATGGCTTATAGAACACATATCATTTTATTTAAATAAACCATAATATACTGAAAAAATTATTATTTTAAAATTTCCATTAAAAAATAGAAGCCCAATTGTGTGTGTGAATAATATTAAATAGAATATGAAATTTAAAATCAATATAAATTTATTGATAATTACTTAGAAAATGAGTATTCAATTGTTATTAAGGACATTGTATCCTTTAAAAAAATGTTTCCTTCAATATTTATTTTTGTTTATTTTTCAATTAAAATGTCCTAATTAAAATATGTTAATATTATAAATTTTATATTATAAAATAAAAATAATTTTTTAAATCAATATATATATATATATTCATAGGATGAAATTTTTGGATTTTTATGAATGTATAGATTTTTCAGTTAACAGTAAAAAGTGCTAATTTTGGAAAAGTAGTCATTTCTATTAAAATAACTAACTAATTTTAGTATCCCATTTTCTATAAATTTTATTTCGATGTACCATAGTTAGTATTTTGTAACATAAATTTAAATTAATTACATTTATTTCAACTTTATACGATATGTTAATATTAGTTTATTTTATGGAATAAAAACAACATTATTCCTAAAATTGTTTTATGGTATATAATGATCCCCCATTTTAATTAATTAAAATATACCTTAATTAATAATGATTAAATAAATATAAAATTATATATATATATATTATTTTTAATTTCAATTAATATTTTGATGATTTTAATTCATACTATTAACCTAAGATCATATTTCCCATATAAAAATTAATTTTAAGAAAATACTCTTTGCATCACACTTTTGAGATTTATTTAAAAATATATTCCTCCCTCAATGTGAATTTAATTTCAAAAAATTTATTACATATTTTTAACGATCGTATTTTTATATATAAGTCATCCAAAATTATTTTGTTTCATAGTGAATAGTCAAATGAGTAAAAAATAGTTATCGTGGTAAAAGTATTAAAAATTATGAAAGAGAGTAAATTTATATATAAAGGGGATAAAATGTATAAAACATGTTTATATTTTGTCTTAGTGGTGTTTCATGTAAATACCATACCTATTCATATTTATTTTTTAATTTTTTAGGATCTATTCTAGATAGTAACTTCCCATTAATGAATAGTTTTGGTATTTACAAATGTCATAGACCTATTTAATTATAAATGGTTACCCTCTCCCCTCACTTTATCCCACATATCAATTCATTGTGATCAAATAAATCCTAACATAATCTATCCAAAACCCCCTCAGATAAATTATTGTTATTCTATTCATTATATAAGAATATACTTAAGGGTCTTAATAAGAGATCCAAAGGAGGCTCTTCTAAGAGAAGGAAATCATATTCACTAAGATCATGTTTTTATTTATTCTTTTCCAAATATCAATTATATATTATAAATTTTAACATAATTAAAAAATACCACAAAAAGTAATTATTTTTATTGTATCAGATTTATCTATCCCATCTTCCATTAAAATGGATATAAAATAATCTATCATATGTACAGTAGACAACTACTTCCCAAAACGATGTTAATCAATTTCCATAATCACCTCTCTTGGAGATAATGATAATGCGTTAAATGTTTATATTTAATATTAATTACTTATTAGTAATTATAGAAATATAATGTAACATATATCTTCTTTCTTAATCATCCATTTAAAAATAATAACATTTTTTTGTGTATAGTGGACTACCACCTTGTGAAGTGTTATGATTACATTTTTATTACCACACCACATGGATGGAAAATTTATGTCTATATAAAGAAATAATATTACATATATTATAATAACATTGTTATATAATGGTCAAATATAACATACCTTCTTTATTAGAGCATCGCTGAAAATGGAAATGTTGCTCATGCATTATTATGACCTCCCGTTTCCATGATTGTAATATCGTATAGTTTTCATTACCATATTTAACGGAAGATTTTAAATGTATACATGATTTATAAAAATTTTATCAATTAAATTTTTATTATCCTAGATATGAGGGAATAATAACCCCTTTGACAAGATCATTTTATAGATTCCATTTTTAAATCCGGATCCAAACTACCTCAAAACACCCAATTTGGAAAAAACTTAATAACTAATTAAATATTTCATTATATGAAATGAATTAAATATTTATTGTATTATATTATTAAAATAAAAAATTGTTATTATAAAAAATTAATTGATATAAATTTATTAAACATGAGATAAATTACGTGCACGACAATGTCTGGACTCAAGGTAAGGGTTTCATCTTAAAACATCATTATGTGAGACACAAGTTCCTTTGTGAACCTAATTTCATATTAAACTGTATATATTTTTCCCATTTATAAATTATTTCATGAAATATTTTTATTTAAGGATAATTTTATATTCCATTCATCTATATAATTCAAGGGTTTTATGAATTTAATTTCACAAAGTAATAATTATTTATGTACCTAGCTCATTTTAATCTATATTCTTTATTATTGAATTTCAATTGTTGGAAATTATATTTTTTAATTTATTATGTAATTTTAATTTTATTAACCTTAGTTTTTTACTGAATTTTTCCTGAAATTGTACAATTTTCATCACATTCATACTTAATTTGATTGAGAAATTATTTTCAATAAATTCTCACTTCATTTCTCTTTTCAGCCAAATTTTATTTTATCCATATACATGTTAACTAAGAATATAATCTACAAAAATTTTTAAACTCAACAAAAAATTTACTAAATAATGTTTTTCCCATGTTAGGAAATTATAAAAAAAATTTAATAGGAGTCTACTATTCATTTTTGGATAATGTCACTTTTTAATCTTTGTTCAATAGTGTGAAAGGAGTGTTTCATTTAACTCATCCTGTATGTACGAAATTACATGTTTTTATGACCTATCAATTCATTATATCTTCCATTATATGTTTCTATGGTTCTTCATAGAGAAATTATATTCTATAATATATTTGAAAATTTTCAATTTTGAAGATTTTATTTCAAATTGAAAATGGTATTTTTATCATGAAATATTCATTTAATTACTATAAATTTATTTTCATCATTGTTTAAAATATTAAATTTTATTTTTGACTTCTAAATTATGTGTTTATAGATAATACATGTATACATTAATTATTCACCCTTAACTTGATGGTGTAATATATTACATATGTTCATCTCACAAATTAATTCCTAATTTATTTTACTTTTATTATTATAAGAGAAAATTTTATGTCACCCATTTCATTCCATGGGAAATTCTTATATTTATTCCCCATGATATATTTTCTTTTTCAATGCACATAATTTTGAATATGTTGTCAGGGGTGTTCCTAGATAGTGCTCCAATGAATTTTGTAATGTTTTTAACATAATGATACATCTTTTATGGGATTAGGGAGAAATCGTATTCCACTATTGGACTTTTCCCCAGGTGATATTGTCTTGGTATTTAGTATTGACGCATGACTATGTTTTGTTATTTATTGATGTTTCATTTCCAAAAATGACTTGATCTTATGAAAAAATGTTCATTGTATAATTCTCTAATGTTATTACTAATGTTACTTCAATTTTTTGATATCATATTGTAACATAGAATCATATGTTATATTTTCCTCTCATGTTTATTTTCATTACCCACCTTCAAAAATATGAGAGAAGGGACAACATATTGCCAGACCCTTCGTTCTTCATGTTCATGGAGAGATAATGAACACACCGAGACCCGACTACTATAGGTCATGGAGTGGAGACTAGAACCAATGGTATAGAATCACACACAAGATGAAAGGAATTACCCATTTTTATTAATAGGATCGGGAGATAAGATAGTAAATCCCAATAATATCAAAAACTGGGGGTAAATGTAAAGCAAAAAAAACCATTCCCATATTCATGTTACAAAAGTAAATGCCACAAATTACAAGGAAACTACAAAGGTAAAGTACCAATGATAGAAAAATAGCAACTATAAATATCCCAATGCCCGAGCTAGTACAAACCTGCATGATCCCTGTAGCCCTCTTGGAGACCTGAAAGAAGTTTTATATACGTACGATGAGCATACAAGTATACTCAGTAGTGAAAACCAAAGACTTTAAGGCACAAGTGAGGAGGCTTTCTAATGCCCTGTGTGAAAAGAGATAACCAAACACCTAGAAAAGAAAACTATCCACCCAAGCCTCACCAAGGCACACTACCCCAATTATGCAAGCCATATACTGTATAGTAATAGCACATTGATATTTGGGTACCCCGCGCCACCTTCCCATTGGTTATTGAAGACATCCTACACATCAATCCTCTCCCTCCATTCTCACTACAGTCTCACTGCCACACCCCGATCGCACACACCTGGGCCACAACCACACATCCCTCCTGCAAAAAACTAGGCCACAGACACCACGTGTAACCATGCCCGCAATCACCTGGGCCAGAACAACCACTTCCACGCCAAAAAACACATGGGCCTCATCCCAAAGACTCTTGGGAAACAACTAGCCCGCACACACCTGGGACAACCACCACCACTATCCTACCCGACAAATCATGCTCTATAATGGACCTCAGGCCATCAGAGCCTTCCTGAAGTGTCTTGGGATATTCGGTATAGGGAGAAAAAAAGGAGCTAATAACCATCCACTCATATGATTTTTGGGAAAACACCCTCCCCATGAAATAGGGGTGTTCGGCACTAAGTGCTAAACTTGGGAGGGGCATGAATAAGGAACATAAAAAAACTACTAATATATAAATAGGTAACAAGAAGTCATCCCAACCTAGGGTTTCCAATGCCAGCCTATGTACAACACCCTTGTTAGTATTAATTCAGAAAACAAGGAACAACACTCTTGGAAAAGTCACAACTCATTCCCAAAACCAATTCCCCATTTAAACCGTTATTGTTTTCATGTTTAAGTGATCCCATTTAGGTGAATTCTACACTACTAGGAATCTGACCAGCATAACCATAAAGCCAGTGAAAGAGAAACTTCCAAACAACAATTTATGTATTCACACCAGGTTCTCTTGTGAAGTCACGACAACAAATGGATTACTGAGATCTCTCAAATTACTGGAACCCAACCAAGCCTCGAGATATAGCTCCACACAGCCTCAGATTCATAACCAACAACTGTGCCATAACATAGAATCACATCCCCATCCACATCACCCCATAAGCATCGAGCAGAACAAATAGACACACCACCAAGATAGAGCAATGATGTTTCCAGACTCAAGCACATCATTCACTACATTTTCTTATTTCTATTTGGTTAATCGGTGTGATCACACAGGGATTTTTGTTCACTGGAAATTCATTTAATCGGCTGAGTTTATATGATTAATCAAATTCTCATGTTGGATCCATTAAATCATAACAAAAGACGGACGTTCATTAATGCACAATGAAAGACCACCAACATCCATGATTTTCAGTGGGCATAGGCCAGCACAATTCAAAACATAAATAATCAAGGGTATGGAAATACAACAGAAAAATCCATGAAACCCCCCTTCAGTATTTAAAAAAAATCTATTTTTTATCTTCATTAACGTTTGTTTTCATCCATCCCACAGAAATGATAGCATACCATCCCCGCATGATACACAGTAAAGAGAGACGAAGGAAAACCTTACTTGGATGACCAACAATGGAGTCTTTATCCATCCTCCGAGAACTGAGGATGTGCAGCTTGCAGGGGAGGAACTCCAGGGAATCCAAGGATGAGAATGAAAAACTCCAGTACAGGTGCACCACAAGCCTCGGGAAAGAGGGACTCCAAGCGCACCAGGGAGAAGAAAGAAATCCAGCCTAGAAGGGGAAGTAAGAAAATATAGTTTTATATAAAGATGATATCATATTTCTATGGGATAAGAAATTTTGAACCACTTTAATGTCAGATCATGGTTTCCAATGCGGTTGGGAGGTTACACACAATGGGATTAATTCTTATTTAATTATTCCCATCAGGGTGGTGGTAGGATGGTTGTGTGTTAAATCATTTCTTTTAAATGGAGGAAAACGCGCAATAGGGGAGGAACTAGAAGGTATGGGGAAAGGGTGTGACATTGATGAAAAACCACAAATTTTGGAAAGTTTATGTTTTTCCCGACTATTGGGGGATTTTAGATATTATTTATGGGCGTTTAATGGCTTTGAAAGGGGGAATTAAATCATATTTACACTAAAAGATAAGTTGCGGGAGCCGAAAAAGTCGGAAACTAAAAAAAGGACGAAGACCCTTGGTGAGGACCCGGTGCCACCATCACGGTGCCACCATCACAGTTCAACCCTCAAAGTGTCACCCTTATGGTGCCACCGTGATCCGTGCCACCATGAGCAGTGTGCGACTGTCACGGTGCCACCGTGACTGGTGCCACCATCACGGTGCCACTGTGACCATTTCCATCATCATGGTGCCACCGTGACTGGTGTGTGTCCGTCACGGGGCCACAGTAACTGGTGTCCCAATTTCAATGGAGCCGTGTTTTGGAAATTTAATGGACTATGTGGGCCCAAGACATTATATGAGATTCCTCTCAAACAATTCTTGACCTCGAGAATCAAGGCTAGACCCGACGAAAAGAGGGTTTCCGATCAACCATCTCAAAAGATACCTATCAAGAGTGAACCTCAACAACATCTAGGAACACCTCTTCCTCAAGTAACCTGTCAACATTTAAAGATAGAACATTCCAGTTATATGGGTTAGGGATTTTCTTCCTCTATGTAAAGATACTATCCACTTTGGGAGGAACTGACTCACCCGCACGGGTATAATCACATCCACCTTAATGCATCTTGATTATGGATTAGTTCCTCCCCTCCCCATAGTCAGGATTCATCACACACAACCATAGAACAAGGAAAACCACATGTTCCATAGTTAACAAAGTAATGTGTTCCATCACAACAAGTATAAAAAAAGAAAAAAAACTTAAAATAGCTCTGGGTACTGGGCACCCATCTACGTCTCCCATTCCCAGGTACATTCTCTGAGCCCGCCATGCCTCCACAACACATGAACCAAATGAATGGTCCATCCATGGAGCACCTTCTCCACACAATCCTTGATTCTCACAGGCATTTCTGAAAAGTCACGTCGGCCTCGATGTCCAGCATTCCTCAGTCTAGGCAGTGTGACTTGTCATGTAGATACTTTCAGAGTTGTGACACATGGAATACGTCATGTATTCTCAGTAGCAGCGGTTGTAGCGCAAGATTATAAGCCACTTCTCCAACCCGCCACAACAATTACAAGGGTCTGATAAACCTTGGAGAAAGTTTACTCCCCCTGCTGAACCTCCATTGTCCACGCCGAGGGGAGAACTTCAAGAATATGTGTACCCCAACCTCGAACTCCAAGGGTCTCCTCCTATTTTTGGAAAATGGCTTATTCTAGTCCTGAGAAGACTTAATCCACTCCTATATAAGCTAAACATTCTCTGTCATGGTCTCAACCACTTCCAGGCCAAGAAAACTTGTTTCCCCTACCTCTGTCCATCTCACAGGTGAGCGACATGGCCTTCCGTATAAGGCTTCGAATGGAGCCAAAGAAATGGTAGATTGGAAGATATTATTGTTGGAAAAATCTACCAAATTCAAGTGTCAAACCCATGATCCACCAAAATCCAGAATACATGCTCATAGAATATCCTCAAACATCTGGATGGTGTTCCCTCTCTATCCATCTCTCTGGGGATGGAAGGTAGTGCTAAGACATAGCTGGGTGCCAAAATAAATATTCAATCCTCTCCAGATTCAAGAGGTAAATTGTGCATCCCTGTCTGAAACTATGGACCTCAGAACTCCATGAAACCGCACCACCTCATCCACGTACCTCCATGATAAGTCATCCACTACTCCCGACTCCTTGACCACCAGAAAGTGAGGTGATTTCATCAACCGCTCCGCCACTACATGGATAGCGTCGTAGCCTACGTGAACCTTGAGAAGACCTGTAAAGAAATCCATCGAGAAGTTATCCCACTTACACTCAGGGATATCTAAAGTTTGCAACAAGCCACCTAGAACATAGTGTTCATCCTTTACCTGCTGACACACTAGTCACCTGGCCATGAACTGTACCACCACCCTCTTTAACGCGGGCCACTAGAACTAACCCCTCAAGCCCCGATATATTTTAAAAACTCCTGTGTGCACTTCTAGGGGTGAGTTATGAAACTCACCATGATGCCTATCATGCATCACCTCTGGAACAAAAAACTCCCCTAGGAAATACATCTAATTATTACCATCCTCTTTCCACCCTTTTGGAGCATCTTCTTGGTTAAACCGGTCACGCATCACTTCACTCTCTATGTCTCCCCACTGAGACACCTCCACCTACAGTAGTAGAGAAGACTTCACTGCCATCTGATATAAGAAACCTCTACCATCATCCATCATCACATTCAGGTGTCGGGCTACCAACTCCTCCAATGCCTTCCAAGCATTTTCCGACACTCGAACCGCATCCTTCTGCGACTTCTTGCTCAAGGAATCTTCCACCACAATCCCTTTTCCTGAGGTGTAGGAAATCTCGAAGTTGTAGTCCTGAAGGAACTCCATCCACCTTCGCTGCCGTAAGTTCAGGTCCCGATGGGAGAAGATATACTTCATGCTTTTGAGATCTGTGAAGACCACGAAGCGCTCTGCAATGAGGTAATTCTACCACAACTTCAGTGCAAACACAAACACCACAAGCTCCAGATCGTGGGTGGCATACTTAAGCTCATGCGGATATAACTTTCTAGACCAATAAGAGATCACCCCTTGTCGTTGCATCAGCACACACCTGAGGCCTTGTCCCGAGTCATCAAATAACACATCATACACCGCGCCTTCTTCTGGAAACCTCAGTACTGGGGAACATACCAACTTCTACTTTAGATATCTGAAGGCTGCCTCGCACTGCCCATTACAAATGAAATCTTGGTCCTTCTTGGTCAAATCTGTCAAAGGTGATAAAACTTGGGGGATGTTGGGCATGAACCTCTGATAGTAACCTGCTAGTCCAAGGAAACTACGAACCTCTAACACATTCTTGGGTGCTACCCATGAAAAAATAGCCTAGACCTTTGATGGGTCCACTGCTATTCCGTGATTGGACACCACGTTCCCAAGAAAGTGCACTTCTCATATCCAGAACATGCACTTGGTCAACTTCCCATAGAGTTGGTGTTGTCGGAGGACCTCTAAAACCGTTCTCAGGTTCTCAACATGATGCTCCTCTGATCTTGAGTGGATCAAGACACCGTCAATTAAAACGACTACGATCCAATCTAGGTATTCCCAAAAGATGGATTTCATGAGCCCCATTAACACAGTTGGAGTGTTTGTAACACCGAACGACATGAACACAAACTAAAAGTGCCCATATCTGCATCTGAATACATTCTTCAAGATGTCACCCTCCCTTACCCTCGACTGGTGATATCCTGACCACATTTCAATCTTGGAGAACCACCATGCACCTTTTAACTGGTCAAAAATGTCGTTTATCCTTGGGAGGGGGTAACGATTCTTGATTCTTACCTGATTCAGTCTTCAGTAGTCTATGCACAGCCTGAGACCACCATCTTCCTTCTTTGCGAATAATACTAGATCACCCCATGGTGACACACTTGGTTGAACAAAACCCTTATTCATCATATCATCAATCAGAATCCGCAACTAATGCAACTCCGAAGGTGTCATCTGGTAGGGAGCCATCAAGATCATACATGCACCAGGTTGCAAGTCAATCCAAAAATCAACATCACCTCAAGGGGGTAGAGTCGCCACCTCCTCAGGGAAGAGATCTATAAAATCACTAACGATCCCTGGGAAATTCACCATTTCTGCATCCACTGACTCCACTGATATTTCAGCTAATAAGGAAAGGAGGGGCTCTTCTCGCCTACTGTTTTTCGGGCAACCCCGCTAACCGATGAAAGTTAGACGTCGGCCACCCAAATCTGAAAACATAGCCCTTACACGGATGCAGTCAATGATGTCACATACAGAGAACAACCAGTCATTTCCTAGGATGAAATTGTAAGGTTGTATCTGCATCAGTAGAAGATCCCTTGTAGACTGATGTGGCCCTATCATCCGTCTACACCCTTGGAAAACATAGAACAAGTTGGTATGTCCTCTTATTGGTGTGCTCAGTATTAGGGGAACTGGAATTCTCTCAGTGTAGAAAATTAATGTACGGGATAGACTTGGTGAAACAAATGAGTGAGAAGATCATGTATATAACAATTCATAGGCATGAGTACTAAACAAGATGATCATACCTCTAACGACTTCTAGCCTTGCAGGAACTGCTGCCTCGGTGGCGTGAAACTGTCCACGCCTAGCTCCCCTGCCACTCGGCTGTCGGACGCCTCCCTGACCACGCACTGGTCGAGGTCCCTAAGGGGAACCCTGGGTTCGGCCTCCACCTGCGACATCTAGTTTCGGAGGGTTGGGAGCTTGGTGCCCCTACTATTGCTGCTAAAAGTGCCTAGCTGGAAACTGCTGCTGCTAAGGTGGGTGATGAACATGCCCACCGTCTCTGTACTATACTCTGTATGGGCATAGATTCTGAAGGTTCCCATGGTTTCTACATATGAATTATCTCATCCATGGGCCTGATAGGAAAGGTTTAGGGTCGAGAGATCAGAATTAGACTGTTGAGGAATGCTTCTTACTGGTCAAAACCTTGAGGGCCTAGACGTTGGAGGCCTAATGCTGATGGATTTCCCCTTCTATGAGCCCAAAGGGATTCCCTATTTTGATACACCTCCCACCGTGTGCATCCTTTCCACAACTTCATCCTTCTTTTGGACCTGTTAGTTCGTTAGTAGGGTGAAGGGAGTAACAGCCTACTGGAGAGAAGGTCGAAGTGCCTCCTCCAAACGTCACACCCGAGACTCCTCATCTGGAAAGAGGTTAGGAGAAAAGTGAAGGAGATCCTTGAACCGGATCCTCCACTCTCTCACTGACATACTCCCCTGTTAACGAGAGATTAGTTCCTGCCTCTTCTCAGCCTTCATCGTGGAAGAGAGGAATTCCACCAGGAAATCCTTCTCGGAGTCAGTCCACTTCACCTCATCCTCCCTCTTCTCCATGAGATAGAGTGTCCACCATAGACACGCTACTCCCCAGATCTGGAATACAGCCAGAGGAACCCTGTACTCCGTCGGAGCTCGGATCAAGCTGAAAGCTACCACCATCTACTCTATCCAGCTTTCTGTCTCCATGTCTAAGATTCTACCCTCGTACATCCCGAGGGTCTTCTGCCGAAAGGCGCTAAGAATCCTTTTACACTGATCGTCCTCCTCCTCTCGGTCAGTCCTTTGCCGATTGGCCAATTCATCCTCCTGGGCCTCGATCACCTACACTACTTGTGGTCATCTCCTAAGTGTCATAGCTACAAGGTAAATAAGGAATTCATAAGACTGAGTAGTGTGGAATATTTTTATTAATTTTTCATAGGGTTATTATTCATTTTAAATCCCCAACACACCCATGAAAAGTAATAACACAAGTCATTATGATTCATGTACCTTTCCTAGGGTATCTACCCTACAATCAGTGTAGCCTCAATTGGTCATTCAGTAGGCCCAAATTCCTTGCATCAGATCACGGGGGGGCCCAAAAATCCCATGTTGTGGCCAGTCTTCCCTGTCCTATCTGACGCACCAAGATCACCCAACACTGTTGACCTACCATCCCATGAAATCCTCATTTTTTCTATCCCTAGGCTCCATCCTATATCACAACCCTACCTCTGATACCATTCTATCACGACCCGCCTTCCCGAAGATGAGAGAAGGGACAATATATTTCCAGACCCTTCATTCTTCATGTTTAAGGAGACATAATGACCCCCCTGAGACCCTCCATCAAAATGTCCCCTAGTGGATACTAGCACCAAGGGTATAGAATCACACAAAATATTGAAGGCATTACCCTTTTTCTTTAATAGTATCTAGAGATAATATAGTATATCCCAAGAACACCAAAAACTAGCAGTAAAAGAAAAGACAAAGAAAACCATTACCACATGCCTGTTACAAAAGTGAATACCACAAAGTACAAGGAGTATACAATGGTGAAGTACCAAGGGAAGAAAAACAGCGATTGAAAATGTCCCAACGTCTGAGCTAGTACGGCCCAACACGATCCGTAAATTCTTCCAGGAAAACTGAAAGCAGTTTTATGTACGTAGGTTTAGCATACAAGTTTACTTAGTAGGGAAAACCAAAGGCTCTCACACTCATATGAGGAGGCATTCTATTGCCCTGTGGGAATGAAGATAACAAAACCCCTAACAAGGAAAAATATCAACCCAAGCCTCACCAAGGCACACTCCCCAAATAATGAAAGTCGAGTAATGTATAGTAATATAACATCTATATTTGGGTACCCCACACCACTTTCCCACTGGTTATTGAAGACATCCTACACATCAAACCTCTCCTGCCATTCTCACTGTAGTCCCACTGCCACACCCCACCCGGAAACACCTGGGACACAACCAAACATCCCGCCCGCAAACACCTGGACCACAACCACCATGTGTAACCACGCCCGCAAAAACCTGGGCAAGAACAACCACTGCCATGCCTGAGAACACCTGGTCCTCATCCCGATGACTATTGGAAAACAACCTGCCCCACACACCTGGGCCAACCACAACCACTAACCTACCCGAAGAATCTTGTGCTATAATGGACCTCAGGCCATCACATCATGCCTGAAGAGTCTTGTGCTATTCGTGAAAGGGAGCAGAAGTGTAGCTAATAACCATCAACTCATAAGAGTGTTGGAAAAAACAACCTCCCCCATGAAATGGGAGTGTTCAGAACAAAGTGCTCAACTTGGGTGGGGGGTGAATAAGAAAACAAAAAAAACTAAAAATATATGTATAGGTAAAAAGCACTCATCCCAACCTAGGGTTTTCAAATCCAACTTAATCATAACACCCTTTTTAGTATTCATTAATAAAAGAAGACACATTACTCATGGCCAAGTCACAACTCATTCCAAAAACACATTACCCATTTAAACCATTCTTTTTTCATGGTAATGTGATCGTATTTAGGTGAATTCTCCACTATTGGGAAACAAACCAGCATAACCAAAATCCAAAGAAAGAGAAATAGAAAAACAAAAATTTATGCATTCATACCCAGTTCTCTTGTGAAGTCACAACAAAAAAGGGATCAGTGAGATCCCTCAAAGTACTTGAACCTAACCAATCCTTGAGATACATCCCCACACACCTTCAGATTCATAACCAACAATTGTGCCACAATAGAGGATCCCATCCATGTCCAAAAAAACCCATAATCATTGAGCAGACGAAACCGACATGAAAACAAGATAGAGCAAGTAAGTTTCCATACTCAAGTACATCATTCACTATGTTTTCTTCTATTGGTTTGGTTAATCGGGGTGATCACACAAGGATTTTGTTTCACTGGACATTCATATAATCAGCCAAGTTCACATGATTAACGAAATTCCCATATTGGATCCATTCAATCATCATAGAAGATAAAGGTATGTTAATGAACCAAGAAATACCACCAACGAACATGATTTTTAGTGGGCATGGGCCCGCACAATTCACATCATAAATAATCAAGGGTATGGAAATACAGACAAAACATCGATCACCCCCCCCCCCTTCCTTATTTATAAATATTTTTTTTTTTTATATTCATTAACATTTGGTTTCATCCCTCCTACAGAAACAATATCATACCCTACCTGCTAGATAAACAGTAAAAGGAGATGAAGGAAAACCCTACTTGGATGATCAAAGATGAAGTCTTTCTCCATGCGCTGAGAACTGAGGATGTGCGGCTTGCACGGGAGGAACTTTGGGGACTCCAAGGATGAGTAGAAAAACCCTAGAACAGGCACACAAGAAGCCTCAGTAAGGGTGGACACCAAGCGTACCAGGGAGAAGAAAGAAATCCATCCAAGAAGGGGAAAAAATAAACTCTAGCGTGATATAAAGATGAGATCCTGTTGTTACGGGGATAATGAATTTTGAACCGCATTAAAGTCGGATCGTGGTTTCCTATGATGATAGGTGGTTACACAGGATGGTATTAATTATTATTTAATTATTCCCTTCAGGGTGGCGGCATAACGGCTGTGTGCTAAACCATTTCTTTTAAACGGAAGAAAACACACAATGGGGGTGGAACTGTAAGGTAGAGTGAAAGGGTCTGACACCGAGGAAAAACCACACGGTTTGGTATGTTTAAGGATTGCCCAAATATTGGGGGATTTTAGATATTATTTATGGGATTTAAATGGCATTGAATGGGGGCATTAAATCATCTTTACGCTAAAAGAAATTTTGTGGGAGTGAAAAACATCGGAAATTGGAAAAAAGGACGAAGACCCTCGGTGAGGACACGGTGCCACCATCACAGTTCCACCCTCACAGTGCCATTGTCACGGTGTCACCCTGTCAATGCCACCTTCACAATGTCACCCTCATGTTGCCACCGTGATCGGTGCCATAGTCCCTTTGCCACTGTGACTGGTGTGTGATATTCAGGGTGCCACCGTGACCAGTGCCACTGCACCGGTGCCACCGTGACTGGTGTGTGTCCGTCACGGTGCCTCCATAACAAGGGCCCCCATTTAAGTGGAGTCGTGTTTTGTTAATGTAATGGACCAGGTGGGTCCATGATATTACATTTATTCACTTATTATTCTTTTAACTTACCCATTTTTTCTATGTTTTACATAGGTTATCTAACGATGTTATAGGTGATTGAGAGTATTTAGGATATAATTATGGAGAATAAAATAAAATCTTTTTATTTTGTCCCCAAATTGATGTAATATGATCCTAGTCCTATAATGACTGTAGGAATCATGGTCATTGTGATTTATTTAATGGATTTTAGTGTAAAAATCTTGTAATAATTTCTTTAATAGGCATCCATGACCGTAGTTTTTATTAGATAAATTTTGGTTTTAATAGGACATTTGTACTTCAATACATTTGTGAAAAGCATTTGAGAAGGAATAAAAATATGATTATGTATACACAAATATCCTCCAATTTTGGGGATGTATAGTGTAATTGGGTTCTAATAAAATTACTAGGGGTAATAAACCAAAAAAGGATTCATTCTGTTGGACTTGATCATCACCTGGTTCAAAAACAGTGGTACTTGTTGTACATGTGGTTTGAAACAATTAGGGTATACACTTTGGGATATCAAAAAATAAATTATGAATGATTACAATGGACATGAAAAAATGATAAAATAGATAACATGAAACATTACAATAAGTAATTTAGATTGAAATATAGAGACTCATATGTCAGGATATAATTATTATTTCTATGTTATTTCATCTAGGTTTTTATTTATTCTATTTTTTTATGATAATGTATTATCCTCATTCATTATTTTCATATAATCAATTAAAATTATATAAAACATGACAATAACCAATTTTTTTGGGATGTTTATTTATTTGACTAACAATATTCAAATACTAGTAGGAATAAAAGTTATAAATCTTGTTATAATACAACATTATCTATATCAAAATATGATTAACGAACACATTATAGTTTAATTTCATAAAAATTTAACTAAGTAGGGGATAATTTTTTTAGAAGAACAAATATTAAATTCCATTAATAAAATATGGGTCCATTATCTACTTATAAAAATGAGGTTAGAGGAACCATTGATAATTTCATAAAGAAACTGGAAGATTCATTATTTTTGGAAAATTTGGGTACAAATGACATTATTGGTGATGAAAAATAAATAGACTACTAAATAAAATTAATTGAAATATTGATCAACCTAAGGAAACACTATATGTTAAATGTCTTAGATATGGTGAACATAGTCATCATCCATGTAAGTTACATATTATATGTTTTAATTCATAAGGGACATTCCTATGAATATAATTTCTGTGTAAGGACAATTGTTTTTAGGTTTTCAAACATGAGAATTATAGAGTCCATAATTTTTTATTATATGACTGTTACATTGCTTTTTTAGGAAAAAAACATACAATATTTACAATATAGGATCCAATGTATTAGTATGATGGAAAAATTAGGACCATACATCACATATACATAAAAAATATAAATATTCATTTAAAATATTATTCTTTGTCCTTCTAAATATCATATTCTCATTAGTACATATTGATTCTTGAGGATATACATCAAGGTAATGGGGTAAGCTAAACGACTATTTAGAGAAAGAATATGGGGAATAAGTCAATATAAATTTGAGTAATAATATTAGTATTAATCAAAACATATGCGTAAGATGATCAAGAATATTTTTAAGGAAACCTTTTTTCATGGAATGGAATGTTTAAACTCATAAAAATGAAACATCATTTTCTTGTTTTCAAAAACCACACAGAGTTATGAAAAAATATATAATTATTTTAATGCATAGAATATTTTCATAATCATAAAATAATAATTGTTAAGAAATATACCATCAATGTAATCCATATTACACATTACCTCATGTAATAAATGATGTTACTCAATTCATTTTATGGTTATATAATTTAGAGCTTTCCCACCACATTATAATATTTATATAATCATTCATCCCATGTATAACAAGCATAGTAATGAAATAAACCATGGAAATGAATGGGTTTATAAGTAATTCATAAATAATAATTTAATGAATAAAAATTTGGTTCTTAAAACTAATATTGGAGAAATATATTTTGTATAAAAATTATCATTTCAGAGCGAAAAAGAAATTACTTAATAAGACTCATGGATGTTTTTTAGAAAGAATTTTTTGTTTTAAAATATTTTTATTTTTTATATACATTTTTGAAACATGTAAATAATAATAAATAAAATTATGGAATAATGAAATGAAATTGAATTAAATTTAGGGTAATATACAAAAGAAATTTATTCTGAAAGATGGACAACCTAATGAAAAAGAGTTAGGTTTGAGAATCCCCTTACCTTATTTATGAATGTGTAATGCCATTCATCTTAATATGAGAGAAAATAATATTTTATCAATTAATTAAAAAATTAAAAACCAATTTTAAAATTATTTTATCTGTTATATTTTTATAATGATATTTTATGTTTATTATTATGAGTTATAGAGTTCAATTTTTTCATTCTGGGAGTAGTCGTTTTCATGGTTTCATGGTCTGTTCTCTCGTGAATAATTCTTGAAGTTCTTTTTAATGTGGAAATAATTCCCCAGAAATGAAATTATATGTTAATAATGAATTTATCTAATTTTAAATGGTATCATATATCACTTGGTTTTGTATAATGAGTATTAATCATTTGATATAAAAAATTAATGAAAAATGTTTAAATTATTTTTCTAATTTTCCTAACCAACATGAACTTGTTTCATTTTATTTAATATTATGTATATAAAATAGTTAAAAACATTAAAAATATATTATATAAATTTTAAAATCTATTTAACATAAATAATGGTTTTTCGTTAATCCATGATGATGAAAACGGAAAATAAAATCTCAATATCCCTGAAGAAGGTGAAGTGACATATCATTGATAGTGCTTTAATTTTTTGAATAAAATGATAAGAGATGAGATTTGATGATGGATATTACAATAAAAAACGAAAAAAATAGAATATATATTATAATGTAGTTATCAGGCTTATTTGGATCAGTTTGGTCAGTAGAGTATAAAAAATTGATGAAATTCAATGAGAATGATTGTGGATTTCACCACTTGAATGTCATCTAACATAGAACCTCCTTAAGATCCTGGGATTATTATTTTTTTGGTACCAATTGCTCATGGAAGTGGGTATCAAGATTAGGAAGTGAGATGGGAATAAATTAGACGCATTAAAAGGATTAGAAGGTGTGAGGAGAAGGGGTAGAGAATGGTGGTATTTATTGGCGGAGGAGAGGGGTGTTTTAAATTGTTATATTATCGTGTTTATTATTTTGCCTCAACACTATAAATATTTTTTTTAT
Source organism: Viscum album (assembly GCA_963277665.1). Lineage (NCBI taxonomy): Eukaryota > Viridiplantae > Streptophyta > Magnoliopsida > Santalales > Viscaceae > Viscum > Viscum album. The sequence continues at coordinate 1,976,171,430 of OY728122.1, forward strand.
TAATAGGACTAAATAAATTAAATAGTAAATTATTGTTAGGCATAATGGGTTATTACACCATATATAAAATAGTCATGAATAAAAAAATCATGTATTTAGATTATTCCATAAATTACCATATTTCACATTTCAAAGAATAGGGTATTTATGAAACATCTAAAAAATGAATCATAATGATTTTTGGAGTTATTTATTTAAACAATAGAATCTATTATATAAACAAAATTCTAAATATTAAAAATTTAATTTTAAAATTAAATCAACATTTATTCAGAAAATATTGATTTTAATAATATAATCAATTGTAAAACCCTTTGAAAAAAATCAAGGTCTTATAAATGTTTGTTATAATTATAAAAAATGCCTTACAAATTTATGAAGCTATTTTTTAGAAAATAATATTTTCCAGATAATTATATTAAATATAAAATTGTAAATAAAAATTTACATTCTATAAAAATACCAACTACTAATTTTTCATTTATAAAACATCTATCTACTTATACCATTATATAGTTATATCATATTTTCGTAATAAGGTATCTAAATTTTATTCAAAATTTTATAGATATGATTACTATATTAATTTCTAGATTTCTATTTATATGGTTCATATTACTTTTCTAATTGTTGGGTTACAATTCCCATGGTATAGGTTCCGTAATTTCAATAAATACCTATTATCTCACTATTAATATATTAGAATATTGGGTTCCCTATGTGAAGCATGTTTTTGTGATATAACTATAAAAATGAAAAATCCATTTAAAAAATTTTTTGTCATTAAAATTTCCCCCCTTATGAAATTTCATCCTAAAAAATTCATTTTATATACTAAAGAGAAAACATGTGAGGTTATTTCTCCATCATTGAATCTTCTAGTTCCCATGACACCCATTCGTAATTATATTTTATCCATAATACCTTCACCATGTGAGTGCTCTTGTTTTGTTGAACCATTTTTTTTCAATACAAAATCATCATCAGCTTCTCATCAGAAGAGAGACAATTTTCCTAATGTACCATATATGAGTTATATACAAGTGATGGTTCAAGTATTTACTTCCTTGGAATGGATACATAGAATATATCTTTCCCTTGAGATATGTTTGGTGTATGTTAAATATAATTGGATACTAATCATATGTGATCAAGGATACCAAAGGGGCCAATTTACCTTAGGTTGAGATTCCCTTTCATTTCATACTGCATGACTTTTTTCCATGGTGATATTTTATTGAAAACATAGTTTCCAACTTTGAATTACACTTTACTTCAATGGAGGTCATCTTATATATTCTTCTAACATTGATATTTTTTATATGTTATTGAATTTTTTGAACCATCTCAGTCATATGTTTCACAATATTAGGCCCCAATAGATTTTTTTCTCTAACACAAATGTATCTAGATGGAGTTTAACCTTGTTTCCTATTAAAAAAATCCAATGGAGCCATTTGAATACTTTAGTGGAGAATATTATTTTATGAGAACACAACTAATGAATGATTTGTGTCCAATACTCCTTTGATTTCCATTTATCGGGCACTTCATATTTTTTTATGAGTCTGAATAGACCTTTGGGATTGGAAATCAGTTTCGGGTTGATAAGTCATGTAGAAATTAAATTATGTACTCAGATAACGTTGAATACTTCTCTAGAATTTATATGCAAACCATGGATCATGATCATATATGATCAAAATTAGATCCTCATGTTTCATTAACACATCTATAAAATATATAATAGAATTTTGTTCAAGACATAAATCTTCCTAAATAATAATTACGTAGGACTTCTTGATGACTCTATACACCACACCACAACCCAAATCAAATTATTTATAATTTAGATGTTTTGGGAGATTAGTGAACAATTCCATAGAATCATTCTATTATTTCCATGTTGTTATAGGTAATTGTTTTGAAATCCATATGGATATTTGTTAGTCTACATTAAATTATTAACATTCTAAATAACTTTAGATATACTCTACAATATCCTTCTTCAGGTTTTCCCACCAAAAGATACCTTGAATATTGTTGTACAACAGGGTACATCTGGAATAGATAGAGAAAGGTGATCTATATGAATTATACAATAGATCCTTTTTTATCATGTCACGAAGGAACAGAAACCCTTGTTCAAAACTAAAACACAGAATCCTTGTTGATGTAGAACTCATGTATCTTACCTTTTTCCCTGAATTCACATTCTTTTGTAGTTGTAAATCTTCCCTTTATGAATCTGTGATGTTTTATTATATAGATAATTGGGAAAAAATTTGGGAAAGTTTTGATTTATTTGTCACATTAAGATTTCAAATTTCGTCAATTGAATACCATTGAAGATAGAGTTTTTCATAATTCAAATATTGGGTAAGGTAGAAGGTTCTTTTCTTCTAAGTGCAGCAACTACCTTTCTATCATTTCCCAAATTTTAATGAATAAAAAAATAACAGCCCTTGCATATATATAACACTCTAATTTGAATAATTTCATGTTCCTTCAATGTGATAATATAATTTAGACTCTTGTCACTTGTATATATATCACCCTTATCGCTATAGAGGTAGTGCTTCCAATTTTTCAATAAAAAAATCTCAAGTTCTAGATTTAAATCATGTGACTGGTAGTTATTCTCATGGATCATCAACTATTGTAGGGAATAGGTTATCATTGTCATTCTACTGGATTACACAACCCAATATATTCATTAAAGATTCATTTATACCACAAATACTTCTCTACATATTGGTTGTGTGATTATAGATGTAGTTATTAGCATCTTCTTGAGATCCATGAAGCTTTCCTCACAATCTAACAATCAGGCATACTTTACCCATTTTTGGGTTGACTTAGTATGTGGGATATAAATGTAATAGAAACTCCCCAAATAACATTGCAAGTACCCAGTTAATCCATGTAAAATGGAGATTTTTTTTATTGTGGTTGGTCAAGGACATTCCCCAATTTATTTTTTCATTGAAGACATCATAAAAATTTCTCTCATTTGTGACCATGATCCCCAACAATGTGGTCTTCTACATCAAAAATCCACATTTACATTACATGGAAAAAATTTATCAATCCAAAAAGTCATCAGCCTAATGTATAGATTTTATTCTAGTTCTAAATTAATCATAGTTTTGATGAGAATATAATATATAATAACAACAAAAAAAATTTCTAGGTAGTATCTAAAGACTCTAATCATGAAAATTTTAGACGAATTAGTATTATAAAAATTCATCACTAGGAACCAATTATTATCATACCTTTTACATAATGTATTATTATTAATATAATTTTTCTTCACCTTCAATCGATTATATCCAGAGCCAATATACACGTCTGAGAAGTACTGGGATCATCATAGTTTGTTGAGGATGTCATTAACCATTGTAATATGATCCATGTTCTTTATGCTGATCTTATTTAGCTCATAATAATTGATACACTACTACATTGATCAATCCATTTTCTTTACAAATTGACATGGTACAACCCAAGGTGATTCACTAGGACATTTGACCCCTTTTACAAATTATATTGAAGCTATTTATTTAACTACTCTAGTTTGATAGCAGATATCTTGTAGGGACATTTTGATATAGTAGTTTCTCTAGGTATAAGTTCTATTGGGAGCTCTACCTTATGATTTGGGGAAAATACAAGAAACTCATCATGAAATACCTTAGTTTATTCCCCTTTAATTAGAATTTCCTTCATTTGGATTTCATACATTGACTCAACCATTTGATATACATATACTTCTTCACTAGGAATCAACGACCTCACAATTTATGGATGTTACAATGTATATTCATGGACATCCTTGAATTTTTTCGGTTTATGGGATGGTTCAGAAAATTAAAACATATTTCCTTTTCCTGATAATTAATGTGTGCTCAAAATGATGAGTATCAATCCTTCTATAGTGTAGTGTCTAATTCCACAAATGGATGTATGATGAGTTTAATTTGATGAATATTATTATATAGGCCAATAAGGGAAGACACTGACACTTGTGTTGTAATTATCAAACCACTAGTTTTTTTATAAATATCACTACATAAATATATCTAGGAATTTATTCAATTCTTCAAGAAATATTGAAAGATCTAATAGTTTTCACATAGAGATAATTAAATAAATATTTTTACATTCATTAGTGAATTGGATGTGTACCTTGTATGACATCGTTTCATAATCCACATTAATAGTAGTGATGGTATAATAATAAACATGATCATTTGGATTTTGTGGATACTAATACTAATTACCCTTGAGGAATTGAGTTTTAGTTCACTAGAATGCATTGTGCCCTTGCTCCCTACAATTGAAGATCTAAAAATAGGTGGTTCATTTAGAGGATCCCTCCTTTCCTCTATCAAGTCATTCAACTTGTTCAGGTCTCTCTAACATTAATGAGGTTGGTGCCCTTCTCCCCCATACATGAATCATTTCCTTATTCTGTTTAGGTAGTTACCATGATGCTTCTTCCCACATTTTTGAAACATGGGTAGTTAAATCCACTTTTCTATTTTTTTAATTTATCTCACTAGTTTGATAATCTATACTTCTATTCTTAAATCCATAACAATGGGACCATTATCCAAATCCAAACTACTTTTTGAGATCACATCGAACCACTCCTTCATAACTTTCAATGTTGGAAATAGTTATATCCATTAAAAGTTATTGTTTTATTCCAATAGTGAATCATTTAATTTTGATATCATTTTCACTAAAATATCCCAGGACATATCATCCAATCCAAGTAGAGTTTCATTTGTAATATATTATTGAGAAAAATTATATTTTAATCAAATCTATAAATTTCATCTCAATCGTTGTAAGAATTTTTCATGGAAATAACTTGTCATTAAATATATATTATATGTACTCCCACACAATCTCTTCTAGTTTATCATGAAATTTGGTTATTTATCTATCCCCACAATTTATTTTCTTATCCATATAAAAATTAGACTTTTAGAGTCAAAACCCACTTCAGATAACTGTAGTGAAAAGAAAAGAACGTCCCCATTTAGGTCACCCTCCATTCGTGAATAATTGCATTTGAAGATTCGATAAATGTAATAGGTCATTTCCTCAATATGAATAAATAGATAATTCTCCTTTTTGGGTGAAGGAAAAAATTTTAGATGGTTCACAGTATTATTTATAACAGAAGACAAAAGAGTAAAAATTTCAATGAAGTTTTGAACTCCACCAACCATGAAGTTAGGGATATAATTTGATCCATCATTTCATTATTCCTACAAATATTTTTAGAATTGTATTTTCTATTTACCACTATTTTCAAAAATAGAAAATTTCTTAGAAAAACATTACTCAACAAATCATAAATAAAAAATTTATTCTTCTAAACTAATAACTCTAAAGGCATATCATCTGGGATCCCTATGAATAAAATTATATTAATAATTATTATTTTATATTTACAAATACATATTGTTTTCTTAAGTATTTTAAATAACTATCCCTAATCATAATACCCACATTAACTAAACTATTCTCTAATACCAACTTCTGGGAGCCAAATATTTCTTACATAACTGTTAATTCACTTTATAAAGATAATCAACAAAAAATATTTTAAATCCAAGATCCAAAAGACTAGAAACATGGAAAAGTTATTACCATGCCCCACATAAACATAATAAAACAGGAACATTTAATTAAAATATTCAAATTTATAATTCTGAATCACATGATCACTTTAGTACATATAGTCACTCGAGGATGCACATCAAAGAATATAGGGGAGTTAAAATTCCAGTATGAATTTCAATAAGGGGTATGAATCAATATAAAATTAGAGATCATAATAATATTAATCATAAAATAATCATATGATAATCATCAATATAATTATTGAAACATTGGATTAATACTTGGAATGTGTATGTGCCTAAAAGTGGAAAATCATTTCATCAAGGACCAATAAAACATATAATTGTGGTAAAATCAGGAATAATATTAATTTATATTAAACATTTTCTAATCATATACATCACATTACCCAATTAATTGGATGAATGTGTAATTTTATGACCACCTATCATAAAATAAAATTTAAATAAACTTTTATTCCTTGTATTATAATCACGGTCATGAAATCACATACGAAATGGAATGATTTTCATAAGAAATTCATAAAACATACATTCATGAATAAACATTTCGGTTTTTCAAATGAAATAATTAAATAAAATTTCGTATAAGAAATATTATTCTTTTGCAATTTAAAAAAACTCAAGAAGAGTAAAATATGTGTTTTGGATAGAAAAGTTCTTTTTGAAAATCATTATTTTTCCCAAAAAATCAGGTTGGAAAACTATATATACACAGAAATTAAAATTATTAATAATGAAATTGAATTTAATTAACATTAAAGTATTATTCATTCCAAATATGTTGTGAATGATTAATAACCCACTGAAAATAAATCAGATTCGAAAGTCCTCTTACTTTGTTCATGAATGCATTCTACACTTGCAACTTATATTATTAATAATAAAATAATATTAATTTATTATTTTTTTAACAATCTCTTATAAATGTATTTTATTTATTATATTTTTTTAAATTCATTTCTGGTCATCATTGTGAGATATAGAGTTCAATTATATTGATCTAACAATGCACATTTTTATGGTGTCCTATTCATTTTTTACTTGTGTATAGTAGCGGATGTTCATTTTTAGTTGGAATAATAATCCCTAATTGAAATTATATATTTTTATTAACCATTAAAAAATTAATAGTCTCAATAATAATTTAGTTTTCTATTATGAGGATGTCGAATTCACTAAAATATTAATGACTTATGTTTATCTTGTTCTGGATGTTTTTCTAACCATCACAAACTAGTTTCTTTTTATTTAATATTATTTCTATAAATTAGTTAAATATAGTTAATAATGCTTTAATATACATGTTAATTTTTTAACATTAATATTGATCCCATGAATAATCTTTATGTGGTGATGGAAAACAAAAACATATCATCCATGATGGTGGTGAACCAACATATCACAGATAATTATTTCATTTTTCAATTGTAATTAGAATAGATGATATCTGGTGATTGATATTTCATTATAAAAGTAATATTCCGATACAAATATTATAATGGTTTTTTCATGCCTCTTTTTAGGTTGGAGCTGAGGATATGATTAGAAATGATACGAAATTAATGGATAAGGATTGAAGTCTTATCCTCTTGAATGTTTTCTCTTTATGAACATCATTGTGGCCCTTGTGTTAGGTATTTCATAACGAGAAAAATATATTGGATGTGGGAAAGATTCTTAGCTAGGTAATTGGAATGAATCTAGGTAATCTATATGTCTTTGAAGTTTTTAGGATAATGTGTGGTGAAGGGTCATATTAATAGGGTATGAGAGGGGTATTTGTTATTTTTATATTGAAAACATTATTATTTTGGATGAAGAATATCAATAGTGTTTATCATTATGACAAAGTATAGAAAATAGTAAAGTAGATTTAATGATAATAGAGTCTTACTTCATCTTTGAATCTAAAATTCAAGTATTTATCTTACACAATAAATTATCATATCTCACTATTCACTAAAAATTTAACAATTTTAGAAGATTCAAAAAAAAATTACCATAAACATTTTTTATAGATAAATTTAAAAAATGGATTTTGTTTATGGAAAATAATTTCATAAATATGATAAATAAAATTTTCTAATGAATTCATTATTTATTCTAAAAATACTGATTTTAATATTTTATTCGTTTTAATAATTATTTGAAATATTATTTGAGGTATCAAAAAGTTATTTTATAATTATAATAAAATATAATATTAATTAATGAATATTATTTAGGATGGTAAATTTGATTTTAAATAATTATTTTTATTATAATATTTTTACTAATAATTATTGTTTTGTGAAAATACCAACACATAATTTATCATTAGTAAAAAAATTGTTACATACACAATTATTTAATTATATCATACGTTCATTTATAAGATACCAAAATATTATTTATAATTCTACAAGAGAGGTAAATTTTCAAATTGACATATTACTATTCCTAATGGTCATCATACTTTTCCACTAGTCTGGTTACAATTCAAATAGTTTTGGTTCCTTATTTTATATAAATTCCACTTATTTCAGTCTTAATATACTATAAAATATGGGTCTATATATGATTTATGTGTTTTTTATAATAATTGAATAAGTTAAAATTCAATTTAATTTTTTTTTCATTACAAGAATCTAATTTTGGAACTATTTCTTCATGGATATTATTTTAAGATGATTCATGAATCTTCTAAGGGTTGTTATAAATTATTTTTTATTCAATGATTTTCAGCAATTTTTTGAATTGTAAAAATTACATGTAATATTTATTTAATCATATGGTGATATTTTATAAAAAACACATAATTAAGGAAAAGATAATATTTCCTATGTTCTTGATGATAAGTTAATTATATTCATTTATTTTTATCTTATTTTATATTAAAAATATGTTATATAGAATACATAAATGTTCTAAATATAATTTTGATGTTTAATATTATTGTTAGGACGTTCATCATTTTCATGGAAAATTATGCCAAATATATTAACACAGTATTATAGAAATCAATATTTTCATTCTGGGAAATATCTCGTCGTATCCTATAAGGTTGTGGGGATTTAACCCAAAACTGAAGGGAACTAAGTGTGTGACACCTACCACTGCCTGATATAAAGTATTCGTTTGTGTGAATTATTATTTTCTTTTTTTAATTTTTCCATAAATTTTCTCTTGAATTCTAGAAAAATATTTTATTTTAAAATCAATATTTTCAAGTTCATATTGATATTTTTTAAATGTATTATTATGTTGAGTTATATATACCCTTTATGTATAACATAATTTATTATTTGTTAAAAATGACATTATATTTTTGGAGATGTATGTTGAAGGGTTTGATAAAACCAATGAGGTTAAAACCATCAATCATGTAGAGGTTATTGTGGTAATTCTCAATATAGGGTATTTTTTTAATTGAATGATCTATGATAAACTATTTTCTTTATTGTTGAATTCTAATGATTAATATATTATTATTCTTTTTGGGTATTATCATTCTTTTTCCTAACCATTTTGGTTTCAATAAAGTTATTATAAATAACATTTTATAATTTTATGGTTATATGTATCCTTTAAAAATTAATTTTACTACATTATGAATAAACTTTTCATGTTATATATTCATTCATAATATTAATAGGTGAAGTGGAAAGTGAATAAATCAAATAAACGTATGAAATTATATTTTTGGAATAAAGAAATATCAATTAGGTATATATTCTAGTTTTTTTCTATAATAATAGTAAATAAATCCCTTAATATAGATAAATGATATTGACAAAAATAAATATACTAATACCTTCATATTGAATGAGGTGATGTTTGTTTAACTCATTATTGACTTTTTGTTTTGTGGTAGATAACATTCACATAATCATTAACTTTACTAGGATTAATTATCTCTAAAACCCTTAATAATTATTAACTCATTTAATCCATGTCCATATTTTCACTTCCTTCCAATTTTAACATACATAGAAACATATTTATTTGTTATTTAAAATGACAATTTTTTCATTTATCTCATTTAAGAGGGTTTATAAATAATAATTTCTAAAATGTTGTTTTCGAAAAAATATTTTTTGAATTTAAAAAACCTATTTAGTGTGGTAAAATTGAAATTTCAAGAATTAAATTTATCTAAATATTTAAATTGTACTACGTAGTTAATTTAAATTTACACTATATTCGATATCATATAAGCATGCACCAATGTGTTTAAACAAACCAATATATATTAATAGAATATTTTATTTAATTGTGTCATTTTAACATTTTTATTTATTTGGAATGTATAAATAGTATTAAATACATTATAAATTTTGAATTGCACATAAATTTATTCATAAATGATCAAAAAAATAAGATTTCAATTTTTAATAAATCCATTTTATTCATCAAATAAATTAATATCCATCAAAATTATTAATCTTTTTTTTCAGAAAATATTATAAATTATTTTATAACCTTTTTTGATATTTTATTTTATAATATTCATAAATTTTTTATAATAATAATATTGATATTAATATAGGGTAATTTTTTTTGAGTTTTTAATTTTTTATTTCTCAATGGATTGTGATTAAAACAATTTTTAAAATGGTCATTTTTTTTAATAAATAAGGAAATTCTGAAGTCACATTTTTTAAGATATAATTAATTTCAAAGTAAAATAATAATTATTTAGTTATATATATCCCAATTAAAGTAATTTCAATCACATTTATGTTGTATTTTAGTATATGATAATATATAAGATTAAAAACTATATTTTTATGATAAATATTTTAAAGTGCATAATATTTTTTCATCATAATTAATTAATATATTTATAGTGACCTGACTCCGAATTTCATGTGATGGTGTCCTCTAATACTACATATTCATATGATATAAGTAATTTCATCCCAAATGACTAATCATTTTAGTATTCTAATTAAAGTAAATACATACATGAGTCTACCATTACATTTGGAATGTAAAAGGTAAAATACAATTATTTTTAATAAATTTACTCCATCTAGTGAATCCTTGCATATCATTATTATTAATCCTTATAGATTCCATGGGAAAAATAATTTTAATATCAAATTATTAATTATAGTTAAGAATATTCGAGGAAATAATGAATCAATAAGAATAATCAATATAGAAAGATAAATAAATTATCACAATTTCTATTTAAATAACCAGATAATGTAAAATTACTATGGAATGATACATAACTAAACATGTATTCTATTTAAATTCCTATAGATTGAATAATTAATATATAATGGTAAATAACATAAAAAACTTTTCATTTATTCAATAAATTATGAATGTAATTCATATATAGTTTTTTTTTCATAGTGAAAATCTCATAGATAATAGATATTTATTTTTAATAAATAAATGCTCAATTATTGTACTTCAGCTTTCCTAGGACTTCAATATCTTTACCATCAATATCTTTTTCCAATGCAATTTAAAAATTAAGGGATGAAACCCAGTAAACTAGGGTCCACCAAATAATCCATCCCATTAGACAACTAATTCATAAGGGTCTATTATAAAATGGGAATCAGAAATGACTATAGGTCAAAATGATTCCTCAGATTTTGAATAATCAATTTAATATAAAAACAATGTTCCCCATCAAATATACAAATTTTATAAAGAATGCATATTTACCAATATTTCACTTGATGATAAATTAACATTCAAGGTAAACATCATATGTAAAAACCATATATGATTATGAAATAACTATATCCCTGATAAATGATGTGGATGTTTAGGGTAAATTCAATGTTCAATGCTCACTGGAATGTGAGAAACGCAAAGGAAAGTTATGAAAACAACACTGATTCAAGGAAGTTAAATTAAACACTATCCTTGTTCAATATAATAATAATCCACCTAGTTGAAGAATAAGGATGGTATAATATTATTTATATACATTTATGTAAGAATATGGATTTTTTGTCGATGAAATAAAAAATATCATTAAATTCATTCTTGAAGAAGATATCCATTTTATTTTGATTTTCATTAAATATAGTTCATTAAAAATAAATTTTATAAAAGCTATAATTTATAAATATATTATTAATCATGAAAAATAATAGTTTATGAAATTTTTTTGGGTAATTCATCACATACCACACATGTTAAAAATATTATTCCTTTATTATTTTAAAACTGATAGAAAAGGCATTTTTTTTAAAACAACCAAAAAATTCCTTTCAATAAATTTGGAAAATTTTCAAAAGGATTAAAATATATTTAATAAATAATCTTTATAATTAAAAGAAATTAGAATAATTAGTAAAATAATGGTTTTAGAATAAAATATGACTAATGAGTGAAACGAATCTGGGATTCCATAAAAACAATTTTTTTAAAAAAATCATTATAGCCCAAAGATTCAAAAAATTATATCATAACATGATTATAATAATGAATAATTATATTGGAATATAATTATGTTTTTCATTAAATATTTATCACATAAATTTCTTCCAATGGAAATCCAGCTGTAAATAATCCCATATAAAATAAGATAGTGGAGCTAACATTTGAAAATATTATAAGGTTGAAGTAAAAAAATATAAAATTAATCCATTTTATTTTTTATTGATAAATATAAATAAAATATTTTTAAATAAAAATAATATAGTAAAAATTACTTACACACATAATCTTATAACATCAACGACAATGAATATGTAATATATCCAAATGAGAAGAAATTGAGATATGAAATTATTTACCACTTGGTAACTCTTTATTAAAAACCATTGGATGAAATAGTTAAATTTCATACATAAAATACTACTGATAATTAATTATTTGTGATAAAAATAGGTTGGTATTTACACAATATAAAATAAACTAGCTGCATAATAATAAAATATTCCTTAAAGAAGTAAAATGGAGATGAAATACCATACTACTCTCATTCCTTAAATATGTACTTTATTTTACAACATTTATAGTGGTTTATAAATGTTATTAATATATTCATGAAAAATATTAATATTTATGAAGTCATATATAATCATTTTATAACATATTATTTGCATTTTTTCAGTAATGGTTTATGTTTTTATAATATTTGTGTAATAACATGCATTATTGTTTGAGTCGGTTTTTTATTGATATTTTTTGTTACTTTTAAATGGGTCGTGGTTTAATCATCTCAAAATATTATATCATGATTAAGAAATTAAATATATTTATAATAAATTTTTTAAAATTAATTCATAATATTTGGAGAAATGAAATGAAATGCGCAGTTAATAGAGATAGTAAATCGTATGTTCTCATGAAAGCATAATCCATATTGTTTTCTTGTTGAATGAAAGAAAATTAAATAAAATATATAAATATATAATCTGTAAATTTTCATTTTTAGGTAATATATATCTTGTATATTTTTTTGAAACCATCCTTAATACATTACAAGTGAAGCGCGAACCAATCACATCACTTCACAAGGTAGTTATCCCCCGTACACAAAAGTGACATTATCATATAGAAAAATCATGGTTTGTATTGTGGTATGTTCTATAAAATAATTTAATAAGCACAAATACAAAATAAATATCAAAAATATAATATATAAATAGTATTTACATCACTAATCTTATCCTATATAAGTGTTTAGGGAAAAATGAACGACACAAGTGCAAGAATTGGTAGTTCTCCATACAAAAGAATGAAAATTTCTTAAATCAAATTGATTGATGTGTGAGAATATATAGTAAATACCCTAAAAATATAAAATATCATTATATTTTAGATAATTTTGTTTTTATATAATCATGATATAATGTGAATTAGTTTTGTGGGAAGAGGAATTAAATAATAACGCCTTTAAAGAAACAATACCTCACATTCATGTTCCTCCTTAGGGTTACAGTAATTCATTCTGAATTAAACTTTCTAAACTATATATGGATACTAGGATTATTTATGGAATTGGAGAATTTATTTGGATTTGGATTGGCCAATCCAAAGGGAATGAGAGCTGTGGATAGAGGAGGATAAGGGAATTCCTTTTACAAATGGGGTGAGTGGAAAACATTAAATTTTTTAATGTGTGAATTCCTAAACTATATTTCACATGTAAATTTACATAAATCATGAACCAAACTAGATCCAATAATGTATATAGTCTAAAAAATTCCATACAATGGGTTATGGAAAAGTTTATAGGTCATTTGGATGTATAAGTCAAAAGATTAGTCCCTTAGAGTACTCATATTTATATATGATTTTAAAATTTTTAATTACATTTACCAATAACATAGGTAAAAATTTATATTGTACAAATTATAGCATTTAAATTATTCTGATTCAAAATATAAAATCAAATTTTCCTTTTTAAAAGCACATAAGTAGTATATATTATTTTAATATTATTAAAATTGATAGGTTGAGAAATAAGTTTTTTGAAGTAAAAATATTCAAAAATTTACTTGGTTTTTAAATAAATATCATTTAAAATATGTTTAAAATGAATTTTATTGAATTATTATATTTAAAATTTAACTATTATATCATTAAAACTAATTAAAAATATAATTTCTCATTATAAATCATTTAGATGAAAAAGTGGTTTTCAATTAAAAATCAATATTTTCACTATTAGTTAAAAGCGAAACATCTTATAATAAAACAAAGAATTAAAAAATTGGAAATTTATAAATTTATATTTACAAAATGATGTTATTTTTAACTACTAAAATTCATAAAATTGTATAACTTTTGTTTTAAAATGATTGTTCCATTAAATGGTGGGAAAAATACATTGAAGAAAATATATATTTTATGCATAAAATTGCATTATTTCTTATTTTATGCCTAAAAAATTTATTTGATGAATTTAAAAAACTATTGAATATATAATATATATATTTCAATAATATCATTCAATAAATGTTATTAATTTAACTTATTATGAAAAAACTCTTTTTTTGGCATAAAAATGTTTCTTATAAAAACATTCTCATTATAATGTACTATTTGTTTCATTATAATGAATCCAACTATATATTTTAACATGTTAAGTAATCATATTCCTAACCACTAATTTTTATTCTAAGAGATAATTTAGAATTTAAATTAAAATATGAATATCATATATTAGTTCAATAAAACACGGTCTTACGTGTAACACAAGCTTTTGAATGCACTAATTTTGGGATGTAACATAATATAAACATGGTTCACTACATGGGGAAATATAAAACATGTGTATCATGTATTATATGACATTTTAGAGATTAAATTCAACTAAATATAAAAATATAATAAATCCACCTGATGTTATATTCACTTTTATTCTGGGCCTTTAATTTCAAGCATGTAATCTATTACAGTGTCTTAATTTAATAATTTGGAGGTCTTTCATTCTCGCTACCGTAAATAAATTACCTCTTCATAATTTTTTATAAACCTTTAAAATTTTTCCTTTTATATTTGAAAATTATATTGATGAATAACCTACATTATTATAATTGAAGGTAAAATAATCTACCTAAAAATACATAATGGAAAGTATGAAGTTAATATTTGATATCAAAAAACTAGGTTTATAAATAGGAGAACATTTGTGGAATGTGATGATATGGACCAGTGGGGAAAACGTAAATTGTTATAGTGTTTTGTCGGGTATGTTGATCATAATCAATTTCATGATCACTAGAATGATTAAGGTCTCATAGCCATAAATATATAATGATTTAAAATATTATCGGTTAAAAAAAATAATGTATTTTGATACTGTAATGACCTAGTCCATCCCAATATCATGATGTTGTCTACTTAGGACCTAAGAAACACCTTTTTTCATTCCCTAGGCTTTGGCTTCAAGAATCCCCTTGGAAAAGGTATCGTGATAGGAGAGGCATCCATACCACCTTATAAAAGGGTTCTTCATGATCCTCCTCCTTCGTTGTTGGATAACTATAATACGCCCCCCTGAAGGGCCAAATGTCCTTGTAGGATCATCAAATAGACATTGGCTCTAATACCATTTTAATGGCCCAGACCAACCAATTATCTTGATATTGTCCTCTTTGGGCTATCTCGCACGGTTTTTCATTCCAAGTACTACGGTCCTCAAGCATCCCCCATGAAAATTCCTCATCAATGGGAATGTATTCACACCACCGTATACATGATTTCTGCACG
The DNA here is from genome assembly GCA_963277665.1 of Viscum album. Lineage (NCBI taxonomy): Eukaryota > Viridiplantae > Streptophyta > Magnoliopsida > Santalales > Viscaceae > Viscum > Viscum album. The sequence continues at coordinate 1,976,187,272 of OY728122.1, forward strand.
CTCCTACTCCTTTGATGTAGGATTTCCATAATCCACCCCCACTAAATGGGCCCAACCTCCATTTGATGTTCCAGTGAGGACGGTGGGCCCTTCTAAGGGGTGGATAATGGCTATCTAACATTGAAAGTGTAGGAGCACAAAGAAACCCTTAATATAGTGGTTGGGATAGCTCTCTAGTCCTGAGTCCCTTTTTGAGGGGATGCTTGAGGGATATAGTTGAGGGAAAAAACTATGTGTTCTAGGCCTAATGTAGAAAGAATCATTATCATGGGCTGGACTATGCCATTACAATTGGTATCCGAGATACTGTTTATATGATATACCTATGAGGATGGTGGTCCCTTCTAGGGGATGGATCATGTTTATCCCACATCGAAGGAGGAGAAGCACGAATCACTCATTTATAAGGTGGTTTTAGTGCCTAATACATCATGAGGTCTTTTCTTTGGGGATTCCTGAGCGCCAAAGCCTAGGGAAAGAAAAACAGTTCAGGCTAGGCCAAAAGTGTACAATACCATGATCGTGGGCGGGATTAGGCCATTACAAATACAATTTATTTCATGATCCTTTCCCTAATTTTGAGGAATCGTTTTATTAACATGCAATAAAAGGAAATATACATAATTTATGTATTTTTATTATAATCATAAGTAAATAAATTTATTGTTATTTTAAAAATTTCCAATTCATCACATACATTAAGAAAATAATATCCAAAAATGAATTTATTTTACGCCTGAATCTCAATAAAAGTGCCTTATCAAATATTATTTTTAATTTATATACAATTTTCTCCTTGAAATATCAATATTGTGTAAAGAACATGAAATTATTAATATTTCCCTTTATAATAAAATAATTTGTAAATAATAATCATTCATTAAATTGGAATATAATTTTGGAAATATTTATACTCATGATAAATAATTTGTAAATTTGGGGAAATTTAATTTTCAATGGTCATTTGAAAGTAAATAAGTAAAGGAGAATTTAATGACTAGAAAAATTATTCAAGGAAGTAAATTAAAATAATTCTCAGGGTAAAAATAATCATGATTCAAGAATAGGTATAATATAGATAGTATAACAAAATGTATGCCCATTTTCACAGGAATTAGGGTTGTTGTTGTTGAAGACATAAAAAATATCATTAAAATTAATTTTGTGGAAAATATCATATACATTTTGAAAATAATTATGAAAATTCTATACATTTAAAATCAGTTTTAAAAGAAATTATTTTAAAACAGAATCATAAACATTAAAAGTATGATTCAACTAAATGATGGAGGATAATTTCATTCATGTCATAAAATTAAAGATGAACATTCCCTCTACATTGTAAAAAATATAGAAAAGATACATGCTGGGAAAAATAATATAAGATTCCCCTCAATAAAATTTAAAAAATGTAATAATGGGTAAAAATTTATTGATTAAATAATTTTTAATAATTTTTAACAATTTATAGAAATTATTTTTATAAAACATGGTTTTGGAAGAAAATAGTGTTTTGATTGAAGTGAGAAATGATGTTGGGTTTTCATAAAAATAATTTATTGAAAATTTTAGAACCAAATAGTTGAAAAATGGTACTATTAAATTAATAATATAATTAAAAATTAATTTAAAAAAATAAATGTTTTAATAAATATTAATCACAGAATTTCCTCCAATGGAAACCCAAATGTAAATTATCCCAAATAAAAAATGACTTTGAAGTAACGGTTTGCAAGGATTATAAAGATGAATTAAGAATAAATCTAATTAATAGAATTCGGGTGTCAAATATAAATTTTCATCAAATAATTTTAAATAAAAAATATACTTTCAATTTTAATTATACATATAATCTTAGAATATTAATGAAAAAGAAGAAGTAATATAACTCAATGAAAAAAGTGAGTAACTAATCAATTTACTAAATGATGACTCTTAATCAAAAACCCCTTTGATTAAATTATTAAAATTGAAATATAAATTATCATTATTAATTATTCATTCATTATATTTTATATAAAATTTGAATTATATACATCATATCAATGATACTCTCTGCATAACTATATCATATGCCTTAATGGAATGAAATTGAGATAAAATCCATTAACTCATGTTTTCCTTTAATTTATAAATGTTTATTCATCCTATATATTATTTTCAGGAATGTTATTAACATATTCCAAAACCATAATAATTTTTATAACATCACATATGATCCTTTTAGAACATTTTATTACATATTTGTAAATAATCATTTATTATTTTCATTGTGTTGGGTAATAACATTCTTTGTATATTGAGTATGTTTTGACTTATTATATTAAGTTCCTATTACATTGATCATGATTTAATATTATGAATAATTTAAAATAGTGATATAAATATCCTATATATTCATTATATATTTATTTATAGTAATTCATTAAATTTGGTGATAGGAAATTAAATTCACCATTAATTGAGATGGTAGGTTGTATGATTGTAATAATATTGTTTCCAATTTCATTTCATATTTTCATATTGAAAGATAAATTCTATATATTTATTTTTATCATAATTATAGTATCATTATTATGTTATATATATATAATATAGGTTTTTTAAAACCATCCTTATTGCATTCTATATAAAATATTTTCAAATTAAATCGTTTCATGAGGCGATAGTCCTCTATATAGATGATTATAATCAATGTATCCTAATAAGGGGAACACAATATGGTTTGGGTAATATAATAATTATGGAAGAATTAAATAATTTTAAATAAATAAATTATGATATATAAGCATTATTTTTTTTCATTATTCTCAACCTTGATAAGTGGTAATGGAAGAATAATCGACATCAGTTTGGGAGGCAATAGTTTATCATACACATGAATGATAATTTCATATCATATTTGATGGATGTGTGTTATGTTTAATTTCATGGGCTTCTTATAAGAACATATCAATATATTTATTATTCTTTTGTTATTTTATAATTATGATATATGTATAATTTAGGGTGGTAGAGAATGAAATAAATTAAAAATTATATTAGAAAAACATTACATCTTCTCTGGTTATGCTTCTTAGGTTTTCACTAATTCCTTATTAAGAATTTTTTTATGACCATTATAAGTCCAATAGTATGAGGTTTTTAAATTTTAAATGTTATTTGGGTATGTATTTTTTGATCCAAATGGCATGGGAGGTATGCAGAGTTGGGGATAGAGAAAATACTTTTTTATGTTGGGTTAGTGGAATGAGGTAAATTTTTAATGAGTGAATTCCACAAATATTTTATACATTTAATGTGGATAATATAATTCATAAAAATATAAAATGTAATATAGAATTTATAAATATATTTATTGAATGGGTTTGATTATTTTTATAGAACATTTCTCCCTTAATATTAATGTATAATCACTTAGGAAACTCATTTTTTTCTTATTAACTATAATTAATTTTAACTTTTTTCAGTAATCAATTTGGTTAAAAATTTTGTTTTCTAATTATATATTTGAATGTAATCTAATTACATATATAGAATCTATTTATTCAAATTCAATCCTAAGATTATAATAAATTAATTTAAAATTTATCATGTACATGAGGTGAGAAAGCATGATTTTAAAGTAAAAATATTAAATAGATTACTATGTTTTTATATTCAATATCAAAATCGAATTGGTTATAAAAACCAAAATCATACTAATAGTTGTGTAATTAATTTTTTATTTTAACATCATTTAAAAATATAAATAATCATTAAAAATTATTGAGATGAAATATCAACTTTTAGTTAAAATTCAATATATGTCACTATTCATTAAAAAACCTCTAAAAAATAAAAAAAATTACCCTAATATAATAATGAAATTATTATTTCAAAAAATAATTTTATTTTTTAAAATAAAATGTATAAATTGTTAAAATAAGGTTTTAAAATAAGTGAATCATTAAGAGGCAGGGAATATTCTTTTTAAAAAAATACAACTTTTATTTTTAAAATTATATTTATTTTTTTTTCTTATTTCTAAAAAAAGGATGAATTTCAAAAACAATATATTACATATATAATATTTATCTCTAATTAATATCATTAGTAATTTTAAATAATTTTATTTATTATGATAAAATCACTTTGGCCATATAAAAAAAGTTTTTTATAAAATAATTTTGTTTATATTCCACTGATTTCATATTCTCATTTATAAAGAATTCATCCAAATATTTAACTATGTAATTTAATCATATTCATAATATAAAATTTAAAATCATAGAGAATATTTTAGTTTTAAATAATAATATTAATATAATATAGTTATTAAAAAAACCTAGTCTTTCTTGTAATCCATGATTTCCAGTGATCTCATTATTGTGTGTAACACAAGCTAAACTCAGTGTTCCATGTAGAGGAAGATAAAATTCTTATTTCATGTAAAATATTCTATTACATATATTAATTGTATTTAAATATAAATATATAATATTTTCACTAGAATTTATATTCCCTTTATTTTTTCGTGTTGTATTTCATACTCAAAAACAAAAAAAAATGTTAATATTTTATAATTTTGGGGTGTTACATTATTTCCTCATTAAACAAATTATATCCTTAAAATTTAAACCCGATGTTGGTAATATATGGTTATATATGATAAATTCCATTTAAAAAAACATATATAATAAAATCATTTAGGTAAAACATCCTCTTAATTTGAATGAAAGGGATATATAAACATCATATAGAGAAAAAAGAAATTTGGATTCTATGTAGGAGAGTATTGGTGGAATGTGATAATGTGGATATGGTGGAAAATGTAAATATTTATAGAGGTTGATTGAGGTTATTGATAATAAAAAAGTTAATTATTAACATTTTATTTAGGATCTCAATGACATAAACCTTTGAAAATTTATGATACTATTTGTTTAAAAAAGATATAGTATTAGGATAATACTTTCTTTCCTGGCCATTTTCCTAATATTGAAGAATTTTTTTATTGACCACGAATAATAAAAAAATACAATTACATGACATATTTATATTTCATAAACATAATTTGATTATTTTTTTACACTTATTAATTTAGAACTCATCCCTTAATTCATGTATTGAATATCCCAAAATGAGTGTTTTATGCATAATGTCCTAAAATTTACTTTTAATGGATCAGAAGATCCATAAAACATTCATTTATATCTATCTCAAACTATTTTCCAAAACCAATGTGGTTAATTCATTAATCTCTAAGAAAATTAATACCCCTGGTTGATCATTAATATTTTATCATCAAATTGTTTACAAAAATAAATGACACATTAACTAGGACATCATGTAGGCCACTAGTAGCCCTGAAAACCATACCATCCTTCCATTGGGAGTTGAAGCCACGTCACCTTTCCTGATGTGATAGTTTATCACCTAGAATATAGGATGTCCATTTTCAAAAATTGTATTCATATAATTCTTATAAGATTCCCAAATCAAATATAGAGTAAATCCTTTAAATTTAAGTGATCATTAAATATACCTTTTTACTATAATTTTAAAAAGACCTCTTTTTTAAAAGTCTAACAATATTATTTGACATTTATTATAATTTCATTATTGATAATATCATCCCTAATTGTAATCAATGACTTCACACGTATGTCTATAAAATGTATAGTCATTATTTCCCAAATATATTTTACATTAAAACATATAATTTCTATAAATCTCAACATTATCTTTAATATAGGTTCCCTCTAATCTCTTAAATTCTAAAAAAATGTTTTTAATTCTTTTAACATAGCTTCAATATTATACTCATAAACACATCATACAATACTTTAATAGATTTATTCCTATTAAATACAACATAATCTCTACCATACCAAAATATTAATATATTATTCTATACTAATATCCAATGTCTATCAATGGGTTTTCATATTTAATATATTTTTATTCCTAAAACTAGTTTTTGAGGATTATACTATACATTCCTTGATTAAAATTATAGTGAATCAACCCTAAAGTCCCAAATATGGTTTTTACTACCTTTACAATGTCATATGATTAAATAAATCTAATCATAAAGGACAAATTGTTATATAAGTTTAGGTAAAATAGATACATATATGAGTCATTCATTGAATTTAAAATAAACAAATTAACACATTTTGTTTGGAAAATAAATTTTTTCATCTAGATAATCATTTCATATATATCATTGTAATATTATTGGATTCATGTTGGAAAAATAAGGATGAGCTAAAATTATAAGTATAAGTTAATTAATGTTGAATAAATATTGAATAAATGATAATAATGAACAATAAAATTTAAATAAATGAACACAAATTCCATTTAAAAAACTAGAAAAGTATAAATCAATATGGAATGTTTAATAGATGAACACACATTCCATATAAATATTTTTACATGACTTATCAATATGTAGTGTTGAATAAAATAAAAACATTTTTTAATCAATATATTGATCATGAATTACATCTATATATTATTTTCATAGAGACCCTATCATGAATAATAATAATTGAATATGAATAAAGAAACTCTTAATTATTGGTTTTCATTTTTCCTATGCACATTACACCTTTACTGTCAATACATAATCTCAATATAGTATAAAAATGATGGGTATGAACACTTTAAAATACAGATAGCTGGCTGATTCATCCAATGAGACTACTAATTCCTCTAGTGGATAACATTAACCAATCCCCACATATGTCTACTAGTCCAAATAATTACTCATATATTTAATTATAGATTTATATTATAAGAAATTTCATTTATCAAATATTTGTATTATGTAAATATTGAACATTTATTAATTTTTTCCTTGATAATATAATAACTATAAAATTAAATAACATATGTCAAAATATCATATAGGTTCGGAAATAATCATATTCATGATAAATAATTCTATCATTTAGGTAAAATATATTTCTCGATGGTCACTAGAATTTGAAAAACTCAAGTTAATTCTAGTGATGAAAAAAATATTCACGGATGTGAATTTTAGTACTATACTTGGTCAAAATAATCATAATCCGTCCATATGAAAAATAAGGATGGTATAATATGATTTATACCCATTTGAGTATGAATAAGTGTTGTTGTCGCCAATGAAATAAAAAATACCTTTCATAACATTCTAGAGTAAAATATAATTTATCATTTTGAAAATAAAATCAATCTTTTTCAATGAACATAACTTCTAATAACTTTTTAATTTGAATATATCTTTATAATCATGAACTGGAATCATAAAAATAATGATGTTAGGTAGTTATTTATATTTCATACAAGGAAAAGCGAACTTTATTTAAGCTTTTTAAAAATGTTAGAAAAGTTCCTCCACTAAAAATTAAAATATGACTAATGTTAAGACCATTAGTAAAATTTATTATTGGTATTAATTCCTTTAATAAATCCTTGTTAAATGGTTAACAATATTTTTTATAATTTTTCTAGAAAACAAATTTTGTGGAAGAAAACTGGTTTTTGACCGAAGATATAATTGAAGCCAGGTTTTCTTAAAACAATTTTATAAAATATTTTAATTTCCTTGGTGTGGAATAGTTAAAAAATAATTTTATATAGTCATGAATATCAAAATATGATGAAAATTAAAAGTTTTATTAAAAAATTATCACATAATTTCATCTAGTTAAAATATAACTGTATACAATATCAGATAAAATGAGATTCTGAAGTAAAGCCTTGAAATGATTACAAAATTGAAGTAAGAATCAATATAATGGATATATTATGAGTGTAAATTGAAAATACACATAAAATAATTCGAAATAAATTAATAGATCATGAAAATTCATTAATAATTTAATCTTAAAATATTAATTACCATGACAATGTAATATAACCCAATGAAAAGAAATTATGTTTTGAAATTCATTACCACATAGCATCTCTAAATTAAAAATCACATAGATGAAATAATTAAAATTAAAACAAAAATATAAAATTATTAATTAAATATTCAAGATATTACATTTAAATGGGTAATTTTACACAATATATAAAATAAAGAAGATTCATAACAATACAAAATGCCTCAATGAAATTAAATTGAGAAACAAATCCAATACCGCATGCCTTATTTGTGGTCGTACATACATTAAACTCTCTTATATAGGTTTCATACATGGTATTAACTTATAAATGTACCGAATTAATATTTTATATATCATATATTATCCTTTTATAACATATTTCTACCCTTTCATTAATAATATTTCATTATTTTCATTATTTTGTGTAATAAACAGCTTTTTTATTCGAGTATGTTTTCATACATTATTTTTTATTCTTATTACTATGATCATGATTTATTCCTATTACGAATTTAATCAATGATATAAATTTCAATAATATTCAATATATTATTAACTATCATAATCCATGAAATATAGTGATATAAAATTAAATACACCATTCATGGATAGGGGTGGTCATACGTATGTGTGAACAATATTTCCATTTTCATTTAATATGGAATGAATGAAAATAAAATTATATATATGTATATTATCATTCCATTATCATTATTTTTTATGTATTTATCCCAAATTTTTATTAAAACCATCCTTTATACATTTCTTATAATGTGTGAACGAATCACATCAATTTGCAAGGTGGTAGTCAGTCATACAAATGGGTGATGATATCATATCACCAAAAAATGAAAAGCAATAAGTTATGTGTTATAAAATAATTGAAAAAAAATTTACATAAAGAATAACAAAAATGTCTTATATATATTTTATTTACATCATTACTACCTTCCTTGATAGTGGTAATCGAAGAACGAAAGTCCTCGGTTCGTGAGGCAGTAGTCCACCATACACACAATCAATGTTTTTTATCACATTTGATGGATGTGTATGATGTTATAGGTATCAAACCAAACTTTAAAACATATTATTATATTTTATATATTAATTATATAAAATAATCATGATATAATAAAAAATTGGAGTTAGTGAAAGAAATTAAATAAGAATTATTTTTGAAATTTTTTGGATGTTCTTCAGGTATCATCCTAAGGATTACTCTAATGACTTATTATGTAGGATTTAATCCAATTATAATGATTATTGGATGATTTAATGGAAGTAGATAAGTTAAATAGTTAGGGATGTTCTAATCCAAATGTCATAAACTGTGTGTTTAGTATGGGAGAGTCGAAGGCCTTTTTTAAGTGGGGTGAATGGAAAAAATGTAAATTATTGAATGTGTGAATTCCACCCATGTTTTTAAAATATCTCGTGTTTCTAGTAATATAAAAACCTAAATAAATGATGTAACATTGTTAATATATGGACATAAAATTGGTGTTTTCCATGTTTTTAGGTAATTTCAACCCTTATTTTTAAACATTGCTTCCATCGTAAAATCATTTATCTATAAATCAATCTAATTAATTTAAACTATATTCACAAAAAAATTATTTGAAAAATAAATTTTTCCTTATTAAAAATGATATATTTTTCTGACACCAAATAAGGAATCCTATTATTGAAATTATAACCACATACATTTTGGAAATTTATTTAAAAATATTTCCATAGACATGATTAGAAATCGGGTTTTTAAAGTAAAAATGGTCAAAAGTAAACTATATCTTATATCCAATTTCATTATTAAATTTTCTAAAATTAATTACATTAGAATAATAGATTTATAATTTAAATTATTTTCTTTAAAAACATATTCAAACTATATTCAATCAGTTAAAAACATTTAGACCAAAAAGTTGTTTTCAATTAAATTTATGTATTTTTCACAATTCATTAAGAAATGAATCTTCTCAGAAAAATAAAAAAACATCACCCTAAGTTAATTTATACATACATATTTCAAAAATAAATATTATATTATCAAAAATTTTTTTTGAAATTTTCATTATTTGGTTTTATAATTAAATCTCCATTTAAAAAGGTAAAAATTTCCTTTACAAAAAATAAATCTTTTTTATGCGTAAAATTAGATTTTTCTTGTAATTTTATTGTAAAATTTATTTCCTATAATATAAAACATTTTTTTAATATATAATATATAAATATGAGTAAGATCATTAATCATTAATAATTCATTTAATTTACTAGGATAAAATTCTTCTTGTCGTATAAAAATAGTTTTTTATAAATTCATTTCTTTTATATTCAATAGAAGTTTTGGTTCTAAATTATATTGAATTGAAAAAAAATCATAAGTTATATAATCATGTTAATAAGTAGAAATTTTTGGGAAAGGAGATATTTTCATTAAAATAGTATTATTAATAGTATATAGTTGTTCCATAAAACATGGTCAACCATGTTAAGAAAGATTTTGAAGGACCACGTTGTTGCATGTAGTGCAAGGAATACATGGTCTTACATATATATGGAGATATAAATTTTATTTAATATATGATACTATAGATATTGAACTCATATATATATCATAAATTTTTGGGATGTTATATTTCCTTTAATGCTGGGTGTTGTAGTTCATACAGGCTATCAAATACATTTAGCAGATTTTATAATTTAAGGGTGTTACAATAACACATGATTAGAAATGATATAAGTAATATATATATATATATATTAAATATCTATATTATATATTTGAAAATATTATATTTATTATTTCTATTCAAAAATGTTACATAAGATCTGTTCTATAAAAAATGCATTTTTCGAAAAATAATTTTTCAGTGCACATAAATGTTTTTTTAAATAAAATTTTTCCACTTATATGAATTGAAGTTGATAAAATGGTGTCTATATATTAAATCATAATAATTTATATCAAATAATAGGAACCAAATGGTTTTGACATAATGAATATTTAAAATCTTAAAAAAAAATTGACCACGATAAAACAAAATAAATGGTAAAACTGAGCTTCCATAGAGGTAAAGAGGATAACATTATTAAAATATATTTCTATTTTTCAGTAGAGGTTTTTACCTATCATAGATCCACATGAATCTATTATTTTATAATTTTTTTCACCCTTTTCTAGATAATGAATTTCCATTAATGAATATTTTTAATTATTTTTAACAATTCTACCCCTCCTAAATTTTAAAAGGTAACCCCTACCCACACTTATTCACAACTCAAAAACCATTTGGATCGTTCAAAACATAACAAATTGTATCCCCTAAATCTGTATCCCATTATAGATATTCCAATTAATATTTATTGCTAAAAATTAATATATATTAAAAATATTACCGCATATATTTTGATAATTTGTTATGTTCATTGAATAATATTTATCCATATTCTATTCCCTCAAATGTGGAATTATTCCATCATTAGTATATACAACAGACTACCACTTTATGAACTGATATAATTCATTTCAATGATCACCGCTGAGGGATGTACATGATGATGGATAAAATGTTAAAATTTGATAGTAATGAAATATTCATCATTCTATAAAATAATCTATCATATAAACTCTTCCCTTTATGTCCATTTAACATTATATCATTGCTCGTGTGTATGGTGGGCTCCAACCTCACAAAGTGATGTGATTCAGTTTTTTTACCAGAAAAAATGGATGGTATATTTAATTACATATAAATGATTATAATAATATATTTATTATATAATTATAAATATGGAATGATAAAATAATAGTTACCTGCATTCCATACTGATATTTGAATAGTGGAAACATTAATCAGGCCTAGGTATGGACTAATATCTACATGATTGTAATGTATTTTATTTTTTATAACTATATTTCATGGTTCACTTTAAAAGTATATTTGATTTATAAAAATTTAAATTATATAATTTTTATTATTCTAGATATGATGGAACCATGATCCCTTTGTCCACGTACAACTCAAGATTTCCCTTTTGATATTTGTAGCCAAGCTTCTTCAAAACTCCGCACATGGTCATAACTAAAAAGATAATTAGTTGTATCTTTAATGTAAAAGAAATAAATGGTTTATCATATCATGACCCATCCCTCAGGGCCAATTCATTTACTACCCCAAGCCCTCCTTCATTAGGCCAGGGGCTGGTGACTAGCACCAGAATGACATATCCCTAAAATGGGAAGGCATTGCCTTTAAACTTGTACAAATAGACAATGTAGAATGCAACAAGATGCAACCACGAAGTAAACCTCTATAGAAAAAAGAGTGATGAAAGTTAAGGGTCTGGAATAAAATCCCAACTGAATGATCAAGTACAACTCAAAACTAAAAATAAAACTGAAAATTGAAAAGTATATCCTAGAACGTCCACCATAGATCCTACCTGAGGGGTATGTAGAGATCATGATTAGCAGTCCCTACATCACATCACACCAAATGGTCCACCTCCGAGTACCATCTTGTCCTGGATCCCCCAACATCGATCAATGTTGTACATCATCTGCACATGTTTCAACAAGGTGTGGTTGAAGCTCGTATAGGGAAGAGTATAACAATACACAGTAGGGACCCTGAGTCCTTGTAGGTTTACAAAAGATCAATAAAGGAAAACCACAAAGAAAGAAATCAACTCTACTTAGGTATATACCCATACATACACCTATGTTATCATGATATACACATATCATACATGAGGTAAGAATACCACAAAGGTAACACCATGAAGGTAAAATTACCACATAGGTAACCCTACGAAGGATACACCACCAAGGTAAAAGTAAATCATAGGTATCACCATGAAGATAGTACCACGAAGGTAAAAGTACAACACATGTATCACCATTAAGATAGTACCATGAAGGTAAATGTACCACACTGGTATCACCACAATGAAAGTAACAAAAAGTTAAAATTCTTAGTTCAAACAGAATCTCAGCTCAAAAAAGGTTTTCATTGAGTATAGAAGTACATATTATTAGTTACGAAGCTATATAATCTTATTCTGTCAAGAGGCACTGCTTCTGACCATACGATGTCGGAACCACATTGGATCGATAAGAACTAACCCGTGCAATGATCCACATAGGATTCAGCCATCCCATAGATGATAGGTAACCAAACCCCACAATGACCCACACATGATCTGACCCAAACAGGATCGGTATGCGCGGACCCACACAGAATAGTTGTGCACTGACCCACACTGGATCTTACCCACATAGGATCTGTATGTGTTGACCCACATAGGTTTACTGAGCATTGACCCACACAAGATTTTCCAACACAGGATCAGTATGTGTTGACCCACAAAGGATCGTTGAGTGCTAACCTCTGTATGATCTATCTTCAACCTCCGCCTCACTACCAACAACTGGATTCATCAAACCTGGTGCGCTCGAGTTTCTTAGAATCTACCCCTGAGATATCGGCAATACCTTGACAACCATTAATCTTTGAAAAGTAGTATCCTGAAGAACCGATATGTCATAACGGTTACAACACAACAGAATGTGGTTCAATCAATCGCCCAGTCTGTGAGTAATAAGTGTTTTGGTTCCTGGGGCCCTGTTCGATTTGGGTTAGAACTATCCCGGTCATACTCCAAATCCCTCCAAAACTCAATAGAAGTTTACCAAGAAGGACCGTCTCATTCCAATGATTTCAACGTTGTAGACGGTTCATCAAAAAGATGACCGGTTCTCCAGATTTGGCCCTTTAAGTGTTTCTATGCCTGGTTGGGCTCGAGCCTGGTCTGACCCAATCAGACCGAACCAGCCCGACCCGGCCTAGGCCGGGTTGCGGCAGGATTAGCCCACTAGGCCTAGGTCTGTCCTCAACTGCAATGGGGTAGCTTGGCCCACAAAGGGTGGCCCGCAAGGCGGCGTCCAGGCCCGAATAGTGTGACTCGCAAAAGGGCGGCCCACAAAGGGGCGGTTAGAACCGAATATGGAGGCCTGAAAAAGCGCGGCCTAAAAGGGGAAAATTGCCACGACTAAAGTGGCTCTCAAAAAGGGAATCCCGCAAAGGGGTGGCTCGACATGAATAGGGGAACCACAAAAAGGGAAGCCCAAAAAGGGACTGCCTGGCCTGAATAGGGTGGCCCACAAAATGGGTGGATCATAAAGGGGCGGCCCGCATGGGGCACCCCAAAAAAATGGCAGCCCGCAATGGGGTATCCCATAAGTGTGGTGACCCGGCCATGGAGGGCGCATCCCGAATGTGGCAGCCAGGCTGCGTAGGGCACGGCCTGCAATGGGCGGCCCGACCATTGTCCTCCCGAGCTGTAAAGGGGGGGAATGGTTCCACCCATTATCCCAAACATCCCGAAGGCCATTCAGTTTTGTGAAATTGTGGTGCCATGTGGGTGACCACTGATCGCCACATGGTTTCCCCATGATGGCCATGAAACCCACATGTTGGGTTCCTCCTCCCCCTTGACTTTGGTCACCGCTACTACTCATAAGCGGCTCATTGGTCGCGTCGCCTCTCCCACTTGTTGACGGCAGGCTGGTTGTGCCACCACACCTTCCACAGTCATCTGATGCATTGGTTTCCTCCTCCGAACACCGTGGGTGATGAGCCGTAGCCCCATGCTCACTTTCTGCGTGCGACATCGCTCCCCACCTCCTATGTAGCTGGCTAGTTCTGGCCATTCTGATGACCAGAGTGTCTTCATGCAACAACATCCTCTTATAGCGTGCATCACCGCAAGCCTTCTTCGTAGATGTTCATTGCTACCGCAATGGCGGTATTCCATAGAGAACGCAATGGTATAAATGTAGTGTAGTGTTCATTCTGGTTTCAGCAGGCATGCACCCTGCGCGTTATCTATTAAACATGAGGGAGGATAAAGGGATCAATAAATTCACTATGAAATAAATGAGTTCCAAAACCCTTAAAAAGATACCCCACAACATCCTCCCACAAAAATGAATGAATCCAGGAACAACATATTAGTTATATGGTCTGTTCTTTTCATATTATTCACGGACAGGGAAGAGGAAATCATGTAAAATGCACAAACGAATAATCCCCCTACCTCGTAATCACTTTGGAGAGCGCCCGTGGTTGATGGTTGATCATGTGCTTCATTCCCACAAACAATTCCCAACAACACCACTTTTACGTCATCCTTCTGCTTGTGGTTTAGTGTCACCCATCACCTCCCGCTGTGATTGGCTCCATCCCATAAGGGTTCGGCATCTCGGCACACCTTTAGCACTTCGTTGCTTGTTGAAGTAGTGACGATACCTCACCCCAAACTGCATATATATTTGAGTGGAGGAGGGTATGTAACGACGTGGGAAATTAATGGGGGATCATTAATTAGGAACCTTCATAATTTCCCAAGGATGTCATTTTTTAGGATTTACAGGTCAAGCCATTTATTTTCTTGACACATCGCTGGTCCCGCACTCTTCTTGTCTGTTGGTGGAGATGAAATAAAATAAAATTATAAAATTATTTTAGTTCATTCACATTAAAAATTCAAAAAACATAACATCTGTTTTGGACCTACTGTGATCAAATTAATGTCTCCCTTATGTGAATACTCACACTACAGATTCAACAGTGCCCTCAAATTTTTAATTTGTGCAATGGTTCAAATGTTATAAAATGACACTCACAAGTTTACTGAACTTCCCTAAAAAATTTTAATAAATTAATTACGTTCCCCCACAAACCACACCGGTTGAGGTTAGACTTCGCCTAAGTATATAATGCCTCCAACGAACTCAACAGTACTCTTGGATGGTCAATATGTGTTACCGTTTAGAAGTTACGAATTTTACAACAAAGTAATTTTCATTTAATTATTTTATTTATGGACAAAAATAACTTTCAATGGTGGCTCACACTGGCCAATGTTTGTATCTTTATAAAGAGAGTATACACTCACAAGCTCAGCGGTGGTCAATGATTTTTAATCTGAGTCAATTTTTATGATTTATAAGAATTTGAAAAATAAAATAATTTTAAATAATTATTTTATTTATGGTTATTCCATTTTTTTTGTTTTCACACAAGAGGTCTACGCCGACTAAACATTAGTCGCGCCAAGGGTAAGCTGCCATCCTGAAATCAATGGTCCACGCATAATTTCAATCCAAGAAACCATTATAGAGTCATTTTACTTTTTCAAAAAAATTATTATTTGTGCTAATTAAAGTTTATCAAAACATTGAGGGATCATTCCAGTCCCTTTGTGCCTCAGACTTGTCTGCAGTCAGATTTCACGATCTAAACATAATCCCATATAAAAAATATATATACGTATGTTATGGACATTATATTTCCCCACCCAAGGTCTTTATATCCTCGAAATCCAAAAAAAAGAAAATCAAAAAAAATTAGGGTACTAAGTAGTAATCTGAGCCTCTTGCTCCCATGTGCTCTTCTAAGAGTCCTTCTGCTACCACCAAATTCACACCAGACAGATCGACCATCCACGAAGGACTTCCTCATATCGATCCACTATCTCCATAGGGAACCTCGTAAAAGTCTCGCCATCATCATTGTTCAACTCTCCCTAGACGATAACGTGCAATGGATCATGCACACATCTCCTCAGCTGTGACCTTTGGAAAACATTGTGCACCTGGTGCATCTGTTGGGAAAGAGAGAAATGGTATGCCACCTTGACCACTCTATTGAAAATATAGAAAGGTCGGATTAACCTAATTGAAACACTACCACCCTATCCAAGACATCATAATGATCATTGGGGTGAGACCCATAAGAAGACATTGTCTCCCTCCTCAGACTCCAAGTGTCTCCGTCTCCTGTCGGCATAAGACATCTGCCAGCTCTAGGTAGTCTTCAGTTGCTGATAATTGAGGCATCGTGAGAGAAACATTACCACTAATACCTTAATCCATGTCCCCCAATACTGATGTCAGAGGTTCTAGTACACCTTCTCCACTCTAAGATGTACCGTTAAGGGGATGTATGGATCTCCCTCAACACCTTCTCCCAAAGTATCAGTTGTACCGTGGTGAATCCCCTAAAGAGGTTGACATTGACACCTCCTTTAGAAAATCCTTCTACCTACCATCCTGAGGATATCTTAGTAGGTCAAACCTCATAGTCAACGTCCCATGCTTTGCCTCCAGAATTTTTTGATGAATTTGGGGATTGGAAGTCATTTAATGGAGGTAAGATGCACCATCGTTATGCATAACGGATATCCAATGTGTGAATAGCTACATTGACGGCTCACTCAGCACTTGTAGACCAGACCTCTGGCAGTGTGTGTCTTCTACCATGTTTCACTTCCCAGAATTATAGACTATCTAATGGTCATAGTATAAGGCCCCAGCCTTAAACCTTACTTAATCTTGAGTTATTACAAGATTACACATTGAGGATCTTTTCAGGTTTAGAGTTTTAGAGAATTAGATCATGAAACTTGCATTACATTCCACGTTTACACAAAGTGGTTATATAAAAGACAGTATTCATTCTTCCCATCAATGGAAACATATTTAAAATAAAACATGGATTCTTTCTTGACACATCCTTGACACTATCATCACATCATGTACCTTTCCCTTGACCTGTGAAAAACATTTCAAAAACTTGGGATGAGCATAAAAAGCTCAGTAAGGGTTTTAGAAATATGGAAAGGAAACATGAGTACATGTATACATAAGAATGAAATCATACTTTACCCATAAAACATAGGCATATAAAATCATGAATAAATCATAGAAATCATAAGACATAAAGGTAACTTGAGGCATTCATATCATTCTTACGTAGGGAGTAACCCTCTTGGTTACGTTTGGAATACACATCACAGTATATTCCCTAAATCTCTTCAGTGAAACCGTAACGTTTCACTCCTTTACGTTAGCCAATGCATTGGAGAGCTATATCGGGCTCACCCACCCTTAGTTTATCACGGAACCACCCGTTTTCATAACAATGCCCAAGAACCATAACATAAATGTGTCACAAAGAACATGCATAAAGGAAACATAACATTTCCATATTTCAATCACAATATAACATTTTAGTATATTGAAATAATGAATCCATTCAAAAAGAAACCATTTCCAAAACCATTTAAAACATTTAATAAAGAGATTTTTGAATCAAAGTGTCCCATACCACCTTGAAGATTAAAATTTTAAACCACTAATATCCATATAAATAAATCCTTAAAAACATTTTGAAAACATGGATATTAATAAGAACAAATAATTAAAACATTTAAAACGATATTTTGGTTAAAGGGGTTTTCCCAAAATTAGAGGCACTTGAATACAATAATTGAGGAATAACATTTAGTCAGAACATTATAATATCATGAGAATAAATGGATTCATGATATAATACTCAAAATGACAGTATATACACCATATAAGAGTGAATTGGTGCATAACAACAATGAACCCTCAATAGAAATGTCAAATTAATGAAATCCCTTATAAAGAAGGTATCCTTAAATTAAGGACAAATCAATCCCAAAAATATGTGTGAAAAATATAAATACACCCAATATAAGTGGATATTAAGTGTAAAACAATAAAAGGTCATTCACACATATTCAATGGATGACATATTCAATGACTACATGTTGAACCCAAAGAAATCAAAATTGGGTTAAAAAGTTCCCCTGGCAGCCTAACGGCATCACATCAAAATGAGTTGATGAGAGATAAAAAGTGTATCTCATCACTTGGACATAAAATTTACATTAATAAGGATATATGAGAAAATATCCCAACATAACAATATGTAAATTAAAATACCCAACCAAAGAAGTCTTTTAAAAAAGAGGAGGGTGAAAGGTTCCCTTACCGACTTGGGTATCTTTCAAAACATACACCCCATGAAAGAAGAACAATAAATCATTGTTGTAAATACTCATAAATGAAAGTATATTACAAAATGAGTAGAATAATAGTCAGTACATACACCACTCAATGGAATTTTTGGCAATTGTAGCATAAATCTCACAGGAATAAAAGTGAGATGAAAAATCCCTTACGAAAACTCGACAGCCTAACGGCGCCACATAAAACTTCTGAATATGGATTGATGAGATCAAATAGGGTATCTCATTACATTACAATAAAATTTACATAAATAGGAATATAAAATAACATCCCCCAACATTACAAAGAGGAGCTTAAAAGAAGTGACATAAAGGAGAGTACTTAAAATGAAAGAGAGAGGTTAGATCTCTTACGAAAGTTCGGCATCCTAACGGCGCCACTCAAAACTTCCAAAATGGATTGATGAGAGAGAATAGGCTCTCTCATCACATGAACATAAAAATTAAAGTAAGTTTAATATAAAATATTATCCCAATAACAAGAAAGATGAGCTTTAAAAGGAATGATATAAAAGTGTGTACTTAAAAAGAAAGAGAGGAGTAGGATCCCTTACCTCGGGTCCGACTTGACTCGATCATTCTTTAATCTCATGAATAATAAACTTGAGTTAATTTCTACTTCCCTAAAAACCCTTTTCAATTTCATTATTCCTTTTATATCACTTATTACAATGTCATAAACATTATGTAATCATTTAAGTTAATAATATTTGTTTTTCCGATATTTGGTTCTTAAGTCGAAAGTGGACTTCTTACAATTACATGGTGTTCGTGTGGCAAAAAGTTTATTATATCCAGAATTTTTTTCATGATTTAGATATCATATATGTAATATATATCCAGTAAATTCATGCATTTATAACATTACATAATCATTTATAGGTAAGAAATGAAATGCACCGTTCATGGAGACGGTAAGCCGTACGTACGCATGAACGCTACTTTCATTTCAATTTCGTATTTTATAGAATGGAATAATAATGATATAAATGTATATTATAATTCCAGTATAATATCATATATAATATCATATTTCCATCCTTTATACGTCCCAAATATGGTATTTAACGAATCAAATCACTTTGAGGGGGCGGTAGTCCGCACTTCCTTAAATGAAGATATCGCTTTTAACTATAATAGAAACCATAAAGGTTTGCCCAAAATGAAAAAAAATAAGCTTAAGGAAAACATAAACATATTATATATCATATATAAAAATAGTGACATCATAATGGCCACCTTTGAAGGTGTTAAATGAGTATTGAACAATCATCGTTTCGGGAGGCAGAATTTCACCATCCACGGAAACCGTATGTTCTTTAACCATTTGATGTAGTTGTGTGAGAGTGTAGCTCGAATAAATCTTATAAAAACACTCTAGTATATTGAATATACTGGTTTTGTTACAAAAGAAGTAAATAAAAAGATTTTAGGGGGTTGGAGAAGCAAAATAAAACAAATGAACATGAGAGAATGAATTACCTTTAAAAGTGTAACTCCTTTTGATTTGAGCCTAAAGGCTTCCTTTGAAAGGATTCCGCCCAAAGGGAATCCTCTAGGATGAGGAGAGGGATGTGGAGAGAGTAAATGGGTGGGGGTTGGCCGAGCCAAAGGCTTGAGGAGTGTGTGAAATGAGGTAGAGTTGGGGGCCTTTTATAAGAGGAGAGGAGGGGCACTTTTGGAATGTAAAAAATATTACTTTATTTGAAAATGTGTTTCGGTTTTAAAAGGTCCCACATTGATATAATTCGTGGATAAGGTGATAAGGGTTCGAAATCCACCCATCCAATATGTTTTGGACATGTGTAGTTCATAGAGTTTACATTATCTTTCCATTTTATTTTAATCGTTAAATAATGATGTCATCGCTGCATCATTATGATGTCATAAATAATTTAATTTATTTAATGTCTAAAAATTATAAAAAAATTACTATGATGTAGGAAATCTTTTTAACTTTCCAATTACTATTTATAATCAAAAAATCTGATCTTTATAACCCCATGTAAAAATTGTTTTTGTAAAACATATGATGTTTCTGTCATTTTTACTTTTACATTAAATAAAATGTTATTTATGTCATTTCCCAACCAAAGTGGATCCATGGGGTCCCCAAGTTGACCCATGGCTTGTCTTGGTCGGCCATGACACAACCAATGAGGGTAAGACATGTTTCAAGCTCATCTCATTTTATTAAATAATTATTTTTACCTTAAACTACACTAATTACCACTAATCGCGATTAAAAACTTAATAAGTTACTATTCACCAAAAAATTATTTTAATCTCATTGAACCACATTTTACATCTTAATGACAACCATGTATGTAGTATTTTTGAAAATCAAAATACAATTATGGAAAAATTTCATTTTAACGGAAAATCAGTTTTTATAAGTACCACTTAGTGGTTTCACTATTCATCAAAAATTGAAGTTTTTCAGAAAAATCCCAAAAATTCACCCTAAGATATATTTGATATTATGAATTCAAAAATGAAGTCTATTTTAAAAAATTAAAAACATATAAGTCACATTTATTAATTTAATAATTAATTCCCACTGTCAGCGCAAATAATGTGTTTTTATGAAACAATAAGTATCAAAAGGTTGACACTAGTTTAAGTCCGATTTCAAAGTGAAATTAATTACAACGACCACTATTGGATTTAATGGTATAAATATTTTCTAATTTCACTTTAAAACCAATTTATGTGATAATATAATAATATAAATAAATTAGATTAAAAAGTGGCTTTCAATTAAAATACAACATTTTACACTATTCATTAAAAAAATGAACTTTATCGGAAAGATACCAAAAATTTACACAAAATAAATTTTGATGTCCCGATTCTTAATAAGAGTTTTATTTGGTCCAAAAAATTTTTTAAGAGTGAACAAAACTATATTTAATGATGGTTCAACATCAAAAGGTGACAAGTGAACCTTTAGTGGAAACTAGGGCATATACGCTTAAAATTGAATTCTTTCCGTATTTTAATCCTCTATCCTTTATTGGATAAATGTAAAAACATTTAAAAACATATATAATCATATTTTAGTTATTTATATCCATTCCCACCATTACAACGGCTACATGTTAACTACCATTTAAAATAATATTATTTTATTATTAGAGTGCAATGTAAGATTCCCAAGAAACTCGTTGTTGCGTGTTGGGTACGCCATCGAGCATAGCGTCCCCTTTAAAGTCATATCATTATTTTATTCACAAATATGGATAAATATGAAAATTTTATATTCTTTATTTACATGGGGTGTTACATCCTTCCCCCCTTTTGGGAATTGTGTCCTCGCAATTTTTAAAATTGGGCTTGGAAACATCCTTGAAAGTCCCACATCGGAACAAGAGTCAGTAAAACAATCACTTTAAAATAAAGAAAGATAAGTATAGAGGTCACCCGAGTTAACCCATACTAGGATTCCATGTAGGAAAACATGGACATGGAGGAGAAAACATAGGGTCATGTTCTGATGGACAGTGATAGAAAACATGTTTAGGAGAAAGTTAACAATAAGGAAATCACAAACTTGTGATGGGTTAAATGGTATTCGATTCCCCAGTAGGAAAAGTTTATAGACAAAATTTTTGTTTTAAGTTACTTTTTGTTGAGGAATTTATTCATAAGGAAACATAATCACTTATCATGTTGACTTTCATCTTTTACTAGATTCCTTAGTCAAACTCATATTTTTTTCCAAAAGGCGAGTATTTAGGGAGACGTGTTCGCATTAAGAGTACTATAATAAACTTCTAGAGAATCACCTAATCCACAAAAGAGAACTATATACATCCCATGTCTTTAGGCTTTAACCAAAACCAAAACCAAAAAGGATAGTAAAAAGGTCAGATAATCCCGAAAATGATAACCCATTAAAAAGAATATCTATGCTTAATCTCCAAATTTTTTCCAACAAAACCCAAAGTTTAACGAGGAGCATTCGATAAACAATTTGGCCATAAAATTCTTCAAAGTAATCCAATCTAAGATTGAAACCCAAATATTTGAAGGATTTAGTCACATAGTCTTCCAAGTTAAATCATAACATTTATCTCCAAACAACATCAGTTGCTTCTAAAGTCTCGTATTGAAAAGTAATTAACCTAATCACATATCCTCCATGATAAGTTAATCATTTTCATAAATAACCCAAAATCAACTTATTCTTAATTCATAAAATCACATAACTAAAAAGAATCAGTCAAACTAACAAGGGACTTCACGTAGTCTAGTGGTAGGCGATAAATACCAGTCGCACTTCGGTTGTGGGTTCGATTCCCGCAGCTTTGTCCGATGCGACGGGTAGCGACACGGTCTACATGTTGTCCTTTTTCCAAAACTATATAATTCTCAAATCATTCCCCAAAAGGGATAAAATCATCAAAAATAACCATAACATAATTTAACCTCAATTTTATCTCATTCCTTTCACTTCAATCATAACATATAGTAACCCATAATTACCTCAAAAGTAAGGATCATATAAACCCAAATGGTTCTTTATAACTATTTCCACAAAAGAAAAGATAACTATTACTTGGATAAAATTTTCCTATATTAAACATCAGGGTTACACATAATATAAATAGTCTTCTAATGTGACCCCATCATCAAAAGAGACTTAATACTCTTAAGATTTTGACCATATCTCTTGAAGCTCTTATGTGTTGACATCTTACTCATTCACCATTCTTCATGATCCATTATACATTCCTTTCCAACTTATTCTGAAATATTTCTTTCCTACAAACAAAATTTTGAATCATATCCTAAGATTCCAAAATAGGAAAACAATATTCATGAAATAGTACTTACCTTTGATTGGTCATTGTCAGTTTCTTCATCCTCAATCGGAATGGCATTAGGTATTGGTAAACGAATATTGGTATGCTCTTGGTGACCCCATTCATGAAACTTCTTCATAGGACATGTGTTTTCATAATGACCATGCACACCACATTTAAAACATTCAATTGATCCCTCAGAAAGAACTTCTTTCCCTTTCCTCGAGTCAACGGGATGCTTCCTTTTTCCATGGCAGGTTCTTGCTTTATGACCTTCATTTCCACATCTATATCATATTTCTGTCCCTTTGAATCATTTTCCTAGGTGTTTCTTTCCACATCGTTGACACATAGGTTTTTGAACACACTTACCTTTATGATTATTACCTGTACTTCCGTAAGGATTTGTTTCTTGCATATATGATGCCTTAGAAAAATATCCAAGGTTTAGGTGGTCAATCATGTCTCCAGATAGTTGGTTGAGGAAAATCACAAGATTTCTCATTGCAGCTCCCATATCATTTAGTTGCTTGCTCAAAAAACTGTCACAGTTTCCTTCACATCCACTGTTACTTTGGTTCCTGCTGGATCCAGCCATTTACTAAAACCAAAAAGGCCAGTGTGAGTATATCAACAAAACCATCATGTACTAATGAGTAAGATAAACAATAAGATATACTTACTCATTCACTTTATCTAAAACTAAGACTCTTTCTGAAATCCAAACCATTGTGGTAATGTCACTTATTCTTAGAGAATACCCTAACCTCTAAAGTTATCTAAACCGACCTCTGATACCAACTATAAGGCCCCAGCCTTAAACCTTACTTAATCTTGAGTTATTACAAAATTACACATTGAGGATCTTTTCAGGTTTAGAGTTTTAGAGAATTAGATCATGAAACTTGCATTACATTCCACATTTAAACAAAGTGGTTATGTAAAAGATAGTATTCATTCTTCCCATCAACGGAAACATATTTAAAATAAAACATGGATTCTTTCTTGACACATCCTTGACACTATCATCACATCATGTACCTTTCCCTTGACCTGTGAAAAACATTTCAAAAACATGGGATGAGCATAAAAAGCTCAATAAGGGTTATAAAAATATGGAAAGGAAACATGAGAACATGTATACATAAGAATGAAATCATACTTTACCCATAAAACATAGGCATATCAAATCATGAATAAATCATATAAAACATAAGACATAAAGGTAACTTGAGAGATTCATAACATTCTTACGTAGGGAGTAACCCTCTTGGTTACGTTTGGAATACCCATCACAGTATATTCCCTAAATCTCTTCGGAGAAACCATAACGTTTCACTCCTTCGCGTTACCCAATGCATTGGAGAGCTATATCGGGCTCACCTGCCCTTAGTTTATCACGGAACCACCCGTTTTCATAACAATTCCCAAGAACCATAACATAAATGTGTCACATAAAACATGCATAAAGGAAACATAAAATTTCCACATTTCAATCACAATATAACATTTTAGTATATTGAAATAATGAATCCATTCAAAAAGAAACCATTTCCAAAACCATTTAAAACATTTAATAAAGAGATTTTTGAATCAAAGTGTCACATACCACATTGAAGATTAAAATTTTAAACCAATAATATCCATATAAATAAATCCTTAAAAACATTTTGAAAACATGGATATTAATAAGAACAAATAATTACAACATTTAAAACGATATTTTGGTTAAGGGGGTTTTACCAAAATTAGAGGCACTTGAATACAATAATTGAGGAATAACATTTAGTCAGAACTTTATAATGTCATGAGAATAAATGGATTCATGATATAATACTCCAAAGGACAGTATATACCCCATATAAGAGTGAATTGGTGCATAACAACAATGAACCCTCAATAGAAATGTCAAATGTAATGAAATCCCTTATAAAGAAGGTATCCTTAAATTAAGGACA
The DNA here is from genome assembly GCA_963277665.1 of Viscum album. Lineage (NCBI taxonomy): Eukaryota > Viridiplantae > Streptophyta > Magnoliopsida > Santalales > Viscaceae > Viscum > Viscum album. The sequence goes on from OY728122.1 coordinate 1,976,212,805, forward strand.
AATCAATCTGAAAAATATGTGTGAAAAATATAAATACACCCAATATAAGTGGATATTAAGTGTAAAAAAATAAAAGGTCATTCACACATATTCAATGGATGACATATTCAATGACTACATGTTGAACCCAAAGAAAATGAAATTGGGTTAAAAAGTTCCCTTGACAGCCTAACGACATCACATCAAAATGAGTTGATGAGAGATAAAAAGTGTATCTCATCACTTGGACATAAACTTTACATCAATAAGGATATATGAGAAAATATCCCAACATAAAAATAAAGTAAATTAAAAGAACCAACCAAAGAAGTCTTTTAAAAAAGAGGAGGGTGAAAGGTTCCCTTACCGACTTGGGTATCCTTCAAAACATACACCCCATGAAAGAAGAACAATAAATCATTGTTGTAAATACTCATAAATGAAATTATATTACACAATGAGTAGAATAATGGAAAGTACATACACCACTCAATGGAATTTGTGGCAAATGTAGCATAAATCTCACAGGAATAAAAGTGAAATGAAAAATCCCTTACGAAAACTCAGCAGCCTAACGGCGCCACATAAAACTTCCGAATATGGATTGATGATATCAAATAGGGTATCTCATCACATTACAATAAAATTTAAAGAATGAGTAATATAAAAGAACATCCCCCAACATTACAAAGAGGATCTTAGAAGAATTGACATAAAGGAGAGTACTTAAAAAGAAAGACAGAGGTTAGATCTCTTACGAAAGTTCGGCAGCCTAACGGCACCACTCAAAACATCCAAAATGGATTGATGAGAGAGAATAGGGTCTCTAATCACATGAACATAAAAATTAAAGTAATTTTAATATAAAATATCATCCCAATAACAAGAAAGTTGAGCCTTAAAAGGAATGATATAAAAGTGTGTACTTAAAATGAAAGAGAGGAGTATGATCCCTTACCTCGGGTCCAACTTGACTCGATCGTTCTTTAATATCCTGAATAATAAACATGAGTTAATTTATACTTCCTTATGAACCTTTTTCAAGTTAATTATTCCTTTTATATCAATTATTACCATGTCATAAACATTATGTAATCAATTAAGTTAATAATATTTGTTCTGCCGATATTTGGTTCTTAAGTCGAAAGGGGACTTCTTACAATTACATGTTCTTCGTGTGGCCAAAAGTTTGTTATATCCATAATTGTTTTCATGATTTAGATATCATATATGTCATATATATCCAGTACATTCATGCATTTATAACATTACATAACCATTTAGAGGTAAGAAATGAAATGCCCCATTCATGGAGACGGTAAGCCGTACGTACGCAAGAACGCTACTTTCATTTCTATTTCGTATTTTATAGAATGGAATAATAATGATATAAAGGTATATTATAATTCCAGTATAATATCATATATAATATCATATTTCTATCCTTTATACGTCCCAAATATGGTATTTAACGAATCAAATCACTTTTAGTGGGCGGTAGTCCGCACTTCCTTAAATGAAGATATCACGTTTACCCATAATGGAAACCATAAAGGTATGCCCAAAATGAAAAAAAAGAAGCATAATGAAAACATAAACATATTATATTTCATATATAAAAATAGTGACATCATAATGGCCACCTTTGAAGGTGTTAAATGAGTATTGAACAATCATCGTTTCGGGAGGCAGAATTTCGCCATCCACGGAAACCGTATGTTCTTTAACCATTTGATGTAGTAGTGTGAGAGTGTAGATTGAATAAATCTTATAACAACATCCTAGTATATTGAAGATAGTGTTTTTGTTACAAAAGAAGTAAATAAAAAGAGTTTAGGGGGTTGGAGAAGAAAAATAAAACAAATGAACATGAGAGAATGAATTACCTTTAAAAGTGTAACTCCTTTTTATTTGAGCCAAAAGGCTTCCTTTGAAAGGATTCCACCCAAAGGGAATCCTCTACGATGAGTAGAGGGATGTGGAGAGAGTAAATGGTTAGGGGTTGGCCGAGCCAAAGGCTTGAGGAGTGTGTGAAATGAGGTAGAGGTGGGGGCCTTTTATAAGAGGAGAGGAGGGGCACTTTTGGAAAGTAATAAATATTACTTTATTTGAAAATGTGCTTCGGTTTTAAAAGATCCCACATTGATATAATTCGTGGATAAGGTGATAAGGGTTCGAAATCCACCCATAAAATATTTTTTGGACATGTTTAGTTCATAGATTTTACATTATCTTTCCATTTTATTTTAATCGTTAAATAATGATGTCATCGCTGCATCATTATGATGTCATAAATAATTTAATTTATTTAATGTCTAAAAAATATAAAAAAATTTCTATGATTTAGGAAATCTTTTTATCTTTCCAATGACTATTTATAATAAAAAAATATGATCTTTATAACCCCATGTAAAAAATTTTTTTTGTAAAACATATGATGTTTGTGTCATTTTTACTTTTACATTAAATAAAACGTTATTTATGTCATTTCCCAACCAAAGTGGATCCATGGGGTCCCCAAGTTGTCCCATGGCTTGTCCTGGTCGGCCATGACACAAACAATGAGGGTAAGACATGTGTCAAGCTCATCTCATTTTATTAATGCATTATTTTTACCTTAAACTACACTAATTACCACTAATCGCGATTAAAAACTTAATAAGTTACTATTCACCAAAAAATTATTTTAATCTCATTGAACCACATTTTACTTCTTAATGACAACCATGTATGTCGGATTTTTGAAAATCAAAACACAATGATGGAAAAATTTCATTTAAACGGAAAATCAGTTTTTATAAGTACCACTTAGTGGTTTCACTATTCATCAAAAATTGATGTTTTTCAGAAAAATCCCAAAAATTCACCCTAAGATATATTTGATATTATGAATTCAAAAATGAAGTCTATATTACAAAATTCAAAACATATAAGTCACATTTATTAATTTAATAATTAATTCCCACTGTCAGAGCAAATAATGTGTTTTTATGAAACAATAAGTATCAAAAGATTGACACTGGTTTAAGTCCGATTTCAAAGTGAAATTAATTCCAACGACCACTATTGGATTTAATGGTAAAAATATTTTCTAATTTAACTTTAAAACCAATTCAAAAGATAATCTAATCATATAAATAAATTAGATTAAAAAGTGGTTTTGAATTAAAATACAACATTTTACACTATTCATAAAAAAAAATGAACTTTATCGGAAAGATACCAAAAATTTACACAAAGTAAATTTTGATGTCCTGATTCTTAATAAGAGTTTTATTTGGTCCAAAAGAATGTTTAAGAGTGAACAAAACTATATTGAATGAATTTTCAACATCAAAAGGTGATAAGTGAACCTTTAGTGAAAACTAGGGCATATACGCCTAAAATTGAATTCTTTCTGTATTTTAATCCTCTATCCTTTATTGGATAAATGTAAAAACATTTAAAAACATATATAATCATATCTTAGTTATTTCTATCCATTCCCACCATTACAACGGCTACATGTTAACTACTATTTAAAATAATATTATTTTATTATTAGAGTGCAACGTAAGATTCCGAAGAAACTCGTTGTTGCGTGTTGGGTACGCCATCGAGCATAGCGTCCCCTTTAAAGTCATATCAATATTTTATTCAAAAATATGGATAAATATGAGAATTTCATATTCTTTATTTACCTGGGGTGTTACACATAGTCCAACATGAACTTTATCCATTGTCATTGTCTCAACATCTGAACAATCTACTGACACTTCTCCACCTACAGGGAAGGATCCACCTTCTTCTTTAATGCTAACAAGGGTGCCGCTACCCTAGAGAAGTCATGTTCCAAACTCAGATATTACCCACCAAAGTAGAAGTCCCTCTTCCTTTATAGTGTAAATCTTGGAAATATATTTTGAAAATATTTCCCCACACTCTACCACTCTTGATGAGAACTGAGAACCCAAAGCTCCCACTACCATGAGGGTAAGGCTGCCCGACTAAGGAGTGATTGGTTGCACCCTCCGATGTATGAGTTTATCCTATCCTACATGAGATTCATTTTTCATCAACCATGAAAAACCCCATTCCAACATTATTGATAACCCATATCCTTTATTTTAATACATTCAATCTGAGTATGAATTGTGGATGACCAGTCCATACCCAAACTAATGTTGTAAGGCCTCAACACTTCCACCTCGAGGTTCAAACCAAAATCTCCCATCTCAAGGGTCTGATCACACCATCGACATAAGTGTGATTATCAAGTCTCATCCAAAAGGTATCTCCAGATGTATGTGTCAAGTCAACGATTTAATCGTAAAATCTATGTCATGAATAAGATTCATGGAAAGGTGGAATGATTCATTCTTCGTTCTATTAATACGGAAGCATGTAGTTGACATAGATGGTACCTTTAATCATTCCTGGAGCCCTTGGGTCACAATACTTGATCGAATTTAGCTACTCCATTACCCTATCCTCTAGCTCCATGAGCCTGGTGGGGACCACATTGGGGTGGTGGTTGTAACATGTCGAAATGTACCACATCATGCTACTCTCCAAGCTCCACTTCCACGTCTACTGCCCTGCAGATCCATTTGACCCTATCACTTCCTATTAAAAAAACATTTCACATGCCCATGTCTTTGAGATTGGCGTCAGTTTCTTACTTTCCTACTTTTTACATTCACTGGCTGCATCCGCTCATCCAAAGAAGTTTCAACCAAAAAATTTCTCTCCAACTCCCTAACATAAGTATGAATGCATAGAAAAATAGTGTTGTTTTGAATGTCCCTAAACACACCTCTCTCGAATGTCCATGCCCTAAAGCATTGACCATACTGTATTCATTAAGTACCTGGGATGGTCGGTACACCTCGATGAATACTCAGCTACCGACATGTCACCCTACCGAAGTTGTAGAAGCTGTAGGGAACCCTCATCCATCAAATCTTTATGGATAGTGACCCCCTTTTTTGAGGAAGGTTCTCAAGCTTGTCCACAAAAAAGAAACATCTTCTCATGATCAGGGTATCCTAATCCATGTCATCGTCCTGTTGAGCCACAAAGAAGGCTCTCTACAATGACCACCATCTGATCAAATAGTGCCCTGGCTAGATGGAAACATGGCCAAAGAGTACTGATATAGCTGGAACAATATCTAATGGTACTATATCAGGAAACAGTCCACATAATTGAATCCTAATCACTATGTGATCCATTCTCATGGTCACTCACTAATAAAGACTAGCAGTTAGGATAACCATATGATCTGGTAGTGTCTTAACTAGGTGAAAAACTCTATCCATAGCCACCATCTAGTTCCAAACTACCTGGGGATCTATCTCACCTCAGAACATCATATCTCTCTACCATTTAATGTCTTGAAACATGCTTAGTTAGCGTGCACCCTCTTCGGGTTGGGTTGGTGGAATCTGCTTCACAATGGGTGGTGTTTCTACTGGTGCACCACCCCAAGGTGCTAACACCATAAGAGGGCCCTGCACTAGAGCCTCGTCGCTTAGTGGGCCATAATCATGTAATCTATTAGGAATCCTAGTTGGATGTCTACATAGAGGCATCATGATAAAGAACAGGTTCCCCCCAGTCATTAAGTGATTACTGATGAGTTGAATCCAAGAAAACACAAGAATTTTTTTTCAAAACACACACATTCAGTGTTTTCATGCACAAAGTTAGAAATCAAAATTCAGGGTCCGGGTGTTTGGATACATTGGATACAGCACAAAAATTTGATTCCCCAAACCAAACACAACACTCATTACACATAACACTATTTCCACATTGAAAATATTAGAGTCCTAGTTCTTTGGTAGAACTGACTCCTCTGATACCACTTTGTCACGAACAATCCCCTGGGGCCCATTTCGTGACTACACCAAGCCCTCCATCCATAGGCCAAGGGATGGAAACTAGCACCGGAAAATAGTATCCCTAAGATGGGAAGGCATTTAATTTTAACCTGTATAAAATCATAGATTAGAATGAAATAAAATGCAACCACGAAGTAAACTGTTGTCGAAAAAAGGGTGATGAATTTAATGGGTCATAATACAAGCCCATCAGAATGTATGAGTACAACTCAAAAGTACCAATACATGTGAAAAGTGAAAAGAAACTCTATGATCTTCCACTATAGATCATACATGAGGGTTAGATACAGCTCTCAATCAGTAGTACCTGTGTCACATCACACCAAATATTCCACCTGTGAGTGCCTTCTAGTATCCTTTCCCTTAGCCTTGACCCATCATGTAAGTCATCTTTACAAGACAAAACAAGGTGTGAGAGAATCCCATGTAGGTGTGAGTATAATGATACTCAGTAAGGACCCCGAGACCCCATAGGTATCCTAAATATCCACAAAGGGAAACCACAAAGGAAGACATCAACTCTACTTAGGTATATGACCATACATACACCTATGTTATCCTGATATACACATATCAAACATGAGGGAAGAATAACACAAAGGTAACACCACGAAGTAACACCACGATGGTAAAAGTAGCACACTGGTAACACTATGTAGGTTAGACCACGAAGGTAAAAGTACCACATAGGTATCACCACGAAGATAGTACCATGAAGGTAAAAGTACCACATAGGTATCATAATGAAGATAGTAACATGAAGTTAAATGTACAACAGATGTATCACTATAATGACAGTACAATGAAGGTAAAATTGTTAGTTCAAACAAAGTCTGAGATCATACCATGATTTTAGTGAAGTATAGAAGTACAAATGATTAGTCACAAATCTAGATCATCTTATTATGTGAAGAGGCACTACTTATGACCATATGGAGCTTGAACCACACAAGATTGATAGGTACTAACCTTTGCAATGAAGCACACTAGATCTGACCCACCCAGATTTGATAGATAACTAACCCCCACAATGAACCACACATGATCGGTATGCACTAACCATACTAGATCACTGAGCGTTGACCCACACAGGATCTGACCCACATAGGATCGGTATGAGCTGACCTACACATGATCACTGAGCGCTGACCCACATAGGATCTAACCCACACAGGATTGGTATGCGCTAACCCACATAGGATTAGAATGCACTGACCCACAGAGGAACGCTGAGCGTTGATCTCCGTCTGATCTGTCTCCAACCTCCACCTCACTACCAGCCACTAGATTCCTCACAACTGGTCCACTTAAGTTCCATAGAATCTACCTATGATATATCAGTCATACCTTGATCACCTCTAAGTTCCGAAAATAAGTAACCCAATGAACAACCATGTTGTAAGGGTTCCAACATGATAGATGTTGCATCAATCGGCATCCCGACCTGTGAGTTATAATCGTTTTAGTTCCGGGGGCCCGGTTGGATTCAAGTTCGATACCACCCAGTCATACTACAACTTTCTCCAAAACATAATAGAAGTATACCAAAAAAAATTCCTTCCATGTATCTCAAATCCATAGATGGTTCTTCAAACAGATGTCTTGTTCTCATGATATGGCCCTTTATGTGTTTCTAGGCCTACTGGGGCCCGGGGCCGGTCCGACCCAACGTGACCCAGTCTAGGCGTGGCTGTGGTGGGCTCAGGCTGCTTAGCCGAGGTCCAGCTTGCCCCATAAGGGGGAGGCCCAGCCTGAATATGGCGGCCCGCAAAATGGCGAACAACAAAGGGGCTGCTCAGCCCGAATTGGGCTTCCTATAAAAGGGCATCCCACAAATGGCCGGCTTGACCCAAATAGGGCACCCTACAAAAAAGGTTTCTTGCAATGGGTCAGTTCATCCCAAATATGGATTCCCACAAAAGAGTCCCATAATGGGGCAGCCCACAAGGGGGTGGATTAGAAGGGTGGCAGCCCAACTGCGTAGGCTGCGGCTCGCAAGGGTTGGCCCCGCCATGTATGGCACGGCCCGTATGTTGTCCATCCAAGCTGTCAAGGGGTGTAATGTTTGACATGATATCCCGAATGGCCCGAAGGCTATTAAGTTTCATGAAATGGACGTTCCATGTGGGTGTCACCTAGTAACCGTAGAACCTGCATGGCAGGTTCATTATCCATCATGGGTTCGGCCAAGGCTTCTACTCGCTGATGGCACGCCCATCATGCTACCACTCCAACTAGCTGGTGGCGTCAATGTTGTGTCACCTCCCCTTCCGCAGCTGACTGATGTGCAGAACGCCTCCTCCGATCGTCACAGCCGCTTGCTCACCGGCGGCGTGCGACGGTGAGCCACACCTCCTCCACTGCCAAATGGTGTAGGCCATTTTGATGACTGCTACTTCTTTGTTCCATGAACTCGACTTGTGGTGTGTGTCATCACACTCCTTCTATTTATCTTTTCATTATTGTCGCATTGGTTGAATTCCACGGAGAAAACAAGGGTACCCAAGTAGTGGAGGGTTCGGGTCGAGTCCATTAGGCCCACTCCCTCCGTGTTATCTAATAAACATGATGGAGGATAAATGGTTCAATAAATTCACTTTTAAATAAACAAGAATCAAAACCCCTACAATGATACCCCACAATATCCTCCCACCAAAAAAGAATGTATCACGGATAAACCCATTTGTCGGTTGTTCCATGTTTTTTGTATTATTCAAGAACAGGGAAGATTAAATCATTTAAAATGCATAAAAGAATAAACCCCTTACCTCGTAAACCCATCAGAGAGCTCCTTCTCTTGAATGTGGATCATGTTCTTCATTCCTGCAACCAGTTTCCAATGATTTCACTCATACGTCATCCATCGGTAAGTGGTCTACTGTCGCATGTCACCACCCGTTGGGATTGGCTCTATCCTTTATGGGTTCGGCATCTCGGCACTCCTTCAGCACATCATTTTCTGGAGATTCTATGTCAATACCCCTCCCCAAACTCCATATATATAAGGTACTGGAGGGTGGGTAACGACATGTGGAATTAATGGGGGTCAATAATTATGATCCTTACTAATTCCCCAACGACTTCATTACAATAGATTGTTAGGTCGAAACATTTATTGGATTGACACATCATTGGTCCCACATTCTACTTGTTTATTGGTGGAGAAGAAAGAAAATAAAATAATAAGATTATTTCAATTCATATCATTTAAAAAATAAAAAACATTACTTTTTCTCCATAACTACTGCGGTCAAAGTAAAGTATCCCTTAAGATAATCCTGACATTGTAGAGTGAACTTTTCCCTCAGATTTGTAATCTGAGCACCAGTTCAGAATTTAGAAAACACAGCACACATGATTACTGAACGTACCATAAAAAGAGATTAAATTAATTACGTTCACCCTCGACTCACACCGGTCGAGGTTTGGCTCTGCCTAAGGATAAAACTCCCTAGAGAACAGAATGGTACTCTCATATTTTCAATATGAGTTACCGATTAGATGTTATGGATTTTACAATAAAATAATTTTCACTTATTTATTTTATTTATCGCCAAAAACAAACTCTCAGTAGTGTCATATGCTGAATAATGTGAGTATCTTCTTATAGAGAGCATACCCTTACACGCTCAATAGTGGTTTCATATTTTTTATCCAAGTCACCGTTAGTGAGTAATAAGAATTTGAAAATAAAATAACTTTATTTAATTATTTAATTTACAATTATGCCATTTTTGGGTTTCCTCACTGGAGACCTACACCGACTAAACTTAAGTCGCGCCTAGGGTAAATCCACCATCCTGAACACTACTTTTTTCGAAAAAAATTTATAAGGGAAAACATTTAAGTGTTATTCCACTTTTTCATGAAAAATACTTATGCGCTCTAATTAAAGCATAAAAAAACATCAACGGATCATTCCGGGCACTCCAGGCCTCATAATAAAGCGCCGTCATATTTCACTATCTCAAATTAATCACATATAATAAAAAAAATTATATAGAAATATTGGGACATTACATATTATTAAATGGATATGTCCTGGAAGTGGTTCTTAAGAAATAAATAAATTTAAATTTTTTTATAAATTATAGGAAACAAATACACGACCATGTCTGGACTTAAACAATGTGTGTTTGTCTGAAAACATCATTTTTGTGATAAATATTATTTTATATGCCCTATTTATTTTAAATTTTTTATACTGTGATCCATTAAATATTAAATAATTATTCCTTATTAATTCAATACAATTTTATTTAAAATTAATATAATTAATTCATGGAATTTATTATTCTATTGTTTCTAATAAGGTAAGGGTCTATGTTTCAATCTCATTTTAATTAGGATTATTTAATGTTAAATTTAAAATGTTGAAAATTATTTGATCATTATATAATAACTCCCTTTAATTCTATTCTCCAGTGGACATCGTGAAATTTTCATGTCATAGAAATATTTTACCCTCTTTAGTAAATTAAATGATTTATAAAATGTTTCATAAAAATGAAGAATTATTTTTTCACTTTAATCATAATGAAATTTTCTTCGAAAAATATTTTTTCTATTATTATTTTCAGTAATCTTTTTGACCACACTATAAATAATTATTAAAATATATTTTACCCATTTTGTGGTTATACAAAATAATTTCTAAGGAATCATATTTTGGTTTTTGAATAATAACTTTTTTAGCCTTTTTACAGTATTATGAAAGTAATATTTCTCATAGAATATAAATAATGTATAGAATTACCCAGCATTATGACCCCTCATTTATTGAAATATTATCTTAATTTATTACGTGGTTCTTTTTAAATAATGTTTTAATAATATTTTAAAAATATTACAATATTTTTTAGATGATTTCACTGTTAAAATTGATTATTTAAAAAGAAATATTCCATATAAAATATTAAATAAATTTTCATAAATAATTACTACCCTTGATGTTATGGGTATCTTCTAAATTTTTTATATACATTTCTCACATATATATCAATATAATTATTTTATACCTTAATGGGGTGATACGTGACTTAGGTTCATCATTAAAATAGTATAATTATGAAATTTACATTGATAATGATATGACAAAGGATTATGTAATCTATTTCATTCCATGAGTAATTCATATGTTTTTTCATTATGATTATTTTCCTTCTGTGTCCCCCATAATCATGAACCTCTTATTATTGTTGTACCCGGATTGAGATCCAATTTTTTTGGTATCTTTTTTAATCTCACGAGAATTCATGTATAAGATTAGGGAGTAAACCCAGACAATTATTTTACTTTGTTCACTATGTGGAATTCTCTAGTTGATTATTCTAGACTCAAATTTATATCATGTTATATATTTCAACCCTATTTATTATAATTCCAGTATATTATGGTAGCATGTTCTTTATTTTACATTCCCTTGTGATTACACGTGTGCCTTCTATTTTATGTTATCATGATATACCTTTGAAATTAATATTATGATTCCTAATCATGTTTATTCCCTTACTATGATTTTTAGCTCACCTTTTTTTCAATATATTCCAAAAATAATCCAATATATTTTTTGGATCTTGAAGGGAATTATGAGATGATTCTGTAGAATAAAATAAGTATGTTTTATTTTCATCTCATGTTGATGTATACGGAATGGGATAGAATAGTTCTCCTATTAAATCAAATTTTCTATATCCCTTTCTATCCCATGATTGTTTAATGAAAATAGGGAATTATTTCAATGAAAATTAAACTTTTGAGTTGTGAAGTCGTCCCATAATGATAGGTATTTACATCATATAACACTGAAAACGTTCTATAAAATGTAATTCTTATGGAATTGTGTGTGTGTTTTATTATGCATTGATAACTAGTTCAATGTATTATTAGTTATTCCAAAATTGATAAAATTATTTATTATTGTAAAAATTCCATCATGGTGTAAATTTCTAGTTGATTTTATTTGTTGAAAAAAATTTATGTTATTAAAATTGGATGGATGAAAAAGAAGGAATCATGAGTGACCATCAATGTTTGATCTCATGAATGCACAATATTTTCGATCTTGTGAAAGAAAATAATGTCTAATATGTTTAAGTGGAGTGATTTTTGATCTTGTGAAAATATAAATTATTCTAATCTTGTGAAATTGTGAAATGTTTGATATCTTGATAGCGTGAGTTGTCCAATCATGGAAGATATTGAAATTTAAGATCTTGAGATATCATGGAATGAATAATCTCTTCTAGGGTTGGATTCACGATCGTTTGGAGAGTGAATTTCTATACTAATGTCACAAATCACCAATTGATTATAAAATTATCACACATTGAGATCGTGAAAAGAAAAAAATGAAAATGCATGATAGTCCAATGATTTTCAGGAAGGATCTCCCGAAGTGTATGGAGATGAAGAAAAGATGGAAATAATGTAGGTATCATGTGATCATTTGAAATCATGGGATTATATGATTTTATTATGATCTGATGATGAATCGTGTAATGAACTGGAAGAGTACATCATTGACCATCCAATGATTGTCAATTGAACTCATTATGGCATCATTTGTTGTGTGTGAAATCAGTTGCTATGATGGTAGAACGGACAATAGTCCCTGATTTGTGGAATAAATGTGTTGGAGTGTCTCCTGTTAATATGAAATGACTCATTTATAAGATGTAAGAATCATGAAAATATACCAAAATATATTTTCATGTAGTTGATGGATAATGACAATAATTTTCCAAGTAAAGGTTATCTTCCTTGAATGGAGACCACACAACAATTATCTCCCAACAATACGTAGTATACATGATTTTGTAAAACACATCATCTTACTGGTCCTCCTAGATTATCATCTCAATGATAGATTATTTCCTATAAACACTTTACAAAATTGAACCAAACACCTCCTTATTGATTATCCTGTGTATTTGAGAAAACATAACCATTAAATTACAATCATTCTTTTCTTCATTCACAAAAAAGGTAACTTGATACAATGTGAATTAGCAAACACATTAGCCATTCCCAAACAATCGGTTTTTTCAATGTCAAATTCCTATATGTATTTATCTGCTTATGTTTCTTAAATGTTAATTTCTTTTAGAAAATATATATCTCAAGATATTATGGACATAGTAAGGGAATCAAATTTCACAAAAAACATAGTTATCAAAAAAATTTGGGAATGAATATAAAAGCCTCAAACATGAACACTCAGATCCAGTACAAAATAATTAACTATATTTTTCTCGATTTTATACATACAAATTCAACCCAATTTTTACTCTTTAAAAAATATAACATAAATAAGAAAAATTGGTCCACTAACATACCTAATGTCTTTTTATATTTAATTATTAATAGAAATAGGAAAAACACATACATACAATCTTGTTAAATAAAAAATCATATTAAAAAATGTATATCATCTCCAACAATGTTCATCACATGTAAAAATTTTCAACGGAATAACTTACATAAACTATTTCTTTAACCCTTGGGAAAAAGGAAATAGCAGAAGGGTGAGATCAAACACTTACTAATTGTAAATGTAAGCATTTACAATTAAACATCATCAAAACTAATAAGATGTTCATAATGGTAATTTTACATAATCAATGAGTTTGATCATATATCTTTATCATAAGAAAAAAATCATTTAAATCAAAAAACCTGGTCAATGGGAATATAATCCATGAGTAAAATATGTATTGTGCTGACTTGGATGTCGCTCAGATAGTGCCCCGAGACGGTTGTCCACTAAGCATCAAGCATGCCTCCTCATATTCTTGAGGCTTCTGAAATGTTCTGAGGGTATAAAGGCGGGATATTTAGTAGACTATAACTTATAGATTAATTAAAAATTATGTATAGGTAATAGAAAATTAAGAATTAGATTATAGTAAGAACTAGCAGTAAATACTGAAATATTAAATTTTCATGCATGAATATTATTTCACAAAATAATGCAGGCGAGTATACATAGTACATAGTGATACTGAAAAAATATGTAAATAAATATAAAAACATTTTTATATATACAATACCATCAAAAGAACTAACATGATCTTATCTTCTCATATCCATCTAATCCTAATTGGTAATTTCAATCAATCATAATCTAGTAACATGATTCTCAAAAAAAAGAGATCTATTTTGGTATCCAAATGTAATGGCTTCCCAAACAGGGTGTGACATATACTTATTAGGCCACCACAAATGGTGTTTAATGAAAAATATAGTTTATCAATATAAACTAAGTATTTGTAGGAATATGAAGAGTAAATAATTGTGGTAATAATAAATGTAATAAATTCTGTCTTAGATCCTTCTAGGAAACCTAATGAGTTATACCTTCTTCAGCAAAAGACCTAATATATCTAAACATGTCACACTATGTTAATGTATATAAATAAATATGTAAGTGTGTGAATATATATATATATATACTATATATGTAAATGTGTATATAGATAAATATATAAATACATCATACATGTCCAGACATAAGGTTTAACGCATGCATCCATATAAAATCATAAGAGTGTCATACTCTATAAGGGTAGTCATGCCCATGATAGCTTAATTAATGAAAATGGAATCCCACCCAGTAGTATCATGGGGAATTAAAAATGATAAAATGGGTTCCTGTAACAAAAAGTTCTAAAGCCCAGTATTTGAACACATGATACGAGAGTCGTTTTCGTCATCCTTCTCAAGGGTGTGACCACAATGATCATCATGCCAAATATGTGAGTGGGAGATTCCATGACCCAAAACACAAGTGATTTCAAATACTATTTTCACCACCCTTGACCTATGGGTGTGAGACATCATGCTCAACATCCCTAACCAATTTCCATCCAAACATAATAAAATGTAATGTATTCCCTCTTACCCTATAATCCCTTAGCTTGAACATATTTATAAAGGGAACTAGCATCTCTCAAGGAGAAACTGATCCTTTTTATTGAAATATAGTGATCATTTTTAATACATACCGTAAGACCATCCATTCCAGATTCATTTCAATTTATATCAAAAAAAATTCCATATAATTCACAAGAATGTAATTACATTTAGCAATTACTGTTATTGAAATGGGGTAATTCCATTCCATAAGATTCAATTCACAATGAACATCATCAATCAAAACACTTTTTGATTTATATGACATCACACATCAATGAGTGGTTTTATTATGAATTTTATGGTTAAATAATGTATTTATTTGATTCTATTCAACCATCTCGTTATTAATCAAAACAGAAGATCCCACTATTAGGTGATTTCAATAAGCCACAAATTTCATTCAAAAAATTAAAAAACACACTCAAAGGGATGGAAAAACATATGGAATACAATTAAAAATAAAAGCAAAATCTATTGAAATTAACATTAGGGGGGATTAGTATTGAGCTTATCACCCCCAAAAAGGTAATCGTGTTTAAGGTAGTCAAGTCATGGTTTTATATTTTAATTTAAGGTATTCATAATTTAAGAGTGACACACATAATATTCTGGCATGTATAAAAATGGTGATATTATATAAACATTGTGACATATAAGAAATTAAACTAGACCACCTACCTCATTCATTGGATAGTTCACTAATTTAGTAATGATATTTTATTCAAGATCGAATGGAATAAAAAAGAATAATCACCAAACACCCTAAAAATAATGAAAAATAGATCACAAAAATATAGCATTCTATATGGATAAGTAAACGAAGAAGAGAAGCATGAGGAGTTGAGAGAGTATTGATGTCATTATAAAAAACCTAGTGGAACCTAATTCATAAAAGAAATTAATGAGAACCACCAATTAGGGTGAGAGGGAGAGCTTGGCATGAAATGGACCTACTGGGTGTGAAATTGAGGGGAAATAGGGTAAAATAAATTAAAGGGAAGAGGAAAAAATAGACATGTTCCCTTTAAATGAGGTTTATGCCTAGGATGCAAGGTTTGGATAACCATTCACAAACCGTGATACCTCAATGACAAAGTGCTACACCTCACATGGTTTTGGTGAATGATCAAACATAATATTTTCCAACTGTTACCTAGGAAAAATTCAACTCTTCAACCTGCACATGTTGTTCACATGGTTTGGAAAACTGTGTGGAATCCATATGGTTTACCTTTCCAAAAAACTACATATATTAAGAACATTCACATGTCCCGCCTTACAAGTTTACTAAAACCATGAAACACCACTTACTCTACTAGACCATGCCCCATGATCTCACCTTGGATGGTGCATATTTTAAACAAATTATTCTCCTTAATGAAAGGGGGTTTCACGATCAATATAGATGGTTAAAAAATATTCTTCCAACCATGTTCCTATAGTTGGTTCCTACCAAAACATATTTTTCTATGTCCAATGTATCCTAAACTCATTGGAATGTTGAGACACTCTCTGAGACATAAAAATATTTCCAAAAATCACATTCAATTGATCTAATTCTTAGATATGCACTATGAATATCAAGACAAGTTTCAGTCCATCCACTAAAGGAAATTTTCAAAATAAAATGTAATTTCAAACTAATAAAAAACAAGGGTCATTATTGTCTCCCCATCATAGAACATATCATCTTCATGAATCCTTATGGAACAGACGAAAAATTACCCAACCTATAGGGGTTGACAGAATATGCAAATGTGGTTGTGTTGTGTCTTGAGATGACTAATGTACCTCCTAAAGTATCTTTAAGCATATGGTGGTTGAACTGATAAAACATGAACCAATGATTGTAAAAATAACTCATAGACCAAGACAAATGATACCAAATATTATCTAACTAGTTATGTGATCACATCTTCATCTCTTTGATATGTGGCCTAAGGATCTCCCCACTGTATGTCCTCACCTTTGAATGGACCATTCAAAGTCATGACACACAAACCATTATAATTTCATACCGAAGAACATCTGGTCAATTGTAGAAATACTCCAAGTAGTTTTCTCAAAATTATACTCCTGGTTATAGGCATGGGCACTGCTCATGGTCATCACTATGATTACAATGGTAAATTCTGATTGACCGATATGAAACTTGTTGATTTATAATTCAGTAAAAATCCTATAAAAACCTTTACATAGTAACTGGATAAATTAACTACATGCCCGAAATGGTTATGAAATGACTGTACAACTCATTTCAAATAGATCTAATTAAACTACCTCTAGAGACTATTTTCAAAAACACTTTGTATAAATTGTAAACATCATCGAAATGATACACTCTTATGACTATAAGTGTAGGCATCATGAGATTACATTGACAACACTCACGCAAGCCTCTAACTAACTTTCTACGATGTTTCAAAAGAAAACCATCCAAGGATCATTTAATCAACAAAAAATTGTGTAAAGTAAAATATCCAATAATGGGTCCCTCATTTTTAGGATTCCTGTCAAAAGAGGGTTATCAACAATAAAATATTGTAGAGTCCACAATATAAGTTATCATTTAAACCTTTTATTTAGAGAAATCCAAGTTAGTCAATCCAATAAAAGTACTAAATATTTCAATTTCATTACCTCAGTGTATAAATATTTCTCTCTTTGTGTATATAGAATGAATTCATGATAGGGTTTATAGTCATCATTAGACCAACTGTACACCAATATTTCATTAAAGGAAGGTTTTTCTTCTTCCAAGACACACTCATATTTAAAACTGTTTATAAATTACTTATCCTACAACTGAAACCACATCTACCAACCATGTGTGTCTAGGATCAGACATGGGTCAACTATCTCGCACTACCCCAATTTAATTTTGAAATTAACATATCATGATACTAAAAATAAATGGTACCACACACAACTAGTGAGTACAAATTTGGCCTTATACCATGGGTTTACACTCTTATAACACCCGATTTTAGACCCGACTCACCCTCTCATGGGACCTTCCTTATCATGGCCATGATGACTCTACTACTGGTGATGTCAGTCTTTTTATGGAATGTTCACCCTTTGAGATCACCTTAAAAATTGAAACCCAAAAGTTCTATTAATAACTAAATTCCCTTACAGTCACATTTGTGTTGTCCATTATTATTGTGCTCCATTTACTAGGTAGTATGCGCTACATACAACAAATGGATCACTATCCTCATGAAGAGTGTCTTGGTAGTCATGTTACTGATAGAGGAAAAAAAATCTGATGAAACACATTCCATCAATATTAAACCATGGTTCTTATATGTGACCAAAATGATTTTAACTATATAATCACAACATGATTGGTAAACTAGTCACTCATAAGTGAACTAGACCAGATTTACCATTAATCTTATCTATGATGCAACTATAGAGTCAATTCCATGTATTTCATTAGTACTAGTTATAAAATCCAAACCAACCCAGATATTTTATGACACAATTCCCAATCCCTTCGATGAAACCATCCATAATCATTGGAACAACTCAACATATGATTTACACCTGAAATGTACAATTCTCTTTATATGATTATAATGCTCAAGCCACTCTATTTTGAAGATGAAATGTATACATATTCTTCTTGGACCAATGATCCATCATCCAAGTGGCCAGTTAACCACATTGTCTTGTACATTACACAAACATTCCCATTTAAAAAAATAGTAACACACTACCTCTAACTTGACTGGAACCACGTACACTAATGTGTGCCACTATGACCGCAATGAAGTATAACTGGCTCTATGAATTCCATAAAAGTGATAGCCCATATAAAATAAAATTCACATGATATATTAAGCATTTGAAGATTCCTGAGGCAAGTCTATCCTACTCAATTGGATCATTACACGTAGCTCAAACCTTTAATAAATTGCATCATACCAATCAGAAATCCATTTACCCAGGAGTGTCTTTACATTAGTAGGTGTCATATTCAATACAAATGGAACCTCTCTTCGAAAAAACTATTACAAAAAATTATAAATGAGTAAATAATATGAGGGAACTACATTTATAGTGACATCCCCTTAATAAAGAATAATTTATCAATGATAAAACATGGTCATGCCTAAAAGGATCACTATACCATAACATCAAACATCTAGGTTCTCATTGCCTACAAGGAAGATAACTAGGTATATGGGAAACATACACATTCCAACTCTAAATAATCATCATTTAATGAACCTTAAATGAGGTTACATTTTATTAACACCCTCACTAGGTATCCCTTTTCAAGGAATTTATATGATGTTTGTTTACTAAACATTTAAATATCTACCATAAGGGATATGAAGTTCTAGTATTAGAATAGCTTTTCTAAAAAATATATTTTTCATATATGTTATAACAATTCAAAAAAATATCATATAATTTCCATTTTAACATTTTATATAATACAATGTCTTCTAAAACTATTTTGGTTAATGAAAATGTTAATTTACAATCGAGAGAGGAAAGAACTCTTTAGGTTTTGATTGGAAGATTAATTAAATAACACCTCATAATAATAATTCATAAAAATAACAGAAAAATAATTTTATTAATTAAATGGACTATCCAAATTAGATTCCTCCATAAATATAAATGTACGAGAATATATGTGGCTTTGTATATCAGCATACC
This sequence comes from Viscum album, assembly GCA_963277665.1. Taxonomy (NCBI): domain Eukaryota; kingdom Viridiplantae; phylum Streptophyta; class Magnoliopsida; order Santalales; family Viscaceae; genus Viscum; species Viscum album. The sequence continues at coordinate 1,976,232,262 of OY728122.1, forward strand.
ATATTCAAAATAACCTATTTTGGTCGATTCCAATTTATCTCATAACCTACATCACCCAACTGACCTACTTTAGTCTAATTTTTCAATTTATGTATATAGAAATAAGGGTCATTGCTCACAAAATATAATTTTTTAAGAACATAAATTTTTAAAATTAATCAAATTTTAATATTACATAAAAAATTATTGGATAATTCTTTTGAAAAAAAAAATTATCTTCATTAAAGTTAATGGTCCCTACAAGGATAACTCCTTATACATTCAATATAATTCATGATTTAAAATTTTCATATTCCACATAATGGTGTATTTAATTGAATCACATTTGACAAATTATAAATGTACATGCCTTTATAATTTAAAATTGGAATTTCTCAAACTGCCACAAGGTTTCCTCAATAGGTTCTAGAATAAAAAATTCTATATATATATATATATATAATTTTTTAATTATATTGGATACCATTATATAATTGATAAATGCACATAAACTTTATAAAATGAACTTTTGGTTATCATTTAATTGAAACCAAATTACTATATTTAATTTTAAAATATAGTATGTCTAAATGGGTGTTTAATTTATTTCGATCACCACATCCAAATTCATAATGTTCCAATACACTATAATTAATGAATTTTGGAAAACATTTAATCCATACCATTAATGTTTCATCCCATGAATCCAATAGATCATGGATTGAACAAAAAATAATCGGTTGATTAAATATAATTATATCATCAAACTATATGAAAAACACCATTTATATAGGTGAAAAAACTGAATTTAATAAGACTTATATTATAATTATATAAATATATTCAATAAGAAGAAATAATCACTGGTAATCTTGGAAACAATAGTAAAATCTTCTATGAATTTAGGAAAATACTCAATCATGGCGTATATAGCGAGATTTGCTGAAATAAATCACTAAAAAATGATATTAAACTAATAATTATAAAATAATTACCTAAAAAGGTTTACAGGAAAGAATTCTAATATAAATGATAAACCGATAATATCACCCATGGAACAAATAATTATTATCAAGATACATGTAAATGAAACATACATGGAATAGCATATGCATGGAATGTGAATCTCTATGTTCATAGGGTCATTCATGAACAAACATCATCTTTTTCCACACTGCTCCGTAGTGTAGAATCATGATTCATAAATTAATAATCCTAAGAACTACCCAATTAACCCTAAGGATATGTATCAGTCAACCATAACAGTAGTAGAATAAACGATTCCATACCTTAAAACATGGTCTTTCCCTCGTGGGTTGGTTGTGCAAACCAAGATCTAAGATAGAAATCAACCATAGATGAATTTTTAGTCTCATTTATACCATACGAAAAGCTGATTGAAAAGGAAAAGGTATATCACATTCCATTTCTAGAATCTCGACCTAGATGGCACTAAAATAGTGCCTTGAGAAGTTTCCCCATTATGCCTCAAGCATGCATCCTCATATGCTATAAGATACTGACTAGAAGAGAGGATCTACTTATGGCTTTGTTAGAAGAATATACACTCCATATCAATTATAGGTTAAAAATATGAAGTAGAAAACAATAAATTGGAATATAGTAACAGTTTGTGGTCTATAATATATGAATAATTGATCATTAATGAGCATGATTAGACAAAAGTATACACGATGGTATACATGGTACATTGAATGCCTGAAAGGGGAAGAATTAAATAAAATATACTTCAAGTCTATCTAATAGAATATAGACCACCATCTCCATCCTCATCTCCCATACTCATCCATGAAAATAATGATATCTTCCCAACACTACAAACCAAGAACATGATCCTACAAAATTGAGATTTGTTCTGGTACCCTAGTACAATTGTTGTCGGACAGGGTATGAGATATACTCAGTACGATTCCACCAAAAGTGTATAACGAATAATATATTATATGAATATAAAATATAATTTTTATAGGTATATCTAAGTAAATAATATCAGTAATAATAAATTTAAATATGTTAGGCTTATGTCCCTCTACCTCACCTAGATGAGTATAGATTTTCATCCAAATCCTTGATATCTCTAAACATATCACCTTATGTATATATATATAAAAGTTTATATATATATATATTTATATTTAATCTATACATAAAATCATATATCTACATATATATATATGACATACTAGTTAAAACCATAGTTATAAATCAAGTATCCTTATATAATCATAAATAGTGTCATACTCTTTAACGGATTTCATCCCTTAATAGATCATTGAATTAAAAGGAAATCTCATCCAATAGTATAATGGGGATTTAATAATGATAAAAACGCATTTATTAATAAATTTATGGTGATAACAATATCAAAAAATGGTATATGAGAGTTGTTGTGGTCATCCTACTTGTGAATATGACAACCAATCTCAACATCCCTTACAAGGTCATCTGGGACACTGTGCCCAACAACCCATGTTATTTGATATTACATGATTGAGTTAGACTTCTTGCTAAACAACTCTAAACAAGGTCTCCTCAATCAAAATATAAAATAATGTAACCCCCTTACCCTATGATCCCTTATCCCAACATTCCTTAAATGAAAAAAACTTGATTAGCTCATGTTACAATGTATCATTTTAGAACAATCAAATTTAAATTTCAAAAATAGACGATAATACCATCCATGAAAAATATTTTCAATTTATTTCCCTAATCATTTTTAATAATATGTTACATGATTTCTATTAAATTTACCAATCACTATGAAATCCATGGGATGTTTAAATACCACAAGATTAAAATCACCATCATTCAACATAGATTTTTATTTTTTATATCACCTCAATTTGGCGGTTCTTTATAAATGTGATGATTCCATAACTAATTTATATGAATCAATTCAAACAACTCATTTATATATAAAAACAGATGACCACCCTAAAAGGTTATTTATGAAATCCAAGCATTTCTATCAACATAATTCCTTAACACAATCAAAGGGGTTCCTCGATAAGAGGATGATGAATAAACATTTAACAAAAAAATTATTGAAATTTCCATAATATGATTATTGAAGTAGAGATTACCCCCCTAACTATGTAATGATGTCTGAGGAAGTCCGAGCATTGTATCACCATTTAATTAAAGGTATTTCAAAAATTAGGATCGACACCCGGAAGAGTATATATGCAGCACAATGATGATTTGATATAAACAATGAAGCATAAGGGAAAAGAATCCACACCTTCTATATCATTCATATAATGGTCCACATGTCTAGTATTGATATTTAATTCAATCCAGAAAAGATTTAAAGGGACGATCACCAAACCCCTTAAATGTAGAGAAAAAGATATCACATGGATTTTTTTTTATGGTGTGATAAAAAATGAATATATGAGTGATATGTTTTTAGATTATTGATATACTTCAAACCCACCTGAAGACAAATAATTAAAATAAGAAATAGAGGGGATCCACCATAGAGGAGGAGTGGGAGAGCATGACATGTGGGGGCTTCTTGGGCATGAAATAGAGGATAAATTTGTTATAACCCATTTCCAGGAGGAGTGTAATAGATTCATTTTCCTCTTTAAATTATGTACATGGTTTGGTAGTATAGTTTGGATAATCGTTCCCCAACCATGTTTCCTCATTATTCAAGAGAACACCCCCAACTATTGTTCCCCAACCATGTCGTGCATCATTCACACAGCTATGCATTCCACCTCACACATTTAAACTATGAATTTGAGATCCTACAACAACTTCCTCCTAAAATATATTATTCAGTGCCTGATGCATCGAAACATTATTTTAATTCTAGTGATACCCAACAATACATAAAACTCATCCAAAACATCACATTCAAGTGATCCCACTATCAAATATAGTCTCTGCATCTCAAAATATGTTACCCTCGCCAACCAAATGAAAATTTTCAAATCTCATTGAATTTTAGCCTGGTCTAAAAACCTAAGATATAAAAAATGGAATCTTTTTGAAATATTTAAGAAAAAATGGAAATATTTTTGTAAAATTTTGACATTACATTCATATCACTCTTACAATCACTCTTAAAAATAGAATAACCTATAAGATAAATTCTAATATTCTCATAGGAGAAACCTAAGATATATTAACTCCATTACTATACTCAAGGAACTATAGATCTTTATTGATCTCATCAATCATCATGATCTCTATCGATCACACATATAATCATAAAAAATTTCTAATAACCCAAATATAATCATTAAACACGAATGATTTAATTTTTTCACATAAAAATACCCATTATTCTTTCATTACTTGATTTACCCATTGAAGAGAAATGGGTCCCATGGAAATTTTTGTGAAACATGCATAATGAACGAAGAAAATTAATATGGACAGTATCAATTCCACATATTATGAATTTATAACAATTAATAATATTGTTTTTTGGTAATTTTAATAACATTAAAATATCATTAAAAACATACTAAATCAAAATACAATTTCCATTTTGAAAATCGTGTTTAAAAACTAAATATTAATTATATACTATGAAAATTATTTTTGTAAAAACTAATAATGGAAAATAATATAGTAAGAATCATATAAAATATTTTTTATGTGTGTTGTAAAATCCATTCATGTGAGAGCCATTAAAAATAACATTCATTTTAAAATAATGTCTTTGACATCAAGAGAACTATATTTCTATATAAATATCATTGATTTCATTAAGTAATATTTAAAAATTCATTCATAAGGTAGACAGTATACTATAAAATGAAATCATGGTTCATCAATGATACATTCCTAATAAAAATTACAATAATATAAGAAATGCCCTTATTAAGGTCATAATTATTAAAGTGATAATTAATACATGATTTGATTATGTACACACATTTAAATCTAAATAAAAAATTTCAAATATGAAATTAAAATATTGAATATATAAATTTATACATAATTTGGGTACAACAATACCAATGGTCATAATAAAAAACCCAATGAATGGAAAATTAGGTAAGAAACCTCTTATAATGTTGTTACATTCAATCTAAATCAAATGGGATGAAATAACATGAATATTAACATATAATACAATTATGTAAGAATGATTCATGATATAAAATGTAAAATTGTAATCATATAAACCATATAAAGTAAATAATGATCACTACCTGACAAACATTCCACAATGAATAGAAATTGACACAAAATCAAATACCTTGAGTCCAAACATGGAATATATGTTCTTTATCTGATATATAATAAACTAATATCCATAATTTTTATTATTAATAACTTTTAAAAAGAATCTAATTTATCATTAAACCATTTATTTCATTATTTTCAGGGAAATAATTAATAACATAATTAGTTAATTCCTATTTAGGATTTCTGGCAATGTTCTGTTTATCATTTCATAATGACTTTGGTTTTTTGAATGTGGTAAAAGGGGTAAATATTCCATTATCTATAGAATAATAATAATAAAATAATCAACATTTTTATACATTAGTTATATATTTAATTTAAAAAAAAAATATGTTTATGAAAAATTAATAACATTAAAAACATAGAGAATGTATGTTATATATAAAAATGAGTAAAGTCTTCAATTTTTAAATATCAAAATTTAAAAGGTAAGATTTATTTTATAATTTTAAACTTATTATTATATCATAAATATCCTATTAACTCATAAAATAAACTTATATTTACATGTTGTGTGACGAAATGATAAAACATCGATCGCATCACTCCATGGAAGTTGTAATCTATATTTATGAACAAATGAGGTTATCATATAACCATGGATAGAATGCTACGAAAATAGTTGTACTATATATATAGAAAATTATACTTATATCATTAATATAATATATTTATATACACATTAAATAAAACCATATTATCATCCAAGAGAGGAGGTGATGAAAAAAAATTACATCAGTTTGCTAGGTGGTAGCCCACTATACTTAGGAACAATGGTTTAATTTCCAATTCAATAAAAGAGGATACTGATATACGGTAATATAAATACCCTACCCTTTATATCAGAATAATATTTATTTATTACATATGGTTATGCATAATATAACCCAAAAGTCTGTGAAGTGTAGTGTATTTGAAAATTTGGTACATTAGAAAAAATATTAAATAAATAAATACATCATATTTGATGAAATATTCTTCAACATGATCATAATATTCCTTTTAACATCAAACATAATGGGATAAACAAGGGACATACATATTAAAGGGGTGAGATGTAAATCGAATCATTGGAGTAAATGTGGAATATCTTGATGATAATAATACATGTTAGTAAACAGTCATATAAAAATGGAGTTAGAATCATAAACATGTCAAAAAGACATGAAACAAAATGATAATCAACAACAAAACATGTGAAATCTTGAAAGAACATAAAATACTTAATCATAAACATATTTTATGGATAAATTATTAGAATTCCTGATGGAGAACTTCCCAAAAAGGAATCTGGTTCACTCTCGATCCCAAAATATGTATCTTCAGACTAAATAATACACAATTCATTGGATTGAAAAATAATTATTACTGCACATGTCACATTCATTTAACTCTCATACTTAAGTGTTCCACATTGATCATAAAACATGGATTCCATCATTATCATAATTGTTTCCATGGTCAATGATTTTGGAAACCATTTATTTAATTCCCAACTCAATGTTATATAAGTTTATAAAGGTGAACACCCTTGATAGAAAATGGGTATGGTTTTCACTACACAATTGTTTGGGAATTTAAAGTAATGGTGAAATTTTGGAAGGATAATGGCATCAAATTAAAATTATTAAAATGGGTTTATGAGAGATAAATGGGCCTCTCGTAGTTTGTAAATAAAATGGGCAGTAATATGGTCATTTAAAGACATATCCCGACATTAAGAATTATAAATTTAAGACATAAGATAATAATGAAAAGTGAAAATTGAAATGAAGAATAGGATCCCTTACTTTAGTGTATGACTCTAAATTCATGGTATATTCTTCATTAGAGATAAGCATTCCTTAAAAATACTTTAAAGAGAGTATTTATGATTTAATAAATTCTCCATGGATTTTTAGTGAATATAAGTAGGTGGGTGGGCGGGTATATATCAGAATAGATTGGGGAATAGTTTATCATTTCTGAAACATAGTTTTGGGACACTTTACAATAAAAAAACAAAAACCATAAACCATCCCATGGTTTTATCCAAATCTTTTTACAAAATAAGATTTTTTTTAATTATTCAATAAGACTATAGTCTAAAATTAATAACATAATACCCTTCCTTTTGTGGAGCTGCTCTATACTCATAAAAAATTATAATTGAACCATAAACAATATTAATAGTTTTGGAGGATTCAAAAAGGATTTTTAATGTTATTCAGATAAACATAAAATCACATTATATAAAATGGAAAACATATATGTGGTCATTCATTCTTTTTATGTTGTTTATTACATCACTTTTGGGTCATTATGATCTCGTAATATGTATAGTATATTTATATTTTATTTTCATTTTACCTAAAAAATAAAACCTCAACAATTTATGAATAATTTACCATTAGATAATTTCAATGTTATGATTCCAAAAAAACAATATTAAATTTAACTAAATAATTATCTGTATATATGTATTTTTACTTTTGAAAAAATAATTTACATTGTTTGAGATATGATAGCAATTTTGACAATAACAATTTTTCAAACCATTATAAAAATGACAATTGAAATAATAAATTATTTGATCATTTATATTTAATAAAAAATATTTAATAATTATATTTTAATACAATATTATTTATTTCAAAAATCAATAATTCAACAAAATATTATCCTTTATTGAATTTCAATGATACCCAAAAATAAAATTTCTATTGTAATGTACTAAAATAAATAAATTATAAATTAACAATAATATGATGAAAATATATTCACTATTATTTAAAAAATAATGTATATACTAATTTTACTAGGTAATTGATTCATATCTCGTTATTGAACCAAAAGACAACCTTACAGTAAGGTGAATGACTATGAGATTTTCATTTGTTGGTTCAACATAAATGGTCTGGGTCATGATCTGAATGAGATTTTACTTCTACCATAAATGGTTTTTATCATTCGTAAGTTATTAGATTTCAAGATGTGATTGTCCATGGGAATATTTTATTAATTATATCTCCCTTGGATGCTCTGATAAAAAATCTTCATAGAGTATGATCATACTAGTTGAGGCCATCATTTCCTTTTTCTATGTTAATTTGATTTGTTAAAAGACTATATATATAATAATAATGTGATCACTAGGAAGTATCTACATTATCAAAGATAATGATTCTTAATAGTCATTTAATTTTGATAGGATTCAAAAAAACCAAATAAATCAATGTGTTTTCTCTAACCATATTATATAATAACATATTTAATGAAATCATAAGGGTATTTTAATTTATAACATATCAGGTCACCATCAAAATGTTCTTTTCCCATTCCAAAACAAATAAGAGTAACTCTATTTAATCATTTCATCATGTTCCCATGAGCATTCTTCAAACTTTTTGTTTCTCCAAAATACTTTGACAAGGATAATTGACTTTATTCATATAAATATGTCTCTATGATCCATGTTAATCACCTTCTGATACTTATAGGAATTTTCATTCTCTAGTGGTATGGCCACTCTATTGAGTAGATGTGATGGGTCTAATATATACTTCGTCATGAGGGATATATGGAATAAATCATCTACTTGAGATAGGTTAGGTGGGAGTGCTAGTTAGTAGGCCACTACTATAATGAAGTCATGGATCTCAATGGGGTAGACGAATAATGTACATTGCTTTCCCTTATTAACTAATCTCTTGACATTCTGTCATGATGATATGTAGAGGAATACCATGTATCCATCATTAAACTCTAGGTCTCATACAAATATTTCAGAAGAGATCTTTTGTCGAGAAACCATTATGTGATTGGGAATGGTTTTATCATTTTCCAAAATTCCCTCAAAAATTTCCTAGCAACAATGTTCTCATTCCCCAAATTCATACAATTAAAAATGTGGTCCTCACATCTTCTCATAATGTTCTTAATATGGATCCATTCGAATTCATGAGTGGAAACTATTGTAAGAGAACTAGATCAAAGGTAGTTCTTTTTTATATCCTCTATTAAAGTCCATATAACTTGCATGAAACAGGTCATAAAGTGAGTAAATAGAACACTAAAGTTTTCAATATTTATAAAATTATAGTCCATACTGATATTCTGCTAAATGTTTATAGCATTTTAGAGGGGTTTCCCAAATCATGGAGTTGTATCATAGAACTCGATTAGATATTATCAATAGTGGTACATTGTGAATCCTAAAAAAAATCTTATGTTTAGACATAAAAGTTGATAAATTAATAATACCCCTTGAATTTATATAAAGTATGTTTTCATTATAATATTATCCACAACAACCCATGTATAATTGTTTCCCCTAGATTTATTTGGATTTTTGTGAAAAACCAAATCGTTTGGTTTTCCCTTTTCCATGTAGGTATGGGAAATGGTTTCATCATCCCCTTGTATATTTTCCTTTAAGCCTTATCTTTCTGACATACTTAGTATATTTAGGATTATTCAATGTTCTCCTTCTTCATATTGTCCCACCAATTTTTCTATTGGAGATCATGATACATCTTTATGCATACTAAGTGAAAATGGAAGGTTGAACGGTGTGAATTAACCAATAGTTCCTTCATTAACTGAATATTTTATGGTACACATAGTCATGACACAAATCTCAAAACACCGACTTCATTAAAATTTATTGATGATTACATCCCTTTTCTTATAGTTTCAACTTTCTTTTAAATTACAACATCATCTTAATAGGAATCCTTTAACCACCCCAACAGGAGATATTGAGACATCTTTTGTGAGAGGATTGATGATTTTCCTTCCTTTAGGATTCCAATGTCTATCCCATTTAAAAATAAGAATATCAATTACATTTCAATTATCATAAATGATAAAATTAAAGTATCGTTTCATCATATATTTTTTCCCACGTTATTCACATTACTTAGATGGTAGTGTATTGATCAATCACATTCCTTTATCTGATCTAACCATCTACGTTGGCACATATTCATCACATCTTGTGTGAATATATACTTGAGGTTTTCAGAATCCATATATATTTCACTCTTATCCCAAAAGAGATAATTCCAAAAAAAATTCAAATTGAATATCACAATAGAAAACTCTTGATCATGCAATGGTTAGTTCTGTTTTTGATATTTTAACTACCTTGAAATAGTTTCTATGACATTTTAATTATGCATTAACACATATCCCAATCATTTCATTAAAGAATAACTGAAAAAACAAAAATTTCCTCCACTTTTGGGTAGATCAAGAAGAGGGTTAGTGATGAGCCTCCATTTCAGTTTCATGAAGCACTCTTCACATACATCATTCAAAGACAACATGACTCTTTTCTGATTTATCTTGTTTAGAGGGTTCAAAAATTGTATGAAATTTCTCTAAAATAAACAATAGTACGTATCTAGACTATGGAAACTGTGGATATGTGTCACATATATTGGAATTGAACATCCATCAGTTGTTTTTGTTTTTGAATTGTCCACCGATATACAATTTCTTGTGACCATATTCCGTAGTAATGATACTACCATCAGCCAGTACTCACATTATCTATTTTTTACATAAATATTCTTCATTTCCAAGGTCTATACCACATTTCTCATATGCACCATAAGATCATACATGTTTTTTGGGAATATTATAAAATCATCTATAAATGAAAACACATATTTGTTGAGGTAATCTCTAAAGACAATATTCATCAAGAACATGAATATTTCTAGAGAATTATTAATTTTGAATGGAATTACTATAAAAACATAATCCATGTAGCTTTTATAAAAATATGTATTGGTGATATCCTCCTTCAACCTAAAAGGGTAATATCCCACCAATAGGTGCATCATTGAGATGTATTATACTCTACGTAGTTGATCGAACAAGTCATAAACCCTTGGAAGCGGATACATAGTATTTATCGTGATCTTATTGTGCTCATGAAAATCAACACAAAGTCACATTGACCTATCCTTCTTTTTGACGAAGAGGACTAGTACACCCCCAGGTGATGAACATGTTCTTATTATCCCCTTTATATAGATTATATTGTAGTTTCTTCATAATCTATGAACATCAATAATATCAATTCTCTAGAGACTTAGATAATGGGGACACCCCTGTTATATTAACAATCAAAAATTCAACCCTTCTTCTAGGAGGAATACTATGATGTTCCCTGAGAAACACGTCCATTGTATTCCCTCAAAATAGTAATTCTTTTTGGATGGTTTTTTACTTTATAATTAATCATTTCAGCTAGATATGATTCTCATATGGAAGTAATATGGATTTTGGAGATGTTGGTTAGTAGTAAGATTCATCCTAGTACTTCTAGATGTACAGATTCATTTGTTTATCCCCAATACCGAAAGTATTTTCCTTCAAATGGATATTTTATTTAGATCAATATAGGTAAAGTAAATAGATACCCATAATTGCACCAAATTGAACCAAATGGGAACCAACATTATATTATTGTATGTTTACTCTAAAAAAATTGATAGGATTGGTTTTATATACATGAGATACATTAATTACCCCATTTTACACAATCACCAACAACTCTACTACCAATATTTATTGTGGTGTTTGAATAATTATGCTAAAATTTCATTGTAAGAATGAATTTATTGAACCCCAATTAAAAATGATATTCTCTTTTCATGAGAAAATGACTTGGGAACCTCTCACCACTTTATTGTTATGATCCACCTCATTAGTTTTGATGGAAAAAATCCACACATTAAACATTAGAGTTTTTTTATTATATCCAAAAACACTGGGCTTTGTGCATTGGTTGGAAAAGTTTTATGGTTTTTTATAGTTCATGAAATGAATAATTCACTGATGATTGACTAGAGAATTCATATCTTTAAACTCAATAGTGGGTTTCTGCAATATGAAATTTTTCGTTTTGTGTCCTTCCTTCTTAAACATTAACCATTTCCATACCCCCTTTAGTAATATTCAGGGTGCTTCAGTATGCACCTTTGAAAAGTGTGATATTGAAAATTCAGGGATTTATTAAATTTATGCATTGGATTTCTTAAATTAAACTCCACTTTCTACTTCAAATACCAGTTATACCCTTGATATTTGAAAGTACACATTTGGAATTTGAGGAAAAATTAGAAAAATTATACATTGCTAACAAATTATAGGTTCTGAAAGGGTTTTCATTGAATAGGTATTGGTCCCCCAATGATGCGGTCAACCTTGCATCTATGGGTAATGATAAAGTCATAGGTATATCATGAAATTATGATGTAGTTTTCTTCATACTCACCCGTAGTACCATTATCCTTTTCCTTGAGTTTAAGGAATCCCATTTTTATATTTACTCATAGAGTGTGAGGAAAATATTTATCAATTTTTTCGGAATTTCTTCCACCCAATCGCTTCAATCTCTTACTCATTATTTGTATTATTGATCAATGTACACAATCAATCAGATTATCCATCTATTTTATAAATTAACAGGAGAAACATCAATAGTTTGTATCTTTTAAGGATGAAGAAGATCTTCTCAAAGGATTTGATCCATTGTTCCATGATTAAAGGACCAGATGATCCATTGAAATTTGGAGGCCTTGGTCGCATAATGAAATAAATTTTATGTTATTCTTTCTTAAGGGGATTTTGGGGCTCCACTTGATCCAAATTTATAGTCATAACCTAAGTCATCTGAGAGATTATCTTCATAAAATTCACGATTCATACCCCCATCATATTTGGCATCTCTTCGGGGTAGTCATCTTATTGCACACCATATTGATTATTTACCTGATTTAACATTTTTTATCAATTGGGTAGAATAAAATGTAAAATTAAGGATGAGTTTTTTAAAACTAATAAATACATAAATAGGAACCCAATAAAATGAAACAGATAACATATCAATTAAATTTACTCCCTAAGCCTATGAATCTCTAGTCTTAAATCTATGTTATCTACTATATATTCCCAAACTGTGACTCTTATTATATTTTTTCACTCAATAATGGTTCATAATATACTCATATAAATACCAAAGAATATAACTTCTGTTTTTCAAAAGTTTTTAGAATCATGTATCATTATCATGTACCGATTCCTAATCAATTCTAGCACAACATCGTGTTTACAGGTTTTACCCTCATCTACATGTGTACTAGAGTCACATCCACTTGTGTTATCTAAAAAGTGATGTATTTTAGGGATAAACCACATATTCAATACATACCAAAATTTTTATATTTTTCCTTATACTTTTACTTATATATATGTATTTTCCTATATTATTATAATCCTAAACTCAAATAATAACTTTCAATTTTCATTGATACCATATATAACAACCCTTTTCTTTATTTCCCATTAATACATGATTTATTATATATTATTACACATAATATAAATGGAAAGATAAATAATTATTGTGTATTTTGTAATTATGTACATTACATATCAACATAAAATATAAAAAAAATTACACTTATTGAAAAATTACATAACATGATCTTAATATTCCACCAATCTTAAGACTATAAGGGATAACTCGGGAACATACATAAGAAATATTTGACATATATAGACCAGTAAGGGGTTAAATATGAAATAACATGAATAGAATAATACATGATAGAAAATATACATTTAAAAAAGGATTATAAATCATAAACATGAACAATGACATAAGATATATCATGATAATCCTAAAGGAATCATGGTAAATGAGGCAACAATTTAAAACACTCCACCATTAACATATGTCAAGGATAACATCCAAAAAATAATTATGGGAATATTTTTAAAAAGGGATTAGGTTCAATCCTTATCCCCACATTTCTAATCAGGAGAAAAAACATTACCTAATGAATTAGAGAACAATATAATTCTTGGGGCACCCATGAAATTCATTCATTTTCAAACATAAAAATTTCACATAGATTCTACAACATGAATTCATTCACAATCCTAATTTATTCCATAAAAAATTATTATGGATTAAAAACATGTATTTTCCAATTAATATAATTATAAGTATATATTGGTGAACACACATGATTGTAAATGTCTATGGAATTAACTAAACAATTATTTTGTCTTAGAAAAATAATGGGCAATTTCAACAGCATAACGATGCCACATAAAAATCATAACATAGTTTGATGAGAGAGAAAGGGATACCTTGTCGTTTTTACATAAAATGGAATTTAATTGAGACAATTAATTACATAAACAAATATTAGTAACAAGAAATATAAGACACAATACAATAATGAAACAAAAATATATATTAGAAGAAAAGGATACCTTACGTGATTACTGGATTTTTAATGCTTAGAGGATATTCTTGAGAGATTTGGGAGTATTTGGTATTGGAATAAACAGAGGGTTGGGAAGAGTAAAAATTGATAATGTATTTTTTGTAAAGATAATTAGGTGATTGAATAGGTATAAAGAGTAATGGAGTGGGGAATTCTTTATCATTTTTGAAACATGGGTTTTTGAGTTTATATAATAAAATGACAAAACCCACAAAACATACCTTGGGTTTTTCCCTTGGTTTCTTCCAAAATTGAGTGTTTTTCATTATTTTATAATTCTTATCATCAATATTAATAATATAATTACCTTTCTCATGTGAATGTGATTAATACTATAAAATAAATGATTTTAAAACAATAGAATATATTAATAATTTTGAAAAATTCATAAATCTTTATATAATTAATAAAATAAACATTGAATCACATTATTTAAAATTTTAAACATTGATTAACTCTTGTATTACCTATAAAAAGATTATTAAATCACTTTTTTGACATTATTATGTCATTATACACACTATGTATTTGTACTATATTTAATTTTTCGTGAAATTTCGACTATCTTGATTTTTTTTGAAAAATTCATAGTTTTATAATAATGATGTTATGATTCCAAAAATAATATTCATTTTATATAAATAATTGTCTAAATATATTTTTTTCACTTTTAATATAATAATTAACATTTATTGGGAAATGCTCGTTTTTTGACAATAACAATGTTCAAACCCTTAGAAAAATTTCATTTGACTTTATAAAAATTTATGATCATTCATATTTAATGAAAATTATTTATTCATGGTATTTAAATATAGTTATATATAATTCAAAAATCGATAATTCATCATGATAAATTCCTATATTGAATTTAAATATTTCCAAAAAATCCAATTTGTATTTTAATGTACCAAAATAAAAATCATATATAATGTAATGATAATAAGATTAAAATATAATCACTATTACAAAATAAAGTAATGTATATAATGATATTTCTAGGTTATTGATATATATCAATTTATAAC
This sequence comes from Viscum album, assembly GCA_963277665.1. Lineage (NCBI taxonomy): Eukaryota > Viridiplantae > Streptophyta > Magnoliopsida > Santalales > Viscaceae > Viscum > Viscum album. Next base: position 1,976,247,797 of record OY728122.1, read on the forward strand.
CTCATGAAATACACAAAGGGTAGGGTGAACGATGGTGAGACTATTATGGGGAGGTTCAACGTACATGGTTTGGCCTGTGATAACAATAAGCTTGAACATCTCCCCTAAACAGTTTCACATAAGCTTATATTCTTCTATATCATCTTGGGATTGGTCAAGTAAAATTATTGGTGATGATATATCCATCAAAATCATAGATAAATTTACTTCATAAGGTATGAACCTATTGGTTGTCGTCATCACATTATATATGTCAATTTGATTTGTTAAACCCCAATATTTATACTAATCTTGTGATAACTATTTAAAAGATATATTATCAATGATAATGATATGTAATAGTAACTTAAATATGATAGTATATAATAAAATGAAATAATTTCAAGCTTTTTCCAAAACCATATTATGTTATATCATATTTAATTAAGTCGTAAGGGGAATTTTATTTATGGCAGTTTAGGTTGTACATGTTAATTAATTAAAATAATAAAATATTAACATATAAGTTACCTATTTTATTATTTCATCATGGTTAAATAATATTGGAGTAACTATATGAATAACCCAATTGAAATCGTTTATTTAAACATTATACATCTTTATTGATCAACTTTTAGTATGTTATTCCTTAATCATTGTAATACTAGCATTATTCCCAACTTAGACAACTAAAAATTGTTGAAAATTCTATTTAAGGTATTTGGGAATATATTGGAAGAAAAACAAATAAATCCCTAGAGAGGATAGGACAGAGGGTGTACTTTTATAATGGAGGCGACGACACTTTTGGAAATACATAAAATATTATAATATAATATGAGGCTAACTCATGTAAAATAGTTCCAAATGAAATGGATTTAATTATTATGAAAATTTGGTTTCAATATAATCATAAAATAAAAAAATTAAAAGTTTAGAAATAATTTTAAACATTTTTATTTGTAGTATCTCTTCTAGTAAATGATTTTAAAAATAATACTAGAAACAAACGTTTTAATATAAAAGGCATACAAATATAATCATATGTTAAAAATTGGATCATAAATGGAAAATTGATGTAATTTATGAAATATTTTCATCCTAATATACCTGAAAAATTATTTTAATGTTATTTAAATATGTTAATAAATTATTTATAACATACAAATTTATTTTATTCAATTAAAGATCTATTAACAGAATTTTACATGAAAATTGACATGAAAAAAAATTAAATTATAATATAATCTATTTAACAACAAAAAATAAAATATTAGTAAATATATAATTAATCTTACAACATAATTCATCCAAAAAATATTAATTCTAATGTCTTTAAAATCATTTAGTTTAACTTTCTACTCATTACCCAAACACAATGCTGGGGTGGCATAAATAATTAACATAATTAGGTCAAAACTAAATTAATCCATCATAAAAATAATTTCATTATTCTAAAACCATTAATATTTATAAAATAACTATTTTTATCCTTTTTATAACCAATAATTGAAATTTAAAGCAATGAAACTGGAATTTTAGGTTTTTAATTTTAATAAAATAATATAAAAATCATTTTCCAAAAAAAGAATGAAATTTCCATAGTTTGGAATCATGAGTGATTATGGTTTAAAAACACTCATATAATATATTACATTAAATAATTCTGTTCATTTTTTGTTATTATCATATTATATTAATCATTAATTACCTAATTTACCATTACTTATGGTACAAATATTTATTACACTTCTAATTCCATATGACAAAAAAAATAGGAATTATTTAAAGAAATTTTAATCTACTAATTCAAAATATAGAATATGTTTCATCTAATTAAATTCACATAATATGAATAATTTAATTTAAATTTATTCATGTAAAATCTAACAAGGATTATTTTTCAGAAGAAAAAAATGGCTTTTATATTTGAAAATGTTTTTATACCAAATTGAATTATAATATAATTTTCTGTAAATTAATTGTAATATTTTTAATTAAATAAATACTTAAATTTAAAATAAATCTATAATATAATTTAATTTTTAAAATATTTGAAAATAAAAGACATATAGAATAAAAATAAATATTTATTACTATTCTTTGAGAAGTAATATATTTAAGAAGATTCTCCAAAAATTCATTCAAAAATAATTTTTAGTGGATGATTTCCAAATAAATTATCTTTTCTATGTCAAATACATTAATTTAAAAATAAATCATTTAAATTAAACAATATATTCCTAAAAACATATTTAAGTTAGAAAAATAGTATTTTATTTTTGATAGAAATTTTTTATAATATTTATATAATTTTTATAACTCTATAAAATATATTGAATATAAATTATTCATCATGAAAAATCCATGGGTTTTACACTCATTCCTCCTTTTGTTAATTTTTCCCTCACAATTTTATTTCATTCCTAATAGCGAGTGATCAATTTTTTTTAATATTGACTACATGGAGTGAAAGATAAAACATACCTACTTGAAATGAATTACATTTTAATATTTGAAAAAATTCATTTTTTGGAGACCCAAATCTTAAAAATGTATAATAAAAAATACTTTTCAAAATCTAGAAATGTAAATAATATGGTTATTTGTAAAAAAAATAAATTGTATTCCAAATAATAGATAATTAGTGGGATGTGAAAATATTAACATGATAAAAATTGTATATATAATAATAATGGATAGTGATATAGAAGAACATCCAAAAATATTGAATAATCATGATAATTTATTGCCAATTTGACCATAAACCAATGATGCCTAAAAAGGCCATCAATTCATTATTTTATAAGGTAATTAGATAATATTTTTATTTTAGTATCATTTTCGTAGAGATTGAAGAATTCCTTTAACATCTAAACTAAGAACAAAAATAAAGATACTTATATGAAAAATAGAATTTGATACATTAAAAAATTTACACTCAAATATCATAGTTTTTCTAAATGATGAGTAGTAAATATGATTTTTTCATTCTTTAATCTATAAAATAAACATCTAATGGTTCAAATAATCGATAAAATGACAACATGTTTTTCTTCCTATTATTATAGGTCAACAAAAAAAATGTATAGCACAATAAAAAATAGTATCCAAAATTTATAATCCATTATATGATGATGAATATATTTGACTCCATAATTTCTTTATTAACAATATAGGTTTAACATAGACAATTCAACAAATATATAAACATAAAATCTAATAAACCCTATTAATCTATAAATTAATGTCATTTTTAACCAAAATGTTATATATTACCTTCCATCATAGGTCCCAAAAAATTATAATATCATTTTCCACAAAAATAATCCTTCACATTAAACCACATTATACCCCAAAGGGTCAAATTTACATTAACTGAGAAAAACTTCTCCAAAAAATATCATTAATAACATTGAAATCCCATTAATTGAAACCTAAATTGAGTGTCTATAAATTTAAACATATAATCAACCTTAGGCTTATTAACACATGATTTTATCCATAAAAGCAGATTTAGAATCAAATGATAACATCTTAATCTCTAAATTTATCTCAACATTTTTAATGATACGAACTAAAATTGGACTAAACCTAATCTCCTAGATCCGGTGACAAAACATAATATTTATATTTATATATTTAATATCATTCAAAGAAACAATGTTTTCAAAATTTAAAACATATTAAATTAAATTAAAATATTGTATCATATATATACCTTTGGTAATTTGAGATTTATAGTATTTATAAATTAGTATAAACTCTAAAATAATAATATGGATTCATTAAAAACCAGTTCATAAACATATATGAAATTTATATATATGTTCATCAAATATTGTATCCTTATTAAGCATATCATACTAAAAATCATTCTTTAAAACCTTGGGAGAACTAAACATGAGAAGGGAGGGATCAAATTCTCAACAAAGGGAAACATAAGCATTAAAAAATCAATATCATCTATGATCATAAGATGTGGATAATGGTATAATAACATAATAAATGTGCATAGTAATAACATAATAGAATTAAAACCCTTAAAAACATGGATCATAAAAAATGAATCTTGGAGTAAGTATTTGACATAAACATACAGTCACATATGTTAAAAATCACGATCTACGTAATAAAATAATTATGAGAATAAAACATTATAAATTAATTCAGGCATAAATAAATTTTTTTGGTAACTTGGAACAACATCCACTTATAACATTTAAAATAAATCACAAAAAATTAATAACCTTCATATCAAATTATGATAAAAACATTGGAGAAAAAAATAACCAGAAAAGTCATACACTTTATCTAATGCATTAGAGAGTTATATCAATCTCACCCACCATCATGAGTTATACACGTATCACCATTTATCATTAATGGTTTCAATGAGCTATAAAATAAATATACAACATGAAAGATTTTATTTTTCAACATAACAATAATTTTTATTCTTTTATAACTTGATTTAATTATAAAAAAGAAATTGTATACTAGAAAATCTCACTAAAGAAATAAAAATCCATATAAAGATAAAATATGGATGGATAATTACTGCATATCCCCATCAGAGAATAAATAAAATCTAGGTTCATCATCATCATTAAAATTGAAATAACACTAAAATATTAATAAAAATATTTTTGAATAAAATATACTTTAATATTTTAAAATATCAATTAAAAAATCAGAAAATATTAGGAAACAATCAATGAAAAATAACCTCAGAATCATATAATCTATCATAAAAATAAAATAATTGTTATGATATATGGAAATTAATATCTTTTTATAAAAATTAATAATAAATTTTCTTCTCATAATATTATAATGAGAGTCAAAAAATGACCCATGAGAAAAATTATAAGAAATTTGCATTTAAATCATTTTAAAATGACATCAAATATCATGTAAAATAAAATTATTAATTTTTTTATTTTTATAAAATAAAAGTTTATGATTTTTTTGGAAACATGTATTTAGAAGAGAATTATTCCTTATATAAAATATGATAAAATATGAGTATCAATTAAAAATAACTTTTTTAATTTTTGATTAATCAATAAGGGACAAAATTGAAATTAAATATTTAAACCTAATTCAAAACTACATGACAATAAATTATATTTGGATTAATAAATTAATGTCCCACAATAATCCTAATGGAAAATTGAATATATAATCAAAAAGACTAACATGGTATTATTAAGCCTTAAACATTTTGGAAACATTCAAAACAAAATTCATTAAAAACAAGAGTATGATATTCCCCAATAAATTTTTGGAAATCCTGAAGTAATATATAAAAATCAATTCATGAGGTATAATTTAAACAATAAAAGTAAATTAAGGTGAATGACATGAAACATTACTTCATAAAATGAGACTGAGAAAACGAAAACCCTTAAAAATATCATAATATTTGAAGTGAAAATTATTCCTGGAAGTAATTATCTAAACACATAAAACCACATTATCAATTTATATATTTTATAAAAACATTATTTGTAAATTCACATATTATAATGTCATACAAATGACTTTGAAGTTTTAATATAACCAAATGAATGGAAATTGAGTAAATATACCTCTTACCACTTGGTAACATTAAGGAAAAATAATATCAATTGATTTAATTTTAATTATAACATAAAATATCACCAATTTTTAAGGTAAAATGATATAAAATCTAAAAGGGTAATTATATGAACAATATAAAATATATTAATTGCATTACATTATAATATGCTTCAATGAATCGAAATTGAGATTAAATATCATACATTGTGTCAAGACATTCCTTGAATCTCTATTCAGTCATGTGTAATAAATATATATATATTATTTTATTTATTTATAAAACATTAAAATATAGATATTCTATCATTAAAACAATTATGTAATTAATTTCAATGGAATATTTACTTATATAATATGTTAGGTTCATTTATGGTTGTTTCAGGATGTTCGGTTCATAATTCTAAATTTACATTGGTATATTGACTGTGAGAAAAGTGGCTGCTATATCATCATCTCCCAAATAATAATCATGAAAGAATTTTAATTTCATTCAATAAAATTTATTTTTAGTATAAACAGTCAAATATGGTTATAACAGATAAATTACACTAAAATTATGTAGAAAATAAGCCTAACGTATGCATGAGTAATGTTTTAATTTTTCAAGGACCATGAAGGAAATATGGTAAATATAATTTTATCGTTAAAAAATTATTATTATTTAAGACAGAAATATTCTCTCATTAAGTAATATTATGTGTACCATCCATGTGATTCAATGAGGGAAAAGAAATCACATCAATTTGTGGTTGTTTTAATATATACAAAAGCATGAATGATGTTATAAATTTTCAATAAATTGAAAAGTAAAAAAGTATATAATATATTATATTGATAGAAAAATAATTATGTATTAATTTAATAGGTATATATATTTTAGATTTATATTTATTACCAATCATTGGAGTTGATGTTGGAAAATTAATTACATCAGTTCACAAAGTGGTAGTCATCAATATCAAAAAAGTTGGTTTCATTTACCATTAAATTAAAGAGGTGATGGACATCTGTTATGATATTAACATAATAACATATTATAATATGGAAGATAACGATGGTACTATTTCATAATTTTTGAGAATATTTGATGTATTTAAAAGATGAGATAAAAGTAAATCATTCATTTATAATTTAAAACCCTTCTTTGAAAAACCATCATTTCCTTACACATTAATCCCTATAAGGAGTAAATTATTATAGAAATAGGATAACTGGAACATCGTGAGGTAAATTATTATGTGAGTTAAATAGAAATTGGATGAAAAAAATGGATCCGGATGTGTGTAGAAGATATGAGAGTGGGTGTCTTTTTATATGTGAGGGGAGGGACACATTTAATGATATATTAAATATTAAATATAATTTGTTTCAAACTCATTAAAAATAGTTAAAAATATATTTATTTGAATACAAAGAAGATATGGTATTTATAAAATCATGAAATTATATCAAATAGGTCTATATATTATTTTAGACATTATATTTGAAAATAACCCTTTCATTAACCATTTTTACCTTGCACGCGGTCTATATATATGGGCTATTAATTTAATTATAAATTTCATAATTGACTTATAAATGTACAAGGGATTAAATTAATGAATTTTGACAATTACAATTGTCATCATTCTATTTTTTTTATTATTTTCAAATATAGCAATAAAATCTGTTTTACATATAATAATATTAATTCCTATTTAAGAATGATTCAAATAATTTATCACTAAATATCATGACTGAAAATAAATTTTAGTATAATAAATTTCCCAAAAATCAACAAATTTTTATTCTATATGGTTTTTTAATCCACGAGTAATCCAAAAAATACTACTTTTGAATTTTTTTAAAATCATTGAATTTGATTTTATACTGCTTGGACAAGCATTGTGATGGTGTTGTGTGACAATTTAATGTAATCATTTATTTAATAAATATGAAAAATAAATTCCCCAAATAAAAATATTTTAATTATATTAAAACTAATTTTATATTCAGACACAAAATATTTTTTATTTTTTTCAACAAATAAAAGATATTTAAAAGAAAGTAGGTGATGTTTTATATTTTCCATTATATAAAATATTATATAGTTTTTTCAATGAATAATAAAAAAATCATAGGGTATATTAATGGATGATGATGATGGATCCCCAAAAATAAAATATATTAAATGAAAATATTGGTGTCTTTTCAAGTCATTATCGTAATATTATTAACATAATATACAAAATTTACCCTTAATGAGGTGACATATATTTACAATGGTTACTATTAATAATAACCAAACATAAAAGGGATTTTTTCCAAAATTTAATCTACTAATTCTATGTATTGGACCAATTTTTTAATTTTTTTCATATAAGTGACCTAATTTAATTTAAAATTAAACCAACAAAATGCCAAGTATAAGGGTTGTTTAGAAAAAATGTATTTTTTGTATAAAAATGTATTTATACAAAATTGAAGTACAATTATGCTTAAAATAAAATATATTGTGTTATATTTAAATAAAATAAACTAATGAACTTCTAAAAAAATGAAAAATATAATGTTAATTTTTAAGTACATAATATTAGAAGATTATTTTCAATGAAAATTAGTATTTTTCACTTTTTTTGAAAATCACAATTTTCAAAAAAAACCCAAAACATAATCCATTGATAATTTAAAATAATGATTTAAAAAGATTTAATTATGTTATTTCAAATTAATATCCTATAATTTTGAAACAAATATTCCTAATAAATCATAAAAAATCCTAAAAACCGAATTTTTTTAAAAATATTGCATTTTTCTTCTAGTAGATACTACTCTTAATTTTCATATAATGAATATTACTATCTAAAATATAATCAATGTATGTTATTTATATTAAAATTACATTGGTTTTTGTAATGTAAAACCAAATCATTTTCAAAATAATGAGGGGGTTATGTTCTCTTCTGAGTTCAATGCTTATGTGATCCATAAAAAACATGTGATCTCATTGACTACAAATACATCCCGATCCTACCCCTGAATTTCATATATAGACTACATAGGCCTATCTATATTCACATAATGTAAAATTTTTTGACGAGTTCCAATTACTCTATAGATCATCAAATTATTTTTAACAGTTCAAATCCCAAAGGAAAGTGACCCCTTTCTAAGAAAGAATGATCGTTGTTGAATTGATCCTTTGGATATCAATTACAAACCATTGATAATATCCTTCTTAACTACGATATCTCAAAACAAGAATTGGTATTTTGATAGTTTTTTATATTGATGGTGATCTAGTATGATTCCCATTACATGATTCATATAACATCCCTCCCCTAACCCATTTTATTTGGATGATTTTCTTCCTTATGTGACATCATGAAGATACTAACATCTGGAAATAAATTTAATGGTCCCCATGAACATTTGAAAGATAATTTTTTATTTGAAATGTAAACCTCCAAACCACAATTTCAGAAACCAAGAAAGCCTCTATACAATAAATAAGTAAAAAATTAAATTATAAACATGTCCATCCAATAACTATATAAATTTTTAAGAAAAAATTAAATTACATATGAAAATGTAAAAAAACCAAAATGAACCTAAAAGAAACCAAATAAATCCAAACAGCAACTCACAAGCCCTCTAATCTCAAACATGAGAAGCCACAACAAAGGTATCAAGAAGAATCACTGTAAAACCTTGATAAATTGTCTTTACTTATGTCTTGATATATTACATCTTAAATTTCATAATAGTGCCCATGTAGTTGGTAATACAAAAATAAATTGTATGTTCTGCAATGAATTCTCATCTCAGGACACTACGAAAAAACATGTTAACACATTTATATAACTTCAGTTAAAAAAATTGATTTTATTTCATTGATAATTTATTTTTCAATCAAAAAATAAAAAATTTAAACATTCCTCATATAACTTTGTATACCAATTCCATGATTTCACACAAACACAAATGCATTCCCAAGTTAGAGTTCCATAATCTTGATCTATCTCTCATCTATCCAGAAATTACTCACAAGATTGTGAATATCCATGTAATTAAATGGAACACACCCTTTATATAGGGCCACCTATCCTATAACCCAATAGTGAAAACCCCATATTTAGGGTCACTTCCAAAGGAAGAACTCACATCGACCATGTATTCCAGAAATCAATTCCAGAAAAATTCATATTTTTTTATTTATTTAAAGAGTTTCTATAATACATGTTCAATGATACAATTCAAACCCAACATTTTTAGTCAACATCTTAAAATTTATCAAATAAGTTTATTTTTTGAAATGCCACCCAATTTCAATAATTTTCCCAAAAAACATCACTAGAAGCATTTAAAATGACAATCACATAATCATTTCAGTATCATTTAATGAAAAATAATTATTCCAGATTAATAATTGAAGTTATAATCACATGGAGTATATAGATAATCCACCTACCTCACAAACATTGGTCAAAATGAATAAAGACACTACAAACCTATATACAAAAAAATTAACGACATTGTATTTCTATATATCTAATAGAAATTCATAATGATCTTAGAAAAACCTATCCAGAGATGTTGATATATCCTTAGAGTATTTGATCTATGGTTCTGTGAAAGATTAATATAAGAGATCTTTGATGAATATCCTAGAACAAAGACTCACTGGTGATTCATGTTCACTAACAGGATTCAAAATGCCTAAAACATTACCTTGGAATGAAGGGTAAATTTCTCTCCCATATTGGATGAAAAATAGGTTCGTTATATAATGGAATTGAAGTGAATGAGGCTTAAAATAATTAAATGAATTTAGATCCAATAATTTCATGAGGACCACCATTATGCCACATGGTTTGGATGACAGTGCGCCATCCAAGCCAGTTCTACTATCCCAATCCAACCCATCACATCATTTTCTCATAGTGATGGAAAGGTTTTACACTAAACGTTCAAGATCTATTATATTATTTCATCCCCCTATGTGGATGGATTTCCTAGTAACACAAACAATGCACCTAATATTATTTTCCCATGGTTTCGAAATGTACATTTTCTCCAAGGTATCCATATAGTTTATCCAAACCATATGAAAATTCAGTTCTTCCTTGATATTCAATGCTTTCCCTTCTATAGTTTCTTGGGGTATTGTATAGTTTATAATAACCTTTCACAAACTGTTTTCCAACCTCAAAAGACTCCAAACCATGTCAAAAATCCTATAAACAACATTTAACATAACCTACTAATTGTGAATACATAAAATAAATAAGTAAATGGTAATATAATTGAATCAAAGGGGTTCTACATTATACCAATCATTTTTCATTGCAAACTAAGAAATTAGAAAAAACGGAGTTTTCTAGGAAGTGTTTGGGGCACTTCATTGACATTTCCTTTTCTCACTCACATTTCTTTCTAAATATGATCATATTTCCATAAAACCCATAGTTAAACCTTTATTTTCCAATGAAATACATTATATTTATTATCCAAAAATTTTATCAACATGTGAATTATGTAAAATCCTGATATATTAAATTTGATCCCATAGAAACTCATACCAAGGATTAGGTCAGTACTTCTTCAACTAAGAACGATGAAACACATTTTTCACTGAAATGGTCCTTTGTATTCAACTTTGATGATTTTCCACCTCAAAAAATCATTCATGTTTCTCAAAATTAACTATGTATCATGGATTTAACATTAATTAAATAAAAAGTGGATATTCCCATGCCTTAGAGAGATTATAAAAAAAATGATCACTAGAATCAAACAAAAATGGTCATCAATGGTGTTCTGAATATTATTTCTGATGACCCTAATCCACATAAACTCTCTTTCTAATTAACTATGTCTTCATTATTGTTTATTTCATAATAATAGGTCCATCCAATGAATTCTAACATGATTAAACCCAAAAAAAATTGAACTATAAGTGTTCCCATAAAATGATTTAAATGAATCCATAATTATGAAATCATGAAAAACAAATTGTACAAAAACTCCTCTAATGTTATTTAATCTTACATTGAGACATTTTAATCCATTACACAATCCATAACAATATCATTTAATATGTGGATCTTCCTTTAATATTTTCCATATTTTTTATTATGATATGTTGTTATCATAATCAATTGAGTTCTAAAGGCATTATATAATGCTTTAAAAAAAGTGACATAATCAAGGGGTCTCAGACAGATACAATCAAGACAAGAACACCATCAAGATTTTAAATATCTTAGATATAAACATTGGAATATTCCCCCACTTAATTAATTTCAAAAATAGGGATGAAATTATCAAACTATTTAAGTAGACAAACTGTTATTCATTGGGAAACATGTTTCCTAAATATACATAGAAAACATATCACAAAATTCCTTATTATATGCTCCCACATCCACAAGAGAATCCATAAAGATTTAAATATGTTGTTTGGTCATTAGGGTATGGAATTGACCTACTAATAAGTAAGGAATATCAAAATGTACTCTATAATCTCCTTTTTCATTCCCATCAACCAAAATGGATCCATCATTATTCTCTAAATCATTTGAATAAATTTATAAATAACCCTTCTGAATCTTAGTAAGAATTATGAATCTACTTTTGATAAGCCAATGGTATCGTGATATGATATATAAAACTCAAAACTAAACTCCCATTAATATTTAATCACTCAATGTTCTCATTAGCATTGATTCATGAACTCATAAAAACACATTCAGGATAGAAAATTTAAGAGTAATTCACATGATAAACCAAATTTCAATCAATCAAAAGGGGGAATAAAATTGTAAAATCACCATGTTTAGTATAATCATGGTGCATTTCATCTATAAATGACATCATCTACCACAAATTAATGAATTTTTTATCTAACTGATTATATGAATTCCTTATTAATGAATTTTCCACTTATTTCTCTTTAACCAGTGTATACATCAAGTTGAAGTTGAACATTTGAATGCATTCAATTAATATCCTATTTCTTAGATCTAAAGTTCCTTTTGAGAATACGGGTTTAAAAATATTATGATATATAAATAGAATATATATATCACAAAAAAAGATAATGAAACCATGTTTTCAAATTATATACCACAGCTTCAAATTCCAAATCATGTGATGGGAAGTTATTTTCCTAAAACCATAACTATCATAAACCATAAGAAATAGTAAGTTCTATCTGTATGAGAAAACATACCAAACCAGATCATAATGAATCATAATAGGTTTCATATTCCATTCCCTACATCTGAAACATAATGATAGGTGATGATGTAAGTGTAATCTTATGTTCTAAAAATATTTATAAAATTATCTATTCCATTAAAAAAGTTCACCATTCCTTATAAAATTTTTCATTTGTGATTATAAATGTTGAAAACCATGTCTAAAACATATGTAGTATCCTACCCTGGTGAGTAAATTACTTATCTAAAAGGAATTGTTTGATTTTTTTCCAGGAGATAATAGACTATATCATTACAGGATGATGAGAAATGAAATTTTATAAATGATGTGTCCATGGAAATATACATCTTATATCAATAAATGATGCATTGAATCTTGGAATACAGAAAATGATCTCTCAAAATACCAAAAAATATCACTTAATTTTTTTTTCATGGTTCATATTTATCTTAGAACACACAAGTATATCTTCCAAAAATATTACTACAATGAAATCCAAATACCTTTAAAATATTTAATTCATAAATTCCATAAAGAAAACTGGTAAATTTATAAATTCAAAAGTCATAACAACAAAATAATAATTTCCCTATCATCTTATAAAATCCTTTCTCTAAATATCCCACTTTTATACACAAAAATCGTGATATCTGAAACATAAGTCAATTTGAGAGACCCATTGGTGTCACATCAATAGATAAAGAAGATCACCAACTCATGGAATGTGATACTGATTATTTATTATAAGGTTGGTATGATAATGATAATATACACTTAGAATACCACTTTTATCTTCCTTTTTAAAACAATTGTTTCCTATAGAGGTATAGTTGATTAGATAAAAAATTTACATTCCATATATTCTATTTGATCCACCAATACACTGAATTATATTATTTAAATTGGATAAAATTCAAGTAAAATAGTTTAGGTCCTCGGTAAAATATCAATTATAAACTATACATAGCTTTTTGTTGGTAACCCACTAAAATTTTTAGAAATAACATCAAGGAACTGTTCCACTCTGGCTTGAAAATATCTATTCTCGATGTCATCCACTAATGCACAAGTAACTGATGTTAACATGTAATATATAGTTCCAACAAATAAAACCAATGTACCTACTCTGTATACATACACTTCCCAATCTCCCTTAAAGAGATGTATATCATTATTTGATGATTTCAAACTCACCTACCATGAACAACAATCGATATGGGCCTCAATTATTTTCTGCCAATCCATTTCACGGATCAATTAATTGAAATACATATATACAATAGAGAAATCACATAACAACTATATCCCATAATTATTATGGAACACAATATAGATTTTAAATCCCAACACTCACATTGACACAAAGGTTTTTTGAGTTTAAAAAACAGAAGGTGTCTACTCAACATATAAACCAAATAGATCAAAAACTAGAGAAGAAATAAATTATTTGGATGGACCCATATCAAAAAATTATTTCATATGGTATGAATACAAAATAATTTCACCTATCACAATCAAACCTACCTATTAATCATCCATGATCTTTTGATTACCTCCATAAAATTTCTTACTCACAAAACTTTTCTCTTTGATACCCTATTGATATTTCATTGGGTGAAGATTCATGGAATTCCTAGAATAACCATGGATTTAATATATCTACAAACTAAATCAATTCATCAATAATCATTCCATCATAGAATATGGTTCCGTAGAAGCAAGAGAAATTTCTCCAGTAGTTGACCTTGTAGAATTTTGAAAATTTCCTATATCATGTCCCATATTGTTTTATTTTTGACATTCATAGGTGGTTCCATACAATCTTGATTCATATGTTAGAATGAAAAACATTGAAAACATCATGTATTGGAATTCAGTTGATGAGTTTGATTTATTAATCCCATAATCTGAATCATATGTTTCCCACCACTCAGGTAGTAGGTGTCCCTCTACCACTAATTTTTTATATTGGATTTCCTACCAATTCTTATAAGAATGAATGTTCTTTGTATTATCTTATTTCTGAAAATGTATCATTCTACTACCATCTGTCTATTTATAATATTTTTTTATTCTATTAAAAATATAATAAATATCTTTGAGGGAAATGATAATTTCAAACCTGAAGCAAAAATTCACACCATAAAGGATAAAATTATAGTCAATTCTTTTTAAAATATAACTAAACTAATTAATATAAATACATACTCTATTACTGAGAGATAATCATATTTCAAACTAAAGAAGTATATTGTTCTAAAAAATTTAATTGTTTTGGGTTGAACTTTTTATTGAACTATTATTTTAAATCCTCCCATGATATTACTCAGTCCAATTTATCATGAACTAATAAATCCCACAACTTCCATGCTAGATCATCCATCATGTATTTTTCTAATTTCACATTCATCTTTCGTGTTTTCCTTAAGAAATTTATTATTCAATTCATTGTTTTGTCAAACATTGGATTTTTTTGGCTCTAAATAACACAAAAATATGGTTGGATGAAACTTTTGTAACTAAACTATAGAATCTTCTTGTCTTAGAATATACTATGTATGAAATATATACACATCCTATAAATCCTAGAAAATTATTTGCACCAACATTTTGTTCACCTATGGATTAGGTGGAATAAAAACCATAAGGCTTCTTTCAGTTTGTTTCTATAGTTCTAGCCAAGTGCTATATTCTATCACTAAAACATAGAAAATTTATTATCACTACCATGAAACTAAATGAGTATTTACTTTGAATTACCATTTCAAAAAAATTAGTAACCATGTTTATCTTTAATAAACCCTTTGTTTCATTTTCAAAATACCACCATCAACCTTTTTCAAAATCTAAATAAATATTTTCAATGATTTTAAAAAATCATTACTTTCTATTAGATCCATAAATCATTAACTCAATAAGGAACAATGCATACCTATTATAAATTCAGACAATCAATTCATGTCATGGATTTCTCATCAGCTATACCCATGATGATAAGCTGAAAACATACCTAGAATCTTCTAAAAACACTCATGTACAAAAACACCCTATAAATTTGATGTTCGACATAAATAGATTAGCTATGATCTTTATGATCCAAATTTCATGTTCATACAATCATATATTACATATTCTGTTCCATGAATTGATGAACATATCAAGACTGATTCCATTTCTAACTCCAAGACTAAACACAACTAATACCCGATGGTTGAAAAAACTAAAACCATTTGTAATATCACACCCCCCACCAATTATCATAGGAAGAGGATGCGGGTATTAGTAACATTAGTAGAAAGCAATGAAATCCAAAAAAACAACAACCAAACTCCTGCAATTCCAAATGTGATAATCTCAACTCAAGGTATTATGAAGAATAACTAATGAAAAATGATACCTTTATTTTATGTATCTCTCAACAGATTCCATCTGAAATGCATAATTGAGACCAAGTAAAGCGTGATTTTAAATTCAATAGTATTTCCCCTATGACATCCCAAATCATGATAGTTGGAAAAAACTTATAATTATTCTTATATAAAATTGTTTAAAATAATTTAAAATATTTTACATCAAATCAAAATAGTTTTCCCTGGAAATGAAGAAAAAAATTATTTAAAATATTTCTCATCTATTTTGTATGAACCATTCTGTGATTCAACACAAAACCACACATATATTCCCATGTTAATGTTCCATACTCATTAGAGGTCCCTAATCCATCCAAAAAGTCATAACTAGGTGTAAAATCTATATGTTCCCCAATGCCAAAATCCCTTTATCAAGGTCCATGTTTCTTGTACCCTAATAGTATTAACCAATTATTCAGGGTCACTTTAAAATCATAAACTCACACAAACCATGTATGCGAGGAATTCAGGCCAAGAAAACTCACATAATTTTATTTTTAATCCATTTACAAATACAATTTCCAAAGTGACAATTCATAAGTATCAATTTGAAATCACCATTTTAAAACATATAATCAAATTGGATTTTGAAAAATCCATCCACATTATAATATTTAGCATAACCATTAATAAATAGTATTACCATTGGAATAATAGAATAAATACACCATAATTTCATAAATAACATTTATTTAAAACTAATCCATTTAGTTCTAATCAAGTGGAGTTGAGAAAGAATCCACCAACATCAAAAAAATTGGTGAAAAGGAAGAACAACACAATAACCTTGTAATTATACTCATGAAACACCTTTACTCACCTATATCTATCATAGATTCTATATGATCTCATAAAAATATATCAAATGACATTGATATTTCCATAGATGGTTATATATAAGGTTTTTATAAACGTGAATGAGAATATATCTAAGAATAATAGCTAGGAATGGAGGCTTAAAAGTGAATCTAAATTACTATTTGGCATTAAACCACCTGAAACATGCTTTAGTTTCAAATGGAAGCACCTCTCATGCCATGGGATTAAAATGATTCTGGTTTATGAGAGAATTAAAAAAATGATTAAAATAATTAAATTAATGTATTTCAATTAATTTCAGAGGACCACATGTACACTATATTGTTAGGAAGCACATTTTTGTGGCCTATGCCTCTACCATGTGCGCGATACTATCCCAATATAGGCCATTGAATGGTTATCTCATGTGATTAGAAAATGTGTGTTCCAACCATTAATGATCTATGGCCTTAATACATCCTCTCACAAGTTTGTCTTGAATTCTTCAAAAAAAAGTGTTCCAACAATGATTTTCCTATTGTTTCATGGTGAGATTTTCCTCCTCAGTATCCTCATTGTTTATCCAGACCAAGACCCAACCTTTTTCATTCCTATTTCCCACTATTTTATCATGTATGGGTTCTTAGTGTTGTCTTACAATTTCTACCCAAAATTATCAAATCCTGAACTTCCATAAAGGCCTCCAAAGCATTCTAAAACTCATCTAAACATCCCAAAAAATTATGAAAATAAATATTTATAATTAAAAAATATAATAATGGGTCATATACATATATCTGGGGGTTATACACCTCTATTAACACACTTTATATTCATTGATCATAGTTTACACTAGGATTTTGTGAAAAACGTCATGATAATTCAGTGATGATATTGGTGGGATATCTGATTCATCATTTCTATAATTATTACATTATCATTATTTTCGGAAAAATAATATTAGGTTACTTGATGTGGCCATATAAGATTTTTAATGAGGTCGTTGGAATGTCTGAATCTTCGATTCAAAGGTGGTGATGACAAGACTAAAGGGATATTTAACAAAACCATTTTACCACATCGAGTTGATCAATAAAATCACCATTTTGTATCAAGGGATAGTTTTTCTTTATCCTTATAATATTTAGATTTCGATAATCGAAACATAAGAAAATAATTTTATCAACCTTCTTGTAAAATATTTGTATGGATACTCAAGGTGACATATATGCGCATATAAATTCGTTTACTATCAAATCATCCAACTAAATTGAATGATTTTTAGCTAAAATGGATCCATATGGTAATATGAAATCAATTTCAGCTTTTTTCTAACAATTTCAATCATGAACACTTCCTCCCTCTCTAGAGATAAATAATAAAAGAAATCTAAGAACACATTTGGAAACTCATTCACTACTTCAGTAAAATAACCACCAATAAACTCATTTCACAACTCAGTTACAGAAAAGAGTATCATATTATAAAACAATATAAGAGGTTTTCTAACAAAACCAATCCAAAAATAAAATTCACCTTGAAACACATAATATCTACCATTAGGTTTAGAGAAACACACCTGTCTAAAATGAAAATCGATCTAGTCTTTGTGGGAAATTATCGAATCCATTCTAATAATAATATCAAAGAGGTACATATTTAGAATAAAGAAATTTTATACCATTTATATGCCAATCATAATAATAAATCATGATGGACATTAGAAAACATTCTACTTCTTTCATAGAGGTATCACCAATTTAATAATAAATGGCATGAGTTCTGTTGGATGTATTATAAGATTCACCATATGATTCAATGGAAAGAAGTGAGAGTAACCTCTATTAAATAAATCATTCCCTAATGTAGAATCAATATAAATGGTTACTATGATAATCCTAGAACCAATATCAACCTAAATGAGAAATTATTTTTTAAAATATGAATACTTTATTGTGGTTTCATGTGCCATGAAACTTGTTGTCTATAAGGCATCATATTACACAAAAGATAACCTAGGTGTCGATGAGACTATTAAATAAAAAGGTAATTATAGTACTAAATTGAACATTTACAAGTGAAAATGACACACAAATGAATTTTAAAATATTAGAGGAATTATAATAAAAGCAAATCATTATTTCTATATAGCCTCCATAGAATCAATTCAAAACACTAACCATTGATGATGGTGCAAGAATATTCCTAAAATAATCACTAAAATAAATTCCCCTATGAAACTCATTCATCTTTGTTTTGCCTTAGATAATCTATTGGAGAAACCATTGGAAGTAAGTGGACCATTGGTCAGCTCTAACATTCCTTTTAGATTGATATATTCCACTAAAATCCTATCTATAACCTCGCTATATATGTAAAACTTCAAAATAAATTCCTACAACTAAATATCTGAATGAAGAATAAGTAAATTGGGAAAAATTCATCTTAGATGATAGATATTTACCACATAATCAATGAGATTCACGTCTTCCATATTAGAAGAATTCTATGGGTCATTCATCTTTTTAAAACATATAAATCAGGCTTCAAGATCATCTATATTAACAACAAAAAGTGATAAATCCGTATTCCCAAATTTTACCCAAAAACAAAAGAATTTTATCAAAACATTTCTCATTCTCTTTAAAATCAAATTCAAAATAATTTCAAATATCAATCCATAAATCATACATTCCAACTATTATAGAAGGAAAATTAAAATATGAATAATGTATGGTTTTAAAAATATTGTGGAATCATGATCCACCTAAAATGAAAATCATGAAATTACAAAACTATAATGAGATACCCTATCCATTAGAAAACTACGGTTCATGATTTCAAGGATGAACCCTAATCCAAGAATTTTCAAATTGGAATAATGAAATTATCCATTATTTGAAATACAAGGGATATAGATATCACTAACCAAATTAATTCTAGAAAAACACACAATGATCAATGATGATATAGAGAAAAAAATCCTCAAAGGATCTACAAGAACCCCAAATATATCACATTAAAACCACTATATCAAAATCTAAAACACTAATCCATGGTATTTTTAAACGATGGAAGAGTGGTTTAAGAAGAATAATGCAAAATGACCGTGAATGGGAATGTACATTTGAAAATGAGATATATCCCCCATAGATCCAGCAATATGATCAGCAAGATAAAATAAATCTATTAACTCTCCAAAAGAGTTACTATTGTCAGAACCATATTCCCCAAGAAGTGTAATGAGTTAAATGTGAGGAATTTTATGTCTCAACATAAAAAATAAGATAAATAAAATCATGTTTAATGGTTTAGTTTTTTTAAAACCATATGATAATTGTGAATCCATTTCTATGTAATTGTGGATATCATAATGTTTGGATGCATGGTTTGAAAAACATTTTCCTCACTCTATGATATGTTTAAACCCATGATTCATAGTTTTAGGAGGGAGCCTCAAGGTTTGGGCCAACTATAACCCTGAAAAAACACAATCCACTAGAACTCCCCAAAATGAGCATAGTTTCCTAGGAAAACCAAAGAGGTTTTCCCAAAAAAATTAACAAACATTGAAGAAGCCCAGAGTTCCCTAAAAACCATAAAAAATGATAAAACAATTACCAAAAACAAGACCAAAATATTTATAATTTATTTCAATGGAAACTAATTTCATAAAACAATCACTAAGATATTACATTTTTAGTTGTACAGGACATATTGTTAGGTTATTTTTTGAAAACCAATTTTAATGCACTTCTTTAAACACTTTTCAAACTATATCCAAGATTTTAAGATTTTCTTAATATGTTATGATTTATACATAAAAATTTTTAAAAGTTATTTTAAATAGTTTTTCTCTTTTTTATGGTAAAAAAAAATTAAAAAATCATTTAAAATAGAGTTCATTTGGAATTTTTTTATAAATGTATGAAATGAATGGTTTTTACCATATCCAGTAATGAGTTTAAATTAAATTGGTTCATGTAATAGTGAATTTTAGAATAATGCTCCATTTTACCTATATGATATTATTTCTATGATTTTTAATGAATATAATTTAATTTAAAGATTTATGAAAATATGTATCATATTTAAAAAAAAATTATGGAAATTTTTTAAAATATTTGTTATTGTATTTATTAAAGAATGGGTATTCAGGGGATTTAATTTTTTCCTCAGTACACTTAAGAAATTGATTTTTTTTCTTTTCTGATCTATTACGAAATGTGTTATGAATGTTATTAATAATTTATATTATATTATGGAAAAAGTAAATGGATATTTTCATTCAAATTTTCTTTTTGAACAAATAAAACATTATTATGGATTTATTGGCAATAGAAATGGGTAAAAAAATTATATTCTTTTTATCCCTTTTTGAATATTTTTGTTCTCATCCCATGAATTCAAAAAAAACATGTGAATGTGGATGCATAGAATTGTTAATAAATATAGATCCCATGATGTTGGAGGTACCTTAAATAAAATATAATTTTTAATATAAAATAATTTTTTTGTGTGTAAAATCAATAATGTTGAAATTTTTACATTTTTATATTTTTTTCATATTATGTAAAAATAGAAACAATATAGATCCAGTAAGGTTAAGAAATTTTATCCCTATTTATAAATAATATATATCATGGGTTATTTAACGTATGTTTTGTTATTAAATCTATGAAGGACCACTCATAATTCTAAAAAATATTTGACATTCTTAAAATACTGAATAATTTAATAACATTGGGGTTAGCTTCAAATAGTCAACCCTATCACTTTTCACTTGAAGCATGGTAAAATTCATAAAGCATCAAATGGTTTAGCAATTCCAACCACATAAAACTAAATCCCAAACCACCTCAAAAATATAATATTAATTTTAAAACTTTTTCCATTGAATTTTTTCTTAGAATCTTCATAAAATCTATAAATTAAATCATAATCCAAGAAAATTATTATTCATGTAAGAGAAACAAAATATAAATAGAAAATATATGAAAAAATTAACTCATGAAATCTATCTAGAAATTATTTTTTGAAAAAAATTTAATAAAATTTATACATCTAAATATATTTCTGTGTTGAAGGGGTTTTTATTTGGACATGACATATGAGAGGTTAAAAATTCATGTTTTGGAACATCTCATGGCCTACCTCTAGAACAAATCTAGAAGACCACATTGGAGATTCCTTTTTCACATTGGGAAATTTAAAATCCATTTTAGACGTTTCAAAACACCAATTTTAATAAATCCAAAAAATATATAAATGAATATCTCAAAATTATATTTAGTTTATTGTTATCAACTCATCTCCAATAAGCCGCATTATCATTTATGGCCTTATTTTATGAAAATAATACATGTAATTTCCCATAATAACTCGGAATTTATTAACTTAATTAATAAGTTAAAGAATAGGTTTAGTGTAAATTTAACTGAAATAATCAACCATATGACATAATTGGGTTTTTCATAGTACAATAACAATCATTGTAAGATCAATGTTATATTTACTATGTCTCAATTGAGATCAAATCATAGATCCCCTGATGTCAATTTATTTCATGTGGTTATTCTTTTATAAATAATGTTTATAATAATCCATATAGATGGTTACACTCCCACAATTTAATTTTATTTAAAATATGAATAAACCTATGAGAACAAATGCAAAATCCAACAAAAAAACTCTTTATTTTCCACCACTATGTTAATCATTAGTTCACTTCACCCTTTTTGATCACATGTAAAAACAAAGAAAATACTACCTATAACTCATTAAAATAACCAATAATACCCTTTTTTAAATTTTTTCCGAAAATAAAACCTCATTAAAAAGATAATAAATTAAAAACAAACAAAAAAATATAGGTAAAGTGTAATCTAATATATAATTTCATTTATATGAAGGCTCCATTCAAATTGTGATTTTTCTCATTATACACAACATGATCTATTATTGAAAATGTTACAATAGTATACAATAATGATCAATAATCATATATAAGATTTTGAAATTAATATCAATTTATATTGACCATGAATGTTTTATCTCTTCATTTTATAAGTTCACTGCAATTTTATTATCACATCCTGACACCACTTGTTAAAAGACATCAATTGTTACGTATTCATTATATGAAATCAACCCTATTATTTGGACTTTACCTTATGATGTAATAACATACTCAACATCCACTAACCTAGTAGTGGTTGATTTTTTCTTCATGGAGTGTATAAAAACACATTTTCTCTCAAAATTGATTTAACCACCGAAAGGATGATTTTGATATCCAATTTCATTTTTTTGTCTACATTGATATTGCCGTAAATTTTTAAATATATAAAGTTTTAATAAATCAAAACATAAATAAGACTTTATTTGATGATTCGAATTATCTATTTCAACACTACATGATGTGATTCCATTGGATTATGCTTGGAATTGTACACATGAAGTGATGAAAAGCTCTATAATGTCCCAAGGATCTGTTACCTATAGTTTCTGGGATCATTACTACATGTTGAAAAGATGATAAGATTTAAAATTCCCAATATTTAGGATTTTGTTGTCCTTCAGATATACGAAAAATATATAAATAATAATATAAATTCATATGAAATATGATACATGGTACACAACATAATTATTGAAATGGTTCATAATTCCACAATTAGTTATATAATAATAATTCCAAAAATAATACTCAAATTTTCCGAAGGAAAAGTGGAAACATGATAAAAGGGTAATTTTGGATTCTCAATAAGGGATAGGGTACAAAACATTATGACATTTCACAATAATAAAATAAATAAATGTTTGATAATGTAAAATAACTTATTTATAAGAAAAATGGATAAATTAGAATAACATAATATATGAAATCCATGAAAATGGAAATATATAATATGATTGAATATAATAAATGATATTTTAATAATATAATACATGTTGATAGGAATTAAGATTATACCAACAATTTTTCATTTCAAAACATAATACTTTATATTTAAGGACATATATTACAAAATTCTATATAAATAAGTATTCATACAAAAAATAACCTATCAATTTTTTCATATGAGGCCAACCAATAAATATGGGGGCTATATATTTTTAATACCCACCAATTACATAATATTTCCAATAAATTATTCAAATGGATAGAAAAGATAAACATACAATAAAAATGTTCTCAATGTATCATTATCCTTAAACAAGGATAAAAAATCACAAATAATAGTATATAAAAAATTTGAAAATGAATTATTAGAACTTACTCACTCATATTAATGGTATAGATATCATAGTGAAAACCATTGAATTGGAATAATTATTTATAGTGTAAAAACATTGTATAAGATAAACATTTATTTTTTCATGTGAAGAAATTATTTATATAAAATTACTTCCATAGATGAAAAAATACAAAAAAACATTAATCTTATTAATTATTTCCATGTTAATCACATCACATAGTATAAATGGATATAAAGTTGATATAAAAATTCACCTAACAATTTAATGGTTTGGTTATCTATTAGAATAATATTTTACTAGAATAATTATGTGTATGGTACTAATACAATATGAGATTGAAGGAAATATGTTCTACGTAACAGATTATCTCAATCAATATAATTTCATTGACATCTTGATGAATATACTTTATATTGAATAGTCATGTATTTTGGGTGAAAAATATATAAAATAAAAATAATAAACATTCATTTAAATATATTTTTTATTATTAATCTAATGATAAGTTAATCATGAAGAAATCAGTTTAATGTTATTATGAATTTATATGGATTCATATTAATTAAACATATACCCTTATGAAGTCAAAATATGGGATGATAATTTTGGTGTAATTATAATGGTAAATATTTTCAATGTTTTTTCACAATCAAATAAATTTTTTTAATAGTTAGAGACTAATGTCATTATGGATAAATTCATGGAATACTTGAGGATTTTTTGTCATTAGGCAATAAAACATTTTATGAATCTGGGGAGACATTCTATATTAAAACATCTTATGTATATCTTAAATTTTGAGAGATATTGGGTATCACATGAATACATTATCCTATTTAATATTGATAAAAGGATATTTTAATAATATTAGAAATCTAATTTGGAAATTTTAATTGATAATACAATTTAAATGAAAAATATCCTTTTAATGAATATATAATATAGACCCTTAATCCAGAATCCTAATGCCTTTAAAAAAGGAGTTCATTTAGAGTGAATTAATAATATAACTTGTATAGTACGTTAATGGAATGATTTTCGATGAAAAATAGAAGTATATTATCATTAGACATGAAATTTAAAATTTGATTGGAAATTTAGAAATAAAATTTTTATCCCTTAACTAACATTATATTATTATCTTAGAAAGTTAGTTTCATTCCACTCAATCTCTTTATATTGAAAGAGGTATATCTAGGAGAAACTATTTAAGATGTATATGGAGAGAGAATATAATCATGGATTATAATGAAAAGATAAGTGGGGATAAGAATATATAGAGGTGGTGAGTGGAATCCAATCGAATAAATTATTCAATATATTACTTTTCTATTATCTCAAATACATAATTATCCATATATTGTCACATTATCTACCGTTGTAATCAAATATACTTTTTAATACCAATTGATGTTCCCTTTGGAAAGTAATTTTATTTGTTTTCAATTGAACGCATTAATATTTATGTTCATAAGGAGTATGGAATAATTGGTGATAGAGTGTGCTTCTATCCCTTTGAAGCAATACATGACAGTTTCTTTTCCATTATGGGAAATGGATAATTATATTTTTGAATACATGGATATTAAATGGAAGGGCTGGATTCTATTTAAACAACATTAAAAACAATATTATTTCTTTTCGAGTCCTCATGTCAACAAAATTCACTAAAGTCATATGTGATTTATAAAATATCCAGGAAATCATTATTACAACTTAATCAAATGATCCCTTTTAAATTTTGAATAACATTTATTTAAAATGTTAATATTGGGTTCTATGGATGTAGGAAGTTATCTATAATTTTAGAAAATCCATTCAATGAATCATTTTAAATAGGGTAATTAGAAATGGTGAAAAATATTACATGGAAAATACTATATCAATATTTAGTTTATGTTCATATTAATGAAGGTAGTTGAGATCATTGAAAATGATAAAATATAGTATGTTTTCTAAAGTGGAAATTTAAAATATGTCGAAAACCCATATAATTATTATCATTATTTCTAAAGGAATAATATGTTATCTAATATTTTTAATATTTATCATAGTAACTCATTTCTATATTGATATTTAATTTCATTCATTAAAGAAGTCATTATATCTTATGTTTAATATTAAAATATGAATGATTCATGGATATTCCATGAGATTATAAATTTCATACAAATTTTGAAGGATTCTATATAAATATTTATATTTTTAATTCTTTAAATTTATAGTGAAATAATTATTTTTCATGATTTTTTAAGATGAAATGATTTCTAGAAGATAATATTTATAAATTTTTTCGACTTCAGTGGCACGTAAATTATATAAAAAACATTATTCAATGCTTTAAAAATTATACAAAATGTGGTATACTGTATATTTATGACATTGTAATTAATTTTTTATGATTATGGTGTTATAGATTATGATATCTATGATTAGTGAAAATTCATGAATGATATTTCTATGAAGACAAAAAATAAAATCCATATCTGAATAGGGAAATAGATATGGTAGTTTCTAGGTCCAATAATCAATGATCAATATATCTCAAAATAAATGTGATACATGCTCAGATTTATAGATAATTTGATATTATAATTAATAGTTATGAAGTAAGATGAATGATATCTTAAAAATATATTATATTTCTTGTAATGGAGTTTTGATTATTTTTTTCTGATTGAAATAAAATCAAATTGTGAAATTTATTTTTTAGGTTGATTAATTTACAAATAAAACATATTTTAATATATTTTTTTCCGATAAATGATAAATTTGAATCTACTTTTAATTTAAGGGAATTATATTTTCCCAAAATTGACCTTCCAAATTTGTTTAAATATATATGTGAAGTTAAGTATGAAGAAGGGAGATTTAAAAATCTATATTCTAACTATAATAAATTTAAATTCGATTCAATTTGAATGATTTAATGATGTGGTAGATGTATTTTAATATTAAGTTTATGTTTATGAGTTGTTTCTTCCCCCGTAAATTTATAAAAATAAATTGATATAAATTATTGTTTATTTTATACTTTTTATATATAAATGATTGTGTTTTTTAGATTACAAATGATAATTTTTTTAAATAACAGATAATGAAATATGATCTTTTTGAAATAATAGTATTGAAGCTATAATTTTAGAAGACATGTAATTAAGAAAATAATATGTTAGGGTAATCCTATTAATGTATAAGAGATGGAAGTTATGGATGAAAACTAATTATTGATGTCATGGGAGTCATCCTTGTACACAAAATTATAGATATTGTGATTTTTAGGTCAGGAGCATGGATTTTAATTGGAATTTCTACATTCAAAATATGAAAAATATCATTCATAAGAAATACATATAAAAGGGAAATTATAATAGAGAGTTATTTGTTGAGACCCCAAAACTGAGATATGAAGCTAATAGATATAAAATAGATATTACTACAATAATAATAATAAGAACACATATCTGATACTAAAGGCAAGGAATTTCACTTTGGGTATTGAAATCGAAGGAATAAGGGGAATCCGACCATCAATCGAAAATTTTATCTTGTTTGTTGCATCAATGAGAAGAAGAATTGTGTTTAGGATATGAAAATATACTTGTAGATTTATTCTCATTGGTGTAATTTCATTATGTTTTTAAGGAGGTTCGAGAATCGATAACATCAGAGGAACTCAATGCGGTGAGAAATCCATGTGATAAAATCTTTTAGAGGGTTGTGATATTGAGCTGGAACAAATATCGAGTTGATTGAATTTTTCATGAGTGTACTTTGGCTATCGAATACTCTTCTAAGAGGAAGGAGCTCAATATTTTTAATGATGAAGAATCCATATAATATGTCTTTATTAACATCAATTTTAGATTTAAATACCAAACTTTTTTATACATTGTGTGATGCTATGAAACCTATGAATCCATTATTATAGTAGGGAAACACAATGAAAACCTATTATTCTAGTTTGATGATTATTTGTTTATATATTATTAGAATTATTACACTGTATAAAGTGTGAAATTCTAAGCTGGTATAAGAAATATTGATAATAATTTTTAATTATGGATTAGAGTAGAGAAATATTTAATATTATAATTATCTCATCATTAAATAGAGTATCCCTTCCAATAAATAATTTTAAAAATTTATATTATTGTTTCTTTATGTATTTAATTAATTATGGGTAGGTTAAGTGAAACAAGTTGAGACGATCCAATCTCAAAGTTGTCTGGGAGGTGGAATTTTAAATAGAAATTAAATACATAAAATAAAACACTGATCCATCCCTCCCTTCGTAGGGATCCAAATATCCCCATGCAATGTAACTTCTATTATATTCAATATAGGTTATCCCATAAAATAACATAAAAATATATACTTTTTATATAGATATATATTATATATATCTGATATATTTGAAAAATATTCTCAATTAAATAAATCTATAATTAAATTTATTGAATCATTAATGGATGATTCATTCAAGCATACAAATAATTGAAAAAAATGGGGAAACTAAATAAAGTAAAAATATTAATATTAATACTATCTAATCACAAAAACAATAAGAAAAAAGTGTTAAATTCCAATATATTTAACCTATTAAAAATGGTTTGTTTATGATTTTATTATAGTAAATAGGAAGCAATATGAGGATAAATTAATTAAAATATTTGAAGGTATTTACTCTCAGGGTAAGTACTATTGATGGAGTATCATTATGATATTTTACCACATATAATTGATTCTATCAAGGAACAATTTTATAAAAATTCATAGATATGGAAAGAGGGTGAATCCATGATAAAAGAGTTGGATAAAAAATATCATATCTTATATCCTTGTAAAGTTGCATAAAGAAAAGTATGAAAAATATATGTCTTTGATAAAGAAGTTCCTATTATTGATAAGTATTTCAAATAATATATATTATTGAATGGGTTGTTTTTATGGATTTTTTTAGTTTTTTTCTTTCGTAATTTGATGTTAATCATAATAAAATAATGAATATTAAGGAATTGCAGTTAGAAGTGAATGAGAAATGAGTGGATGTTTGGGACATTTCACTTAAAAAGTTATGACTAATATATAATTAACAATTTGAAAATATTTTTGGAGATAATGATTCAATAATATAATGAAATTAATTATTAACTCATTATGATTATTGTTGATCATGTGTAATATTATATTTCTGGATTTTTCAAATTATGAATCCTCCCAATCTATCTTGTAGATTATGTTTCAAATTGTTTTATTAAGGATGATTTTCCCATAAAAGGGACACTTGTCATTGGTAATGTTCTTATTTTCTTGTGTATAATCCTCAAATGAATTATCATTGATGAATATATCCAGGTACATAGAAAAATATGTCAGTATTGAATCAGTTTTTATAAATTTCAAAGTAATGATGCAATGTTATAGAAAGACATGCATGGAAAAAAATAGTTGAGAACCAACTAATACATAAATGGTAAATGTTAGAAAGTGTGAGAATATCTATTCCTCTAATGGAATATAAAATAATTTTGAATATATCCAATGGAACTAATTTAGTAAATCTCACAAAACATCAAGAATTAAATAGACATATAGAGTTTTTAAATATGTTGGTGTTATAAAATGTTTTAATATATAGACAATAAATATAGTAATAATGGGGTTTTATTTAAGTGTTATAATGAAAAAAACGTGGAGTCTATGAAATAAAGTTAAAAAGAAACATACAATATAAAATTGATAGCACATATATAAACTATCCACAATAAAATAAATCTAAGTTATTTGATAATTTCTATGAGTTATGTACCATGAAATGTCACAGAAATGATGAATTTTGGAATTTTCCCATCATCTAAAGATCTAATTCCGATTTAATGAGGATATCATATTAATATATTAAAAAATATACATAATGAAGTATTTTCTAGGATGTACTAAATATAATAAATCTATAATGAATAGTATATGCAATAAAATACTATTAATAGTTGAAATAGATTTCAATGAAAATAATAGGTGATTCTACTATTTTTTGAAGGAAACGATCATTGAAAATTTCATAATTTCCCTGATGATTAAAAAATATAATGAGAAATATATATAAAATAAAATGTGTTGATCAAGGAATGATAGAATAGGATTTTCATGGTGCATGACATAGTAGATGAAATTTATGAAAAATTTACATTGATAAAAACATGAAAGATAGTTTTTTTAAGAATATAAATAGTATGATATATAGCTAATAAGTTATTATTATCTTTTCTTAGTCTACTGGGTATTGAAAACTACAATTTGAAAATCACAAGTTGATTGATCTTCAAAATATATTGAATCAAATATATATTCAATAGTGTTAATGATGAAAGAGAATCTTCAAAAAATAATGTTTGATCATATAGATTATTGAAATAGAAATTTTTATAAAAGGAGTATGCTTAAAAATATTTGTGTCCCATTGTTTCTACAGTTAAAAGGGGAATTTAAATGAAGTTTTCTTTTTTAAAATGTAATGAATCCCTTGAATCAAAAAAGTTATTAGATCAAAAAAACCAAAGGAAATGTTATTGGGATGATTATCCCAAGTGTTGGAGCTACAATGATGATGGTGGTTTTGTTGAGAAATAATTATTATCCAAAATACTACAATTTATGATCTAAATATGAAAAACATTATTCACATAGTATTTCACTATGATTTATATACAGGTGAATTGTAGTTTAAGGATTGTGGAAACTATCCCTTGAGTGGGAGAATCCAAATGAATGAAAGATACTAGACTCTTTATATTTACTAATAAATCTAAAATATAGAGATATCATAGAAAATTTAATGTTATGGTATGGTTCTAAATCTCATAACAATGTTATTATAAACGTATAAAATTTTATCAATGGAGAGTGAATTTCTCAAAATTTGGAAGAAACAAAATTACACAAGAATGTTTTGGTATGTTTTATAAATTTGAATGAAATTTATTAAATAACAACAAAAATTGGCTAATCATCCCTAAAAAAATTATTTTTGTGATTGAACCATTATAAGAAATGTGAATTGAAAACCATTATTTTTTTGGTAAACTGACTCTTTTTTTCTATAAAATATTTTACCATATATACATAGAGTTCGCATAGCTAATACGTTTTTCAAAGATATTTACTGGGTCCACCCTTCCAATGATAATGGAAGCTAACATCAAGGGGAAAAGTAAATTTTCATGTTT
Source organism: Viscum album (assembly GCA_963277665.1). NCBI lineage: Eukaryota > Viridiplantae > Streptophyta > Magnoliopsida > Santalales > Viscaceae > Viscum > Viscum album. The sequence goes on from OY728122.1 coordinate 1,976,279,265, forward strand.
ATGTAAGATGAATATAGGATATGAACATATCATGATTGATTGATTGGGCCAATGGAGGGAGGAAAATATTTTTATTCTTTTTATTAATGATTATATGGTGGAGATAAAATAAAACATCTCATGTATTATTTTTAGGTGTCACCTATATTTAGATGTTAAATGTATTAAATAAAATCCAAAGGTATACATTTAACATACATTTGGAGTGTGATTGTGTTTTTTATCAATAGAAGGTTTTAATATGTATGTTTTCAATAATTATGGAGATGTTTGTGGTGGAGTGAGAATCCACCTAGTCCAAGGGAAACATGAAGTCCACACATCCCTTATTTAAAATCAACAAGAGTTTGATTCCATAATAAATATATTGAAATGATATGTAAGTGATGAATACATTATATGTAACACCATAAATCATGAGATATATAGGTTGTATACAAATTGAAAGACATATTGAAGACCGATGATCTATTTTAAATATTATTTAAATGGTTGTTAATGTTGGTGAACTGTTCCTCTCAAAATATATTATAATCTTTTTTTAGGATTTTAGAATCATTTTAAATTTTATGATGATGTTATCCTGAATATTATAGAATCTATCCAAGGTAGATAATGCATCATGGTTTCTAAAAATGCTAAAACCTAATAATTTGAAATTTTTGTTTAGGGACTAAAATAAAATATAGTATAATTCATGTAGGGAACATATTTAAAGATACTCAAGGTTGATTACATTTAATGAATGCAACAATGAAAACGATTTTAAGAACATTTTAATTTCTCTACTAACTTCTTATGAAATTTTATTTCATTAAATTCTTCTATATAGTTCCATATTTGATAATTATATTTGATGATGTACTAAGATTCACTAAATAAGTATATATATTTTGAGTCTAAATATGTAAAATGACTGAGTCATGTAAAATCAATTAGAATTTCCTGTTTTGTAATTTGTAAAGTTTTTAATATGACTAGACTTTTTTAAAGGTTATGAAAGACTTATTAAATATTATTTTTATGATTTTTCATAATCACATGATTTATTCAAGACATTGTCTATGATTTCCTTAGGTTTCAATATTACTTTAATGAATTCATTGAGATTATCTAAGGATTTATATGACATAAAAATTGAGTTCAATTGCTTACATGTAGGTTGGCAACAAACATAATTGGTCTCTAATATAGTACATTGTTACTACTATAATTCATGATAATGACTGATTTTTTCTATTTAAAATAGAAAATAATGATTTAATATCTGAACTTGAATGATGATTGGGATTATAATTGGTCCATTTGTTATTGATCAAAAAAACTAAATACAATATATAAACTTTTTAAAATTTGGTATTTCAATTATTAGGAGATAATATCAATGAAAATGATTTTTGAAATAATTATTATGTCTTAATAGAAAAGTTTTCATAATTGTTTAATTCTGATGGAAATAATGATAGATAGGGTATATAATTTTCTTATTTATTAAAAATAAAAAAATTTATTATTATTCATTCTTATTGTCTTAAAAAATATAAATATTAAGTTATGATTATGTTATAGAAATTATATTTATCGATAATTTGAAATTTTTTATTTATTTCAATATGATATTGAAATAAATTATTAGGATTCAAGAGATGGTATTCTGTATTCTAAATATCTGAATGATAATTTGTTTCCCTAACTATGGAGATGGAGATGACTTCGAGACGGTCAAATGTAATGTTCAAGTTCCTATGTTTTTTATGTACTTCAAATTGATGAAAATGAATCATGTATATAGATTTTATATGATATGATATTTATATAATAATAAATATTTTTTAGATTGATATTCAGCTTTTTGAGAATAAGATCGAAAGAAATTCATGCCCAGGAATTAAAATCATAGAAAATAAAATTTTCCGTAAAATATTATAAATAATATATAAATTAATCGTAATATCAAAAATAATCTATATGTTGTGGTTTACGAGGAAAATTTAATATTTTAATCATGGAAGACACCCATGTAGAAAATATGTGCGATAATGAAATGGTGATATCATGGGTTTGGATTTAGATTTTATTTTCAATATTATAAATAAGAGAAATATAATTATTTTGAAATAACTATAGAAAAGAAAAATATTATAGATAAGATTTTGTTAGAGACTATATAATTGAGATATAAACCTCATGGAGAAGAAATGTAGAACTCATAATGATGAAAAAGAAAAAGAGTTGCATATTATTTTAATGGGAATATAATTTGTATATCAATGGTGATGGAAGGAAAAAATATAACAATAAATCTATGATATGATGTAGTGAAAAAATATAGTGAAAATAATAATTAAGATGTTGACAACACATCTTTCATTCCTAGTATTAATCATTAGATTAAAACAATTCTTTATCTGAGGATCTATTACATCATGAAGATCACAATATCTCAATGATGTGAGAAGAATATTTGTAGAGATCATTTATAGAGCTATGAATCCAAGATTTAAAAAAATTGTTTCACACCTTATTCCATAATAGCCTATTGAATTTGACCACTATTCTGAGTAGAAGAACATCGGACATGTTTGTTCTGAAGCATTATAAACCGATGTGTAGATCTATATCAAGAGGTTCTATAACTTCCTCTCCTTTGAATACATTGAACAATGTATTGGAACATGTGTGTCTCTATATAAGAAAGGAAAAACATTTTGAATATGTGATATAATTATGAATATTAGTATGTGGAATTCCTTAGAGAAGTTGGAAGTGGTATGCATGGTGAGGAATAGTCCATCTGTGGGAAACACTAAATGTTGTAGTAACTAGTTAATTATATTTAAAATGATGGATTATTGAAATAAAAAATCATGGAAAATGTAGTTCATTGATCCAAACCTGGTAAATAGTTCTATTATTATGAAATTTTATAAATCATTAATTTAGGTGAGGCTAATAGAAAAAAGGTGAGGGATTAAGATAATGAGATGTCTAAGAGTATAAATTTATTTGAATAATTCAAAAAATAAATGAGACTATTGATTCACTCCAGCCCCATTAGTGCTCCACCAATCCCAATGAACTAATATAACATTATTCCATGGGATATATATTGAATTTATTTGGTAATTAATATAAAGGTGTGATGTGATATTTACCATATTTTACTATTTTTTTATATAAAGTACCAAGTTCTACCACTAACATAATTTTAACATCATAAATCCAATTATTTTATACCATTTTTTAAAATTATATTACAAATATAAGAGATTCAAAATTTAATTATATACTTTAAATAAAATAATGTCGATGAAATTGTATTGAAAATAGTCGTATTAAAATTATAAAACCCAAATTGTTTTTATAAGGACTATCATGTCCTAAATTCACATAATTTTTTTAATAATAAGAAACCAAAAATAAAGAATTAAGATCTCAAATAAAACAAAAAATAATTTCAAATATATTATTTCTTTGAATAATATATTAATTAACATTTTCAATGGAATATTATGTGAATCAATACATTCTTGTGGAATATTTTATCTATTTATAAATATGAATATAATTATATAAACATTAATTTTCTATATAATTGTTATATAACTAATTTCTTTATGATGTGATTAAAATAATATTCCATTAGAAATAATATATTAACATTAACAATTATATTTCATTCAATAATAAAATTTGTTCTATCATATAGTATTTTACATGAATATTGTATCAAAATATTTTGAAATTTTCTATTATAGTTCCACCTTAAAAATAATATTTATACATAAATTAAAAATAATATTTGATTATGATTAGTTTTTTGACAAACCATATCTATAAAAAACATTACTAGTTAGTAAATTATAATAATAAAGTATCTAATATAAATTTTATACTGAATTATGAAACCATTCTTTCAATACAAATGATATAACATTAATGAAATTTCATATGATCATGTATTTTTTTATAACTAATTAAGATTATATAATATATATATATATTTATTTATATATTTCACTTAATGAATATATATATGTAATGAATATCAACTGATGATTCAAGATACAAAAAACCCCATATAACATTGTATAATAATTATAAATAAGGTTTTTTATTGAAAATTTATATTTCATATCATGATATATTTTTATTATATACGAGGAATTTAATAACTATACATTTTTTTGAAGAATATTTTTTAGGACATATTTTCATTCTACAAGATCTTTATATAATTATAAATATATTTATTTCACGATATGATTTATATAATGTAATCTTCTACCACTACCTAATAATATAATTTATTTTTATTAGAAATTAGGATATTATATTCCCTTATTTAGGAGATTGACTTTTAATTCATTTCCAAATAACTATTTTAAGTGCATATTATTTATTTATACAGTAATTGAAAAATAAAAATAAAATATATTTATCTTATAATATTCATCCACTTATCAAAAATATTTTTCTAAAATATATTTCCAATAAATTAATAGAAGATGAATTTTTTTTACTTAAAATATAAATGAAAAATATAAATATGAAATTTTTGATATAACATACTCCCACCTAAATAAATTTTATACTAAAAATTTTATATACTATTGACTATTAATGATTTTGACATGTTAAATTCTTTTTATTATTCACTAACATGGAATCATTTAATTTTTTATGGATAGACTAATAAAATAAAATATAAATAAACTATTATAAAATTATGATATCACCAAATATAAATAGATTTATATGGTCATACTAGTTTATTTATAATATTTCTACAAGTCTTCCAAAACTAAATAGTTTTTATCAAATTTTTTATATTCCAATTCCTAAAAAACCATGAAAATAAAAATATAACCGAACCCTACAACGATACTTAAATGAATTTTGATAATTTGGTTACTTATAAAATCCCAAATAAATTACTAAGAATTCAAATTCTTCTGTGTATTCTAGCATGTTCCTTTCTCTTATAGATGAAATATATTAATTTATTTTTAAGAAACACAACTAGATATTAATAATGAGAAATTCATATAATCAACAACATTAATGTATTATATATTTCACTTTGGAATCATATAAAATATGGAACAAAACATAGTATTTTTTTCAATAATTCAATATATTTTAATATTAATTTCATTGTTCTCTATATATGATTTTTGAATTTAATACCAAGTGGTTCTACTCAACATTCTCTAGTCCCAGTTATAATTCCACTAGATTATTCAACCAATTTTAGTGGGTTCATTACTACAATATATCAAATTACAAGAGATAAATAACATATGATCTATTTATTAATTTTCCTTTAGATCCTATATGAAACAATTAGCATTATTTTACTTTATAATTATATAAGTTATATGGATCAAAAAAATATTCATATTTGGAATTATTCAATAGTAAATTTTATTCTCTAAAGTTCAAACATAGTGATCCTAATAATTACATTTATAAATAGAGAAGATAAATAATTTATAAATTACTCATTAAGAGATAAATTCTATAAAATATTAGATTGAATAAATATTTTTGGGAAAATTATTACAAAAACAATTCCACAAAAAGTTATAATAATAAGAATTATGTAATCAATTTATTTCATGAAAATAAAAAATAATAATAACATGGTTATAAATTAATGATACCATAATATCAGAATGTTTAATTAGAGACAGCATGACCATGCCATTTATTCCACATAATAGTAAATAGAAATACACTGTCTATGAATCTTGAAAAAAAATATTAAAACTTTGGGTATTAATTTTATAAATACCCTAGTAATTTTTTATCATGATACATATTGATAAAATAAGGGGCTTTATAATTATTGACCCAACCCATAACAATACTTGTACAACATATTCATCATATGAAAGGAATGAATAAAAAATACAATATATAATTTACCCAAAATAATGTATTTTATAAACATATATAATTAATAAATTATATTCCATTTGGAAAAATTATAGTTTTTATTTTAATGATTTTTTAAATCAATTCAATAGTAAATGTATCATTAAGAATACCCTTAAATCAATGTAATTATTTTTGGGTAATAACACTCCCAAGGAAAATCTATATACAATCACGTTATTATATTCTCTCATTCAATTGAATTGCATGGAAATCCAGGTGAATAAACAATAATTAGAATAATTTTATTTGTACTAATCATACTATATTGGATTAATGGATATATGAAAAAGATAATATATTATATTAGTTAATTTAACTATTTAGTTGTCTAGATTATTACCCTTTAGTCATAACAATTATACAGAGGTTGCCTGTGCCAAATATGATATATGCATATTTGTTCATGACATAAATTTACTTAAATAAACTGATTCTTTTTTTTAAATTTTAAAGGAAATTACATTATTATTGAGTAGAACCATACAAGCCAACAGAATAATATAAAAAAACAAAAAAACATATGAAAAATTTATTTATTTCAAAAAAATACCACATATAATGTTGAAATAATTAGGGCTATCTAGACTCGAGTGGGTTTCCAAAAAATGTGACTGAAAATATCTCTACATTATCTAGTGGATAAAGTGTCCTCATAATTTATGAAATCCTAGGACACACTGTAAGACTATCATGAATGTTACCAAAAATTAAAGAACCTAGTCTTGGATGAGAAAACTAGCCACTAGCCATCACCACTATAAACTACACCCACTCAAAGACGTGTCCACAAAAAAGAATCACCGATTTTGAACACCAATACCCTATAAGGATTTGGTGAGGATAGAAAAGAATGGACCAAAAGACAAAAAAAGGAAATGATGGAGCATAGGAATTCCCCTGCTGAATATTGAGAATATCCAAATATTATTAATTATAATCAGTGTCAGGACCCCCTCCGACCAAATATTACATAATAATGGGATAGATATACTTACCCCAGAGTCTGGCCTCTAGTTGGCCTCAGGTTGGTGACTAGCCCCAATGGTCTAAACGTATAATGAATTGGATACAATATCCTCCATAATATAAATAGTATTGGGTTATAAGATGAATTATCCATAATAAAATCCACAGCATAGTTTAAAATAATTCTAAAAACCCATAATGCATGTATAAATAAAACATATACATATATGATCTTGGAATGAAATAACCTAATATAATGCTAATGCATTAACACATCAATTGTCTATTGATTCATGCTATTAATGTAAATAATGGTCTATGTATTCCTCATAGTAACCTTAAAATTAATATATGTAAGGTGAGAAAATATGTTTACTCAGAAGAAAAATCAAATACTATCGTGCACATGTGTAAATATCATACTAATTCACCCATTAGAAAATAACATAACAAGACCAAACATATATATTTATACTAAAAAAACTATCCCCACCATTGAATTATCTCCAAATAAAACATGTCATTTATAATAAAATAGTATTAAACATATCAATTAATTGGTACCCACACCCCATTATTATTGATTTTCCACTCTCTCACCCCAACGACCAACATCCTAGAGCTCTGAAATCTTCCATATAACATCACTACATGTCACATCACATCTCACACATAAAAACCTGGCCTATTACATCAGATCACATCTCCAAACTAGATAAGTAGGGTCTCGTGAACAAAAAGTACATTAACCTCATGCCCTCCTCCTACCATGCACAACCGCCACTATAATCTATCTGATCAGATATTGCATGAAAATACTAGGTCCATTGATTCACATCTGGAGAGTGGAACCATTGGATTCTTGCCATCATAGCCCTTACCTTTCACTAATTCCTAGAATAGGGAGTGTGTAAGAGTGTGTAGACATCCATACATCCCCCCCGCCAACTGGGAAGTTGGGAAATACAACCAAAAAATATTTGGTGTTCAACACTGTGTGCTCGAAGTGGGTGGGTGCAGATAGAAAATATCAATAATATAAATTTAATAAAAAAATGTAACACTTAAGCCCAACATATGTGTTTACAATAATATTATAAAAAATCTTGATTTTCCCTCATTTCGTTGCTTCATATAAATTCACCTTACAACACAATGAGATCAAGGAATATGGAAATATTCACATTCTGATTAAAATCCATCCCAATTTCCATATTTCTTTAACCTACCCATTTTATTTTAAAAATAATGTTTTGTATAAAAATTTCCATACAATTATTTCATATTTAAAAGCCTCAATTTAAACATATATCCTATATAATTTAATGAAATTAATTTTATTATTTCTATCCCATTAACAAAATCATGATAATTTCAATACCACAATAGAAACATGCATAACATGACACACAATAGGAAGAAAGACTCGAAATACCAATAACCACATCCACTTCAACATTCCATCACATCGTATCCACTTTTTCATCCCTATTGGATAACATCACCATATCCACTCTTGAAACCCAACTATACAACCACATCATAAAATCCATCACAAACCACCTAAAAACCACTTCACAACCACCATTGTAGATCCACTACATAACCATATCAAATATATTTCCCCCACACAAGTCATATAAAATACACATCCAATAAATCTTATCATCACAACTAGGATAAATCACACAACTAATTCCAAAAACAAATTCCATTCCCCACACATACGATTTCTAGAATGGATATAAGATATTTCATTCAGTTTATTTTCATTATTAAAATAAAGTGAATTATCACACAGTCCATATGATATTAGCCACCTAATCAATTTGTTGAATATAAGTGATTATCCAATTCCATTTAACATGAATTGCACAATTCACATTATAATAGTGCATGAAAGGATCCCCAATGACCATAATTTTTAGTTGGAATTTATCCCATAGAATTGAAATAAAAAGAATATCAAAACGATAAACCATGATTATACCATCCCTACACATAAAAATTAATTTCACTAATTATTTTATATTTTAAAATTTGGATGAAATTATTTTTCATATAGATAATCATAATAACCCCTCCAGACATGTCATACATAAATAAATAAAATTAATTCCGTACCTTGAAGTAAGAATATTTGAACCCAAATGTTGCACCAGAAACAGTTTGTGCACACTCTGGAGAAAACCACCTTCATAAAAGAACATGAATCAACACCATCAGCATCATTCAATGACTCCAAGGGAATAAATATTTTGAAAATAAATCTTATGACAATATAATATTTACGGAATGTTTGAATAATATTATCTTTATAAGGATCATATTTGAAACTAGTTGGATTTGATACTATTTTAATTTACAATTAAAGGAGGTTCTCATCAATTATGAACAATATGATTATTCAAACATTCTCATTACATTAAATAAATAGAATATATAATTTGACATCACTGAAACAATGTTATATTAGATTACTTAAGTAATTAATACCATTGATCACCCAAAAAGGAAATCGAAATATAAAAACGTTAAATTATAGGAAAAACTCTATTAACTATTCATCCATTTCTATAGTGATATACTATTGGTGATTTACCACTAGTTCAATGATCTACCACCACTTCAATAATATAACACCAATTTAGTGATCTACCATTATAGATCCAATGTCAGGATGATATATCTTTGTTGATATATTGCATGTTTAGTTATATACCTCTATTTTAATGATCTACTGTTATTCAGTGATGAACCACAATTTTAATGAAATATCATTAGTGATCTATTTCATAGATGATCTACTATTGGTGATCTTCTTTAAGGATGTTCTTCTATTATAAATCATCTACCAGTTCCATGATCTATTGATAGTTTAGTGATCTAAAAACATTTTAGTGATCTACCACTATTTGAATGATTGCCCATTACCTTATAAATCTACCATTAATGATCTACTTCAAGGATGATATTTTATTGTTGATATAAAAAAATATATTTATTTACAACCAATTCAATGGTCTAAAACCATGTTAGTGATCTTCCATTTATAATCCACCTCAATGATGATCAACAATTGGTGATATGATTCATTAGTTATAAAATTGGTAATATTGTACATGAATATATTTTCGTCCTCTAAATTTACATTTTTCCTCAAACAAATCTCAAAACTCTTACCTTACGTCATAGAAAACCTATATAAATTGATTAGACACCTCAACCACCATATTTACCATAATCTAACATACAGAATGATTGTTTTGTTACATCAGACAACTCTTTAAAAAAAAATTCCATTGGAATTTTAACCAAACCCATAAAGAAATAGAGAAATGGTCTGAACAACCATTACTCGATATACCTGTCAAGGATATTTTTACATCCAAATCAATACCACTAACCAAACATTCCAACTCAAGATCTCTTAAAAATCCAATGAACTATATTTCCTCAATCATACAAATTGGAAAATTATATCCTCCATATCAAGATATTATTAACTATGTGTTACACTGAGTCACCAACATGAGTTCAACAGTATCATAGTACTAATTATCTTTATTAGGAATCAATTACACCCATTTACATATTCTATAATCCTTATCACATGTTACAAATCATTAAATAATCACACCTAAAATAAAAAAGTGAGTTAGAAACCTCACGTCAATGCTCAAAAAGCTAAGAGAAGATATAAAATAACTCAAAAAAACTATAAATATTGGGAAAAATATAGAATTTATAAACCCAAGTACTCTCCTCCAGTACAAAACACATCCATAAAACATGATCCATATGAATAGTCCATCCTTATAGAACCTTCACTCAATGGTCTTTGGATCTCCCATGGATGCACCCCAAACATTGTTTCATCCTAGATATCCAACTCAAACCATTCAATGAAATTGGAGCCATAATGAAGATACATATGGAGATGATGTATGTTGAATACATAATGAATCATTTCTAGTCTTAGTGGAAGTTAGAACTTGTAATCTCCCTTTCCACCCCTACCAATATCTAGAATATCCCAAATAAACAAGTTTGACAGATTACATTCTTGTTGATCCTATAATGACCAAATAGAGGGGAAAACTTCAAAAACATATGGTATCCATCATAGAACTACAAGGGTCTCCCTGTAATATTAGAATAAGTATTTTATCTATACAATGTTTATTTAATCAAATCTCAAAGAAAACAAACAGTTTATTTTGTTCCCTAAACCTTATCGAGACAAAAAAAACTACTGACTCCCCAACCTCATCCAATGACAATAGAGAACGACGTTTCCACCTGTATAAAGATTCAAATGGGGAAATCCAAGGTATTAGTGATTTTTTTCATTATAAAACCTAATAAAATTTATTTTTCATTTCCATGATTTAGAAATTTCCATTACACACAACTTTAACATGTCCTCCAACATCTTCATAATCTACCCTGTCTATCTATCCATTTGAGGGTGCAAAGATGTGTGGAGGTGTAACTAAGTACAAAAAATATTGTTATAATCTTGTCTAGATTCATGAGATAAGATTTGGATATTAATCTGAGACAAAATACCTATGAACACATGATATCATATAGCCTCATATGCGTACCCCTGTTTCAAAACATACACATCTATTGACTCAATGATAGTTTGGTAGGGAGATGATTTTGTAAGTTGATGCAATATTCACAAGATAACATCATAACCACATAGTGGTAAAGGTAACCCTACCGAAATTTCCATATATATGTCCTCATATTTCCCCTTTCTTTCATCCATCGAGTTCATAAAACTTCCAAGACCATGGTATTCTTCCTTGACTAGTTGTAAAACTAAATGCTAATCCAAAAACTATGCTACTACTCATTTCATCTTGGGCTAGAAAAATAGTGTCCTCAAAGAACATTATATCTTATAAAATCATGTTCCTAAATCTATAGATGATCTATAAAATTCATGTAGGACCCCATATCACATTTTAAAGGAAACAAACTACCTCTTCTAAAACACCAACTGGCTCCTTATATCCCTCTGGATCATCATTGCATCCAACACGACCATGGAACACCTCTTCCTCCAAGTCTCCCCATAGAGACTCCTCCACCTGACACATCCCAGTATTATGAAACACCATTCGAAATAATATGTATCCTCAAAAAAAACTATTTAATCCATGTTTGTAGTTTTCAACTCCTCCATCTCTATTCAGGCATCACTAGACTCTATAACAATATCCTACTGTAAAATTATTCTCAAATCAATAGCCAAAATATTAAATTTCCTACAATATTAGATATCTCCAAATTAAAATCCTAATGAAAATCCATCATCATTTTCTATTAAAGATTAAGTTCATATGGAGATATTATATAACTACTATTAAGGGAATTACACCACAAATTCAATGAAAAAAATCCACTACATGCCCAAAATCATGGGTGGAGAATATATCCACATGGGGTTATAACATCATAGAACCATAAGTGATCACAGTTTTTTTCTACATCAACACACATTCCAAGACTAGATGGGAAGTTTCAAATACAACCTGATTAATAAAACCCTCCTCGGGAAACTAAAAACTAGATCATGGACCAACTTCACCTATAAGTAACTAAATGCTACGTCAAACTGGAAGGTCCACAAAAAAATCATGGTCCTTTCTTGTCAAAAATGTTACTAGGGATAAAACTAAAGATTAAATGGACACAAACCTATGATAATATCCCATATGATGAAAGAAATTATGAACCACCCCCACATTATTATGTGTTTCCCTTGAAACAACCATCCTATCTTTAAAAGGGTCTACTCAAAGACCTAGATGAGATAGCACATGCCTGAGGAATTTGACCTATATTGCCCAAAACATACACTTAGACAACATCCCATAGAGCTAGTGGCATCAAAGAACCCATAAAATATCACTGATATGGTAGACATGAACCTCCTCTATCATTGTGTAGATAAATATATCAACGATGAATAAAACTGTGGACATGAATAGGAATTCAAGAGATGCAACGTTCATGAGCCCCATGAACAGATATGGTGATTTAGTTTCAATGAAAGGCATAACCACAAACACAAAGTTCCCATATATTAATATAAAGGTAGTCTTTTAGATATATTCATACTTCTTTCTCTACTACTAATATTGACACCAATGATTGATCTCAAAAAAACAACTTGCTCCCCTCAAATGGTCAGAAATGTCACTGATTTGTAGAAGAGGATAAAGAATCTTCCTCACAACTCATACAACATCAAATAGTTTATGCACACTATTATACTACCATCTACTTTCTCAATGAATAACATTTGGGTACCGAACCATGACACACTAAGATAGATGAAACCTTTTATTAATAGATCTTCAATCTATATCCTCATCTCCGACAACTGAAAAGGATCGATCTGATATGAATTCAGGAAAATTGAAAGATAAATATGAAGCACTTTTGTCCAAAAAAACATCTCATTGAGGAGGTAGTTTCATAACCACATTTTGGGAAAACAACAAGGAACATCTCCATAACCCTGTGAGTTCCCCAAACCCGAGCTTCTACTGAGATCTCCTTCATCAATGATAGATGGGGCTTCACAGCCAGACATGACAACTAAAAACCCTTCATCCCTATGAAAACCAAATTATTTCCACCCATATCCAAGAACAAAAATCTCCATTGGAAGGATTATATAGCATAAATTAGTGAATAACCCCAATATATATATAGTATGACATCACATTTATTAATCTATAGTAAGAAAATGTATCCATGTGAATCATGTGGAAGCATTGTCAATATATACCCCCAGCACACATCAAACAAGTTTTTCAAGCCTATGACTACCATTGTTAACACCAGGGGATCGAGGAGCCTCTCTATTTCGAGTCTGAGAGGACTGACTAGAGTGGGTGAAACAATGGAGTGTGATTCTCTAGAATCAAACGAGGATCAAACAACGGTACATGAGAAACTAATATTACGTCAACTGATATATGGACATATGGTCCTTCTACCTATAATGCAGGAAATAGGCCACACCCATCTCCTCTTCCACTCAAATAGTGGATGCCTCCATGACCATTATCAGGTTAAGGTTACTGAACTCAAGGATCATCGTAAGGTCAGCTTCTACATACCCTATCTCCCATCAAAAGAGCATAATCTTGAGAACCCTACTTCTAAAAAAATCTCACCGGTAACTACTTCTGAGGTAGTCTAAAAATAGTCTACCACCACTAAACTAATCTATTGTTCCCAGTGGTGGTTGATCCCAATAATGGCCATAGCCTCTACTTGTGAAAATAACTAGCCTGAAACATCTAAGGTTCTAGAGAAGAAAATACTAAGTTAGAATCCCTAATATATGAAACCATGATTGACCTATCTCATGATACCTATCACATAAATCCCTACTCCTTGAGTAAGCTTACCAGTTCCACTCTGATGGAAAATATCCTCGTGATTACATTCACTCAGTTACCTCTACCGTTTTATGAACCTCAATATATGTAGGAAACATAAAAGTTGTAACTACACACTAGATCAAATGATATAGTGCCCATTAATAATTTCTCTCATAACAATACTCATTAAGAAAATGATCTAGGGAAAATGAAGAATGTCCTTCAACATAATCCCACTCTCCCATAGAGACATGCTCCCCAACAAAAGGAATAAAGGCGCTTTCCTCATCACTACATTTAGGGTCATTGAATGTAACTCTACCCAAAACCCTTTCTGTATGCTGAAAAGAAATTATGCCTCCATCCTCTCAAAAATATACATAGTCCACCACTAACACAAATCTAGGTTCATCTAAATATCTACCTTGGGGAATAAGTACACCATTTGGGCCTAAGTGAAACTGAAAGTGATCTCCAACACCTCTATCTAGCACTTTATCTCCAACTAAAAAACAATGGCATTGTGTTTTATCAATTCCTATGGACAAAAACCTCAATGAATATTTTTACATTGTTTATAATTCTGGATGAGATCTAGCCTCTAACGATCAAATGGGATATCTTTTTAAACCTCTAATATCCAATCCACACATGAATGATGATCAAGGGCCATAGTTGAATGGGAAACAAGGATTTCTTAATCCCAGTACTATGTAATTTTATTAAGATTTATTTAATTCAGTTTAACTTGTTTCAAATATGCTATACCTAAAGCAACCAAATTAAAACACCAACACAAGTTACCATGTTTCATATACCTCTCATAGGTCTCTACCCTACAATTAATTCAAACTTACATGATCATTCAATAATATCATAGACCATTCACTAGATAGCAAGTCCCATAATATCTCATTTCCTAGAAGGTATGCCTATCCTAGGTCAACTACCAAGGCCCATTGACATTATTTCTATACAAACACATTACATAATCACTATTACTCACCAAAAACTCAATGATATCCCCCATACAGATTCTTTTGATACAACTCTATAAAAAACCAATCCCTCTAAAAAAACTAAAATTAGGGGGAGAAATAATGACCCCGAAGCCCCACCTAAAGTAGTCCTCAGGTTGGAAACTAGCACAATGGTTATGAAATTCCATTGAATGGGAACCATAAACCTATGTAATAGAAGTAGGATCATGATATAAGATGAATTAAAAACAAGAAACTCCATAAAATAATTTAAATTTAATCCCAAAACCATACCATAATGTATGTATAAATAAAAATGATATAGATTAAATATTCTAATGTAATAACCAATAGTAAAGCTAAATTAGTGACAAGAAAACTATCCAATGTTCTAAGAAAGTAATTTCAATAATGATTCAAAATCTCCTCTTGGAAACCTAAAATAATTTATATATTTTGGGTGAGCATACATGTCTACCTAGTAGGAAAACCAATGTATCTCGTACACATGTGAAAATAGAATACTAATACAACCATGAGAAAATACTTGAACCAAAAAACATCTATAAAAAATACTCTGAAAACCCATCCTCATCAAGGAATGCTCACTAAATATTGCAAGATAAGTATAAAAATATAATAAAAATCAAATAGATTAAAGGGTAAACTACACCTCTTTCACCATGATTTTCCACTCTCACACCCCGATAAAAAATTTCTTGGCTCTCCCACCTCCTCCTTATAACATCACAACACATCACATCACATCCAATACATAAAAACAAAAACCATCACATCACATAACTATTGATGTTGGGTATCATGAACATGAAGTAAATCAACCAAATCCATCGTAATACCATGCTCGACACCCACCATTATCCATATCATCACATCACCCCCAAATTCACATGGGTCATCAATTCTCATTACTTCACATCTATAAAGTGGAACATTTTACTTTTGGCATTATAACCAGTACGGGTCATCAATTCCTAAAAGAGGGTTTGGAAGGGTGGGTAGTCAATCATCCATCCACCAGTAGGGATAATTAGAAAAAACTCCCCAAATGTTTTGGTTGCAACCACAATGATCTCAACATGGGTAGGGTGCATATAAAAAATCAAAATAATATATATGGAATATAATATCATAAACAATCCAAGAATATGAGTTTATAATATGATTATCAACCAACTCATTACATTCCATCGCATTGTTTCTACCTCTAAATGAACTATACAAAACCAAAAACTACTAGAACAATCCACTCTTCATATTCTCATTAGAATCAATCACAATTTTCATATTTTCTTTACCAACCCATCTTATTTGAATCATCATGTTCATCACACAATTCATACACATTAATACTTATTTAACATCAAACCATTTAACCACACAGTTGTTATGACATATTCAATTACGTTTTTTTATTTCTAACCCATTGGACAAACCTAGTTAATTCAAATACTACTTTGGAAAATATAATAACATATCAAAAAACAGGATCCAAAACTGTATAGTCCAAAACCCACATCCAATACCACCTTCCAAAAAATTTAAACCACTTTCGTATCCTCACTATATAATAACAAATGAACCTCCATCACAGCCCCAATGCCACACCACATCACAACCATTATTGTAGCTCCACTGCACAAGCACATCACAACCACCATTGGAGCCCCACTTCACAACCACATCACACCAAGTACTCCCAAACACTTCAAAAAAAATCATGCACCATTCCATCACATCATCTAAACTATGACATAACACCCAACTTCGTCCACAAATAAATTCCACATCACACACATTGTTTTTTTGGATTACGCATATTTTCTTTCATTAAATTATACTATGTTATTTAAGGGTGTTATACCATAATCCATAATTTCATAACGTTTCTAATTAATTAATTGAATATAGGTTATTCTAAAATTCAATTTAGTGTGACATAAAAAAATCTGACAACATGTATTCCACAATTCACATCATAAAAGTGAAAAATATGACCCCCAATGGACATAAATTTCATCGGGCTTTAATCCCATTAAATATCAATAACAAAACCATATCAAAATGATAAAAAAAATATTTTTTTCCACTTACCAAAAAAAATTCTTTAACTAATTATTTTATTTTATTAAATTTGTATCCAATTACTTCCACATAGATAAACATAATCACCCCTCCTCGCATGATATATATAAATGAGAAATTAAGGAATTACCTACCTAGAAGGAAGAATCCTTATGAAAAAATACTACACTAGAGATAGGGGAATACACATAGGAAGAAACCACTGTCAGGGAAGTACTAAAACCAACAAAATAATTAGGGACACATGGCTATAAGGGAAGAAGTATTGGGAACCTCCCATCTCAAGAGAATGTAACACCAAAGGAATGAATGAATGGTCTTCTCTTTAGAATGATCAAATTTAAATCTAGTGGGATTTCATAAAATTTTAATAGAAAATTATATGGGAGTTTCAGAAATTTAACAAAATATTAACATTTAAATTTTCTCCAGAATTTTATTAAATAGACGATATAATTATCTTTCATTAAAACAACGTTAAATTCCATTAATATAGGCATTAACACCATTTTTTGTAAAAAAATGACTTCATAAAGGCACGACTGAAAATTCAATATAAAACTAGTATCATTATATATCAAAATCCATGAGGAATTACAACTTGTGATATACCACTAGTAATTTTATCTACCACCAGGTTAGTTATCTAATGTGATAATAGTGATCTATCCCTAATTCAATGATATACCATTGGTGATCTACCACTAGAATGATTTACAATTGTTGATATACCTCCAATTCAGTTATCTACCTCTAGTTCGATTATCTATCACTAGTTTAGTGATCTACATTGATTTTAGATATCTACTAACAATTCAATGATCTACATTTATTGTTCTACTATCAGGATGATCTACCATTGGTGATATACTTCTAGGTTGACATTCATTGTTGATCTACCACTAGTTCAGTTATATACTTCAAGTATAATGATCTATCTCTAGCTTAATGATCTTATTTTATATTAGTGATCTACCCACCCCCACCCCATTTCAGTGTTCTACATCCATTTCAGTTGTCTACAATTAGCTATATACCACCATGATGATCTAAAATTGGTGATATACCACTAGTTCAATGATATAACTCTATTTCAGTTATCTTCCAAATGTTTAGTGGTCTAACATTGGTGATCTACCACTGGGATGGTCTTCGCTTGGTGATCGACAAACTTGGATATACCTTTGGTGATCTACCCCCCATGATCTACCATCATCCACTAAAACACCCCTTTCCCCCCAAAACACCTCAAAACTACTATTTTAAAAACCCAACACATCTAGAACTTCCATGGACACCTCAACCATATATTTCCCACAATGTAATGAACATGATGTTCTTCTCTGTTACAATCATAACATCATTACAAAAACCACAATTCCACACCAAAATGATATCCTTTTTTATGGATTTCATCATGATACATCATCCAACCTTCATCAAATAACTACTAAATGGTAAGAATATATTCCAACCATACCAAAAAAGAGATAATGAATAGACATAACATATACACAAGAACTATTATCACCCATTAATTGATAAAATCCCAGTACACCATAAGATCATAATTCTAGAATAATAATTCTTTCATGAATGGTGGGTAAGAAAAATTAATTTTATTATAGGGAGAATTTAGGGAACCAGACAATTGTTGGGATGCATAACTAAAAATATGAAAAAAAAGAGTCCACCAGCACAACTAAGGTGTATTTGAATTTCATGTTGGTAATAGTTACTGGATCATATATCAAATTTGTCTACATTCCCCTATTATCAATTCTATTTACTTTCCTACCATGATAGTGAGGAAAGGGACGACTCTTGAATATAATCTTATAAATGACATCATGCAATTACTAGAACCAAGGATATCTAATAAATATGGGAGGAATTACCCACATTAAATATCCCATGATGAAAGAAAAGAACTACCAATTATCTTCATATAACATAATTTCATGACATAACATTATCCAAATTCCAATTTTTTTGACAAGTATCAAATCTAAAAAACAAATTTAATAAAGAATCTATAAGATCATAAGATACACTTTTTCTACGATGCTATACATTAACACATTAAAATATTGTTATTTTTCATCCATTAATTCTCCTATAAGAAAAGCAATGAAATAATATGGATCTCTAAGAACATTGGAAATGTCTATATGATCATATTTAAAATATATTCAATATCCTTGTGAATCCAATATGAATAATGTTAAGAGGGGAAACCTTATGTATGGAAAATATTGAATCAAAATATTTTTAATTAAGAAATACTATATATGATCATATCCAACACATCTATAATCAAAACCTGAAACCAGCATATCAAAATGCTATTAACCCATGAAAGGAAATAATACACAACCTAAAAAATCATAATCTTTAGAGAAATATTTTTTATCTTGAAATTTGTAAAATTTATTGTTTTTCATCCATTACTAAATAATTCTCATATCCAATATTATATGACCAATAAATATCAAGTAAAATAACAACATTATCCTATTTACAAAAAAAACCGAAATTCAATACTTTTATCTACTCATACCAACTATCTAGGTCCCTTCCATATTTAATTGGTGGCTAGAGATAAGGAGTTGACAAGAATAAATGATTAATAATTCATGGATTAACATTCACCATCATAATTAAAATAACATCACATACCCCATATAGCCATTATAATCACATCGTTACCATGAACCCCATATAGCCATCATGCCATTATAATACTGCACCATCACCAAAATTATTCGTGCAACAATATGACTCTGATCACTCAACATTTTTTTCCTATTATACCATGTTATAAATATCATGCATATTTAGACATAGTGAATGAAACAAAAGAAATTATAATTTTCATACAATTGGAAACACATTTTAATATTGAAGTAGTATTATGGATAATTACAACACAATAATTCAATGAAACCCATTTTCCCAACCATTTATTGTCAATATTAAAAAATACAAACATGTTGTGGTTATTTAAGAAATAGGTATTGAGATAGTAGAATTAATAGCCCCATTAATTTTTTACAAATCTTACTAAGATACTGACAATGTATTCCTTCATTTTACAATGATTGATCTCATCAACTTTTATTTTACTCATTATAATATTAATATTTTCTAATATGAACTCAGCATAAATTATATTCATAATCATTACACTTCACCAGCATTTATTAACATCAATCCAATGAGATAATCATATCTCAAAGGGAATTTGTGTATTCCTCAATTAAATTAACATCATGTAACACTATATAAATCTTTACCAATATTCAAAAATATTTTAATTTTCCATTTTATTTACATAAATAAATTTTTAAATATCCTATATATCTCATTTGTTAAAATATTTAACCACAACATAGAACCCAATACACATTCCCCAACTATGTATCTCACTCTAGAAACTCACACGAGACTAAAACTACAGCTTCAAAACATTCCAAATACCAAACTAATAATACAAGCAATTCCTAACAATACCTACACATAAATATCCCATGGTATAAGGCATTATTCTAAAGATATAAAGACTGATGAGGTTATAGCCACTCGATAGAAGTCTAGAAAAACTCTATGAGATATATATATATATATATATATATATATATATATTTGTTATAATCAACTAAGTAAACAAATAAGGAAATAATTTAAAGTACATTCATCAATATTTATTAAAATATATAACCACCACTACCCCCATAGTAATGATTTTATAATCTATATTTCATCTCAAAAAACTCGTAGAACATAATTAAAGGATAATATAAAACAAGATGAAAAAGAATGGAATGATCCCAATGAATACAAATGAAATAAGAAGAAAGAATTACAATCTTATCAACCATGGATGTTATTTCGTTGGAAGCAGATTCCTAATAATTCTATTTCCAATGTAACCAATGTGCATTAAACAACAACCCCATATAAAATTTCCTCGCTTATTCAATGATCATGATATTTCCCTTCTATAATTATTGTTTCATTATTTCCATTCCCATTCTATTCTAATAAATTTATATATAATTATGTTTTATTTATTTTTTCAATAAGTAGTATTTTGAATCGAATTTGAAAATTATATTCTCCAAAAATATTATGGGATATCCAATATTATTAATTTTACATTACCATGTTCAAATACATAACTTTCCACCTTATATTTATGTTAAATAATATCCTTATATAACTATATATCATGGTAAGGTAATTTAATTAATTAAAACAAAAATAAAACAGAACCCATTGAATAAAAGATGATTCAATACAATATTTTCATTCACATGGTATAATTGTATAGAACACGAGTCCCAAGAGAGGGGATATGATGATGAATTAAAATCATAGAACCATTCTCATTTACCTAGACTCCACCACACCCATCTTGATAAATAATTAGTAAAATGTAATATTTGTGTTAGAATGGTAACCACTTTCTCTATTCTAGAAATCTCCATCCGGAATGAGTTAAGTGATGAACCTATTGTTTTTAAAATAAATATAGGTAAGGGGTCATTATACTATAATGTTGTCTTATATGAAATTAGAACATTTGAATTGTTGAGTGGGATTCAAACAAGATAATGTGCCTTAGGAAACCTTAAATCAAAGCAGTATCAATTAGAAGGAATATAGATAATTCAATTCAATCATTTCAAGTGGCTGTGAACTAAGAGAACATAGGCTCAATATTGTATACTCAAAATTACCACATCATTTCATTATCAAAATTCTTTCAGTAAACATATGTAAAACTTATAAAAATTATACCTCAACAAGATATAAAACACCATATAGGGAAAATAGGGTTGATCACCCACGACACCATAGTTGTTTCCACAAATATGTCAACATATCATACTGCTTTAAAACATCCAAAACAACCATAATAACATCAATAAAAATACACCAAAATTTAAAACCATAAATTATGACACTACCTTAAACTACTGTTTTATGTATAATGATGGAAGATAGGATGAAAAATAATAATAATAGTCACATAGCTATAAATCACAATATAGGAACAATGAAAAGTGTTTTTTTACTTCAATGATGATCATCATACACTTTATCTCATTTTTAATGCATGAAATTTTAAGAAGAGAGGATGAATAGGTTGAATTACAAGAGGGTGATATGTATATATTTGAAATATACCCTTTTAAGATTTTAAAATACAAAAAATTCATTCATTAAAATCCCATTTATTCCCTTATTTATATTTAAATTATTTAATAGGAAAATCTTCTAATTAATTTTCATGAATTCATTACTGATATTCAAATTAATATCAATATTTCACATGTCACAACCCGTCCCCCAGGGCACGTGTAGAGACTAACCCAATCCCGCCTCCCCATGGATAGGGGCTAGTGACTAGCACCGTTGGGATTATCCCACATGTGGGAGGAATTTTCATTAGTACCTATATGCGCGCACACACAGAAAACCACATCCCAAGTAGATGGAATGGAAACCATGCATGACAGTAAATAACCACTAAGTAAAGGTACATCCTTTATGTCAAGTGGTACATAACACAAACCCATCAAAAGACATACTGAAAATCAGAAAGTACAAAAGATCTCTGTAAATCTCGGTAGAAGACCCCACCTATAGGGTAGCTACATAAAGTTGTAGAAGCATGCTTTCCCATATAGTCTCACTAAGCATAACCTAGTCCCCAACCACCAAGTACTATGTGAATGTGTTAGTCCATCCAATATCACTGGGCACCACCTAGAAACAGACTACCTAGTTCTCCAACTATGTGGTGATAACCTACACGGGACACAACATGTGCGGACGAAGCCCACATAACGGTGAGTAACACAATACTTAGTGGGGACCCCAAACCACAAAAGAAATACCACAAAGAAATACACAAAGAAAACCAAATATCCAGGTTATGGAGTTCGATCAAGAAGAATTACAACTCACATATGTATAATTTAGAGTATAGAAAGAAATACCATCAGTCGCAACACTAAACACCTTATCCTACTGGGTCACTCCTCCATTATTTGTAATGTTGGAATGTTGCGTCATATAGAGTTGCTCCCCATTGTGGGCCTAATGGGTCACACATACCCACATTTCCATATCCTTGGACTGATGTGTAACCCATCCATGATGTGTATCATAGGTATGCTGGGTAACATAGAGCCACTCCCCCGCATGGGCCTGCCGGGTCACATAGAGCCACTTCCCACCTTGGCCATCGTACATATGTACTCGTTCCTGATGAGTATCATGGGTTTCCTAGGTCACATAGATCTACTCCGTGCCATGGACCTAATAGGTCACATCGATCCATTTCCCCCTGGGTAATCATAGATGATCCACATAGGGTGGCTTATTTGAAGTTTTGGGTCTCAGTCAGCCAAATGATCTCTCCACATTCTTAGCTTTATTCTGGGAGAAGCCGTTCCTCAAGCTATTCATCGTATTCCAACATCCATGAAATCCACCTTAAGGATTTCCAAAACATCGTTCTCATTGTGGGAGTTCAAACACTACAAAACTTTCATCTATAAAATGCCTAATTTGAGTCATATTGGTGTTTTAGTAAACAGTGGTCGGTTGTGTACGGGCTCGGTCCAACCCCGTTGAATCGACAAGACCTACCCAGCCTGGGGGCCACACCTTCCCCGGACCATATTGACTGATCCAAATTAACCCATTTAGGTTCTGGGTCAGCCTGGTCTGGCCTTGCCACTGGGCTTAGCCCTTTGGGCCTTACTGGAACCAGCCCAGTTTGGTAGAGGGTCTAGCCTGTTGGGTCACCTATCGACCCGGTTCCATTTAGCCCAGCCAGAAACCAATAAGATGGTTTTTTCAATGCTAGGGAAACCCAACGGCCTAGTTTTATTCCACCTACAATGCCAAAAAAAATGTCGTTCTGCATAAATCAATTTCGGGCTGCTCAGTGGCCTTGTTCACGCCACCCTGCCAATCTCGCTGTGAGGGTCGGTCTCCTTCATCTCAAATTCAAGGAGGGTGTTCGGTTTGGATTTTTTTCAGCCAACATAGTTGGCTGCCTTATCGAGTCCTACATGGAATCTCTAATAGATCATGTGCCAGTGTGAAGTTGCGAGCAGCATGGCGCTGGCCGCTCCACCAGACGCAGCCGGTTTTCTGCATCCCACCGCCACCAGTCATCATCCCGTTGCAGGTGTCTTCTGCTACTCCGTCACCACCTGATCTAGCCGCGACATCCACCTTAGCATTCCATAGTGGCGTGATGCCACCAAAATGGGGCCTCCACAAGATCCTGCATGCCAGTTAGATGTTCCAAGGACCATCATCTCTACTATGGTGGTTGGTTAGTCACAACATCTAAACCTCTGGCCTCCATGGTGAGAATGTGTTCATCATTCCTCGGTCCCATTATTCAAGGCGCTTCATTGTCACTAGTGAATCGACTGTGTTCTTCATTGGAGATAATTTACTCGTCATCTATCAGAGAAATTCTAGTTTTGATTCTCTAACTTGTTATCTCATTAAAGGAGAAACTTGTCGCAATACTTCTATCATGATGCATCATCTCATAGTTATAAAATTTCATTAATGAAACAATTTATCTGTTACACTTAGATTAGGTTGATACACTAAACATTTAAGAGCCTCACTAATTGTATTCATTAGATGGGACTCTTCATTACCTTCTCACCGCCGTAGTGATGAATTTCATCCACTCAACGGTGGAGAGAAACAAAAAAAAATAATATTAATGTTATTTATTTTTCATCCAAAAAAATACAAAAATTTACCTTTTCCCTTGAACCTTACTAGTGGTGGTTATGTCTATTCATATGTAATTTCATTATTCCCAACACAGCGATGCCATCATATTTACAATCTGGGCAACCATTTAGAAGATGCAAAAACCCCACACACATGACATTTTAATTGGTATAAAAACGTTTAAAAAACTATCTTTTACCCTCAACCTTTGCCTCTCATGGATAGGCCCTACCAATTGGAAACATTCCCTCATGAGTTCATCAATACATTATGAGTTACAATATGAGTTACAATTTATAGGTTTTATGTATTTTATAATAAAATAATTACTACTTAATTATTTTATTTATGAACAAAAATTTACATCTATTGTTGGCCCGCATCGGCCAATGTTAGGCTCCACCTAAGGAAAGAATACCATCAAGAGCTCAATGGTGGTCACATATTTTCAAACGAAGTCATCATTTTAATGTTATAAGCATTTGAAAAATAAAATAATTTTCTTTCATTAATTTATTTACAGTTATTCCATTTTTTTTCTCACTGGAGACTTACACTGACTAAATATAGGTTGCACCTAGGGTTAAAAGGCCATCATAAACAAAATGATGTGCTTGGATTTCTGATTCGGGCACCCATTTATGAGTTCTTCCACTTTTCTGTAAAACAAATCCAGTGTTCTATTTAAAACACATCATTTTTCGATGGATCAATCTGGGCAATTCAGACCATAGAATCACATGTTGACTCACCTCCTGGTCATGAAATAATCCAATATAATTTGTAAAAAAATTAATGGAATTTTATGGACATTACTTCACCTGAATAAAGCTGGGTATTCCAATTTCATGAAATCATTTCAATAATTTGTACTAATAATCATTAATTTTTAATATTATGAATTTATTTATTAATTAATTGTAACATTTATTCTCAATACTTCAATATAAATTTTTATATTCATCATAAAAATTATTCCAATTAATAAATATTATTTTCTATAAAATATTTAATTCTATTATAAACTAAATATAAACAATATTACATACTAAATTATACAAATAGATAATCCATTACATATATTTATTTTTAAGAACCTTTATTCCACAATGCCTAACTCCATAGTTTATTTAAATGAAATTAAAATTCCAATTCGTCTATTATGTCCATATCCATGATTCATGTCAATTTAAGTTATTTTTTAACCATTCAATAAAAATAATTGTAACATGGTGAGGTTCTGTTGGATGATTTTTCTACTTTTATATTCCTCATTAATGTTATAGAGTACAACCACTAAGACAAAAATTGTATTACCACATTTCATTTCCACAAAACAATCCCAGGGAGAAATATTTTTATTAAAATGACCAATCCACATCAAAATTTTAAATGATCAACCTAATGGTTTTTCCCATGACCACAACATTAATATTGTAACCACCACACCTACAACAATATTTAGGTTGAAAAAATAATGGTGACAAAAATAATCTATCATATGAAGAACCCCAAAAAATCCAATTAGAACATCCAATATATAGAAAAATTTTAAGGAATGGTTAGATAAATTTGATCTCATACATTAGATACCGTCAAAAATATTATTATACTTTTAAATAATAGAAAATACTAATAAAAATAAAAATATTTTTCTAAAAACCACCCCATGTGATACATCTAAAAATATCACTTCATTAAAAACTCACTAACTTTATTAGAGGAAAAAGGTATTGATCCATTATTACACAATAGAAAAAATACATTTGGGATAAGATACCTCTAAAATAAGGTAGGAATACAATCAAACCCACTTAAAAATAGGCTTTAACATCATAAACTAATGAAAATACCCATTAACGACTTAGAAACCTTCTAGGCATTCGTGAAATCAAATATTGGATGCCCAAAAATATTATTGTTCAAATAGTTCAACTAACCTGACATGAGGTCTATTAATCCAATAAAACCCAATGATTGTGGTTTCAATCTTACTCTAGAATTCCACCTCACTCTCTTATTTTGTGAAATACATGTTTCGAAAATTAAAACATTAAACTTAACCTATCCCGAATCCTAGGAAAGGACATTACAAAAAAATATCATAGAGAATGTCATATCTATTTGACTTCTGAGCGATCTATTACCATATCACAATAATCTAACTATAAAGGTACAATAGACCAGTTAATTTACAATATAAGAACATTCCCATAATTTTTCTCCTAAAATTCTATACTAGTTAATGAAATGTAAAATAAAACAACTAAATCCATGTATCAACCCCAAAATTAATTCACACTATCATTCAATTATTGGATCTCTCTAATATCATTCATAAGAATGTAATGTATCATAATAGAGACAAGATCTTTTTTAATCAAATGAATGAACTCTTCGAAAATATTCATGTCTTATTTTCAACATTTCCACTTCCACCATGTCCAATTCATCATTTTAAGAAAACCATCCACTAGAAATACTATAAAATGAACTAAGTTGATTACAAATTAATTGTGAAATTAAATGTATTATTTTAATTAATCATAATCTTTAATATATGAATTACTAAGTAATTTTGGTTTATCCAGCCACTGGAAACAGAATAAGGCTTTACACAAGGATTCTTTTTTACATTTCCCTCAAAAAATAACTCAATGGAATTTAGGTAGAATATATATCAGTTACAATAATGAATCTTATTGAGTCACATCACCTAAATCAGAATTTCATCTGATTGAAAAATATATTAACTACAAAATCATATTCACTATTCACAATTCTATCGAATTAACAAACTCATCATATCAATACCTCTAATAAAAAAAATGGAAAAAATAGTCGAAACATGATCTCAATCCACATATAATTATGTTGTATTTCCAGAAACATATCCACATTATCCCCCTCATCCCACCATTAATGCATTCACCATATATCAACATATAACCAGATGTTTTTGAAATACATAGCCTTTTCACATATATTTGTTTTGGAAATATTTACCGACGAATAATAAATCTCTTATTCAAGTATCCAATATATGGATCAAATCATCAATATGATATATAAATAAAATAATAACTATAAATCCAACACATTTTTTTTAACTATCATTTAATGAAACATTTCACGAGTGTACATATAAGATGTTTGTTCTTATATATTGAATAAATGCATATTGTAGGCCTCATTTCCCCAATATAGAATACATAGAATACATCATCAGATACTAATAGTGATTCTATTATTTTGATCGCATCATTCAAATCAGTTAGATCATAGAAATGGTAGTAAAATTTGTAAATTGATGACATTATAGACAACAAGTTACAACACATAAATAATGAATGTAATAGTATTAAATCCAACGAAAAATATTCAATACATATAGAAAAAAATTTAATGGGGTAGTTCATTGGGGTATAATATCCATATTATCTTATGATGATAGATTTTAAAAATGTGTATCGTATTTACTGACTAGTAACACTATTTTAAAAATCTTCTTTAATATTTTGTTGAATTTCATCACGTTTTTATTTTTCATAAATTATTTTCAAATTTAATTTATAAAAATAATCATATTTAATAACATTTAAATCACCCATAAAATCGGACAGAAAATAATCAACAAGTTTTTGTTGTTTAAATTAATTCCTAAAAAATTCATAATATTTTACTATTCATGACATTTTATTTCATATCAAAAAATTGTACTCAATTTAAAATTGTATTATTAATTTTTGCTAAGAACATAATGTAAATGTCATGTAGCACAACATTTCCTTAAATTATTCTTTATAATTGTAGAGTTATAATTACTCTACAATGCTTGTATAGCTGGAAGAAAATTTAAACATGGTCATCATATCAATAAATCAAACATGGTATCCAGTGGGGGCATATAATTCTATTATGATTTAAAAAAGGCTCTCATATAATTATTTTATTTATTTACAAAAAATTATTAATAATT
Source organism: Viscum album (assembly GCA_963277665.1). Lineage (NCBI taxonomy): Eukaryota > Viridiplantae > Streptophyta > Magnoliopsida > Santalales > Viscaceae > Viscum > Viscum album. The sequence goes on from OY728122.1 coordinate 1,976,308,436, forward strand.
ATTTTTACATATAAAGTGGAATTTTATAATAGAAATATAAAATCTAAAACATGATAAAAATATATTTATTTGGAAAATGATTAATATAATTTTTAATTATTGGAATTATTTTTTTATTTGTTAAAACAAAAAATTTTGTTCCAATCATGCTTCAATAGGATTATGAATTTACATATGCCAAACATCTAGTCATACTAAAAAATGTATACTAAGATAAAATAATACCTCATCAATTACCATGTGAATTTGGAAGAATGATTATGACTAGAACGATTAGATTTTAAAAAATAAAATACAATATAATTATAACGGATATAAAATTTAATGTAGTTTCTTATAATTAAATACTCTATGAAATAGACCTAATCCAAAAAACAAACTGTATATTTCAAAATATTATAATGATGGTTTCTCACATCTTATAATTATACCCTGAAATTAATGGATTTCAACCTAAACATATTTAGCATTATAAAAATAGCCTTCTTTCTAATCATAGGTTGATATAAATACACATGTCCAAATAGATATCATTTTCATTCATAAAATTATATGTATATATTAGATAGTTCTTTTAAAGACAGATACAATCCACACATGATACTCACTTCAATATTTGGATTATCTCTCAGGAAACTTCTTTGATAACATTCTATCAGATCGTCTCTCCTGTAGTACTCCTCATTGTTTGGCTGCGAATATTGGAATAGCCCAAAAAACAATTAATAATCCAACGAGTGATGACTAGTTTCAAGGGTTTATACACAATATTAGAGGAATTATCCTATTTAAATAAATCAATATATGATATTTGAATCACAAATGAACGTTATGTAACATTATTTAGTGACTTACCTCAACTAAAATACCAAATGGTAAAAAGTGGATCAAAATTAAAAAAATCCATAAGTTAATCAACTTGATGCACCCATTCTCCACTCCATCTACAATGATTCACCTCAAATACTAGAATGTAAGTGATATCATTCTATAAAGACCCATAATATAAAAAAAAGAATAAAATTTATAAATGGAGGAACACATAGGAGACATGTTAGGATCATATTTCAGATCTAAATAATATGCATGTGAAAATTTTTTGTCAAAACCTAATTGAATGGAAACATTATATATGAAAAATATAGAAATAAAATTATACCTAACAGAAAAAACTAAATAGGAAAAGATCCACCATATCCAAAAGAGGTAACCGGTTCCACCATATCTAAAAGATATAACACTAGGAGATACAATCGCATATAACACAAACTATAATAATCATAAGAGAGATATTCCACATATTTTTATTACCAAAATTCATTCTTTTTCAACCTCCCCTACTACCATCGTATTCCTTATATGATATATCCCTCAAATATATATGAAAATATCCACATTATATTATTTATGAAATGGTTCCCTAAAGATTAAATGTCATCTAAAATTACCTATCAACCTAATCCCTACCCTCTTTATTCTAATATCCTGCTATTAGGAGTTCCCCAACAAATTTATTATGATTTCATGCATTAAAAGATACCATCATAACCACACCATCACTATGTAACCCATGTAATAATTACAAAAAAACATCACCATGCATACAATGAATCCTTCATTCCATCACTACCCAACCTCATTATTATAACTATAATCACCAATGTACTAAAATGAGGCATCACACAACATTTTTTATTATAAAATTTCATATATAAAACGATTCACATTAAATACAATATAAATTTCTAATAATTATATTTTTAATATAATTAGAATCAACAGAAAATAACCCGAATATATGATATAACAGTAAAAAATAGCACGTCTATATCAACAATGAAAATTTCCATTCATGAATAACATATAACTATAAAAAAATAAATTTCTATTATAGTCAATATATATCATAATAATTACATTAAAATAATCAATATGGATTAATATTCTTACTTTCTTACTAACCTTGTATTTATTCATTATCACATGATTCATCCAATTGTCATTTATTTTCCTCTAAACAATTATTATATTTTCAACCATAAACTCATCATCAATTAAATTCATAATCATTGTGATTCATCCATATTAATCTCCATAGTTTAATTAAGGATAAAATATCATTAAGAGAATGAGTCTATTAATCTATTAATTTAGCTTCATGTAACACAATATATATATTTACTAACATTTCGATATTTTTTCCAATTTCAAATTCATTTACATAAATGTTGTTTTAAACATATTATACCTTCCATTTGATTTAAAATTATTCATCAAAAATGAATCCATGACCCATACACAAAAAATATATGTTGGATTAGAAGGAATCATGGGCATAAACAGACGACCATGAATCATCCCCAAACCTAATCTTACATTACAAGGAAGAACTAACCAATACTTCCTCTAAACAACCAAATGTCTATGGAATTACTCTAAGGATAGGTATACCCACATGGTTTAATCCCCACTATAGAATACTAGAAACACATTATAGACCATCTACATGTCATTTCTAGCATCAGGGAACCTACAATGAAAAATTATAAGGTGAAATAATCAATCTTACTAAACAAATATCATCTCACCCACCAATATTGATGATAAAACGGAAATTTTTACTCAAGTAATTCCCAAAATATCTCTAAGGATAACAAAATTAATAGGGATAAGGATTAGTTCAATACAAATAAAAACCAACACTATAAGAATTAATGATTAATACATTAAACATCAAGGATTTTATTTCATGGTTACCACATTATTAATTATTCCTTTACCAACATTATCAATATTATTTTTACTCTAATTTTTTATTTATGAAAATAAATTATTCCATAATCATGATATTTATCTTAAATAAATCTTGATTCTCAATATTTCTTCCTATTCATTTATCACAATTTCATATATAATTTATCATGAATTATTAATACCTCCATAATAATTATGAAAATAATTAAACCATATTATTTTAAAAAAATATTAAGGGATCATAAAAAAATATTCTTTAAATTCCCTAGAACGAATCCATCTTTTTGAATATAGAATTAGACTTCTATAATGTCAATAACTAACAACATAACATGGATAACTAATGAAATAAATTGAAAAATAAATCAAACTCAAACATTTCATTACAAGATGTAGGAATAATATATTCCTAACCCATTGGATAAGATTCAACCACATAAGGATAACCAGAATAGATAGGATGATTCATTAAATGCATATACCCCATCCCATAGACCAAAACTCCACCACACAATGAATAAATAAATAGTAATTTTATGTAATGTATAATTCTAAATGTAAACCTCTCTTTGGATACAGTAGCTCCCCAATCATCCTGAGTAAATAGTGGATATTCATGTATCTAAAAGTAATATTAATAAGGATGGATTTATAATGGAATAATCCATTTATTTAATAATGTCCTAGGGTTTATTAGGAGGGTTTAAAAAAATAAAATGAAAAAAATACAAAAAATTACATTGGATAAAAAAATGGGAATAGTGATATTTCATGTCATTCATTTCTTTAGGATATCAACTAATGTATCTTCAGATCAACTAGGTTAAAATAAAAATTACACCTCATTACAAGAACAACATGAATTAAAATGACAAATATAGAACATTGAAATCTTCAACCTCATCATGTCGAGTCCCCCAAATCCAATATAGCTAATTTGATCTCCCACAACCTCAAATGAGTTTCTACCAACCAAAAATCACATCATATATGTTCCTAACATCAACCACCATCACTATATCATCCAACATAATTCACAAAAACCCAAAATCAATACTTCTTCCAATATATTGAATTTTAATGAAACATAAATTATTTATTTCCAAAACACATTTGGGGAAAAGTGACAAACCAAATATCACTAGCCCCAAAAACTAATCAAAAATAGTATTTTCATCAATTACCATGAATTAATTAATTAATTTTATATTCCTCACCTTATTACACATGAATTTATAGGGGTTTTTTAGTTCCACATAACCATTTAATCGAACTGTATTAATATTTATGAAATTTTTATACTATATATTTACAATTTTATTAATTATAACATTCCATCATAATAATTTATTTAAAATTTAAAATTATAAGATATGAAAACCATTAAATTTACTAACTTATATTTTATAAAATTTATTTATTTTAATATTAAACTAAAAACACATTCAAATTTATGTTTAAATCTATATGAATGTTAAGGAATTTATATTTCAATTTTTATAAATTTATAAAGAAAACCATCCATGAAAAATTTCTAAGGAAATGTATTTTTAATTTAGTTATTTATATTAATTCCATATCCATGGGGCATGTGAAATTCCATTACTATTTTTCCACTCTAATCTATATATTTTGGGGTGAAATGGTTTTGATGGTCACTTTATCATCATGTGCATGGTTGACTAAAGCTATAATTATCCACCATGATAACACTAAATTCCTTCTAGGGAGAATTTTATTTATTAAATTTCATCAAGTTTCACATATATTCATGAATCACCCTACACAATTAGAGTTCCACTAGCTTTGGTGCTCCGTTTCTATTGATAATTTCCAAAAGAACACCCCTCTTCTAAAAAATATGCTTAATGGATTTTCCCATGACCAATCCTTAAAAAGAGTAACCACCATTCCTTAGACCATATCATAGTGTAACAATTAATGGTCAGAAAACTCTTATATCCTCTAAAACTCCTCTGAACATCCTCTCATTAATTGTAGGATCCAAAAAGATCTATAGAAGGGATCCCAAAACATGGGCCCCTTCTCAAACTATCACAATACCATGAGGTTGGAAGGAACACCACTTCAAACCAAGAATGGTGTCTTCTATTTTGGCTCTATTAGGAAAAAATATGATAATGGAGGAAAGGTATGATGTAATGTCCCATAACTCTCTAGTATATTATACTCTGAAAATGTGGTGTTTGATGTGTTCCGGGAGGTCATGGTGACTTATCCCCAAAAAATTTCCAAATTTCCAATTCTGTGAATAGTTCCATCAGTGAACAGTTCTATTGGTAACCACTAATTGTATCATATCATTCCTTTCCAAATTTCCAATTCATTGAACAGTTCCATCAATGAATAGTTCTATCAGAAATGTAACGCCCCAACCCTAGTTACCCAGAGTCGGTGCATTATTACATAAAATTTTCATGATCACAAATGATCAAGTCTCGAAAGACTGATTAGATTATTAGCCTTGGAAATACTATAAACATTCATAAGGATTACATTACATCATAAAATAAAAAACTAAAAAAAAAATTTCCATAGACAACACTCATATCCTCTCAGACTATCCCTGCAGATCAGTCATAAAATACTTATTATCATCCTGGGAAAATAAAAAACAGAATGAAATGAGCTTAGATGCTCAGTAAGGATGACAATATAGCGAAAACATTCATAAATAAAAATAAACATTTAAGGAAATGTATAACTAAAACAAAATCCATTTAAACTTGAAATTCAGCATAATATGACAAAAAAATAAAATGAAATAATGTCTTTTACTTATTCAAATAGAAATTATACTAGTCTAATAATTGCATGAATTATCAATAACAACATTCCTAATGATGGAATGAATTATTCAAGATAATCATAACAACAATGTCAAGGCCTTGTGCGAAGACTAGAAAATTATTTTCTCAAGGACTTGTGCCAAGACACTAGTTTGTCTCATGAGACCTACCGATGCATCAAGGAGCTATAGCGGGCTCCACCCATCACATTATAAGTCTAATTCAATCCTCATATGAAAATTTTGAAACATAACATAAACCTTTCTATTAAAACTAGTATACGAAATGTCAATACATTATCCACAAACCATAAATTGTATAAAAATAGCACATCCATAGTCAATCATCACTCATTCAACACAATATGGAAGATTGTATTTTAACAGGATTACCTCAATCGATAATAATTAAGGATATTGACATAGATGAAAGTAATCATCAAAACTATATGAGAGAAATACCCCCTTTTTCTTGAAAACATTTAAAAGTCACACTATTTGTCAAGAATCCGTTTAAAAATAGATTATTGAATCAAAGTGTCCCATACCACATCAAAAATATTAAAAGGAATTTTAATTTTAAAACATTAATGTACATATAAATAAATCCTTAAAAACATTTTTAAAACATGGAAATTAATGAGACTGATTTAGAATAATAAATATTTAAAACATTTAAAATGATATTTTAGTTATAGTTCCTAACCTAAAAAGAGACACTTGAATACACATAATGAGGAAATAAAAACCTTATAATATAATGAGAATAAAGGGATTGATGATATACTATGTCAAAGTACATTATATACACCATATAAAAGTGAATTGGTGTATAACAACAAATAATTCTCAATGGAATGTAAATTGAAATGAAATCCCTTATAAAGACCATATCCTTAGGTTAAGGATAAATCAACAACATAATTATGTGTGAACAATATTAATACACTCAATATGATTCGATATTCAGTGTAAATCAATCAGAGGATATTCAGACCTATTCTTGTAAAAAAACCAATGAATTGGATGTTTATCTAAATAAATGAATATTGTGTTAAAATTACTCTTATCAAGATCATATCGATGACTTGAGAATATATCAATAGGGTGATTATGTGTATCAAAATTATATCAACAGAAAGGTGAGTGAAAATAATTACATAATCAAATGAATAGTGATTCCACACTTAATCATGGAGTAAAATAATAACTGAAGTATGCGTAATGCTGAATGAGTGGAAATTGAAATTTCAAATTCCCTTATCGATTTGGTTACATACAAAACATACAACCATTAATGGAGGATCATACAATGATGATGTAAGTATCTATAAATTATAGTATATTACACAATGAATACAATCATTGTTAGTACACACACCACATGCAATAAATAAGTGGTGGACAATGGAAATCTAACAGAATTAAATGTGATATAAGAAACCCCTTAATTTGTAAGTTTTCATTGGTCCAGGGTATGTTAAACTCCTATATAATGGTTAAATATGTTTTATTTATTTATAAAAAATAATATACATTATTATGAAATCATATATGTTCTTTTTACATTGATTTGTTAATAATATCTTAGTATTATCATCATTTCGGGAGTTAACATATTCGTTTTCCATTATGTGTATTTGTTATTTGAGCCATATTTGTTATGTATGGGATGTATCTTATTCATATAAAAAATTATATCATGTCTATAAACATTATTTGTAATCATCAAATGAAATTTAGTCTTTAATGGATACGATGGGGAATGAATCTCCTCGCGTTCATGGAGACGGTAATATGTATGCATGCACGAGCGACAGTATCATTCATTTGATATTAAAATAATTTATAATTGGATGGTATATCATATATAAAAAATTATTATTATGTTATATTTATTATTTAAATTAGTTAAACATCATTATTATACCCATCCAAATAATAATTTATTAAATAACAATTACACCACGACGTGGAGACGGTAATCCGTACATACGCATGTATGGTGACATGTCATTCAAAGGATGGATAGATTAATGAATATGGATGTACCATATTTATAATAACATCATAGTATATATAAGATACTGGAATTATTTGTTTTGAATAGAAATTACAAAGAATGAAGAAGTGGATGAAGAAAAGAACTTGAAAGAGCGTGGTGAAATTATTACCTCTTCTTCCGGTTCTTCCTTTTTATTTGATCAAAAGGGATACATAAGTGGGCCTAATGGCGAAATAATGGCCTCTAGGATGATGTGATAGAAGTTGAGAGGATATTTGGGAAGGGGTTGGCTGAGCCAAAAGGCTCTGATAGTGTGAATTAGAGAGAAGGGGGTGTTCCCTTTTATAAGATGGGTGAGGGGCACGTATGGAAAAGCTAGAAATAATATTTTTAATAAAATAATTTTTGGTTTCAAATGGCTCAAAAATGAATTATTTAATGTATAAGATGGGTATGGGTCTCAACCCACCCAAGCAATAGGTTTTAGACAGGCTTCGGTAACTATATTAACCTTAACTTTTATATTTAACTCTTAGTTAAACAGTTTGACATTTACCATGTCGCTTTGTATTTTAATATTATATGGTTAATAAACTTACTATATACATCCATGAAAACATTAATTGGTTAATTAGTGATACACCTATAATTATATAAGTCCTTTTTCCGATCATTAGGTTTTTAGTAATAGAATATCAATTAATAATATAATATATTTTTAAAAAACTCTTTTTTGTCAATTTTGACAATATTTGGTATTTTGTTTTTCCTAAATTCATAACAGCATTATTACTTCGAAGAAAATTAATCTATCCAACCCTAATATGTCATATTAAACTAAAACATTAGTTAAATTCAATAAAAGTATCAAATTACATATATTTAGATATTTATAATATGAGTTATTTTAATATTTCATTGATTAGGTAATTACTACATCAACATTTTATCATTAATAAATTTAATTATTTAAGGTCTAAAAATTATAAATAAAGTACAGTTATGTATTAAATCTTTTCATCTATCTAACTAAAATTTATAATCTAATTTATCTTATGTATAACCATATATTAAAAAGATTTAGAAATTAAACACTGATTTTAACTCTTTTAACTCTTCTTTGAATTGTATAATAATATATGTCCTAATCTAATCCATGTGGACCAAATAGGGTCATATTTTATTACTAAGGTTGTTTTAGGTCGAATTATAATTATCCAATAAAATTAGGACTTGTTTTAGGGTAATAATAATATCATTTTTACCTTTAATTACCATATTTACTTTTAACCGTGGGAAATAAAAGTAAAAAGTTACTATTCACAAAAAAATATTTTTATCTTATTGAACAACTTTTTACTCCTTCATATTAACCATTCCTCTTGGATTTTCTAAATTAAACTCACAGAAGCAGTAAAATTATGTTTTATGTGAATTTAAAAATTCACATAGGAGGTGGGTAAAAGACGGTGAAAAGTTCAATAAAATTTTTTATATCCAATATTATTACAAAATGACTCCAATGAATTACATTTAACTTATATGGGTATTATGTATCTATTTTGATCTAAAATAAATTTAAATAGAATATATAATTATATAAATAAAAAATTGGGTTTAAACTATAACTTAATGTTTTTCACTATTCATCAAAAATTAAATGTTTTCAAAAACATACCAAAAATTCACCCTAAGCTAATTTTGATATTATAAATTAAAAAATTAAATCATATTTACCAAATTAAAAACATATGAATTTCATTTATTAGTTTAAAATTAAGTCCCGTTGTCAAAACCAAAAAGTGTATTTTTATGAAATAATAACTACCAAATGATTGGGAGTTGTTTTTGTCGAATTTCAAAGTGAAATTACTTCCAATGACAAAAATTGGATTAAATGTTTAAAAAATATAATCTAATTATACACCCAAACCATTCAGATGTATATTTGAACACAATATATTATTTTGATTAAAAAATTTTTCTTTTAGTTAAAATATACTTTTTCACTATTCACCCAAACATGAAAGTTATCAGAAAAACACCAAAAAAATTATTAAAACAAAATAAATATATCCTGATCCCAAATAAGAAGTTTATTTTGTAAAATTAGTTATATAAAAGTTTCAAATATTTGATTTTAAAAGGGTTCTCCATTGAAAGGCGGGAAAACTGAATTTTAAAAAAAATACTTCATTTATCTGAAAAAATGAATTTATCAATAAATTATCTATAAGAAACTCATAATATGGATTCTAAAATTATAAGGGTAATATAAAGTTCTAAATTCTTCTTATACTATTCATAACTGCTTTTGAATGACTATTTTGGTATGTTGTGGTGCGCTTGAACCCGATGATGCATGTTGTGTATGTTATTGAATTACTCGAAAGAACTAGCGTACTATGAAATCATGGGGTGTTACATTCTTCCCTCAATTAATAAATTGCGTCCTTGTAATTTTTAAAATGGGTCTTGGGAATTTAATGTAATGTCCCACATCGGAAAATGAGACAAAAAATCTATCACTTTAAAAGAAATAAAGAGAAGTTCAAATGTCACCCAAGATAACCCATACTAGGATTCCTTGTAATAAAACATGGATATGGAAGATAAACTAAGTGTCAAGTTCTGATGTAAAGGGACAGAAACCATGATCTGGAGATAGTTAACAACAAGAAAACCACAAACTTGTGATGGGACAATCGGTCATTAGTTTTACAGTAGGAAAAGTAAATAGACAACATTCTTATTTTAAGTTACATTACATACATATGAGTATTTATTTATGAGATTGAATAAGATCATAAAGTTATGTACTTAATTTTTAAGTATAGTTTCATAAATTAATAAATTTCTACCACTAACTGATTTTTTTTAAACATTGAGTATTCAATAAGACTTGGTCACACTGGAAGAGCTAGAATAAGCTTCTAGAGAATCCCATGAACCAGAGAGGATAAACTATATATTTACCTTGTCTTTAGAGATTAATCAAAAAAACGGTTAGTACATGATCTGATGACCCCCCTAAAGGATATTCCTTTAGATAAGGAAACACAAATAATAATTTTTAAAATTAAACCAACAATACCCCAAAGTTAAAAAAAACCATTCAATAAACAATTGTCCTTAAAATCCTACAATATAATCCAAACTAATATTGAAACCCAAAACATATGATAATTTGGTTATGTAGTCTTCCATGTAAAATTGTATCTCCAAATGACATCAACTACTCTTAAAGTTAAACACTTAAAAGAAATTAACCTAATCAAATATTCTCTATTATTGGTTAATCATTTCCATAAATAACCAAAATCACTATAAATCGATAATAAAAACCGAGATACAAATCCACCATTACTCATCAAATGAAATCCCATGGTATTCTATTTTCATTGGGCATATAGTGTTCCTAACAAAGAGAACATCTTCCAAAATAACATTTATCACTTAACTACCAAATCATTTTACTATAATAAGGGTATTAATTTGATATGATTTAAGATCACAAATTAACATATTATTGATCAATAAAATTATTAAACTAAAAATAATTAGTCACACTAACTAGGGACTTCACGTAGTCTTGTGGTATGCAATAAATGTCACGACCCGCCATTACCAAAAGGAGTGAAGGGTCAGCAGATTGCCAGACCCTTCCTTCTTTATGTTGAAGGAGAGATAATGACCCCCGATACCTGCCTTCAATAGGTCCCAGAGTGGCGACTAGCACCAAGGGTATAGAAATTTCTCAAAAATGGAAGGCATTACACCTTTTTGTTTTATAAGATCAAGAGATGAGATGATGAAAATCAACAACACCATGGTAAAAGAAAAGTAAAGCCAAAAAAATAAACCATTACCACATGCATGTTCCAAAAGTAAAGCCAAAAGTACAAAAGGTGACTACAAGGTAAGTACCAAAGAGGAAAAGAAAAACAACAACTACAACTGCTCCAAAGGTCCAAGCTAGTAAGGTCCTGCGTGATCCCCGAAGTCCTCCTAGAAACCTAAAATCATTTTATATATGTAGGGTGAGCATACAAGTACACTCAGTAGGGAAAACCAAATAATCTCATGCACAAGTGGGGGAACGTACTAAAGTACCGTGAGAAAAGGAGTAAACCAAACACCTATCAAGGTAAACTATCAACCCCAGGCCTCACCAAGGCACACTCCCCAAATAACGCATCTAAATTAATATATATATTAAGAGAATATCGATGTTTGTGTACCCCATGCCACTTTCCCACTGGTTATTGAGACATCCTACGCATCAGACCTATCCCGCCATTCTCATCGCTGTCCCACTGCCACACCCGCCCGCACACTCCTGGATCACAACCACACGCAGTCCCACTGCTGAAATCCCACCCGCACACACCTGGGCCACAACCGCACGCAGTCCCACTATTGAATCCTTCCCACACACACCTGGGCCACAAGTGTCACATGTAACCACGCCTGCAAACAACTAGGCCAGAACAACCACCACCACGCCCGAAGACACCTGGGCTAAAGGATCCACTTCCACGCCCGAAGACACCTGGGCCTCATCCCAAAGACACATGGGAAACCACCTGCCGCACACACCTGGCCAACCACCACACTACCCCGCCCGAAGGTTCTTGGGATAAAAATGGAACTCAGGCCATCACAGCCTACCCAAAGATACTTGGGCTATCTGGGAAAGGGAGCAGAAAAGGATCTAATAACCAACCACTATGAATAGTGTTGGGAAAAACACCCTCCCCCATGAAATAGGGGTGTTCGGCACTATGTTCTCAACTTGGGTGTGGCGCGAATAAGAAACACAAAGCTAAAAGTATAGATATAAAGGTAACAAGCACTCACCCAAGCTAGGTTTTTCTTCAGACAGCCTAGAAATCACAACAGCACTCAAGTCCAAGTCACGACTCACGCTAACAACACATTTGTCCCCTTTCTTGTATCACGTTCAATAATAATGTTTATGTTTAAGCACTACTAGGCATCTATTAGGCATAGGCATAAGTCTAGGAAAGTAAATAGTCAAACATCAACCAAAACGCCCACACCCGGTTCTCAACAACAAAGGATTCCACCCCAATTCGTGATATAAACATGTATCCACCCGGTATTAAAACTCACAACCACCAAAGGTATAAAAGAACAGGGTATCCCATCCCCTCCCACATCTCCAGCAATCGGCCAGAAAGGGAAAAAACCAACTAACACCACCAACACAAGTCAGGGATTTTCAGATTTAAACGACTGAACACACTCCATGATTTCAAATTCCTTGTGTTCTGACAGGGAGTTACCACAGAAGGGTTGATCCTGGTGCTTTCAATTTATTCAGCTGGATATACGTGATTAACCAATTCACATTCCACAGCAGGAGTTTAAAACCACAAACAAGCCATTTAAAACATCAGCAGGGTTCATTAGTGCACAAACAACGACCACCAACGGCCTCGATTTTCAAGAGGCATAAGCCATCACAACTCAACAAGAAAGGTCATAGAAGAATCAGCATCAAAATATAAGACAACATCAACAAACACAGCCCCCCCCCCCCCCCTCATTCATTATAGAATTCGTTCATTATCTTCATTAAGTTCAGTCCAACAATTTCTATAGAAACACAAGCACGCCCACCCCGCATGATACACAAAAGAGAGAGGTGAAGGAGAAATTTCCTACCAGTTGAGAGATGATCGACATTTAGGCCGGGGGCGCGGAACATTACAGATAACGATGTGCCCGATGCACCAGAAGCTGTTTGTGAAAAGCCACGATCGATGCAAGGAGAAACCACTGATAAACTATAGTTTATAAGAGTCGGGGACGGTTGAGGTGAAAACGTGAAATAGCGTAAGGCGCGGGGGTCGTGGGTTGACCATGCGGCACCACTTGTCACAAAAAGTGGTCGGGTGGTTTAAGCCGATTCATGAATTGATTAAGTATTTAATTAAAACTCATATGCATGTTACAGGTCTTTAAAACAAGCTCAACATGTCAAAATATGGTTTAAAACCCTATTTGTGCAAAAGGGAGCGCTACTGGAAACAAGTTGACAAGGCCGGGTGACGCAGATCGGTCTCACTGATCGGTCGTGCCCATCGGTCGCACCGATCGGTCGCACAGATCGGTACCACCGATCGGTCCCACCGATCGGTCCCACTGATCGGTCTCCCCGATCGGTCGTGCCGATCGGTCTCACAGATCCGTCTCAACGATCGGTCCCACCGATCGGCCGCGCCGATCTGTCTGGCTGATCGGTCGGGCCGATCGGTCGTGCCGATCGGTCTCGCCGATCGGTCGCACCGATCGGGCCCATAGATTGGTCCCACCGATCGGTCTCACCGATCAGTCTCACCGAGACGCCACACCTTTAGGACCCGGATTTTGGCAAAGGGAAGGACCAAGAGAGTCTGGGTCATCACATCAGATACCTATCAAACTATTCTCATCCTCGAGAATTTAAAAAACCCAGAAGGGAAGGGAGGGTCCGAACAACCACCCCGAAAGATACCTCTCAAGAGTGAACCTCATCGTTAACTAAGAACACCTTCCTGTCACGAACCAAGATACATACCATGCCAAACTGCCCGGGCATGTGGGTTGGGGAGTCCCCTCCCCCATGACAAGATATTATCCACTTTGGGAGGAACTGACTCACCCGCACGGGTTTAATCACATCCACCTTAATGCGTCTTGATTAGGGGTCGGGTTCTCTCCTTTCCCATAGCCGGGGCTTTTTACACACAAATAGAGGAAAGAAAACCAGCACAATTCATAGCCAAAAGACAAAACGTTCTACCACAACAGGTACAACAAGGAAAAAAACTCAAAACAACTCCGGGTAGTGGGTACGAATCTGTGCTTCCTTCTCCCACGTACTCTCCTCAAGCCCACCATGTCTCCACAACAAATGAACCAAGGGGATGGTTCGCCCGCGAAGCACCTTTTCTTTGCGATCCTCGATCACCACTGGTCCCTGCATAAAGGTCACGTCGTCCTCGATGTCCATCTCACCCCAATCAAGGACGTGTGAATTGTCGTGCAGATACCGACGGAGCTGGGCCACATGAAAGACATCATGTATCCTTAGTATCGGCGGTGGAAACGCTAGCTGGTAAGCAACTTTTCTGACCCGCCGCAACACTTGGAAGGGTCTGATGAATCTGGGAGAAAGCTTACTCCCTTTTCCGAACCTCCACTGCCCACACCGAGGGGAGACCTTAAGAACACGTGGTCCCCAACCTCAAACGCCAAGGGACTCCTCCTAGTTTCAGCATACGACTTCTGTTGGTCCTGGGCAGCCTTCATCCTTTCCCGTATGAGCTGAACCTTCTCTATCATGTTCTGCACCACCGCCAGACCAAGGATGCCTACCTCTCCTACTTCGGTCCAACACACAGGCTAACGACATTGCCTCCCGTACAAAGCTTCTAACGGGGCCATGCCAATGGTATATTGGTAGCTATTATTCTAGGAAAACTCTACTAGAGGCATGTATTGCACCCATGATCCTCCTGAGTCCAGAACACATGCTCGCAACATATCTTCCAAGGTCTGGATGGTGCGCTCTGTTTTTCCATCTTTCTGGGGATGGAAAGCAGTTCTAAGGAATAACTGGGTTCCAAACGGATGTTTCAATCCTCTCCAGACACACGAGGTCAACCATACATCCCTATCTGAGACTAAAGACCTCGGAACTCCATGAAACCTCACCACCTCATCCACATACTTTTGTGCCAAAGCGTCCATTGTACTCGACTCCCTGATCTCCAGAAAGTGAGCCGATTTCTTCAACCTGTCCACTACCACCCCGATGGCGTCATATCCCCCTTGGTCCTTGGGTAGTCCTGTGACTAAATCCATTGAGATGTCATCCCACATCCACTCGGGGATATCTAGGGGTTGTAGTAGGCCGCCTGGAACTTAGTGTTCAGCCTTCACTTGCTAACACACTAGGAACCTGGCCAAAAACTCTGCCACAGCTCGTTTAACTCCGGGCCACCAAAACTGCCTCTTCAAACCCTGGTACATCTTGGAAAATCCTGGGTGTACCGCCAGGGGTGAGTTGTGGAACTCACTGAGAACCTTGTTGCACATCGCCTCCGGGAAAAACAACCTTTTCTGGTAAAGCATCTGATTCGGACCATCCTCTATCCATCCTTCCGGAGCATTTCCCTGGTCAACTTGGTCACGCATCACTTCGCACTCTAGGTCTCCCCACTGAGACTCCTCCACTTGCTGAAACAGGGATGACTGCACTGTCATCTGATATAGGCAGCCTCTTCCGCTATCCATATTCGCATCCAAGTGTAAGGTGGTCAACTCCTCCATTGCCTTCCAGGCGTCCCCCGACTCTCGGACCGCATCCTTCTGCGTCCTCCTGCTCAAGGAATCGGCCACCACATTGCCCTTTCCCTCAGTATAAGAGATCTCGAAGTTGTAATCCTGGAGGAACTCCACCCATCTTCGCTGTCACAAGTTTAAGTCCTGCTGGGAGAAGATATACCTCAAGCTTTTTTGATCTGAGAAGACCACAAAGCCTTCCACGATGAGGTAGTGTCGCCATAACATTATCGTGAAAATGACCGCTGCAAGATCTAGGTCATGGGTGGCGTAATCACACTCATGGGGGAATAGCTTCCTGGATCCATAAGAGATGACCCCTTGTCTCTACATCAACACGCATCCTAGGACCTGTCCTGAAGCATCACAGAATAACTCATAGGCCACACCTTCTTCTGGTAATCTCAGCACTGGGGCACTGAACAAATTCTCCATCAGATAGCTGAAGGCTGAATTGGCACTGCTCACTCCATACGAAAGCCCGGTCCTTCTTGGTCAGAGCTGTCAAAGGTGATTCTACTCTAGAGAAGTTGGGTACGTATCTCTGGTAGTAACCCTCCAGCCTGAGGAAACTTCAGACTTCCGCCACATTCTTGGGTGCTGCCCAAGAAACAACTGCCTCAACCTTTGATGGGTCGACCGCTACCCCCTTCTAAGACACTACGTGCCTGAGGAAGTGCACTTCTCGTGTCCAGAACTTGCATTTTGACAACTTACCATAGATCTGGTGCTATCGGAGGACCTCCAAAACTATCCTCAGGTGCTATGCATGGTCCTCCTCTGATCTAGAGTAGACCATAATGTCATCGATGAACACAAACATGAACTAATCCAGGTACTCCCAGAAGATGGAGTTCATAAGCCCCATGAACACAGCTGGGGAGTTCGTAACACCGAAGGGTGTGACTACAAACTCGAAGTGTCCATACATTCACCTGAACGCTGTCTTCGGGATTTCTCCCTCCTTCACTCTCAACTGGTGATACCCAGTCCGTCGGTCGATCTTCGAGAACCATCCTCTCCCTTTCAGCTAGTCAAAAAGATCGTCTATCCTCGTAAGAGGGTAGTGATTCTTGATCGTCACCTGATTCAACCTCCTGTAGTCTATGCACAACCTAAGACCACTATCTTCCTTCTTTGCAGACAAGACCGGAGCTCCCCACAGTGATGCACTCAGTCAAACATAACCTCCCTTCATCAGATCAACAATCTGGATCCGCAACTCCCGTAGCACTGAAGGTTCCATCCAGTAACGAGCCATCGAGATCGGATGAGCACCGGGCTGTAGTTCTATCCCGAACTCGATATCACGTCAAGGGGGTAGAGTTGTCACCTCCTCAGGAAAGATGTCCATAAACTCACGGAAGATCCCTAGCACATCCACCATTTCAGCATCTACTGATTCCACCATCAGCTCCGTCAATAAGGAGAGGAGAGTTTCCTCTCTCCTGTTTCCCTTCGGACTGCTCCGCTTGCCGGTGAAGGTAACACGCCGGCTGTCCAAGTCTGAGAAAACCACCCTTATTAGAAAATAGTCGATGATGGCGTACACAAAAAATAGCCAGTCGATGCCTAGGATGACATCGTAAGGCTGAATCTGTAGCAGAAGAATATCCCTAACCGACTAATATGGCCCTAACATCAGTTTACATCCCCGAAAAACAAACAACAAGTCGGTCTGACCTCCGACTGGTGTGCTCAACACCATGTGTACTAGATGTCTCTCGGCATATAGACCTAAGGAACGGGCTAGAATGTGTTCAACAAAGGAGTGCAAAGCTCCGGTATCGAACAAAGCATAAGCAAGAGTGATAAACAGACTGATCGTACCTCGAAAAACCTCTGGCCCTAATGGAACTACTGCCTCTGCAGCATATAACTGTCCACGCCCAGCTCCCATGCCCCTCGGTTGTCAGCCACCTCCCCAATCACGCCCTAGTCGAGGTCCCTATGGAGCGACCTGAGGTTGGCCTCCTCATACGTCTACCCTCGGAGGAGCGGGAGCTCACTGTCCCTGCTACTGCTACTGGAAAGGTCTGGTTGGAAGCTGCTACTGGGGTGGGTGCTGGGGCTGACTTCCACTACTGTACTGCACCCGGTCGGGGCACGGACTCCGGAGATGACCAGGGCTCCCATAGATGAAGCACCATGGTCCCGACCCGAAGGAAAAGGGCGAGGGCTGGGGGATCGAAACTGAAACTGCTGCGGCCTGCTCCCTGCGGGTCGGAACCTAGAGGGTCCTGACGCTGGAGGCCTGGTGCGGATGGCCTTCCCCTTCGATGGTCCCAGCTGGATCCCCTCTCGTGACACTCCACCTAGAGCATGCATCCTCTACACCACTTCGGCCATCTTCTGGACCTCCAAGTACGTCGGCTGGGTAAAGGGGGTAACAACATACTAGAGGGAGGGTCGGAGTGCCTCCTCTAAATGCCTTTCCCAAGACTCCTCATCGGGAACGAGCTCCGGAGCAAAACGTAGGAGGTCCTTGAATGTGATCCCTAGCTCCCTCACGGACATACTCCCCTACTGGAGGGAGAGTAGTTCCTGCCTCTTTTCTACCTTCATTGTCGAGGAGAGGCATTCCACCTGGAACTCCCTCTCGAAATCCACCCAAGACACCTCAGACTCTCTCCTCTCCCCCAGGTAAAGCGTCCACCACTGACATGCCGCTCCCCGCATCTGGCTGGCGGCCAGAGGAACCCAGTACTTGGTCGTGGCGCGAATCAGGTTGAAGGATATAACTAGCTCCTCTAGCCAAACTTTTGTCTTCATATCGGAGGTGCTGCCCTCATACTTCTCAAGGGCATGTCGCTGGAAGGCTCAAAGAGTCTTCTAACACTGGTCATCCTCTTCCTCTCAATCAGCTCTCTGCCGATCGGCCAAAGCAGTCTCCAGGGCCTCGATCGCCTGTACCACATGTGGTTGCCTTCCAGGTGCCATAGCTGCAAGGTAAACAAGGAATGCCTAATCCCATGTAGTGTAGAATATCGTTCTTAAAACATCTTAAAATTTAATTTATTCTTAATTCTGATGAAATCCCAGAAACACAAGAAATCAAGTCATTATAATGTATGTACCTTTCCTAGGGTCCCTACCCTGCAATCAGTGTGGCCTCACTTGGTCGTTCTGTAGGTCCAGAGTCCTTGCATCGAATCACGGGGGGCCCTAAAATCTCATTTCCTAGCTGGTCTTCCCTGGCCTAATTCACACGCCAAGGTCACCCAACACAGTTGCCTTACCATCCCATGCAATCCTCACTGTGCCTAACTCCAGACTCCATCCTATCTATCAACCCTCACCTTTGATACCATTCTGTCACGACCCGACTTCACCAAAAGGAGGGAAGGGTCGGCAGATTTCCAGACCCTTCCTTCTTTAAGTTGAAGGAGAGATAATTACCCCCGAGACCCGCCTTCAATAGGTCCTGGAGTGGCGACTAGCACCAAGGGTATAGTAATTTCTCACAAATGGAAGGCATTACCCCTTTTTGTTTTATAAGATCGAGAGATGAGATGATGAAACTCAACAACACCAAGGTAAAAGAAAAGTAAATCCAAAAAAATAAACCATTCCCACATGCATGTTCCAAATCTAAAGCCACAAGTTCAAAAGGGGACTACAAGGTAAGTACAAAAGAGGAAAAGAAAAACAACAACTGTAACTGCTCCAAAGGTCCAAGCTAGTAAGGTCCTACGTGATCCCCGAAGTCCTCTTGGAAACCAGAAAGCAGTTTTATATACATAGGGTGAGCATACAAGTACACTCAGTAGGGAAAACCAAAGACTCTCGTACACAAGTGGGGGAACGTACTAAAGTCCCATGAGAAAAGGAGTAAACCAAACACCTATCATGGTAAACTATCCACCCTAGGAATCACCAAGGCACACTCCCCAAATAACGCAAGTAAATTAATATATATATTAAAAGAACATCGATGTTTGGGTACCCCACGCCACTTTCCCACTGGTTATTGAGACATCCTACGCATCGGACCTATCCCGCCATTCTCATCGCAGTCCCACTACCACACCTGCCCGCACACACCTGGGCCACAACCACACGTAGTCCCACTTCTGAAATCCTGCCTGCACACACCTGGGCCACAACCTCACGCAGTCCCACTGCTGAATCCTGCCCGCACACACCTGGGCCACAAGTGTCACATGTAACCACACCTGCAAACAACTAGGCCAGAACAACCACCACCACGCCCGAAGACACCTGGGCTAAAGGATCCACTGCCATGCCCGAAGACACCTGGGCCTCATCCCGAAGACACATGGGAAACCACCTTCCACACACACCTGGCCAACCACCACACTACCCCGCCCGAAGGTTCTTGGGCTAAAAATGGATCTCAAGCCATCACAGCCTGCCCGAAGATACTTGGGCTATCCTGGAAAGGGAGCAGAAAAGGAGATAATAACCAACCACTATGAATAGTGTTGGGAAAAACACCCTCCCCCATAAAATGGGGGTGTTCGTCACTATGTTCTCACTTGGGTGGGGCGCGAATAAGAAACACAAATATACAAGTATATATATATTGGTAACAAGCACTCACCCAAGCTAGGTTTTTCTTCAGACACAACAGCACTCAAGTCCTAGTCACGACTCACACTAAAAACACATTTGTACCCTTTCTTTTATCACGTTCAGTAATAATGTTTATGTTTATGAACTACTGTGCAACTAGTAGGCATAGGCATACGTCCATGAAAGTAAACAGTCACACATCAACCAAAATGCCCACACCCGGTTCTCAACAACAGAGGATTCCACCCCAATTCGTGATATAAACAAGTATCCACCCTGTCTTAAAACTCACAACCACCAAAGGTATAAAAGAACAGGGGATCCCATCCCCTCCCACATCTCCAGCAATTGGCCTGAAAGAGAAACAACCAACTACCACCACCAACACAAGTTAGGGATTTTCAGATATAAACGACTTAACACACTCCATGATTTCAAATTCCGTGTGTTCTGACCAGGATTTATCATAGAAGGGTTGATCCTAGTTCTTTCAACTTATTCAGCCGGATATACGTGATTAACCAATTCACATTTCACAGCAGGAGTTTACAACCATAAACAAGCCATTTAAAACATCAGCAGGGTTCATTAGTGCATAAACAACGACCACCAACGGCCTCGATTTTTGGGAGGCATAATCCAACACAACTCAACAAGATGGTGATAGAAGAATCGGCATCAAAATATAAGACAACATCAACAAACACAGCCCCCCCCCCACTCATTCATTATAGAATTCGTTCATTATCATCATTAAGTTCGGTCCAACCATTTCTACAGAATCAAAAGCACGCCCACCCCGCATGATACACAAAACAGAGAGGCGATGGAGAAATTCCCAACCTATTGATAGATGATCGACATTTAGGCCGGGGGCACGGAACATTACGGATAACGATGTGCCCGATGCACCAGAAGCTTTTTGTGAAAATCCACGATCGAGGAAAGGAGAAACCACTGATAACCCGTAGTTTATAAGAGCTGGGGACGGTTGAGGTGAAAACGCGAAACCGCATAAGGTGCGGGGGTCGTGGGTTGACCACGTGGCTCCACTTGTCACAAAAAGGGATCGTGTGGTTTAAGCCGACTCTTGAATTGATTAAGTATTTAATTAAATCTCTTATGCATGTTATGGGTCTTTAAAACACGCTCAACAGGTCAAAATAGGGTTTAAAACCCTATTTGTGCAAAAGGGAGTGCTACTGGAAACAACTTGACAAGGTCGGGTGACGCCGATCAGTCTCACCGATCGGTCTCACCGATCGGTCGCGCCAATTGGTCGCACTGATCGGTACCACTGATCGGTCCCACTAATCGGTCTCACCGATTGGTCTCACTGAGATGCCACTCCTTTAGGACCCGGATTTTGGAAAAGGGAAGGACCAAGAGAGTCTGGGTCTTCACATCAGATACCTATCAAACTATTCTCGTCCTCGAGAATTTAAAAAACCCAGAAGGGAAGGGAGGGTCCAAACAACCACCCCGAAAGATACCTCTCAAGAGTGAACCTCATCGTTTACTAAGAACATCTTCCTGTCACGAACCAAGCTACATACCATGCCAAACTGCCCGGGCTTGTTGGTTGGGGAGTCCCCTCCCCCTTGTCAAGATATTATCCGCTTTGGGCGGCACTGACTCGCCCGCACGGGTTTAATCACATCCACCTTAATGCGTCTTGATTAGGGGTCGGGTTCTCTCCTTCCCCATAGCCGGGGATTTTTACACACAAACAGAGGAAAGAAAACCAGCACAATTTAAAGCCAAAAGACCAAACGTTCTACCACAACAGGTACAACAAGGAAAAAACTCAAAACAACTCCGGGTAGTGGGTACGCATCTGTGCTTCTCTCTCCCACGTACTCTCCTCAATCCCACCATGTCTCCATAACACACGAACCAAGGAAATGGTTTGCCCACGAAGCACCTTTTCTTTGCGATCCATGATCACCACTGGTCTCTCCACAAAGGTCACGTCGTCCTCGATGTCCAACTCGCCCCAATCAAGGACGTGTGAATCATCGTGCAGATACTGACGGAGCTGGGACACATGAAAGACATCATGTATCCTTATTAGCGGCGGTGGCAACGCTAGCTGGTAAGCCACTTCACAGACCTTCCGCAACACTTGGAAGTGTCTAATGAATATGGGAGAAATCTTACTCACTTTTCCGAACCTCCACTACCCACGCCAAGGGGAGACCTTTAAGAACACGTGGTCCCCAACCTCAAACTCCACGGGCCTCCGCCTGGTATCAGCATACGAGTTCTGTCGGTCCTGGGCAACCTTCATCCTTTCCCGTATGAGCAGAACCTTCTCTATCGTGTTCTGCACCACCTTCGGACCAAGGATGTCTGCCTCTCCTACTTCAGTCCAACACACAGGCTAACGGCATGGCATCCCGTACAAAGCTTCAAACGGGGCCATGCCAATGGTAGATTGGTAGCTATTATTGCAGGAAAAATCTAACAGAGGCAAGTATTGCACCCATGATCCTCCTGAGTCCAGAAAACATGCTCGCAACATATCTTCCAAGGTCTGGATGGTGCGCTCTGTTTGTCCATCTGTCTGGGGATGGAAAGCAGTGCTAAGGCGTAACTGGGTGCCAAACGCATGCTGCAATCCTCTCCAGACTCGTGAGGTAAATCGTGCATCCCTATCTGAGACTAAAGACCTCAGAACTCCATGAAACCTCACCACCTCATCCACGTACTTTCATGCCAAAGCGTCCATAGTACTCCACTCCCTCATCTCCAGAAAGTGAGCCGTTTTCGTCAACCTGTCCACTACCACCTAGATGGCGTTGTATCCCCCTTGGGCCTTGGGTAGTCTCGTGACGAAATCCATTGAGATGTCATCCCACTTCCACTCGGGGACATCTAGGGGATGTAGTAGGCCACCTGGAACTCGTTTTTCAGCCTTCACTTTCTAACACACTAGGCACTTGGCCATAAACTCTGCCACTGCTCGCTTGTCTCCGGGCCACCAAAACTGCCTCTTCAAACCTTGGTACATCTTGGAAACTCCTAGGTGTACCACTTGGGGTTAGTTGTGGAACTCACTAAGAACCTTGCTGCACCTCGCCTATGGGAAAAAAACCTTCTCTGGAAAAGCATCTGATTCTGACCATCCTCTATCCATCCTTCCAGAGAATTTGTCTAGTAAACTTGGTCATGCATCACTTCTCACTCTAGGTCTCCCCACTGAGACTCCTCCACTTGCTGAAACAGGGATGACTGCACTGTCATATGATATAGGCAGCCTCTGCTGCTATCCATCTTCACATCCAAGTGTAAGGCAGTCTACTCCTCCATTGCCTTCCAGGCGTCCACCGACTCTCGGACCGCATCCTTCAGCGTCTTCCTGCTCAAGGCATCGGCCACCACATTGCCCTTTCCATCAGAATAAGAGAACTCGAAGTCGTAATCCTGGAGGAACTCCACCCATCTCCGCTGTCGCAAGTTTATGTCCTGCTAGGAGAAGATATACCTCAAGGTTTTTTGATCCGAGAAGACCACAAAGCATTCCACGATGAGGTAGTGCCGCCAATTCTTTATCGAGAAAACGACCGCTGCAAGCTCTAGGTCGTGGGTGGAATAATTACACTCATGGGGGCATAGCTTCCTGGATCCATAAGAGATTACCCCTTGTCACTGCATCAACATGCATCCCAGGATCTTTCATGAAGCATCACAGAATAACTCATAGGCCACCCCTTCTTCTGGTAATCTCAGCACTGGGGCACTGACCAACTTCTCCTTCAGATAGCTGAAGGCTGACTGGCACTGCTCACTCCATACAAAATCTTGGTCCTTCTTGGTCAGAGTCGTCAAAGGGGCTGCTACTCGAGAGAAGTTGGGTACGAATCTCTGGTAGTAACCCGCCAACCCGAGGAAACTTCGGACTTCCACCACATTCTTGGGTGATTCCCAAGAAACAATTGCCTCAACCTTTGATGGGTCGACCGCTACCCCCTGCTAAGACACTACGTTCCCGAGGAAGTGCACTTCTCGTGTCCAGAACTTGCATTTTGACAACTTCCCATAGATATGGTTCTATCGGAGGACCTCCAAAACTGTCCTCAGGTGCTCTGCATGGTCCTCCTCTGATCTAGAGTAGACCAGAGTGTCATCGATGAACACAACCAAGAACTGATCCAGGTACTCCCAGAAGATGGAGTTCATAAGCCCCATGAACGCAGCCGGGGCGTTCGTAACACCGAAGGGAATGACTACGAACTCGAAGAGTCCATACATGCACCTGGACGCTGTCTTCGGGATGTCGCTCTCCTTCACTCTCAACTTGTGATACCCAGACCGCAGGTCGATCTTTGAGAACCATCCTTCCCCTTTCAGCTGGTCAAAAAGATCGTCTATCCTCGGAAGAGGGTAGTTATTCTTGATCGTCACCTGATTCAACCTCCTGTAGTCTATGCACAACCTAAGACCACCATCTGCCTTCTTTGCAAACAAGACATGAGCTCCCCACAGTGATGCACTCGGTCGAACATAACCTATCTTCATTAGATCATCAATCTGGATCTGCAACTCCCGTAGCTCTGAAGGTGCCATCCAATAAGGATCCATTGAGATCGGACGATCACCGGGCTGTAGGTCTATCCCAAAGTCGATATCACTTCAAGGGGGTAGAGTCGTCACCTCCTTAGGAAAGATTTCCATAAACTCACGGACGATCCCTAGCACATCCACCATTTCAGCATCTACTGATTCCACTATCAGCTCGGTCAATAAGGAGAGGAGAGTTTCCTCTCTCTTGTTTCCCTTCAGACTGCTCCGCTCGCCAGTGAAGGAAACACGCCGGATGTCCAAGTCTAAGAACATCACCCTTCATCGAAAATAGTCAATGACGGCGTACACAGAAAATAGCCAGTCGATGCCTATGATGACATCGTATGTCTGAATCTATAGCATAAGAATATCCCTAACCGACTGATATGGCCCTCACATCAGTCTACATCCCCGAAAAATAAACAACAAGTCGGTCTGACCTCCTACTGGTGTTCTCAACACCAGGTGTACTGGAAGTCTCTCGGCATCTATACCCAAGGCACGGGCTAGACTGGGTTCGACAATGGAGTGTGAAGCTCCAGTATCGAAAAAAGCATAAGCAAGAGTGCTAAACAGACTGATCGTACCTCGAACATCCTCTGGCCCTGCTGGAACTGCTGCCTCTGCGGCATGTAACTGTCCACACCCTGCTCCCCTTCCCCTCGGCTGTCGGCCACCTCCCCAACCACGCCCTGGTCGAGGTCACTGTGGAGCGCCTTGAGGTCGGCCTCGTCCTATGTCTACCCTCAGAGGAGCGGGAGATCGCTGTCCCTGCTGCTGCTGCTGGAAAGGTCTTGCTGGAAGCTGCTGCTGGACGGGTGCTCGGGCTGACTGCCACTACTGTACTGCACCCGGTCGGGGCACTGACTCCGAATATGCCCAGAGCTCCCACAGATGTAGCACTGCGGTCCTGACCCGAAGGAAAAGGCCGAGGGATGGGGGATCGAAACTGAAACTGCTGCGGCCTGCTCCCAGTGGGTCGGAACCTAGAGGGTCCTGACACTGGAGGCCTGGTGCTGATGGCCTTCCCCTTCGATGGTCCCAGCTGGATCCCCTCTCGTGACACTCCTCCTAGAGCATGCATCCTCTACACCACTTCGGCCTTCTTCTGGACCTCCATGTACGTCGGCAGGGTAAAGGGGGTAACAACATACTGGAGGGAGGGTCGGAGTGCCTCCTCTAAATGCCTTTCCAGAGGATCCTCATCAAGAAAGAGGTCCGGAGAAAAACGTAGGAGGTCCTTGAAATTGATCCCTAGCTCCCTCACAGACCTACTCCCCTACTGGAGGGAGAGTATTTCCTACCTCTTTTCTGTCTTCATCGTCGAGGAGAGGAATTCCACCCGGAACTCCCTCTTAAAATCCACCCAAGACACCTCAGACTCTCTCCTCTCTCCCAGGTAAAGCGTCCACCACTGACATGTCGCTCCCTGCATCTATCTGGCGGCCAGAGGAACCCAGTACTTGGTCGGGGCCCGAATCAGGCCGAAGGATATAACTAGCTCCTCTAGCCAGCCTTTCGTCTTCATATCGGAGGTGTTGCCCTCATACTTCTCGAGGGCCTGTCGCTGGAAGGCTTGAAGAGTCTTCTGCCACTGGTCATCCTCTTCCTCTCGATCAGCTCTCTGCCAATCGGCCAAAGTATTCTCTAGGGCCTCGATCGCCTGTACCACACGTGGTCGCCTTCCGGTGCCATAGCTGCAAGGTAAACAAGGAATACCTAAGCCCAAGTAGTGTCGAATATTGTTCTTAAAACATCTTAAAATTTAATTTATTCTTAATTCCCAGGACATCCCCGAAACACAAGAACTCAAGTCATTATAATGTATGTACCTTTCCTAGGGTCTCTAACCTGCAATCAGTGTGTCCTCACTTGGTCGTTCTGTAGGTCCAGAATCCTTGCATCGGATCACGGGGGGCCCTAAAATCCTGTTTCTTAGCCGGTCTTCCCTGGCCTATTTCACGCACCAAGGTCACCCAACACTGTTTCCTTACCATCCCATGCAATCCATACTGTGCCTAACTCCAGACTCCATCCTATCTCTCAACTCTCACCTTTGATACCATTCTGTCAGGACCCGCCTTCACCAAAAGGAGGGAAGGGTCAGCAGATTGCCAGACCCTTCTTTCTTTATGTTGAAGGAGAGATAATGACCCCTGAGACCCACCTTCAATAGGTCCTGGAGTGGCGACTAACACCAAGGGTATATAAATTTCTCACAAATGGAAGGCATTACCCCTTTTTGTTTTCTAAGATCGAGAGATGAGATGATGAAACTCAACAACACCAAGGTAAAAGAAAAGTAAAGCCAAAAAACAAACCATTCCCACATGCATGTTCCAAAAGTAAAGCCACAACTAAAAAATGGGACTACAAGGTAAGTACCAAAGAGGAAAAGAAAAACAACAACTACAAATGCTCCAAAGGTCCGAGCTAGTAAGGTCCTGCGTGATCCCCGATGTCCTCCTGGAAACCTGAAAGCAGTTTTATATACGTAGGGTGAGCATACAAGTACACTTAGTAGGGAAAACCAAAGACTCTCGTGCACAAGTGGGGGAACGTACTAATGTCCCATGAGAAAAGGACTAAACCAAACACCTATCAAGGTAAAGTATCCACCCCAGGCCTCACCAAGGCACACTCCCCAAATAACGCAAGTCAAGTAATATATATATTAAGAGAACATCGAAGTTTGTGTACCCCGCACTACTTTCCCACAGGTTATTGAGACATCCTACGCATCGGACCAATCCCTCCATTCTCACCGCAGTCCCACTGCCACACCCACCTGCACACACCTAGGCCACAACCACACGCAGTCCCACTACTGAAATCCTGCCCGCACACACCTGGGCCACAACCGCATGCAGTCCCACTGCTGAATCCCGCCCGCACACACCTGGGCCACAACTGTCACATGTAACCACACCTGCAAACACTAGGCCAGAACAAACACCGCCATGCCCGAAGACACCTGTGCTAAAGGATTCACTGCAACACCCGAAGACACCTGGGCCTCATCCCGAATAAACTTGGCAAACCACCTTCTGCACACACCTGGCCAACAACCACACTACCCCGCTCGATGGTTCATGGGCAAAAAATGGACCTCATGCCATCACAGCCTACCCGAAGATACTTGGGATATCCAGGAAAGGGAGAAGAAAAGGAGGTAATAACCAGCCCCTATGAATAGTGTTTGGAAAACAACCCTCCCCCATGAAATGGGGGTGTTCGGCACTAAGTACTCAACTTGGGTGGGGCGCGAATAAGAAACACAAAGCTACAAGTATAGATATATAAGTATCAAGAACTCACCCAAGCTAGGTTTTTCTTCAGATAGTCTACAGATCACAACAACACTCAAGTCCGAGTCACGAATCACGCTAACAACCCATTTTCCCCCATTCTTTTTTCACGTTCAGTAATAATGTTTATGTTTAAGCACTACTGGTCAACTTGTAGGCATAGGCATAAGTCTAGGAAAGTAAACAGTCAAACATCAACCAAAACACCCACACCTGGTTCTCAACAACAGAGGATTCCACCCCAATTCGTGATATAAACAAGAATCCACCCGGTCTTAAAACTCACAACCACCGAAGGTATTAAAGAACAGGGGATCACATCCCCTCCCACATCTCTAGTAATCGGCCCGAAAGGAAAACAACCAACTACCACCACCAACAAAAGTCAGGGATTTTCATATTTAAACGACTTAACACACTCCATGATTTCAAATTCCGTGTGTTCTGACCAGGATCTATCATAGAAGGGTTGATCCGGGTGTTTTCAATTTATTCATCCAGATATACGCGATTAACCAATTCAATTTTCACAGCAGGAGTATACAACCACAAACAAGCCATTTAAAACATTAGCAGAGTTCATTAGTGCACAAACAACGACCACCGACGACCTCGATTTTCAGGAGGCATATGCCAGCACAACTCAACAAGATGGTCATAGAATAATCAGCATCAAAATATAAGATAGCATCAACAAACACAGACGCCCCTCATTAATTATAGAATTCATTCATTATCATCATTAAGGTCGGTCCAACCAGTTCTATAGAAAAAAAAATCACACCCACCCCGCATGATACACAAAAGAGAGAGGCGAAGGAGAAATTCCCTACATGTTGATAGATGTTCGACATTTAGGCCGGGGGCGCGGAAATTTATGGATAATGATGTGCCCGATGCACCAAAAGCTGTTTGTGAAAATCCACTATTGAGGAAAGGAGAAACCACTGCTAACCCTTAGTTTATAAGAGCAGGGGACGGTTGATGTGAAAACGCAAAACAGCGTATGGTGCGGGGGTTGTGGGTTGACCACATGGCTCCACTCATCACAAAAAGGGGTCGTGTGGTTTAAGCCAACTCATCAATTGATTAAGTATTTAATGAAAACTCTTATGCACATTACGAGTCTTTAAAACATGATCAACATGTCAAAATAGGGTTTAAAACCCTATTTGCGCAAAAGAGAGCGCTACTGGAAACAACTTGACAAGGTCGGGTGACGCCGATCGGTCGCGCCAATCGGACTCACCGATCGGTCCCACCGATCGGTCGCGCGGATCGGTCTCGTCGATCAGTCCCACCGATCAGTCTCGCCGATCGGTCCCCCCGATCGGTCTCACTGAGACGCCACTCCTTTAGGACCTGGATTGTGGCAAAGGGAAGGAGCAAGAGAGTCTGGGTCATCACAATAAATCACAATCACACTATGGTTGTGGGTTCGATTCCCACAGTGGTGTCCGATGCAACAGGTTGTCACATGGTCTGTGTGTTGTCCTTTTTCAAAAACTGTATTTTATAACATTACCAAAATGAGATAAATTCCTCAAAATAACAATAAAATAATTTAAACACAAATGATATATCATACCTTGAATTTTCATCCCAAAATATAATAACTTGTAATTTCTTCAAACCCAATGATCATATAAAACCTAATGTTTATTTATATCTATATCCACAAGACAAAAGATAATTCTTCCACAAATATCTTTTTTCCAAGACAAACTACAGGGTTACATGTACGAGAGAAAATTATTCCAAAGTAATCCCATCAACAAGCGGCACTGTTACTTCTAAAAAATTCTCCAAACATTTATTTTCACTTAGCATCTTTTTTGACCAAGAAAATATCCTATAGAATATGGAATTCACATGGGTTATGTCTAGGTTTAATACATTTACAGCAAATGACTGTAAATGGATCATTGAAACAATTTTTATTTTCTTCTATAGTAATCTTTATTTTTTCTCAACAATTCATCACTTTATGTCCTTCTTTCACACACGTAAATAATTTATATGTTCCATTGAGACACATTCATGGGTGTCTCCTTCCACATTTCCTACATGATTGAAATTGAGGATTCTTTTCTCTATGGTCGCCATTGCTGGATCTCTTATCATTCATCACTTTTCTCTTCATTGTTGAGTCTGGGAGTTGGTTAATATATATATTGTTGATCATATATTTGGAAAACTAATTTGGCATGAACACGATAACTTTTACACCCATTAATAATCCATTTTTTCTCTTTTCCACCATCATTCCCACCTTCTACATCATTCTCAAAGCTACAATGACTTCCTTGGAATCGAGCCATTGACTAAAACCAGAAATCATTGTGTGAGAAACAATAGTCATAAAATAATTTAGAGAAAATCATGACACCATATTTTCAATTTGAAACACATTAAGATTAAACAAAGTCATTTATTCTCATATTATATTTAAATACATCAAATTAGTTTTTAAATAAAATGTAAATTATCCTAAGTATATCCCTTGGGAGTGTCGTAACCAAGAGTGCAGCAAGTCTCGTTGTTGTGCACCAGTTCCTGTTTGAGTCTACCTCAATGCGATGTTTTCAGGTTTTACTCCAAGGTACATATGTGCCAGATCCTCCTCTACCTGCTCATATCAAGACAGGGATGTATTTCTTGGAAAACTCTCAAAGTCACTACAATACCAAAATTTTAGAATGTTCCTTTATACTAATCCTCAATGTCTATATTAGGGATATGTGCTCTAATCAGAGTTTATCTAAATCTAGCTTCAATGTTTTTTACTAAACCTCCCTCTAATACCCACTATAACGCCCTGACCCTAGTCACCTAGAGTTGGTGCAATAGTAAATAATATTGGCAAGATCACAAAAGATCATGTCTCAAAAGACTGATTAGTTTAGTAACCTTGTAAATACTAGATACATTCATATGGTTTACATTACATCATAAAATGAAAAACTACAACAACATTGTTTCCATAGACCACACTCATATCCCCTTAGACTATCCCTGCAGATAAGTTATAAAATACTTCTTCATATCCTAGAAAAAATAAAACATAGAAATGGGTGAGATAAGATGCTCAGTAAGGATGAAAATATAGTGGATTCATTCATAAATAAACATAAACATTTAAGGCAATGTATAACTAAAACAAAAATATTATAAACTTGAACATCAGCATAATATTGCAAATAATGAAATGAAATATTGTCATTTAATTATTCACATGGATATTCTACTAGTCGAATAATCATATGAAAGATCAATAACCAATTTCATAATTATGGAATGCATAATGCCAGGCTATCATAACCACTTAGTCAAGACCCCATGCCAAGACTACACATAAGATTTTCTAAAAGCATTATGCCAAGACACTAGATTGTATCATTAGACCTGCCGATGCATCGTGGAGCTATAGTGGGCTCCACCCATCACTTACTAATTACAATTCATTCCTCATATGAAAAGTTTGAAACATGACATAAACATTCGTATTAAAACATGCATATGAAATTTCAACACTTTATCCACAAACCAAAAAATGTATAAAAATAGCACATCTACATTCAAACATAACTCATTCAATAAAATATGGATGATTTTATTGTAACAGGTTAACCTCAATCGATAATAATGAAGGATGTTGACATAGATGAAAATAATCATCAAAACTATTTGAGAGAAATATCCCCCTTTTTATCGAAAACATTCAAAAGTCACACTATTTGTCAAGAATCCATTTGAGAATAGATTTTTGAATCAATGTGTCCCATAAAACTTTGAAACTTTTAAA
This sequence comes from Viscum album, assembly GCA_963277665.1. Classification (NCBI taxonomy): domain Eukaryota; kingdom Viridiplantae; phylum Streptophyta; class Magnoliopsida; order Santalales; family Viscaceae; genus Viscum; species Viscum album. Next base: position 1,976,340,574 of record OY728122.1, read on the forward strand.
AAGAATTTTAATTTTGAAATTTTAATGTCCATATAAATAATTCATTAAAACCATTATTATAACATGGAGATTAATGAGAATGATTAAGAATAATAAATCGTTAAAATCATTAAAATGATATTCTAGTTAGAGTTCCTAACCAAAATAGAGACACATGAATACAAATAATTGAGGTAATAAAAACATTATAATATCCTTAGAATAATTTGATTCATGATATACTATGTCAAAGTACATTATATACACCATATAAATGTGAATTGTTGTATAACAACTATGAAGTCTCAATGGAATGTAAATTGAGATGATATCTCTTATAAATACCATATCTTCAGGTTAAGGATAATTCAAAGACATTATTTTGTGTGAAAAATATAAATACACTCAATATGATTGGATATTCATTTTAAATCAATCATAGGACATTCAAACGTATTCTTCTAAAAAAACACCAATGAATTGGATGTTTAACTCAATAAATAGAGATTGAGTTAAAATTACTCTTATCAAGTTCATATAGAAGACTTGAGAATCTATCAATGGAGTTATTATGTGTATAAAAAGTATATCCACCTAAAGGGGAGTGAAAATTATGACATAAGAAAACGAATAGTCATTCCACACATAATCTTGGGGTAAAATAACCACTGAAGCATGCGTAAAGCCGAATGAGTGGAAATTGAAATTTCAAATTCCCTTATCGATTTGGTAACTTACGAAACATAGACCCATGAAGTAAGGATAATACAATGATGATGTAAATATCAATAAATTAAATTATATTACACAATTAATACAACTATGGGCATTACACACACAACATGTAATAAATAAGTGGTGAACAATGGAAATCTCATGGAATTAAAAGTGAGATAAGAAACCCATTACTTTGTACTTTTTCCTTGGTCAAGGGTAGGTTAACCTCTTGTATAATGGTGAAATAATTTTTATTTAATTATAAAAGAATAATATATATTTATATGATATCATATATGATCTTTTAAAATTTATTTTTTAATAATATCGTAGTTTTATCGTCGCTTCGTGTGTTAATAGATTCATTTACCTTTATATTCTTTGTTATGTGAGAAAATTTTTTTATGGATGGGATGTATCATATTAATTTCCATAATGATATCCTATCTCTAAGAACTATTTTTATTCATCAAATGAAATTTATTCTGAAATGGATACGATGGGGAATGAATCTCATCATGTTCGTGTGGACGGTAATCTGTACCTACGCACGAGCGACAATATAATTCATTTGATATTAAAATAATATATAATTGGATGCTATATCATATATAAAGAATAATTATCATGTTATATTTATTATTTACATGAATTAAACGTCATTATTATAACCATCCAAATAATAATTAATTGAATAAAAATTACACAACGACGTGGAGATGGTAATCTGTACTTATGCATGTATGGTGACATATCATTAAAAGGATGGATAAAATAATTAATATGGATGTAACATATTTATAATAACATAATATTATATAGAATAACCTGGAGTTATTATTTTATAATTGAAATAACAATGAAAGAATAAGTGGAAGAATAAAATAACATGAAAGAGGGTGGTGAAATTATTACCTCTTCTTCGGGTTCTTCCTGTTGATTTGATCATAAGGGCTCCATAAGATGTCTTTATGACCAATTGAGTGCCTCTAAGATGATGTGATGTAAGTTTAGAGGATAGTTGTGTTGGGTTATGACTAGCCGAAAGGTTCTTTATTGTGTGAATTGGAGAGAAGGGGGAGTTCCCATTTATAAGAGGGGTGAGGGAAACCTTAGGAAAAGATACAAATATTATTTTTTAATTAAATCATTTTCGGTTTATAATGGGTAATAAATTAATTATTTAATGGATATGGTGGGTATGGGTCTAAAGCCACCCAACCAATAGGTTTTAGATTGGTTTGGTTCTCTATATTAACCTTAACATTTATATTTAACTCTTAGTTAAATACTTTGACATTTATCATGTCTCTTTGTATTTTTATATTATATGGTTAATAAACTTACTATATAATTCCAAATGAACCCCAAATGGTTCATTAAGGATACAACTACCATTATATAAGTTCTTTGACCGAACATTATATTTTCATAAAGAGAATATCAATTAACTATATATATATTGTTTTATAAAAAATTTATGTCAATTTTGACACAATTTGGTATTTTGTTTTTTCTAAATTCATAATAGTGTTATTACATCGAACAAAATTCATCTCAAAAACCCTAATAGTTCATATTAATCTAAAAAATTAGTCTAATTCATAAAAAGTCTCAATTTAAATTTATTTGGATATTTATAATATCAGTAATTTTAATATTTCATTAATTAGCTAATTACTGCATCACCATTTTGTCAAAATTTAATTAAATTATTTAACGTATAAAAATTATAAATAAAATACCATTATGTAGTAAATCATTTCATATTTCTAATGAATATTTACAATCCAATTTCCTTTATGTATAACCCTATATTAAAAATGTTTTAGTTATTAAACATTGATTTTAACTCTATTAACTCTTATTTGAATTAAATAATAATAAATGTTCTAATCTAAATGACGTGGGCCAAATAGGATCATACTTTATTCACAATTATTTTATGGTCAAATTATACTTATCCAATAGAATTATGACATGTTTTAGGTTAATAATAATATCCATTTTACCCTTAGTTACCCTATTTAATTTGAACCGTGGTAAGTAAGAGTAAAAACATACTATTCAACAAAAATTATTTTTATCTTATTGAACCAAATTTAATCCATGATATTAACCTTGTATCTCTGATTTTTGAAATTAAATGCACAGAAGTGGTAAAATTATGTTTTATGTAAATTTAAAAATTCTCCTAGGAGGTGGGTAAAAGATGGTGAAAAGTTAAATAAAATATTACAAATCTAATAGTTTTTTAAAAAATGACACAAATGAATTATATTGAACATATATGGGTATTATTTTTCTATTTTTACCCAAAATAAATTTAAAAAAAATGAATAATTATTTAAATAAAAATTTGGTTTTAAACCATAACTTAATGTTTTTCACTATTCATCAAAAATTAACGGTTTTCAAAAACATACCAAAAATTCACACTAAGATAATTTTGATATTTGGAATTCAAAAATTAATCTTATTAAACAAATTCAAAACATATAAATTTCATTTATTAGTTTAAAATTAATTCTTGTAGTCATAACCAAAAAGCATATTTTTATTAAATAATAACTACCCAAAGTTCGACATTTTTTTAAGTCCAATTTCAAAGTGAAATTACTTCCAATGACAAACATTGGATTAAATGGTAAAAATATAATCTAATTATACATCTAAACCATTCATATGTATAGTTGAAAAATATAAATTATTTTTATTAAAAAAGATGTTTTTAGTCAAAATATATTATTTTTCACTATTCACCCAAATATGACAGTTATTAGAAAAACAACAAAAATTTATTGAAACTAAATTATTTTGTCCCAATCCCAAAGAGGAAGTTTATTTTTGTCAAATTGATTATATAAAAGTTTCAAATATTGGATTTAAGAAGGGTTCGCCATTAAAAGGAGGCAAATTTTCATTTTTTTAAAAATACTTCTTTTATCTGAAAAAAATGAATTTGTCATTACATTATGTCTAAAAAATCATAAAATTGATTCTAAACTTATAAGGGTTATATAAAGTTCAAAATTCTATTAATATTGTTCATAACCGCTTTTGAACGGCTAGTTTGGTAAGCCGTGGTGTGCTTGAACCCGATGTTGCGTGTAGTGTAAGTTATTTAATTACTCAGAATAACTAACGTAATATGAAATCCTAGGGTGTTACAGGTAACCTCTAATGGTAACCTCTCATTACTTTTCCAAATTTCTAATTCTATGAATAGTTCCATCGGTGAACAGTGTTCTAATAGTGAGGTTCAGGAATATTGTTCTATCGATGAGGTTCATGAATATTGTTCTATCGGCGAGGTTCATGAATAGTCTTCTAAGGGTGAGGTTCATGAACAGTTTTCTAACACTGTGGTTCATGAACAGTGTTCTAACGGCGAGGTTCATGAACAGTGTTCTATCAGTGAGGTTCATAAACAGAGTTCTGACAGTGATGTTCATGAACAGAGTTCTATCGGTGAGGTTCTGATGGTGAGGTTCATGAACAGTGTTCTTATGGTGAGGTTCATGAATAGTGTTCTATCAGTGAGGTACATGAACAATGTTCTTTCGGTTAGGTTCATGAACAATGTTCTATCAGTGAGGTCCATGAACAGTGTTCTATCAGGGAGGTTCATGAACAATGTTCTATCAATGAGGTTCATGAACAGGGTTCTAATGGTTTGGTTCATGAACAGTGTTTCTAGCTTCCTACAGTTTCACCCCTTTAGCATTTTCCTTTGACATAAAATGCTTTTGAAGCCTTGTTTTATGGAATCTAAGGCAGATTCAAAGGCCATAACTCCTATATTAATTATTCTGATGGCTCGGGATGTTTTTACATGGTCAAACCACATGGTTTAATGCAATCTTCTTTTAATGGTAAATTAAGCATATCTTAAACGGTCACCCTGCTAAATCTTCCACTGGTAAGGGATATCTTCCTCTCGATTTATTTCTCCTTGTTCTCGGGTGTGAGATGCTCGAACATCCCATTCATTCTCTTAGTATTTACAGTGTCAAACTTTCCCTCTCTGATTGGTTCCACTCTATTTTGATGCAACCAAGTAGTATCAATTAATCTTCGATATAATGTATGTGCTATCATCATTATATTGGGGTTCATCTTATCCTATTTATCATTTCCATATTATATCATGAAAACAATATACTTCTAATAGAGTTTTCGTGGGTTTTGGTTGGTGCAATCGTACCGTGGCGTCCTCGGGAGGATGCATTTGTCGCGAGAGAAGGATCATAACTCATTGTGTGGATAAAGATCGTCCAGAATTGTATGAGGTAGGGAATTTGTTTCTTCTCTCTTATTTTATGTGCAACTGTATCATTAGCATGTTTTATCCCACTGGATGACAATGGAATTGACATAATAAAAATTTGAACTGGATTAATAAGTTGATATCGATCTTATTTATTTCCCATTGTTTTTCTAGATAGTGTGATATCTATGCTTTCCTTCATTAGATTTTAATTCTTGATGGAAATAGGTAAATAACGTAAATTGGTATTAATTGATAATTTTTTGGCTAATGATAAAGAGGCATGTAAACTAATCTAGTTCATTTTTTAATTTGATGTTCATAAAATTGGCGCAGTAAGCAGGTTTAATTATTTGTGATAGCTAAATGATTAGGTTTCCTGAATTTTTCACATACGAATAATAAATTTGTTAATTGATGATGGATTAAAGAACTTATTTTTTGATAATTCCTTAAAGGGTTCTGAGTTACCCTCTTGATTGTTAAAGGGAAAAGAGCCCAATTGATGTGATGTTTGTTTTCCTTCTGCTTGTGCAGTGATGTGATCCTAGATGGTCATTGTGATATGTGGGGGCATGGAGGCTTTTGGTTGTGGAAGTAGATGATGCCTAGAGTGGCGAGATGCATCAGTTTATGCATGTGGGTGTTGGGGAGGACACCAGGGATGAAGGAATGTGATTTATGTGATTGTTGGATGCTTGTTGATTTTGATTGGTTGATTATCTACTTTACTTTTCCCCAATTTTCAAGGTATCTAGTCTTATATACCCTTCTCCCAATAGAGTCATAGACACGCGGGGTATGCCACGTGCTATCCGTGTTGTGCGTCCCAATGGAGGATGGGTATATGCTCTTGCTATAAGCTACAAAGACTTGATGGGCAGTACATCTACTCACTTGGTTGAGCCCCCTTGTGTTTAGTAGTGTAAAATGTTTTTCTAGAATTCTTGGGATTGTGGGAATGTAATTATGTAATGAATAATTTAATAAATGGTGTTAACCATGTGGTTGGAGTTTTCTGGAACATAATGATGAGGTTGTAATTTTGGTGGAATAGTGGACTTTGGGAGTGATGCTAATGAAATTTAATGTTGAATTGCTCATGGATAATTAGTGTTTAAAGAATTAATTAATGTAAGTTGGAACTGATAAAAAGGTAAAAAAGTAATCTAATAAAACTCTGTAAATGGTTGTGTGCTTATAGGATACCTGGTCTATGATGTAGTAGATTGGAGTCTGAGAGACATTAGTTGTAGCTGTGTCTGTGAATAAGTTATGCCCATTTTGTGGTTGTGAGATATAGTATATCATGTTTTTTTTCGGTTTCTATATACTACACCACCCTGTCAGTAAGGGAAAATGACACCCTGGGGATTCTGATCCCTAGGGGGTGTTTTCACCTACATTTCGGTGGGAGGATGGATGGCTAACTACCCCCCTTTTCCCCACTATCTTCTCTTGGTAGATACCTTTTCTGGCAGGCACAATAGTTAGTTTTCCCCATATATGTGTATAGAGGACTGTAATGGCGTGTGGTTATTCAGACACATATAATTTGGATATAGTTTTCTGTTGACTACTCTAGGTTTAATGTGTAAAGGTTTTGATGGATTGAGGACCCTTACATGGTGTATGAGTTGTAATGTCTTGTGGTATAATACCCAATGTATGATACCAATTATGCGATTTGTGGTGGCTCCCATAGACTACCTAGTTACTTTGGTGTATGGACGTGGCCGTTTTTTTGCACAAGGTGCATATTTTGGTGCTTCGTCCAGGTTTCTACGGGAAAGCCCCAATGGGGAAGTAGTAATGGGGTACCATTGATATTCTTTATTATATGATATATTCTTGTATGTGTTACTTGGTGAGAGTAGCCATGGTGAGGCTGGGAACTTAGTATACATGTTTAGGTGACGAGTTGGTTTCACTTGTTGTTCACTGTGATTTATCTTGATTTCTTTACTTTTTCACAAGAGGATTTGGGGAATATCCTATTGAGTATAATGTTACACTCACCCAATTTATATATAAAATGTTTTTTAGGTCACTTGGAGCGGGTTGGAGATCAGCCTTGTTACTACTAGATTGTGGTTGCAGGAGCTGTTCGGGCTTGTGGTTGCTGTTGTTTTACATTCTTTTGGGTACTTGCGGTTTTCCCCTTCTATTTGTAGAATTTTTGCATGAAATTACATATTTTCACTTGGGTTTTCTTTTATATTTCAATTCTGATTTGCAGTTGGTTGGTGTCTATCTTATCTCTCTCTTCTACATGTGTTCTCTTAGCTGGTAGTGCCTCCCATTTGTGTGTTTACTATACCATCGGTGCTAGTCGCCAACCTGAGGCCTATTGGAGGCGGGAATCAAGGGTCGTTATCTCCATTCGCACATTGTCGGCCTGTGAGGGGTACACATTGTGGTGAGGGGGTCATGATAGAGTGGTATCAAAGGTCAGGTTGAGGGATTGGATGGAGATTGGTGTTAGGAACAAGAAAGGATGCATGGTTTGGTAGGGAAATTGTCTAAATCATGTTTAGAAAGTGATGTAAACACAGGAGACAAGCTGAGACATAGGTGGTTAGGTCCCCCTATGATTTTATTTATAGACCTTTATGTTTACAATGGCTACTAAAAAAGGTGATACTAGTTGCAGGGAAGAGACCTATGAAAGGATCATGCATCATGATTCTTTGTGCTTGTGTTTTAATGGGGAGACCATGGGATAGGTTAACCTAAAATCAATGAATGAAATTAATTAATTAATTAATATTTAGACTTCCATATTCTAGGTTTAGGAACTCTAAATGTTTTTTATCTTAGAGGTATGGCTCCAGGTCGATGTCCTCTTCGGTTTTGAACAGAAAATGTCCAGCATGTTATTCTAGTAGATTTCCGCAAGGTAGAGGTAAACAACGATGACACTTGGATGAAGAAACTCCGAGTGTTTCAGCGCCAGATTCAGCAGAAATATGAGGGCTCCATTTCAGATGCAGTCAAGTATGAATGGTTAGGAGAGTTATAGATCAGCTTTAGTTTGATCTATGCTCAGAAAGAGCACTAGGTGTCCTTGTTTGTGATGATGCTGCATGGAGCAGCTAGGCAGTGGTGGTTCTTCTCCCTTGGGGATTTCGAGGAGTCAGTGATCTCATGGGAGGAGTTCAGAGGCAAGTTTAGAGTCGAGTTTCATTCTTCTACCGTGAAGGCATCCAATCTCCATGAGCTTCTTACCCTTCGACAAGGGAGCTCCAGTGTTCGAGATTTTGGAATCTGTTTTAGGAACATTTTATGATATGCTCTGGACCTGTTGCTAGTTGAGGAGGCCAGGGCGAGACATTTCGAGGAGGCTTTGCATCCAGTGATCTAGTGCCAGGTCACCCCATTTATGCTGAAGACATATCTTGGGTTACTGGTGAGGGAAGAGTTTTTCTAGAGGACATTGACCAGGATGGGATCTTCACAAGAGGGGAGTCATTGTGATTCCTCACGAGCAGAGTTTTGGTCTGGGCCTCCTGGTATTTAGGTTAGAATAGATTCTATTTATCTGGTTGTAGGTCACAGCCCTTCACATCAAGTTTCTCCAGAGGCAACAACTCGCAAGCCTAGGAAAAGGGATCAAGTGCTTGTTTTTTCTATAGTGGTTGTGGTCATTTGCAGTGAGAGTGCCCGACCATTCAGAGCAGCCATCGTGCACCAGGTGCAATGCTCCAGGTTCCTCCATTGAGGTAGTTCCAGTCGAGGCAGCAGTAGCAGGTTGCACTATATTTAGATCAGCAGAGGGTAGATGGGGTAGGTAGAGGACCGCCCCATGAATCTCCCCGTCCTTAGAGAGAAGAGTGTGGCCATGGTAGTGGTCGTCATCAGGGTTAGAGAGGCCATGAAGGAGGTCATGGTCAGCTTCATGGTCTAGCATTTCTAGCTCCAGGCGAGCCAGACATCGTTCGAGCTACCCATTTATTGTTTTATAACATGGTGTATGCCTTGTTTGATTTAGGAGCAACACATTCCTTCATATCACCTACCCTTTCCCATGGTCTGGGACTTGATAAAAGAGACACTTCTAATTCCCTTAGTGTTGAGTACGCCAGTTAAAGGTCGAGCTGACTTGTTTGAAGTGTGTAGAGATTGTGAGCTAGTGTTGCAAAAACACCTCTCTTGGGGAGATTTCCTATGATTACGAATACAACTATATGATGTTGTCCTCGGCATGGATTGGTTGTATTTGGTGTAGGCTATCATGGATTTCTTCATGAAGAATGTCATTTTCATTGTTGCGGATGGAGTTCCAGTGGTGTTTTCTGGTGAGCGAGATCATCAGATGGGTTATAGACGTGTTCCATCCTTATCATCCATGATGGTTGAGATGATGCTGAGTTCTTTAGAGGTTAAGCATTTTTCATTTCCTAAGGTCGTAGAGGACTTCCCAGATGTCATTCAAGAAGAGGTTTTAGCATTACCCCCTTGATAAAAGATCGAGTGTGGGGTCGATCTACATCAACGAGCATTTGCTTTATCTATTTCTCCTTATAGGATGGCCCTGAATGAGTTACGAGAGCTATGTATATAGCTTGATGGTCTGTTATAGTGCAGATTTTTTCAGCCAAGTGTGTCACCGTGGGGTGCACCAGTTTTGTTCATGAAGAAGGCTGATAGCAGTTTGTGGTTTTTTGTCAATTACCGTCACCTAAACAAGGTGAAAATAATGAATATCTATCCTCTTCCATGGATTAATGATTTATTCGATCATCTAAAGGGTGAATGTTGGTTCATAAAGATAGACTTGTGGTTATGATATCATTAGATGTGTGTGAAGGATGAGGATATCCCAAAGACATCTTTCCATTATTATCATGGGCATTATGAGTTCATCATAATGTCATTTTAAATGAAAATTGCTACATCTGTATTAATAGGATTGATGAATGTTGTGTTCCATGATTTCCTGGACATGTTCATGGTAGTTTTCATCGATGACATCCTTGTGTACTCCACATCTGAGGTAGAGCATGCATAGCATCTTCAAGCCGTTTTGGGAGTTCTTCGCCAAAATCAGCTATTTGGGAAGTTTTCTAAGTGTGATTTTTGGGCTCAATAAGTCCATTTATTGGGGAATATTGTGTCCCAATAGGGATTAGAAATGGATAACTCAATGATAGATGTACTTGTGTCTTAGGAAACCCCCAAGACAGTGTCAGAGGTGCGAAGTTTTCTTCGGTCTCCTAGGATACTACAGGAGGTTTGTTGACAATTTCTCACAAGTTGCAGCTCCTTTGGAAGAATTGACAAGGATGGATCATGAATTCATATAGAATAATCAGTGTCAGGAAGCTTTTTAGTATCTAAATGAGAAGTTCTTAAGTGATCCATCTTTTTGTCTTCCTAGTGAGGGAGTTCTGTTTGATGTTTTCTGTGACACTTCACATCTGGGGTTATGCTATGTTCTCATGTAGCAGAGGTCAGTTCATTCTTATGGGTCTCTACTGTTGTGTCCCCTTGAACATGACTATTCCTCCCATGATCTTGAGTAGTAAGCCATGGTGTTTTCTATGAATTTGTGGACACATTACCTCATTAGTGAGTTCTTTGTGGTTTTCACTGATCATAAGAGGGTGTGGTATGTTTTCCCCCAGCGTGACATGAACTTATGATAACATCGGTGGATGGAGTTCTTATAGGAATACGACTTACAAATAATGTATACACCTGGAAAAGAGAATGTCGTTGCTGATGCACTAAGCTGAAAGTCAAGTAGTGATGTTTTGTGTGAATCTGGTGATTCCTAGAGAGTAATGGAAGAACTATCATCATTATATCTTGATATTTGAGATGTTGGGGTAGAGGTTGTCTTTTCTAGATGACGGTATATTCATCCCTACTGTAGAAGGTGGAAGAGTCCTAGTTGGGGGATCTAGATGTGGAGGTCTGGAGAGACAGAGTTGTTTGTGGTGAGGCCATTGATGGTTGGACTAAGCATGAAAAACACTGAGTGTTGTATCAAGGTAGGATTTTTGTTCTTTTAATGATGTGCGAGACGGTTCTCAGAGACTTCCATAGTTCTCATTTAGTTGTGCATCCTGGAATGACCATGATCTACAGAGCCTTGCTGATTCTGTTTTGGTGGCTGGGGATGAAGTGTGTGTATATAGAGTTTGTGTCTCAATGTTTGGTCTGCCATAAGGTGAAGGATGAACACCATGTCCCTAGTGGTCTACACCATCCATTAGATATTCCTCAATGGATGTGGGAGGACATCTCAATAGACATTTTTTTCTTTTTTACCGTGAGCTCCAGGAGGAAATTATGCTATTCGGGTGGTATTGGATTGTTTAATAAAATCGTCCCACTTTATAGTGATCAAGGAGTCAAGCATAGTAGTTGTTTTGTCAAGGAATTATCTAGAGGAGGAGGTGTGACTTCATGGAGTCCCAAGGATGATCTTTTCTGATATAGATCCTTATTTTACCTCTAGGGTGTGGAGAGGTCTCCAACATGCTTTCGATTTTCTGCTATGCCGTAGCACTGCTTTTCATCCTCAAACGAACGGTCAGATAGAGTGGACCATCCAGACTCTTGAAGACATCATATGCTCTTATATTCTTGATTTTGGGTGATTGTGGATTAATCACTCACCCTTGGTGGAGTTCTCATACAATAATAGTTTTCACTCCCCCATTGGTATTGTGCCGTTTGAATCCTTGTATGGTCGGACTTTCCATTCTCCGTTGTGATGGACTGGGGTCGGAGAGTCAGCAATTCTTGGACCGGAACTAGTGAAGAATATAACAGAGATGGTTCAGGTGATTCGTGAGAGGATGAAGACAGTCCAAGATCATTAGAAATCATATGTTATTCAAAGAAGGATACCCTTAGAGTTTAATTTTGAGGTTCCTGTGTTTCTGAAGGTGACTCTCCATCATGGGAAGTGAATGTTTGTTCTTGGGAGTAAGCTTTCTCCCCAGTTTGTTGGGCCTTTCGAGGTGTTATCTCATGTTGGAGCTATGGCGTATCGATTTGAACTTCCCCGGCATATGAGTCAGATACATGATGTTTTACCTGTATCATACCTCTGTCCTTATCATCATGATGACTCTCACATCATGAATTGGGGAGAGGTCGATGTTTATGATGATTCAAACTTTTAGGAGAGGCTTATGGAGATCCAAGACCGCAAAGAGAAGGTGTTGCGTGGGTTTTCTATCCCCTTGGATCGTGTCTTGTGGAGACATGGTGTCATGGAGGGGAGTACCCGGGAACGTGAGTCACATATACATGCTCAGAACCTAGATTTGTTTGATATTTAACACTTTTCATGTAACGAAGTCCCCTTTGTTGTAAGTCTTTTCAGGTTTTATTATGAAATTTCTTTTGAATATTTTGTGGCTTACTCTCTTTTGAGCAGTATCTCGATGGGTGGTTGTTCAGACCCAGTTTCTTTTTCATTAGGTGGGTTTTTAATTAGTGAGGATGATAATGTTTTGAGAGGTATATGATGTAATGGCCTAAAACTCTCTGGTCCATTACATTGTGAAAATGTGTTGTTTGAGGTGTTTCAGGAGATCAAGGTGACTTATCCCCAACACTTTTCCAAATTCTCAATTCTTTGAACAGTTCCTTCATTGAACAGTTTTACCAGTATACTCTGACGATTACCTCTCATCCCTTTTCCAAATTTCTAATTCTGTGAACAGTTCCATTAGTGAACATTTCTATCGGTAACCCATAATGGTATCCTCACTTTCCTTTCCAAATTTCCAATTCTATGAACAGCTCCATCGGTGAACAGTATTCTATTGGTGAGGTTCATGAACAGTGTTCTAACAGTGAGGTTCATGAATAGTGTTCTATCAGTGAAGTTCATGAACAGTTTTCTATCAGTGAGGGTCATGAACAGTGTTCTAATAGTGAGGTTCATGAACAATGTTCTCTCGCTGAGGATCATGAACAGTGTTCTATCAGTGAGGTTCATGAACAGTGCTCTATCATTGAGGTCCTGACAGTGAGGTTCGTGAATAGTGTTCTAATGGTGTGGTTCCGGAATAGTGTTCTATCGGTGAGGTTCATGAATAGTGTTCTATTGGTGAGGTTCTAATGGTGAGGTTCATAAAAGTGTTCTAATGGTGAGGTTCATGAACAATGTTCAAATGGTGAGCTTCATGAAAAGTGTTCTATTAGTGAGGTTCATGAACAGTGTTTTATCAGTGGGGTTCAAATGGTGAGGTTCATGAACAGTGTTCTAATGGGGAGGTTCATGAACTGTGTTCTAATGGTGAGGTTCATGAATAGTGTTCTATCGGGGAGGTTCATGAACAATGTTCTATCGGTTAGGTTCTAATAGTGAGGTTCTTGAACAATGTTCTAATCGTGAGGTTCATTAATAGTTTTTCTAGCTTCCTACACATACACCTCTTTAGTGTTTTCCTTTGAAATAAAATTCATTTAAAGCCTATTTTTAAGGTTTCTATGGCCGATTCAAAGGCCGTAAAACCTATAATAATTATTCCTATGGCTCAGGATGTTTTTTACTTGCTCAAACTGCATGGTTTAATGCGATCCTCTTTTAATGGGAATTTAAGCATATCTTAAACTATCACCCTGTTAAATCTTCTAAAGGGTAAGGATATCTTCCTCCCTATTTCATTCTCCTTGTTCTCGGGTGTGAGATGCTCAAACATCTCATTCATTCTCATAGTATTCGCATAGTCAAACATTCGTCCTTGGATTGATTCTACTATGTTTTTATGCAACCAAGTAGTATCGATCAATATTCAATATAAGGTATGTCTTATCGTCATTCTATTAGGGTTAATCTTCTCTTGTTTATCCTTTACATAATATATCATGAAATCTCTATACTTCTAATAGAATTTTCTTTGGTTTTGGATGGTGTGGTCATACCGTCACATCCTCAGGTGGATGCAGTTGTTGCGAGAGGGGGATCGTGGCCCGTTGTGTGGATATAGAATGTCGTGAACTGTTTGAGGTAGGGGATTCGTTGCTTATCTCTTATTTTATGTGCAACTATATCATTATCATTTTTTATCCCACTGGATTTCAATGGAATTGACATGATAAATATTTTAACCCTATAAATAAATTGATATCGATCATATGTTATTTCCCCTTGTTTTTCTTGATAGTGTGATATCTGTGATTTCTTTGATTAGTTGTTCATTCTTGATGGAAATAGGTAAATAACGTAAATTGGGATTAATTGATAGTTGTTTGGATAAAGATAAAGATGCACGTAAACGAATCTGGTTCTTGTTGTAATTTGATGTTAATCAATTTGGCGCAGTAAGCATGTTTAATTATTTGTGATAGCCTACTAATTAGGTTTCCCAAATTTGGAACCTACAAATAATAAATCTATTAATTCAAGATGGATTGAAGAACTGATTGTTTGATAATTCCATAAAGGGTTCTGAGTTACCCTCATTATTGTTAAAGGGACAAGATCCCAATTGATGTGATGTTTTTTTCATAATTCTTGTGATGTGATGTGATCCTAGATAGTTGTTGTGATATGTGGGGGCATAGAGGATTTTGGTTGTGGTAGGAGATGATGCCTAGAGTGGTGAGATGCATCGGTTTATGCAAGTGGGTGTCGGGGAGGACACTAGGGATGATGAAATGGGATGGATGTGATTGTTGGATGTCTGCTGATTTTGATTGGTTTCTTATATACTTTACTTTTCGCCAATGCTCAAGGCAGCTGGCCTCACATACCCTTCTTTCGAAAGAGGTGAAGACATGCAGGGTATGCCATGTGCTTTCCATGTTTAGCTTCTCAAGGGAGTATGGGTATATAATCTTTCTATAAGCAGCAAATACGTGATAGGTAGTACATCTACTCCCCGTGTTGAGCCCCCTTGTGTTTATTAGCATAGAATATTTTTATAGAATGACCAGGAATTTTCGAATGTAATTCTGTAATGAATAATTTAATTAATTGTGTAAACCATGGGGTTGGAGTTTGCTGGAAGATAATGATGAGGTTGTAATTTTGAAGGAACAGTGGACATTGGGATTGATTCTAATGAATTTTAATGTTTAATTGTTCATTGTAAATTAATTTTTAAATAATTAATTAGCACAAATTGGAACTGATAATAATGGAATTAAGTAATCTAATAAAACTCTGTAAATGGTTGTGTGCTTATAGGATACCCGGTCTATGAAGTAGCATCTTGGAGTCTAAGAGTCATTAGCTGTAGTTGTTTCTATGACGAGGTTATGCCTATTGTGTGGATTTGAGATATAGTATATCATGTTATTTTTTCATTTCTATATGCTACAAAACCTAGTAAGTAAGGGAAACGGACACGATGGGGATTCTAAGCCCTCCGGGGATGTTTTCCCCAACATTCCGGTTGGAGGATGGATGGTTGACTACCCCCTTTGTCCCCAATATATTCTCTTGGTAGTTACATTTTATGGCAGGCACATTGGTTACATTTCCCCATATATGTGCGTAGAGGGCTGTAATAGAATGTGGTTATTCATGCACATATATTCTGGATATTGTTTTCGATGTACTACTATAGGTGTAATGTGTATAGGTTGTGATGGATTGAGGATCCTTACACGGTGTATGGACTGTAATGGCTTGTGGTATAATATCTGATGTATTAAACACGATATGCGATCAGTGGTGGCTCCCATAAACTACTAATTACTTTGGTGTATTGATGTGGCCATTTTTTGCATGAGGTGCACATTTTGGTGCATCGTCTAGGTGTCTGCGGGCAAGCCTTTTTGGAGAGAGATGCTCAGGACGTACGAGGCTGGGGAAAAGACGAAAACCTTTGGGGAAGTAGTAGTGGCATACCCTTGATATTATTTATTATATGATATATTCTTGTACGCGTTGCTTGGTGAGAGTATCCATAGTGAGGCTAGGAACATAGTATACAAATTTAGGTGATGAGTTAGTTTCACTTGTTGTTCACTATGCTTTAGCATTTTTCGTTACTTTTTCGTGACAGGATTCGGGGAGGATCCTACTAAGTATACTATTATACTCACCTTATCTATACATAAATAGTTTTTCCGGTCACATGGATCAGGTTGGAGATCAGGCTGGTTACTACTAGCTTGTTGTTGTAGGAGCTGTTCGGGCTTGTGGTTTCTGCTATTTTACTTTCTTTTGGGTACTTGTGGATTTCCCCTTCATGTTATAGTACTTTTTCATGACATTACATATGTTCACTAGGGTTTTATTTTATATTTCAATTCTGAGTTGGAGTTGGTTGGTGTCTATCTTATCTCTCTCTTCTGCGTGTTTTCTCTTAGAGGGTAATGCCTCCCATTTGTGTGTTTAATATGCCCTCATTTCTAGTCACCATCCTGGGGCCTACTGGATGTGGGGCTCGAGGGTCATTATTTCACTTCTCACATTGATAGCCCAGGAGGGGTATACTTTTTGGGGAGGGGGTCATGATAGATGAGAACTCAATCAATAACAAAAAATAAGCATTTATTTCTTCAAATGGTGGAAAATAAAAAAATGAAAATGAAAATAAAAACCAAAATATATTAAATAAAATTATAAAAATGAACCTTATGGATAAAACCAAGGAACAGAAACAATTATTTAATCGTGAATATGAAATATTGGGAATCCAAAAATTTACTAAATTATGTTTATATCTTGTTGAATACTTATCAATTTGATTTATAATGTAGTGGGTATGCATGTCATATAAACAGAAATGAAATATATTTATGATAAATTATTTTCCGTATAAATATAATTGTAATTTTATCTTGGTTAATTCAATTTAATCATATTAAAAATAAATTGGGAATATGTTTCTTAAAATATGTTCCTATATCATGATAAAAATATGGTATTTTAGTATTTGTTACTTATATATATTAAGTTCACCCATCTTTTTAATAATGAATTTGAAGAATTTGGAATGTTAAGGGATAAAATAAATAATTTATAAATACATTATAAAATTATCAGTATGATATTACTTATATTTTATTTTAATTTGGGATATAATATTTTTTATGTAAAAACTACATTGTTGGAAAGCCTTAATCGATACAGTGATGTTAGGGGAAATCCATTTTAATTGTCTAAAGACTATATAGAATCTAAAACACCAACATAAAAATAATAATTACATATTAAAATACCCATAATTTGAAATATTTTACTCATAATACAAAAAGAACAAGTTATACATATATACTTTCTATGATGGTACCAAATAGGTTTTCATACCTCCTATGCTAATTTAGTCTGTCTAGAAACCCATGAACATAGTACAATGTAAGAGAAATGTGGTCTACCACGCATAGAATATCATAATAATAGATAAAATAAGGATATTAAAATTATATTTAAAAAAAGAAATATTAAATTGGTTGGAATAATTGAATGGAAATGGAAATTGGAATTGAATGGTTAGTGGATAATTACCCTAACTTTGGTATAGTAGTGAATATGGAAAACGAAATAAGGAGAGTGAATGAATAATATATCATTTACAATACATTAATAGAATCAATATATTATAGAAATGAAATAATATTTTAAAATTAAATGTTCTTCCAAAAGTGATAACATCTAAAGTATCACAATTGTAAATTAAATGAGGAAAATTGGAACCCTAACATTACCTATGAATCCTTTCTTATAGTCATGCCCGATATCTACCAAAACTAATTAAACAATCAAGAGGGGACTATGAGAGAGACTAATTCAATAGAAATGGTGAAAAGGTGCTAACTTAATATGTGGTAAAAGAGTTATAAGGAGTGGGTATTTATTGGTGAGATGTGTTATATCCCTTAGAATAATTTATTAATTTTTTTTCCATTTTCTAATGTGTACCACAACACCGAATGAACGATGTATTTCATGTCATTATTCATTATAATGATCCTTTCAAAAACTACACCATGGTCACACTCTAATTTAAATTTTATCATGCATATATATATATATATATATATATATATTGTCTCATATTTACACTATGTTACTGTATTTCATGATTTTTATTTATTTTACTATTCACCAAAATAATCCAAATTTCACCCCTTAATTAATTTTTAGATCTTCATAAATAATATTTAATACATTTTTTGTAAAATAAATATTATTATTAGGTGAAATTTATCTTATAATGAAATAAATGTTCATTCAAAATTTAATGGGA
Organism: Viscum album; assembly: GCA_963277665.1. Taxonomy (NCBI): domain Eukaryota; kingdom Viridiplantae; phylum Streptophyta; class Magnoliopsida; order Santalales; family Viscaceae; genus Viscum; species Viscum album. The sequence goes on from OY728122.1 coordinate 1,976,358,712, forward strand.
AATGTGTTATTAAAAATTGTTAGCTTATAATTCAGATGAACATATTATGAATCTAATGAATTCATTATTAAAAATTTACATAAATTTTATCATAATATGAAAAAATGAGATATAAATTTAGCATGAAAATAAAAAATTATTGACATGAAATTATTTTTCTAAATAATATATTATGTAATATTTTCAAATGAATTTATAGAAATGAAGAATATATGCATATTAATTGGTATTAAATTATGAATATTATATTAACATGTAAAATATTAAATGATTTGTTATTACGAATATTAAATTACTTATAAAATATTTTTTTTTATTTTATGAATTTTAAATGACTACACATTTTTTCATATGAGACATATAGATATGATTACAACATAATAAAGTTATGTGATTATATATAATGTTGTAGTATATTATTACATGTTATAAAAATATCCCTATTATAAAATGTATAATAAAATATGTTCAATTATTTAGTAAATGATACATTAAAATTAAAATAAATTCACTAAAATGAAATTATAATCATGTGAGATATAGTCATCAATTTCTCAATGAAATTATAAATGATATTTTATTTAAACATATAGAGAAAAAATTAGTTTTTCTAAAATTAAATATAATTTAAATATGATTAATGGGTTATGAGAGATTTTTTATAGATATTTTTTTGATTGATACATTATTGAAAAATTTATATATGAAATAGATGAAATATTATATCATCAAATATTTATTTAATTTAGAAATGATTTATCATTAATATAATTTCATAACATAAAATATTTATATATTACATCTATATAATTTATGAGGATATATATATATATATATCAATTATTTCACTTGATGATTGCATAATGATACAGAATATATACTCAATGATTATGTCGAAAACAATGAACCCATATACCTTCATATTATTGTTATAAAATAATATTTTCCAAAAAATATATATATTTCATGACTTCTTCCATTTTAATATTGTACCAAAACACTTTTAGTTAAAGATATTTTTTTGTGATTATGAGTAACAATATTCATTTATCTACTATTAAATTTAGTAAAACAAATTTACATCCTGATTAGATTAAGTTAAAGAAAATTATTTCACACCACTAATAGATTTCATTATTTAGGTAGAAATTAACTATATTTATAAATCATAGTTCTGAATTTTAATTTTATTTATATATGATATGTCTTCTAAATATTATTTATTTAAATATAACATTAAATATATTGTTTATATATATCTATATTATCATTTTTATTAACCAATCTTTAATATACTTTTATATTATTGTCTAAATAAAATAATATTTACAAAATAACATAATTGAAAAAAATTATAATTATATATATAATCATATATCTTATGAAAAAATTCTCACTCTAAATTTAATCATGTGGAGTCAGCTACAAATAATATTTTTAAACATTTTTTGTACAGAACCCCTTACATTATTATCTATAGAAATTTTTCCTATATTTTATTTAGTTAGAAATAACTATTGATTCTTTAATTCAGATATCCTTCAACAACACATGAGTATACTCTTCTTCTAGGACGATGATATTGATTTTTTTATTTAAGACCTCTAACCCAAGAGTAATATCACCCTAAAATCCAATATATTTTCAAAATCTTTTCTAAATTTGGACACAAATTACACCAAATTCACAATATCATTTTTATAAAATAAAATGTCACTTGTATAATGAATAATAATGAGTGAATAAATTACAGATTAAATTGAAAAGTGATTTGAATAAAAATTTCATTTAATTAACTACATGGTCCTTGAGCTTCTTGTTATCATTATTTAAAAGGCATGAGCTACTTGTTTCATGAAAGATAATAATTTCCTCAACTTTAAAACATGAGATAAATCACTATAATGTAAAAATCGTCTGGATAGTCAATTGAGACATCTTTCCTTTTTCATCATTGATAAATACTATGATAAAATACATTTTTAAATAATTATAATTCTATAAATCACATATAACATTACTTATTATTATCATAACCTACTTTGTGACTAGAGAAAATGTCCAATAAAAATAAATACCCCCAATTTGAGAGTACCTTTTGAAGAAATGTTATTCATTATATTATAATACTACCCATTTGTTAATAAATGTTTTTTCTAAAATAATATTTAATCCTTTTAATAATCTTATCATTTACGAATGAAAATTTTTCTTATGTTTCATTCTTCTCTATATGATTTAGATTGTATTATATCCTTGAAATTAAACCTCATGTTGTAATGTGTCTTGAACACATTTTCATTCAAATTGTGAATTTAAGATGGTATGGTTTGAAATCCTCGTTATCTTATAGGTATACCCATCCTATATATTTTCATAAGTATTTTTATCAATCTCAAAATTTTATAATATTTTAGAACATTTTATTATTTCCCATAAATTTTCATTATAGGTGTGTATTTTAAAATCATCATCAATGTTTTGAAAATCATTTAGAAAAAATAGCCCCCCCCCCTTATCCAACATCATTTTTAATAGCTATATCATTTTCATTATAAAAATATAGTACAATATGTGAATTTATAAATTTTATGACACAATTAAATAATTGATATAAATTTTATCATTTATATTTTATTATATCATAGATAACACCTTCCACGAGGAGTGTATCCAAAATTTTCTATCATTTTATCTCTCATCGACGCTACCCATGTATCCACATTTAATCATCATGTATCAAGGGACATAGAATATGTGTAGACAATTCATACTCATATTTTATTCTTTCTACATATCATAAAAAATATTTATTAAATTTCATCAAATATATTTTTTGTTAAGAGAATACATTGAAGAAATTGTTGATTACATCCAAAAGAATACCATGGTATCATTCTTATCATATCATCCAAATACGTGTTATTATTTTTTTAAAATACTATTTATTTAGGTGAATATGGTTAACCATATTTGATCCATATTATATAATTCTCTAGATAATCCTAAAGCTCTATTTTCCTATATTTTGAGAAACAATAAGAAAATATTTTGATAACCTATTCCATTACATTTTCTTTATACCTATAATAGTCATTAATAATTTTAATGGGTTTTTATTCTCTCAATTTGAAACATATATAAGACTATTAATAATAGTATTCAATAAATTTCACGAAATATTTCAAAATAATATTCCATGTGGATGATAATATTATGAACCACTATGTGTAATAATTAATGAAGATTCATTAAATTGATCTCTATAAAATTGTGCATCATGTTAAAAATTTTCCCATTTTTAAATGAGTTATAAGTGTTACATAATTCAAAATATTTATTAGAATTATTCTTCATAGGTTAATGAATAATATTTCAATATATGTAGCTTTTTGATACCAAAAGTACATTTTAGATATTTTTCAATTTTAAGTTGTTGTAGGAGTTTGATGACATTGATAGGTGAAAAAGAATATGTTTCATAATATTTTTTAAAATGTAAGAATATTTTCTAATAGAATAGTGTTTATGTGGTTTTAATGCAAGATTTTTCTCAGTAAAAAAAATTAAGAACTCATATATAATGATTTTTATAATGTGAGATAAAATATTCTATGAATTATAGTTGTATTTGAATGTAGATTGGATGAATTATGCAAATTAATGGAGTGGGGTAGATGTGGTTCTAAGAATTTCCAAGTCAATTGTTTATAATTGTAACATTTCCCAATACAAAATGGTTGACCAAAGAATGAATTATATGTATAGGTAACTCTGAGAAAATTGACAAGAAATTAAAAATGTTTTGAAAATGTAAAATATAATATTCTAATAAAAAATGTTTGATCAGATTCCAGGAAAATACATAATGGTTAATATGGTGATATTATAATATTAATTTGTTTCAAACAAAATATTTAAAAATTTCCCTCCAGTTAACTGAGGGATGTTATCATGAAATGAAAATATGTGATGGTTAATCTGCATAATACATAAGGGTGTATATAAAAAATTTAAAGGGTTAATAATATATATTTAATGGTTGTATAATATATCCTTAAGATATGTATGAATCAATATATAAGATAAGGATACATTATGGTTCCATATTTTTTTAAATTTATGGTACAATAGACATAAGATGTAGTATAAAACAAACATCTATGAAACTACCTTCTTTTTTATTTAGATATCATATCGGTGTTCAAATATGATCCAATGAATCTCATAAAAAAATAAAATTTGAAAACAATTCTGATATCATCCTCAAGACTAGATATTAATGTGGATAATTTGATAAATAGTGGGAGGGATGTTGAAATAAATTTCTTATCTAATTATAAAATATGATATTTTTTAATGAGAAGGGGATATCATTGATCAGACTATATAATAATTTTTATAATATTTATTAAATATGTATATAAGTGATAATTAGAAAATAAATACAAAAATAATTTTGGTATAGAAGAGTGCATTTTTTTTAAATTTTTAGAGGAATGGGAATAAGGGTAAGGAGATGTAGACTAAGTATATTAATGTCACATTGGATGATTAAATTGGTTAATGAATATATAAGTTGTTAAAAATATATTTTTAGTTTTTGTTTATTTGCATAAAAAATATACATTTCATGATATATTTTTATATACCATATTCATGGATAAACCCTAAACATTGTATCCAAATGGATGACATAAATGTATTGTGGGATAACCAATTTTTATATAGATCATAACATGGATGTAGCAACTATTTTTTATTCGTAAATATTAAAAAACTATTTTTACTAAGATGTTGGTGCTTTATGGGTTGTGGTAATGATATATTCTTTCACGTTAAAAGGTTTCAACATTTTTTCCTTCATACTAAATTCAAATAGATATTTTATGTCTTTATCATATCGAATCTAACAATATATAATTACTTTGAATTCAACAATTTATTTTGTGTCTAATGTGAAATGTGTTCCACATTATATGAAGTGTTAATTTATAAATTTTCCATCTAAACATAGAAAACTTTAATTCAATGAAAAATAAATTGACTATTGATTTCTATTTGAACAATTAATATATATGGAAAGATAAAATGATTATATATTTTTAATAAATTTGTCATGATATTTTATAGGATACTATAAATGCTTTTATGCTTCATGGTGATAATGTTTCAATAAATTTTTTTTAAATAATGTATTTAAAAACTTTTTTTCATATTCAAATTTACATTAACTGTATCTTTATAGAAATGGTTTCTCAATATTATGTGGTTGAAAATAGTAAGTCACGTCTAATATAAATTTTAAAATATATATGAATTAAATATGAATATAAAGAAAGTCATTATACATATTTCATTATTAATAAATGATGAAATAATATTGTATTACTTCATCAATAATTCTAATGATATTTTTATAAAAATTATAGATTTATCTATGCCTTTTGCGAACTCTATTCTTGTTGAGAAGATATTGTCTGTGTTTTTAGATGGTTTGGATGCAATTTTGTAATCTGTTTAAGACTATAATTTTAGTACACATCAATTAGCTAATATAAATAAAAATAGTATTTCATATGAAATGCATCATGATAGTTTCTTCATGTGTAATGGAAAGGATGATTCGGAAATTTATCATAAATCATTGAATTAAGGGAAAAATAGTAATGGAGTAGTTTTGTAAGAAGAGGATTTTGATGTAAGAGGATATTTTGAAGTGAATTTTTTCGAATCAATGATACCCAGTTAATGATGTTTTGGAATAATTTTTAAAATACTTTGTGTAAATATATAGAAACGTTATTTCACATTTTTTAAAAGTATTCATTTTTTCGAAGAACAATCTAATGATGAAAGGTGAAAAATTTTATGATGATATTGATGAAAGTCCAAAGAATTCCTCAAAATTCATGGCTAAAATATTGGAAAATTAAATCAATTTTTAAAATGGTAAAATCTTAAATTTTTTTATACCGAATAGATGATCTTTAATTTCAATTTATATTATGATAATAGTTAGGTGGATGAAGTGGGAATTGGGGCTTCAATTTAATATTATAAAAAAATAATGAAAAAAATGTGAATGAGGAAGATCATACAATTAATGAATTTATTGATGTCTTATGTGGGGGTCGAATAAAAATTGACTTCAAGATGAATTTAATACCTACTAGTTATCATTAAATTATATAAAATGAATTTTGTAAATAAAAATATATAAAATAAAATTCCTTAATTATGAAATATTTATTCTCTTCATGTTAAAAAGAAGCTAAAAATTATTAATGTGATGGATAATTTGAAGTTTTTCCTCCATAAAATGATGTGATTTAATGATTAAGTATAATATATGTTGAAGTAAAACCAATCCAAATTAAAATTTTCATTAAAAAGTGTTAAATTATTACATTAAATTGAATCAAATCACACATAACATTAATTTTTTTCAGGATATTTGAAAATGCACAATGGTGATAAATTTTGAATTATTTGAGTTTCAAATTAATGAAACATATCAAGTGGGAAAAGATAGATCATAATTAATTTCTAAAATCATATTCAATGTTTTTATAAAAATGATTATGCACTATCATAAATGAACAAAGTAAATTTGTTAATAAAACAAATATGATTATGTGAAATAAAAAAATATTTCAAATTAATTTCAACATGAAAACATTTATAAAGGTTGAATTTAATAATTAATTTAAAAATTATGTGGTAATTTTCATTGTGTTAAGAAATAATAAATATTTTAGTTCCCCAAAATGATCCCAAAATAATGATTTGACAATAATTGAAGAAATAGTTCCACAATCGGAACAACATTAAAATTTCATATAAATGTATGACTATAGTATATATTTTTTGTTTTATAGAGGTTTTTTGAACATACAACTGATAATCATGTATAATTATAATTATTTTTTTGAAACTAATATATTATAGTAAAAGTTGTTTAGGGTGATTAAACCCACTCAAAGAATAAAAATTATGACCAAATCTGTAAATTCTACTGTGAAGGTTGAGAAATACAAAAAATAATTTAATGAGGTCATATAATTTTGACCTAATAGGTCAAAACATTGAATAATTTTTCACCATTATTCCTACCCAAAAGTGTATTAATTTAAGTATAAAAATTTAATATAAGAATATAAATTACGGAGAATATATTACATTAGATAATGGTTCTTCATATAAAGCATTAAAAAATATTTTCAATGGATTTCACATAGTTGATATTATTCATATAATAATGGAAATTTAATTCATTTAGATTATGTTGATAAGTACATGGAATGATCAATGAACATTCAAAATTATGTGTCACCTATAATCAATTGATTTAGATCGAAAGTTATTGGAAAATATAATTTAATGTCAAAAAATGTAAAATAATAATGGGATAAAACATAATTTATTTTGTGTATATTATTTCTATGATAAAATAAATTGTTTTTCCAGACGGTTTATTCATAGTAAAGTGGATGAAATATTATTTTATATTTAATTGTGGATTTTTTACAAGAGGAAACTTTTTTAGACATGGTGATACTAAAAAAAATTTTACATATGTTTTGAATGAAAAATCAATTGTTGAATAAATTTATTATATATTTTCTTTATAAGAAAATGAAAAATGTAACCCATGACAAGTATATTGAATTTATTGTGGTAAAGGGAGATTGAAATTAGATTTTATCTACATGTTAAAAGGTAAATATTGTTAATTCATCACACAAGAAAGTGGACATTCAAACATCAAACTCATTGATGTTCATTCATTCAGATATGTTTTGTCCTATTAATAATCAATCAACAATATGGAAATTTTTTTAATTATTTTATATATAAGTTAAATTATATAAAATGAATTTTTTTAAAAACATATGCTATAATATCAAATTATGTTTTAAAATTTTAGGTGATTGGAATAGAATGAGTGTACTTCCTCCCTGGTGAATATCGAGATATATAATAGTGATAAATAGTTTTTTGTGTGGTTTTAAGAATATCTAAATAATTTTGAAATTTATCATGAACTCAGTGTGCATTACACATTATAAAAAAATCCAACCATGAAGTTAAAAAAGATGAGTTTTTAGAGATAACACATTTTATGTTGATTGAAAATGATACATCTCATTTTGTTTTGTAAACGAATTTGTACAGTGGTTCATACTCAAAATAATTTTTCATATCTATCAATTTTTTATTTTAAATATAATTGATATTTTATAGTAATTTTCTATGATTGATATTGTTAATGGTATTTAGTATCACATATATTATCAATTTGGAGGGTGAAAACATTAGGAAATTTGGGAAAGGAGGAATTTAAAAATATTCCATTTTAATCCTTCAAATGAAAGATTATATATATATTGTGATAAATATATAATTAAAAATATGGATAATAATTATGTAAAGGTCGCAGAACAAAGAAAATTTATTCAAAAATAAATAAGAAAGGGTGAGAATTGAAGATAATGAAGAAAATTTTAATCACAAGTGGGGTGATAGTGTTTGAAAATTCACGACTCATGAATATTTTTATAATTTCTATGATTATTCATAAATTTTATGTTATTAATTATATCAATTTTAACTCATAAAATGCTAATAATTGTTTTGGATGTATTAAATATCATTATAAAACAAATATGATCTGTTACGTATATTAGAAAATTGATGAAAACCCCACATTCCTCATTTTTCTCATGGTTAAACAATGAAATGTGAAAGGTTCTTTGAGTAAGGATGATTCGATTAATACTATGAATGTAGAGTTAGATCAGCTCAAGTTGATATGTACTTAAGATATGGTGCTAAAGTAGGGTAATAAAAATATTTCTTAAACTATATGGGTGTTTCATTCCAAGAGGATTTAAATATTATAAGTGAAAAAAAACAAGTTTGATATGTTTCAAATGGACACTCTAATTTTAATTAAATTGATATTTATAATACCATCAAACTGGTTTTATGTCCTAATACAATTATGATGTTTCTTTTCATTTCAATAGAATAGATATAGAAGTTCATGAATATGGTCATAAAATCATATTTTCTCAATATATATTTGTAATAGTAATTATACATTGACATAAATAACGTTTCCCTGTTTAGAGATGATGAAGAATATTTCAAAAAGTAAATGGAGGATCTATATGGATTAATAAAATTCAAAATTGTAATGAATTCCAAGTAATAAAAATTCATGTAGTTGATGATGTTAATGAATGGAGGAGTGGATACAACCTATTGATTATATATGAAAATGAGTTGTCACTCACTATTATTTCCTATATTTAATATATTATCATTTAGAGAAATAAAGAGTGTATGTACAAGGAGTTTTAATAGTAATGAAAATTATTTTAATATTTTAATGATTGGAAAATTGAGGTATATTTGACGGTAAAAATTTATAAATAGAATTATCATATCATTATTTTACATGAAACTTACACTTGAGAACATGTGATAATGGTTATAATGGAGGATTATAAGGTAGTTTTAACCCCAATTTTAGCGACGGTGATGATTTTCAAAGATAAAAAATGGAAGCTTGTTAATTAAATGAAATTTTCATGTTTTTATTAAGAGTGTGATTTACTTTATAGTTATATGTGTTGATATTGTTTATTTTGTAAAATTATAATCATAATATCATAGTTTAATGAAATAATTTCAATTCATTGTAGGAAAATGAGTTATAATTTAAATTAAGTGGTTGGTGGGAAGTAAAATTCATTATGAAAATAGCTAACTATTTGAAATCTTTTAATAAATAGTTGCGGATTGGAATACAGATGTTAATGATAGAAGATGAAAATCACATGTAGTTTTATTGTTTGGTAATTTTTTGTAAATTAGAGTAAAAATATTCAATTTTTAGAGAACTACCATACTACTAATGGAGAATATATTTCTGCAACTCATGTACCATCCCAATTGTTGTGGATGAAGAATCTATTTCTGGATTTTAATGTGGATGTTAGGTGTCCATTTTGATATGTTATGATACGAAAAGAGCTGTAAATTTCTCAAAAATATATACATTGATTCCAAATCAAATCACATTGAAATTAATTTCTCCTTATCAATGTATATGTTTCATGTTTAGTTATTGATTTTGTATTTGTAAATACTATGTTGCAAATTGAAAATATTTTCACCAATCTACTACTAAATGAATTATATGATATATTGCGAATGATGATGTGAGTTTTATCTAATTTTACTTCTACATAAGGGATAGGTAAGTGGTCCCCTGTCACATTTTTTATATATTTTTTCATAATTATATGATAGAATCAAAATAAAAATTTAATAGAAGGTTATTTTATTATGTACTCTCATTAAAAAATTTAAATATATTATTTCACAAGATATACTGAAATAAAACAATAAAAATTCCTTTTTATTGATATAAAATAATTCAATGAAATATAATCATGTATAACTTATAATAATTAAATATGTAATATAATTAAAAGAACTACAAGATGAATAAAACCACTGGTAAATAAAAACACCAAGAAAATGAAATTTATACCATCACCGATTAAATTGGTGATCATAACACTAATTATTACCATTTAAGGATGTAAAATATTCCAAATAATATATAAATTTATTATAATTTAAATGAAAATTATTAATTATTCACGAAATTTATGTAGAACTATATATATTAATTTATTAACCATTTTACCATAATATAATTAGAAATATGGTTATAAGATACACTATTTTTCTCACTAGAAGAGGCATCCATTGAATGCATTGAATGATAACCAACATGATCTTAGAGAATAACTTGTTCTGAAGGCTTTTTTTAACATGTTTTGGATCCCCAATAGAGTTAAAAGATAGAAGTTATTGGTTTTGTATTTATGGAGGATGAAATAATCCACCCAATGAAATTTTGTAAAAATGTATTGAAGTGCATGAAATATTTCAATTAGTGTGTACAAAACTCATACACGCCGAATGTGATATTTGTTAGGAATTTTATGTGAAGTCAAAAACAAATGCTAAGTAAAGGGCATGCATTTTTTGAGATGTGCGTTCAGGATAGAAATCAATGAGAAAGCCTCTTATGAACCCATTGAGATGTCCAATGACCCATTGCGTGTGAACCTAACACAGGTTGCATTAAAGGCCTATTTCACAACAAAAACCATCCATGTGACTACTGATATTTTCAGTAAAAATTAAATGTGCACCCTCCCCCTTCCATCTTCGGGAAAAGCATTCAGATGTTATCGACTACACTAGTTTGTGTAACACTAATATTCTGCATCAGTGTCGAAGAATATATCCATCCATGTAAAGTTATTTCCCAAAAATTCCCTTATGGGACCACCTTTTCATGGGAACACAATGGTTTATTCCCTAGCCGACTATTTTTCCCCTAAGTTAGGTTCACGCAAGACGACCACTTCCATGAAACCTTGTCGATGTATAGAAATCCAATCATGTATACAACATTTTCATGCTACCCTATCTTGCGTGAATCCCACCTAACATGTTTCACAAATCTGATGAAATAGTTTTGAGCTTGTGCCCACTAGTTCATACCGTGGGAGTTTATTCCTAGAACCCCTACATGGGATCACTACTAGCCTACGGCCCTAGCCCTATGTTCTAGTCTCTTTGCGTCCTTCATTGACCACCAAAAAAATGGATAGTCGCACTAAGAACGTTTTATTCCAGGATGATGACATTTTAGATTTCTCCCATATGTGAACTCAACATCCACCTATAGAAAACGATGGGTTGAGATAATCCTTCCAACTCTTGAAACATCTTGGGTCTACATATTCCCATTGGTCCCTTTCCCATGTCATTATTTGAAATTGTCATTTTCAATTCCCCGAGTACCTTAAGTCAAACCATTCTTCAAGATACTCCTCATTCCCCATCACCTGGATCATATTCCTCGTCAAACTAGATGAGGCCACTCTTGATTAAGTCACACACCAGCCATTTCTCAACATCGCCATCCTAATAGTCCTCACTACATGTCTTTATACTATAGCATATCCTATCAGTCCTATAAAGTATGTCTTATCCCCCAAACATAAGATTCATATGGTCCTCGCTACATGCATTTATGCTATATCACACCCCATTATTCATCAATATAATGAATTATTCATCATTAATAGGATTCATCATCTTGATATCGACAGCAAACAACCACTATGGTCCTCCTATTAAGCTGAAATGCACAACCCATTTTCCATTAAACAATCATCATGTCAAGATTTCATCATGTCTTGACACAAGAAAGATAGAATGAATAGATTCTATATATAAGCCTCATCCATCATTTCTTATACATAGAAACACATAGGATGCGTCCACTCACAAGACTGATCCTCATTTTCCTCTCCTTAGTATCACATGGGACAATTCGGCATGGAAGACCCATCCAACTTTACCTCTACTAAGTGGAATATGGGAAGCTTCCACATATAAACCTTATCCATCTTTTACACTACATATAATCCCACTGGTATGTTCTACATTTTTTCCCCTCCACATTTTCATTCCTTATCAGCACCCCGGTAGTATTCATATAAAATTCCCATTCATCGAGTTTTCTCCATAACAGCACCTGGTCAGCTTCCACATGTCAGCTAAAACCATGTCCCATGTTCACACCTTCCACGACACATCTTGCAGGTCTATTAATTTTCAATGATTCTGACACCGAGCATGACTCATGTGGGCATATACGTTAGTAGTGACTATGAAACCCTTCATATGGGATCCTTCCATGCATAATTACCACACCATATCCTTTCAAACTATGAGGTTTTTGATCCCTATATTCTAAATAGGGTATGTAGAACACCTCAATGAGGGTCAATCCCAACCAAATGTATACATCGTTTCCCCCTCCTAGTGGCATACCTCACAGATCTATCCCCAATGGTGTCCTGGTCAACCTTCATATGGGCATACCACCTAGAGTACACCCCAAATTTCTCCTTCATAGGGTAATAACTATGTGTAATCCACGAATATATAAACGATGTCGGTTTTGATCCCTTTGTTCTAAATAGGGTATGTAGGATGCCTCAATGAGGTTTAATCCCAACCATGGGTAAACTTTGGTGCTACCTCCAAGGGATGTACCCTCATTGTGTGAAATCTTCCCATTATGGGACACACCTCCTAGATCCTCTCCCATAGTGTGTGTTGATCCATCCACTACTAATCTAAGGTGCTACCATCTATAAATTTACCCCCATGATGTGACATCCACCATTTATAGGACACATATCCCAAATCCACCTCCCCAGGTTTTTCTCATCCATATACCGTCACCTCGCCCATATCATGTGGAGATCGCATCCTCTACTACCATCCATTTGGGCAGTAGACCATGCATAATCCCCCACATGAAAACAATTTTCTAGTAATTTGTAATCCCTGAACTTATTGATCTACGTGAACTTTAATCCCAATCTTCTAGCCATGTTACATAGGAATAATCAATGTGGTTCAATCCCAACACGGTCATCTCCACAATAGTTCCATCTCATTAATTCCATCCAATTCATCTAACCCTCTATCATTCATCCGGATTCTCACCATGGATGCCACATCCTGCTAGGATCACACTATTCATTAGGTGATCTCTTATAAGTAATCCCCTAACATATCCTCTATCACATAACCCTTATCATGGAGAGGTCACATCATCCACATAGGTTTTATCAGTATATAATCCACATTCATCCCATTGTTTCTCCTTGTAGAACTATGGAAAATAACCATGCTTTAGCCCCACATAGTCATATTCATTTAACCATAATATCACCTCATGTGATGGGCATCTAACCATGTGTATGTCCCAAACCATCCCTTTAAAAAATGTGGTTTTTGTTCTTTGTCTTATAAATAGCTTTTATAGGAATATTCCCTAAGGTTCTATCCAATCCAATAGTAAACATTGGTGTCCAACTCTTTGGGGTCCAGTTTCCAGATACTCCCTTAGTGGTTTACATATCATGCTTCAAATTATGATGAATTCACTTCATGAGACGCACTACCTCGTTTCTAACCTTATTGGGAATTCTAATCCATATATCTGGTCTAATCGTCATTAGGTCCACCTCCATAATCAACACTCATTGGTGTCTAGATCAGCCTTCACGGTGTGAAACATTTACTTAATGAGATGCACCACCCCAGGTCTGCCCTCATTTGGTGTTCTGATCAATCCATCAAGTGTCCCCCTCACTGGGGTCCACCTCCCATATCATCCCTTAGTGGTTTTTAGATCCTCATTAATGGTGTGAATACTTATCTTCATGAGACACACCACCTCAGGTCCACCCTCATTCGGTATCATAATCCATCGATATAGTGTCCCCCTTATTGGAATTCACCTCCTTGATATGCCCTTATGGGTGTTAAAATCATCATTCAAGGTGTGAAGCCTTCTCTTTATGAAATACACCACCTCGGACATGCCTTTATTGGGCATTATGATCCATCGATCTAATACCCCCCTCATTGGGGTCTTACTCCCTAATCATCCCTTAGTGGTGCTAAGATTTGCATTCTGGGTGTGAATCCATATCTTCATGAGATGCACCATATCGATTCCACCCTCATTAGAAATTGTGGTCCATCTATCTAATGTCCACCTCATTATGGTCTACCTCCCTAATCTACCAAAAGTAATGTTCAGATCAACATTTGTGGTGTAAATCCTTCTCTTCATGAAATTTATATCCTCGCATATAACATCATTGGGAATTATGATCCATCCTTCTAATGTACCACTAATTTGGGCCCACCTTCCATTACCCACCATCAGTGGTGTTAAACCTTAACTTCATGGATTCACCACCCCAATTCTACCCTCCATGAGAATTCTGATGCATCCATCCAGTGTCCCTAACCTTAGGGCATGACTCACTTGATCTTCCTTCAATGGTGTCCATAATAACCATCATGGTGTGAAACCTTCTCTTCATGAGATGCACTGCCCCGTGTCTAGCCTCAATGGTTGTTCAGATCCCTCCATATATTGTCTCCCTCATTGGGGCCCACCTTATTTGATCCACACATAGTGGGGTGCTAATCATCCATCATGGTGTGAAACCAACCCTTTATGGGGTTGGATATTCCCATGCCCATCCATATAGATTGTTTGGATCCATCCATTTGGTAATCTTTCCATGTTCTCCCTCCTACGTATGTTCCTATCTGATCCATCTTTATAATTTTTCTAATAAATTTGATCTACCTCTACAAAACATTAATCCTATGTAATACCCCCTTTTAAACATGGGATGTCTGAGGAAAACCTTGGAAGACATTACTCTAGAATATGAAACCCCATGAATAGTGTAGGGTGTCATAGGTTCCACTCCATTGGTAAACCCTCCTATGTGGAAGAATACATGTTATATATGTTCAAACATACGAAGATTCCCCCTCATGACTGATGTTGCAATATTCTCTAACCAAAGGTTGCTTCTATATCATGTCTATTTTGAATGTCTTGATATAAACATTATAATAAACAGGTGTCCACAATGATATGGAACTAATAATGAATTTCATGAACAATGGCTCAAATCTATGATGGAGACCCAGACATGGAGAAAAAATATAAGGAGGAATCCACAGAATACAGAACTGACATCCCATCATCCCTATTCTATAAAGGAAAAAATATCTCTAGAGAAGTGATGAATGTTTCTTATCTTTGGGACATTGGAACATGGGGCCACAAGGACATGTCAACAGGATGATGTGTAATTTACCCAGGGAAAGAATCAGAAACAATGGTCATTAGACATATCAACATTGGATATATGGATGTTGAATATACTAGTATACAATGGGGTCATTGATTTTGTGTATCTAATTTTAAATTGTTAATGTTGTATAATTTGAAAATAGGAAATAATTCAATAATGTGAAAATAAGAATTAATTATAATATTTGTATATATGAATATGTATCTTTCAAGAATAGTTATTTTTGAAAATATATTATATTTTAAATAATGAATTGATTTTAACATTTCTAATAAAAAATTTCTTCATATCATTTCATGGTTAATATATATATATATATTTAATGGGATATGATGAATATTATTTAATGTTAAATGGATATTTTTATCAATGAATTATTTTATCTTGGAGTTTTTTATTTTTATCGAAATGAATTAAATTAATTACATTTAAAGAATACAAATGGTAGAAATTAATGATTAAATTGATAATAAAATATATCAACACCATATTATTTTTCAATTTTATTGAATAAATATTAAGGACTCATATTGTTTTAAAAACTCATTTTTAAATAAATAAAAATTCGTTTATATTTTATGTTTCCATTCAAAATATAAATATCATAAATTTGGAAAATGAAATATATTGAATGATTTTCATATATTTAATTATAAAATCAAAATTTCATAAAAAGGTTAATCCCATTTTTAGGTATATAACTATTTTACCGTGGTGAATAATACATGAAATTAATAATCTAAAAATATTGTTAAATAATGTAAATGATTAAAATGAAGTATAAAACATATCTAAATGAAGATAAAGTGGAACATGTTGGTAATATCATCAATACATTATTTCTTCCACTTATGGTCCACAATTCTAATTAAAAAGGACATTAATCTACCACAAATTGATGATAAAGTACAAAAAAACATTAAACTCATCTATAAAATAACCTCTCTACCACCCCAACCAAATAAGTCAAACGCTTATATTCTCATCAGAATACCTGCTAAATTTTCTTCTTATAAAATTTTATTAGATTTATTATTTCATCAATTCGTAATATGGTTTCTTAAATCCTTCATATGAATGGAAGTCATTTCTAGGAGGAGTTAATTCATAAAATTAAGCACCAAAGTTATTCTCTAACATGTTCAATACACATATCATCACATATATTTATAAACATAATTATACAAACAAATTGTATGTATATTAACATTATAATGATTATGTGGAAGATATTTTTTTTAAAGAGTGAGAACATCCACAAAAGGAAAAGAACCCTTTAATGAATAAAATAATTAAAAATATATGAAATGATATTTTTATCAATGGTACTATTTCTAAATTGAAATAACATCATCAGTTAATCCATTAGAGATTAGAACCTAGAATCATAAAAGATCAAATAGGGAATGAAATTTCCATAAAAAATAGTGGATGATAATAGATACAAGTCAATATTCTCAACAATCCAAAATAATAGAGTACCAGAAAAAAATGGTATAAAAAAACCCAAATTATCATCAATGTAATCAGTGTATTACAATATAAAATCTTGACCATACCATGCAATAAGTGGATAACAACTCTACCAGTAACCTCTAAGACTCCACATCCAAGGGATCAAGAACATCCACCACCTTCAAGTGAGGCATTCGATTTTATCAAATGTGTAAAAAAGATAATCAAAAAATTACTAAAGGCAAAGGTAGAGTGTGAGATATAAATATCATTAGGGTATAACCCTATTTTATATAATCAATATAATAATATATAAATATTTACTATATCATTTTTAATAAAAACAATGCATGGTATCACATTTTCATGTTTTCATCCCAAACATTATATCATTAATATAGATTAACGATATGTAAAATACATTCATATAAGTTTAAATTTATATTTTATTTAAATCATTTATTATAAATTAATTATAATTAATAAAATATTTCATAAAATCAATGGAATTCATATCAACTCAATGAACTCATAGAACCATTCTAAGACACGTTGTGATACGTTACATACAAGCTACAAGATACTCAATGATATCATCAGTGATCACATCTTATAAATAGTTTATATACACAATCAATACTCAAATAGTTGAAACAATTACTATAAATCAATCTACACCTCAATATAGGAACTTAGCATCTGTGTCTTGAGTTGACGTGGTATATTTAGTGTTTTCATAATTTATCCAACCCTGCGGGGTCAAGATCTTATTATGCTTATACAAAACAACTAATAACTACTTATTATCTCATGTTATAAAATAAATATATCAATAAACCCAATTTTCCATCAATCTTTATACAATAAAAATATAATTTGCCAATTTAGTTTTTCAACATTCCTTTTTTCATTTCAAAACCAAACCATTGGTTTTTTCATTACATTTCATGTAAAATAAATTTTCAATTTAATTCATCTTATTAATATCAACTTCAATTAATTTCATTTAATATATTTCAAAATCAATTCATCAACCTTCTTAAATTCTCTCAAAAAATTAAATTCTATTTAAAATTAGTTTTTTCTCATATTTCATGCCCTTTACAAGTGCATGATCCATTCATCACAAATCCATGTTTTTTAATCAATAAAAATATTATTTCAATTTAATAAATAAATAAATAATTTCATTCATATGGGAAATAATTTTGGAACAAACAACATTTATATCAAGTAATCACAACACACAACACATACAACTGGGAATTCCAACAATGAATAATGGCACAGAAGAACTCAGAACCCATTCTAGAATCAAGATCCAATAAAATGGTGTTTAGATCCATCAATTAAAAGATGAAATACCAAACTTTATGGAGGAGATAAGGATATATAGGAAAACAACATGTGAGGGGATATCCATGTACCTAAATGGTATTGACAGAGATCATCACCGTTATGATCTGCCGAGAAACTGGTTTGGAGGAGTCAAAATCACCTCTTGGGAGCCTCTAAGGATGATAAAATCATGTTAGGGTAAAATGGAATTATTAGTATTATTAAATGTTGGGGTTTAGGATTTTTAAGGTAATTTTTAGTTGAATTTAAAAGTCCATAAATGTTTTTTTGGGGAGGGTCACATGTTTCAAAAAAATATGTGCCCTAACTGTGCACCCATACCAGACTTTTGGACGGAATTCATGGTTTGGATGAATGGTTTTATTAATAATGCACTAAGTATTAAAATCCTTACTATCTAAGGTTGCACAATTCGTATTGGAGGGTTTCATGGATTTATAGAACATGTGATACATTCGATAATATTACAATAGGATTCATGGTTTTTTATGCTAAACCGCATGGTTTTACCTAACCACGTGCCATACAAGATAAGTCCAAATTACTACAAAAATCATCCAAATTTGACTAGAAATAGCCCAAAACAAGGCGCAACCCAATGTAGATAAAAATAGTTTCAAAGAATAAAAAACGTATGGTAATTTTATGTTTTATCCTCCCCACCATAAAAAGGATATTTCATGATAAATCTTGTCAAGAAAGATCCAAATCAAATAAATGAGGCAACTAATCACTCATCAGTCCATCATGCTCCCACATAACATGTCAATCTGATCATCCTTCCATTGCACATGGGACAAAGGTATCAACCTCTAAATAAGTACCTTTTTCTTAAAATCAATAATACTAATTGTATTTTATGGAACAAATAAATCAGGCACAACAACCAGAACCTTCCAACTAAATTCATGATATGGTTTAGGAATATACATATTAAATTCTGATAAAGAAACACATTATTTATTAAGATAAACTATTATGGAAATTATAAATGGTAATCCACTTTTCCCATGTACTCGACAACCATATAGTTACCAAAAACTATGATTCAATATTTATTTATTTTCAAATAATTTTATTACCAAAACATGGTGAAACACCTAAATATTTTTTTGCCTAATAATAAATCTAGTAGTTATCTACGATGTTCGTCATAATATTTTATCTCGATCTATGTTGTTAAAATTCTCTAATGATTCAATGGAATATTTTTAATCACCTCTTTGAACAGACTCATCCCAACAATGGATGCTTCACCAATCTCCAAAAAGCACAACAGATATATTCCTGCCCGATTATACAGGGCCTCAATAGGAGTCCTCAAAATTACTAACTGAAAACAATTTTTATAAGAAAACTCAATTAGTACCAAATGAATAACCGAGATCAACTGAAATTTGAGGCATTATATTGAAATAATTCCTCAAGAATATTTTTAGGTCAATTTTTTGGATATCCATCAATGATGATATGTCATCATCAAATTTACATGTGATCCCATTGACTCCTATTGGCCACTCGAAAAGAAAGTCATAAAATTGGGGTAACATCTGATTATATACATTCAGGTATTTCATGACCATTATTTTGATTCTCGTTGATTATTTTATTTTTTGGGTTAATTTTGAGAGGACTAAGAATTTTTTTTTGAATATTATTGGGTTGTACACATTTGTCACATGGTTTTCTCAAACCATGCACCCTATGGAAATATTTTACACCCCCATGGTAGTCAAGAATTTCTTGTTTGTGTAGGGTTTCTCCAACTAAGAACCCTCATAGGGTAACTCATGTTCCATAAAAATATGGATGCGTGGAGGGTGCATGACTTCCCCTAATTGTACCCTCATCTAATGGTAAATTAAGAATTAAAAAGTTCTAAAATATAATTTTAAAATACATAACTCAATGGTTTAAGTGTCTAATTACTCAAATCATACCTAATATGATGTTTCCTTCCATATATTATTTCAACAATATATTTTGGATCCTCTAACCTCAACCATTGGTGAATCAATGAGTTAGTGGAAGATATAATCCCTATTTTAAAGTTGGATGTAGTCGTGGGTGTTCTCTTCCAATTTTCCAATATATCCTCATTATAGAGTATTTGAACTTCATTTTTCATGTATCTAAACTGGGTTTTGATAGATCTCCTATTTTTCCTATTATAACGTGATTATGAATACAATTTATATTTTTTCTTTTGATTTTTCTGGTGTTCTTATCATGATTTTTGATCATTTGATATCTGATTTATATGTATGTGGTTCTCTTTGAGATTTTACATGTAACTGAATCCATGAATTTCAGGTTTTTTTAAATTGATAGCAATTTTTTTTATAAAACCTATATTTGATATGGTTTTATTATGAAATTCAAAATTGTATGGATTTTGATAAAAAAAACCCAAATTCAAATTTAATTTTATTTGTTAGTTGAATATTGAACATGATTGAACTAATGGAATGATTTGAGTCTTATTTCTAGAAAATGGACTAAATTTAAATGATGAAAACATATGATTGTTTTTATATTGTAAAGGCATGACATAAGGAAATAATGTTTTGTTTTTGAAATTTACTTGGCATTTTGAATCATAGAATTGAGAAAAAAAATTATAAATGAAGAATTATTTAAAGGGTATGAATTATCCATTATTAATTATTTGATTATGCACATGCAATCCTGGTTATTTAGTGAGTTATTTAGGTCAATCAAGATAGGATTTTGATCCCATATAAATGGATTGATAATGAAAACATTAACAAAAACCAATTTTAGTATGATTATTGCTAATTGGATATTGATGACACATATTCAGCCTCAGCCTTAGGGATGTGTATAAGCATGTTTGGTTTTGATCACTGATTTAAGAAGTGTGATGATCCTATATCTAGAAACTAATTAACTTTAGATTAGATGACTTGGATTAGTATTTTATTTGATTATATATTCTATTATATAAAAAGAATACTCATGCCAACTGATTTATTTAATTTCTTTTATATAAAATGTTTATTTAATCCATGTTTAAATATTTTTTCCTTCTATTGTAAATAATTAATGTTTAGTTTTAAATATGGAAATTATTTATTATACCTTATCTAGTTTTATTTAGATCAAATACAGGATTGGTTTATCCACATGGAATCTATTAGGGTCCACATAGTGAGACCCTACTAAGATTTATAGCTCATAACCTACCTTTTCCTTTGGGTTTTTATAAAATTTTGTTTTACTAGTTCTTAGGAAAGGAAAAGCCCCACATGGAGATGGTGTATGTTCTTGACCCTTGGGACCTTTGTTTATGGATAGTTACTAGTGGAACTATGGTCTATATATTACTTAGGTATTTGATACATTTATATGTTTCCTAATGGAAGTTTGGTTTGTTGTTCGGTTCACCATTTATTATATCTTCTTAGGTTCTATTTTACCAATTTGAATTTTGATACATTTCCTTGAAATTTTTTGACATACCTTCCTTTATCCTTTTAGGTTTTACAATTATTGTTGAATAAATTTTCCCTCATGATCTTGTATGTTTAAAGATGTTATTCATCATACTATGGGGTTCAAGAATGACATTCGGGCTATGTCAGTGTTGAATTTTCCATCATGTTACTAGGGTGTCTGGACTGATTCCTAATAAGGTGGTATCATATAGAGGATACGAATGTTTCCTGGATGTTGATATGTTTTTTGGGATGTCTTATTAGATTAGAGGTAGTATTGATTAGACATTTGAGGTAGTTATGAGAATTTTCGTGAATAAGTCATATGATATTGGTCCTTATGTAATTGTGGGTGGGGGTGGAAAAGTGTATTGGATGAGTATTAATTTTGATAGTCATTTAAATGTTTTATTTGAGTGTTATAAGAACTAAAGACTTCTGATTCCATTTAGAATTAATAAACAGAGTGTCGTTGTTATCATTTTCATGTTGTATTTTATAGTGTGTAGCATCATGCCAAAAAGAAGAAGTTTTATCAAATATGAGGAGAGAGATTTTGAGGATCCATAGAAAGTGACCCCCCCCCAAATGACTAGAATTTGATTGAGATATTAATAATTGTTTTTCCAACGTTATGCGATAGGAAGCCAGATCCATTAGTATTTATACCACATTCAATAAACCAGGAAGGGGAAACTCTAGAGATCATATAAAAGAGTTTCTTCACTAGAATCCACCATATTTCCAAATATTTAATGATCAACAAAAGTTTTATTATTGGTTAAAAGGAATTGAGAATCTTTTGGAGTTCTGGGAAATTATAATTTCAATTAATGTGATTTTTTCAACCTTCAAGGAGGAGGTTCTTAGAAGAAGGTTGTGGGATTCAGTGGTGATGGAGAAGAAGAATGAAGTATTTGAGTGGATAGACCTCAATTTATTTTTACTGATCATTATTATATATAGTCAATGATTCTATAATTTCTAATATAGTATTTTAATCTCCATAAAAGTGTATAGATAATGACTCAATATTCCAAACACATTATTGATATTATATAGTTTTCTCCTTTGTTTATGTCTAATAAGATGCCGAAGGCTTAATTATTGGATAAATTACTTCAATATGATATTTGATCATTATATTCCATACTAAATATGAACTCTTATGGTAATATACTAGATAGAGTATTGATCTATGATCTTGATGTGGCTGCTGTGTCAGGGTTGACAGGAGTTCTTTTTTATCCTTGATGAAGTTTTTTTTACTTCCATTAATTGAAATTGGATGTGTGATAATTCTCATTGTGTATTTTAAAAGTAGGGTTCCAAAAAATCTCATGTATTTCATAGAAGATGCGCTTTGACTTGCTTCCAGTGTGGCAGGGTGGGGAATTCAAATCAGGATGGTATAAGAGAATCCAAGATCTATAGTTCTTAGAGATTATCAGGTTGATTACAAAAATTATATTATATATTTTTTACCCCTCTTAGTGTCATAGGACAATCATCCCCCAAAATATTGTGGTTTAGTCAGATTATTCAAAAAAACAAAAGTCGTTTCAGCCATCAAAATCCAGATCGAATCTTATTAAAATAGTGGAAGAGCCTACAGAGTATGTAGACATGGGTATAGTGACTATGAGACATATCATATCTATAGATTCATCTTTAGTGACTACATTATCTGATACTGGTGCATCTTACTCATTCATAGCTACCCATGTTGTGTATTTTTTATCCTTCATATTATGATTCTATCTTATGTTATATATATTATTATTCATATCAAAACAAAGAATGATCTTATTTATTGGTGTCCTTACTATGTTCTCTCAACATCATAGATTGATCTTAACTGCATTTTTTTCCTATATGAAATCTATGACACAATTTTCTGGATGTATTTTATTATCACTCATTAAGCCCCAATTGATTACTATCATAGACGGGTATCTATTACTGTGCCTGGTGGTGTGGACTATGTATTTCATGGTGAATACCTATGATTAAATAGATCCAAACATTCATTTCCAATGATTTTTTAGGTTAAAATAAATGTTTTCCTTTAACATGGAGCAATAACCTTTTAGTGATGACCACCCTCCACTTCTCATCGAGTTTCCCAACATATTTCCTTATATTTACTAATGTTTTATACCAGTAGGAGAGGAAGATTTTTCTATTAATTTTTTACATGGTAATCAATTGGTAACATTTCCTTCTTAAGGTATTAAACTATAAGAGATAATAAAGTTAATGTTTTAGTTCGATTATTTTCTTGGGAAATTATTTACATTCTTGAGTGTGTCAGCTTATTTGGAATATGTTCTCTTTAAAAAATAGAGATTATTGAGTGCTTCACATATGAGTTGATTACAAGAAGGTCAACCATTTATGTTAATGAACAAGTGTGTATTTATGTGGATATATGATCTATTTAAAAAGATTAAATTGTCTATGTGGTTCTAAAATATTGATCTTCATTTGAGCTACCTCCAGTTGAATATTATAGAATCTGACATCCCCAAAACTACCTTTATGAGTAGGAATTTCCACTATGAGTAACATTTTATTCCTTTTGGTCTGACCAAATATCCAAAAAATCTTATATTTCAAGAATTGTATTTTTCATGAGTACCTTGACAGATCACTCAATTTATCCCCATCTTTTGAAATGTTGTTTGTGGATTTGATAAATTAATTTCATGGGAGATGTGTTTTCAAAACATTGTGTTTTAGATGATCCTCTGATGGTAAATATTGTTATGATATTTTAAAAACATGAAAATTATTGGGTTTTTCAAAGTATTATCAAATATTTGTTAATATATTACCAATGTTGGATTATCCAATGACATCCCTCTTTTGGAAATGAGTGAATATTCATTTCGGATGATAAATTCTAGATTAATTTTATTTATTAGAAACGTATTTCAACTTTTATGCCAGTGTTGTCTCTTCCAGAGGTCCAGAAGGGCTCTGTGGTCTTATGTGACACATTGGGTTTGGGTATGTTTTGTGTTATTTTGTAGGTTTATCACATCCTCACCTATGGATCAATACATCTGTGGATTCATGAGATGAACTATCTAAACAATGATATTTAATACATTCAATATGAATTCACTTAATAGTTTCTGGTACTGCATTTTTAGATAATGGTTTACCAAGTTCTATAATTATAGAATCTACTATTATATCTTTTATCGAAAATATTTTAATCTAAACAAAATGTATTGTGTGGAAATATTAATGATATCTAATTTCCAAATTTCATATACCCAAATAATGGGGAATGTCATCATTAACTATTTTGGTTAGGAATCATCCATACAAATCCATGAATGAATCATTAGATGACAGGAATTTAATGAATCTCTTTACACATTTTTATTTTGGAGTCCAAAAAATGAGATTAATATGTGTTACATTGTGTTTAGTGGATATCATCACTTCTTGAGATGATTATTTGGGTTCATATGTGTGATTATGAGTTATTTGGTGTTATATACTGTCTTCATGGTTGGGATACCATCATTGATTTGTTGTTCTAGATTTATGGTATTCTGTGTTTTTGAATTCTTTAAATTGTCAATTTTATCATGAGGATAGTTATGATAAGATACAATCATAGTTATTAGTGGTAAATACACCTAAGAAACATGATGATGTTCTATGATATGTGGTGATGATTCTAGTGGGAAGGTATGATACGAGACATCACTAACTTTGTTTCAAGTTATTATAATTTATAACAGGCCATGGTTAAGCACGAGGATCCTTTGGGTTTTATCCAAACCTTTCATGTTCCCACATGTATGTGGGAGGATATTTCAATGATGTTCATTGGTGTTTTGAATCATACCCCAAGGAAGAATAATTCAATATTGGTTTTGACCAATCACCTAACCATGTCACCTTACTTTATACACTTTTGTGATATGACTAATGTTGAGGACATTGGAAGCCTATACCCATAAGAGGATTTCTGAGTTCATGTTCTTATATTCATGATAGTCTATATTTTTGAACCCATGATTAGCCCTCATTTTTATAGAGGCCTCTAAAATACAATGGGATATCAGGTGATATTGAGTATCAAATATAAACTATAGATGTATGTCCATAATGAATAGGCTATAAATATTTTGGAAGACATGGAATGTGACTTCACCAATGATTTTTTTTGAGCGTGGGATAACCACTTTGAACATGTGGATTTTTCATAAAACAACAGTTAAATGTCATCCATATTTTTGTATCCCATTAAGACCTTGTATGTCAACATTTGTCGAACTCTCATGTGTTGGTTTGAAATTGGAGAAGCTTACTAGGTTGAAACATGTTTGTTCCAAGTGATGACAACTATGATTAATTTGATTTGTTAGAGGATGAAGATGACAAAAAGCCGATATAAGTATTATAGAGATCTTTATCGATGACCAATGGAGTTTTAATTTCTTTAAAATGTTATTTTGAAACATTAAACTCTATTGGGACATCGATATCTTTGAATATAGGGAAATCATTCACATGAGCCTTTTGTAAATTCTGACATTTTTTATAATGTGGGAAAACTGTCTCATCATCTATAACTTCTACCAGGGATGAAAACGATGCATATTTTTTTTCCATATTTCATTGGTCTAGAAGTATCTTTCTAACCCGTCTCATGACTTTAGCTAGTAGGATCTTGATATTTATCTATATTTATCTGTGATAGTGTATGTAGATATGATTGATGATTCTGATAAAAAGTTAATTCATGGGAGGATGATATATTTTGTTCTTATTTCATAATATAATTTCTCTAGTCCATACGAGAAATAAGAGCATGAGGCATCAATGAGATAGTCGTTCCCTTATCTCTTATATATTGAATCTTTTTTATAATTTTTCTAAGGAAGAAAGGTTTTTATGGTGGGGTGGTTTCAACATCACATTACCGTATCTCAAATATAAATTGGACCTTTTTTATCCATTTTGTGATTTATCATGATTTAGGGTTTTTTGGAGGACATTTAATTATTGGAATCTTATTGGTACATTCATGGTTGGTGAATAGTTTTCATCAATTGTGCACACCCCCCCCCCCAATGAAAATACAGAACACCATGGGTTGCTGGGAATTCATGTTCGATTCATGGTTTCCCAACCCATGATCCCACTCTTGGAAAGATGTGCACCACAAATATTAGGGCACTTGGCTAGTGCACTATTTCTCTTAACTTTGTTACCCCCTCTAGGTAACAATGTGTGTGGGATTAAGAAGTTCTCAAAATTATATTTAAAATCAGGATCCTACTTTTTATGTTTTTAATCACCCCTATTATCCATAATATTAATTTTACATCCTTAGAGGATATCAAGATGTGATTTTTTTCTCATCCAACCTCCACATTTTGAGAATCATTGTGCTAGTGGATGATCTAAACCCTCTCTAGTAAATTGATCTTCTCTTGTTTGGTATCTTCTAAAAATATTTTCTCTCATCCTCAAAGAGTGTTAGATTATCATTTTTTCAATAGATCTATACTCCTTTTGACAGATATAATCCTTTTCATGTTTGATCAGGAATTTAGATCTATTTATTAGATCCTCTTCTCCTTCAGTTTTCATTTACATTCTCATCATCGCTTTTGATCATTTGATTTATTCATTTAAAATTAGGTTGTTCCATTTAATATTTTCTATGTTATTAAAAACCTTAAATTATTTATTTATTTGTAATATAATTAAATTAATTTATATAACCTCAATTTTAAATGATTTAATCCTGAAAATTTAAATGGAATGAATTTTAAGGAGAACACCCAATTCTAATGGAATTGGAATTATAGGGTGAATTTTAAAAATAATGGAATTGATGAAATTATTTTAGAATTGTTTTAAGAAAATAGTATTAAATTAAAATAATGAAAAACCATGATTGGTTTCATATAATAAAATAATGAAGTGATTGAAAACCAAAATTTTGGTTTCAAAATTGAATTGGCATATTGAAAATAAAAATTTGGAAATTCAATTGTAAATGATTATTGATTTCAAATAAGCTGAATTTCGCATTGATTGTTTATTGATTGAGAACATGTGAACCAAGGTAGTTAGTGGGTATTTGGTATGAGAGCACTATGATCCTGATCCCATAGTAATGGATTGACTATTAAAAATCATTAAAACCCTTCTCCTCTAGGATTATCCTAGATGGGTTGTTGATGAGTCATATTTGACAAGATATTTAGGAAATTGTGTAGACATATATTAGTCATGATCACTAAATTAAAAAGTCTGAGGATCCTATATCCAAAAATATTGTATTTTATTGTAGTTTAGAAGTTTTTTTTATTAGATTATATATTCCCTTTTTCAAAGAACCGTTTACTCATGCCAACTGATTTATATAAATTTATTTTTATAAAATGATTATTTAAGATATAGTTGGATTGTATTACATATTTTTTTTAAAAAAGAATGTTATCATTTAAATATGAAAATTATATATTAATTAATTTATGGTTTTATTTATATTTAAATAATTATTGGGATATTATTATGAAATATATTATTGAACACTCAGTGAGACCCTACTAGGATTTATATTTCACACCCATCCTTTACCTTTGGTAGTATTTGATTTTCTTATGCTTGGTCCAACCAAAGGCAAATCCCCATATAGATATTTTTTATGTTCTTTATCCATGTAACTATGGATTTGTGATAGTGACTAGTGGAATACAGGTCCAGCTGTTACAAAGGTATTGATTACTTTTGTTGGTTTCCAGATGGTAGTTTGGGTTGATGTTCTATTGAGCTATTTATCTATCTTCTTGGGTACTATTTAACCTACTTGACTTCCGGTATATTCTCCTTGAAGTGTGATCATATGTCAACTTTTATTATTTTATAATATTCTTTTTTGTAGTGAAAAAATTCCCTATTGGTCTTGCATAATGCCAAATTCTTGTCACCTACCCATGTATATTGATAAAGACATTCAAGTTATGTTAGTGACATATCAGGTATTAGTTTACCAATGTATCTAAGACGATTCATGAAAATAAGTATCACTATTCAACATAATAACATAACATACACCATGAAATCTGTTAATCCCTTACATGTAGAGATATCCACTATCGTTAATATGGGATTCAACTTAAATGTGTAATATGTATGCTAATTTAGTCACATGATCAGACACAACCCATATCACATTATATTTCATAGGGGTATGTCGAAACCCACCCCCAAATACCATAGAAATATCATCCCACCAATATGTTGGAACTTGAAGTGGTCGAATAAAACCAAATGACTTATGGTTCTTGTATTAGACAAGCTGATAGGTATAACAATTAGAAACAAATTTAGAAATATCTCATCTCATACATGGACACTAGAATCATTGTAAAGTATTATAAAAATAATTGGGGTACTAGGATTCATTACCCATTGGTAATTGAGGAAATTCCCCATTTTCTCCTTCCATAATTCTAATCGGACAAAAAACTATTTCTTAAAACATTGGATAATCGCATAAGATAATTTCCTCTCACTGATGCTATCCCCACCATAATAGGAGTCCCTAATTCCATTGAGTTATACATCAATCGATATTTCCAAAAAAAATAATATCGACAACATCGGTGGTCAATTGAACACCTACAATAGAAACCTTCTCCACTTTCTATGAGACTCCTAAATGAAATTATGTAAAAATATCCTTCGTGTTCCACTCTTCTAATGACTCCTTCACAGCTTGTGTTAGATATTTCCTAATCCATGAATCAGTAATGACATTTCTCTTCCATTGGTTTTATGTAATGTTAATATAAATTGAATACACGTAATCCACTCAATGTCTCTGCTAGGGGTTTAACTATTTTCAAGAGGAGATATCACTAAATATCTTGTGGTCAGAAAACACTTTAAACCATTTTCCAAAATAAAATGTCACCATCTAACAAGATCATGCATTACAACTGTGAGTTAAAGGCTATCATTCAGAAAATTTTTCTCATGAATCATAGGATACCACATGATCATGGTACATAATAATATAGTCCAAACCCAAACCTGATTCATCACAAAATACAACATAACCCTTCATGTCCTCTATAAGAGCCAGCATTAGAAAAGAATTAAAAATAAATTTTATCTCAATAAAAGAACTCAAAAATTTATCATTCAAAATTAACTCCCTATTGAGTGAGATCCATCATTGTAGAATCTATCTTTACAAAATCCTTAACATACTTGTTTTCAAACCCTATTAGGCCCAAGAAACATTTAATCTAAAAAAATCCTTGCTTTCTCCATTGTCATAATATATTAGAACATCTCAAGATAAAATAAAATAAAAATTTCAAAGGATAAATGTCCCATGAACTTCACTTAATTTATCCAAGTATAACATTTCAATATTTTTGGCATAGATTTCATGATTTCTCATCATTTACAACAACATCTTTAAAATGATACACATGTTCCTCCTTGAACAAGATTAAACTATAATTTAATCCTTAAATAC
Organism: Viscum album; assembly: GCA_963277665.1. Lineage (NCBI taxonomy): Eukaryota > Viridiplantae > Streptophyta > Magnoliopsida > Santalales > Viscaceae > Viscum > Viscum album. The sequence goes on from OY728122.1 coordinate 1,976,389,323, forward strand.
CACCATGAATGTGTCATGGTACTCATGGAAAATATTTTTTATAAAAAACTAATGATTGGAAAAAAAAATTAGTCAGGACAAAGGCAATGAAAAGACACTCATAATTTACATACCCACTCCATAAGGTATTTTTTGTAATTTTTGACTCATTTATTCTCAACTTGTGATAACTAGATCCCATGTCAATCATTGAGAAACAATTTTATCCATTACACTGGTCAAATATATCATCGATCCATGGAAATGGATACTAGTGGTTTTCCATAACTCTGTTGAGTTTTTAGTAGTAATCATATAAAACATCATTCCATCATCTTTCATTGTAAGGAGAACAATATCTATAGATGGTGACACATGTAGTTGTATTAATACTTTATATAGCAGATCATCCAACTAAGCCTTCAACTCTTTCAACTCTATAGGTTCCATATGTTAAGAATGAATACATACCAAATTATTTCAATTTAAATAATAAAATAAAAAGTCTATCACACTTATTGGTGGCATGCTAAAGAAATCAGAAAGAAAAAAACAATAGTAAACTCAATGAAAAACTAGAGGTAGAACATTACTTGATGATTACATCATCTAGTCAAAATAATACATTGATATTAATTTCTCAGAATCTAGAAAAGGCGTTTTATCTCTAATTGACCTTGATACCCTTTCTCCATGAAAAAAATGCACACCCCATTGGGCATAGAAAAGGAGACCCATCAAAGATATTAATGAATTCGATCCATATTAGCGATGAGACAATACATCTCAAAAATAAAATCAATAGGTTTCATATCAAGAACAATAATATTTCATTTATGATCAATCTAGGATAAATTGGTGACACATGTATAACAATAGAGACCCTACATTATCTTCATTCAAATGGGTTTTGTGATATCAATTTCTTAAGAAAAAAGGCTCATATAAATATTTTACGGTTATCAATACAAGTAAATATAAAAGGGTGTGATGCATTAGTATCAAAAAAAAGTTGTCACAATAGATGAATCTATAATGATAGTAGCTCTCAAATTCACTAAACCTATATCAACTTCCCATTGAGACTCATCTTCTACATGAATAAAATTTATTTTATAATCCTATTTCCAGAACCCCATAGATTTGGAAGAATATGATTTCTTCATAGTACATTAAGGTGCATATGTGTAAGGACCCAGTCATAAACAATACATGATCTTGATTTATGTCAAGAATCAACTTTTAGGATCTTTTCATGTTTATTTTTTTATAGAATTTGGTCGTAACTATTATATTCCATCTCAAATAGTACATTGTATACATTTCTACTATATCCAATTATTTCACAATAACAACACTCGTTGAATAAAACAAAAATTCTTTTCTTGATAAAAATCTTCTTCAAATCTTATTTTATCTTACCCTTACTTATTCCCATTGAAAAAAATTCAAAAACATGGGATGAGCATAAAAATATTCATAATGCTTATAAAATATGGAAATAAAATATTAATCAATGAATATATATAAGTTAAACAAATTATACCTTTTACTTATAAGACATATGCTCTTTAACATACTTCATGAAATGATGCGATTTAGGAATAACTCATTGAAATCATAAATCATACTGGTAACTTATAGAGTACATATCATTCATACATTATAGATTTCACATCCACATAGGTAGTACCCTTCATGGTTACATGATGGAATACCCCTAGTAGTATATTCCCTATATTTGTTAAGAGAAACCTTAACATTTTCCTTTCTCAGGTTACCCAATGCATTGGAGTACTATCAAGGGATCACCTGCACTTGATTTTTCATGAAACCACCCATATACATAAGCAATTCACAATAACAATAACATATTCATAACACATGAACAAGCATAAAGAAAAATAGCTTTTCCACATTCCAATCATAAGACATAATTTCAAGAATTTGATATTATCAATCCATCTCAAAAACCATTTTTAATAGAATAATACCATAAAATGGTTGTGGTATTTAAAAATCCTTTTACAAAACATTAAGGATTGTAGAGGTATACCAATATTAAATCATTCTTGTGGCGGTGGAAAGGTCATTGCCATTGGTTAGGTAAAAAAGAAACATTACTTTTGTGGATTAGTAAAATGATTTGTAAAAAACATCCTTTTGAAATTTTTTGAATGAAATTAAAATCCATATTGGTTTAGTATATACCATATAAAATAAAGTCATGCATAAACCAAAATATGCCTTAATGAAAATTGAATGAGACCAAGTCCCTTACCTTGTGTCCAACTTAATGTGTTTGTTCTTTATCTCCCTAAAAAATAAACATAAGTAAATTTCTACATTCATCATAAATTTTTTCAAGATTATTATTCATTTTATAATACTTATCATCGTGCTATAAAAATTACATAATTATTTATTTTTTTATCGATTGTTTTGACGATATTTGGAAAGTGAGTAGAAAAAGAACTTGTTTTGATGTAAATTGTCCATGTAGTCAAAAGTAAATCATCACCAAATTATTATTAATGATTTAAATATCATATATATCCATTATATATGTATTTATAATAGTCCATAACATTTTGAGATATTCAATAATACTCACCATTCTGGGAGATGGTGGGTCGTACGTAGGCATGAACGCTACGTCCATTTATTTGTAATATTAACGAATTGAAAACTAAATGGAATATAGATATATTATAATTAAATTATAATATCATATGTTATGTATGTTACATATTTTAATTAACTCCATCCTCTATACATTCCATGTTTGGCATGAACGTGTCATATCACGTTGAGTGGGTAGCTGTCCGCACTTCCCCCAATTAAATTATCATATTTACACAGTACAAAAATTATAAAGTAATGATATAAATAAAAATATCAAATCATAGAGACAATATAAATATAATATATGTCATATATAAATATAGTTCCATTATAATAGATTCCATGAGTGGTGGTAGTATAAAATTGAACATTCATCATTTTGGGGGAAGTAGTTTTTCGTATACAGAAATAGTATGTCTGTATCAATTAGAGAGAGGTTTGTGAAATTGTAGTTAGAATACATCTCAAAAAATCATCCTAGTATAATTAGGATACATAATTTTTATTTAATCAATGAATAAGAAGATCATGGTGAGTGTAGGGTGAAAATAATGGAACGGATCTTCAGAAAAGATGTTAACTCTAAATCGGGTAACTTCTTTTGATTTGAGCCAAAAAGAATTATTAAATTGTATTATTCCAAATGTACATATTATATTAGGAATTTATGGATTTTGGGTGCTTATTTGAGAATAATATTGATGATAAAGGGACTTTAGAGGTTTTATTATGTGGGTAGAGGTGGTGGCCTTTTATAATAGGGTGGAGGGGAACATTAGAAAAGTATTGAAATATTATTTTTTTATAATTTAAATTTAGATTAAAAATGGTACAAAATTTATTTAATGATAAGATGATATTATTTTGGTTCGAATACCCATCATCCAATATTTTTTATTCATATTTTGAATAATTTTTTTGTCCTTATCTTTTTGGTTTAACACATATTTAACCCGTTTTAATCTTACAATAATATCATGTTATTTACGCATTGTTAGTTATTGTAATTACCATATCATGTCAAACTCCCACTATGAAAGTGATTTGTTAATTATTTGGACATATCTTAAATATTTTTCCAAATATTATGTGTTTAGTAATTTTATATCATATAATAAAATATTTTATATATTATGTAATTAATTAGGTCAATTTTGGAGACTCTTCATACTTCAATTTTTATAAATTCATGACAATTAGATTCCATCAAAAAAACGTTGAACAAATCATACCATGGAATATTAACATATATAATTCTTGTATGACATTAATTATTTAAAATAATATTTACTTTAATATTTATAATATCATTTATTTTAATCATTTTTTAATTAAAAAATCACAGAATCGTAAATGTGTCATAATTAATACTTTAATTTTAAATATAAAAATTATAAATCAAATATCATGATGTAGGAAATCTTTTTATATTTTTAATTATTATTTAAATTAAAATATTTAACTTATATAAATCCATATAAAACTATTTTAGTATGAATATTAATTTTTATGTTATTTTTCTCTTTACATAAAATTAAATATTATAACTTGTCATTGTCATGACCAACTGGTTCTATGGGGTCCCAAAATCGACCGAAGGATTCCCATTGTCTAACATATTTTATCCAATAGGATTAGGGAATTTTTTATGGTAGTTATATATTATTTTGTAACCTTATTTACCTGATTTATCCTTTAACCTTGGTAAATAAAGAAAATTAATGAAGATACTATTCATAATGTCCAAAAAATAAAATTTACATACATACACAATTTGAAACAAATGATTGAAAATATGGAAAAAATAATTTCAAATTCAAAACATAGAATTTCTAGAAATCAATTTAAAATTAATTCTTATTGTCAGAACAAAAAATTAGGTTTTTAAGAAATAAAAACTATCAAAATATTAACATGTGTTTGTGTCCACATTCAATGTGAAATTACATCCAATGAATAAAATCGGATTAAATGATAAAAAAATACAGTTACACTTTTATAATAATTAAAATAACAATCTATCTATATAAATAAATTATATGAAAAGATAGTTTTGATTTAAAATGCATAATTTTTCACTATTCATTAAAATATAAATTTCATAAGAATAACACCCAAATGTCAACCAAGGTAAATGTTGATATTCCACATATTAAGAAGAAGTTTATTATTTCAAATAAGTCATATAAAAGTGAAAAAGATATATTTAAAGCCGTTTCATCATCAAATGGTAGTAAAATAACCTTTTCCATATATTATAGTATTTCATTCTAAAAATCAGATTTATTCTTATTTCAAGCATTTAAAATTTATTGGATAACTGTAGAAACAGATAAAAACCAATATAATATTATTGTAGTTAGTCTTATTAATTCCCACCAATACAACATATTGGTGTTAACTACCTATTAAAATAAATGTTATTATATTATTTTTTGGAATAACTCAATGTTGTGTGCAACGTATGATTTAAAAGAAACCCGGTGTTGTGTGTTGAGTATGCTATCAGTCAAACCATACCCTTTCATATAAAAATAATATCTTATTCATAAATATTAATATTGATGAAAAATTATTAATCCATAAATACTTGGGATCCAATATGATGAGCCTATTCCATTATGATGAGTAGAAAATAAATATAAAAATTATATAAGAATCAATATAAACCACTATATTTATTGATCATTGGAGCCTCATCATGAACAAATCTCAAACACCCAACATTTCCATCAATGATGATTGTTAAAGGGAATATTCCATGCACTTCAGAAGGTGAAGAGGATGCCTAATATTGAGAACAAATATGAGACTCATCATGGTTCTTTTTTCCTATAAATTAAATCATATAACTACAACTAGGAGAAAAAATAACTAACTTAAAACTGGAAATACTGGATATGTCATGATCAAACCTTAATTCCCTATCCATTAAGTCAGGAATATGAATTGATCATTAGTACGAAAACCTATGAATGTATGTCCTATCAAATTACCAAATCAAATAATCAATCCTTAATCATATCATTTGATAAAAAATTAGGTGAAAAGTACACAAGATTGTTAATGTTGTTCTCATACCGTGTCACTGTCTTTTCATCCTACTAGATGTCAAAAAAACTCCATATCTATATCCAATTCCATAGATTCTATATAACTGATCAATGATAATAACACTAAATTATATCCACTCTTAACACTCTGGAATCTTTCTTTATTTCCATTAAATCCAGCCATCTCTTGTTAGTCCCATACAACATGCTGGTAGAACATTTCACATTAATAAGGTTGGGAGTTTCCAAGAAGTAAAAAATAATGCACAATATTGTCCAATCAATCCTCACCCAATTTAGGTTCATTAGTTCCTTCTTATTTAATTAGATTATAGAAAATAAACTCTTAATAATTATTTTTAGATTCATACCTTTATGGTTACACAACAAGATCCTAAATGGTAACAGGTGCATTTTCCTATCCAAGAGAATTGAAAACACACAAAACAATCTCATAAATATTATGTTCGACATGATGATCCTCTTGTTGTGGTTCAACGGAATCCTTATACTAGGTTTGATTCACACATCTTCTTTGTGTCATGTAGTTTCACAATATCTTAGTCAAAACTAAAGATATCATAATATTACTCAGATAAACATATTAAATTAGAGAACTGGTAATATCAATCCCACCTTATAGGATTAAAAAAATTGTATTTCGAATTATCCAAATCAAAATTTGGTAAATGAAGAGAATTATATCAAATTAATCCTAAATATTATTTTACCCAAACACCCATGGTGACTTAAGGCTCATTACAATGAGATTCGGCCAGGCACTTACTCACAACTACATCCTATTTATTGAAAATACTATATCATGTATACCAAGATAACCCAAAATATAAATGGAAATCATGAAAATATTCATAACATGAACCACCAATACAATTTTTTAGGAACATACTCGGATACCCTTGTACTCTGAAACATGATTTGGAACTAAAATCGCTTGAAGGGCATTCCAAATTCCCAAAGTTTCAACACCAGCACCTAGAATCAGAAAATATAAAATAGGGAATGAATTTTGCAAAAAAATTGAAGAAGATAAAATAAAATAGTTATTATGAATGACACTCCAGAAGGATGAAGTACTTGAAAAAAATGGAAAATCAAAAACCCAATGAAAAATGTCATCAAAGTACCCAACATCTAATGAGATATAGGTTTAACCATACCATGGAACAAGTGGATGACATCTCCACCAATCACCAATGAGACTTCAAATCCAAAGGATCAAAAACATCCCACATCACTGAGTAGTGGATTCCCTTTGCTGAGTGATGGAAAAAATTAAAATAAAAATGCCCAACAAAATGAATTTTGTGAGATATAAATTCTAGTATGATCTCATCAAGTGTTTTACAATCAATATGAAAACAATAAACCATATTTGTTGTAAATTTTAAAAAAACAAGGCATGGAATCACAATTTTATATTTAAAAATAAATTTTTCATTCAAATAAATGTAGTATAATAAAAAACATTCAAATAGTCTTAAAATAACATTTTATAAAAAATATTTTATATGAATTAGTTGGGATGAATAAAAAAGTTAAACAAGTTAATGGAATGGATATCAAATCAATAAAACTTATTGAAATAGGGTAACATTCCATGTGATAAGTTACTTACAGGTTGTAGGATTCTTTTACATAACATCAATGGTGACATTTAATACATATTTTATATACACAATAAATACCCCATTATGGGAATCCATTATGGGAAATCAGTTTATAACCTAATAAGGTTACTCATCATGAGCATCCAGATTTGACCTGGTTTAGTTAGTTTTTTCATCATAAATACAGTTCTAGGTGATCAAGTTATGATTTTTCTTGTCAAAACCATGTCTTAATTACCTAGTTTCCCATGTTCTTCAATCAATAAATTAAAATGGAATTAAATCATTTAATTTAATTTTAAAATACAATTTCCCAATTTCAGTTTTCAATATGCCATTTTCATTTCAAAACAAAACCATATGCTTTGTCATTTCAATCCATTTAAACTTAATAATCCATTTAATCCATTTTCCCAATATCAACATCAAATAATTAATCAAAATTATTTCTAAATTAAGTCACAGTTTTTCATAAATTCAACAAAAAAAATTAATTCTATAGAAATTTGGGTTTTTTTCAAATTTCATGCCCTTTTCAAATCCATGATCAAATCATTAAAAATCCAATATTTTAATTAAATATAAAATAATTTATATTTAATCATAAAATTATAGGTTTCAATCATAGGGAATAGAATTATGGAACCCCCAAACATCAGATCAAGTAGTCTAAATACACAAAAATTCCAAGAGAGAACACCAACAATGAACCAACATGGATGGTCAAATCAAGTTAGGGTTATATGGGGTGATTACATATCTTAAACCGATGGTTTATGATTTTTAAATTAATTTTTGGAGTAATAAAAAATAGAAAACATTGTTTTATAGGAAGGGACAGATGGTTTGATAAAAGTGTTCTCAAACTATGTTCACATACTATACCTTTATATGGGGTGCTTAGTTTCGACACACTATTTAATAAACCTTTCAACAAAATATGTAAACCCTCACTATTTGAGTGCGGGGCATTTGGAGGGGCTGGATGGACTTTTAGAAAAACTATGTGGCCCCTTCAGGATTCTTATAATAGGGTGACATGTTTTCTATGCCTGTCCACATGGTTTTCCCCAACCATGTGCCAACCAATAATAGACTAAATGACTTTGAAAAGTTTCTAATTTTCACCCAAGACACCTTGAAATATGTCCCAGCCAATAAGAGTTCTAATTAGGGGATGTACAATACCTAAAATTTTGTAATAGAATGTTATAGTCATATTCATCAAGAATAAGAAACAAGTCATTAATAACGTAAATAAATGATTTTAAATATTAATTTATATTTTTAGTAATTTTTAATAATGTTAATACTAAATTTAATACTAATTATGAAGTATTTTATTTTTATATGTAAATGACCTATAATAAACTAGTCATTAATTCTATTATTACAAGATATACCCACAAAATCCATCTAATGAGAATGGGACTGAAATATTAATTGAAAAAAGAGTCAACTAACTTTTAAAATAACATAGTGGTGAATGTTTCCTCATATAATGGGGAAAGACAATGACACTGTAAAAAATGTATGACAAAAATCAAAATAACTAATAATTAATGATGAAAATTAAAAATAAATAATTAATATATATGTAATAAATGATTATAAATTAAGTGTAAAAATTATTATACATATTAATATTTTTCTTAAATATGGTTCTCATTTTTATAAAAGGGTTTTGTTCTTCTTCAAGTATGGTGTGTGTAAAGGTATGGTTTTCCCACCTCAAAATCCCATCTCTAAGATAGGTTTCATATTATGAACCTATATTAGTTTACATGGGATATATAAATCCTATTATAAATCATTTTTCATAATTATATTCTTAGTCATTGTATATAATGTTACATTAAATGTTATATCTTTCATGGAATTTGAATTAAAAATCTAATAAACCTCTAATGGTATCATTCCAATATTACATCTAAATCGATATTCTATCTAACAATATATCAATTATAGGGAATTTAAAATCCTTTATTACTAGAACCCCATATATATTAAGAAAATTTTTTCATGACCCGTCCCCCGGGGCCCATGTCATGACTACCCAAAGCCCACCTTCCATAGACCAGGGGCTGGTGACTAGCACCAAAGGCGTAAATACCTAAGCTGGGAAGGCATTGCCTTTAAAACTTGAAAACGCACACAACACTATACAAGTTGGAAGAAAAACACTAAGTAAAACGATATACAAAAGAGTGCTGCAGTTATAGGGGCTGGAATACAAGCCCAACAGGAAAGTACAAGTACAACTGAAAAAAAAGTACAATAGAAGAAGAGTAAAACAGCTGATCGGTCATCCTTCGGGATTCCTACCTGAAAGGTAGGTACAGATAGCCTCCACAGCACTCCTTTCCTTTCGGTCTCCTCTATGTACTAACACGTCATATGTTATATCCCTGGGTTCCCTCCAGTCCCGGTACACTCAGCCTCAGTCTGCATTCTCCGTCATCAGCATCCAACACAATGAGATGCGAGCATAGCCCGTGTAGGGGTGAGTATAATGATACTCAGTAGGCACCCTGAGACCCTCATGATCTCAAAAAAACAAAAAAGTATAAACCAAAAGTCATGAAATCAACAGATAACCTCACTTAGTTATATGACCATACATATACCTAACTTATCAAGTAATCCATCTCCATCATGAGGTAAAAACAAAATTTACTAACCCTGCTCAAACTAGGATTTTTATTATCGAAACCACCTCAGCTGGAGAACTCATTCTCAATTGATTACAGTGGGCCTGCCGCATCACAAAGAGTCACTTACCACTAACCTTTGACTGATGAGATAATCCTCCTATCGAGTATTGTGGGTCTGTCATTCTCACACAGAGGCCCTCCCCACTGTGGGTCTGTCGTGCTCACACAGAGGTGCTCCCTCTCGTAGCCTTCTAAGGTACTCCACCTGTCGAGTACCGTGGGAAATTTGTGACCCCAAGGCACTCTACACTGTGGGTTATCTATGACGCCATGGAACTCCCCACTGTGCTAGTCGAAACACTCCCAGTCGAATCGTTCAGTAGTCATCAAGTCTCAGGGAGCTACTAGGACTCTGCACTATGCACGATCATCTCTGGGAGGATCTGCTCCATGAGCTACTGGTCGATACTCAAATTGTCACGAAGTATCACGAAAAAATAACTCAAAGTTCATCCATGTCATAGGGGTTTCAATGCAACAGAAAGTGCGTCAATCGGACGCTTGGTCTGTGAGTTATTAGCCTTTTAGTCCCAGGGGCCCGGTTGGATTCGTGCACGATCCAACCTGACCGCATCTCAACTATACCCCAAACTTCAGTGGGGTATACTAAATGGGACCATCACGCGCCATGAATACCAGTGCCACTGAGGGTTCATCATATGGTTATCCAATGCCAAAGATGTGGCCAAACAAAGTAAAGGGTCGGTATTGGGCCCGAGGTCCGGTCCGACCAGGTCCGACCCAGTCTGGGTCGACCTAGTATGGGTCGACCCATTCGGACCTATTGGGTATGGCCTGTCCAATTGGGTGGGCCTGACTGTTAGGTTCGGCCCAGCCCACTGGGCCCCACCTAGCCAGCCGCGTGGTAAGTTCGGACCGGGATAGGCGCCTGTTCTGCCCGGAGCGTCATAAGGGTGATGCCAGGTGCGGCCTGGCCCAGAGGGCGTGGCCGGGCCAGTTCGGCTAGGGCGCCGCGAGTGGGCCGCTGACCGGTACGTGTGGTCGTGCGGCTGGGAGGCGGTTGGGTAGGATGCGGCGAGGCAGGCACGCAGCCGGTCATGGTGCCAGGTTGGCCAGCGGGCGGCCAGGAAGGGCGTCGGTCGGGCCAGCGGGAGGCCGGGTAGGGTGCGGCCAGACCGGGTGGCGGCGGGGCAGGGCACCAATTGGGCCGGCGGGTGGCTGGGCAGGGTGTGGCCTGGCCGGTAGGCGGCCAGGAGGCCAGGATGCCAGGCTAGCGTGGTTCCGGCCGGCACAGTTCGGTACGGCTCGGGACTGTGCAGGCTAGCGGGGTTCTGACGGGGTGCACGGGAAGCTGGCAGCTGTGCGACCGGGCACATGGGAGGCCGGTGGTGGTTTGGCCTACAGAGCGGGCTCGGTTGGGGCACCAGAATTCTGCAGGGGTGTCTTTGTTCACGGAGGCCATGGGAAGCGTGGCCATTGCCTATGTCTTCATCGCCTTCAACTTCGCTTCGTCGCTATGCCGAGAAACAACACAAACAAGAACGGTGGAGGGGGTGGGCCATGTTGGTTTGGCCCGCACCCTCTATTATTAGGGTGGTAACACTTGGGTAATCAATGAAAAATAACGATGAACAACAATTGTTTTACAACCACACAACGATTCCATTCCAATCCAAAGAAGAGAAGGAGGAATGGAAAGTTACACAAAATAAACCCCCTACCTTTGATTGTAGGTCATCGACGTTGAAGTTACAGGAAGAAGATGAAGCAGTTCTTCATTAGTCATGTCCACCATGAACTCCCAATCATGAGCTACGTCAGATCGTTGATGAAGATACATAGGGTAGGTCGGTTGAAGACACCCCACGTCGGTTGGATCCATGGGAGGAAGTCGAAGAAGGTCAGTGTTCTTCGTTCGTCGTTGGGAGAGTTCTTCATCGGTGGAGCATTCTACATTGGAAGAACTTTTCTCCCAAGCTCTTCTCTTCCCAGGCTCCACCAAATGAGAAATGTCAATAAAAAAAATAATAGATTGAGTTTGTCTATTATTTAGATTCTGAAACAAAAATAAAATTGGTGAATTAATAACTTGGCTCCCCTAATTATTTCATGAGTGTTGGCACAAATTAATTAGGGCAGTTCGCCCTGATTAATTAAAGGGGAGGTCAAGAGGCTCTCCCTCATTAATGAGAGAGAGTTGAGATGTTTTAATCTCCTCCATCAATAGTGTGTTTAGCCCCGTTTGATCCTCATGTCATAACCTCTCATGGGAGGCGAGGTTCAAATGGGACCCACCAACTTAACCACTAATGGGAGGTTAAGGTGTGGTGGTCTCAGATCCAACATCCATGATGATATTCTGACCATCAAATAAAAATAAACCAAAAACATTATATTATATAAATCAATCTCTAATAACCCCAAAAACTATCTTTTATTCTCAACTAACTACCATCGAAGTAAAAGTCCCCTTTATCAAATACTGGCGCTATGAGTTCAACGGTGCCCTAAGATTTCAATCCTGAGCATTGGTTCAGGAGTTCTAAAAATTCCCTTGTATTCTTACTAAATATACCAGAACAAAACTTCAGAAATTGATTCCAGGCACACTAGGCCTCAGAATCATGCGTCGTCAGTTTTCACCAACTCGTAAAAATCCAATATATCTAAGAAAAAAATTTCCATGGAATTTCTGGTTCTTTACGTTCTCCCCACCTCAGGTATTTACGTCCCCATAAGCTTCAACTCGAAAATGGGAACAATTTGGGGTACTGATCACGCATATCATCCTCCCGCTCTCATGTGCTCTCTTGGAGGGTTCTGTGCTGCCAATGAACACGCACCATAGGTATCGACCATAAACGTTGTACCTGCTCCTGTCGATCCTCAATCTCCATTGGAACCTCCATGAATGTCTCTCCATCATCTACATCCAACTCACCATGGTCGATGATGTGGGGAGGGTCATTCATGTATCTCCCCAGCTGAGAAATGTGGAAGACAATGTGCACCCAGTGCAACTAAGGTGGAAGAGCTAAGCGGTATGCCACCTCGCCAACTCTGCTGAGGACCTGGAATGGTCCGATAAATCTCAGAGATAACTTGTTGCCTCAGCCAAATATCCATAGTCCTCATCGAGGTGAGACCCCTAGAAAGATGTGGTCCCCATCCTCGAACTCTAGAGGTCTCCATATCTTATCAGCACATGACTTATTTCTACCATGTGCAGTCTTCATCCTCTCCTGGATGATCTGCACCTTCTCCATGGTAGCTCGTACCATCTATGGTCCCACTAGTACTAACTCCCCACGGTCAATCCAGCACAAGGGTGATCAGAATGTTCACCCGTATAACGCCTCAAAAGGTGACATCTCAGTGGTGGTGTGATAACAGTTGTTGTATGTAAACTCCACCAAATGTAAGTGTTCCTCCCAACTGTGACTGAAATAGAGAACACCAGCACGCAGCATGTCCTCGAGGGTCTGAATGGTCTGCTCAATCTGACTATCCTTCTGAGGATGGAAGTAGGTGCTCAGATGAAGCTGCCTCCCAAAAGCCTCTTACAACCCCTTCCATAGCCGGGAAGTAAAATGTGTGTTACGATCAGAGACAATAGAAGAAGGTACTCGAAGTAGCCGCACAATATTTTTCACGTAGAGGAATCCCAATATCTCTACTAAAACCATCACTCTGATCAATATGAAGTGGGACGACATGGTGATTCGGTCATCAATCATCCAAATCGAGTCGTGACCCCTGGATGTACGTGGAAGTCCTGTAAAAAAGTCCATGGATATCCCACCCCACATCCACTCTAGGACCTCTAAAGGTTGAACCAATCCTGTTGGTACCTGGTGCTCTGCCTTCACTTGCTAACAGACGAGGCATCGAGAGACAAACTCTGCTACTGCCTTCTTCAAACCTGGTCTCTTGTGATGTCATCAAAGGTCCGGCTACAACTTCGCCACTCCTGGATGTATTGCTATAGGGGATGTGTGGAACACCCTCAACGTGTCCTCCAAAAGTAAAACTCACACCAAATTACATCTTCTGAAGAGTATGATGTGCTCCCCACCTTCAAAAAATCCATCAGGTGACTACCCTGTGGATATCTGAGCACGTCGTGTCTTGCAGTCAGTCTCTCCACATTGTGCCTCCCTGACTCACTGAAGATATGTGGGACTAACTGTAAGGGAATGATGGAAGGCTGGTCCCACTCTATTAATAGAGGATATATGTAAGGCAGCTAGCTACTCTGTCTCCTCACCTAGTAGTTGTATATTAGATCTCCTACTGAGTATTTCTGCTACAACATTTCCCTTTCCTGGAGTATAGTCTCTCTCGAAGTCATAGTCCTCGAGAAACTCTAGGCATCACCGCTGTCTCCAGTTCAGATCCTTTTAAGAGAAGATATACCTATGACTCTTGTGATCATAGTACATGGTAAAATGATGACCAATTAGATAGTGTCTCCCCATCTTCAAGATAAAGACCAGTGCTGCTAACTCCAGGTCATAGGTAGAGTAGTTATGCTCGTGCTATCACATCTGCCAAGAACCATATGCGATCACTGGTTACTCCTGCATCAGGACACACCCGAGTGTGATCCATGATGGATCGCAGTAGACTTCGTACCCAACGCCTTCCTCTAGAAGCCTCAAGATGGGGGAACTAGTCATCTTGTTCCTCAGCTCCTGAAAGCTCTGCTGGAATATATCCGTCCAAATGAAGAGTTTCCCCTTATTAGTAAAGGTTGATAGTCGTGCTGAAACTCTAGAAAAGTCTGGGAGGAACCTACGGTAGTGACCAGCCAATCCCAAAAAACTATGTACCTCCATCACACAACTGGGTGGCTCCCAAGAAAGTACTGTCTCAATCATCACTAGATCCACTACAACTCTTTCCTCCGAGATGATGTGTCCCAAGAAGGGAACCTATTATATCCAAGATTGCCACTTTGAGAACTTAGCATAAATTTGGTGATCTCAGAGTTTTTCCAATAATACCTACAAAAGGAAGGCATTCTCTATCTCAGTAGTCGAGTAGATCAGAATGTCATCGATGAAGACAATGAAAAAGTGATCGAGGAATGGTTGTATGATCCTATTCATGAGTCCAATGAACTCTGTTGGAGTGTTGGATATGCTGAATGCCATAACCAAGAACTCTTAGTGGCCAGACCAACATATGAAGCCCCTATTTTACATATCCTCAACTCAAACTCTGAGATGGTGATATCCTGTATGAGGTCTATCTTTGAGAACCACCGTTCTCCCTTCTTAGTGAACAGAATCGGGGCTGCCCAGGGAGAAACACTGGTCTGGAATAATCCCTTCTCCCGCAAGTCCTCTAGTCATACGCACAGCTCACGAAGCTCCATAGGAGCCATCCAATACACTAGTGTAGATATTAGCAGCGTCTCGGGGTACATTTCAATGTAGAATTCCACCTCTATACGAGGAGGTAGTCCAGGAACATCTTTATGGAAAACATCCGCGTACTGGTCCACCACTACAGGATTACTCGCACTCTCCACATCAAGTGCTCTAAGGGTAAGGCCGGCCATCTGATGAGTGATCGGTTGCACCCTCCTCTGAGTAAGTCTGTCCTATGATTCAAGGCTCCCTTCTCACCGATGAAGGTAAACATAGTCTGATCCGTGCAGACACACCGCACATTGCACCTAATATTGTCGATTTGATCATAGACTGCTTATAAATAGTTCATACCAAAGATGACATTGTATGGTCTCGACGCCGCTACGAGGAGATCCCAGCAGAAGCTCTCACCTCCTAGAGTAATCTCCTACTGACGGAACCAGATCGCAATTATCGAGTCTACTCCTGTAAGAGTCTCCAACCATAAGGATCGAGTGAACGGCTCGGTCAGAATCTCTGAGC
This sequence comes from Viscum album, assembly GCA_963277665.1. NCBI lineage: Eukaryota > Viridiplantae > Streptophyta > Magnoliopsida > Santalales > Viscaceae > Viscum > Viscum album. The sequence continues at coordinate 1,976,405,186 of OY728122.1, forward strand.
TCTGAACGAGGGTAGTGGAAATGAAAGAGTTTCTGACAACTATGTCTACAATAATTGCAGTTATGGTGGAGTAGACAGAGACCGTACCTCGAATCATCTCTGGAGCACTATGATCGTTAGCCTCAGCTACCTAGAGCTGATCTCTCAAATTTCCACCTTCTCCCTGCGGTTGGGGTGGAGCTCTTGGTGGTGGTGGTGGTAACACCTCGAAATTTCATCCACCACCAACTGCACCACCAGATCCTCTGCCACATCTCCCTACTCCCTGCGGACTGCATTGATCGAAAATCTCTCTCTGCCTGGGTGGTCCATCAACCGTCTTCTGATCATCCGAATGGAGGGTTCGACAGTCACGAGCCATGTGGCCATGACTACCGCATGAGTAACATAGCCTACTCCTGGAATGTGTGTCTCTACCCCGGGTGCCCCGTACAGCCGATCCTAAGTCATGCGGTCATCCACCCGTGGGTCTGGTCCCCTTGGACCTCTGCGACATATTTCTACTACTAGCTGTAGATGACTCTGCTGTATATTGACTAGTGGTGGGTCTCGCTACTGGAGACTGCTCAGCACGGAAACTATCCACTAAGAGGTCTCACTCTAATACCCCTACCTGTGTTGGGATGATGAGGGAGATCATCGAAGCCATAATATCTTTCTTCATACCCTTCTTGAAGGTTTGGGCCTTGATGAATGGGTCCCACACCAAATATGTGGAGTAGAATGAGAGGTCGGTGAACCTCACTAAGTATTGTGCCACTGTCATGCTACCCTATTGTAGATAAAGTAGCTCATGTATGTGTAGCGCATGAAGTGTCGCTGGAACAAACTCTGCCTGAAACAGGGTATCGAATTCTTCCAGTGGAAGAGTCATGTCGTCTTGAACCTAGATCATCAAGCTCCACCATCTTACCACTACTGTATGTAGAATTATGGCATCAAGTATCACCATGAGGTATTCTGGTGTCCCTTCCAGTTGGAAAACTCTCACCAATGCACCCATCCAATCCTCAACTGCTTGCGGGTCTATCTCTCTCTGGATCCTTGGTGGCCTCTGGTGCTGGAACTCGTGCAACACGCTCAAGCGGCGTGCATCATCTTCTGCTGGGGATCGTGGCATCGGTGGCCCAACGGAGTGTGGTACCACTGGTGCCTCCGTTGGAAAAGGGACCTACACTGAGGCCTCATCGCTCGGTGGGGTATCTGAACATACAACACTTGGGGATATAGCTGGTCATCTACAGGGTGGAATCCTGAAAGAAACATATGCGACATGGTTAAAGATTATACATGGTGAGCTGACCTGGTTGAGCTAACATAAAGAAAACTTTTGAAAACGCACACGCAATTATTATTTTCGTTCACTCAGTCAGAAATCAGTAGTCAGGAACCTGATGTATGGATATGTTAGCCGCCACACTAACACTGGACTCCCTGAACTGAAAACCACACTCAGTACCCTTAACTCTATTGTATCATAGAAAAGAAAGATCAAAGTCCTAATTTTTTCGGTAGAACTGACTCCTCTGAAAACAAACCATCATGACCCATCCCCCGGGGCCTATACTGTGACTACCCCAATCCTACATTCCATAGGATAGGGGCTGGTGACTAGACACAAAGGTGTAAATTCCTAAACTGGGAAGTCATTTCCTTTAAAACCTAAAAACGCACACAATAGAGTACGAGATGGAAGCAAAACACTAAGTAAAACAGTATAAAAATTAGTGCTGGAAGTAGAGGGGCCGGAGTACTAGCCTAAACGGAAAGTAAAAGTACAACTGAAAAACATTAACAGTAGAAGAAGAGTAAAACAGCTACTGGGTTGTCCTTCGGGATTCCTACCTGAAGGGTAGGTACCGATAGCCTCCACATCACTCCACGCCTATCAGTATCCAACATGTACTGACACATCGTATGCTCTACCTCCATGTACTGTCAAATCCTGGTACTCTCATCCTCAATTAGCACTATCTGTCGTCTACATCCAACACAACGATATGCGAGCATAGCCCGTGCAGGGGTGAGTATAACGATACTTAGTAGGGACCCCGAGACCCTCAAGGTATCACAAAAACAATAAAGGATAAACCACAAGGTATGATATCAAAAGATAACCCCACATAGTTATATTCCCATACATATACCTATGTTGTAATGTAATCCATCTCAATAATGAAGTAAACTCAAAAGTTACGGACTCAACTCATACCAAGATTTTTATTATCGAAACCAAAACTACTGGAGAAAACATGATCAATCGAGTACAGTGGGCCAACCGCGTCACACATAGGCGCTTCCCACTAACCGTGGACTACTGAGGTACTCCTATTATTGATTAATGTGGGTCTACCGTGCTCACACAGATGCACTCCCCACTGTGCGTCTGCCGACCTCACACAGATGCGCTCCCCCTCGTAGCCTGCTGAGGTACTCCTCCTATCGAGTACCATGGGTCTACCGTGACACCAAGACTCTCCGTACTGTGGGTCTGATATGAATCCAAGGGTCTCCCCACTGGGAATGTTGAAACACTCTGAGTCGAATCGGCCATCAGTCGTCAGGGCTCAGCCAGCTACAAGGTCTCTACACTACGCATGCTCGTCTTTGGGAGGATCCGCTCCACGAGCTATTGGTCGATACTCAAACTGTCACGAAATACCAAAAAGAAGTATCTAAATGGTCTTACACATCATAGGGGACTCAATACAATAGACGACGCGTCAATAGGACACACGGTCTGTTAGTTATTAGCATTTTTTCTTGGGGGCTCGATTGGATTCGTGCACGATCCAACCTGACAGCATCTCAACTATACCCCAAACTCCAGTGGGGTATACTCAATGGAAAAGTCACTATTCATTAATACCAGCGCCATTGATTGTTAGTCAAATGGTCGTCCAGTGCCAATGATATGGCCAAAGAAATTAAAGGGTCAGTATTGGGCTCGGGTACGGTTCGACCCGGTCCGACCCCGTTTGGGCTGACCGAGTCTAGGTCAACCCGGTCAGAACTGTTTGGTCTAGCCCGACCCATTGGGTGGGACATCCAGTTCGGTTTGGCCCTGCCCGCTGGGCCCTACCAGCGAGCCGTATGGGAGGTTTGGCCTAGGATTGGGGCTGGTTCGGCCCGGAGCGTCGAACGGGTGCAGCCTGGCTCGACTCATCCTGGAGAGCGCAACCGGGCCGATTCACCCAAAGTGCCACAAGGGGGTCGCGGGATGGTTCAGGATGACGTGAGGTAGGGAGGTGGACGGGCAGGGCAAGGCCAGGCGGGCAAGGGGCTAGGCAGTGCACCACGTATTCCGGTGGGTGGTCGAGCAGGGCGCGGCCTGACCGACAGGCGGATGGGCAGGGCGCCTAGTGGGCGGGCAGGTGGCCGAGTGGGGCGCGGTCCAGCCGACTGGTGGATGGGACGCCGGGCTAGCGTGGTTTAGGCCGGAGCGATTCGGTGTGGCTCGGGCCGACACGGGCCAGTGGGGTTCGGCTGGGGTGTGCGGGAGGTCTGCGGTGGTGTGGTCGGGCGCGCGGGTGGCTGGCAGCGGTTTGGCCCGTGGACCCAGCTCAGTCGGGGAACAAGAACACAACTAGGGTGGTGTAGTTCGCGGAGGCCGTAGGAAGCACGACCTTTACCTAAGCATTTGTCACCTTCAACGCCACTTCATCTTCCTACCAGGAAACAACACAAACAAGAACGTCGAAGGGTTCGGGCCATGTTGGTTTGGCCCGAACCCTCCGCGTTTAGGGTGGTAACACGTGGCTCATCAAAGAGTAACAAAGATGAACAATAATTGTTTTAAAACCACAAAACGATTCGTTTACAATCAGAATAAGTGAAAAAGAAATGGAAAGTTGCCCAAAATAAACCCCCTACCTTTGATTGTCGGTCATCCACGTTGAAGTCATGGCAAGAAGATGAAGGAGTTCGTCATTCTTCGCGTCTTCCACACACTCCCAATCCTGAGCTTCATCATCTCTTTGATGACGATGTGGATGGTAGGTCAGTTGAAGACACCCCACATCGGTTGGATTTCAGGGAGGAAGTCAATGAAGGTTGGCATTCTTCATTCTTCGTTGGGAGAGTTCTTCATCGGTGGAGCGTTCGTCGTTGGAAGAATTTTTCTCCCAAGCTCTTCTCTTCCCAAGCTCCACCAAATGAGAAATGTCAATCACAAATATTATTAAATTGAGTTTGTCTATTATTTAGTTTCTGACACAAAAATCAAATTTGTGAATTAATAACTTGTCTCCCTTAATTAATTCATGAGTGATGGCACAAATTAATTAGGGGAGTTGACACTAATTAATTAAAGGGGAGGTCAAGAGGCTCTCCCTCATTAATGAGGGACATATGAGAGGTTTTACTCTCCCACATCAATAGGGTGTTTAGCCACGTGTGGTCCCCCCATCATAACCTCTCCCTGGAGGTTATGTTCTGGTGGGCCCCACAACCTTAACCTCTCAAGGGAGGTTAAGGTGTAGTGGCCCCACCTCCAAATTCTAGGAGGAGATTTTAATCTTCAAATAAAAATAAGCCACACTCTTTATTGTTATTTAAATCAATCTCTAAAATTCCTAAAAACTATCTTTTATTCACGACTCATTGCTTTCAAAGTAAAAGTCTCCTTAAGTGAATATCGGCACTGTGATTTCAATGGTTCCATTGGACTACAATTTCGAGAACCGGTTAAAAAGTTATAAAAACATGTTCATACATTTCCTAAACTTACCCGAAAAAAGCTTCATAAATTGATCTCGGGCACATCGGGCCTCAGAATCATGCGCCTTCAATTTCCTGGGACTTTTAAAAATCCCATGTATTTATGAAAAAAAATCCATGGAATCATTGGGTCTTTACAAATTTTGTTATAAATAATTTTCACATGTATTCTTATAATGTCAACTCCAATTGGATCACAATTTATCTAAAGGGGTTCTTATTAGTTGATCATACCTGATCTTATATTTTTTTGTCAGGAATTCTTCTCCTCTATGAACATATTTTTTTTTATTTTTTTATGGATACCCTATTCTATTATTTTTTTTATTAATGGAATTTTCAATTTATATATACTTTTATTAGAAAATCATGAAAGGAATATATTTTTTCCATATTTTACATGAGTTATTTTCTATTCACATTAATTAAAATGTATTAAAAGAAAATTTATTTTAATTGATTCCACATGAAAAAAAGTTTCTTATTAAATTATTAATTATTAATTATATATAATCATTTCAATATTTTTATATATTTATAAATTAATTTTATTTTGAATATTTTATGAATTGTTTATTTTTAAATAAATTCTATTAAAAATAGAAGTGTTATTTCTTCGTTTTTCATTAGTTAGTTTTTAACGGTCATAAAAAGATATTTTGCATCTATTAAAAGATATTTAAATTTTACTTATTCTTACCTCTGGATATTTTATAATAATTCCAATCATATTCATTTTCTATAATGATTACAACTTTGCCTTTTAAAAATTCATTCACACAAATTAGTTAAGCATTGATTGAATGACAGTTGCCTTCATGAACATTTGGAACCCATATGTATGGGATATAATTATTTGATTATTGGTATATTATTTATTAAAATATTATTGTGTAATTTTCTATATCAAATGATATCATGATGGTGCATTGGTTCTAAGGATATGTTCCAAATCTTACAGGGAAAAATTTTTCAACGCATGTCCTATATGTTTTCTAAAAAAATTAGACAAATGCATTATAATATTAACATCTAGTTAGTTAAGATTTAAATATTTTATTAATGATATGTGATTATTTTTTAGAGTTTATTTTTTAATGAAATATAACAATTCTATGTTCTCAAGAAACATAATTATCAACATAAAAATTGTGCCTCTAATGTAATAGTTAAGAACCATATCATGAAATATCATGCAATGCACCCTTTAATGTGATTTTATTCATATAATTATTTAATAGGATAATTTAAACTTAAATTAATTTAAAATTTTAATATCTAGAAAATAGTATTGTAATAATTTTTAAAAGTTTCTCTAAATATGTTGGTTTTTATTCGAAAACTATGGTTTTCATGAAACATGAAATGTTTTTGACTATAAATTTATTAAATAATGGCCAAAATTTTTGGAAAAAATTTCTAAAAGAAAATACTAATTTAAGGAACAATAGATTAAATTTTAAAATATTATTTTTTCATAAAATACCTATGGTAAAAATTAACAAAACTAATTAAAATATTTCATTAATATAGAAACTTTTTCCCTATATTTTCATTAAATAATTTATTTTCAAGGAAGATTCTGTTTTGGATTGACTTAAAATTCTCATATGAATTATTTATTTTATATTAAATAAATTCATGTCATTATAATCAATTTCCAATAAAATTTTAAATTGTATATAAAAATTTATTGATAAAAAATTTTATTTCTCAAAAAACAATTGTACGATTTAGATTATTCAATTTAAATTATCCATTCAGTATAACATAAATTAAATTTTATAAAATTATGTCCATATTTAAAAGTATATATATAATATTATGTAAACATATAATTTTGGTATTTTTCATTAAAATTAGTCACTATGTTTACAAATTATTTACCAAGGTAAAAGTAAGTTAGGGTAATTGTTAAAAGCTAATTTAAAAAAACATTAATCACTTAAATATTTCCCTTTTTTATTTTATAACCATATGAATTTTAATATCGTCTATTTTATATTTTCATTCTTTTGACACGTGAATAGTAACCAAACATTATAGAAAATGTAAGGGTTACAAAAAAACTACCCTTCCCTTAACTTATCATATGGTAACACCATCACCAATTAAAAACCCAATTATATTTCTAATTACCTCTATAAAATATTTAGTTCTACTATAAATTGAACCCTCTAACATTAACATGATACCTAATTGACCCATATTTATCATATGCACTTCAAATTCAAGGAGACATCCAAGGGAATTGCATGTCCCTACGTGATTATTATCAATTACATTGTTTTAATCATGATTAACATACTAAAAATTTATTCAAGACATAAAGAAATGATGATATTATTATAATTTATATATGTTAATGTAACGATAACAATTTAATTATCATTATTTATTCATATACCCTACCAATTAATAAAAACCCATTTTTTGTGTTATGCGAACTACTGCCTCTATGACGTTACATGTTTCATTTTCCTTGACCACTATACAAAGTTGGATTTAAGGATTGTTTAATGTGATAAAAATATTTTTTATTATATCATTAAAGTTATTTTAATAAAAAATAGGGATTATATTTATTATATTTTCAACAAATGATAATGTTTAATTTAATCATTTAAAATAAGTGTATGAAGATGAAAATATTTGTTTAATATTGTGTAAATATTAATATCCACTTAATATACTCATAAATCAACATAAATATGATATATCAAAATAATAAACCCTAAATATGATAAATAAGATAATTTTATAATGATATTATTAAAAAACCTCATAATCATTCATTAAATCTGAGTATATTCATGATTGGTTTTGTTGAACCACCTGTATTAACAATACTGAGAATTTGTATCATGAATAGATATAGGAACATAATTTAATGTCTAATTTGATATAAAAGATTTAATATAGGTTTCCTTGTTCTTTTAAATATATTATATCAATATTAAATTTATTAATTATGAAAATCAATTTAATTATCAGGAACTCCCAATATCTATTTGCGATCTATTTATTATTCAATTATATCGATTGAAAAATAATGAAATGTATTTTATTTTTCATAATTTATTATGATTTTTACAAAAATTTTAATCTAATGGAACATTTATGTATTAAATTTTAAATATGAAACAATATGAACACCTCTATTATGAAACTAGTACAAGATTTCAATATTATAATAACACCATGTTGAAAATGTTGATAATTCATATTGAGAATGACTATTTATGAAGAGTTTTAAATAAAATGGATAGTATTAAGGATTTAAATTAATTTATTATTATATTTATTCTTATGATAAAGTATTTTAATGTATGTTTAATGAATTTAAGACAATAGGGAATGGATTCCTATCTAATATTTTTCTCATTGAGACATATTTTGTATTATAAACCAAAATTTTTTATGTGGTGTAAATAGTATCTATCTAATAATTAATATAATTAAATTATTTGGTTAATTTTATTTTAGGATAAATATCAATACCTCAATTTAAATGGGTTATAATTTTTTCACTACTCAATCCAAAAGTGGGGATTTTCCAGTCTCAATGATCACTATTTGAGACTCATATAATAATCATCAGAAATTTTATTTGTTCTGGTATATAAATTACCATAGAAAAATTATTTCTACATAACTCATAAAATATAGTAAATTAACAATTTTATAATTTTATCTGTCAATCATATTAATTTTTTTTAATATATACCTTTTTCATGGTGGAAACCACATCCCATTTTTTGATAAATTAAAAGTGTTTGTATTTTCAAAGGAAATAAATCCTTATCAGGATAATATAAATTTGACATCAAATTGAGATCCATGAAACATATGGTATCACCACAAAAAGGATTTTTTAGACATTGATAGAATCATCAACCTGATTTCTGATGAGTGGTTCAAATACTACCCTCGAGTGAGACAGTCCTTGGTAATATCCTTAAGAATATCAACACAATCCCAATAGACTAGGATGAAGTATTTTCTCTACCATTTCCTTGGTATACTGCTTATGAAATATATTTAATACAATTATAATTATCCTTGGATAACTTATAAAATTTTACATACCCTTTCCACTATATTTCATTAATATGGGTACTTTTTTTACTTTGACAACCCGCCAAGGATTCGAATTGGTTTAAGTGATATTTTCCAGGAATTACATATTATTATATTAAAATGAGATTAATTCTATTTATTTATATCTAATTATATAGATTTTCATTTTTCATCAATAAATGGTTCCACATGGAATGTTTTAAAATGTCATGATGACTCTTGTAGTGAACGCATTGGACAAAATAATTTTATGGATTGGGCCCAGAATTAAATAGACCCTCAATTATTTTATTGTTCTAATGAGACATATTATTGGGTTTTAGTGTATTCCTCTTCCAATTAAATGAATAATTATTTCTTAAAAGGCCACTAATGAAAATTATAATTGATAGCATTATCAATTACATCATTATAATATCATTTAGTATTTTCACCATCTTTACATTTATTTTCATGGATATACATGCCCTTAGTTTTTAATTAATTATTGAATTTTATTGTTCATTTTCACATTCCATATCACTTATTACATGATTATACTATGTAATATTCAACATTATGTTTCCCCCATGTTAATAATATTTGATCAAACATAATTTGTTTCATTTCCTCGAGAATTTTTTTTAATTTTTAAGGATAATCATGATGTCACAATATATTCATGTTTTATATTATGATTTCATTTGTATTGTATGTATTTACCCAATATTAAAAGACTACCAAAATGTTCAATAACATGTTAGGTATTTTACATGGTTCTAATAATAGATTATAACTATCAATGATATTTTTATAGAGTTTGGTATGTTATATTTGGTAACAATAGATGTTTGGAACTGTTGACTAAATTTAGATGATATAATGATAAAAAAAATTATAATGAAAACCACTATATATTTCAAGGTAACACTTAAGAAAACATAATAGGAATGTTTATTTAAAATAAAATATCATAAGCTAATTATTTATATGACATTCTACAAATATATTGACTAATTGGACTAATGGTATCCAAATTAACACACGTAGATATTGAGATTATATTCCCCTTAAAAATTGATAAATTTGAATTTCAAAATAATCAATTCAAAACTATATTGTGGAACTTTACCCGTGTTATGAAAAATAATATTTCCCCCATATATCACCCTACTAATTCATAACAGATTATAACTATGATGGATCACATCATGTGATAACAAACTACTACATTTAGGAGAGCTACAAATCCATTATTAGATAAACACTGGGTGATTTACCTATATAAGATATTTTCATCATTGGAAAGTATTTAAATAGTTAAATTCATCATCGTGGTATATCATATAAAGGGATATATGGACCTATGGTGGTTCATTATTCAAAACACTTAAGAAAAATATGAAATCATGTTCATGGTATGAGGAATATTAAAGGAGGTACTCAATGAAAAATACAATCCCGGTGATTAAAAATATGAACTGGAAATTTAGTTCCTCAATATTAGTAAAAATGATAAGGAAAATTATGCTGAGTATGTGGCTATTTTTATCAGGTTATCTTGGGACATTATGGAGTATATAAGTATATCCAAAATCACAATTTCATATTTCACAAATTCATTAAATTGATCCTTTAAAGGGGATTGGTATCTCAAATATTTCATCATATGAGGATATATTCTCAACCTCCATTATGATAGAAACGTTTGTCTCAAGGATGTACATATTGAACGGAAATAAAGATAAGAATGGGATATTTTTGTATCATGGGATGAATAATTTTGTTATTGGGGATCAAAGGTTGAGATTTAACACATTTTATAACTATTGTAAAAACACCATGGAGCCTGTATGAAGGGAAAAATGAGTATTAAAACTATGGAGAAAAAAACATCATACTCACCAATACATGGGAAAGGAAGAATCTATTTACTCTAAATTACTTACCTATATAGAGAAGATACATTATTCAAACATGTTTCCTAAACATCTTGGGAACATATCTCAAAAAAGTATAAGGGGTAAAAGAAAATATTATATGATTACCATATATAATGTTGAAGTTCTTAATAAAATGTGGGAAAGTAATTTTATCAGTTCCTCAGAGATAGATAATGTATTATTTGATTTCCAATCTTCAAAATTTTAATAACTGACATGATTTTAAAAAATGTGTCAGTCTGATAGAAAAAAATATATTTGAAGGAGTTCCTATAGTAATGTATGCATGTACACTATACTCAATTTTTTTTATTATTCCTATTATTGAAGTTAATTTGATTATTGGAATGGATTATAACTCAATGTACAATGGAAAAAAAATTCCATGAGAAATACACCATGATTTAGTATGAGGAGGTGGAATATATTTCCCTTATATGTAAAACATAATCATTTTTTTCATGTCCTCATCCTCCCTAAATTGATATAGATATTAAAAAACCCGGGAAATAGGAATATGAATTTTGATCTATAGAATATTATGGTATACTAAAAATGGAGGATATAAACATAGTATAAAATTTCGTTGATGTTTTTCTATAAAAATTACCATGTCATAAAATAGAGAGTGAAGTCACATTATACATTGATCTTGTTCCTGATGTAATAACTATATTCAAAACATCTTTTAGAATGGAACCAATGCTGCTGGTTGATATAAATAAATACTTATAGGAGTTGAGAGATAATGTATTTTTAGTCTATAGTGTTTCATTATGGATTGATGTAATTTTATTCCTGAAAAATATATACGGGACCATGAGAATGTTAATTTACTATATGGGGATAAATTCCCTTACTATATGGAATAAGCATGAGTTACCAAAAATTGGGGGCTTATTTAATCAACTTAAATAATCCTACTAATATTCAATGATTGATATATTCCCTTGATGTCATTGAATACATTTGAATTTAAATTATATTCTGAAGGTGGTGCTTCAAACTAGGTATGTGCATTATTAGTTTATAGTAATGCATATTGAATTGATTAATGGACCTTTCATCATTATGAAATTTAATAATAGAGTATTCATGGAATATATTGATAATATATTGGTTTTAATAATTGATGATATATTTATGTTCTATATGAGATATGAAAAACATGATAGTTAAATTCAAACAATTCTACGGACCTTTAAAAAGAACAAATTATATGTTAAGTATATTAACTGTGAATTTTAGATGAATGAGGTTTATTTTATTAGCCATATTGTTTCCTAGGAAAAAATGTTTATTTACCCCTCATATATAAGCTGATCAAATATGTAATACATCTATGAACATAACCAACATTTGGAGTTTCATAGGCTTAAAAGTTACTATTGGTGGTTTTCTAACTATTTTTCTCAATTGGACAACCCATTAAAAATGATAACATGTAAAGGGTTTAAATTTACATGGTTGAGGAAATGTGTAGAATTTCTTGAAGATCTAAAAATGTGATTTATTAATGAATCATTATTAAAATTACCATCTAGAAAATAAGTATTTTATATTTACAGTGATGCACATAAGAACGAAATGGAACCATTTTTATATATAATGATACAATAATTTTTTATGTTTCAAGTCTTTTAAGACCAATGAAAAAACATTCCAAACCATGACATTAATCTAAAAACACTAATATTTTCTTTTAAACTATGGATACACTACTATTATTGTAAATTATTCAATAAATAATTATATATGGACTAAAAAAATCATGTATATGTTCAAATACAAGGTACTCAACCTGACATAAAGAAGATGGATAGAACTACTTAAGTATGATGAATTAATAATAAAATCCCCCAATGGGAAGGGAAACAAGGTGAATAATATATTTATTAGGATGGATCATGGATTTATAAAAATGGAATATTAAGAATAATCCTATATATAAGGATCTTTTAAATATTTATACGGTGATTTCTAAGCAAGGGGGCTCGTAATTCATTTTCATTGAATTTATTAAACCATACACCCTATAAATGATATATAGGTTCTAAAAAGATGATGAGAAATTGTACATAATGATCAAAGTAGTGAATGAAGGGAGATTGGTATAATTCATATATAAATATAGAGGGTTGAATTTTGAGAAGATTTTTTGTGTTCTTTGTGTACGTTATTTGAAAAAGGCGTCTAATATATGAAGAACAAAGCTCAAATTTAACAATAAAACTCGTAAAAAAATGTATAATGATTTTACAGATCATCTTTGGTGGTGTTGTATAAATTAGGATATTGAGGAATACTATTCCAAATTATTATTTTTCCATTATTTTATGGTTGATTGATATTACCATATGGGACTTATGAAACCTATTCATTGACCAATTTGGAAGTTGGACATTCTCACAATTGAATTTTTTAGTGGAATTCCATAGACTTTGAAGAATAATGATGCTATATGGGTCATTTATGGTCATATTATTGTGTATTTCCATTTATTATTGATTAGATAGGTTCTACCAACTATGAACCTTTCCTAGATCTATATTAATGAAATTATAAGTCTTTGTAGGAAAACTGTATAAATTGAATCAGAAAATGAATCTTCTTTTACATCAATATTCTCGAAGAGTCTCCAACTGGATTTCACCACAAAGATATATTTACGCCCCACCAATCTTACCTAGAGTAATTTAAATTATAAAAGGAAAACCTAGTCTATGGAAGACATGTGAGATTATGATCTCTTGACATCCAAGCTATGTGGTATCAATATTTACCTTTTGTTAAATTTTTATACAACAATACTTTATAGTTGAATTTATAGATTAAAAATATGATGTAGTTTATGAAAGGGGGTTTTACAATCCATCCTATTAGGATGAAGATGGACATTGAAATATAGATGGTACATTCTTTTATAAGGGGTCATATGTTAACGTGTGGACTATTTTGGTTCACATTAAAATAGTACAATGCCTAAAAAATATTATTACAATAAAAAAATGAAATACTTGGAATTTCATGTTGGGCATCATGTATTGTTACAAGTTTATCTGTGGAAGGGAGTCATAAAATTTGGTAAAAATTTGATTATTATCTGCAGCTACTAGGGGACATTGGATATACTACAAAGAATTTGGGATTTATCTTGATGATTAAATATTACACCCATCATTTCTAAAGGAAACTATCTACTCCATTTTTTATTATTAAGGAAATATATTCAATATCCAACACATCTACTAACATATGAAGAAATCTATTTGGGTCTATATGTTTCTTATAATGAGGAGATTTTACAGATTCATAACATTAGAGAGAAATTATTATGGAATCAAAAATGACATCTGGTAAAAGTTCTTTTGATAAATCATAAAATAGAAGATGTAACCTTTCGAAAGGGAGTAGATATTAATAATGATTATCCGCATTTTTTCAATAGTTTATATATATATATATATATATTATTTTTTAGAAAATGGTTATTTCATGTTGGGTGATTGGGACACTTGGTTCTCTATTATAGAAAGTAAACACCATATCTTGAACTATCACATAATGTTCCATTCAATGAGAATTTATTAATAAACTAATTTAATATATTATACTAAAAAATTTAAATTGACCAAAAAAAAATCGTAATATTGAAATTAACATCGATATAATTATTAATATTTTTCTAAAAATATTGATTTTTAATCAAAAAAATATTGTTTTCATGGAACATATACTTTTAATGAATTTTTTAGTGTGTCAGAATATCATATAGAATTATAAAAAAGTGATTAATAAAATATTAATTTACGATATAACAATATACTATTTAAAATATTCATGCATCATAGATCACCTTTGTAAATAATTATTAGGACTTATTAACATGTTACATTAATATAATAACTTTTATTTCTATCATTTTATAAATCAAGTATTTTTAATATATATTTTTTTTGGATTTAACTAAAATACTTGAATCCTATATTTCACTTATAATAAATTTATATTGGTCAATAAAATCATTATCCAAAATAATTCATCATTATGATTTTAAATTTAAATGGTAAATATATTATTTTCCTAAAAAATCTTCTTTTATGATTAAGAGCATTTATTTTAAAATTAACTATGATAATTATTATATTTTTTATTTTCATAAATTATTATCACAATTAATATAAATATGGTCAAATTATATAAATTTTAAATCCTAATGATTTTTATTAAAATTATTTATTCATATTTTAAATTAATTAGAAAGGAATATTATGTATGGGTCAAAGTTAAAAGTTAAAAACCCCATAACGTAATAAAAGATATATAAAAATGATTGTTGTAGGTGAATTTATACTCAAAATAATTTTACGGGACAATTTTGTCCATTTTTTTGTCCGTTGATACTTGAATAGTATCTTTATAATATTGAAAATGTAATGGTTAATCACAAAACTAATATTCCCTTCAATTAGAAAATGACAACACCTTAATACACTCATAAAAACATAAATTTTGTGTTAAATACATATAATATTGAATTTTACACTCAACATTAATATATCCCAGGAAAATAATCACACAATCACTCATAGTTATCCAAACCCCTTCAAATTCAAGGAAATTTCCATGAAATAATCATGTCCCCAATGTGAGTATTATCAACTACATAGTTTTATTGTTAATTATATTCTATTAAATTTATTATTGAAAAAATAATATAGTGATATTATTATCACCTATAGGATATAGTTCTACCATGTTACATAAATTTTTATTATTTATTCATATACCCCATACAATAAGACATTTAAAATTGTGCATTGTGCATTGTGTGAACTGACACATCCACGAAGTAACATGGAACGTTTTTCCTCACCTCTATATAAGGATGGATAAAAGTACGGTATTTAAGGATAAATATTATTTTTATGATATCATTATGGTTTTAATATATAAAAATTGTGATCTAATTAATGATATGATCATCAAACGGACATAATTAATATAATTATTTAAAATAATCATACTTAGAGGATAATAATTTACTCAAATTGTGTGATATTTTCATATCCATTAAATATTTTTATATATTAATATAATTATGATTTATAATAATAATAATAAACACTATAAAAACATTATGATCCTTGTATAATTATATTACAACATAACCACCACATAGAGATTAATTAAATCAGGTTATATTTATATTTGGTCAGTTTAACCACCTATATGAACTATGAAATGAATTAGTATCATTAATGACTATAGGAACATATTTACTAGTTTAATATTATATAAAAGTGTAAATATATCTTTCCCCTTGGTATTATAAATTATCATTCAATATTTAATTCATTAATTAAGAAAACAACGTTATATTGTCATGAATCACTAAAACATACAAACTATCAATATCATCATCAAGGATAAAATCAAAATAACTCTTGATATCTATTTTAAAATTAATAAATGAAAATAATTAATATATGATTATAATGGTAATAAACTATTAATAATGATTTTTTGGTTATGAAATAAAATGAACATTCGCATTATGAGACTCTTACAGACATTCAAAACTATAATCCCTCGAAGTGTAAAATCAGGACAATTCTTATAAAGAATGACTATTTATGAAGAGTATAAAAAAAAACATATTATAGTAAGGTTTTGAATTTATTGATTAAGATATATATATATATATATTGTTATTGTATAATGTACGTTTGAAAAAGTCAATACAAGACGTACAAGTTTCCCTCCCAAATTCCACTATTTGGGAAATTTTTTTATTATATACATAATTTCATTTATATGGTGTATATAATGCATATTTGAAATTTTATATCACGATATTAATTTTTTCATGGTGTTTTAGGGTCATATTTGAGACAATTATATAAATAGTTTTTTAATTATTATCCAATCCATAATTAGGGTGTCTCCATCTCATTTTTCACTCTATTGGGAATCATGTTATAATCACCAACAATTTTAATTATCGTGGTGAAAATAGTTCCATTTGAGACTTATTTTAAAGTAAATAATGATGTTCAAGGTAATCAAATTTCTATTATATTATCCCTCTCTAATATTCATTTGATTCACGATTTATCTTTTCCATATTGGGAAACCTATTCATGGTTTTAGTAATGTACAAGTGTGAATAATATCCTATAAAATACATACATGTATAAATACCAAAAAGTTTTATGGAAATGGAAAGTATGTATTTAGTGGTATCTACCAAAAATATATTGGTTGAAAATTGAATCATTAATCACCCTGATGCACAACGAGTGCGGCTAAGACTGCTCACATTGAGTCACAATCTTAGGGATATGTTGTGGAATATTCCCATATTATTCTTAAACCATGGTAAATGCCTTTTCATTCCATTTCCTTAGTATCCAAACAATTCAATCTATTGAATCTAATTATTATCTTCTACAGATAAATACACACATTTTATATACTCATACTAGTATATTTCTTTGTTATGTTTACTTCATGTCACATTAATTATACATCACATCTTATAAATTTCATTATGTGATTTTCAAATAGACATCCTTATTTTTCTACGGAATAGGGAGGTATTTTATTTCAATATTTCTAATTATATAAATAGAATGTTATTTTATTAAATGGTACCATGGGTAAAATAATGAAATATCTTGATAAATCTTATGGTGAATTCCTTGGACATAATCAGCTGATGGATGGGGCTCAGAATTATATATCCATTCAATTCATCAATAGTTATCATGAGAAAAAACTAGTTCTTTTTGGTTACATCCTCTTACCATTACAAGATAGTGTCTTGTAAATAGGCCTTGATAGCATGTTTTCAATATCACAACTTTTTCATTCCACAAGTCAAATATCACTATTTATTGTTATTCATGTTTTCATTTTTTGTCTGGGTATAGTATACCCTCTATTTTCAGTTGATTATGGATTTTGGTTGTTCATTTATTCTTGAAAAATCAAATAGTCCATGTTTATTTTATATGTTCTTCAATTTTATCTCACACCTTACCAATAATATGATCTCACCCTAATTTATTTTCCTTTACCAATAATCATAGATGTGGAGAATGTGTAATTATCATTTATATTATAGAAGGGATAATCATGTTATCAAAATATGTTCATGTTGTAAAATATTTTTTGAAGTGTAATGTATATATTAATATTCACTTGAAATACAAATAAACTAACTTATTCTTTATGAACTATTTTTCTTTTTATAAATAATGTAATATAACTATCCAGTTTTGGTTTCTAGTGTTTTGGATGTTATAATTGAATAATTTTATACCCTCCCCGGACTCATGTATTATATTGTTATAAAATATTTATTTTAAAATTCATTATTTATGTTGCCTGTTATATTTGGAGTGATTTTAATTTGTTAAATTAGTATTTTCAATCTATGTTCTTATACACAGAAATTCATCTTATGATCACATATGATCTACGATTGATATCTCTTATGTTCACCGTATATTGATTATCTAAGAATATACTTCACAATGATTCAATTTCTAGGGGTTATCATGAATAGAATTATGTATGATTTGGTCATAAGGGTGTTATAACTAAGTAATATTTTATGAGATATTTAAAAATGTTCATAAAATATAATTATTTTCTGTCTGGAAACCAAATATACTAAATCTACCAATTTTTTGTTTGATTTTGTTGTAAAAATTAATAATTATTATTGTAAAATTTTGCTTTATTTTGTAATGAATTTATTTGGTTTCTTAGTTGGTATCAAATTGGGGATTAATAATGATTCATTATTATGGTATAATGAATAAGAAGAAAAAATCTAAAACACCCAATGATAGGCCCAATGATATATAGAATGAACAAAAAATCTTATTGGTTGAGATATAGGTGTCATAATATTGGACATATTATGATTGTATTCATTTAACATATAATTTAATAATCTTGTTATTTTTGCATTATATACTAGATAATCAATTTTTTTGTCAGGGCCATGAAAGACATAATCATGAAATTTTTGTGGTGATAGGTTTTTTAAATATTTATGTCATATTATTTGACAATCATTCGTTGAATTTCATAAAGTAAAAAAAACATCCAAGTCTATTAACTAATACCCAGAATGGATAAATATAAAATAATAATTGAAAAAACATATTGGTGTGATTATATAAATTTAATTACATAACTCTTCTCTGATTTATTATTTTAAATTTTCATCCAATAAATATTATTATTCTCATATTAATATAATTTGATGTGATTCGTTCCCTATATTTGACTGCATTATGAATATCCCTCATAATATTTTGATTAAGGAACTCAACTGTCATATCCCAAATCAACCTATAACCATCTATTAAATAATGGAAAACTATAAAATACCTATGGAAATTAATTCCATTATATAAGCATTAATACACAATCAAGATGGTAATTTTTCTCTGATTTTTTCATAGAAACTGATTAATGAGGATAAACTAATTTGGAATGAATTATTTTCTATTTCTTTGAATAGTTTCCTAATATCCTCTCGGATTGTTAGGTTGATTTTTTCTATGAAACCCATACATGGGGTTTTATATTTATCTATTGTTAATTATATAATAGATCTGATAGAATTAGAGAAATAATGGAATAATCTATATAATATCAGGGATACCTTTTTTATATCCGCAAATGATTCACTATTGGGTGACCATGTCCTCGTTGTTATAAAGTGTGATGGATAACCAGATATCGTTATAAATTATCATGAATATGTCAATATTATAACCATGAAAAAGTATCATCTTACCCATATAGATGACTTTTACATTAAAAAATTGGGTGATTTATAATTCTTAATGATTGGCCTCCAAATAATATATCCTCTATTAATGGTGAGAGTAAAGTATTTACCAAATAAAACCTTCTTATTAGATAAAGGAACTATTATTTCAAATTGTTTAAATTTAGACATAAAAATACTATAACTAACTAAACTATTTCAACATAAAATATCACATGGGTTCTCCCACCATAAGATATTGATCATCATAAACAAAACGTGTCTATAGACTAATAGAAAGTTGATAAACAAATAGAGTAAAACATGGATGAAAAGATTACATCCAATAGATATATAAGAACATGAAAAAAAGGATAAAGTAGAAATCATAAAAAAAACAAGACCAAAGATCTATCTCTTGGTTAACAACCATCACCACCTTCCCATCTCACAAATTAGGTTACAATAATCAAGAGAATATGGTAAACTACCTAACTCACATCCCTTTACCTATGTCCAGAAAAACTATATCATTATACTTCGAAAGAATAATGAATGGGGGGAGGAACGAAACATAGAAACATAGCACAATAATTCAATTCAATTTCTATCATCACGAAACCATAGGTTCTTACTTTGAATCAAAAAAATTATCAAGTAAATTAAAACGATTACCATTTTCTAAAAAAATTATATTCATTTAGATCATTTAATTTAAAGAAACTAGAACTATGAAGAGTATCTGAAAGATTTTATAAAGGGATTAAAAAATAGTGTACCTATAACTTTCATATGATAAATATTTGAGGAATAAACATGAAAAAGTAACAACATATTTAAAAAAATGTACCATTTGGATCTATCAAATATGAATATATTCTCAAACAAGAAATGCAATTCTAAGCTAATATTACCTTGAATCCTGTTGATATCGAGTCCTACAACAGTTTATATATATAAAAAGAATAACCCCTAATAGATCCACACTCTCAAAAGATTACATATGTACATAAACCTATAGACATTATATTCCTATTGTGTTATATTTTCAAAAAATATATAAACTAAGAACCCAATTTTATAACATATTTTCACAGCAATGTATCACTGATCCCATGCATGAAAATCCGATGTCATTTCTAAATCATCATCAAGTAAATTCATCGAGAACATAAAGAACATAATGTATTTTTTAATCAAAACCCATTTAAAACCCCTTTTACAATCTACCCAATATTCTTTTAAAAAACCAATCATCTTTGATATCAAATCAATAACATCACAAACAGAACCAATGGAATTTAAAAAATATTTATAAATTCATGGGTTAATGAAATTTCATAGAGACATCAACCTTTCATGATGGGGAAAAGAGCTACATTCATTAATTGAGATTTGCAATATAGTGATATGGTTCTAAAAATCATTGATCTCTAATAAAAATCATCAATTTCAAATAATAACCTCTCTATCTAGAAATCAAATCCTAATTTGGTTCTAGAAGAATAATGGGCAAATAGATCATGGACATATCTATAAATAAGATATGATATTGAGGTAAAAATGGAAAGTACATGAATAGATCCACCAATAATGATGGTAATTACAAACAATTTAGGTAGACAACTTTATAGATTGTTTGGGATGTTTCAGTTTTAGTATAATTTATATTAAGATATTATTATAAATAAAAATGACCTAGGGAATAATTATAAATTTTAAATTTTAGAGGCTCGGGTTTGGATGATAGTTAGGCTGCACAGTTTTATAAACCATGTGTCAACCATGTTTTGACCTATATTGTTTGAATATAGAGGTTCATGGTTACTTATGGAGATCCACACAGTTTAAAAAACCATGATTATGTCTTATTAAAAATTTTAAAACAAATTATACACACATGCACAATTTATTCCAATGAAAATCATGATTCAAAATACCATGATCAAACCATACAAATTTCCATTAAGACTCAAAGTTCCATACAGCATGGTTACCACAAATTCATTACTGAACTAGAACCATTATTGTGTTCCTAACCTATTTTAAAAAAACATGTTCAAACCTAACTCCAAAAAACCAATAGTACCTCAAAATAGATATATAAATTTTAATTTATAGCATACTCATCACTCATAGGATATCAAAATTCTTCCCAACAAAAATATTTTCCCCTTGAATGCTCTTAATATTCTGGAATGTAAAAAATATAATTTCATTGTTTATTCATGAATGGTTCTTTATCCTATAACTCATCAACATATCATTCACACATCCACAATATAATTACAAATATAATTGTATTACCATGTGATATCTTATCATGGAAATAAAAAATATAAATCAGATGTTTAACCATGGAGGTGTTGAGCTCCAGATCTACATATTCCAAAAAAATAACATGGTAAGGGTCATGTTGATACCTACTTTTATATGAAACATGAATCATGTCATGATTCAATTTTAGTATAGTCTTAAACTAAAATAACCAATTCCCCATTATATGACATTAAATGATCTCAAAAGGGATAAAAAACATTAGTTCTATGTTACCGTACCAGCCAAATAGATGTTTTCTCATGTAAAGTGAAATAATGGGGAAGACACTATCACCAGCATAAATATAAAAAGGTTGATGATTACAATATGAATAGTATTTATGTGGACTCTTAGTACTTTCTACCCTTCATCAGATCAACATAACCTTCGCTATCATCTCTTTCAAAAGACTTAGTCCCACCCATAAACTGTGCTCCAAACTCATCCTGTAAGAATCAATATCAGCATGGACACTTATAAAATGATTCAAATGTATCCATTTTAATCAAATAATTATATATATTATTTTCAAGAAACTTTTTTCAAAGGTGAATTATTTTTTCATGAAACACCAAAATCGAGCACACATTCTTGATGAATGAACTCACAAATATGAATAGGTTGTTGATCATTCCCATATATTTATGTGTGAAATTAAATGATTAATTTTTATTGGGTACCCTTCAGATCATATAAACCCTTACAAATTAAAGATTTAAATATGGGGTCCCTATGATAGAATAACCAATAAAAGAACTCTCTAGAGATTTATGATATCTAAGAGATAAAAGTATCCAATTTCTTTCACCTATGTCATTTTCCTAATAAGAAGGAAATGATCTAATTAATATGTAAATCTATGATCTCCCAAATAATATTATTCATATTTTTATCCTTTTTTATGTTATGGTAAATTTCATATTGATCACATTCAACTTCAAATATATATTGGGAAAATGGTGTGATAAACTAGAATTTCATTAGTGCTCTGCATAAATCTTCTGGAAATTAATGATTCCTGAAAAAATGTTTTAAATTGATTACCTAATCCCTAACCACCATTACATATATCATAGATCATAAAATATTAGTTTATTCAAAGGTAGTATAGGCTTACAAGATTGGTTTCCACTATCTACCAGTTAATGCCTCAAAGATATCTTAATGACCAACCTTCCTTCAAAAAACAAGTCTCTAATAGGAGGCTGTGTCCAGTCACCTATGGAATTATGGACATTAATTATTTTAATAAAAATATGTAAATAATATTTCAATACATTTTGGAGACAAATATGATTATACAAAAATGATTCATCATTTATAGATGATAAGAACATCTTTCATAGAGTATCTTCCACTCCCAAGATCATCATAGTAACCAAACTCGTCATAGAGAATATTGGAACCTAGGAGGATGTTTATATATGAAAGGAGAATGGTTAATATATTTTTTGATAATCATTTCATGGAATATAATGGGGATTTCAAGGAAAGGGATATTATAGTTCATGAATAAAACTGTATTGAAAATGGCATCATTTCATAGTGTTTACAAAATGTTTGGGTCCAAATATTAGAAAATTGAGAGTAGTTTTTCTGTAAAAGGAACAATCCTGGTAATTTGAAGATGGAATAGAAATTTTCTTACAAGGAAGGTTTCAAGATCATCATACTCAAATATATCCAATGAAAAAATTACACCATAGATTTAAAATGTGCATGAAAGATGAGGTTGTGCGTAAGAGGATTACGCGCCCAATACGACATCAAATATGGTTTTCAGTGCATGGTATGAATTTTTTTACTGTGGTCATTAAGGAAAATAAATATGTGAATACCCCCACTCAAGAAAAAAAAAATTTCCAATGAAAATCATCCTTCTCTTCTTCCTAAAACAGTTGTGTGCGGAAGAGTTGCAGAAGAAAATCTTGTGCGAAAATTGTTCCTATAGTCTAAAAAATCGATATAAATCTTGTTGTGTAGCTGCAAAAAAGATAATGTTTGAAAGCAAAATAATGGTTTCATAGATGTCAGCTTTCATGGAAATAAAAAATCTATCACTCAATAGTAGGTGTTGTATGTAAGTGCCATTGTGTGCTTCTAGCATGTTGGGAACATCTAATTTTTATGATCAGTGCTTTTAAGTGCATCAATTTCGGACAACAGTGCGAGAAGAGTGTCATTATAGTTAGATACAAAGGCTTCAATTCCAATCTAATGAAGAAACCTTTATATCGATAAAATATGGTAGACTTATCTCAATATAGTGAGCCAGGGGAGTCGATGGAAGTGTTCTAAGGGACATTGTGTGTTATCCCTAAAAACAAGTAAAGGTGGTGTGTCATGCATTTTTTAATGGTTCCAAAACATAAAAATTCCATATCCATGGAATATTTGTGGATTTAGTTATTATTAAGACACTACTTATGTTTTCTCATTAGACTAGCCCTTAATGTTTAACTAAGTAAAATTGATGTGTTTTCTTGCTACTAGTGAATGTTTTAATTACTTCACTTTCCCATTAGATAGGTTTAATATGTTCCCACCATCATGGGATCAAGATCCATCTCTTTAGAATAAAAAGTTTTCAACCTAATTAACCCATGCCCTCTTAGGGGGTTCTCGGATCTATCAAGGAAATCCTCTAGAAATTCCTTTAAGGGATGAATTAGTAACATTCTACTAAACACATCATTGTCCACAATAAATTTTACAATTGTATAAGAAATATCAAAATCAACTCTCTATGGATAAAAAAATACTATCTTTGTCACATGAGGATATCCTTATGAGTAATAATATATATGAGGATCCTATAATATTAATATACTATAAGAAATGAAATAGTAGTTCCTAGTTTTGGGTGTCTGAATCCGGTAGGAAACATAAGTTTATGGGTAGGACAGTTTTTCTCATGAGGGAATAACTAAGAAGAGGAATATGAAACCAATTATTTTCCTTATATCGAAACACATCCCAATACCATCCGAGAAATATCACCAAAATCGTCATAGAATAAACCCAATTATGGAATAATCAAATATTTAGCTAAATTCAATATCCCCAGTTATTCCTTCAAATGATATATTACATTTTCTTTTCCACTAAAACATAAAATCCTTATAGGTTAATTTTTTCATTAGATATGCTGGCTTAGAGATGTATTGAAAAAATTGCCTATAATTACCAATTAGGACCAAGAATATTTGAATCAGGATCACATTTCCAGTTATCACCAATGAAGTCATTTCATTAATGTTTTTTGGATTGACTAAGATGACCTTATTAGATATTACAAAAATACAATGAAATATTCCAAGAATTGATGAATGATCTGGTCTGTCAATTCTGAAATTTCATATATAGAATTAATGAGGATGGATGGAATAAATAGAAAGATGAAATTAATATACTATCTCTTAAACACTTTATTTGGTATATCCTATTCTTGGAATGTAAATTAACGATACGCAAATTTTAGGATATTTTTATAAAACCTTCATGATACTCTGAGTTCATCAATGATATCATGAATCTAATGAACTGGGTATTTTTTCTTATCATTCAACTGATTATGATTTTTGTAATTATCACAAAGACTAACATTTCCATCTTCCTTATTTTAAAATAGAATAGGATAAGGCTAAGGTGAAACATTATGATTAATAAATATCTTTTACATAAGATTCATAACATGAATATAAATCTTATTTAACTCTATACGTGTCATTTGATATGATGGCATAGAAATGGGCCTCTTACATGGGTCAATGAAAATTGTGAACATGATCCCTAAAAATGGTGGAAACCTATAAATATCCTTAAGAAAAACCTCAAGGTAGTAAGTGAACACAGTATAAGTGTGACTACTCAAAGGCTAATCAGTGGTGTCAAGAAAAATATCTGATAATTTGTCTGATAACATTAATTCATAAGAAACCATGGTCCCCACTATATCAAACCCTTCATCTCACTAACCATGATAGACATGATGGACACCAACAGAAGATATAAACTATAATAAAAAATGGATAAACATGGTCTTAGAATTAACAATGATCATAAAATATATTCCAATGATATGTTGAAATAAAACAAGATCAAGAACATGGAATTATCTCATAACATTGAGGTCAATAATAATCTATTGGTAATCCATACATTTAAAACCATTTTTGGATTTCTTTACCAAGGGCATGGAATTATCGAATCTGAATGGAATGATCAATGACTGAAAACCCAACATTTCATTCAATATAGAATATATAAAAGAGTCAAATTCCCTATATCAAAAAATTCCAAACCATATATTATGAACTGGATATCTTCACTCTTAAAATATTAAATCCTACATTAGATTATATTAGTACATACTCCACTTCAAATGGCATCTGGTCTCAACTCCTCCTTTTTTTCCTCACAATTTGAGTATCCCCTATAAAATGAGAATGAAATCCACCACCCTTTGATTCATCTAAATGAACCTGATATCCTTTGTTTAGAGTGGATCTAGGTCTATTTCCTTGGATTATTCTTTTGTAAAAAAATAATTATGATTAGAATTCTCATTATGATTAAATATCATGGGAGATTCTATATATTTAATGTTAGTATCACCCGACCTCCCTCACTAATAGAAAACAACCAATTTTTTAATGTGGCAGACCCATAAAATAGTGCTTATGTAAACTAAGAACACTAATGATTCCTTTTCTATATAGTTGAAACATCCTAACTACCTCCCACAACATATGAGTCTCTAATGAAACATATTTTCCTTAAAGTGTTCAATTTATCCATAACTTCATTATGAACAAAATTATTAAAGGCCCATATGAATATTTGAATTTTTTAAGATTGAAAATGGTCCCCCAAACCCATTTTAAACCACTATGAAGTAATTTATTCATTAAAAGTAGGATTTGGTGATAATTGAACCAACTTGAAGAAGTGAGTCGTATACTCTATAATATAACAGTTGCTTTTCCAAAGGCTAGAGATTTATTAGTCTTTTCAACTCACAAAATTTAAGGTAAAATATATTATATAAATATATTATTTATATAATTCAAGGTATGACCCTCATGTAACATATCATTTATGATGGTGTCCTGTAATTTTTACTCTGGGTGTTCAAGAATTTAGTTGAAAATAAACAGGAATGATTCCTTAATTTTTTTAAGATGGGAATGATCCTCTCAATCATTTCAACCAACTTGTTGGATTCCAAGGTTCCCTTGTCACTATGAAATATTGGTGGATTTCTCTTGGTAAATTATGCTCAATGATTCACTACTGATCTAGCGTCTCCAACACCAACTAGAACCCAATTATGAATTGTAAGGATACATATTTCTATAAATGAGTGGCCTACTAGAGGATTCAATTATGGATTTTTTCTCACAGCATCCCCAACTAGAATTGAAAGTGAACTTCTATAAAGAATTTTATAATTAACTGAGAATACAAAATCTAATTAACATAAAATAAAAATTCATCATCAAAATTATAATTAATGAATTCATATGAAATACACTATATGTTATAATATTAAAATAAACCACAAATTCAAAAATTTAAAGACAAAACATTAGATAATCATTATTAGAACAAACAAAACCCTAAATTTAGTATATTGAAATGGCCTCCCAAATAAATATCATTATTTATAAAAATTCATGACCACCCATGGTATCTGGAGTTTATACATAGAAGTGAGACGGATAGGTACCCTTTCAGATATACTATATGAATTTTGATGTACTTAAATCATGTCAACCACAACACCTAAATGAATCCCAAACATTTTCATCACAATTATTTCTTTGTATAAACATATATAAAATTTTGTACTGAACCAAACCAGTTTTACATGACCCATAACCCAAGGTGACAAACTGAAAGTTGGAGAACAACATAAGAATCAATGCATGTCTCCATGGTAATAGAAATGTTATAAAAAAATGGAGTAATGTTATAATTAAAATTACTCATCTAAGGGATATATAAGGATAAAAAATTGATAAAACAATAGTTTAAAAAACATGAACAAATCTCTATCTCAATATGATCAACCATAACGAAAATCACACCTCACCAAGAAGGAAAAAAATTCAATAGAATCCACATAACTAAATAATTCACTTTTATTTAATAGTGCCTATAAAAATATATTTTCTTATGCCCAAATTGATGGTATGCTTTGAAAAATGTTCCCATTAGGATACTACCATGAATCATTTTTGTGCCTTTAATCATGTAACCAGGGAACTAGATTTAAAAATCCTTTATAAAGTGATTTCAAATGAACACAATTATATAAAAAAAATATTTTTTCCATAAAATAATATAATATTAACATAAATTGGGAATATAAAATAAATATTATATATAATATAAAATCCATTAATGGAATTTTACCCGAGGACACTATGTGATTAACATGTTGGAAATCAATCTTAATTTGACACCATCAATAAAAAAATTAATAAAAATGGTATATTGCCTATTGAAATATGTACTCACACATGTGAAATAATTTTTATCATCACATACAATGAATACTACCAATATTTAGTATTTTCATAGTCTATCGATATCATAAAAATAACCCAAGTGGTGTTACACTCATAAATGCTTCATATGTAAATAACCTGATGAAATTAGGATCTCAGTGTTTTATTATTCCAAAAATCATTTGATAAATAATTCAATGAACTTAAGAAGACATTTTCATTGTAAAAAATCATTATCCCTATGCTTAAAATCAATTTTCAAGTCAGAAACATCTTTTAGGTAAATCCTCAAATACATAATGTGCATAAACTATATTCAAATAAAAACTCATTTACAAAACCATTTTTATTAAACCCGTGATATATTAAAGAAACCAATGACGTTTGATATTAAATAAATAAATATCACTAATAATTCAAAATGAATTATTAGGAATAATAAATAATTCATCTTTTTCCACCATTCTAACGTGACACATGCCTCACTAATAGAAGATAACTAGTCAATTTCATGATAGGATGTTGGAAATGTGTATATATGGTCTTCAAAATCATAGGACCATAAGAAACAAAATAAATAAAGCTATATACCCACTATATCCAACAATAATCACCTAGATGGTTATCAATGGATTATAGTGAAAGGGAAAAAGGAGAGGTCTTGAAATAGGAGGGAAGATCATATCAAAAACTGAATGTTCCTTGAAAAGATCTATGAAGAATTAGGGAAAAACACCAAGGATCCCAAGAGATAACTCTATATAGAATTGATTGGAGGTTTTATATGACCTAATAGATATGGGGATAGTGTTAGACATGAAAATGAATTATGATTTTAGTTTAAATTTAAATTTTATTATTTAAAAATCTGGGCACCATATTAGCTTGCACATTTTGACAAATCATGGACCAAATAGGTGGTGGCCTCTATATTAGGAAAATAAGAACACACCTGTACCTGTGTAGAGTTGCGTAACTTTAAAAAACATTCTCAACCCATGTGAAAACCTTTTGACCAACTCCCAAACATTTTAATTATTTTTCGGAGGTCTTGTAATTTTGAAAAGCAATGCCCATACTATGAAAAATTATAATGGTACTCATAGTTCAACACTACATTATTACCCCTAAGTTAGTTATAATCATTAACCTTATTCTTGTTCTGATTGATTTTTCCTAAAATCATATATGGTTGACCTTATACTTATAGAACCACTTGAATCTCACAATAGATATACTATGATCAAATTAAAGGATACCCATGACCCAATGGGAATCCCAAATACTCATGTTATATTTATTAACCTATAGAATACAATATTCAGTGATTACCATTATCAATTTTGGATAGCGTATATAGATGATATTATCTTATATTTCATGTTCATGGAAGAGCATCAGAATCATTAAGGGATAGTAAGGGATAAATTTCATTCTATATTTAATATAAGTGAAATATAAATCTAGTATATGTCATTCTAGAAAAATTAATCATAATAAAGGATATAAATATGTGGATCCTTAAATGGTATACAAGGTTGAGTAATTCCTTAGAATAACCTATATTAAAATATCTACATTTTCTCTAGATTTAATGGATATTATCAATGTACTATAAGAGTCTTTATGTGACCATAAAATCAACTAACCAAGAAAACGCAGCACGGAGTCATAATTATATAGATAGTTTAAAGTTATTATAATTTTGGTAATATTAAGATAATGTTTATCAACATACCTTTACTAACTGTTCCCTATAGTGGAACTGGGTTTTTTAAATAGATTTATCAATTAAAAAGGTATTTTTATGTGTTCTTATGAAATAGACATGGTGGTGGCTTATTCCTATATTTAGTTAGTTGTTGATAAATATAATTACCATATGCATGATTTATCATTATTAGTATTAATATTTTAATTATTGATATGGAGGGTCCATATCTATGGTGAAATGTGTGAAATATTTACTAATAATAGGTGACTACACTATATATTAAAATAGATACAGTTGAACATCCCCCAAAGGATATGTGTAGACTTGATCAAGGACTGTTACTTCTCTATACATTACCACCCTTTGAAGTAAATTTAACATCCTGATATTTGAAAATTATACTATGACTGATAGCATACAATATTTGCAACACTAACGATAAATGAACCACCAAATATTCTTATTAAAATATGATTGTCACAACATAGCCATTGAATTGGAGTCCATGAATAGGACTAAAAAATATGAAATATATATAATTTTCCTTCTTAATAAATATATATTTATTAATTTTTAGAAAATAAGTATTTTCCATTTTTCAATGTCATTTTATTCATCAAAAATACATTTTCATCAAAATGGTAATTATAAATTTTGTTAGGAAATATAATTATTATGTTTTCAAAATTTCAGAAATTATATTTCAAAAAATGATATCATTTTTCAAATCATAATGTTAGTATTATTATGGGGATAAAATTTGATAATTTTACAAAACTTTTGATTTTTCAATGTATAATGGAAATGAAAATTTCAACTAAAAACAATATTTTTTTCGTGAATTAACAAGGTGACATTTTATTTTAATTTATTTAATTAAAATTATTCAATTCATTTTAGGAATAATTAAATTACGGTCAATTGAATAAAATTTATTTGGATTTTTACGTATAAAATTTTAATACTAACAAATAAATTTTTTAGGAAATTATTTTTAATTGTTATCGGAAGGATTATTTTAAAATTAATTTCATAAATTCTATAAATGGAGTGTTTAGAAATTTTTTTAATATTTGGAATCATTTAGTACAAATTTTGTAAATATATCCCCTTTATTTTTAGGTATTATGAATAGTAAGAATCAAGGAATATATCACCTTAGTAAAGGGTAAATGGTTTAATAGGATTAAAACTAATGTAACCAGGAATTAAAGTTATTCAAAAACATTAATTTATTTAATTTCATGAGTTTTTTCAATTATAATAATTTAAAATTCTAAAATATGACCTTTTCATTTAACTTCCATTTTGGACTTTATAAAATTTATGTAAAAGACAATGTCAAAAAATGTTACTTTCTTATTTTTAATATATATAATATTTTATGATTGAGATAAAAAAGGAATGTGTAGTTGAGAATGTTTACATAAAATTTGAATGAATTTATTAAATATTGTATTTTATTTTTATTTTTTATGATGATATAATTTGAATAAATTCTCACGTAATGTTGATGTCGTGCTTCTGTAAGTAATAGAAAAATCAAGTAAATAATATTTAAAAATTGTAAATGTAATATTTTATCATAGGGTTATAATATCCCATGAATTATATATTAAAATATAACATACTTGGGATTTTTAATGTTTTATATTAAAATTTCTGATTTTCATTGCTGTCATTATTGTCAAATTTAATAAAAAGTGTGAAAATGACATTAATGATATTTTGTGAAAATAATATTTTCAAAAATTATATAAGAATAATGAAACAATTAATCCTGGAATATATGGAAATGATATTGTTTAACATTTACATAATTTGAAATTTAGGATCCAATGGTTTCCTTATTATAAAAATTATAAACTGTTGTTGTTGAAGAAGTCATTACAATAGTTGAGGATAAACCTAGTTAACCCAGTTGTTAAACCAAAAGATATGGTTTAAAATGATAACTAAAATGGTGTAAATTTGATTACGTAAATATAATACAATAATTTCATACTTTTATTCTAATACTTATAATTTAAGAAACAATTTATATAAGTTACACACATATTATACTATAATATTTCATGTATTTCATGAAATGAAATTAATGGTATTTTATAATAAACAATATTTTTTTAAATGATTTAAAATTAATAAAAATCCTATATTTTTCCATGTAAATGGTATACGACATAAAATAGAAACCATGGTCCATTTATGTGTCAATTTACTTTTATAGTATATTTCATGACTACTAAGGAGATAATTTACATTGATATCATTGTAATTTTTAAAAGGGATAGTTATGGGTTAAAACTAAAAGATAATAATGAAAAAAACCCAAATGTACAAAGTTTACATTATAATAGGATTTTATGTCACCCTCATCTTATCTTTCGATTATATTGATTCTAAAACATTTTTCAGAGAAAATTTAATTTATATTAATTTAATACATTTATAATTCTAAGAGTTTCCCTATCTTTACTTATAAAAGGTATACCATTATATCATTTTCATTAAACCATCATGAGAAAACTATACTGACCCAACCCAAACTAATTATCATATAAAAAATAACTAGAAACTTATTTTATATTCTAGTAATGAAAAAAATTCATTCTGAGGGTCTTTAGGAATGGAACCAAATAAGGAAAAATAAAGGATATGTTATCATTCTACCCAACCTTTTTCAAATTATTTCTCCCTACCTATACTATATTTTTGGAATTAATCATAAAATAATAATTTAATTATCCTATATATATCTAATTATTATTATGGTAATTAAACACTAATTATTCACCCTTTTCCATATAAAATAATTGAAATTATTTTTTGTATCTATGTATGGCCTATCAACACAATGTTAAGATACAATTCAATTTTCATCATAGTAATTCAGGGATGGTTTTTAATGTGGGATTAATTCTTATATATTATTTTTATGAATTAATTATTTTTATACAATTAATAGATCATATATATCTTTTTACTCTCCAATTCATTAGAATACATTAACATCACTCATGTCTATGTCTGGACTACAACCACCATAAATTGTTGGGACTCATTTTTCATTTATTCTTTACACAGATGTCAATAATGGTATATTATAAGAATATATTTGATATATATGATATATATATATGATATAATAACGACACTTATATTTTTATTTTTTATTTACCATTCTTCCATTTGGTTTTTTGAAAACTAAAAAAAGTGTGTATGCTTATGTATGGCCTACCGTCTCCATGAACTGTGTAATTCATTTTTCTATATCTATAATTAAAGGATGAATATAAAAGTTTATAATGATTATTTATTATATTTATTTTATGAAAAATATTATGTAGATTTTGGAACCATAATTAAAGTATAATTATTGAAACTGCAAAACCAGAATTCTCATGATAAAGGAAAAAATTCACACACGCAAAAGATTATTTTAATAAGAAATTATTTATACATGGGTGTTAAAATGTTATAATTGGAACATATATGGAATTATATGTATTTAAAATATATGTATAGGATTATAATAAATTAAAATTCATTATAAACAAGGATAGATCACTTTTGAAGCAAGTATCACTTGAGGTGAGGTGGTTCTTAATTCAATTTTCATTCAATACATAATAAAAATAAAACAATGACTATATTAGTCCATAATAATGTATGAAATGACCACTAAATTCACCTTTTCTTATATCTTATTTTTTTTATTTACATTTTTGACACAAAATAACTTCACTGAATAAATCTCACGTGAATGGTATAATTATTGTAATGGATTTCTATAAATTTCAACTCCATTGAGAAATATTTGGTATTAATAACCTATTTAGTTTGATATATCATATATGGTTCCCCTTTAATGAATATAACATATATATATATATATATATATATTCATTCATAATGGTTAATTTTTAAATTTATCATTACACATTCAAGGGGTTATAATTTAAATGTTACCAATAAGGTAATAATTTATTATATAATATAATTTTTATAGGATTGCTTATATTTTTCATAAAAGGAATCATATAATTTACCCTTCATAAGAATAATATATTTCCTCTTCCTCTAGAAATTTATGTAGTTTTCTTATTCTTATTTGTTCTCTATTTGTCTCTTGAATTATGCAAATAAATGTTTACTAGAAGACCAGAAATTATTTCTCTTCTTTATAAGTAATATTTTTTCATCCTTATTGAATTTTTTTTCAAAAAAAAATCAAATGATCTACTAATTAAATGAAAATATATATTAATAATATTTTAGATTATCATTTATTTTTTACGTGGTTTTGAAAGACTATTTCTAATGATTTCTAAAAGATAAATTTTTTATTTTCATTACCAATAGTGAAAATGAGTTTTCCATGTTAATGTATATGGGATTAATAGACATTTCCAACCCCATAACCCTTGAATTTTATTTATCTTCTTACACATGTTTTAAAATATTTTAAAAATAAAACTCCATAATGAAATATAATTTTAATATTATTCTTCCATTTGTCAAAAGATATGATTTTACTAAAAAAAAAATATTTTCAATTAATTTAGTCTCATCTTCTCTATCTTATTAATTTTTTTGTAACTAAATTTATCTTGAAACATTCCATATCTATAGATAATTTCTCATTGGAGATTAAATTTTTATTAAATAACCATCTGCATTATATCATGGATATGATTATAGCCTAAATTGTATACAATTTTTACATAGAGTGTTTTACAATGAGGGTTATTTGATTGGACGAGGAAATATTAATATTATATATTATTTAATCAATAAGGATATTTTATAATAAGTTATATTGTTTATTAATTAAATTGGTCATTATATATTAGTGTAATTAATTGGAAATGTTGTAGTGGGATAGGCCTAGTCATGAATATCCCATAGACTCATTGATAGGACCCCTCAGAGAAGTCAGATGGTTAACCTTATTAAATCGGTTTATAGGATATTCCTAAAATTAGATTAATTTATATTAGTGTAAGTATAAGATTATAAATATATCATGATGTCAGTGATCATAAATTCCATCAATAATCATTTCAATAAACTAGAATTCAGTTTCAATTATACATGATATTAGTATATTTATTTAATCCATAGATGCATTTCATGATCAATTTATTGATTCAATTGGTTGTGTTTTCAATTATTCATCGTTACGTATAGATTATTCTTTATTTATTAACTTTATCTTCAAATGTATGTAACCCTTACTATTAATCTAATCTCATACATTATGTTTTTCCTTTCTCCAATATATGAATAAAGGTGTAATGAATACAACAAAAGATACATGAATGTTGCTTATGATATATACTTTATATTTCAAATATAAAATAGGAATAATGTATGTATCTGGTACTTCAAGACTACAAAACTGATCAATACATTGTTATGTGATCCATTTTATATTAACCCAATGTAATAAAATATAAAATAACATTATGTTACTAGAGTTTTGGTTGTTATAGATCATATCAGGGAAAGTTTAGTTGTAACATTGGGTGCTGGAATTTATAAAATAATTATTTATGATTATATCACTTTTATATAATTTGAATATATGGCCAAGTATAGGATATTGTCATAATGTTTTCCTAGAAATAAGCCATTATATGTTTTCTCGAAGTGTACACAGTTTTTATGGATATTAATATAACAATAATAAATCTAGAATGTGTTGGTTAATAATATATCTTTTATCATTCTTGTTCATAGTGAATGAACCCTTACTATGCACCTTCATTGACACTCCCAGGGGATATTCCTAGATTAATTTATATTTTGTTTACATACCATTATAAAGGATTTTAGTAAATTATGATCATGTAATACCAAGGGTAAACC
This sequence comes from Viscum album, assembly GCA_963277665.1. NCBI lineage: Eukaryota > Viridiplantae > Streptophyta > Magnoliopsida > Santalales > Viscaceae > Viscum > Viscum album. Next base: position 1,976,441,123 of record OY728122.1, read on the forward strand.
TAATTTGTTATATATTGAATGCAATATATTATGTTTTTGGGTGATTTTTAGGGTTATATGACTATATAATTGTTGATTACACAATTTAGTTCATTTGATTTTATAAAGATTCTTGTACAAGGTGAAATTTATTTAATGAGTAATGTGATAGACATTTCATTGATTGTTCTCTTAAGTAACTAAATTATATAAGATCAGTATGGTTAATCATTTTTATTATGTCTAACCATCTATCATGATATATGATTAACAACACACACATGGGTTAGTTTCATAACATGTAAAATATGTGAATGATGCTATTTTATGGATCTGAATTTGGTAATGACCATAGAAGAATGAAATCTCAATATTATTCATGTACATAATGTGGGAAGAATAAACTATTATAATGACTCAATGGAAGGGGAAAAAGGTTTAATCATGGAAATTATGATCCTAGAGAATGTAATTATCAGGAAAAAATAAAGAGTTTAATATTGGGATTTGAAGTTCAACCTAAGGTATCATTTATTGTTCAGGATAAAATGTTTGTTGAATTATTGTTCCAGATAAAATGTTTGTTTAATAATCACATTAAATGACTCTATAACACCCATAGATGTTGTGAAATATTTATTATAAATAATTTTAATTTCCTTGATAACATGTCATACATGCAACATCCAGTTTTAGCAAACCGCAATATACTATTGAAATATTATTATTTAAACAATCCCATTATAACCTAGACATTAAATTTGGAGATAAAAATAAAAATAAAAAATTTATGAGACATATATATAGATAATTCTCAATAAAAATGAATTTATTCATTTTTTTTAATTAGAACTACATTTTTAATAATGACATTATATTCATTAAAGAATATGTTTCATTCAGAAATGATTTTAAATGATTTTTTTGAGAAATACTATGAAGAATCTATTTAAATTTTTGAAATGATATTATATATAAAGATATACTTTGGTAAATAACCCAATCAAATTAACATATCAGTAAATTTTAGGATTTTTATGGAAAATTTTTTCAGTGAATAGTTAAAAGTGCCAATTTTTTAAAACTATAATTTATTTTCATAAAATAATAACCATAATATTTTAGTTCGTATACTAAATGAACATATATTTCCTTTAGATAAAAATATTATAATTAATTACATATTAATGAACATTATTAATGTCCTTGGAATAAAAAATACTTTTTGACTTAAAAAGACATTTGAAAAATGTTTTCCATTATGGTTTATAGGATACTAATAAACATTTATAACCCATATAGATTTTTAATTTGGTAATACAGATTTCCTATTTTGAGTCATAAAAATTAATTTTATCTTATAAGGCCCACATAATTTTTGGTCATAAGGAATATGAAAAAATATTAAAAACTCATCACTATGGAAGAACGATAAATTAGGTAAACATAGGTTAAAAATAGATGATGAGGCCAACATTCCTAATATTTAATATTATTGGATAAATTTATTTATTTCCTTATAATCTTATTGTGTAAAATTATTTTTTTATAGGATATTTCTCTATAAAATTATCCAATATAATAAGTTAAGTAAGGAAAAATTGACAAATTCCTACTCTATTACTTTTAAATAACTCTTATGTGTTCATAAATAGAAGAAATAATTTTTTTAAAAAAAATTATTGGACATTTTCAATATAATTTAATTACATTAATGATAATAATTTATTAATTTTTTTAATTAATAATATAATTACCTCAAATTCTTATGCAATATTTATATAGTATTTCGTCGATTACTAGAAAAATAAAATAAATGATTCCAAAATTATTAATCCATACAATTGGATCTTTGATTGTATCCAACTCATCAATGTCTGTATTTTAAAATTAGACCTATTTTCTCATTATATAGAAATTAGAATACATGATATTTCAGGTAACCATTATATTTCACACATTCCATTTTAAAAAGAAGTATTATTACCCCTGTTTTTGATTTGGCTTTTTAACAATTTTTGAATATTTTTTGAATGAGAAAAAAAGTGATTGTACAATTAATTTAATGGAGCATAATGAAAAATCCATATAATTTAAATATAATATTGTGTTTTCTATCATAGAGGATGTTTAAAAACAATATTGAATGAAACATGAAATAACATTTTTAAAATTTTGATGTTATAACGAAGTCATTAAATTTGAATGAATGAATAGGATTAACCAAAATTAGGAAATATATATATAATGGTATTAATAAATAAGAATATATCGATTAATTATTAGTAACATATACATAAATTTTTATAATGTCCATTTTATTGTTAAAAAATATTTTCTCCTTGATAATGGGTTTTATAATATTTTATTTTTCAATAAATATTGAAAATATATCTTCTTATTGAAAAAATCATTTTTGATTCAAACATTTCAAAAAAAAAGAAATTTTTTAATTTTTTTAATTAATATTAAATTATTAATATTTATAATAATCCAATTAAAGACATTTGAATTAATTTTTTATGGATTTTGGTAAAAGATCATTTTATACTTAAGAACATAGTTTTTCCCTTGAAACCGTTTTTCATCAAATTTTGTGGGTTTATATTAAAATGAATTTCAAAAACATATAAAGATTTATTCATTAAAAATGGAATCTATATTTTCAATTATTATTTTCAAATATGGTAAATATAACCCCTTTATTTTTAGGAATTATGAATCGTAAATGTGGATAAATTTATCACCTTGATAAAGGATAAATGGGTTCATTGTTGTGAAAACTAATGTGATAAGGCTTTAAATTTATACCAATAATAACCTTTATTTCATTATGTCACTGAATTCCATCAATAATAATGAAAATATATAATATATAACCATATATTTATATTTTACTTTTATTTTTCACTTTATAATATTAATGGAAAATATATTGTAAAAATTGTATCATTCATGATTTTAATAACTGTATCATTTTTTAAGATAAAAAATAAAAATATATTCAATTGTAAATGATAATATTAAACATTAATTATTTTTTTATCATGTTAAATTATTTCTAGTTTTTATTGATGAAATAATATCTTAAATTCTGTATTATAATGACATGGTACTTGTATAAGTAGTAACAAATGAAACATAAATTATTTTTAGAAACACAAAAAGTTATTATTTTTGTGAGTTATTTTTTCCATTAATTTTATATATAAATATAACATATTATTTCAATGTTAATGTTTTATTTTTTTATATTCTTTTTTTTCTTGATGTATTTATAGGATAATGTTATAGATTCCATCAAAAAGTACAATAAAGATATTTTATGAAAGGAATATTTTATTAATTATTTAAATATCATATAAATCCTGAACAAGGACCTGGGGGATAGGATATCATCTATAATGTCATAAAATGTACTTTTATTTGGATTTTTTACCATATAATAAAAATAACAACCAATTAATTTTGAAAAATTCTTTACCCTGATTAAGGTAAAACTGGTTAACTAAGGTGTTAAACCCAATGATAAGGTTTAAAAAGATATCATCAAATATATAAATTTTATTGGGTAAATATAATAATACCATATCATGTTTAACTTATAATAAATGTCATTATGGAAACATTTTTCCAGAGTTAGAAACATATTATATTATAATATTTCATTTATTTCCAAAACAATTATGATATGTTATAGTAATTTTTTTATTAAATTAATTCAAATCATTAAAACTAATTTATTTGGCCACGAAAATATTATATGGTGAAAAATATAAAACATGCACCATTTAAGGGTCAATATCCATTTTATAGTTACATTATGATCCCAAATTAATAAAAACCATTTATATTATATTAATTTTGGAAAGGGTTATCATGGGGATAAAAATAATAGATAAGGTTGAAAAAATAAAAAAACATGTAATCTTTTTTTAGATTTAATTATTTAAATTAATTATTTTATTTTATTCTCATTATATCAATTTTAATCAATTTTTATAAAAAAAATTATATTTATTTTATAATTTTACTAATTCCAAAGGTACCCTTACCCTAACATACAAAAGGATACAACATCTAACTTTTCATTAAAGCTTCATGTGAAACCTATATCAAAAAAAACCTTTCCAATTAATTTTTAAACATACATATCCATGATTTTGTGGTTCTATTCATTATAAAAATAACATTCCTTGGGTTATTAATAAATTATCCAAATGAGCCAACTGGAGGAGAAGTATTCATTCTACCCGAACTCTTTCAAATTATTTGTTTTTACTCATCTAATTTTTTTATGATCCTAATAAAATAATACATTAAATATTCTAAATATTATTAAATATTATTATGATTATGTGACCACCATTATTAACTCCTTTTATATGTAATGGAATATGAAATTTTCGTATGTACATACATGTGGACTACCGCATCCACGTAATGATACAATTATTTTATCATCACCACATTTGAAAGATGGTTTCCTTGATAGTTTAAATATTTATACTATTTATTTAGTAAATATTCATTCTTATAATATTATAATATCATATCTACCTTCTTACTTTCCAATTAATTAAGAAAATGATAATGTCGCTCATATATATGTGTAGACTTCCACATCTACGAAGCTATGTGGTCCATTTATCATTTCTTCATTACTATAATTTCAATAAGGATAAATTTAATGAATATATATAATATATACATAATTATAATTAATTTAAAATTTTAATTATTATTTACATATGTTTCCTTCCATTCATCAAAAAGTGAAAATATCTTTTATGATTATGTACGACCCAATTTCCCCATGAATCGTGTATACATTTTTAAACAACATCCAGTTATGAATGACTATAAATATTACATAATGAAATTTTTTTTGGATATTAAGGATTAATAATTAATGTAAATTAACTGGATATATTGAACCAAAAATATCATGAATAATAAAATATTTAACACCCTGAAATGACAATATTAATCCATATATATTAATAATTTTATGTTAGAATTTTATATGTACATCATATATGTTATTATAAATATATAAATGAATCTATAATATAATTAAAATAAATTAAAATTTATAAATTATGAGGTTATAATTCTTTTTTATTAAATTAAACATGTGGTAATGGGGTTCATAACTAAATTTCCATTTATTAGGTTATATATCCCCTTCATTGACTTTCAATTCTCTCATTATGTGTTAAATGAACTCTTAATTTATTATGGTTTATGTCCATTATTTTTTGTATGTTTAAATTCATTTCACATAATCACATAATTGGTTAATTTCTTCTTCAATGATATGATCTTTGTAAGTTATTTTATCTCAGTTTCCACTCCATTGATCCATATTTGGTATTATACCCCTCTTTAATTTTATATAGTGTATATACTAACCCTTTGATGTATTTAACACATATATAATTTTTTTCACGATGATTGATGTTATAATTCATGTTTACATATTAAAGGGTTTCTATTTTAAATGTTACCCAAGTGGTAAGAATTTATTTAACAAAATCATTTTTTGGGATTTCATATCTTGTTCATTGAAGTAATATTATAATCAATCATCCATAAAAATAAATAATGTTTTCATCTTATAAATATTTAATGAGTTTAGTTTTTTAACCCAAAATTTACTTCTCTTTTTCTCTTAAATCAAGTAAATAAATGTTTAATATAAATGTTGATCTTGTTTCTACTTTTGATGGTAATTGTTTTCTTATATATCTCTATTTTTTCAAAATAATTTTACCAAAGACCCTTTACATTAATAAAAAAATTTATAAACAACATTTTATATTAAATATTTCTTTTTACAATGTTTTTATAGAATATTTATAATTTTTTATGAAATTTTTACCTTTTACTTTCTTGATAAATGTCAAAAGGAATGTTTTTTAACACATACTAAATTAACATCCTTTACTTCCACCACAACCATTTAATGATATTTATCTTATTTGATAAAATTTCAATTGTTATAAAATGAAAAATAGTTCATAAAATCATATTTTAATATTTCACTTACACTTTAAAAAATAAGTTACATTACTAATAAACCAGTATTTATGATGAATTGAAATTGAAATTTAATCAATTATTATTGTTTTGGTAATTATTGTTCTCTAGAAGCATTCACATTAATGTGATAAATTTTCATCACAGTTTACATTTAACTTATATATAAATATTACTTTTATTAGGTATATAATTGTTTCTAAAATATTATTTAAGTTCTATATAATGTTTTTTACTATTTAAATTATTAAATTGGCTATGGAAATCTTAATAAATCATATTATTTACTCAATATAGATATTTTTTGATGAGGAATATTATTTAAAAATTAAATTAATCATTAAATATATGAGGAACTAATTTGATATGTTGTAATGGTTGTAGATTTTTTAAAGATATCCATTAGATTCATTAATATGTCTCATTAGACTAATTAGTGTTCTAGACTTATTAAATTTGTTTCTAGAGTATTCCCTCCCAACCATTTAACTTTTTTGGTGCAAGGCATTGATGTTAAATATTTCATGATGTCTATGACTATGAAATCAATTATTTTTCATTTACTTCATTAAGGATTACATTGTTATTATACATGAGATTACTTCCATGGATTTATCTATAGATTCAATTTGTACTCATATTGTTTACAAAATATCATATTTTTTAGTTATGTATATTTCCAACATAATTAATCCTTATATATTCATGATATCATTCCTATTACACAACCCTTACCATGCATTTGAACTCACACATTATTTTATTTTATTTACCTAGGATATTAAGAAATATATTATCAATAATATCAGGAATGCGAGAATAATTCTTATGGTTTGTATATTATATTTTAAATGTAATATATTAATTAATTATATATATAGATAATTATTAGTAATAAAATAATTGATCAATTATGATGTGAAAACATCAATCTTATTCCAATTTAATAATGTCAAAATCGTCTATGGGCTACTGTAGTTAGGGTTATTGCAGGAAAATATTGGGGTTAATTCTCTATGTGTGATTAATCATGATACATTATCCATTATCATGGTTTACAGAAACCATATACTCATAGATTTTCAATTTATGATACGTTAATATAACATAAATAATTTTTCACCTTCATCATCAATATTTTAACCATAGGTTATACATTTTAATAACATGACATACCCATTGAAATGAAATTGGTTCCATAATAATAACATTAGAAAAATTAATTAGACATAAAAATAAATATTATAAATGGTATAATAAGATCATAATACCATTAAATTAATAAAATCATTAAAATATGTGGATATATATGATAATTACTTTAAAAACATTTATAACAACTAATTAAAAATAGGGAAAATTACCCTTTTTTGTAATAAAAAAATTCAAAAATTAATTAGAAATATAATTTATTTTAAAATAACCATGTAAACCTAAAATGGAATTTTCAAAGAAAAGAACAATTATGAGGTCGGTAAAATTCCATCATTTTTTAACTATTAAAAATAATAATTTTTTCAAACTTTTCTAATGATATTCAAAACATACCCTTATAGAAAATTTAATTAAATTTTATTATGAAATATTTTAAAATAAGGTAAATGGAATTTTACGATAACATTATAAAATAATTTTTGTTTTGAAAAAAATTCATGAAATCATTTTATAAAAAATATATGTAATAGAATCATTTCCATTTTAAAAGAAGATACATGATTACTATAACATATAAAACATTTATTGATTTATATTTTATAATTAATAGAGGAAATTGAAACAAATAATGTAAAAATAATTAATAGATTATATGAAATTATATGTGGCTCAGGAATAGAATATCATTTGATTTCTCCAAATTAAAACTACAACATAAATAATCTCAAAAATAAAAGAGTTGAAAACATAAAACCATTACCCCATTAGTTGTTTTAGAATCATGCCTTAGGGAAATAAAGGGTATGTTTGAGATATATAAATACAATGGATTTCTCGAATTATTTTCCAAAATTTAATTCATAAGAAATTGATTACACTATGCTCTAAAAAAATGGTTGAGAACATGGATATTCTCTTAAGATAAATAGATTGATAAAATAAAAACCCTTACTAAGATCATAACATTTTAATTGAGAATTAATAAATTTTGTTATTATGCTAACATATGTATATACATATATAGAATGTGAAAATAAAAATATATTTACCAATTCAAATATAATCAATGCATAAAAATGTCAAGAAATATAGGTAATAGAATAATGAATGAAAATTGAGTTAAATAACTCTTTACCACATAGTAAATTCCATTTCAAATCCCCTTGGATTAAATATTTTCAATTGAAAAAAAAACGTTTATTTATGAATGATTATTGATTTATCATTTAAGAATTGTTAGCATATACCACATATAAAATAAATTAGATTCATAACATTAAAATATTCCAAAATGGAGAAAATTGAGATGTAATCCTTCACCTCGAGTGGAGGCATTCCACATATTTCCATTAAATCACTTATAATAATCATATTTAATTATTTAATTGTTTAATAAATGTTATATTTTTATTAATTTATCATTAAAACATTTTATTTATTTATTTATGTGAAATATTTAATTACAAAGTCGGTTAAGTCCATGGTTAGTATTTTTTGGATATTTGGTTTATAATTTCAAAAGAACATCATTATGTTTACCATGGTTATAGTGGTATATATTACATATCTAATAGAATAATAATAATTAAATAATAATAATTTTTATATATAAATTATACATTCAAAACTGACCATGAAATATGGTTATGATGAACTATGTTAAAATCATGGAGATGTTAGGCCACAAGTATGCATGTCTAACGATTACATCATTCGAAGAATATGAAAGAAAGTAGTTATATACTATTTAAAAATTATATAATTATTATTACGTCAAAAATATAAATTTAATTCATTAAATACTTTATATATATTATCCATGTGATTCTATGGTGAAAAATTAATCATGTCCCTTCATAGAGGCAATAATCCCCATGTATGCTCAAACAATATTTTCATTTTTCAATTGATGGAATGATATGAAAAAATAAGATACAATATTATTATAAATTTATATTTATTTAATGAATATCATATATATATATATATATTAAAACCATCATTATTACTAGCCGAAAGAAGTGGTAATGTAAAAAAAATTGTGTTGGTTCGAGAGGTTGTAGTCAATTTTATTCATTAATGATGAATTTATTTTACATTAGAAAAAAAAGGAAATAGATATATGTTATGAAATTATTATTAAAAATATAAATTTATTTAGTATAATATTTTATTTATCTAATAATTTTTGAAAAATATTTGATATAGGTAGAAGAAAAAATAAAAATAAAACACTCAGTCAAATTCTATACCACATCTTCAGATAACCCCTTTTTCTTAACACATTTAGCTCTACATAGATTTTGTTATATCCTATATAAGACATATAAACCATGTTTTGGTAGGTTTTCATGGTTTTATTTCTAGTGAACTAAAATATATAGTGATCAAAACATGTGAGGTAGAGAAGATATGTGGTTTCATTTTTAAGGCATGGGAGGGGAATTCATGGAATTTGAAAATTTATTAGATGAATATAAATTAATTTCAATAAAAATGTGTATCTAAATTGATATAATAAAAAAATTATTAGGATTAATTTAAATTATCTTATAAAATATATTTCTATCATGTTGATAACATCTTTTAACCCTTATCACTTTGTTGGGCTAACCCGTTTAACAGTTACTATTATAACAATGTTTTTAACACTTTAGTTGTAATAAGAGTTATAATAAAAGTAAAATTACCAATTTATTGACCATGAGTTATATGTCAATCCATATACCATTTAATTTTATAATAATAAGATTTTTTATGAATTTAAAATCATCTAGTAATATATTTTTTATTTTAAAATGTCATTAATATAATTTTTGGAAATACATTAAATATTATAATATAATATGTATTTAACTCAGGTCCAATGGTTCCAATATTAGATTTATTATAAGATAATAATTATATGGTTTTAATAAAATCATTTAATAAATTTTATATTTGTTTTGATATTATTTTAAACCTTATCTTTTGTTTAACCCCTTGGTGAACAAATTTTAACCCTAACGAAGGTAGTGCCTTTTTCAACATTAAAGTGTTATAATATTACTTATAAGGTTAAATCTTCATCATAAATGTAAAATGGATTAAATTTTAGACCATATATCATTATAATTGTCAATTTTTTGGTTTTTATTATTTTTATATAAATTCATAAAATAATACGTAACATAAAAAATCTATAACATAATTTTTAGAACTATTCATATCATTTGACTTTAATGAAAAGATGATAGAAATGGATTTTCAACATAAAACCTAAAAAGCAGGCTAATAATTTATATTAATATATAATATTTTTGGGACACTATTGGTCAAACAAAAAATATCACATTTACAGTTTTCAAAATCAGTAACATTATTCTTTTACATATTTTACATGCTTTTTATCGATGTTGCATTAGTATTTAAGGTAATTATTTCATGACTAGAAAATATAAATAAATTATCCCGAAAAAATAAATAAATTATATTTCAAATAAAAATTTACAAAAAACCACATTTTTTTAACAATTTGATCAAATATTATAATCACCAAAAGTATGAGTGCTCAATTTTATACTTTATCATTTAATAAATATTTTATAAAGGTATAAAACAAAGATAAATTTCTTAAAAATGCAATATTGTTTAATTGAAGGAGATTATGGATGAAATATAATCCTAAAATTAAATTAATTAATGTTTTAAAATGAATTTCAACCCTTATCACGTTAGTTTTAGCCATGATTAATGCATTTTACCATTACCATGGTAATAAATAATAACTATGGTTATTATTGATTTTGACAAAAATTTTGCTAAGCATATTATCTAATATTAATTATGATTCTTCCAAATTTGTATTCAATTTTATAATATTAAATTGAAAAAAATATTAGAGTTTTATTTTAAATTAATCCCACAAAATGATATGAAAATGATTCTCCCAAAAAATGCTTTTATATATAAAAATGTCTTTAAACCAAATCAAAGAATAATTTTCATTCTAAAAAAATAGCAGATTTATTTAATAAAAATTAAATAATATATTCTTTTTAAAATATATATTTTGAAATTATAAGTACTTGAAGGAAAAATACTTTTCAATGAGAAATATTATTGTGGACTATTCAAGGGAATTTTTTACTTTTCTGAAAATTCTAAAAAACCCATTCTATGATATTTTTGTAATTCTAAATTCAAAATTTATATCATTTTTATCATATATAATTTCAAAATGTTCCTAAAAATAATTATATTATTCTCACACAAAAATTAGTAAAATCAATTTTTGATGAAGCTCTATTTTTTAAGGGCAAAATGAGATTTATGAAGAATTTAGTGAATATTTCTTATAATTTTATCAAAAGAATTATTTTTGAGGACATTTATACAAATTTCATAATGTGGTTAAACAAATTAATAATATCATATTTAATGGCTAGGAAATAATAATTTGTTTTATGTATTAGTATTTCGTGATTTGATTAAACTCGTTGTTTCATATTGTATATGATATCAAACATAGTATTCTTTTAAAATATTGATATATTAAATTCTACCACTATTTATTAAAATATGTCCTCAAAATTTTATCTTTAGCTTAGTAATCAGGTATTTATCAATTAAAAATATCTTTTTTGAAATACATCTTTTTAAAAATGGTTAATAAGACATCCTATTTAAAATATGGAATGAAAAGTAAAAATATCATCTGTAATACACATATTACATTTCATAAAAGGAGAATATTAGTTGAAATTGACAATATAGACATAGTGGAAAAAAATAATGTTCAAATAGTTAAAGATTATGACATAGAACATTTATCAAAAAATAGTGAATGATCATTATAGTTTCAATGAACACAAACCCATAAACAAATTAGGTTTGAAAATGACCATATATTTATTAGAAATGATGTTCATATGATAACATTTTTTGTCTCAAGATATATAGTATTCAAGATGATTTTTCATTCCTTGAGCTCATAAATCAACATCTAATTGATCACACAATTCACAGAAGGGGTAAAATATATTCTAGTTTTTTATACATTATCCTATAAAAAATAGTTAGAATATGGTAATATAAATCCCAAACTGAATAAACCAACATTAGATAAAATAAATCATTAATTTCCAATACCTAAACAATAACTCCCAAAGATAATCCTAGATCATTAGATAAATAAATAACATTAAAATTCATTAAAATATTCTCAATCAAGATTGAAACTAAATAATAAGAAGTATTTTTTCACAGAGTCTTCTCATATTAATTTTACATTTTTCATTGATCTAAATTAGTAACATAAAAAAGTCATATAAAAAAAGGTATATTCAGGAATAATATAATCTCCAAATTATTTTTATCATATTAATAAATAATTAATCATTTATACTAAATAAACACAATAACCTCGCCATTAATGAATGTTTTAACCTCTAACATTGCCTCATTCCAATTTTTAAATATCCCTAAAAATAAAATACAACTCTTCCATAATAATAATTCATTTAAAACAAAAGGGTTACATATATCTCAACATAATCTCTGACATTCACTAATATCCTCACTGATTTCAAATATAACATCCATGATCCTAAACACCGATATCTAGTGAAAAAACATAATATTTAAATTCCTGGTTTTGATACTAATAAATATGACCCAATTTCAACCATCAATAAAATATATAATCATAATGAAATAATGGATAACCTTCATACCAAATGATATTTTATTTTTATAGCTTAATAGAATTCTGAAAAAACAAAATTACATAAAAACATGGATACATAAAAAACTAGACCATAAACATCTATATCATCTATCCCAATGTTCTTTTCATCTAGTAAAACTCTTAGACACAACATAAATAAAACCTTTATTTACGAAATAGGAAAAAGGAAACATAATAATGATGAGATCAAATGCTCGTTAATGGTAAAAATAAGTGTTCATAATTTAATATAACCATTGAGTATAAGGATATGATCAAAAAATCAATGTCCATTGGAATAAAATAATAGAATTCACTCTCATCAAAGACTAAACAGTAAAACATGATACAAGGTATAGTTTTTATTATAAGATAGAATTCATATTAAATTAATTTTTGTGATCCATCTAATGCCAATTGTGATCAAATGATTCATCTAATACTCATAGAAAATAATTGATATAATGTGTTGGTATCATGGAATATTATCATATTAACAAATTTTATAAATGACTAGATCATAGTTAAATCCATTAGATAATCCTCACCTATAACATCTCAATTTTCTATTTTAGTCTTCAAATATACCTTGTAATATTTTCAAGACCATGAGTTAAGGATGTTCATGATCCAATAGACCGATGATCCAAGAATTGATGTTTAAAACCAATAAATATATTAGTTGTACACTATCATTTTTTTTCCTAAAAGAGAATAATAACTCCTAAATATGGACTCAAATCATAAATCAGAGCCTATTTTTTAGATCAAAGCATAGATTTTACCATAGGTTTCATATAATTTTTCTCAAATCCATATGTTGGTGAAAAATATATCATGTGTATAAATAATAAAGGGATGAATTAATTATTTATTTTTATATGATGCAGTTACCCAATGTTATTATATTAAATGAATCTTACTGAATATTCTAAGGGGTATCCATGTAACCCTCAGAATTGAGAAAGAGTGTTAGAGGTAGCCTTAGCGATGACAATGACTTATTGAGGACCATTCACACCAACCGAAATTTTGGATCTCTCCAATTATTAAGAACTGGAGTTTTTATTCATTTTTAATCGATCCATATCATGGTAGGACATCTATTTTATGTTGATGTATCCCTTGCTGATTTTTTATATGATTAACATGAATCCATCAACAAATAAATTGATTCAAATATTTAGTATATTGCAAGTATTGGTGCGATTTATCGAGGATTGGGGATTCTTAATTTCGTTTGTTTGTATCGTTTCATTAATTTTATAATCTTATTTTATCAATTCCAATCGAAAAATAGGATGTGGTTTTTTCCTCATGTTTGTGTGTTGTGATTTTATCCCTCATTCATTTCATGTTCATCGTTGTATATTTCATTGTCCTACGGTTTAATGAATATCATGTATTCAATTATTGCGAGACCATTCTACAATGACATGAATCAATAATTTAGCTATAGATTTTGAAGAAGGATAAAATTCATTTTTGAAAATGATGGTGGGTATCAGTGTAACAATGAGACCGGATTAGGGATACCCATTATTTGTGCTTCGGGTGTGTAACGGTTTTTATTCTTGATAGATTATTTATGAGTAGATAGAGGTACAATTTCTGATGATAAGGTGATAATGATGCCTACTATGACTATAAATATTATCTATGTGTTGCATCTGCAACGAGGCTAGAAGAAACGTTCATGCTAGGGTGTGTGGAGGAGGAATCCGAGGTTTCTATAAATCCTATGATACACGATGTGTCATTTGGAATCACATGACATGTGTGGTCATAGATACAATTATTGGGTTTCAGAAAAGAATATAAGTATCACACAACATGTGACATGTGTCACAAAGTGTGTTATCCAATATGGAAACTCATCACGTTCACTAGGAGCATAATATCGGGCCAATGGCCAGAACATGAGTACATAGGTAGAGTTATGTTCTTGGAAACAGCCAAGTAAATTAGCATGAAAAAGTGTACAAGTAAACGGACACATGAACAAGTTGTGATATATTGGTATACTTAGTGTTGAAGATACATGCCTTGAACATATAGTATATTTTTTTAATTATTCAAATATGTCCTGGAGATTTTTTTTCTCATCATCTCAGAAATTTATTTTAGGATTGTTTTCCCATACCCATATCCCCAATTGTTTATTAACGAATCACATGCATAAAGGATATTGATCCACATTGAGTAACTTTAGTATCAGATATAGTTTTTGGAATCCTTTAATAAGCCGTAGAGATAGATCATATATCATCATCATTTTACCTACGTGGGGTTCTTGAAATCATATTGACCAACACTGTACAGACATTGATCCCCTAAGTTTCTAGTTAATCTAGATTAGGTTATTAGTATACCCCTTAGACCTAGGTGTGATACCTATCTATGTATAATTCATATTAGACATCCATTATGTACTTCATATAGCTAGAATAAATTATCATGATTTCATATATGGATTCCATCAATGATATCTAACTCATAGATATTGTTCTCCTAGATAAGTGTAATAAAGATCCTTCAAGTAGAAATATTAGGATGCCAAGATGGTTATGACCTTAAATTAAGATTGTATGTCTACTTTTATTATATCTATATGTTTTATTGTATGTCGTATAATATGATTTACATGTCTTATTAGGTGTGGAATACTCTTGATGCTTTATGTTTAGTGATTTTGGGTTGTCCTGCAAGGTATTATTGAACTCACCCTTATAAGGGATCTCCCCATAGATGTCAAGTCTTATGAAAATGATCCACTATTCAACGGGGTTCTTAGAAAACAAGGTGCATAAAAATATTATACTTTGTTTATAATGAGATGGTTCATACCATAAGTTACATTTGAATGTAGCCTCATCTTCCTATCAAGATAGACCTATTTATAGTTTTTGGTGGGATTGTATTTAGGCATTTTCACTTTCCATTATATTAGTGTACCATGATTTTTTGGATTTAGATATTAGCATGGAACTGATATGAGTTTTATATTACATTTCATCATTTTATGGGATTGAATATGTGTTAGTGTGTGTTTCCATATAATTTACTAAGGATGTGGACTCCCATGAGAGTCTTATTCCTACTCGACAATGGTCTACATCCCCTGGCCTGGTGGAGGTGGGATTAGGGTACTCAAAATTGGATTTTTTTCCATCTATGTGGGGATCAGTAGGTTAAGGTCATTATAGAGAGCCAAAAAATACATTTTTTCCATCTTAGGATCTGATTGTTAATGTTTTTTCTAGAATGAAGATTGGATTGGGTTTTATTGAAATATTGACAGCTTTTTCATGTTTGGATCTTAATCTAGGGCCTCCATTGTTGGTGTGACGACCAACATATCAATTCAATAGGACTCTAGTACACTTCCAATCAACTCAGAACATGTGGGCACAAGTTGTAGGGGGGAAAATTGAGACATGATTATATAAGAATGGGTTTTTTTCACATCCTTCTTGATTTGTCTCCCAAGATATACTTATTGACCATGGTACATATATTATAATTTAGGATGGTTACATGATGACATCCATCTAGGATTCAACCGTAGGATCATGATTATGATCCCATGAGTGATGAGGCTTTGATTTATGGATTTATTAAGGAGGAGTTAACTCTTGGTGGAGAACCAGTACTACCACCACAAATCATGTATAAGATGGTATCAGTAGTTCCTTGAAATACGGTGCGCAATCTAATAATTCTTCATGAGTTTCAATATTTGAGGTCTGTCATGTTTTGTGGAAATCCAAACCACATGATAGAAGAAAAATTTCATGATGCATGGTTGTGAGTCATTCATCTTATCAGGACACCAACAAATCATATGTCGGTCCTGGTAGTGATCCATCCCCACGGACCTATGGGATAATCATGGTGCTTAGTTACCCACTCTTATGTTGAGGTGAACAATTCAATGTAAAAAAAATTTCTCCATATCAAATAGTATTTTTTAGATAAGTATATGATTTTTTATATCGAATACATTTTAATGCTTTTGAAGAATAGTATGCATGTGAATGAGTATTAATTATGGTTTACCAAACTATCTTGTTTATTGATAAATATGGTATATTATCAGTTCTTTCAGGCATAGACATTCAAAGCTAGGTCTATGTAGAGACATTCCATATAGCATGGTGGATATATAAATTCCTTATATTCTAGAGTTTTGGATCATTCATTGGTGTTTGTTAGCTTCCTAGATAATTAGATGATAAGTGTTGGTGCTGAAAGTAGACACATGGGAGAAGATACATCATTAGTGGGTAAGAAATGACAGATGTAGGGTCCTAGACGATTGAGATGTTTTTTGGAGACAATCACAGGACACAGGTTCTATGGTTCATGGTTCAAAATATTGAAATCTCCATCGTAGAGAGAGATGTCAATACTCTTATGAAATTCAGGGACATCATGCCTGATTTTTCTCAACCTCGAATACATCTAATAGAAAGGTGGGGATAATATACCTATGTTGAGGTGGAAATAGGATGAGGTGAGTTTATAGGTCACTGAACAATGAATAAAGGGTTAGATATCTACAAGGGTGTACATAAAGATTTACCCATTTATCACCACCACCCTCTTGTGGGATTTTCCATGCTTAGGGAGACAGGGTAAGACAACTGTAGGTATTTGAGACAAATGACCTAGAGGCCCCTAGGTTTCTAAGAGGTATGATCTATTCATTATCTAATTTTGTTGTTCTGTTGATATACATAGGTTTTAGTCCCACATTTATTCCCACTTATCTAATTTGAGACATAGAGATTCTTGTTGTTCCCTAGGCTTGACACTTTGACTTTTAGACTCTTACTAGAGGAAACTCAGTGATTACAAACATATTCTAATAGTATGACCAGAATCATGGATATGAGAGTTTATTTTTGGGATCTATTTATAATAAGGATGAGTCCTTATGACTCCGTCTTAGTTATGGACTGGTTATCTATAGTTCATTCCTATATAACCAATTTCAGGAAAAGAATTAGGTGAGACCATAGTGGTGGGGGATTGTTTTTAATTTATGGGTGAAATGGAAACAAAGGAAAAGTTTTATGGGCTCATGCATAGGAGGGTGAATTTGATTATTCACTATTTGGGTAGCATGGATCCTATTGTTGATTATGTTATGAGCTTAAATTTTCCTGAATTGGAGATAGATTACATGGAATTCTTTTCTGATGATATTTTTTGTTTACCTATCCATTGAGAGATAGAATTATTTTTTGATCCATACACCACGATATACCTAATATATGTGACAACATATCATAAGGATCTAGAGGATATTTCCAAACTATGGGTGTTATTGGACGACATGCAGATGTAGGTATTTTCCAAACCTAGTGTTTCACACTGTTCATACCTTATGGTGTTTCTCATGAAGGTGGATGGTAGCATGTGGTTTTATGAGGACTAAGGCTCACTAAAATAGGTGACATTAAATAAAATTTATCCAATATTTAGGATTAGTGACCTCTATATTCAGTTGAGAGGGGAATGATGGTTATCGATTATTGACCTCGCATTAGGATATCACCAGTTGTGAGTACGAGATGAGGATATGTCGAATATGTCTTTCCAAAGTTGTTCAGGTATATACGAGTACTTGGATATACTTATATGTATGAATAAAACCCCATAAATGTTCATGGTAATAATTAATCGGATCCTTCATCATTTCTTAGACTGATTTTTGGTAGTATTCATCAACGATATCCTAGTGTACAAGGCGTATGAAGAGGATTATGTGAGACACATGTGGATGGTCCTACACGTACATTGAGGGCACTAAATTTATGGTACACCCCTGAAGTTCCAGCTATGTATTCGACTGGTCCACATTTGGGAACAGGTTATCTTAGAAGATGATGTAGTAGTGGGCCCAGCAAATGTCGATGGAGACATAATGTGGGATAAACCCAAGATTGGGATGGAAGGGAAAAGACTCCTTCGGTAGGCATGCAAATATCAGAGATTCAAACTCCCTTGACATATTTCACACGAAAGAGATTGAATTTTTTGTGGATAAATAGGTGTCAGCATGATTGTCTAGAGTTGAGGTAGATATTTATGAGACATCCCTTATTTTGATTACCATAGGATGGTTTTGAGTATATAGTGTTCCTTAATGCATCAGGGGTCATGCTTGGTTTTGTGTTGATGTAGTGGTATAAGGATATTGAATATAGTCCACATAATTTCATTCCACAAAAGCATAACTTTCATACACTTGATCTTGACCTGAAAGTAGTTGTCTTCACACTAAAGGAGTGGTGACACTGCCTTACGGGTTATCGATTTATCAACTATTTTTACTGCAAGAACCTCAAGTATATCATCACTCAAAAGTATCATAACATCAGATATATTTTTATGGCTATAAATCCTAGAAAATTATGACATACTTATTTCATATACGCCTAAGAAGGGGAATGATTTAGAATATGCACTTAGAAAGAGATCATGTTCACAGTTTCTGATGAAGACATTGGAGTTGTTTACCTCATTATAGTTGTAATTATTGGATTGGGATAGTGGAACTTATCTCCATTGGATGGTTGTTACCTCACCATTTCCAAAGATAGTTAGGGAATATTATCATAGAGACATTGACTACAACAACCTATATAATTAGATATCCAATAGACGTTCCCTTGATGGATTTTATATAGGTGTATTTCATGTTATCCATCTCAAAGTTTTCATCATGTTATCAATGATATTGAGGAAGGTGATTCAATTAGTGTTTCATACATTCCCTTGGTCGTGTATTCATGTGTGAAAAATATGTACCTTGAATTTTGATATCAGTCATGTTTTCCAGTGGTGAAAAAAGGATGTTCTGTATGCCCTACGTGTCAGCAAGTGAAGGTTTACCAATAGGTTTTAGTGAGTTTTAGCAACCCCTAATGGTGTCATGGTGGAGTGGGAAGGGATATCTATGGAAAGAGATAAGGGACCCATAGAATTATAGAGGACGTGATTCTTTCATGGTGATCATGGATCCACGCACCAAGTCAACAAACTTCTTACTTTTCGAGGTCAAAGTTCAATACAGATTATGGGATGCCTCTATATGTAAGAGACAGTATTGATCCATGGAGTTCTCTCAGTGATCGTTTACGAAAATGATGATCTCTTCAAAAGTTAGTTTTGTAATGGATTACAGGGATCCTCTGGGAATTATTTTTCTTTGAGAAAGGATTTTCAACCCCAGGCCGATGTCCAGACTAAGAAGAATATTTATGTCCTATAAGACTTGTTGGGGGTTAGAATGTTAGTTTTTGGATGAATTGTGGACGATCGCATACTATTGGTGGATGTTTTGTACAATAACTACAACAATTACACCATAGGTATGGAACAGTTTTGGGCCATGTATGGGTAACCATTAGGTCAGCACTATACTGGGATTACTTAGTAGATTTAGCACTTAATGGCATAGAGTTGGTGTCATACATGAAATAGAATGTACAGTTCATCTAGGATCAGATGAGAACATCAAAATTCCATCAACAGTCTTATCCTGATTGAGGAATGAGGTATTTGGAGTTTGAGGAGGGAGTAAATGTGTTCCTTTGGGACTCACACTGGTATGGGTTAGGGATCATAATAAATGTTATAAAACTATCTATAAGATTCATTATCCCTTTTTAGATATTTTTTAGAGTTGATGAGATGTCATATTTCTAGGATCTTCCCCAACAATTGGACTAGCTACATGGCGTCTTTCAGATGCCACATCTAAAGATGTATGTGCGATGACCCATCACATTTTATTGACTAGGTAGTGCTACACAATGGGGAAGGAGAAAAATATTTTGATTACTTAATTGCGATTCATTATTAATAGGAGAAGATCCTCAATGGGTGAGTGACTCCTTTAGTTCCTATTTTGTGGTAGCGTGGGATTCTTCGGGAGAGTACATGGGAGTGGGAGACCTAGATGGATGTCCAGTACCCACATCTATTTTTGTAGTATATTTATTTCATTCCATGATGTAAATCACTATGGTGGAAAGATTGAAACATCTCTATTTTTCATGTAAATTATTCCAATACATATAGTAATATTTTGAAGATCAAGAATTGTGAAAATTCATTATTTAGAAGAATAATGATCTTAAATTTAATGTTCGAAATTAATTAAATAAATTAATTACATCCATGAACATTTTTCTTGAAAAATAGTTATAACATCTAAATAATGGAATGGATCATAAATATAAGTCCACAATTGAGTTCAGAGCATGGGGCTTACCCTAGGAGTGATGTAATCTTTGTCGATGTTGGATGTTTTTGAAAAATCTATCATGGGCAAAAATAGTTAATGGATTATTTAATTGGATCATTTTATGTAATTGATTCAAAAACCTAATCATCATATATTTAAACATTATTATGACCAATTATAAGGTTTATACATATACACTTGAGAATTTAAACAAAGAATTAGAGGAAGCCTTATAGAGGATGAGGATAGCCCAAGGATCATTCACACCAATTGAAGTCAAGGATCATTACAATGATTAAAAATTAAATATTTTCTTCATTATTTATAGTTCTTTCTTACTATAGGATGATTATGTTATATGAATTTATCACCATTTTATTTTTATTACAAAGAATTTGAATCAATCAACTATCTAATTGATTTGTGGATCATGTGTATTCCAGATACAGAATATAGTTATTCAGCATTAGGGATACTTATTATTTTTTATTTAAATATCTTCATTCATTTTATAATAGAAAAAAATAACAGAAAATCTGATCATTGTCCAAGGTACAGTCCTTTTGTTAGTGTGTTGTGCATTTCTTCCACTGTTTCCACATGTTCATCACAAATAATGTCTTTGGTCAATGTTTGAAAATTATCCAATATTCAATAAATGCAGTACTATTTTTTCCCAATGAATCAATAATGTGGGTATTTATTATAATTAATGATATGATAAATTATTTTTTATGATGATGGGGGATAAAATTAATAATTATCCTAGACAAGGATACAGACTCTTCTTGTTTCAGAAATATGAAAAAGGTGTGGACCGATGGATGACTTCATAAATAATTTAAGAATGTTTTTTTGAGAGAAATAGATGGAGAGGCTCAATCATAATAGGTTGTTTATCTATGGGAAATATCACTAGTTGAATAAAAGGTTATGGTTTCATGGTTGTATAGTCTTAAGAAATCATAGGTTTCTAGAAATCCCATGTTGCATGGCATTCCATCCAAAGTCACACATCTTGTGGGGCACTGGCCCTAACACTAGGGATTTTGTGGAAAATAAAAGTATCACACAATATGTGATCCAATCTAAAATCTCGATGTGTTAACTTAGATCAAACAATGAAAACCCTAACAAGACCAGGATTTCACATGAAATGTCATGTACTTGGAAATTGCCATGTACATGGGCACGACTAGTTGTACACCGGCACGAACATTAGTACAGGATATAATACATGGTTAAACCTAGTACCAAAGAGACATGTTGTTTAATTATAATAAAATACATGAACTTCTTTAAAGATGTTTTTGAGCCCTTATTCTAATATGTTGGGAGAAGTTTCATTAGGGCTTGTTCCCATAATCATTTCCCATAGGATTTATTATGGAATCATGTCTTATGTAAAGGATGATAATCCCCTATGAGGGACACCAGTCTCTTGTAGAGATTGGGGAATCTATCCATGAGGCATGGGGTGATATCCCCTATCACCATCATTTTCCTGAGGTTGGGTTCTCTGAATCATTGTGACCAATACTATACAATCGTAGATCCCCTATTTAGAGGATTAATTTAGATTGGGTTGTGGGTATACCAGAAAGCCCTATGTGTGATCCCAAATTTTGTATCATTCACTTTAGACTCCCAACACAAATTTATTAAGGTGAGATCTGATGAGAATGGCATATCATAGGGATTCCATTACTGATTTCTGAATCATAGAGTGTGTATCTACTATGAGTATGTCTGGATGTTTTATTGTATGTCTCATATTATTTTAAAGATAGAGATAATATTTTTATATTTATATATGTGTTTTTTATTAATTGAATCCCTAATAATTAATCAATTTGAGATTATTTAAATCACGTTATGATTTTTGGTGGAGTTTGTGATAAAATGTGAAAATTTGTTAAATCTAGAAATTTTGTAGTTTTATGTTGATTATATTTTTCAATAATATCTTATAAAATTTTGATGAAAATAAAGTTATAACTTTTAATGACTTCTATTTTTTGTGTTATATAAATTATTCCTTTGAAACCAAAGCCAATTTGAACTCCCACATCCCAAAAAAAAGGCTACGTTGAATAGTTATTCTGGTCGGCAGAATGGGCCTTACATCATTAAAAGAATGAAATATTGGGTTACCAACATCAAATTGGAAATATTCAAGTTGGGTTAGAAATATGACACAAATAAAAAAATCCACATTAAATTTCATGGAAAAATTCATTCATTAATCCCACCCTCGAACATGTCAATGTGGGGTTGGGGAAATTGGGTTTGGCTGCCAAAAAATTAGTTCTATTATGGCGTAAATAATATCTTTTACAAGGATTAAAATTCATTGAAATTTTTTATGGTAGATAAAAAAATACATTTTTAACATATTATCATAAGTGATCTCAGCATGTTTTGGCCAACATGTGGGAAGAGCTGAAGTAAACTTATGATGGAACGATTCTTGAGGAGAAAATTTCTACTCTTTCTTTTCTCTCTTTTGTTCTTCCTAATATTGTAATGCCTTATTCTCCCCAATTATTCACAATTAACCATAACATTGGGGTTAATACTCTATGGGATTGGGTAATGATTGGGTTTCCCTTTTTTATTTCTTGATTTCATTCAATAATTTGTTAAGATACTTTTCTTTGTTCTCAATGTTGGTTTCAAATTCTAATAATGTATTTCATTATCTTATGAGATAATATTTGAGTTTATATTATGTTGTTATTATTTATTATATCAATGAGAAATATCTCCCTCCACTTGGTACTGGTTTATATATAATGGATTAGACTAGTTCATAGTGGTGAAGTACTCAGCGACCTCCAGTTTGTGTAGGAGGGGAAGTGGCCATTCATTATTGTTTGGGTTAAGCAATACCCGATTGGGAATTTCCTAAGTCAATTAGTGGTATTAGTTAAAAATATTTCACACAATAGAATGAGTGTAGACCAATATAATATTTTGAAAATGTTTATTATTATCATTTCCTTTTGACCAAAGGAGTGACATGAAGAGATTATAGAATCTCACCATTATCAATAAAGAAGAAAATAATTTGATTGATTATAACCCTAACAGAATTACAATTGGATAAGCAACCCATAAATGATAATAATTCTCATATAGTTTTAAATCACTTGTTTTTTAAAAAAAATTCAACATTACTCTATGATTACTTGCTTTTTTTATATTCTTTTATTTTCAAAATAAATCAATTTTAAAAAAATACTACATTGTTCTCTAAAATTTATGGGAAAAACATGATTATTATACACTCCACCAAGATGAAAACCTCATTTGACTGCTATACATCATTTTAACATATGGAATAATTTTTTTCCACAACCCATGATAAGAATGTTTTAAAACATGGAATGATTTCTGGGGAGGAAGTACCTCAAAACAAAAAAAACTAAAAACAATTCTTGAATGAAATGTAGATCAAATAAACATTTAATTTAATTTCATCAGGTAGTTGAAAAAAAATAACCAAATTGAGAAGAAAGAGAAAATAGTGTTTGAGAAAATAAACCTCATAGATTCACCTGATACTTTTGTTGATCAATATAACCCTAAAATAATGGAAGAAAATACCAACCAAACTCAATATGATCTCTATACACCTCAAGTTACAAATCAAAATAAAAAATTCACTAACCCTACCATAGAAACGTATTTTGAAATACACATTAATATTATCCATGGGCTACCAAAATTTCATGGCCCTTTAAGAGAATACCCAAATTGACAAATCCATGAGTGCACCTATGTATTCCCCAGCTTCAAACCCAAAAGAGTTATATAAGAGAAAGAAAACTGGAGGGAATTCTGATTCTCAATTAAGGGAGTAGAAAAATAATAGGTGTACAATTTTCAACCAAGGGAGAGAAAATTTTGGAATTTCACCACAGATGTTTCATATAGATATTATTCCCTATATCTTGGAGCACAAAAATAAAAAGGATACTTGGTTCATACATGAATCATCCAGAAAAACTCTCTATTAATATTGGGAACATTTCAGGAAACACTATGCAAGATGAACTCGCCCCAAAATGGAAGAGAATGAATTCCTTGTGTTCTTATACCGTGTATTTCTTAATAATGATAAAAAATCTTTCAAAACTCTTCATCTGTAGGATCCTGGATTGAAAAATCGCCAGCTAATCTCAGATGACTCATTCAAGAGATTGTGAAAAATTCACAGTAATTGGGATCTAGAGGTACAAGAACTAGATGCATTCAATATATAATTAATTCTTATTCTTCCTCATCTTTAAATCAATACAAAAGTAAAAAATAACCACTTTGATGTTGTAAATTTATAAGATAAAAGTAAATTAAAAGTAAGTCCTAAATTTGTTATGTGGTTTACTCTCTTCTACTTATCATTACATTGATCTATGACATAATGTGAAGGGGACCAAAAGTTGTGTTGCATCCTATTAGAAACAAAACTTTCAACCAAATCTACCACCTCAACCCCAAACCTAACTTAGATCTGGATTCTAAAAAACCCATGATAGACCTCCTTTTCAATAGCAATACCAAAACCCCATCAATTATAATAATCATATAAACAACCCTTCCAGCAACAACATGCCTTTCAACCCCAACCATTCCATCAAAAGACTTATGAGAAACTTTTCACAAGTGTTCCAACTACTGAATAGTAGAATCTATGAACAAATGATTCATGGATGAAAGATAATATCTCTATATTAACTGATCAATTTGGAAGTTTCTTGGTAATTATGATGAGTAATCAAGGTAAACTACAGACATAGAAAATCTCTAACCCCAAGGAGAATGACAACATGATAACCAAATTATGTGTAAAAGAGGTAAAACAACCTAAAAACTGTGAGAATGGTTATTCTAAAAAACCTTAAAAAGTTCAACACATCCATTAAAAAAAGATAGAGGTCATAAAAAAATGGGGAAAACCAAGTTTAGGAAGTAAATTTCAAAATCACCCTTGAAAACTCGAATGGGGAAAAGGGATATCCAAGTACCATTCCCATCTGCATTAGTTAAGTCGAAGAAAGATTAAGAAGAGAGACTTCAAAAGGTTGTTTAGGAAACCTTCAAGAAATTTGAGATCAACATCCCACTACT
This sequence comes from Viscum album, assembly GCA_963277665.1. Lineage (NCBI taxonomy): Eukaryota > Viridiplantae > Streptophyta > Magnoliopsida > Santalales > Viscaceae > Viscum > Viscum album. Next base: position 1,976,467,399 of record OY728122.1, read on the forward strand.
ATATGATATATGTAAAATCCGTAAGTATGAAATATTTTTGAAGGTGTTGTGCATAAAAAGATGGTGGCAGGATGGAAATGAGAGAATCAGCTTAGGAAGAAGCATCTCAGCACTAATAACACCAATGGTACCAAAAAACATTATGATTCGGTGATATTCTCCATACACTGCACCATTGGGACTTTCAATTTTATGGAGTCACTATGTGATATAGGATCTTCAATAAATGTTATGCCTCACATGATATATTCATCCTTGTAAATCAGAGAACTAAAACCTACTTGAGTAGTGTTCTAATTAGAATACATATCAATATTTTCCCAACTACTGTTGTTGACGATATAATCATTGGTGTAAGAGGATTGATATTTCCATAAAACATTTATGTCCTTAAAATGGAAGAAAACAAATCACCCATCCACTATAACATCATCCATAGAATACCCTTCCTGAAAATAGTGAGCACTATCATCAATGTCTATGAAATAACACTGAATATTGATCTTAGAGATAGTGCAGTACACATCAATATACTTGATGTAGTGAAACATCCATCCAGTAATCACTCACATTATGTGATCTCTCATAAATATGGTTTAGAATATTTTAATGATTCAGGTATGCTTCATGACTTCTTATCTTTAGGAAATCATTTTTCATTTGAAATTTTTGATCTTTAAGAAACTAAATATCCCGATCACATGTTAGAGGAAGAGGTAAAATCTATCATTTTAAATGATTTGTTAAATAAAAATGAGATGATACTTGAGACTCCATCCGTAGAAGTAGGAAACCTAAATTCAATATCACATGTTGAACGACCCACATATCTTGAACAAAATCCATTTCCAAGTAATTTAATTAATGATTACCTGATGAGCTGAGAGAATGTTTTCTAGTAATCATTTCCAATAATCTATCTCATCAACAACAACAATATCTGATTAACTTACAAAAAAGAAATATCCAATATTTATGATGGATCTTGAGTGATTTACATGATATCAATCCCACGCTTTGATCTCATATAATATTTATAGAAAGTGATGCTCGAATAGCTAAACAAACTCATAAAAGACTCAATGTTGCCATCATGAAGGTTGTTAAGAAGGATATTTTCAAATTACTAGAATCTGACATCATTTGCCCAATTTCAGATTTTTTAGTGGGTTAGCCCCATTCTTGTAGTCCCAATGAAAATTGGCATGGCCAAAATTACAAAATGATAGAAATGAAATGATCCCCATGAGAGTAAAATATATATATATATATATTATATATTAGGGGAATCTAAATCACATTACCTGAAAATTCTACTTTTCTATTCCATTAATCAATTAGATACAAGAATTGTTTGTTAGAAAAACACAATACTATTTTTAGATAGATTCCTAAGATACATCCTGGTACCGATTACACCATAAGACTAGTTGAACATGACCTTTACCTTTCAATTTGTCAAATTCACCTGAAAAAAAGGATTCCTTTTGATCTATGCAACAACGTAGGTACATTTCAATAGTGTATGGTGAGAATTTTATCAGATCATATTGAGGACTTCTTTAAGAAATTTCACAATTATTTCACAGTTTTGGGTAAGTCATTTGATCATTGCTTAGGAAATTTGGAAAAAGTTTTTAAAATAGTCATTGAAAAGAATCATCTGTTAAATTTTGAAAATTTTCATTTCATGGTCAAAAAGGAAATAGTGTTGGGACACATCATTTCAAAAAAGGGAGTGAGGTTGAAAATCAAACATCGAAGTAATAAATTCCTTTCAATATCCAACTTGTTTAAAGCATTTAGACCCTTTTAGGACCTATATAATTTTACATAAGATTTATCAATTATTTTAGTTATATTTCTCTCCCTCTCTAAAGATTACTACTAAAAGAAACTGATATTAATATTTATTATGCATGTAGAAATACATTGGATGAATGGAATGAAAACATTGATTTCAACTCTGGTAATGCAACCACCCAGTAGGGATTTCCCTTTGATGTTTCTTTACCATTCATCCAACCATGAGGTGGGAGATGATCTATCAAAAAGAATTGATAGAAAGCCTCATGTCATATCCAATGCATCAAGGAACTTGTATTCCACACAGATCAATTACATATCCACTGATACAATGTTCCTATTGTTGTCTCTACACTACATTAATTCTGATCATATCTTCATGGCACTGTAGTTGTTGTTTTTTACGATCATGTATCACATAGGTATTTAACGAAAAATGTGGATGATAATAAAATGATTGTGATATAGATTCTTCGATTCATAGAGTTCAATTTGGAAATTAATGATAAATAGGGAATATAAAATCAGGTTTTTAATCATCTAAGTTGACTACCCAAACCATTAATGTAGAAATTCCAAACCATAACCCACATAATGTAGATATTCCTACATGAAAACTCTACATCATCACTGGTGAAGTTAAATTGTATGTCAATATGGAAAACTACCTGGTAATATCACGGATCCCATCTTATTTAAATTCCTACCAAATTAAAATGATGAAATATGAATATAGATATCATATCTAGGATGATCCTATTATTTGGAATATTTGAAATGATCATGTGATAAGAAAATGTTTTCCTGAAAGTGAAATTTATCTTGTCTTGGAGTTTAATCGCACTTTTTTTATGGAGGCCCCTTTGGACCACAAAGGACCACAATGAAGGTTTTAGAATATAGACATTATGGTAAAACCCTTTTTATAGATGCTCATTAATTTTGAAATATGTGTAAAAATATCATTTTTTATGGAAAATTTTAAAAGAGAAAAAAAATCCCATATCATCCACTTAATTTTTGTAATATTTCTGAAGTCTAGTGGATAGATTTTATGGGCCCTTTCCCAATGTAATTTTTAAATTGTTATATCTTTATTGAAGTTGATTGTGTTTCCAAATTGGTGGAAGCAAAATCCACCTGGACTAGCGAAGCTAAAGTTGTTTGTTATTATGTTGGGGATAATATATTTTGTTGGTTTTGAGTACCTGAGACATCATCAGTGAAAATGAAACTCAATTATTTAATAGAATAACAAAGGATATCATAATTTTTATAGGATTCATCATAAAAAATAAACTACCCATCATCCACATACTAATTCAAAACATGAAGTTTCCAATAGGGAAATAAATGAAATTTTGGAAAATTATTTTAATATAAACTAGAAGGATTGTTTCTGATGGTTTTAAGAAACATTATGGTATTAAAGGATAGCCTTAAACCCAACGATTGGAATGAGGCCATATATGCTAATTTATGGGAAAACATATCACCTACCTATAGAATTAGATCATGAGGCATACATGGATGTGAGGAAGATAAATTTGGATCTTTTAATCATTAGTAAGAAGAGAATATTATAGTTGTAGGAGTGGGAAGAAATTAAAATGGATGTTTTTAAATATTCTAGTATTTATAAATAGATAACAATAGTGGCTCATTACAAGATGATCCAACCTAATTAATTCCATCCTAGAGACAATATGTTGTTATTCAACTCAAGACCCAAGATTAATTATGTTAAACATTATTACAAATGGGAAGGTCCATTTATAGTTATACAAGTATATCCTTTTAGTGATGTACAAATTATGACATATTGAGAGGAAATATTATTCAGTATTAATGAGAATATACTATATAAATTCCTTGGTACCATACCATCACAGATAGAGGAGTATATAACACTCTTATAACCAGTTTATTAATAAATCCATCAGGTTGTACCTCTCCATTATAATTTCTTATATCCTATAATTTAACATGAAATATTACTATAATTAAAATCAACTTAAATAAATTCAGGAAACTGCATAATTTATGTGTGAGGGTATGTCAACTTTTTAGTTTAGGATTTTCATCTGTTAGTTTTCTTGTTTTAACAAAATTAAAATTAAAATTAAAATTTTCAGTTTTTCAAATTTTTGGAAGCTTATTTTTGACTTTTATTGTGTGTTTCAGAACGTTTTGACATTAAATTATTCTAATGGACATTTTTTAATCCATACCAATGAGTGAAAAAATTTACCCTATGAAACTGAGCTTAAATGAATTCAAAAAATTACATTGTTTCTCGTTCAAATCTCTGATAATTTCATGAAAAGTAATATTATTTTTTGAATCTCATGCCAAATATCACTAACACTATCCTTAAATGTACATTCCTATGTGGCTTATGAACATTTTTTTCTTCTCTTTTTACTCACTTAACTTCATGAAAGAACCAAACCATGCTTGACTTAACTGGAATATTTCTTATTCTTTTCAAAACATGACAGTTTGACATATAAGTCTTTTAAATGATTGATGAATTTCATTAGATATAAATTCCACTATTTCATAAGAACTTTTTTATATTGTCCTACATATAATATTTGATCCATGTAGACCCTAAGAACCCACGAACAACATGTTAGGTTTTCCACATTACAAGCCAATTTTCCTTATCCAATCAGTTCATAAAGTGAAATTGTATAATCTAGTTGATCTAAGTGTATGGGAGATATCATGTAATTTGATACCTCATTAGCTGATAATATGGGTGGAAAATAAAATATTTAAGATATTACTTTTTTATTGAATAAAATTAATTCATTTGAATATTCTTCCTTACGAGAACTTCTAATGGATAATGAAATATATTCTTATACGAAGCTTTTAAGGAAAATCATGTGGAGATGATTGAAATTTTTTGATATAATGTTGAATGCTGTTAACATTACTTGTATTTTAAAAAGATATTTTGGAGCATATTTTGAATAAAAGGGAGGGTGAAGGAGACCATACAATAGTGATAATTATAATCATACATTTTTTCTTCAAAAAGAGCCAATCCCTCCTTATTCAGCCTCATAATTTTTCACATTATCATCCTTCCAACATAATGATAAAGAAAAAAACTGTAAATTATTGATGATTAAAATATATCCTTGAATCACATTGGTAGGAGATGATGTAATTTATCAGGCATGTGGTGTCCCATGTATGAGTTTGGATGAGAAAGACATTGCTAAAAAATTGACATTTGTGTGATCAGAGAAAATGAAATTGAGGTAAGTGATTTATGTGCATGTGAGGATAAATGATGTGGAAATATATTTAATAACATAAATTTTGAACATAAAATCATGGTTTTTGATGAATCATTATATCTTTTTTTCATGGTGTTAAATTGTTGCATCACAAGGTTATGTGGTTTACATTTTTCTTTAATTTGACATTATAGTTTACTTGTCCTGGAGTCCCAAGTAATAAATATGGGGGAATTGATGAAGATAATATATTCAATTTTTTAAATATGTTTTTCATTGATTTAATGGATAATAATTTATCAAATTGAGTTCAATTTAATCAATTTATGATTTTTGGAGGAGTCTAAGATTAAATGTGAAAATTTGTTACATCTGGATATTCAGTTGTTATATCTTTCTTCTATTTTTTGATTGTAGATTCGTTAATTTTTATCCAAATAAAGTAGTTAATTTATTATACTTATTGTTTTTTGCAATTATAAATTATTCTTCTGCTACCATATCCAACTTGAATTCCCACATGCCCAAAAAAATAAACATTGTTGAATAGTTATTCAGGTAGATAGAATGAACCCTACCTCATTAAATGAAGTATATCTCTGGCCACCATCCTCTAAGTGTGATGATTAAAGATGAGATATAAATATGACTCTAATGTAAAGACTCATATTAAATCAAATGGATAAAGTCTTTCATTAAGCCCTCCATTGAACCGGTCAAATTAGGGTTGGTGGAATAGTGATTTGCGGCCCAAAAAAGTCAGTTCTTTTAAGGCAGACCTAATTATTTTAAACATCAAATAATTCATTGAAATATAAATGTTAGATATAAAAAATAAATTTTAAACATCTTATAAGATGTTAATTCTACATGTTTCGACCATATGGTGGGAATAAATGAAGAAAATGTTAGGTTGAATGATTTTGGGGGAGAAAATTTCTATTCATTCATTTCTGTATTTTCTTCTTCTTAATATTTTAATTCCTTATCCTTCCCACTTATTCAAAACTACCCTTACCATGGTGGGGTAATAAAATATGTGATTGGGGAAGAATATATTTTCCCATTTTTAATTATTTATTTCTTTTATAAATGATTTTAGATCCTTTTCTCCTTTCTCTGATGTGGAATTGAAATTCTAATAATGGATTTTATTATTTTATGGGATCATATTTGATTTTATATTATGATTTTATTATTTATTTTTTCAATGATCAGAATCTTACTCCACCGGGTACTAGTTTATTTATAATGAATTTGACTAGTTCTTGGTGTTAATGTACTCAGCAATTGCCAGTATCTGTAGGAGGGGTAGTGGACATTCTTGATTTTTTGTGATAAAAAATACCTGATTAAGAATTGACTATGTCAATTGGGAGTATTTGATACAACTATAGAACACATTGGAAGAAGAGTATACCAAGATAATATTTTTTATAATTTACTCTTATCATTTCCATTTGACCAAAGGAGTGAGATGAAACGATTATTGAATTGATGTTTTATCAATAAATAAAAAAAGAATTGAATAAATTATAACAATAATAGAATTAATATTGGAGAATCGAACCTAACCTAATAAGAATTCTCATATAGTTAAAAGTCACATGTTTAATCATCTAGTTCTCAATATTAAACATAAATTAATTCACTCTTACTATATTATTTTCTTTCCAAAATAAACAAATTTTAAAAAACCACCACACCATTCTATAAAGGCAATGTGGAAAACATTATTGTCATGTGATACTCTTTGGAGACAACCTAGGGTGACAACTAAACTTCAATTTAACATAGGAAATAATTTTTATGCACACCCCATGATAGGAACATTTCAATTGACATTTCTTTTAAATATCTGATTACACTTAATTCTTTATGATTAGTTACTTTTGGGAGTCCAAATCAGTGTTGTTATACTCACACCTCCATGGGATCCTACCACATGAGTCATGTCTTATAATGAAAAGTGGAAAATCAGTTGAGTTCATTGGGTATCATTAGTATAAAGTGGATATTTTTCGGATAGAAAGATAGTGGTTTATACTAGGAGTCATAATTTTTTGTAGTCCCCTATTTCTATTATTTTTTACTTCTTTACACTTTTTGTAGATCTTATATTTGTCCCTTATTGATTTCCAATATTTTTTTATACTCTGATTATGGTATTTTGATGTATGCATTCATTTGGTATCAATTTTACATTACAGAGAAGTAACATTATCACTGCCCAAAGTGGACCTAGTGGGTTGTGTCGTGATATCACCAATTCACATCATCTTTATTTCATTTAAAGAGAAGTAACATTACCCAATTCAATAGAGAGATATATAAGGCTCACCCATCTTATAAATTTTTATTGGCTCACCCATCGTATAAGATATATCAGTATCACTCATCATCATGATCTATATTGGTCTCACCCTTCATCATTAATAGTGTGAAGGTTTTGTGCAAGAATATAAAAAATGAAATATTACATTTTCATCATCAATATTTTAAAATTATCTTTTTTTATCTATAACACATCTTACCAAAAGAAATGAAATGTGTTTTATGATAATGTCCTAAAAACAATTATTGTAAGTTATCTAGAGAATTATTAAAGATGGTATCGAATGATAAAAATCCCCATGAAATAGTGGAATCATTAAAGGAGGTTTACATATGTAACACCCCAAGGTTTTATGATTAAAATTATTATTAAATTAATTCAAAACTGAGTCTATGTGAATCAAACACTTTTATATTTATAGCAGATAGTTATAACTTGGATGTTAGATATATTATTTCAGCTTCAGGGATTTGCATTTCAAAAAACTGACATATATTTTTACAATCAGTAAGATATTTAGAGTATGATATGTCCAACATACATTTTTGTGAATAGTAACTTACCATTATAAATAGTTAATTACCCTTTTGAATAGTAATTTACCAGTTAGAATTTTATCATCACCCATATGAGTATAAATATAATATACGGACCGTATATATGAGAGTGAATATTTTAGAAATTAATAATTAAGTGTTTATATTTTTGTGAGTCAAAAATATTTAATTACAGTTTTAAATTAATAATTTAATTTAAAATAAAATTAATTTCCATAAAATTTATTCCTAAGTAAATATTTTTTCGCTATGAACATACGATAATTTTATGAGACCTGAGTTTATTTTTAAAGTTTTATAAAATTAGTTTTAAATATAAAATATGTGTTTTTTTGGTAGAAAATTATTTCATTTAAAAATTAAATTTCTATTATTTATAAATTTATTTTTATAATATAGATTTCATTTTTTAATTATAAATGATTAATAATTGTTGGGTTTAGTTTTTGTAATTTTCCGATGTACTTCAATTTTAAGTGAACAGTGATATTGCATAATTTACAAAATATGTTATATAAATGAATCTCTACATCCGGATTGAGTCATGGATGATGTAAATGACCATTGGTTCAAAATAAAAAGCACGTATTACTATTTTGAGTCACAAAAATAAAATATATTCATAGTCATGAGAAAAATTAATAAAATAGTGATTAAAATAATTGAAAACCCCTCTTCCCCTCCTCTATAAAAATCACCCCTCACTCCCTCTACTCTCCACTCCTCTAAAGCATTTTTCCTAGTCTAAATTCTCATAAAATACCTTCCCAATATCCTCCTCATGTTCATTAAACCTTTATCTCTTCAAATGGCCAAATCCTATCTTCTAAAGAGCCTCTCAACGAAGAGAAATTCAAGAGGTATATTCCACTTTTCATTTATTTTATTTTCTTACAAGTTCCTTTATTTATTTTTATTTCCCCACCTAATTTATTCCAAATTTTATTATATATCTAGTAACTTATGTGTAATAGAATTTTTTTTATGGTAATGGAATAATTGATCATCATCTCTCCTTTCCCCACTTTTTCTACATGAAATGAAAATATCATCCAAGATGTGTTAATTTATCATATTTAATGACGATGGGTGTCCAAAATCTACTAACATATTCAATTTGGTAATGAATCCATTTTTATTATTGAAAAATATATTTTTTTAATATATCCTATTTAATTTTATGGAATCATTTTGCACATATTGTATTAATTGATAGAAAAAAAATAACTTCATAGTGAGAAAATTACCACCAAATTAATCCTAGTGTTTTTCATTAAAATTTCATCTAATGTTTCATCTTCACCCAAAGTAAAATAATGAAATATTCAATTATTTAACCATATGTATGAAATTTTATAACATATAACATCAATTTTGGAATTAAATTATCATTTTACATTAACATAAGCTCAAGGGGATTGATCTTGAAAACAAATTAAACAAGCACTCACAAACGATGATATTGAATATATTAACCCATAAAAATGACTGCAAAAGAAAAGAATATAATTTTAATAAATAAAATAAATGTATAATAGGTTCTTATTTAAGTTACTAATAATTCCAATTACATATTACATGACCTTAATTTAAATATTGGAACCTATTCGAACATAAATAAAGGTTTTTCTACCCAAACCTCTATTTTCTTTTAGGTTACACTTTGTCTTTCTTAATACCAATCACATTATTATTGATTATTATATACTCATCATAAATTATGTTTTAATTTTATATATATGTGTTCCAATAAAAATAATTCTTTATTTTATGTAGATTTATTTTTCTAAAAGGATATTTAAAAAATTCTTCCCAAAATACAATCCTAATTCAAGGTAATTTCTTGAATTCTAACCTATTTTCAAGAGAAAAATATAAACTATTTTAAAAACAGCTATTTTCATAAAATCCCTAAATATTTTATTAAAAAAATAACTCAATTAACTTTAGTATTTATAAATCATTTTTCTAAAAGAACTTTTCTTTTCAAATTAAAAAAGTATTTATCTCTAGAATTAATCGATGATTTTATACTAGAATTTTCATAAATTTCAAAAATATAGTTGAATATTATGTTAAATTGAGATTAACATTTAAAGATATCATATAAAATAATTGATTTAATGGTTTATTATTAGATTTACTATAGATGTACAATCTGGATACTATTTATCGTATTACTCCAAATGGTTAGTGATCATATTTAATGACTAGGGAAAGTTATATATGTTTCATATGCTTGTTTCAATATGAATGTATATGTTGTTATATTTTTTCTTTTTCATATAATAAATTAATTTTACTTATTATGTGAGGGATGGGGACCATTATATCCCCTTGATGAATTTGTAGGCCACTTTATAGAAAAAAGATAAGGACTTAGATGAGGCCTTACCCATTTTGAGATATGGTTTTGGGGGAGGCCTTAGTAATTTTTAGATATCTTGGATGAGGTCTTGAAAGTATATTTTAGAATGTCCGGAATTATGAATTCCCTAATTATGGAACTAGAGACTTATATTCCATGTTATTATTCAGGTTGTAGAATATCTATGGATATTTTTTATGGAATTATTTAATCAGTGTTTATTCATTCCATATTCTATTCAATTATATTATTAATGGATTGCATTTTTAAATATTCAGCATGCCTAGGGTTTATATTTTCTTCCACTATATTATTTACCTTTTTTGAGCATATGCACTCACACAATTGACATGTTTTATTCTTCCCAAGATGTGAATAAATATATTATGAATACCTTTCAAGGATAATATTGTAGTTTATGAGTGATTCAAAAGAATATGTTATGTGTTTTTCTATGAAGTCTTAATATTCAACTTATTTATGTATCTGGAATTCCAAAACTACCAAACTATTTTGTCCTTCAGGATTTTTATTCAATTTATATATGCCAATGTAACAAATTAAGGCATCAGATTTGGGGAACTTGGGTTGGGCCCTTACGATAGTTATAAAAGGAAGTTAAATATTATATATGGAAACTATATTTAGAAATTGTAGATTTCGGAAACAAAAACCCTAAGATAGTTTTGAAGATAAACGTACCAGAACATCCTAGAATTTTCGTAAGGTATAGACTATGTGGAATATTCTCGAAAATACATCCCTATCTGAATACTATTAGTGGACATGATTCTGGCATAGATTTATGTAGGAGCAACAACTCAAACAAAGATTTTTAGGTCTGGCCTGGGGTATCCTAGTATACAATAATGGTTCTTACTATGAACCTATTTAGACACCCTTAGTGGATATGACTAGGATAATTCATATTTTCTTTTTAATCCATTATAAAGAAAGTAAATGTAAAATTTTCCACATAAAAGCCATGATTATGGGATTATTGTTGGATAAGATTAAAAGTTAAGATATGTATTTTTATAAGTGGAGATTATAAATTATGATTCATAACCAAATATAGTGTATTCCATTTCTTGGAAATGGTTCCTAGAAGAGGGAATGGAAACTACATGAATGTGTGTATCACATAAAGGGATTTCCCTCTCATTCAAGATAATGGTGTTGGCTCTGGAGCTACTATTGGTGTTGAGAAACTCATAACTATACTGGGATAACTGAATCAGTTTATGGAAAATAACCTAACCCATATGTAGAATCATAATCCACAAAATGTAGGAGAAATTCATGACCACTTTATGGGGCAACAACATTTATCATCCAATAGGAATAAAAACCCATTCATAGTAAAGAAGTTTATATGTTCTTTATAAAAGATATTTATCCCATTGGAATGTAATGAAAAAGAGAGAAGATTTTTATGGAGTTTTATCATCTATCCGGAGATGCAGATCAGTTGTGGTAATTAATTCAAACCCCAAAAGAAAAAGATGAAATATTAAAAATATTATGGAGGTATTTCAATGACATTTTTCTAGAAAAATATTTTCCTCGTGAACTTCGAGAGGAAAGGGAGAGTAAATTGTTGAGTCTTAGACATAAATAAAATGAAAATTTTATAAAGTATGAAGCTAAAATTACAAGAATATCAAGTCATGCTACAGACTATATACATAATCCTAGGAGGAATATTATTTGATTCATTAATTGTTTGAAATCATTCCTCCTAAGGGCACTAGTCTCCCAAATTTTCTCTTCATATAAACACAATATCTAATATCATATCAAGAGAGAGAAATAATTCTCTTTGTATTATTAATTTAAGGGGAAACAATAGAAAAAGATGGTTTCAGAGGATATGATGCATAAAGGAAAGAATAAAATGGTGATTTTTACAATATGTGATACTTGTGGAATGAAAAAAACCTGATGCCTGCATAAAAGGAAAAGGATTACGCTATAAGTGTGTATAGAAAGGAAATTATACTTTTGATTTTAAGGGAATGAAATAATATATCATATTTCCAAATCTATAATTTTTGGGGGATGCGGCATTATGATAATTATTTTCTAAAGAGACAAGGAAATAGGCTTCATAAAAGTACACAAGAGAAAGGCCAAGATTATTCTATCAAAACTTCATAGCATGATGTTCTTATGGGTGTGGTGGTAGGTACTTGAATTACTTCCACGAAATTAGCCAATGATTTTTTGATTCTGGATCATATCATTCTTTTATATCTTCCTAGTTTTACATGAAAATTAGATATTTCCAATTTGATTTAATAAAAGATTGTTTCCATCAAAACATCTAAGGGAAGTATCTTTGCAACAATGATTTGTCGATCAATCCCCCTAATGACACAAAAATGTTCCTTAGTTGCCAAACAGATCATTATACCCATTATTGAATTTTATTTAATCCATGGTACTGATTAGATTTCAAATTATGATGAAAAAATGTATTACAATAAGAAGGAATTTACATTTTAGGAGAATAGTATTGAATCCCTTATCATTATGGTAGAAAACACACCATCTCATACTTATCAAGATACATGACCAGTTGCACTACAAAATTCAATTTTTGGTGAGGAAGATAATGAAATATCTATGGGTGAGGATTAGAATTTTAAAATAGAGGATATACCTATTGTGTAATAATATGTTGAAGTGTTTCTAGAGGATTTACCTGAAAATATTCCAGAGTTGAATGTTGAGTTCACAGATGATTTAATTCATGGGTCAATTCCTATATCAAATACTCTATGTTTAATGGCCACTATGGAATTAGTAGAACTTAATAAATAACTAGAGGTATTATATGATAATGGATATGTCTACCCCAGTCTTTCTCCATGGGGAGACCCTATTATTTTCATCAAGAACAAGGATGGATATAATAGGTTGTGCATTGAGTAGTGGGATATTAATTCTATTTTGATATAGAACAACTGACCCCTATATCTCATTGATGATTTATTTGATAAACATTATAGAGCCGAATATTTTTTCGATGATTGACCCTTGATCTAGATATCATCATTTTCATATGAGAAAGGAAAATATTATAATGAAAACATTTCTAACCAGGTAAGAGAATAATTAGTTTATAGTAATGCCTTTCATACTGACTAATACACAGTTTTTTCAATGATCTAATGAATTGGGTTTTCAAGGAATATCATGATGACAATTTTTTTATTAATGATATCTTGGTTTACTCCAAAATCAATAAAGATCATGAGAATCCCTTTCATTTTACTCTGAAGGCTCTTCGATCAAATGATTTATATGGGTTGTTTAAAAAGTGTGAATTTTGGCATCAAATAGTTTCTTTTCATGGATATATTTTCACTAATGACAGAATCTTAGTTGGTTCTGTAAAGACAAATGCATTTCAGGAAAGGACATCTCCAATGAACATAACCGAGATATATAGTTTTTTGGGTTTATAAGGTCATTATCGGTGTTTCGTGCAGAACATTGCCCATATATCCAACCTATTAAACAATATAACTCATAAACAGGATATGTTCTAAGGGAGAAAATAATGTGAGGAATGATTCTATGAATTAAATATGAAATTAGTGAATGTTCTGATCGTAACTCTACCATCGAAGAATGATGTATTTATGATCTATAATGATTCCTCAAAAAAAGGACTTCACTCTGTCTTTATATAGAATAATAGTTTTATTTATTATGCATAAAGGCAGTTATAAATTCATGAAAAAAAAATTCCAATCCCGACCTTGAGTTAGAATTTTTAATATTTTATTTGATGATATGGATACATTATATTTTTGGTGAATGATACAAGATATATACGGATCATAAGAGATTGAAATATATATTCTCATAGAAAGAGCTCCACATAAGGAAAATGTGGTGGCTTTAACTACTCATGTATTATGATTGTTCCATACACTACCAGCTTGGAAAGGAAAATAAGGTGGTTGATACCTAGAGTAGGAAGGATCTTGGAGTATTAAGAAAAATGATGTTTGAAAGGGATCATGTATTCATGGATCTGTTAAGGATAGACATGGGAATTATCATATAACGTGAATCATAATTACTTTATCAATTAGTTTCCCAACCATATTTATTATAAAGGATAAAAATTTATCAGCCTGATGGTGAGAATCTTCAAAAAAAAATTAATTCTGTGAATGATGGGATGTTGAACGAGTTTTTATATGAATATGGAATTCTGAAATTTGGGATGAGGCTTTGTGTTCCATCTATACCCGATAATAAAAGGGAGTTATTGTATGATGTCCATAATTTGAGTCACTCTATACATCCTTATAACACTTTGATGTATAGTGATGTTAAGGAATATTTCTGGTGGGATAACATGAAGAGGGAAATTGACGATTATGTATCATGATGTTTAGTCAGTCAATAGTTAAAGGATAAAAGACAACAATATAGTGGATTCATGCAACCATTACCAATTCCTAAAATGAAATGGTATCTCATCACCAAAGATTTTTTCAATAGATAACCCAAAACACTAAGACATACTATTTCAATATGGGTAATGTTTTATCGACTTATGAAGTATGCAAATTATTGTAAATAAGGGAGGATTTTCCACTAGATCTGCATACACAACTCTATATCAATGAAGTTTTTATACTTAATGGAGAACCTCTCACAACTTGGTAAGATCATGATGCATGATTTACATCAAATATCAATAAATGTCTTCAAAAATATTTGGACACTGAGCTTCGTTTGAGTACGTGTTAGCACCCCCAAACTGATGGGCAGTTAGAATGGAAAATCCAAAATTTAGAAGACATGTTGAGATCATGCTCTCTAAACATTATAGGTATGTGGGATTAATATTTACCTTTGGTGGAGTTTTCCTATAACAATAGTTTCTATTCTAGTTTTCAAATCGCACCACATGAAGCATGGAATGGAAATAGATACCATACACCAACATGTTGGGATAATGTTGGTGAAAGGAATTTTACTCTCCCAGATCCTATGGAAGAAACAACCGCAAAGGTGAATACTATTCAAAACCATATCAAAGTAGCATGAATTATGAAAAATAGATATACTAATAATCATTGGAAAAAAATTTAATTTCAAGAGGTATATCATGTTATCTTGAAACTATATCCCTGGAAGGGTGTTATGGTTTTTGAAAAGAAAGGGAAATTGATCCCTAGGTACATAGTCCCTTTTGAAAATCTAGAGAAAATTGGAACTATGATTTATCATTTTGAAAATCCTCTTATACTTTCTGAGGTACAAAATGTGTTCTATGTCTCATTATTGGGAATGCACATTTCATAATCATTTCATTCCTCACTTATGATGGTATTGATTTGGAACCTAACTTATCGTAATATGAAGAACCCATATAGATTCTATATAATAAAGAATAGGTGTTGAGGAATAGGATGAATGAGCTAGTAACGGTACATTGAGTATTCAAAAAACTGAAGAGGCAATGAGATAGCTAGTGGAACATATAATGAAGACCTTCCCGAATATTTTGTTGAGGTAACACTCTTGTAATTTTGAGGATGAAATTTTTGTAAGGGTGGAAGAATGTAACCCCCATGTTTTTTGAAATAAATTTCATATAGAAACCATTGAACACTGAGTCTATGAAAAACAAACGGTTTGATATTTATAGGAGATATTTATAACATGGCTTTTAGATATAATTTTTACTCTTCTGTGACTTGAATTTCTAAAAACTGACATACATTGTTGCGATTAGTAACATATTTACAGTCAGATAGGATCAACTCGCATTTTTTAGTGAATAAAAACATACAATTATGAATATTAAATTACCCTTATAAATATAAATGTACCCTTATTAATTTTAATGCAACCTCTTGAATAGTAACCTCATCCATGCGAGTATAAATAAAATCTAGGCACCATATATATGAGAGTGAATATTTCAAAAATTAATAATTAAGTGTTCATATTTTATTAATTAATAATTATTTAATTAAAATTTGAAATTAACAATTTTATTGAAAATAAAATTAATATACATATGATTTATTACTTAATAAATATTTCTTCCTATGAATGTAGTGTAATTTAAGGAGACCATGGTTCATTTTTGAAAGTATGATAAAAGAAGTTTTAAATTTAAAATATGTATTTTCCCAGTAAATAATGACTTTAATAAAAATTAAATTTAGTTTATTTAGAAATATATTTGGATAAAAACAGTTTATTTTTAGATTCTAAAAATTCAAAAATTGTTATTCTTAATTTTTCGTATTTTTTTGAAATATTTGAAATTTTGTTGTATACTGAAATTCGATAATTTAAAAAATATGCTAAATAAATTAATTTATTCATCATACAGAAGTCATGGCTGATGTAAATGACCAATGGTAAGAATTCACATGAAAATATTACTATTTTAGTCACAATTATCTAGAATATTCATATTCTTGAGGTAAAATAACAAAATAATTATTAAAATAATTAAACCCCTCCCCTCCTCCACCATAAAAACCTCCATGCACTCCCTCTTGTCAAAAATCCTCTCAAGCATTATTCCTTGTCTAAATTCAGATAAAATATCCTCCAAATATCCTCCCCACATCCAAAAACCCTTTTTTCTTCAAAATATCAAATCTTCTCTTATAAAGAATCTCTCAATGAAGATAAATTTAAAATGTGATTACCTCTTTTCTTTTCATTTATTTTCATTCATGTTCTTTTCATTCGTTTTATTTCCTCGTCTACATTCCTAAAAATTTTATGGTAACTCTATTACCATATATATAATATAATTTCTTGTGGTAATTTAATAATTCATCATCCTCTATGATTTCACCACCTATTATACTAGAAATGAAAATACCAACTAAGATGTGTTAATTTATCACATTCAAGGCTGACATGTTTTCAACTTTTTTTACTGTCATCAATTTTGGAAATGAACTATTTTTATTAATTAAAATGATTATAATATATGTCATATATTCTATTTATTGTTCTATAATAATTTTTTACTTGTGGTATTAATTGATAGAACAAAATGAGTTCACAGTGATCGAAAACCCACTAAAATAACCCAAACATTTACATTAAAATTTCATCTAAAGTTTCATCCTCACCCGATGTAAAAAAATTTCTTATATTATCATTTAACCTTATGTATTAAAATCTATTAAATATACCATAAATTCTAGAATTCAATTCTCATTTTAAATTAACTTCCATATAATCAAACCTATCATGATAACTAATGAAATGATCACTCACAAATGATGATATCAAATTTCCTAACCCATAAAAATGAACACAAATGAACATAATAAAATTATAATAAATCAAATATGTGTATAATAGGTTCTTAATTAAGAAATTTATATGTCTAATTTGATATTTTAGTAATTTAAGATCAAGGACGGAACATATTCGGACATAATTTAAGAGTTTTCTACCCAAACCTCTATTTTCATTCGGGTTACTCATTGTCTTTATTAAAACAAATTAAATTCTTATTATTAAGTATTTACACAGAATAAATTATATTTTAATGTTATATATATGTGAATGACCAAAATATATCTTTATTTTGTATATATTTATGTTTTTTAAAGGATAATTGAAAAATTCATCCTAAAATACATGCCTAATTCAAGGGAATTTCTTGAATTCTTACCTATTTTATAGGGAAGTCTATAATATATTTTCATAAAGCATTATTTTTATAAGATAACACATTTTATTATTAAAAAATACCTTAATTCACTTCTAGTTTTATAAAAAAATCTAAAAGAACTAATCTTATTAATGTAAAAGAGTATTTATCCCAAGAGTTACTCGATGATTTTATATAAGTATTTTCATCTATTTCAACACTCATAATGATAAATATTTTCAATTGAGATTATTATGTTATGATATCATCTATAAAATTATATTTAATGGTTTATTATTAGTTTTACTATGAATGTGATATCTTGAAACCATTCACCAAATTACTCGGAATAGTTAGTGTTAATATTTAATGATTAGGGAATGTTATTTACAGTTCATATTTTTGATTCAATATGAATTTATATGTTGTAATTTTTTTCTCTATTAATATGATTAATTAATTGGAATTATAATTTGATGGGTGATTCCCACTAAATCCCCTTGATACATTGGTAGGTCTCATCAAACAAAATAGATATGGACTTGGTCGAGGTCTTGCCCATTTTCAGATATAGTTTTGGTCGAGGGATTAATAATTTTCAGATTTCATGGATAAGTCCTTAATAGTATATTTCAGAATGTCTTGAATTATGCATTACCTCATTATAGAACTAGATATTGATTACACGTATGATTATTTGACTATTATAATATCCATGGTTATGTTTTAATCCATTATGTAATAAGTTTCTATTCCTACCATATTATGCTCAAGTATATTTTTAACGTCTTGAATTTTTAGTCATTCATCTTGTCTAATGGTTATATTTTCTTATGTCATATTATTTTCCCTTAATAATCATCTGAGATCACCCCTTTCACATTTTTTTCCTTGGGTTGGGAAAATGTATATTATGAATGACTTGTAAGGATAATTATGTAGTGTTTGTGTGATTCAAAAGAAGTTGTGATGTTGTTTTTTCTTTCATGTTGTTATTTTGAACTTATGTGCATATCTTGATTTCCAAAAATACTAAACTATTTGGTCTTTCGGGATGATTTTTACTTGTTTATAATATAATGTAAAACAATAAGTCACCAACTCTAGGAATCTAGGGTTATGTACTTACAATATTGATGAAAATACAATTAAAATAAAATATAAAACATTTTATTAAAAACAAGTGAAAATACCATTTTCTTTTGATACCTTTTAAATCTAAAAAATAACCTAATAATAAAGAACTGATTTTCCTTGAAAATAAAAATTTAAACCATTAATTTATGAATTATTGAAATAAACTATCATCTCATCAATAAAATATGTTTATATTCTAAATAATAAAACAGAGCATTCATTTTAAACAATTATATAGTAAGTTAAAAGTTACCCATGTGGAAAATATTTTTAAATTTCCTGTGAAAACATTTTTAAAATAATTTCAATCATCATGAAAAATAAAATTAAGAAATATATTTAGATTATAAAATAAAAATTGTGAAAAAAATATAAAACATTGATCTTGAAGGGAATGATTCCCAATATATAAGAATATACAAAATCGTTATCACATATAATGATTATTCTTCATATTTCTTTATAAATATGGGATAAAATATAAACTAAATCTGTCAACCTATTTCATAACTCGAGAAGAATAAATGATATTTTCTCAATAAAATAAGAGAATATTATTTCTAATAATGAAACCATCAACATAAACAATGTTATAATGAAAGTCAATTGAAACATAAATCCTTTACCACATTTTTTACTTTTTGAATGAAGTTTATTGGAAGGAAATTTTAATATACTGATATACAAATACAATTAATTTCATGATTTAGTTATCTGAAATTCTTCATGAAGATATAATTAAACCATGAAATTAAATCATTGTTCATAAAATGAATCATGTATTCTAAAAATGTTATTTATTTAAATAAAACCTTGAAAAGATCATAAAGTTATAGAATTTTAAATTTTATCTCAGAGATGATGGGTTGTGTGTACGCATGAGTAATGTTACCAATTTTCATCAAACATATGAGAAAGGAGATAAATATTATTTTAATATTATATATTTATAATAAAATCATATGTATAATATTAAATATTTAAATAATTTATATATACCATCCATGTGATTAGATTCTGATAAATGAATCACATCTCTTTATAGAGGTGGTAATATACTTGTATGCACGAACAACATTATCATGTTTTATTGAATTCAATTGTAAGAAAAAAATTAAATTTCATTTCATTCATGAATAATAATTCATTCATTAATTATATATATATATATATTAAATTATTCCTTATATCCTACTTTGAGAGGGAGTGATGGAAAACAAATTACATTATTTCATAAGGCATTTTTTCATTATCCAAGTGAATGATTGATTAATTTGGTATTTTATTGAAGAATGATACTGATATATTTTATTCCATTAACATAACAAAATATTAGATTATAAAATATAATTTTTCATTAATTAATTTATTTTTTTATATGATATAAACTTGGTATAAATATAAATTACACTGAAACATCTTCCAAAATTTTATACATCTTCATCAGAGAACCTATTTTTCTTTAGACCTTAATACATTTAAGGTTGGTATTATTCTACAAATAATCCATCGAGATCATGGGGAGTGATAATATAGATGGATTTTAGATTTTCTTGGTAGATATAGAGTTCTCAACATGTGGGACCAAGATAGGATAGGATGTTTCCTTTTACAATTGAGGGGTGTGGCATTCATGGAATTTCATTACGTATTAATAAATATAAATTAATTTTCATTTTCAAGTGGATAAAAATTGATATAATTTTATTATAGAATTATTATGAGTTGAAATAATCAAATCCAATCAAATTTGTACAATTATATTATGTTTTAACCCTTATCACCTTTTTTACCCATATGTTTAGCCTTTTGACAATTATTTGGAAATCTATGTATTTAACTCTTTAAGGGTTTAGAAAGTTAAAATAAAAGTAAAAATTACCCATATGTAGACAATGATTGATATTTCATACCATATACCATAAAATAGGATAAATAATTGTATTTTTATGAATTTTCATTGAATTAGTAATCTATTGTTTATTATAAAAATATCAGTAATGTCATTTCTCGAAATATATGAAATATATTAAAATAATGTATTTCTAACTCATGTAAAATCATTCCAAAATGACATGGATTATAATAAAATGAATATATGGGTTTAAATAAATCATTTAATAAAATATATATTGTTTTTGAAATTTTTTCAAAAAATAATTTTTTAACCCCTTTCTTAACCAATTTAATACTTAACTCTGGTAATAAATTTTTCAAGATTAAAAAGTTATTATTATTGTTATTATATTATGGAGAAAATTAGATAATATATTTCTCTGTGTTTAAATTTTATAACATTTATCATCATAATTTTCATTATTATATATTTTTCTTATTTTCAAATAATTTTGTAAAATATTATTTAACGTAAAATATCATTAATTCTTTTTTAACCTATTCATTTAATTAGACATTATATACAATAAAAGATTAATTTATTTTCAATATAAACCTTTTAACAAATACCCTTGTATGTTATATTGATGTTTAAAATTTGTGCGACACTATAACTCACACAAAAAAAATTATTTCATTTTATTTTATATTATTTAGTTTATTTTTCTACAACATGGACATGTATAATGATGACATTGCGTAAGGGATTAAGGTAATTATTTCATCAATGAAATTAAAAATTAAATTAACAAGATATAAATTTTTTTATATTTAATGTAACCATTTATGAAAATAAGATTTCCTTTTTATGCATTTCCAAAAATATTAAAAATGTGTAAATTAAGGTAGTTACCAATTTTAATATATACTAAACATAAAATATCACCAAGGAAAAAGTATAAAATAGAATAAAAATGGTAATATTTTATATTTATGGATGATTACGACTAAAATATATTTATCCAGTGAAATTATGTTATGTGTTTTGATGATTTTGTATCCTAAAAACTTTAGTTTTAACCCTAAATAACATTTTTACCTTTCCCAAGATAAGAAGAATATAATATGGTCAATATTCATGTTTAAAAAAAATAAATTATCCTCATTGACTAATTTTAATTATACATATTCAAAATATTTAATCCATTTTTTGAAATTAAATTAAAATAATTATCAGATGTTAATTTTAAATTAATCACATAAAATGTGAATGAAATCTTCTAAAAATAAAATTTTTATATATTAAAAATTTTAATTCCAGATTCATGTATAATTATGAATCAATTAACATTTATTATATCATTTTTAATAAAAATAAAATAATTATGTTTTAAAAATAATACAAAATCTAATTTTACTTTTTAATTACTTGATAGTAAATAAATTTAAAATGAGAATCCTTAATTTCCCCAATTCATTGAAAAAATCAATCTTTTCATAAAATTCACAAAAGATCATCCTATGGAAATTTATTCATGAGGAATTTAAAAAGGATATCTTTTGTATCATATAAAAATTATAAATTTTTGATTAAAAAATTGTAATATTCACTCAGTAAAAATAATAAATACTATTTTTAAAGAAAACATATTTTTGAACCATAAAATCACTTTACTGAAAAATTGATTTCTTATTTTCATATCATTGATAATTATATTTATATTTTGTATGGAATTTATAAATATTTATTAATTTGGTTTATCAAATTTATACCTTCAAATTTAATGGCTATGTTATAACAAAACATATAAAATATTAATATTTAATGGTTCGTTTGAGGTTGGTGTTATATGTTGAATACTCCATCAAAGAGAGTGATCACTTAAAATTTTTAGAGATTACTATGTTATATAGATTATTCCATGCATCAAATTGAACTAAAATTAAATATAATTTAATTCAATGACATAATATATTATAAATATATATAAATATTAATGATTTATTATAATGAACAAATGAAAAATTATTAAGAAAATAACAAGAGGAAGAAATCCATAAATAAATACTAAGATCAATAATATGAAATCATTATCCCCATGGATTGGATTAAAAATAATACCATTGATTAAAAAATTGAAGGAAGGAAAAATATTTAAATTATAACAACCATTTATAGAATGATGTAAATTAATATTATGAATGATTCTAGAGATGTATATAAGAATATATATTGAAATTTAAGATGATTGTTATTATATGGTCACTAAACATATGGTTTTTAGAAATATTTTCATTCATTATTGTAGGTTCCGGGCATAGCGGAAGTGCATTTGTGGGTGTAACCAAATTTAATTTTAGCATTAACAACATTCAATATAAGATCCTTCACGATATTAAAATGTCGAGTCTTGTGAATATAATTAAGAAAGAAAAAAGAAAGAGGGGAGTCCAAGAACCATATATAGGATCATCATATATTGTTTATAATTAAATTAATTAATTGAATAGAATTACCTTGTTGGAAGTATTTCTTCGTTGATGTCTCATGTCACAATCTAATGTGATCCATCATTGCGTCATAGAATCCTAGTGTATGATTACTTTAGTGGAGAACCACACATGCTCCACATATATCTGGACGCCGCTGAAGGGATCTCCGGTTGCAAGCATAGAAGAGCCTTCACTTGCGATGTCTGCCTTTGATCACCTTGATCCGGTAGAGGTGGATCTCTCTCTCGTAGCATGAGAGCGATCTTGGTGGAAAAAGAATTCTATCTTGGACTGAGAGCTTTTCCAAATTCATTGTACACAACTAGAAAAAATGGCTAGGCTAATGAGAAATATATAATTTGTATTTTTAATTACATATATTTATAAAATGAAATAATTGCCTAAAATCATTAATTCATCTCATTTAATTCTTAGTAATACCACTTTTCTAATAATAAAAGTTGACTATTATTATTAGTTGACATGAGTCCAATGAATTAAAACTAATATTATTTAATTAGATAAATAATATTATTTATCATAAATTCCTTTAAAACTTCACGGCGTGTATATATTAATATACACGGCGTGTACATTTATTTTCCATATCTCATAATTTCCTCCACCACATTTATTATACCTTGAAAAATGACTATTAATTTCTCAAATAAATATCATTGCATTACTCGCTAATTAAAAAATTATTTCAGCCACAATATATTCTCTCGAATAACAAGTGTCCAAATAAATGAGATTAGGAATACTTGAATAATTATTAAACCACAGACGGGAATAATCTCTATTCAACTTGTTAAATTAATATTTAACTGAAATACTTGGACACACTCAATATGTGACCCTCTAGGCCCCTTTCCCAGGGGCATTAGGTGGATCCCGCCTAATGTACAAGGTTAGCATCTAGTTACACACCGAGACACCCATATATAAATAAGTTAACACTGCAAAGATGTGTCACCTCCTACGAATGCTTACTATGTTTTGTAATCCCTTTGTCATTATATCTCGAATCAAGCAGGTTGCATGCTAGTGCCTACAACCCATGTTATTTATTATTATTTCTTTGAATTTCCGGAATTGAACTTTCTCATCCCTCACCATGGCCATGGATTTATTTAGGCTATATCAATTCCATCAATGGTCCTGAGATATCTACTTCCATTATGGAATAAAAGGGAAAAATACTTTCTCTCATTATCTATTAATGCAACATCACTTGTGACACACCCAACGTATCCTACCTGGCTATGAATAGTGTGTCATCGCAGTTTTCGTTAATGCACCTATGTGTGCTTGTTCTAATACCCATTAATAATAATCTTAAAGTCTAAGGACTAAAACAGATGTCTGTAGATAGGAACATCCAATGACACTATGAAATGTAGATTTCGTACTGGCGGGTCTCATTCCAATAATATCCCCCTGGATATTACCAAGGGCGCACAACATGACATAGTTCCTCAATGTTTTATGAGTCCTCAACCCTAATGAAATTCTTTCTTTGTGTCACTCAAGTAACATCATCTTGACATAGAACATATATTTAAGAACATTATTATGGAACTTCTGGGTTCTCGTCATAGCAGGGATCTGCTATGATCCATTAATGCAACAACTATCCATAATACATTATCACAATCATTGTCACACATAAGAAGAATTAAGATGTTATAAGGTATTTATTAATCAATAAAGTAAAAATTATTTGGTTCTAGGCCACAAACACCAATAGACTCTCACTTAGACTAGAGCCAACTGCTAACAACCTTTTACCCACTAGCTCTAACATGATATTCATGATCTTTTTGAGATAGGTCTTTAGTCATGGGGTTTTCCATGTTCTCTTCCACATACACTATGCTCACTACAAAATCACCCCATTGATAGAAATCCCTAAAAATGTGATACTTCCGGAGTATGTGTTTTTTATGTTAATGTGACCTTGGTTCTTTTGTAAGAGCCACTACTGCAATATTATCACAGTACTACATGATAGGATCATTATATCTAGCCACCACATCAAACTCCTAGACAACATTCTGAATTTATATGTATTCTATGGCTACATCATAAGATGCTTTATATTCATACTACATTGTAGAGTTTTCGACAACTTGCTGATTTGAACTCTTCCATCTCACGACTCCTCTATTGAGACAAAGATCGTATCCATATTTTGGCTTCCTATTGTTATGATCTGCCTAAAAACTAGCAACATCATACCCTCTGATGAAAAGCTCATCATCTCCTCCATCCACCAGGAACATATCCTTAGTTCTTCTCGGATACTTAAGGATTGTGTTGATAGTAGTTCAATGTTGTTCTCCTGGATCTGCTTGATATCTGCCTACCATTCTTAGTGCATAGGCAACATCAAGCCTAGTACATAACATGGAATAAATGATGGATCATATAGTCAAATTGTATGGGATCTCACTCATTCTATCTTTCTCTTATTGTGTCTAAGGAATCTATTAACTAGAAGGATGTATGCCATGTGAAACCAGAACCAATCCCCTCTTGGATTGTTCCATACTAAATATCTTTACTATCAGGTCAATGTATATACCCAAACTTAGTCCATGAAGCCTCTTGGATCTATCACAAATGATCTTGATCCCTATAATGTAAGACGGTTCACCAAAGTCCTTCATGGAAAAACACTTGTTCAACCAGTCCTTAAATGATAGTAAGACTAGTACATCATTACCAATAAGCAATATGTCATCAACATATACTACATGGAAAATGATCACATTCCCATTAAACCTCTTATAAACACATGGATCACATTCATTATTAATGAAACCAAATTCCTTTATGGCTTCATCAATTTGAATATTCAATGACTTGGATGCATGCTTTAATCCATAAATGGATTTATACAACTTGAAAACTCGTTTTGATTCACCTGGTTTCATAATCCTTTTTGGTTGTGTCATATAGACATCATTTTAAAGGTTCCCATTAAGTAATTTTATTTTGAAATCCATTTTCCAAATCTCTTAGTCATGGTAAGATACTTTGGATAGTATGATTCTTATGGATTTAAACATGGAAACCAGTGAGAAGGTTTTATCATAGTAAATTCCTTGACATTGTTTGAATCCTTTAGCCACTATCCTTGCGATATAGGTGCTAACTAGACCTTGCATGTCCATTTTTCTATTAAATACACATTTTCATACAATAGTTTTTACATAAACTGTCTCATCGACCAAAACCCATACTTGGTTGTCATACATTGAATTCATCTCAAGATTCATAGCTTCTAGCCATTTTACAGCATTAGAGATTTCAACTACTTCCATGTAGGAGAGAGGTTCATCATTTTCCAACAATAATGATTCACCAACCTCGGTGATTAGGAAACCAAATCTCTTTGGTTCCCTTACCTCTCGTGAGCTCCTATGTAGTACTTTTATTTCTAGAACCTCTTCTATGAGGACTTGTGGAACTTGTTCTTATATCAAATCATGTGTATCTTGAGCATCGACATAATCTAATTCAATCTTCCTCCCTCTATAAATTTTGAGGACGTTCTCCCTCTCGAGAAATAGGGCTTGTCTGGCGATAATCGCTTTATTTTATGAAAGGATATATAGGTAATATCCTTTCTTATCCTTGGGATATCCTATAAAGATACACTTCATGCCCTGGGGTGCTATTTTGTTGCATTATAAGGCCTTAACAAATTCTTCTCATCACCATAAACATGTGTGCGAAAAAATGGGTTTCTTTCCATTACATAACTCAGAGGGAATTCCATTTTCCATCTTAGTTAGTACTCGGTTTAATGTGTATTCTTATGTTTGTAATTCATATCTCCAAAAGGATAATGGAAGATCTGAATGACTCATCATGGATCTCACTATGTCTCACAAGATGATGTTCCTCCTTTCAATAACACCATTCCGTTGTGGTGTATAAGGAGGAGCGATCTGAGATAGAATCCCAAACTCCCGTAGAAGATCGATGAACTCTTGGATTATATATTTTCCCCCTCGATCCAATCGAAGCTTCTTTATCTTCTTACCGAGTTGATTCTCATCTTCAATCATGAATTCCTTAAATTTCTCTAGGTTTTCTAACTTATACCTCATTAAGTATACATATTCATATAAACTTAAATCATCAGTAAATGTAATTAAGTAAGGATATCCTCATCTAGCTTCTACTAGAAAGTGTCCACACACATCCATGTGCTCCATTCTGAGAATCTCTGTAGCCCTTTCACCCTATCCACCGAAAGGTGGCTTGGTCATTTTACCTTGTAGACAAGTGTGACATCTATCAAGTGGTTTTAGCTCAGTACAGTATAAATAGACATCTTGGCAGAGCTTTGTCAAGCACATCTTGTATACATGACCGATACGGTGATGCCAAAATTGGGTGATGTATGATTCATGTGAGTTTATTTCATTATCGATTACGAACACTGGGTTTTCATAATTTGTTACATGAAAACCATTATTTAAAGGGGCCATACCATAACCTATATTGTTCTTATAAAAGAAGCAACCCTTATTTCTAAACATGAAAATAAATTAATCCATATCCAAACAGGAAACAAACATTATGTTTTTGATAAAACTCATTACATAATAATAGTTATGTAAAATCAAAATCATCCCATTTAGCAATGAGAGGTGGTAACCGCCATTGGCTAATACATCCAGCCTCGCGCCATTGGCTGCTCGAAGATCAACCTCTACTTTAGAAATATTTATAAATCTACTTGGTTCTTTAATTTGAATACAGATGTGAGCCCCCCAAGAAGTACCTAATACCCGTTGTGTAGAAAAGGAAAGATTACACTTGATAAAGAACGCACCTTTAGTGTCCCCATGCTTCTGGGTGCAGTTCCACTTCAACTGTCCTTGCTTGCCACATACAAAACATACCGCCTCCTATTCCTTGCTCTGCCACTATATCTTCCCCTTCTTGGAGGGACAATGCTCAGGGTCTTCAGCCCATTAATAAGTCTATGGACCCTTTTCTTTGTCCTCCCATTTCATATTCACCATATGGGCTATGAGTTTGTCACATCCCATGTCCTTATCTACCAAGTGAATTAAGGTATGATGTTCCGATAGATTCTTCTCACTGTTTCTCATGTTATAGTTGACAATAAATCTAGATAAGGTCTTTGTCAGTGACGAGAGGATGAGATCTGCATCCAACTCATCTGAGAATGTAATCCCTACGATGTCCTGGCATTCAATGTTGGTAATAAGCTTGACTACATGAGACCCAACTGGTACAGACTCTCCAAGATTTTTTTAAACAATGTGTTTTACATCTCATACCTCTCATGTCTTTTCTTCTCTTGGTAGAGATCCTTAAGGTGAGACATCATGCTATACGCCTCCATGTTTTCATGTTGCATCAATAGTTCATTAGATATGCACGATAGAATGAAACATTGGAAATTTGTGGCATCATCCATATTTTTTATATAATGAGATAGTTCCTCATCACTGGCCCCTTTCCCAGGCTCCACTGGAACAAGCACTTCCATCACATACAATTTTCACTTGTGGCAAAGGATGTCGAGTAAACACCTCTTCCGCTCTTGGAAATTGGTGCTGGTGAGAAGGTTTTCCTTCTCAAGTATGGTTCACAATGATATGATTGAAGTAATTTACTTTTTGTTTCTGCAAATTAAGATGATCAAAGTTTTAGTTCTTTGTTATGATAAAACTAATACAAATAAATAAATTAAAACTTATTAGTCTCCAATTATTTATTCAAAATCCAATATCCCTTACCATTGAATTTAGAGTATTCATTTTCCTGAATATTATATATGAAAGGGTCCATATTTCCCATATCATTACCCCAAAAAGTGTTGTTCATGAATCTTGAAGGGTTTTAGGAAGGCATTCCAAATTCCAACTGCATTTACTCGCAGCTCCTTGATCCATTTAGTGAACTATGCAATCCTGGAATCCTTTTATTTTGGATTTCCTCAACCTTTGCCTCTTGGTCACACCATGTCCTACTGTGGCTGTCAACCCTTGATGAAAACCAAGTCATGTCAACCCAAAACATTGAATTATAATTCCCTGATAATTGAATGCACCCCAACTAGTGTTGGTCAAGCACTTTGAGCTATGGTTCGATTCTAACTAATATTATGGAGGCTATACCAACTTAATATTTCATTGAGGGATTTTATCATTATACATAAATTTCCACTTTACTATCTTTGATTAAATGTGTGTTAACATTATGTGGGATATACTTAAGTGATTAACCATGTCTAAGATAATAATTTACGCATAAGCTGGTCATATTTTAGTTTTATCTCATATGCTTGATTAATTCATTAATTGTGTGATCATGATAACACACCCAAAAAAATAAAAAAAGAAACTGATAGAAATAAAATAAATGGTATGATCATGAGCATTTAATATTGGTTATTCTATCTTTTGGTTGATAAACTAACCCATAACCTATGGGAGAAACATCTTGATCCTTTTGGGTTCATGTTTACAACATTCCACATGTCCACCTTTATATATCCTGGGATTGGTTTCACCTTGGCTCCTAACATCAGCCGCCTACACTAGCTTGGGAGCTCAATCCATTACATATTCTTTTATCCCACACATTGGTGAGGGGTAAATGGTGTTTTACATAAATAAAACCTTGGATGCGTAGGCCCTACATATTAATTCGGAGAAGGCTTGCAGGCCAAAAAATTAAATATAAATAAGTAAATTAAAAGAAACCATTCACATACAAAGTTCATGGTCTAGCTCAGGATAATGCATGAATGAAACGATATTTACACACAAATAAAACTATCATTCAATTCATTAATCGTTCCTATTTCAGATAAGTCACACTCAAATCAATTAATTATCTTCAATTAGTCAATCCTTTTATCTTAAAACCTTTTATGATTTTCCTTGAGATTATCATCCAACATAATTTTAAAAATATAAAATTATTTAAAAGTATCATTTTATATAACAAGTACCTTCGAGGATACCCTGTGAATTCATTTTCATAAATACCTAATGAGTAGAAATGAACATTACATAGATGATAAATTAATAAAATGTATTTATAAAACCTCTTACGTGTTGTACCTTAGCTTTATGCCTGAACTATGGTACACGTATCAAGGGTTTGTATAATATAATAACAAATTTTAATAAATATGCATAATTTGGATGAGTACATGGAATGTAGTTTCGAATACATGGTGTGTACTTTTATTCACCATCCATCTGAAGTACAGGCCCAGGGACATGGCGTTTATATTTACTTTGTAAATTTTTAGAGTACACGGCGTGTTTAATTGGACACACGTCGTGTAGTATCTGTGTTTCACAGTTTCCAGCCGGGAAAGCCATGTATGAGGTACATGGTCTAACCCTATCCTGAAGGGACTACATTTTGTGTTCCATGGGCCACACGGCGTGCAATCCGAAAACTGTGTGCCACCTATTTCTGGTCAAAACATGGAGTCTTGAATACTTAGATAGGATCCATTTACATAGCATGATTTGGCAGACCGGTCCCATGCATTGAACCCAGAATACATGGTCTGTACATATGAATACACACCATGTATTCTAGTGTTGTATATCCAAGAACATTTGGAACCTATGTATGAGATCCTTGATTTTATTTTAATCAAAATTAAAATAAAAAATTGATTCTGTAAGATGAACAAGAAAGAGAGGGGAAGGACAAGTCTCGAGATTCAGATTTACATAACGGTTAACTTGAATTGAAACAACTAAATTGTTAAATGTGATAATTAAAAATGAAAAACTATATAATTATAATCAACGATATGAATCCCTCTAATGCCACATGTAGGTTCCGGGCTTTGAGGAAGCATGTTGGTGGTTGTATCAAACATTAATTTTATTTTTAATAATGACCTATGTGAGATCCATCATGATAATAAAATGATGAATCATCAAAATAGAACGAATAATGAAAAAGAAAGAGTGGATTCCCAGAACCATATAGAGGACCATCATATGTTGGTTATAATTAATTTAATTATTTGATGAGAATTACCTTTATAGAATTAATTCTTCATTGATGTCTCCTGTCACAATCTGATGTGATTCAACGTTGCATCGTAGAATCCATGTGTAGGATTCCACTAGCGGTGATCCAGACGTGCTCCAAATATCTCTGGATGTCACCCAAAAGATATCTGGGTGCTAGCCCAAAACATCCTTCTCTTGGATGTCCAACTTGCTTTGCCTTGATTAAGTGGAGGTGGATCTCTCTCGCATAGCTTGAGAGCGTTCTTGGTGGAAAAATAACTCTCTCTTATCTAGAGAGATTTTCAAAATCCATTTTGCACAACCACAAAAAATGCCTACGCTAATTAGAAATATATAATTAGAATTTTTAATTATATAGAATAGAAAAATGAATTAATTACCTGAAAGCATTTATTTATTTCATTTAATTCATAGTAATACCCCATGTCTAATAATAATAGTTGACTATTATTATTACGTGACATGATCCCAGCGAATTACACATAATATTATTTATCTAAATAAATCATATTATTTATCATAAATTTCTAGAAAAACTACATGGTGTGTATATATTTATATACACAAGGTGTACTTTTATATTCCATTTTTCATAATTTCGTCTACTACATTTATTAGACCTTTAATAATGAATATTTATTTCTCAAATAAATATCACTGCATTACTCGCTAATAAATATATTATTTCACCCACAATATATTACCTCAATTAACTAGTGTCGAAATAAATTTGATCACGCATCCTTGAATAATTATTAAACCACAGTGAGGAATAATCATTATTCAACGTTCCAAATTAATATTTAACTGAGATACTTAAGGACACTTAGTGTGTGACCCCCTAGGCCTCTTTCTTAGTGGCATTAGGCAGAGCCTTCCTAATGTCCAAGGATAGCATCTTGCAACACACTAAGGAACCCATAGAGAAATAAGATAATGCCGTAGTGACATTTCACCTCCTACAAACACTTAATATGTAATGTAATCCTTTTTCATGATATCTGGAATCAAGAGGATTTCATGCTTGTTCCATCTACCCAAGTGCTCGATTATTATTTCTTTAACATTATGGAATTGAAATTACCCATTCCTCCCTATGGCCATGGATTTATTTAGGCTATATTAATTTCATCAAATCGCATGAGATATTTACTTCCATTATGGAACAAAAGGGACAAATACTTTCTCGCATTATCTATTAATGCAATATAACTCATGACGCACCCAACGTATCCTACCGTGCTACGAACAGTGTGTCATTATAGTTTTCATCAATAAAACAATGTGTGTGAGTTGTAATACCCATTAATAATAATCATAAGATCTAAGGACTAATACACACATCGGTAGATAGGATCATCCAATGGCGCTATGAAATGTGGATTTTCTTCTGGAAGGTCTCGTTCTCATAATATCATCCAGGACATTACCAACAGTGCACACCTTTAGAAGGTTCCTCAATGATTTATGATTCATCACCCCTAATGGCCTGTATTATTTAGGTCCCTCAAATAACACCATCCAGCCATAGAACATATATTCAAAAATAGTGTCATGGCACTTATGGGTTCTCATCATAGCAAGGATCTCCTATGAACCTTTAATGCAACAGCTATCCATAGGACATTATCACATGAATTGTCAGGAAGAAGAACAATCAAGATGTGATAAGGTATTTTTTAATGAATAAAGTACAAATTAGTTGGTTCTAGGCCACCAACTCCAACATAAATAAAGAAATTTTACTTATGTTCATTGTATATATGGTCACTGAATATATTATAATGTAATAAGTGTATTAACATCAGTAAACCACTATTATAACATTAATCGTATTATTTTTAAAGAAAAAAATAATTCCAAAATGAAATAAAAATATTTAATGAAATATTTTATTACATAAATATTTAGTTTTAAATTACAATTTTTTATTCTAATTATTATTCTTTATTTATTATTTGATTATAATTATTCTAATAAAAATTGTCTTATACTACTAAATTTTTAGGCCACCTATAATTGAATTTAATGTGATGAAATTGTTTAAATATAGAATTAATTTTTTTTATAAAATAATTTTTTTTCTTTTTAATATGTATTTGTATCATGAAAATGTAAATTGCTAAATTGTGAAGGATACCTTTAAATATATATATATATATATATATATAATATTAACCCAAATTTAATTATAAATTTTTATGAAATAATAATAATGACATTAAATGTTTTTAAGGATTTCTATTTTCAAAAATAATCCATAAATTTTATGATTTCATAAAAAATATATTATTTTGAAATCAAATAATATTAAATTGAGGTAAAATTTGAAATCGATATATGTAAATTATGATCAATGCTCGATTTCATATATTGTTCCAAAAATTAAATTACCTTGTTGAGTAGTAAATGACATTAATATACGGTAAAATATATAAAATATAGTATATGATTAAAATGAAGTAGAAAATTTATATAAATAAAAATTATTATGGTTTCAAGATCAATTATATATTTTCATCCCACTTTAGGGTTAATTTATATTCTAAAATGCAAAATGTAAACCATTAATTGATTATAAATTGTAAAAAATCCACTCAAACTAAGTTACTAGTGGACCTCTCTAATTACCAATCCAAACCACAAATTTCCTTAAATTATCTATCTAATTTATACCCATTTGGAATCTCCTAATTTACTATTATCCATTTTTTATCATTTGTTAAATAAGAGAACTTAATCCTTCATTCTGAAGGAACCTATTTAAATAATAAGAGAATTCATCACGTGATGTATCTATGTTATTTATTATATTCTTCACTTACAATACGATATCGTCAATGTCTAAATATAATTATCCACTATAATAATGTTCTATTAAAAGAATAATTCTTCTATGAAATTTAAAATAGTGTAATATAACTCTTTACTCCTACTAACTTCATCAGTATATCATATTCTTATTTGAATTGATTCAACCACATACATGAATTATGTTGTACCGATCGTCATATTAATAAAAAATAAAAAAACAGAAATTTATATAGAAAATACATGATATTAAAGAGTTATTTAATCATTAAATTTTTTTCATAAAATGTGAAACAAAAATGAATGATCATTATAAAGTAAATTGTTGTTATTTTTGAATTACCCAAAACATGATCATCATGGATTCTATTCTATCGACCCATAACTATACCATCCATTTAATGACCATGGGACTACATAAATAATTCTAAAAAAATTATTCCACTACCATGAGTAATCTATAAAAAATTAACTTGTTTGAAAATAATTTGGATAAATATCCCCATTATGAAACATGTTTGAAACAATCGACATTAATAATATACAATGATGAAATGAAACTATAAGTACTTAATATATGTGCATAATATGATTATAGTTAATGATTATAAAATAGTGTAAATATTAGTATGTTAAACTAAATAGTTGATTAATATTGTTATATTTATTAATTAGAATGTTAAAATGTGTTCATGGAAGTCGAGATTAAGGGAAATTACTCTTCATCTCAAATTTCCTTCTTTGAGACATGTTTCACAAAATGTACCATTTTCTTTTATATGGTACATATACTTTTTCATTTAATTTTTTTATCATAACTATATATTTATTAATGTTGTTTAATGTTCCATTTAAAATTCTCTCTTTCATGGGATTTTGATTCAAATGATAACAATGCTAAAGTGGTTTCATTAAAGTCACACATTCCACTTAGGATTACTTATTACTAAATTTTCATTACGGATGTTTAATTTTCATTCCCTATAAATCTCCATAAATTTTATTCTCATTGGATTGTTTTTCTAGATTAGATTTCTTCATTCCATTTCACATTCCTATTGTTTTAAATTTAATCAAATATTTTCTAATATTTGGATATTCTTTTTCTCATATATTCTATGAGGAATTATTCTACTTCAAATCAATTTTAATTATATTTTTTTAATAATGAATTTATACATACTAATATTATTCATTAAAGAAAATTTCTATTTATTTGCAATATAGTTATAAATTAGTGAATGTAATCCAAATTTATTATTTTTTCATTAATCATTTTTTATTGAATTTCTTTATAATATTTGAAATGTATTTTTTTAATTCATTAAAAAAAATTATTTTCCCACAATATTATTTATTTTCCATTAAAAAAACACAATTTAAAAAATTTCTTTATTTTTAGAATTAATTTTTACTCACATTGTATCATAAAATATTTCATTCGATGTAAAGTTATCAAAAAAAAGAGGGAATTTCTTTTAATAATTATCAGTTTAATTATTTATTATTATAAAAAATGTTCTATAATTTATTTCAACATCCTTTATTATTCTTTATACTTAACTAGTTATATTCGTTAATGATGCAATATATTTTCTATTTCTAAAATTCTTATTACAATTAACTATGGAAATTTTCATAGATATCATTTTATTAAAATGAGTTATTAAAATATGATGGAATTGTGTCTATTTTATGGATCATGTTTTAAAAATAATAGTTTTCAGTCATTATCTATATATTGGGTCCATTACATATCTCCAATGCATTGGTTGTAGTTTTATATATCTTAAGAGGAGGATGGAACAAAGGTTGTTATGCCATGTTTAAAATGTCAGGGGGCATGGGAGATTATCTGAAATACACTATGTTATGTGAATGTATTTATACTATACTATTATTTTTAGACTGACATAGTATATAATAATGAAATTCAATTTAAATTATACTTTTGGTTTACCAAACATTCTTAGGTTATGAAAAGAATCCTTTTCATGTTCTCATGACTCATGATTATTGAATCTGGTTCCCACACTCCTATAACACTTGTCTTATGTTATACTCAAATATTTATGTCAAGATTCTATAGTTTAGGACCCATTTTTTTTATGATTATTATATATTAATATACAATAATTATGTTCACATAATCAAATTCTCATATTATTCTCTATCAAGGCCAATCCCCTGGGGCCCATGTCGTGACTATCCCAACCCACCTTCCATAGGCCTGGGGCTGGTGACTAGAACCAAAGTCATAAATCCCTAAACAGGGAAGGAATTTACTTTAAAACATGAAAACACACACAATAATGTATGAGATGGAAGCAAAACACTCTGTAAAATTGTATACAGAGAGTGCTGAAAGTAGAGGGGTCGTAATACAAGCCCAACAGGAAAATAAAAGCACAACTAAAAACAAGTACAACTGAAAAGGAAAAAACAACTTAATAGTGAGAAGCAGCTCATGGATCATCCACCACGAATCCTACCTAAAGGGTAGGCACAGATATCCTCCTCATCAATCTACGTCTGTCAGTTTCCTCCATGTACTGAATCATCGTAAGGTCCTCCTTCGGGTACCGTCCAATCCTACTACTCTAGTCCTCAGACAACGATTTCCATCATCTTCAACCAACACAATGAGGTGCGGGTATAGCCCATGTAGGGGGTGAGAATAACGATACTCAATAGGGACCCGGAGACCCTCAAGATCTCACAAAATCCAACAAGGGAAAACCAAAAAGTATACAATCAACAGATAACCTCACTTAAATATATTCCCATACATATACCTTAGTCACCAAGTAATCCATCTTAATAATGAGGTAAAAACAAAAGTTATTGACTCAACTCAAACGAAGATTTTATTCTAGTGGTAGTATCAAGTAATATCCCCATTCACACTGATGAAACCTTGGCTACTAGAGTAATCCTCCTCTATCGAGTATTGTGGGAAATCCTCGTCACATAAAGGCACATCACACTATCATTGGACTGCTGAGGTACTCCTCATGTCGACTATCGTGGGTCTGCTGCGTCAAACAGAGGCTCTCCCCACTATGGGTCTTCCACTTCACACAGAGGAGCTCCCCCTCATAGCCTGCTGAGGAACTCCTACTGTTGAGTACCATGGGTCTACCACGCTCACACAGAGGCGCTCCCCACCGTGGATCTGCTATGATACCATGTCACTACCCACTGGTCTAGTTGAATCACTCCGAGTCGTATCGGTCAACAGTTTTCAGGTCTCAGCCAGCTACTAGGTCTCACACTATACCCGCTAGTCTTCGGGAGGATCTGCTCCACAATCTACAGGTTGGTACTCCAAATGTCATGAAGTCCCACGTAGAATTATCTCAAAGTAATTCCATTTCATAGAGGTCTCAACGCAACTGATGGTGGGATAATCAGATTCCTGGTCATTGAGTTATTCACTATTTAGTCTTGTGGGTCATGTTGGATTCGTGTACGATCCAACCATACCATATCTCAACTTTACCTCGAACTCTATTGGTGTATACTCAAAAGGACTGTCATTCTCCAAGATTACCAACACCGCTGACGGTTCGTCTAACCGATGTCTGGTGCCAATGATATAGCCAAATAAGTAAAGGGTCAGTAGTGGGCCGAGGTCCGGTCTCACCCGGTCGGACTGACCTGGCCCAACCCCGTCTTGGAAGACCCGATCTGGCTCGACCTGGTCAGACCTGTTGGGTCTGGACCGGCCCATTGGGCGGGCCAGCATATTAGGTGTGGCCCAGCCAACTGGGCCCAGCCCAGCTTCCCGTGGGGTGGTTCTGCCCAGAGCATCACAAGGGCGTGGCTTGGCATGGCTCGGAGCATAGGGTGTGGCCGGGCATGTTCGACGAGGGCATAGCGAGGGGGCCGGGACACCAGCTCGGCTGGGCGGCCGCAAGGGTGCCGGTTTTCCAGAGGCACAAGAGGTGTGCGTGGAGGTCAGTATGGCAGCCAGGCAGCGGCTCGGCAAGGTGGGGCGCGGCCAGGCAGGGCGTGTTTAGGTGTGGCACAGCCAGGTGGAGCGCAGTGATGGGAGCATGGACAGGCGGAACGCCGCCAGGTGGGCGATCGGGCGGCCGGTTCTGGCATGGCTAGGCCAGTGGCCAGGTAGTCTAGGGCGCGTGGGAGGTGAGGGGTTTGGTCGGGAAAGCCGGTGGCGGTGCAAGACGGGGTAGCCTGGCCAGTTCGCCGGCGGACTGGGTGGCCAGGGCGTCTCAGTCGGAGGGTCGTGGTTCAACACATTGCACCGGAGCATCGCTGGGGTGGCGCGGTTCACGGAGGCTGTGGGTAGCAAGTCATTTGTCTTTGACGCCTTCATCTTTCTTTTTCATCATCGCCATATCGAATAAACATCACAAAGAGATTGGAGGAGGGAGTCGGTCCATTTAGATTGGCCTGCACCATTCGCGTGTAGTGGACATAGAAATCGGTTCATCAAATGATTACGATGTACATAAATTATTTTCAATACTTCTCATCGATTTCTTTTAAAAGAAGATGAGAAAAAGAATAAGGAATATTACTCAAAGTAAACACCCTACCGTTGTTTGTCGTTCGTCCTTCGTTAACGGAGTTGCAGAAATTAGGCGAAGAGAATCGTCATTCGTCGCGTCTGTCGTACGCTTCCAAACCCAAGCTGCGTCGGCTGTGGAAGACGCTCTACGTCGGTAGGTGTCCGGTGAAGAAGTCGAAGAAGGATCGTCGTCGGTGTACTTCATTGGAATAATGTGTTCTTCGTTCTTTTTTGGTACAATTCTATTCCTCCCAATATCTCCTCTTTCCCAACTTCCACCCAAATTCCATGTTAAATATTATTACATTGAGTTATCTAATATTTCATTAGCACAAAAATTCAAAAGAATAATTAAATTAATTGGTTCCCCCTACGTAATTCACGAGAGTGGGAACGAATTAATTAGTGGAGATTGGAACAATTGAGTTAATGGAAATTCATGAGGATCTCCCTCATTATGGGGGAGTTTTGAGAGGTTTTAATCTCTTCCATCAATAGGGGGTTAGGCCCTCATGTGGTCCCTATGACGTAACCTCTCGCAAGAGGTTATGTTCGGGTGGTCCCCACGTCGTAACCTCTCATGAGAGGTTATGTTTGGGTGGGTCCCACCACCATAACCTCTCGTGGGAGGTTATGGTTTGGTTGTCCCACAACCCACTTCCAAGAGGAGGTTTCAACTACCAGTCACCCACATAGAGGAACAAATAAAATAAAGTGTATCTCACTTTATGTTATTATTATTTTTATAAAAATCCAAAAAGTAACATTTATTCTCGACCAACTGCCATTGAGGTAAAAGTATCCTTAAGTGAATACGGGTGTTGTGAGTTCAATGGTGTCCTCAGATTTTAGTTCTGATCATCGGTTCAAATGTTACAAAAAAATTCTCTTACATTTATTGAATGTACTCAAACAAAACTTTCGAATTTGATTCTGGGTTCACTGGTCCTCAGAATCATACGTCAGCCGCCACACCAACACCGGACTCCCAGAACTAAAAACCACACTCAGTACCCATAAAACTATTGATTTACAAAAAAGAAAGATTAGAGTACTGTGTTTTGCGGTAGAACTGACTCCTCTGATACCAATTTGTCACGAACCGTCCCCCGGGGCCCAGGTCGTGACTACCACAAGCCCGCCTTCCATAGGCCAGGGGCTGGCAACTAGCACCAAAGGCATAAATCCCTAAATTGAGAAGGCATATCCTTTAGAACATGAAAACACACACAACAGAGTACGATCTAGAAGCAAAACAATAAGTAAAACTGTACAGAACGAGTGTTGAAAGTAGAGGGGCCGGAATACAAGCCCAACAGTAAAATACAAGTACAACTGAAAACAAGTACTATAGAAAAGGAAAAAATAGCTTAATGTTGAGTACTAACTCATTGATCATCCACCATGGATCCTACCAGAAGGGTGTTACATATAGCTTCCTCAGCACTCTACGTCCATCAGTCTCCTCCATGTATAGAATTGTCATAAGTTCAACCTCCAGGTACCATCCAATATAGCTACTCTGATCCTCATTCACCATTGTCCATCGTCTGCATCCAACACAACGAGGTGCGACAATTTCCCTTGCAGGTGTGTGTATAATAATACTTAGTAGGGACCCCAAGAGCCTCAAGGTATCACAAAATCCAACAAGAAGAAACCAAAAAAAAAATGAAATCAATAGATAACATCACTTAGGTATATACCCATACATATACCTAAGTTTCCATGTAATCCATCTCAATCATGAGGTAAAAAAAATGTTACTGACTCTGCTCAAACTAGTATTTTATTCTAGGGGTAGTATTATGTTACATCCCCATTCACACTGACAAAACCTCATCTGCTGGAGTACTCTTCCTCTATCAAGTACTGTGGGCCTACCGCGTCACATAGAGATGCTTACCAATATACTTGGATTGATGAGTTACTCCTCCTATCGAGTATCATGGGCCTTCTATGTCACACAGAGGTGATCCCCACTCTGGGTCTTCCGCGTCCCACTGAGGCGCTCCCACTCATAGCCTGTTGATGTACTCCTCCTGTCGAGTATCGTGGGTCTGCTGCGCTCACATAGAGGTGCTCCCTACCATGGGTTTTCCGAGACACCACCGTGCTCCCCACTGGGCTAGTCGAATCACTCCAAGTCGAATCGGTCAGCTGTCGTTAGGTCTTATCCAACTACTTGGTCTCTACACTATACTCGCTCATCTCTGAGAGGATCCGCTCCACAATCTCCATGTCCATACTTCAACAGTCACGATGTCCAACGTAGAAATATCTCAAAGGTCTTCCACGTCATTGAGGTCTCAACACAACTGATTTCACAACAATCGGATGTCTGGTCTGTGATTTATTAGATTTTTAGTCCTGGTGTCCTGGTTGGATTCGAGTATGATCGAACCTGACCATATCTCAACATTACTCCCATCTTTAGTGGGGTATACTCAAAGGGACCATCATGCTAAAATATTACCAGTTCCACTGACGGTTCCTCTAACGGACGTCCAATGCCAAAGATATGGCCAATGAAGTAAAGGGTCAGTAGTAGGGCTTGACATTTCATTAAAAAACCCACACCCCCCCCCCCTGATCAGCCCCCCTGGACAGCCCTTGCACCCCCTGGAAAGCCCCCCATTCCCCCCTGGATAGACCACTTGCACCCCCCCCAGACAGCCCCCTTTCACCCCCCGAGACAGCCCCCATGCCCCCCCTAGGATAGCCCCCATGCCCCCCTAGAC
The DNA here is from genome assembly GCA_963277665.1 of Viscum album. Classification (NCBI taxonomy): domain Eukaryota; kingdom Viridiplantae; phylum Streptophyta; class Magnoliopsida; order Santalales; family Viscaceae; genus Viscum; species Viscum album. The sequence goes on from OY728122.1 coordinate 1,976,509,000, forward strand.
AGCCCCCTTCCACTCCCCCTGGACCACCCTTGCACCCCCTGGATGACCCTTTCACCCCCCTGGACAACCCTTGTACCCCTGGACATCCCCCCTACACCCCAATTCCCCCTGTACAACCCCCTTACACCCCCCTAGATATCCCCCTTGTCCCCCACCCCACTCCTACAATTTCCCGCCACCCCACCCACTCCCTACAGCCCCCCCAGCAGCCCCCCCCCCCCCCCGAGCAAACCCCACTGGACATCCCCCTTCCCCCCATCCCCACTCCTGTAGTATCCCCCATACCTACAGCCCCCCCCCTCGTGAAGACCCCTAGAACACCTCCCACCCCACCTTGCACACCCTCCCTGAACAGCCCCCTTGCACCCCCTGGATAGCCCTTGCACCCCACTGGACAGCCCCTTGCACCCCCTGGATAGCCCTTGCAGCCCCCGGATAGCCCCCCTGCACCCCCATGCCCCTTGGATATCCGCCTTTCACCCCCCCCCCCCAGCTCCTACAATAGCCCACAACCCCACCCCCTAACTGTAGCCCCCCCGGCCCCCCTGGAAGATGACTGGAGAAGACCCTTGAGATGCTGCCAGACTTTTTTATTCTAGGAAAATATGGAATTTCTAGAAAGTGCTTGAAAAAATCATTGAAGAGGTATGAATTTATCTCATCCCTGTTAATGAATGAATAATGTTTGATATTAAGGGGGATAAATTGAATTAATCAATGACAAGTAGTTGTGGAAATTTGAGATATCAAGGTTGATTTCTAAAACCATCTACATGTACTTGAATGTTATCAACATGTGTATTAAGATGAGTGCAAGATCTCTGGTTGTAAATGAGGAAGACAGGTTGATTCATGCTAATATGTATATGATAAATGGCTTTCATGTTAGTTGGATTACCCAAGCATATTGATGAGACAATTAGGAGCTGGACATCTTAGAAGGGATTTGGAAGTTCCCAAGCTTGTTGAGAAGGAATATGAAGTTCTCATGAAAAGGTGTTAGTATGTGAATCTTAAAGTCCCCCATGCACCCCTCCCCATGCAAACCCCATTCCAACCTTGGACCGACCCCACTCACCCCCCTGGAAAGACCACACCCCCCTCCTGGAAACCCCCCCTCCCTCCTGGAAACCCCCTAGACAAACCCCCCCTCTTGGACAACCCCCTCCCTCCTGGACAGAACCCGTGGAAAACCCCATTTGGACATCCCCCCCCCCCCATATAGCAGCCCCCACAAGCCCCCCCCCCCTCCGAACAGCAGCCCCCCTTCCACCCCCTGAACAGACCCCCCCCCCCTCAGGACAACCCCACCCGGACAGCAGCCCCCCTACTGGAAGACCCTTGCACCACCCCTGCTAAACACCCCCCCTCTTGTACACCCCTCCCACCTAGAAACCCCCTTCCCTCCTTGAAACCCCCTTGGACCACCCCACCCGGACAGCAGCCCCCCCCCCCCTCCTGGAAACCCTATAATGTTGTGCTACCTTTGGGTCCATTGTGGGTTTTTTGTGCCGGATTTATCCATTGTAGAGGGATATGAATGTATAGTGGATTTTTTGTCTAGTTGTTGTCTTTTGTGGGTCATTCAAGAGATGTTCTTGTGGGGGTTCTTGATTCTATTATGGTTTTGGGTGGGTTTGGTATGTTTACAGTGCAAGGATCGTGTGTAGAGGATGCCTAATTTTAGTGTGTGGGGATGATTCTAGAGGGGATTCTAGTGTTGTGTGGATAGAGTCACTTGTTATTATTCTTGGTGCAGTTGTAGAGGAGAGGGTTCTTGGTGTGGCTGATTCAAGTTTAGATTTCTGGTTTTTGGTTGATTGGTTTCTTTTTGGGTTGTGGGTTTCCTGCTACTTAGCTACATGTAGGGGATTTGTTGTGGATTGTTGTCGTTGAGATTGTGGTTGACTGGTTGGTCATTCCTATGGTGGATTTTCTTTTTCATATGGTGATGTTTCGATATTGTTTTCTTGAGTCCTTGAGTGGTCTAATGTGGTGGTCTGGTGCCTTGATATTGTAGGATGTTTCCCATGGCTTCAAGGTTCATGAAGTAGTAGGTGGTTCGAGTTGTGTGTGGACTAGTGTTTTTATTCCTAGAGGAAGGTTTTCTTTATTGGATGGGTTCTTTCCAACATCCTTTTGGGTTGTAGTAGCTATTCTGGTGTGAGTGTCTAGGAGAGTTTGGTTTTTTAGTGTTGGGTGGGATGACTGCAATTATTGGTGTTTAGGGGAGTGTTGTTGTGGTTGGGTGGTAGGTGGATGGTTTTTTGTTTTGTAAGGTTACAGGAAGGTGGGTTTGATTAATGGTGTTTATTGTAGGAGAGTTGAGTGGTCTATTGTATGGATTATGTGATTCTGAAACTATTAACTTTTGGTGAACAATACCAACAATGATTGGGTAATATTTCATAGGAGGGTGAGGGATTTTAGGATCTGCACCTTTAGTGCAAATTCAAGAAGAAGATAATTCAATGTCCATAATAGATTGCCAAGTTCACGAAAAGAGAAAAAGAATTAGCTACAACATCTCTAATATAGAACAAAAAATATATTACCTCAATCTATAGAATAACATTTGGGGTAAACATAGTTTTAGGCCCTTGTAATATGGCATAGTCATAGGAACAATCCTACATTTTAGGGTACTAATGTTCTTGCACAAAACTTAGTGGTTTCAGTATCTAGTGAAATTACTCAACCACATAATAGAGAATAGAAAGAGGCTTTTATTATCAATCATGATGAAAATAAGAATCAAAGGTCTTTTACTAAAGAACAAGTTAAAAAAAATGATAAAAGAAATAATCAAGATCAACTAGTAGTCTTTGACACTAAAATGATGGTCCAAATCCAATCAATTTCTATTATAAATGATTACATAGACATGGAACCGTATATTCATAATAATATTAAAGTGGTTTTTGAGACTGAATTCTTTTCCTCTATTTAGAAAATTGGAGATCAATCCTATCCCACTGTCGATAGAGGCCAATCATCTAAATATGAATATGAACAATATTTTGATTCATTAAATACATAATGAAAGGATTTCTTGATCATTTTAAGAATCTATGAGAATAAAATTCACGTTCTCACAGTGAATTAAAGGCTTTAATAAAATCATTTGATGATTTAAGAAATTAAACTATTCATGGAGATGAGATTGAATCTGTACAGACTCGTCTTACTAATCTATGAGATAATACAATTACAAGAAGTGATTTTTTTATAAATGGATGACCATTTTGGAAATATCAATGAAGATTATATTTCTAAAATAGATTTTATAGATTTGAAAAGATATTTTTGGAGTCACATTGAATATGTTAGAAGTCGTTCCAATCAATCTATAACCTAAAAATATAAACCTCAAACCTCTTTAAATTTATTCATATGGTTTTAACCCAATATAGTTGTCTTGAATAGTTTCAATGATATATTCATACTCTTTAGTGCGACATCATAAAAATCAATGTGCTACAAGAAAATCAAAAATATCTTATTGAGAAGAAAACTTTACAAGATCCTACCATCATGAATTGTCTCAGTCTATTTGGATCATTTATTTATCTATTTTTATGTTCAGAAAAAACATTTCAGGAATTTATGAATGTAAATTTGATTGAATGTTTAATGATTCACCCTGGAGCAGGTCAAAATCAAAGCATTACCGCGTCATGACCACGGCATGACAGCGACATATTGGCCCGGTCCAGTGACATTTTTGGGGTAGTATCTTCCGGCTAGGAGGTAAGGGAGTAGGAGGAGGCGGGAAAACATTCCAGTCGTCGCCCCACCGGCAGAAATTCGGAATAGTCAGTCTCAATATTGATCACAAAACTCATTGAATACTATCACTACAAACTGTCGCGGGTTGTCGTCAAGGAACAGGGCCAAATAACAGCATGACCACGGCGTGATCGCGGTGTGACCACGGCGTGACCGTGGCGTGACCACGACGTGACCACAGCATGTTGTCCTGGTCGAGTGATATCTGCGGGGCAGCATTATTCGGCCCGGAGTGATGGGAGCGGGAGGAGGTGGGGCAACATTATGGTCGTCGCCTCGCCGGTAGAAATTGTGATTAGTCAGTCTCAACATTGATCACAAGACTCTTGGAATAAAATCACTATGAACCACCACGGGATGTCATCCTAGAGCAGGGCCAAATCACGAAATTACAGTGGCGTGACCATGGCATGACCGCGGCGTGACTGCGGCGTGACCATGGCGTATCCACAGCATGACTTCAGCGTGACCGCGGCATGTTGGCCCGATCCAGCAAAATTCGTGGGGCAACATCTTCGGGCCAGGAGCAAAGGGAGCGGGAGGAGGCGGGGAAACATTTCGGTCATCGTCCTGCCGACAGAAATTTTGATTAGTCAATATCAACATTGATCACAAGTCTCATGGAATACTATCAGTACGAACCACCGCGGGGTGTCGTCCTGGAGCATGGCCAAATCACGGCATTACCATGGCGTGACCGCGGCGTGACTGCGACATGTTAGCCCTGTCCTGCGACATCCGCAAGGCAACATCTTCCGGCCAGGAGCGAAGGGAGTGGGAGGAGGCTAGAATGATGGTGGAAGGGGGATGGTTTCAGTTGTTGGGGGGATGGTGCAGGCTGATTCGATGGTGGAAGGGGTAGCTGTTGCGGGATGGAATGCTGGGGGCATCGGGCTGAAATGAAGGTGGAAGGGGGCTGGTGTGGGATGGATGTGGCTGGGGAAGGGCCAAATCACTGCATGACCGCGGTGTGACCGCGGCGTTACTATGACCTGTTGGCCCAATACAACAACATCTGCGGGGCAGTATCTTCCTGCCAAGAGAGAAAGGAGTGGGAGGAGGCTGTAATGCTGGTGGAAGGGGGCTAGTTGCAAGTGTTGGGGGGATGGTGTGGGCTGATTTGAAGGTGGCAGGGGGGCTATTGCAGGCTGGAATGCTGGTGGAAGCAGGCTGAAATGAAGGTGGAAGGGGGATGGTGTGGGCTGGATGTGGCCGAAGTTGGGCCAAATCATTGCATTACCATGGCCTGGTCGCAGCGTGACGGTGGCGTGACTGTGGCGTGACAGCGGTGTGACCACGGCATGACCGCATCGTGTTGGCCTACTCCAGTGACATCCACATGGCAGAATCTTCTGGCCAGGAGAGAAGGGAGAGAGAGGAGGCTAGAATTCTGGTGGAAGGGGCTGGTTGAAAGTGTTGGGGGATGGTACGGGCTGATTCGAAGGTGGCAGGGGGTGCTGTTACAGGCTGGAATGCTGGTGGCAGCGGGCTGAAATGAAGGTGGAAGGGGGCTGGTGTGGGCTGGATGTGGCTGTAGTAGGGACAAATTATGGCATTACTGTGGCGTGAATGTGGCGCGACCGCGGCGTGACCGCGGCATGACCACGGCGTGACCGCCGCATGATTGATGTTTCTATCTAAAAGTTGTTGCTCCCCCACTAGGTATACTCAACTCCACACATTAAATGTATTTTACAGAAACCTTCAAGTTAAATAGGCAATTTCTAACATACAATTTAAAGAGGAAGGTGTAAAACATAAAAAAATTGAAAACAAAGTAGAAACACAAACCTGGATCTTTGTTTATGCTTCCAACAAACAGTATGATTTGATCTTCAATAGGTGCATGAGGTGATGCCCATATTTTTTAGTCCCCAGAAAACTCAAGAAAAATGATTTTAAATAGTAAAATAACTAAAGGAAATAAAATAACAGAAAATGGATAACAATTTTTAGGTTTCAAACCCCGAACAGGGGCTCTAGTTAACCTGTTCAAAGCTGAACCCCTCCACCCTCCCCCTTCCCCCTTCCCCCTACCCCCATCCCCCCTCCAACATGTCCCCCTGCCCCCTGCCCCCCTCCACAATGCACCCTGCACCCTACCCCCTACCCCGTTTCCCCCCTCCACCCTCCCCCTGGCCCTACCCCATGCCCCATTCCACCCTGCCCCCTTCACCCCTCCACCCTGCTCCCTGCCCCCTGCCCCCTGCCCCCTCTACCCAACCCCCTAGCCTGCACAGTCCCCCTGCACCCCCCTGCACCCCCTGCCCCTGCCCCTCCACCCTGCCCCCTACCCCCCTCCGCCCGGCCCCCGTCCCCTCTACCCTACCCCCCTGCCCCCCTCCACCCTACCCCCCTCCACCCTGCCCCCCTCCACCCTGCCCCCTGCCCCCTACCCCCTCCACCCTGCCCCCAAGCCTGTACAACCCCGCCTGCCCCACTCCATCCATTCCCAGTTTCTAAATAATTTTTTTGTATTATGTACAAGTGTTTTATGAACCTAACTTTCCTATAATACTAAACTTTTAGATCATTGAATGTATTATTATGTTATTTATCATAAAAATTGGGTAATATACATGTAAAAATAGGTTGGTTTTCTATATAATGACATCCCAATGTCCCTTTACATAGTCTTACATGAATATGATAACAAATACCTCTATAAGCACAATACATTATTGATTACATATCATTGTATACATTAAAATTCCAACACCTGATGAATATGGAACTTTCTCCATGTATTGGCACTCTCTTTCCCTTATGAGTTCTTATGCCTTGGTCAAGTTGAAGTGGAATGCACGATGGGTAGTCACTGTTTCTCATCAATTCATACCCCAACCTTTTGATGATCCTATTGTTATGATCCTTCTGGTTTATTACTAAATATACATTTTTATTATCTATTTCTATACTTATCCACAATATATTCTCAAATTTCTTGGGATTTTTCATCTCAAAACATCCAAAAATTATCCATTGATTTGAAAATCATTCAATCATCTTGTCGAAGTAGAAACGTGTAATGGAAATACAATATGAAATTTATGAAGGTACCATTATCCCATTTATTTTAGTAGAAGTAATTATCTCTATTGCAACTACCAAAGCCTTCATAAGTGATAAATGATTCGAATTTTTGATTCCACTATCACAGTACTTTCTTTATTTTATACAAGATTTTATACAATATACAAAATAAGTCTTGGATCCCAATTATTGGTACTCATATTGGTTGTTTCAGGCTGATTTATTCCTTTAACTCACCATAAAACAATGATGTCTTGATTTCCACCAAATTTATAAGCATATTTTGCAATTCCACCATACTTAGAATTGTTTAGATGATATAATTCGCATATTTAGTGAGAATATTTCCAAAAAATAAACTTTTTCATTCTACTAATAACACATTATTACCATCCATAATTTTTATCATTTATGAACATAATTATATTAATTAATTTAGTAAACCCACTTATTTTCATGTTCCTTTTTACCCACTTAAAGTTCAACCATATCTGATTTTTTAACATCAAAGAAGCCATCTCTTTATTCCTGGAATATTCCACTATTTTGAATAAAAAATCATAGTTTAATTTGGATTTTCATGTTTCTGTTCATTCAATAGAAGTATATAATTCATTTAAACCACATACGTTTACATGGTTCTATATACGATGTGTGCTTTATGACTAAAAACAGCATCACGTATAAGAAAAACATCAATGAAATAATGTTAAGCAAGGTATACCACTGTGGGTTTTCGCAGACAGCGCACCTCTGTTGGAGGGGTTTTATTAAAAAACCATGATTTATTTATCAAACGAAACAATTATCTTAACTAACACTTATTCAAGAATTACAATTTAATATAAACATGCAGAATTAAAAAGGAAACTAAATACAATTTAAAACATTCATGAATTAAATAGGCTAAAAGAGGGACCCTACCTCAACCTCAAGGAGCGTTTGATTTTGATGACGACAACTCAAATATTCCTTTTTTCATCTTGCAAGATTATTCAACCTAATATATATATAAGGAGAGCTAGCCCCTATGTACATATTTTCATGGACAAATACGCACAAGGGGTCCTTAGATATATGTTTATACTTTCATATACACATTTACACTTACACGTGTATGCATTTTTCATATCTATATATAAGCAAACCTGGCCCCAATATATATATTCATACTGCCATGAGTAAATATATATAATGGGGGAACTTATATATGAATATGTCGACCTATGCATACACATGTAAGCCTTCGTCAATGGCGACTCGAATCCACCTCAAAGAAATCCAAAACACACAACAAAAATATAAGGAACCGAAAAATCAAAAAAGCCCTAATTAAAATTGGGAAAAAGAATAAAAACGGAATAAAACTTACCCAAATCTTGAACTCATTGTCTTCGATGGTGGTGGATATAACCAGTCTTATCATAAGAAACCACCTATAAGAAAATAGTGGGAAAATAAATGAGATATAACATCTTCTTATATATATGTGATCAGGGTTTCAACTGTACAGAATAAATGATACCCGAATCCATAAGAAACAATGAAAAAATAATATTCAAATTTATATGTACATCCCAATACTAAAAAACATGATCATTAATAAAGATCATTATTTTTTAAACATCCCCTTAAATTACCTATTCAAAAATCGAAAATCACAAAAATATGAACCTCCATCATCACTTAAAAGCGAGAAATTGGGATTAGACATTGTTCTTAGATGGGAAGATGATGTTGAAGAACAAGAAAATTTGATTAATGATCAAAGAATCATAATTGAAATTGAAAATCTGGTCCTACACACTATTAGAAAATCCACTAAGCAGGAAAAGCCTGCACTAAAGTAGATATGATAAAGAACATGGAACCTGTACTACATAACAATACACCTTTTGTTTTAGTACCCAAACATATGCAAATTTCTAAAGACCCCCAGGACCAGAAGAAGAGTCATCTAAACTCTATCAAACAGCAGTCTACTTTGGATCCACCTGTCCCAGGTACGCCTACTCCTCCCACTGTTGTTGGTGGGGATTATTCTATGAAGTCTGAAAATATGCTCTATGGTCAAAACTTCAGCAATTTATTGTTAGTTACAAGTGTTCCACTAACTCATGAAATAATGTTTTCTTTGATGATTCTTCTTCATTACACTTATGTGATTTGAACACCACTGGCACAACCCTTAATGCTGCAAAAAACACTAGGAACAGGGACCCGGTTTTAACTCCAAGTGTTACCACTATATGAAAGTGGAATGAAACCAAAACGCATGATTTTTCAACTCCCTCTGCTCATACTATCTCTCTCAACAGGGTTGTTCAACACGAGACACAGACCCAATGTACTGATTTTACTGCATATATTAACATGCCATTAGAACCTCTTCTACATGATAGTCTACCTGTTGTGTTGGAATCGATCCATATGTAGGAAAATAAGAACTCCATAGAAGAGAAACAAAGACTCTCATCTAACTTTGTCAAGCCGCTATCAACAGTGGATACAAAGGCTCAAGGTAATTCCAATCCCCTTACTTTATTAAATGCAGACTATGCTGCAATGTCTGAAATCCTGGTATCTCAAAGTATCAATGACCTATCTCCAGGCTCAAATGATACCACAGATTCAGATATGACTACACAAATAAAAGAACCCTTAAATAAGAATAATTTTATTTCTCACAAAGAACAAGAAAAGACCACTAATAATCAAGAGGTCAGAAGGTCTACTAGAAATAAATGATCTGGAAAAAATAAAAAAGGGATTTCTAACTCCAAACATAGGTTTAAATGAAGATCTATTTTTTGGAATTGTTAGGGTATTTCCAACTCTAACACCCTCAATGTTTTGAAAGGAATGGTTAACACGCATCACCGTATTATTTTTGCTATTGCAGAACCAAAAATATCTTTCTCCTCTAAATATTCTCACTTGTGTCAACACAATTAGATATTTTCTGGTGCAGTGATTAATAATCTAAATATTGATACTTTATTGATATTTTTGCATTCATCTTTATAGGATTTTAATGTTTTTAGAATCTCTGATTAGAGTCTCACTTGCACCTTTACTATTTATGGTACTCATATTTACTACTCCTTTGTTTATACTAATAATAAATACCAAGAATGAATAATTCATTGGAATGACCTCTCATATTTAGGAACTAACACGAATTCCCTTAGTTTCTTAAGGGAGACTTTAATGCTATTCATATTTCTAGTGAAAAAATTGGTCCATCTCAAGCCTCTATCTCAACGAGAGAATTTAAAGCCTCAATAGAGGGAAAAATCTTATTGAAATTAATCTCACTAGTGCGAAATACACCTGGCATAGAAGAAATTTAAATAAAGTGGTTTCTTCCAAATTGGACAGAGCCTTTACGAATGTCCCAGCTCTAGATATATAGGACACTATCTCTAGCATCACTCTTCCCAGACTAAACTCTGATCATCATCCTATCCTGGTAATCATTTCCTCCAAAGACATGAAACCTAGGTTACCCTTCCGCTTCAATAATGTGAATCTCTCTGATGAATAATATAATCATGTCATCCAAAACATATAGTCCTCAATATCTTATACCAATAATGCCTTTACTTTTAACCTCAAACTAAAACACCTCAAGCAGACTCTCAAATCATGGTGTAACACCTAATACAAGCAAGTTAACAATGAAATTACTCCTCTTGAGAAATAACTCGATGATATCCAAAATAGAAACACCAACTCTAACCTCCACACTGATTCCACGCAAGAAATAAACATTGCGTTCAATCTCAATTCCTTGCTCACTTTTAAGGACAACATGAGAAAGAAAGCTTATAATGTTAAATGGTTAACTGACGGTGAAAGAAATACCAAATTCTATAACTCCCTCCAAAGAATTAGGAAGGCCTACACACTCCCTTCCCACTTCCTCAGCACCACCCCTACACATCTCCATCCCCCCTACACATCCCCAGCCCCCCTGCACCACCCACCCTGTACCAGCACCCCCCTACCCCAGCACAAGCACCCCTCCTGCCCCACCCCCTACCCCTTTCACCCCCACCTGCCTAAAAATATCTTTATGAAAAGTCCCCTCATTTTGAAAATAAGTATGACAACTCATTTCAAAAATAAAATAACATTGAAAAGAATCTCACTTACTTAAAAAATAAAAAATCCATTTTGTAGGGTAAAATTACAACTTCCCAAATATAGAATTTTAAAAAATATTTACACTAGATTTGGTAATCATGAACTTATTTAAAATAAAATTTCACTCAAACTTAATAAAGTTCTCCTCTATTTTCAAAACACCTCATGAATTTCATCATGAGACCAAAAAATTTCCCAAAAATCCAATTTCTTTTTAAATAATTTCCCAAATTATATAATATAATCAAACACTTTCAAAGCATCATGTGAATGTAAAAACAAATCATAAAACCTGTTTTATTTAATCCAAAACATATGTGATTCCGATTTTTAAATTAATCACGGAAATAGTTTTAAATTAAAATAATTCATGAAATGTAATTTCATTTTAAATTATTTCCCAATTTCTTTTTAAACCTTAATAATCTTGAAAAAATTATACATGATATTCAAAATACATTACAAATAAGACTCCAAAACTGGGTTTGGAATCAAAAAATTTCAATAAATGTACTTTTGTACAGAAAAATTGAAGCTCAAACAAAATCAAACCATAATGTGGAACAACATACAAAATCCATTATAATAACAACAAAAAATCACAAAAACTTCCTTTGATCTATCTCCCTGGGTTTAAATTTCCTTAGGATTCATTGGAAACCAAAATATGTTTACAAAATAAATCCAATATTGATGAAAATATATGCATGACTTGGCCACATGGTTTAGCTGACCATACACCATTCAAAAAATAGCATCTAAAAATTTTCTGAGACCACACACATAGGCTCTATATATTTTTTCAGACCAAGTGAGATGATGATGATACTTTGGTTCCATCCTAATTTCATCCCAAATCTTAAAGAAATCCCCCAAAGTATCTGATTCAACTCGATGGGGATCTAATCATCATTATCAAAATAATTAAAACTAGAATCCAAATCAAAGATTTAAATAACAACTACCCATAGAAACTCATGTTTTTTTATGAAAAGTGGTGATCAATAAACTACTCTTGACATAATTATTGAGTCCCGATGATGATCATATCTTCTTTATACTAATACACACTCCAAATAATAATAGAATCCTCAAAAACCATTTTGTAATGAACTGACCCAGATCAACCTGACATGTCACCCAACCCAGATATCCAGAAGGCCCAAATAATGTCTTTGGTTGTTTTTGGATGGTGACAAGTGTCAAGATATCAATTTATAACCATTGTTCATGGTTTCACCCTCTAAATATGAATAACCACATAAAGGACTCCACCCATTAATCCAACATCACTCATCTATACATCGGTCACTCATGCACAAAATAAAAATATTCAATATAAATGAAACAATCAAACATAGTATAATATTATAGAAATAATAAAAGGTAAATTACATCAGCACATAATAAATTAATTATAAGATTCCCAAGAATATAATAAACTAAAAGAAATATTTGGGCCAACAAGGATTATATATAAACATCCAAAAATATGACCAAACCTGGATCACTACTAACTACCTCCTTATGACCCACAATCCACACTACCATCCTATACCATCTATCATCAGAATAACTCAAACATTAACCAAGGTTAAAGAACATAATCTGGGCTCTTGAAAGTAAACATGAAAATTTCATACACCTATTGGTGTATGCACGATGTGAACCAAACTGTGCCTAGTAGGATTTCACTAAGGATTTTGTGTAATTCCTTTGAAAAGACATTTTATTAATGATGGTTTAAAATATAATTAGTGAATAGTTTTTTCACAAGATGGTGTAAAGAAAACGTTTAGCATGCCATTACTTATTTTATAAAACAACTTCCATTTTCATTTTTAAAGGAAATTCTTTCACACTAAGGAAAAATGGAGTTTCAAATCCATTAAATGAGAACTATTCCTTTTCCCTTTTTCCAAATCCATATCTCAAAACCACACATTTAAATCAAAAATTCTTTTCATTAATAATATACTTCCGAAACAATTTTTTAATTCAGTTTCAATATCAACCAAAACCATAACTGAAATGGAATATAGAAACATAACATGCACCAAGATATCAATGGGAAATTGATAATAAGAAATAATTGAAGTAATAGTGGGGATATAAATAAGGAATGGCATGATATCCTTTAATCAATATTCAAATATGTATAGACAATATGGGAAACTCATTAGGCTCTAGAATGGGTGATACTAGACCTAGTTTATCATATTACTCTTTGGGACCCTATGTGAAATCAGATCATCCCATTCAGCTTCCCCTTTTAGGTCTCTCCACATATGAAATAGACCCCTTGTAGTGTGCTAATCTCCTAAGGAACTATCCAGCTAACATACACTAAGCTAGCATCACACGCCGCTAAACCTTCCATTATTTACATATGTTCCCATGATAAATCATTCTAATGGAGGTAGAAAATCAAAATAATCACAAGTATCGATAAAAATTTATTTTAAATAAATCTCTTCTCACATTAAACATCAACTCCCTCAAAAGAAATAACTCCTTCCACTTAATCCATATCAAAAATAGAATACAACATCCCTCCTAGAGAGCCACAATTCAAATCAGGCATAATCAAAACAAAGGGAATAATTGATGGTCTGATACTCATTATAAAAATATCTTATATAAAGTGAAAATTTTAATTTTCAGAAACCAACTAGGAATGAAAAATCATTTCAACCATTTATAAACCGACTTTATCACCTTCTTTATAACTATTCTACATGAAACCACAAATAAAATAATTTGTTAAACCAACTACCTTTTCATTCAAGTCATTTTAAAATCCATTAAACCAATTTTTTTTCAAAAAATCATTGAAAATCATACCAATACCCAAAGGTTTCAAAGTCCTTTTGTTATATAAGTTGTATTCAAACAAGCCTTATATGCATTCCCACAAATGCTTTTCATTTAAACCAATTAATTAAAATTTAGAAAACTATTGTAAAACCATTATTCCAAGACAGAAAAACATTTAAAAAACTATTTAAACCCACAATATCTATTAAATATTGATTTACATTGATAAAAAACATGTTTTAGAACACACCAAACACAAAATGAAATTCTAATTAACGTAAATACAAAAAAAATACCTACCCCAATCCAAGAATAACCGGTTCTGCAAGAGATATTGAAGTTAGAATTTCATGAAATGTCAATGAAATTGTATAGATTTGATAAAACATAGCTATGAATAACTGATAACAAAATAATGACCCATAATTGTTCATAATAAATCAAAGGAGGGTCACCGAGAGTGGGTTGGCCACGTCGGAGGAGGTGGGGAGGCCACCTAGGAGCAGTGTCAACGGGGAGAGTTGAGGTGTCCCGCATTTGGTGGCAGTGCCCGGGGTGGAGAATCGAAGATGAGAGATCCTGGTGGGGTTTCCTCGTTCGGTGGCAGCAAGGGACACCGTTGTGAGGGTCGTAGTTATGAAGGGCACCATCGGTGGAGGAGGATTGGGGAGAGGAGAAGTCGTGATGGGAACCGTCGGGGATGCAGGGTCACACACAGAGGTTATTGGGGAGGAGGGCACCGCCGTGAAGGAAGATGGTTCGGAGGGTCACGCGCAGAGGGTATCAGGGAGGAGGGTGACACCGTGAAGGTCCGAGAGTATCAGGGAAGAGGGAGCCGGAGGATATCCGAGGGTAGTGAGCAGAGTATCGGGGAGGGGAGGTAGGAGGACCCCGTTGAATTTTAGAGAAAAAAAACAGAGACGACACATTTTATCCACACAGGTTCACTCAATCGTGGCTATAAAGAAGCCATAGCCATAGATCTATAAAACCATGACTCTAGTTCTGTGGCTGTAGCTTAAATTTCTAGTAGGTATTGAACCCTTTCCCTAACAAATGGTGTTGCGGAAGCTATAGAAATATGAATTTCCCCCATCCAAATTTTATGGAAATGTAGATCAATTATGTACATTTTCTATTGCTTAATACTGGTCTATCAACGGATATCTCTCCTTCAAATTTCAATAATCATCAAGGATTCTTGATCCTTATTTATATGTTGGGGTTTGTCCAATTTCATTCTTCAATGATTGAAATTGATCATCATATTAATACAATTTGGGGTATATAAATTAATTTAGTGATTAGTCTCTTATATTCTCATCACAATATGAAACAATCATTTCAGAAGGATAAGTATAAAATGGTCAGGTCTAGAGATTATCAAGACTTCTATTTAAACTGGTTCATTTTTTTCATGTGGTTAATCAATCATTGCATGAAAAAAGATCCACAATCATCTATTTTTTTATAATACATATAATGTTTCAATTATGTTTCGGGAATCATTCAATCTTAATGAAACATGGTATTTATTTATGGAATTTTTTTTTCTAATTCTCAAAGTCACTGTCTAAAGCCCCTATTATTTCATGATTTTATATCGATATTGATATAACAGAAACCCCTCAATGATTTTATCTGCACTATAATTTTTTAGATAGTTTAATTATATAAAATTTATAATCTATTAATGAGGGATTTTACTATGAGTTTTTTTAAGGAAATAAATTAATATCATTCTATAAAAGAGATAAATTTAACGACTTAAAATGTGCGGAATCATAAGGAGTGGATGTAGATAATCCAACAAACACATCGCTTCCCTAATCACTACTCATAGTATATAGGACGATGATTCTGTAATGATGTGGATGAATAAAATGACGTCTGGAAGAAAATTTACTTGAATCCCCTATCTCTATGAAATACTAAAATATCATCATGGAAATCACATACTCAGACAAATATCCATTAGTGTTGAGACCTTTCATTAAGTGATAGATATATGAATGTTGGAAAAAAATTTGAAACTCAACTTGTTAGCATGATGGGATTATATTTGAATTCAAAAACACTCCATCCAATCCATCAAATTCATGGTGTTGGCGTTGATATATCTTTAAATCATATAGTTATGATGATGGATGAGGGAGCCATGTGGTATTGGTCAAAGGTCCTTATAAATGAAAATAATTAAATCGTAGTTTTATTACTATCCAATTCAATGAATAACTCATAATTAGTGATGTTATATAATCAATTAAATAATTTTAGTGATGATGAATCATGAAATAAAAAATAAAAAAAATGATCTATTTATGGGTAATAAGAAATATATCTAATGATTTTTTTTAGAGGCGGCCCTTGTAAAGAATGTTCCCAAGGTATTGGGAGAAAAGGGCCACATTAATGAAGACAATGTAGGTATGGAAACCACCTCATAGACTTCATATTTTAATAAAATGGAATTTTAGGTGGAGGAACTCTATTGTCCATAAATGAATAAATAGATTAAATTTCACATTTATGTAACATATTTTCTTCTGAAGAAATGCAATAAACCCCTAGGATGAAAGGACAATTTATATTTTCTAAAACCAATGATGAAAATATCAGTGAGGAAATATCTGGGATCTATGTGATGAAGTCATAAAACAAAATATCCAATGCTTTTATATATTTTAGAACACCCTATCATTAATTGTGGTAATACATAAGCATCTTAAGATATAGAAGATCAACTATATTTAGATAATGAATTGTTTAAAAGATAATACAACTAAACATACACTAAACATTGACTATCTTCTACACTATTAGGGTCACTAGGATTTTTTACAGCACTAATAAGGTGGATTGAATTGGGGCTATAAGCTAAATATCATTTATAAATTTATCCTCTTCTCAAACATCTACACCTTTCTAGTGAATGGATCTCTCTTTTATTCTAATTTATATTGTATATAAGTACATAATGGGAATATAAAAATAATAAGGGAAAAAGGATTTGTAAACTCGGTTTACTTCCTTAAAAGATGAATACATCCCCGTTGTCTGGTGGTTTTTATCCCAATCACAAAAAAAATATTTAATTGTCATGGCTATCTTCAGAATAAGACTATACTTAAACATATTTTCTTGGGAACTAACATGATAAGATAGTAATCCCCAACATGTTTCTCATTCCTTATAGGATAAATGGTTGTCCTTGCATAAATAAAATATTTGAATGGCTCATGTATAAAGTATGATCATAAATAAATATCCAATCTATTTTTTTATTTTATCTGCCCCTTCTCTATTCACAATGTATTAAAATCATGAGGTACTGCTCTAACAACCATCGGACCTTGCAATTTAATAGTATTATACACATGGTTATCACTTTATTTTTCATCCTATAATAATATCTTCTTTAACAAGGATAGTTTTTCCTCCAATTTTAATCTCTCCTCAGTGTGCATAACATCTCTCTTTTATAGTAGAATTTTATGATTTATTTTCTTATAAACTATATTTCCACATGTTATAAGATGACGCATATGATAAAGGAAGACCACAATAACTTGTCATTTTCATCATATTAATCGATATTATATTCCACATATAATTTGAATATTATTCCAATAATATTCACACATTAATTACATTAAATTATCAACCATTTAAAATCATTTTCATCTTCATTCTTCTAGTCTCATTTTGAACTAATCCCAAATATTCCATATTAATTTAATTAAAATATCATCTTTTAATTCCTCACTATAATTTAGATTATCATAGACTTTTTACTAAATTATATCTCCCATAAAAACAACTTCTAAATGAATCCGCGTCATTATGAGATTCATGCATCATTATGATAGTAATTTTGGTTCATTTTGATTATGAGAAAAGTAATAATATAATATATTTTATTTATCTTTCACTTCAGCATCGAAATATCTTCATGGATTCATTACCTTCAAATCAGTAGTACCAGATTCATATGGTATTCTTTATCAAATAGATTCAGGTCATATCATCCTCTATTATGGTGCATAATAAATTTAAATTAATTTTACATTATTGAAATCTATCTATTTAATAATTTCATGAGCATAATCATCTTATATTTATTCTGAAATATTAGTATTGTATTGTACAAATTAAATCTATATAAATATAATAATAACTCAAACTATTGAAAAATATAAGAAGTATAATTTTTTGAGTTTTTATCATGGGGTTTGAACAACTTATATAGTGAATATGATATTTTTATTCATATTTTTATTCCACTATTCCAATTTTGTAGAATTGAAAAATAATTTGTTAGATGAAAAACTTTTCCACATTTAAACATATTAATAGAGATCATTTTATTCATTATTATTTCAAATTACTTCGATACACTTAAAAATGACCCATATTTAAGATTATAGATCATTCTATATTTCCATATTTTTAATAGAAGACATCTTTGGAAAATATAGCTCTTCTATAAGATTATATCTATGAAGGATTCATTTGAAATTCTCAGTGAAACACCTCAAAAAATATGATTTATCAAGATTTAAGTGATTTATTTTCGCTTTTCTTAGTTAAACTTTGAAAAAATATAGGTTATAATGTTGAAAATATTGCTTATCAGAAGTAAAATTATACCATTGTCAAGATTCCACTTTGGAAATATCTCATATATACCTTTTTATATATTCTTTATCTTCGTAATATGATCTATTTTGACAATTTCTAGTCTTATAATTCTTAAAAATCATACATATTAATCAAATCTATAGAAAATTTGTTCAACACCTATTTTATCTTCTTCATGTTATCTCTGATATCTCTAAATCAACTCAAATTACCTTATTTGGATGAAATTACATTTGAATAAAGTCAAATGATCCATGGTATAATTAAAATATAATTCTAATGTAATTAAAACATATTAATTTTCCTTAGAATATTTCATTTATATTTCCCATCCTTAATAAACCTTTTTTATCGTCTATATATTATTTTTACATCATGTATATGTATTTCTATAAAATATAATTGGTTGAAATATAATAACAGAATTAATTTCTTTCCATTACAACTTCATCATGGTGGTGAAGAAATTTTAATACTACCCATTATATTTAAGTCTACAATGATTATAATCATCTCTAAAACATAGTGAATGATATAACAGTATACAATAATTTTGTATAATGTGTATCCTGAATATTTTTTCACTACATGTTCAAGATTTCACATCATTTTCAAATATCCTTACTGAATCAATATTATAAACTAATCACCATGAATAATTGGTCACGATATATAAAAATATCATTCCCATGTGAATAGACATACAACACATTTCCAATGGAATCACTACCAATTTTATTGGAATATAAAAATATATTACTATGATTTGATGCTTTGAGGATGGTTCTTAAAAATCCTGTAATGATTAAATTTTCTCAGTGTATGTTGAAACATTTATAAGGATTTCAATGTATCATATCACCATGATTTAGAATTAATTATTCTATCTAATAAACTCCCATAATATTATATTTTCAATTATATTATTTCCTTCTTTACAATTTATAATATTACAACAAAAATACAGTGGGTTTAAAAATCCACCAACCACCCGAATTTTTATTTCTTTCAAATACAAACTCTAGAAAATTAATGTCAGTATGTCTTTATTATTTTATTCTCTCTCAATATTATTAAAAATAAATATAATGAATGTGAGATAGAAGGGTTTTGTTCTCATGGGAAATATTATATCAATCATTCCACCCTAAGTCTAGTTAATCTATACTAGGTGTGGAAAATAATATAGTTAAATCTTATCTCTAGAGAATCCAATTATTAACACAGAATAGGATGTCACTGGATAAATTATTTCATAGGGGGTTTTCATATATTCATAGGGAGATAACATGTTTTATGAATAAATAAAAGTTATTTTGACAATATTATACAAAAATATTATATTCATTGTAACAAAAATGTTAAAACATTCAAACACAACCAATACATTTTATCTTTCAAAATCAACACTGAATTTCTTTTATTTTTCTTATTAGTGATAATATAATATTTCATAAATAAATGAAAATGTATATATTTAAAAATAATGTTTAGATAATATAAAAACAAACATTTTAATGAAAAAATTCATGTAGCTAGTGGATATTGAAATTATCGTGAGATTGTTATTCATGAATCATGTCATGTTTCTCCCTATCATGGGATAAACTCGATATTTACACAATTATGGTGGTCCATTTCGTGAGATAATATCTTAAATAACTAGTTTTTTTATTATATCCCAGATAATAAAATTTTTAACTACTATCAATTTATTATAGCATTATCATTATTAATTTTCATCCAAATGATAATAGTAATCACCAATAAACCCCCAAAAATTTAGTCCCACAAATACAACTTAAAAGATAAGGGAATCAAGGAAAACACTTCTACTCATTTGTGACAGAAGTAAGTTAGTGAGAATCATATCAACTATATTTATCCTTCCTTTTCTAATCTATCTTTGATTGTTTAATTTATACATGATTTTTTATTTAAAATCATTTCTCATTTTAGGAAGAATGGAATCTCTTATTCTTTAAATGTCATCTTTTTGTGTAATTTTATTCTCTAAATTTTCTTTAATGGCATATGTTTCCGCTAGTATATTCTTAATCCTTCTCAAATATCGAATTCATTAGGTTGTAAAATTAAACAGATATCTGAGAAATGTCTTAAATAATTGACCCTTTCACTCTTAACCTAATATGGTCTTGAGTCTTCATATTTTGATATACATTCATAAAGATAAATTTGAAATTCATTTGGAATATTTTGTTTTCCTATATAATATTCACATTCTTACTCCTATATTTTCCTCCAGAATTCATATATGAGCAGTCCATAGAAACTTTTACTATTTAGAAAGTCCATAATATTTATCATTAATTTTTATTAATTCTTAGTAATTATCTTCAACATACTGGTATTTTGGATTTCACTTAGGCAGATTCTTACCAATGAATTATCTTTTATATATTAATATATATCCCCATAGAATGTATGCAATGGTAAATGATCTAGATATATCTAAAAAAAGAAACCTAACTTTTTCATGTAAAATTATTAGTTGAATCTAAAGGGTTTTCTGAACAACAATATTACTTTATTTAATAAAATTATATTTCACATAACACAAGTATTTTCACCAAACCCCTTGAATTATCATTTCATTAATATTTTTTATAATCATTTATTATAATAGTTCGTCAGATTCATGATTTTTTAATTCCAAAATATTTATTCACTATTTCCACATCAAATGTACCATTAATAACATTTTCTTAATGAATCCAAAACTTTTGGAGATAATCATATTATTTTATTACATCTATATATTTTTCTTTAATTTGGTATTTATTTATATTGTTTTTGTATTTCATTGATTTACATAGTTTTACATGTTATGCCCATAATTTAAATAACTATTCCTAAATCTACTATATAACCAAAAGAATGCAACAAACTATATTATAATCCTTTGAATTATAGTATATATAAACTTTAAATCATGTGTTTGTTTTTTATTCTCATATTGGGGTTATTTTTTTTAATAGGTTATTTAATACTTTTATGTATCCCCTAAATATTTAGTGGTGGGTTCTCATCATTGTTTTCATCTCATTTTGTACATAATTTTAATTTAAACCTAAACTATCAATAAAAAATAATTAGGATTAACATAATTTTCTGGAATTGATATTAAAGTATTTGGGGTCTAGTGGAATCGTGTCTGGAGGTGACGAGTAAAATTATTCAATTAACCCATTTCGTTTTCTCCTCATAGTTAGATAGAAATTAGTTTGCAAATCCATGAAGATAGGATCATTTCACAAATTATTTAATTTTTTTTAATTAATTAATAATTACCTTTCATTTAATTGTTTCTTTTTTTGATGAATTAGTAACCTATTGTTTTCATATCATCATTGTGTATGAGGTGTCAAGTGTAGATTCCCCCTACTGGTGATCCAGATGAGCTTTTTAATCCTTCAATATATATCATTGATTTATCCATGTGTTATCATTGATGAATCTAATTCTCATGATATTAATTGTTGATCATAACCAAATTCTCCAATGAGAGAAGAATTCATTTTTCTTATAGAGAATCATTTATATGAATTCTTCGTACCTTTCTAGGGACATATATCTCTAGGGAATGTTGGACTCCCCTTTATAATTTAGTGTGCAGAATGATCAAATGTAACTCTCAAATCTATAAAATTGTAACAATCTAGTCTATATAGGGATACTTTTAAAAAATAAATAAATTCACAAGGGACATTATTATTTTTATAATTTCTTGTGAACCCCATTTATAAATTTTCAATTGATTTTCTAAACACATGAATGAAATAAATATTATTATCGATGAATATTTAAATTAATATTTATTCAAATAATATTTAATATTATATATCTCACTATATCTATAAAAATTTTCTTGCAATCCACTTCACGATATATCATTCCTTAAATAATGAAAATTTAATTAATTAAATAAATATAAATAAATAATTCACAAATAAACTTATAAGTATTATATTCTATGAAATAGTAATTTAATATTTTTTAAATATACAGTTTAAAAAATAACTTCATATTTTTGTACTTTGTGAATATACTAGAATAAATATATATTTAATATTAATTTGGAATATATAAAGATTTATTGACAATTACATATTTCATAAATATTGTACTAAAATATATATTATATTGAATAACTATTGGTTGAATATTTTATATCGATCCCATATCAATATTAATTAAAAAAATATTGAAATAATATATATCCATCATGTAATGTTCATATTGAATTTAACTAAGGTTGGAAATAAACATAGTCTGTGACCCCTTAGGCACCTTCGGTAGTGTCATTAAGCTACAATGCCAAAAGTATAGGTTTAATGTCTAGAAATAGGCCAAGGATCCAATTGAGAAAGAATTAAATTTCTCTAAGACATGTTACCTCCAATGAACATAAAATGTGTAATATAATCTATTTATATTTATATATCTAGTTAAACATGTCTAATACTATGATCATCAATCAATATACCCGATGTCTCATTTTTTTTCTTTCCGAAAATAAACTTTCAAAATTCACTAACACGTTCGTGGACATAGTGTAGAAATTTAATTCCCATCAATGGACCTGAGAAAGACATTTTCATTATATAATAAATAGGATAAATCTTTTATTAAATTATTACTTAATCCCACATCTTCATTGTTCAATCCAATGTGTCCTACTTCATCATGAGCATATGTCATCTGGTTGTCAACAATACATTAATGTACATGGATATGACGTGTATTAAAAATAATTATAATTCTAAGGATTATTAAAAACATCCACTGATAGTAATATCTAATGACACATATAAATGTGAACTTCCTATTGGCTGGACATGTTCTCAAAATCTGCATCACTAAAAATTTCATTGGACATGGTCCAATAGAAAGAGTCTCAAAATATGATAAGTCTCCATCAATGATAAACTATTTCATTTTTCTTATCAAAATATATAACACTTATATAGAACATACATTTAACAATAACATCAAGGAACTTTTATAATCCAATTATTTTAGGAAATTTCATTGACCTTACAATGTGAAAAGTATACCTAAAACGTTATCACATAAAATATAACACAAGAGTGCAAATAAAAATGAGACCTTATATTTTATAAATTCTCAAATATATAAAGATATAATAAATTATACTATACATATAAGTTTGTTCTAGGAAAATAAATTTAATAGGATCTCACTTACACAGGAGTTAATGGTTAAAAAGTATTAGTCTGCTGGCTCTCACACGATATTGATGCTTCTACTATGAAAAATAAATAGAAAGGGGATTGAGCATGTTTTCTTCCATTTATATTTTCCTCAAAAAAATTATATATATTTCAGAAAATCCTTCAAGAGATGATATTTTTAGGGTTGGTGGTCTATATATTATGTGACCATAGCTCCTTTGCGGCACCCACCACTATAGTATTATCATAATAAAATG
This sequence comes from Viscum album, assembly GCA_963277665.1. Classification (NCBI taxonomy): domain Eukaryota; kingdom Viridiplantae; phylum Streptophyta; class Magnoliopsida; order Santalales; family Viscaceae; genus Viscum; species Viscum album. The sequence continues at coordinate 1,976,532,902 of OY728122.1, forward strand.
TGACATTGTCTTTATTTCTTGGGACAACATAAATCCCTTAAAAATAGTTTAGAATCTAACGAAATAATTATTTATGAATTTTATGATTTTATATATTTATAATCTATTTTATAATTAGATATAACTAGATGTAATGAAATATCCTAGATCGCACCTCCTCTGTAGAGAATGGATACATATCTTGACTATAACATCAAATCATTCTGGACTATTTTGAAACTAGCATGAGTATATCCTCTGATGAATAATTCCCCTTCTCCCCAATATTCATGGAATATATCATTAATATGCCTCATATACCCATGGATAGCCTTCATAGTAGTCCTATATTAATATTTTCGGTTAGAATGATATTTTTTGATGATGATTAAATTGTAGGCAACATAAATACAACTGAATAAATTTATGTACTTGATAGATCCTATCATATATGTTAATGTGATCCAGCCCAATATATCCCTCTCTTAATTTGTCTAAGGATTCATTTTCTTAGAAAGGATTCTACCATTATACACTAGAACAAATTCCATCTTGTATTTTTCTATAGTAAATATCTATATTAACTATTTAATGTATATACATTGACATAGTCCATGCATCATTTTCGATCTATCATGTATAATCATGATTTGATGGATATATGATACATCACCTATGTCCTTCATGGAGAATACTATCATGATCTATCCTAAAGGGGCCAATTGTAAGACTCCTCGATCCTTCCTGTAATAGGTCAATGGCTGGTGACAGGATCTGAGTAGGAATATCAGTCACATGGGAGGCCATATCCTATGCACCTTTACACATAATCAAATATCCAGGCCCATACAATGCTGAAATATAATAACAATTTAACCACCATGAACTCATACATATAAATCTCAGAACTATAGTATAAAAGGAAGTATAAGGAAGTAAAGAGTATTGAATACAATATTATTATAAAGAGTTTGAAAATATGTCCAACCTAAAAGTAAACTATGGATTACAGTCAAGAAAACATAGGAACACACCTCGGTCTGTCCAGTCTCACTAGGAACCATCTATCCCTTGTCAATATTATATTCCATAAAAAGTTTGATCATCCTCACATTTCATGAAACATTAAGAAACAATCCATATAGGGTTGAGTATAGTACTACACCATAGGAAACTACAAAACCATTGAGAAAATAACCATGGAATTGCAGTCATCTTTATAATAAATTATGTATATAATTCATATACAATTATTGTCCATAAATACTCAAAAAGACTCATAGTCTCAATGTATATTAAACACCGTAATTTTGTCCTAGTATTCCATCTCAATGGTTCTACATAGAACATATCCAGAAGAAAAAACTCTATGAGTCTGATTGTAGCACCCCAAGCTTCCACGGTATGCATCTCTTTAAATAATACAATAGTGTGTGTTGTTCGAAACTTCGAGTTCTAACACACCAAAACCAATAAAACTAGTCATTATGAATAGTAATACCCCATTTTTTGAAATTTTATAAATTTTTTCTTTCAAAATGGACTTCATTTTTGGATTTGGAATATCGAAATTATCTTAGGGGGAACTTTTGTTATTTTTCTGAAAACTTTCAATTTTTGATGAATGGTGAAAAACACTGAGTTATAGTTTATAATAGAATTTTTAATTAAATAATTATTTATTTTATTTAAATTTTTTTATGTCAAAATAGATATATAATAACTATATAAGTTCAATGTAATTCATTAGAGTCAGTTTGTAATAATTTTAGATATATAATTTTTTTTGAACATTATACCATCTTTTACCAACCTCCGAGGAGCATTTGAAAATTTACATAAAACATAATTTTACCTCTTCTGTGAGTTCAAATTCAAAAATCCGACAGACACGGTTGATATCAGTAAGTAAAATGGGGTTCAATAGGATGAAAATAGTTTTTGGTGAATAGTAACTATTCACTTTTATTTACCATGGTTAAAATTAAATAGGGTAATTAAGGGTAAAAATGATGTTATTATTACACTAAAACATGTCCAATGTATATTGGATAAGTGATATTAAAAAAACAAACATAGGAATAAAATATGATCCTTTATGTCCACTTGGATTAAATTAGGACATTTATTTCTATTTTATTCAATGAAGAGTTAAAAGTGTTAAATTCAATGTTTAATAACTATACCATTTTTAATGTAGGGTTACACAGAAGATAAATTTGAATATAAATATAAATTAGAAATATAAAATGGTTTCATACATAATGGTATTTTATTTATATTTTTTAGACATTAAATAATTAAATTTATTTATGACACAATGATGATGCAATAATTACCATATTAATGAAATATTAAAATAATTGATATTATTAATATTTAAATAAATGTAATTTGACAACTTTTATGAATTACACTAATTTTATAGGTTAATATGACTTATTAGGGTTGGTTAGATGAATTTTTTTCTATGTAATAATTCTGTTATGAATTTAACAAAAACAAAATACCAAATAGTGTAAAAATTGACATAAAAGAGTTTTTAAAACAAATATTATATTATTAATTAATATTCTATTCCTAAAAATATACAGATCAGCCATAAGACTTATATAAATATATGTGTATTATTAGAAAACCACTTGGGGTTCTATTGGAAGTATATAGTATATTTATCAACCGAATCATATAAAAATACTAAGAGACATGGTAAATGTCAAACTATTTAACTAAAAGTTGAATCTAAAATATAAGGTTAATATAGTGACCCAAACCTGTCTAAAACCTATTGGTTGAGTGTTTTTCGACCCATACCCACTCTAGACGTTAAATAATTAATTTAGGAGCCATTAAAACCGAAAATGAATTTATTATAAGATAATATTTCAAGATTTTCCTAAGGTTCCCCTCGCCCCTCTTATAAAAGGGCACTCCCCCTTCTCTCTATTTCACACATTCAAAGCCATTTTTCTCGTCCATCCCCAGCCCAAATACCCTATAAACATTCCTCCATTCATCTTAGAGGTATTTCATTAGTTATAAAGCCAACCTATGGAGCCATTTTGATCAAAACAAAAGGAAGAACCCGAAGAAGAGGTAAATATTTCATTACCTCTTTCAAGTTCCTTTCTTCTTCCACTTACTATTTCTTTGTTTCTTCCATTGAAAAATAATAAATACAGTATATTATCTATACTATGATGTTATTATAAATATGGTACAACCATATACATTATTCTATCCATCCTTTGAAATGAAATGTCACCATACGTGGGTACGTACGACTTACCGCCTCCACGTCGTGGTGAAATTGTTATTAAATACTTTATTTTCTGTATAGGTATAATAATGATGTGTAATTGATGTAAATAATAAATATAATAGGGTATTTATTCTTTATATATGATATACCATCCAATTATATATTATTTTAATATCAAAAGAATAATATTTTTGCTCGTGCATATGCATGGATTACCATCTCCACGAACGTGATGAGATTCATTTCCCATCGTATACATTCAATAATAATTTTAATTAGATGATTGAAAATAATGTTTAAAGGTTTAATATCATTCTTAATATGAATAAGATTCATCATATCCATATCAAACATTACTTACGTAACAAATAATATAAAGGAAAACGAATTAGTTAACACCTGAAACGACAATAATACTAAAATATTATTAACTAAGAAATATTAAAAGAACATATATGATATCATATTAATGTATTTGATTATTGTATAATTTAATAACAATTATCTCACCATTATACAAAAGGTTAACCTACCCTTAACCAAGTAAAAGTACAAGGTAATGGTAAATTTCACAATCTCTTTATTATCCGAGTTGTTTTTACGTAAGTATCTACTGGGACATCATTATCATCCATATTCATGTTTCTTAAAAATGTATTTCAAAACATTTTTACTATTTACTAGACTATGGGTTAAAGTCATTTATACCGTTATTTTACATTTTATAAAATAGTTTGAAAGGAATCATTCTATCTTTTTCCAAACAAGGTACTGTATGACCTTTTCGTAAAAAATTAACGTAATAATGTTTTTTTAAGTTATATAGAGGGTGAGACTATTTTCCGCCATCATAACAACGTCGAGGCTTCTCTTATAAGCTTATAAGAATATATTGAAAATAAATGTTTTCTTTTATAATTATATGACTTTTAAATGATTTAAAAATAGTAAGAGATATTTCTCTAAAAAAAGTATTGATTTCATCTATGTCAACATCTTTGTTGGATTTTAACCTTATTTGAAGTTGATTTATTATGATACAAAAAGTCCATATTTTATTGAAGTTTTTGGGATATTTTTTATTGTGGATGTGTTAATTTTATACCGTTCATGGTTTAAGGATAAATTATTGACATTTCGTAGCCTAGTTTTAATACAAATGTTTAAGTTATGTTTAAACCGTTTCATATGAGGAATGCATTGGACTTTGTAAGTGATGGATGGAGCCCACTATAGCCCCTCGATTCATCGGTAGGTCCCATGAGACAAAATATTATGTTGGAACAAGTCCTTGACAAAATCCTATTTGTATTCTTAGCACAAGGCCTTGACTATGTCGTTATGAAAGTCTGGAAGTATGCATTCCATCATTATGAAAGTGGTTGCTGATATTGCATGTGATTATTTTACTTGAAGAATATCCACTGGAATAAGTAAATAGAATTATTTTTTTTATATTTTCCATATTATGCTGAAGTTCATGTTTAATTTTTTTTTTATTTCAGTCTTATAAATTTCCTTAAAGTTTCATGCTTATTTATGAAAGCTTCTGCTATATTTTTATCCTTAATGAGCATTTGAGATCAACCCTTTATATGTTTTATTTTTCCAAGGATGCGAAGAAGTATTTTATGACTTTCCTGTTGGGATATTCAATGGGATATTAGTGATTTCCATTGAAAAAAATTTTGTTTTAGTTTTCCATTTTATGACGTAATGTATACCTTAAAAATGTATCTAGTGCTTATAAGGCTACTAGACTAATCAGTATTTTGAGACGTCATCTTTTGTGATCATACCAATGATAAATAATAATGCAACAACTCTGGCTAACTAGGTTCGGGTCATTACCATTGGTATCAGAGTAAAAATAGTACAAACCTTGGAAACTAGATTTAGATAAACTCTGATTAGATCACATAGCCCTAAGATAGAATTTGAGGATTAGTATAGAATAACTTCCTAGAATTTGGTATTGTAGAGATTTTGTGAGTTTTCCAATAAATACATCCCTGTCTAGATACGAGTAGGTAGAGGCAGCTCTGGCAGATATGTACCAAGGTGTAAAACCTTAAAAACCACATTGAGCTAGACATGAACGGGAACTGATGCATGACAATGTGACTTGTTGTACTCTTGGTTATGACCCTCCAGGGGGATATGGTTAGGATAATTAAATTTTTCATTACAAACCATTATGAAGGGTTTATGGGAATATACATTCCTTAGAGAAATTTTTATTATTATTATGGATTATATCCATAAACTTTTCAATTAATGTTATGTGTTTTACATGTTTGTACTTATGTATTGTGATTCATAAACTAATCTTGTTTATTCCATTGATTAGAAATGGTGTCTAGTGGAAGGAATTGAAACTTTATCAATGCACACACTCCATGTATGAATTTCCCTCCTACTTAAGATAATTATTGTGGAATTGGTGATTCAACTAGTGCTGATCAGCTAATCACCATACTGGGACACCTCACTCAGGTTAAGAATGATAAACTTACCCGTATGGAGCACCCGGATCCACAGAATAGAGGATCAATGTTAAATTGCTTCATGAGGCAACAACCACTAACATTACACGAGAGTACAAATCCATTAGTAGCTAAGCAATGGCTAAATTCTTTAGAGAAAATATTTCATTCCTTGGGGAGTAGTGAAATAGAAAAAGTAGTCTTGGTAGTTTACCGCCTCCCTGGATATGATGAACAATGGTTGTTATTGATTCAAAACACAAATTATGATTATGAAGTATCAAATATGGTATAGAGGGAGATTAAAAATATTTTCGTTTAAAAATAATTTCCTCATGACCATGGAGAAGATATAGAATGGAAATTTCTGAGTCTTAGGCAAAAGGAGGATGAAAATGTCGCAAAGTATGATGCTAACTATACAAGGTTACCGAGGCATGTTGCAGATTATACACATAAACCAAGAAGTAAGATTGATCCTTTATTTGATGGGTTAATACCATTTCTATGTCGAGAGTTAGTCTCACAATACTTCTAATCGTATGATGATATTGTCTCATGTGCTATCAAGACATAAAAATAATTCCCTATGTCTTATGACATTAAAGAAAAGAAAGAGAAGAAGAGATCTTCTGAACACTTAGGAAATGGAAATAAGGGGAAGAAGGGAAAAGTTGAATATCCATCCTGAAGTAAATGTGGGAAGAAACACCCTGTTACTTTCCTGAATGGAATGGGAGTCTGTTAGAACTATGGTGAAAAGGCCACCAAGCTCATGATTGCAAGGGGATGAAAGAGGTTGTCACTATTGAATGCTACAATTGTATAGAAAGGGAGAATTATGAAAATGAATTTTGTAAGTACCACAGGAACTTATATCATAAAATGCCAAGGGATGATGTCCAAGCTTATGCTATCAGTAGTGCTGAGGTTGAAGCTTCATAAGACGTGGTGGCATATAACTTAATGGTTTCCTCATGTTTAGAAAATGCTTTATTGATTCTGGAACATAGAATTTTTTCATATCATTCCAGTTTTCTAATAATGTTAGATATTTCCAATTTGATTTAACAAGGGAGTAGATAGTCGAAACTCCTAAGGGCAGTATCATTGTAACAATGTTTTGTGAATCAATCCCCATTTGGGAATATAAATTTTTTCTATCTACTGATCTCATCATTATACCCATGATTTAATTTGATATAATTATTGGTATGGATTTTCTTTTGGACCATGATGAAAAAATTTATTTTAAGAAGAAGGATGCTACAATTTATGATGACGATGATAAGGAACAACTTATCTTTTGATCAGAAACATCATTACCTAATTCTTAACTAGATCCACCCCCTAAGCTCAACTAAATTTAATTATTGGGGAGGAAGTGAATGAAAAAATTGTGGGTGAGGAACGGAATATAAAAATAGAGTAATTACTTATTTTGACAGAATATTTTGATGTGTTTCCAGAGGATTAACCTAGACATCCTCCAGAATAAGAAATTGAGTTTCCATTGATTTAATTCCCGGTTCGAGGCCCATATCGAATACCCCATAGAGAATGGCCACTTTCTAAATAGTGGAACTAAAGAAAAAACTAGAGGAATTGAGTAATAAGATATTTATTCGCCCTAGTGTTTCTTTATAGGGATCCCCTATCCTTTTGGTTAAGAAGAAAGATGGATCTATGAGGTTTTCCATTGACTACAAGGACATAGATCCAATAAAAATAAAGAACATGTATCCCATACCTCGTATTGATGATTTATTCGACCAACTTCATGGAGGTCATTACTTTTCCAATATTGACCTTTGATCTAGATATCATCAGCTGTGTGTGAAGAAGGAAGACATTCTAAAAATATCAGTTAGAACCAGGTATGAGCATTACGAGTTTACAGTAATGCCTTTTGGATTGACTAATGCTCCCTCTGTCTTCATGGATCTAAGGAATAGAGTTTTCAATTAATATCTTCATGAATTTTTTGTGGTATTTATTAATGATATCTTGGTATAAACCAAAAGCTACGAACATCATGAAAATCACTTGTGCATTATCCTGAAGACTCTTAGAAGAAATTAATTATATGGGATGTTTAGAAAGAGTTAATTTTGGATTCAAGAGATTTCTTTTCATGGACATATCATCTCTAAGGATGGAATCTCTGTTGATCCTTCTAAGAGAAGAGAAATCCAAGAATTGATAGCACCGAAAAGTGTAACCCGGGTATGCAGTTTTATTAGTATAGCAGGTTATTATCATTGTTTCCTCCAGAATTTTGCCTGATTGGCTAACCCCTTAACCAAGCTCACACGTAAAGGGGTGAATTTTTTTTGGAAAAAAAGAATATGAATAATGTTTTGAAGAATTGAAGTGAAGATTAGTCACTGCTCTTATATTGAATATACCAACGTGGAATGATGGGTTTGTTATTTTTAGTGATGCATCAAATAAAAGACTTGGTTGTTCCCTTATAAAGAATGATAGGGTTTTTTCCTGTGCATCATGACAGCTAAAAATCTAGGATAAAAACTATCCTACTAATGATGTTGAGTTAGCAGTTGTAATCTTTTCTTTAACGATATGGAGAAATTATCTCTATGGTGAAAAATGTGAGATATATACCAACCACAAGAGTTTGAAGTATATTTTCTCACATAAATAACTCAACATGAGGAAAAGACGATGGCTTTAACTACTCAAGGATTATGATTTCACTATAAACTACCACCCGGGAAAGGGAAATAAGTTGTCAGATTCTTTTAGTATAAAATATCATGGAGTTTTGAACAAGATGAGAGTTGAAAGGGATCCTATTTTCATGGATCTAGTAAAGTTGGACATCGGGATAACCATGGATGGTGAAACATCAATACTTTTTCAAATGGTTTTCAAACCATTTTTACTAGAAAGGATAAAGAGTTAACAGACTGATGATGAACTGTTTCGAAAGATGATTAAAGCTATGAATGATGGGAGATTGAGTGAATTTGTGTTTGAAGATGGAATTTTGAAATTTGGGAAGATACTTTGTGTTCCCAATATACATGATCTAAAATGGTAATTGTTGGATGTTTCTCGTAGTTCCAATTTCTCTATATGCCCTGGTAGCACTAAGATGTATAGAGATTTGAAGGAATATTTTTGGTTGGACAACATAAAGATGGAGATTGCTAATTTTGTGTCAAGATGTATGGTTTTTCAACATGTGAAAGCTCTAAGAAAACATCCTGGAGGAGTCATGAAACCTCTTCCCATACCTGAGTGGAAATGGGATAATATTATGATGGACTTTTTCATGGTACTAACAGAGACTCCTTGATGTAATGATGCAATATGGCTAATTGTTGATTGTCTTACCAAGTCATCACATTTTCTTTCTAGAAGAGTATATTTAACGCTTGAACATCTGGCAAGAATATATATTAATGAAGTTGTGAGACTTCATGGAGTACCCCTATCGAATGTTTCATATCATAATCAACACCTGACATCATGATTCCAGAAAAATATTCAGAAAGCCCTGGATACTAAACTTTGTTTGAGCACTTCCTACCACCCCCAAAATGATGGACAATCCAAACAGACCATTCAAACCTTTGAATACATGTTTAGATCATGCTCACATGACTTTCAAGTTATGTGGGATCAATATTTACCTATGGTATAATTTTCCTATAACAATAGCTTCCATTGAATTATTCAGATGGCACCATATGAAGCGTTAAACAGAAATTGATGTCATACACCAACCTATTCGGATGATGTTGGTGAAAGAAAACTTGTAGACCCAGAACTTGTGGATAAAATGATGGAAAAGGTGAAGATAATCCAAAACCACATCAAACTAGATCAATGTAGGTAGAAGAGCTATGCTGATAACCGAAGGGAGAATTTGGAATTTCAGGAAGGGGATTATGTTTTCATGAAGGTATCTCTATGGAAAGGTGTTATATATATCAGTAATAAGGGAAAATTAAGTCCTAGGTACATCAGTCCTTTCAAAATTCTGGAATGATTTTGGGTTATAGCTTACCGTTTGGAAATTCCACCACGTCACTCCAATGTTCAAGATGTATTCCACGTATCACTATTGAGAAAATACATGCTTGACCCATCGTATGTACTCACCTATAAGTAATAGGAACTGGAACTCGTTCTTTCTTATTGCGAAGATCCTGTCAAGATTCTTGATACAAGAGAACAAGTGATGAGGAACCGGACGACTCATCTAGTAAAAGTTCAATGGAGAAACAATAAGATGGAAGAGGAAATGTGGGAACCTGAGGAACTTATGATGAATAACCACCTACGTCTTTCTATGCAGTAATATTATAGAAATTAATTGGACGAAATTATTTGATGTAGGGGAGAATGTAACACCCCATTCTTCCACGATAAGTTTCTCTTTGAATAATACAATAGCGTTTTTTGTACGCAACTTTGAGTTCTAACACACCACAACCAATCAAAATAGTCTTTATGAAGAGTAATACCCGCTTTTTGAAATTTTATAAATTCTATATTTCAAAAATGGACTTCATTTTTTGATTCAGTGTTTTGAAATTAGCTTAGAGTGAATTTTTGGTATTTTTCTGAAAACATTCAATTTTTGATGAATAGAGAAAACACTGAGTTATAGTTTAAAATAGATTTTTTATTTAAATAATTATTTATTTTATTTAAATTTTCTTTATGTCAGCATATATACATAATACTATATAATTTCAATTTTATTCATTGGAGTCTGTTTATAATAATTTTAGATATAAAAAATATTATTGAACTTTTTACCAACTTTAACCCACCTCCAAGGGGCATTTTCAAATTTACATAAAACTTAATTTTACCACTTCTATGAGTTGAGTTTTAAAAATACAAGAGACACAGTTGATATCAGTATGTAAAATGTGGTTCAATAAGATGAAAATAATTTTTTTTGAATATTGAATTTTCACTTTTTTACCACGGTTATAAGTAAATAGGGTAATTAAGGGTAAAAATGATATTATTATTACCCTAAAACATGTCCTATTTCTATTGGTTTGTGTAATTCGACCAAAACCAACCTTAGAAATAAAATATTATCCTTTAGGTCCAATTGGATTAGATGAGGACATTTATTATTAATTAATTCAATGAGGAGTTAAAAGTCTCAAATTACAATTTTGAATAAGTAACCCATTTTTAATGTAGGGTTTCACATAAAATAAATTTGACTATAAATATTCATTAGAAAGATAAAAATATTTCCTAGATAATTTTATTTTATTTATATTTTTTATACATTATATAATTAAATTTATTTATAACAAACTTATGATGCAGTAATTACCGTATTAATGATAGATTAAAATAATTGATATTATAAATATCCATATAATTGTAATTTGAGACTTTTTATGAATTAAACAAATTATCTAGGTCAATATGACATATTAGGGTTGGCTATATTAATTATTTTTGAAGTAATAATGCTGTTATGAATTTAGAAAAAATAAAATACCAATTTGTGTCAAAATTGACATAAAAGAGTTTTTAAATAAAATATTATATTATTAATAGATATTCTATAACTAAAAATCTAAGGATCACCCAAAAGACATATATAATTATAGGTTTATAGTTAATGAACCACTTTGGGTTCTCTTGGGAGTATATAAAGTAAGTTTATTAACCACATAATATAATAATACCAAGAGACATGGTAAATGTCAAACTATTTAACTAAGAGTTAAATCTAAAAGATATGGTTAATATAGTGACCCAAACCAGTCTAAAACGTATTGGATGAGTGGTTTTCGACCCATCCTTACTTTAGACTTTAAATAATCCATTTTTGAGCGATTTGAAACCAAAAAATATTTTATTATAAAATAATATTTCTCGCTTTTCCTAAGGTGCCCCTCACCCCTCTTATAAAAGGGCACTCCCCCATCTCTCTAATTCACACCCTCAAATCCATTTGGCTCAGCCAGACCATGCCCAAATACCCTCTAAACATTCCTCCCTTCATCCTAGGGGCCTTAGGTTAGTCTGAAAGCCAACCTATGGAGCCCTTTTGATCAAATCAAAAGGAAGAACCCGAAAAAGAGGTAAATATTTCATCACCTCTTTCAATTTCTTTTCTTCTTCCACTTCCTCTTTCTTTGTTGTTTTCATTATAAAATAATAACTAAAATATCTTCTACATATGGTGATGTTTCTATAAATATGGTACAACCATATTAATTTTTCTATCGATCCTTTAAATGACATGTCAGCATTAGTGCGTACGTGCGGCTTATCGTCTCCACATCGTACTGTAGTTTTTATTCTATACATTGTAATTTGGATGGGTAAAATAATGTTGTTTAATTGATATAAATAGTAAATATAAAATGATAAATATTCTGCATATATGATATAAAATCACATTATATATTATTTTAATATCAAAAAAAGGGTATTTTCGCTCGTGCGTACGTACGGATTACCGTCTCCACTAACGTGATTGGATTCATTCCCCAACTTATCCATTCAAGACTAATTTTCATTAGAACATTAAAAATTGTGTTTAAACAATTAATATAATTCTGAATATAAATAAAATAAATCCTATCAATAACAAAAATTACTTATGTAACAAAGCATAAAAAAGAAAATGAATCAATTAACACCTGAAACAATAATAATACTAAAATATTAGTAACAAAGAAATATTAAAAGATCATATGGTATCATATTAATTTATACAATTCATGTATAATTTAATAACAATTATTTCACCATTATATAGGATTTAACCTACCCTTTACCAAGGAAAAGTACAAGGTAACGGTTAATTTCACAATCACTTTATAATCCGAGGTTGTTTTTATGTAAGTATCTACTCGGATATCATTATCATCCACATTCATGTTTCTTAAAAATGTATTTCAATACATTTTTACTATTTACTAGACTATAGGTTAATGTCATTTATTCCATTATGTTACATTTTATAAAATGGTTTGAAAGGAATCTTTTTGTCATTTTCCAAACAAGGTACTTTAGGACCTTTTCGAAAAAATTAATGTAAGAATGTTTTTTTATGTTTTAAAGTAGGTTTGGCTATTTTCCACCATTATAACAAGGCTTAATCTTCCTTTACAAGATTATAAGAATATTTTTAAAATCGAAGTTTTATTTTATAATTATATTACTTTTAAATTATTTCAAAATAGTAAGGGATGTTTCTCTAAAAAAAGTTTTGATTTCATCATTGTCAACATCCTTTGATAGATTTTAATCTTATTTGAAGTTGATTTGTTATGATACAAAACATCCATATTGTATTGAAGGTTTTTTGATATGTTTGATTGTGGATGATTTAATTTTATACCATTAATGTTTTATTGATAGAGTATTTACATTTCATATGATAGTTTTAATAAAAATGTTTATGTTATGTTTGAACCTTTTCATATAAGGAATGCATGGGCCTTAGTAAGTGACTGGTGGAGATTGCGATAGATCCTCGATGCATCGGTAGGTCTCATGAGTCAAACTAGTGTCTTGGCACAAGGACTTGAAAAAATCTTATTTTTTCTCTTGGCACAAGTCCATGAATATGTCGTTATGAATATATGGTATCATGCTTTCCATCATTATGAAAGTGGCTATTGATATTGCATGTGATTATTCGACTAGTAGAATATCCTTGTGAATAAGTAAATAGAATTATTTGATTTTATCTTTTCCATATTATGTTGATGTACATGATTAAAAAAGAATTTGTTTTAGTCTTATACATTGCCTTAAATTTTTATGATTATTTATGAATGTTTCCGCTATATTGTTATCCTTACTGAGCATCTGAGCTCACCCCTTTCTATGTTTTAATTTTTCCCAGGATGCGAAGAAGTATTTTATGAATGACCTGTAAGAATAGTATTTGGGATATTAGTGTTGTACATTGAAACAATGTTGTTTTATTTTTTCATTTTATGATCTAATGTAATCCTTATGAATGTATCTAGTACATCCAAGGCATCTAAACTAATCCATCTCTCGAGACTTGATCTTTAATGATCATGAAAATGATACGTAATAATGCACCGACTCTGGGTAACTAGGGTCAGAGCATTACACTGATAGAACTGATTATTTCTTCGTGAGAGGTAATTCTCATCGGGTCTCACCATTATAAGTAAATGTTGAAATTATGAAAATATATGATACACAGGAGATTCACTCCAAATTCCATGGGGTAAACCAACAACTCTTTCTAAATTATCCATCAATGTAAAGTATCAGTTCCCATGTAGTGTTAGTCATGAGGATACCAAGAACTCCACATGTGTCATGAATATGAATAGTGGATCTCACTCTAGGCCTTAAAGAAGGCTTCCAAAAACACTATGAAAGAATTTATGATATAGGGTTTGATATCCCATGAATAGTAGGTGCTTCCATTATAACTCTCATAGAAATGATATAGGAAATGAACCCTAATGAAACATATCATTGATATAGATTAAAAGGGTTCTATCTCATCATTTAATTAGTATACAATGTGTAGTAAGGGTACAAAATTTGTCCCTTCGACCTCATGTACTTCCAATGTAAAAGGGAATGTTTTGTGTTGTTTTTGGAAGTAAATGGAATTTTATTGCCTATATTTATCTACCAATGTGCAATAATATGGAATAGACCATGTATACACCGGCCTGGTCAGGTCTAGGAAGGAGTACAGGGAGTGTCTCTAGTAATTTATTCTTAGGTTATGTCTATGTACCCTCTGAGGTACATGCCAGGCCATCTGGGATGTTACCAAATTCTATGTGATATAGTCCACACCATGAGGACATTAACTCTATCATGTTACCCCATATTCTAATAATAGAGCCCCACATACTGTGTAATCTTGGATTACACACCATGTGGATTGGGTTTTTCAGTAAATCATTGTTCTTAATTTCATGAATGCTTTCACCACCACCACCTCGATTCCTGACCTTAGTCTTACTTGGAATCATGCATCCATCCTAGTCAAGCCTAACCATGGATGTTCTATAGAATCAGGCCAATGAATTAGTTTAGAAAATGGACTCATTGGTTGTTCTTCATTGTGCACTTAAGAACACAAGAATCGGGCTCCAAAACCATCTAATCCACTTTTTTTTCTTCATCACACAACCGTAATGTTGTTTCAATCATAGATCTATGATTTAAAACCCTTAAACCATGAAATTGGGGTAAAATTTTCTATTTCTTAGTGGATATTGAACAATGGTCTAAATGTCTAATGCATGTGATGAATGAATAATCAGGAGATAAATTTACAAGAATAATCTTAAGGAATGGACCTCATTCTAAGTTTGTGTTGACATTGATTTGATTCCACTCAAATGATAAATGATGATGTAATAATTAATAACATTGAAAATCTCCCAACCAATCACAAAAATAATCCATTCCCAAAAAATTATTGGTCAACGAATAAATCGGTTGGTTTATTGTTTCATGTTCTTCCTAGAAACCAAAATGAAGAAATAAAACCAAATAAAAAAAGTTATTCCTTGATTCAGATTGATCATAGATGAATAACATTGATACACCATGTACATTGTCGAGATCCTATAATTTTGTCTCGCAAAGGTCATCAATCTTCGATCTGTTCGTCATCCACAAATGAAATCTATATTGACATCTCTCTAATGACACTACGGATCTATTGTATTTAACAGATAACCCTAGGAATTCCCGATAACTATTTTTTATAGATGATTTTATGTTTCTTCATCAATAAAATAAAATAAAATAATTTAATTAGTTATTTAATTAATTTAACTCCCAAAATGAATTTTCATTAGAATCATTGTGCTCAGAAATGTTATATTAGACCTAGGGAAAACCCCATGTTATTAAATTAATTGTGCCCTCATATTTTGAATATATTCCCTTGTTTAGAGGTTATACCAATTTTTCAGGAATACTGTGTGTGAGTTATAATTAATATATTTGAAATATTTTAAAAAATCTTTCAGGAACATAGGGCCTCAGAGTCACATGTCCTCCTAGTGTCAAGTCTTGAAAATAATTCAAAAAATATCTTGAAACAATATATGAAAAATATGATTCATTACATTCTATCCACCTATGGGATTTATGTTCAAAAAATCGAAAACAGGGGATACAAAAATAGATGTGGGTACTTAGCAAGAATCTAAGCCTCCCTCTCCCATGTTCACTCATGAAGATTCTTGTGCTACCACCCAACATGCACTAATTTATTCACTCTCCCATGAATGATCCACTAATTCTTATCCTCAATCTCTACTAGATACTTAGAATAGTGATCTTCATCCTTGATATCTATCTCACCCCAATCAAATATGTGTGATGGGTCATGCACTTACCTCCTCATCTATAACACTTGGAAGGTGTTGGGTATCCATTGTAATTATAGAGGTAGAGAAAAGTGGTATTCCACCTCACCATCTCTATAAAATATCAGGAAAGGGCCAACAAATCTAACAGACAGCTTTCCACCCAATCATGATCTCTGTAATTCACATCAAGGTGAAACAGATTGGAATACATGGTCTCTGTCCTTTATCTCCAAAGGCATTCATCATCCATCCACACATGAGGTATGATTTATATATGTATTCTTCATCCTTTCTTTGATGATCTACATTTTTTTGGTAGTTTCTTACACCAACTCTGGGCCCATGAGGGTTGTCTCACCTGGTTCTATCTAAAAAAGTAGTACCCTATAGGTTCTCCATTCAAAAGTATTGAATGGTGTCATAATGTTGTTATAATAGTAGCTATTATTTTATTCAATATATAATAGTGGTAGGTGATCCTCCAAAATATGCCGAATATCCAACACGTAATCTCTGAACATGTCCTCTATATCCTAAATGCTATTCTTAGTATGTCCATCAGTCTGGGGGTGAAACTCAATTCCCAAGTGTAATTGAGTCTTAAATTCCTCCATCAATCCCATCCATAATTTATATATGAAGCAAGAATCAGAATAAAAAATTATCCTTAATGGAACTCCATAGATTTAGACTATCTTCAGTATGTTGGGGCATCCCAAACTCTCCACTAACCATTTCTCATGAATAGTTATGAAGTGGTCCGATATGGTCAGTCAGCCTACAATCACCGAGATGGAGTCTTGTCCCTTAAAGGAACAAGGTAATCTCATCATGAAGATCATGGGTATCCTATCCCACATCCATTCTATAATCTCAATGTCTTGAGGAAAACACATTGGAAATTTTTTCTCAACCTTAATTTTCTAAAAAATAAAGCATTGAGAAAAAAATTATGCAACTCCATTATTAAAAAATCGCTACCAAAATTTACATTGGAGGTCTAGGTACATATATTATACACCAAGATTTAACACCAAATGAGATGTATGAAAATATCTCTAGAACCACCTCCCACAACATCATGGGTACCATCATGTGTCCTCTGAAAGGAACGACATTCCCCCACAATCAGAATGTTTACCAAGAACATGTCCACATCATATCTATGTATGTAGGGTCTCAGAGTCTGTATCACCATGTTGTTCCTCTCTGACTCTCTACAAAATCATAGAGGTAAGAACCATCAACTAGAGGTAAGCTTCTCCATCTCCATAAAAAATAGATAAGTTCAATGATACCCACATCTATGAAACCTCATTTAGAAACTACGCACAAGGTCTTTTATTTACGGCATCTTTAGCCACGTCCCCTTCATAGAAAAATAGAAAATTCCAAAGTCAACATGCTATATAATTTTTATCTATCACCTCTATCTCATGTTGAGATCCTTCTAAGAGAAGATATAATTGAGACTCTTTTCATCAGAATAGATGATAAACTGATCTCACATTAGGTAGTGTTTCCGTATCTATAGTTCTATGACTACTTCTTCTAAATCAATATCATGTCTTGTGGTGTCCTTCTCATGTGGTATCAACTGACATGAACCTTATGAAATCAATTCTTGACACTTTATCATAACGAAACCAATCCAAGTTTAGGATGGATCATAGAAACCATTTTACTCTACACACTCGTTTATCAATCTCATGATGCCAGTGCTCATCAGTCTTTACCTTAACACCAGAAACACCAACAGGAACCTCTCTATCGACGTGAAAGAAAATACCTTTTGGTCAAATATTTCATGGGTACTCATATAATATATTAATTAGCTATTAATCTCTAGTAATATCCTTCCAAACAAAAAAGGCTTCACAGCCCTATCACACTCTTAGGTGGCTTCTGAGCTAACACTGCCACATTCATGGTTGTGTCTACTATAACACAATATGCTAAGATAACATGTCCTATGAAGGGGACATCATGTATCTAAAACTATCACATTAAGTTATTCATGTAATGATGTTACCTTCATTGTAGATAATGAAACATACTCAAGTGTCTCGTGTGGAACTCCTTAGACATTGAGTACATAAGGATATCATCAATAAATACTAAAATGAGCGTGTATGATAAGGGATGAAAAATCTGTTTCATGAGTCCCATTGCCAATTCTAAGGAATTATTTTAGCTAAAGGGAATAACCAAGTACCCATGGTGACTATAGAAACATATGATGGTTTTCATTAGTATATCATTGTCCCATACTCGCAACTAGTTATAGAAAGACCAAAGGACAACTTTCAAGAACCCTCATGCCCCTATAAACTAATCAACGTCGCCAACGATCCTATGTAGTGTATAATTATTTCTCATGTTCACGAGGTTTAATAACTGTTATTCCACACACAGCCTCAATATCCTATCCACCTACTTGGTGAACAAAATCGGGGCTACCTAGGGTGAACCACTGGTTCTAACAATTCTCATCCTCTAAAAATCCTCCAATTTCACCTTCATCTCACAATGCTCTGTGGGGGACATCTAATATTCTGTCATAGATATTAGTGTCATACCAAGGTATATATCAATTCATAAGTCTATCTACCTATTTGTAGGTAGTCTGAGAACATATTTTGGAAACACAACCTCATAATGTACCACCACTACAGAAATTTAGAAACTTCTAACATCTACTTCACCAAGGACTATTCTAGCCAACTGATGAGTAATTAGTGGTACCCTCCTATGCAAGATTCCACTCTATACTACATGGGTTTCCTTTTCACCCAAAAAATATGTCTTGGTCCCATCATCATATTCAAACTACATACTCCTTTTGAAATAGCCAATATGGGTGAGAACTATGGATAACTAGTCCATAACATAGATGAAATCTTATGTCCTCATCACTACTATAATGATATCTTTATAGATGCTCTTGCCTTTAAGGTTTAGGTCACACTATCTACCCATGTGTTTAATCATTGAATAATCTCCAGTAGAAGTCTCCAAGAATAAGGGATGATCCAAGGTCTCAACCAAAATCACTATCTAACGAACCAGATTGGTGGTAAGAAATGAATGAATATCACCTATGTATATATGTACTATAGATAAGGTATAAAAGTCACAAATCATACCTTGTATAACTTTCAGAGCATTTGGTTCATAAAACTCGACTTCATATAGTTGACCCCACACCTTTTCTCCTACCCCATCAGAGTATTGAGGACCACTTGGGGGTAGTGGTTATTGTAAGACAAAGTTTCTAACACCTTTGGATACCCTCCTAGCTCCTCCACCACATCCTTCACCCTAAGAACCTATCTATTCATATAACTATATATTCCACGATAGACCATCCATGTACTACTTATCTTTCATATGGATGGTTATAAAAATTTTATAAATATTTACCATTCCCTCAAAAGAGTAGAATCACCTCTTTCTTGGGTGACTGGACCCACCATATGAGCACTGAAACAGAGACCCTCTTTCCTGTACATCCACATAAAATGTCTCACTCATCCAAGACAAAATTACTAATATCGACTCCATTATTCTGAGCAATATGTTCCATATTTCCCACTACTAACAACCACTGGCTATGTTTCCTCAACCAAGAAACACTCAATCAAAAAAGGCTCTCTCAAGCACCCCAATATAGGTAAAAATGAATAGAGTGATAAAGCTAGTTTGGATGTCTCTATGTTTTCCTTGATCAATGGTCTTAGCCCAAAATAACTGATCCAGAACCATATCCATAGATTACATAGACAGTTTGGTAATTGTCAATGAATACTCATATGTTGGCATGCTTCCATTATAGAGCTAAAAAACTCCAGGATACATACATCCCTCAGCATATCTAGAGATAACACCTCTCTAAAAATGTGATCAATATTTTACTATGTTGGATTCACTTCACCATAATATTAGGTCACCAAACCCCCACTATTATCTTGTTGATCCATAATGAATTATTGATTATAGGAGTTCCATATGATTTTATAGTGTCTTTACCAGACAGAAACCTCATGTCACCACCCCAGGTAAATTCCTCAGACGCCTATAGGTTAGGCTTGCCTTATAACCTTAGGGGAATATATCACTAAAATTCATGAAGTTTTATCATTATCCATACCTCATAAGGTAGTAATGTGCATACCATTTTTTGATCTACATGTGGTAGTATAACTGGTTAACCACCTAGAAGTAACATCTTTGGAACTCATTCTTATATCGATTCTTTTTCACTAAGTTGATCATCCTCATGATCCTAATGCTAAACAATTGATAGCACATGTCATGGAGGCATCTAGAAATTAAACAAGACATTCCATGGTAAAAGATAGTATCTATAGAGATGTATCAAGAAGTACATGGAAAATACCACACTTTCTTATATGATGCATGTACCATTATTTTCCCTATACCCAGTTTTCACATGTACCGATTTGAAAATGAGTTTATCAGAGTGTGGATGTAATGATATGATATATGACACACCAATCCTAATGTATATTTCTTTAAATATGAACTCTAAACACTTGACATTTCTTCCCCATACTAACCTCATAAAAATCTCACCTCAAGGTAGAACTAACTACACTAATACCACATTGTCACAACCAGTCCTAAAGGGGCATGTGTTGCAACTCCCAAAGACCACCTCCTATAGTCCAGTGGCTGGCAACAAGCACCGATTATGCATGTCACTAACATGGGAGTCCATATCATTAGTAAATGTACACAGACACACACATCTTTGATACCATAAAATGCTAAAATTTCATATTAAATGAACTTTCATGCGTACATAAATATAAATATCACAACCAGATTGTGATATGATGTAAAGAAATGTAAATAGGTTTTAATAAAATCCCATCAGGAAGAGTCTAAAAACAATTCTAACTACCAAGTAAACTATAGGATCTTTTTAAGATTCCACTAAATCACACCTTGGCCGATCCATTATCACTAAGAACCATCGGGTCTGTGTCTGTCTTGGAATTTTCCAGAAGGATGATAGTCTTCACAAGACACAAAACATGTAGGAAAATCCCATTAAAGGGAGAGTATAGACATACCCATTGGACACACAAAAAAAGGCATATAACCAAGTAACAACATCCATCTATACAGAGGTGTATATATATAATGAATATAACAATAATATCTTTATATAATCAACACAGACATAGAGTCTAAAGATAAAGTCCTAAATATAATGAAATTATTGTATTCCAACTAAAAGGTTCCACAATGAACTAATCTAGGAGAACAAAACCCATAAGTTTGATGCAACTGATGGAATCATTATGAGAAGTAATGCTTCTTAGTTCTCACCATTATATGTACACACTAAAAATGTGATGAGATATGTTAAAATGGTGAGTGCCACTCCTTTGGCCATGGGGTATACCAATAACTCAATCTTGATTAACCTGTTATGTAGAGGATTTCCACTTGAATAGTGTTGTTTATGAAAATACCATGAAGTCTACCTATGGAACTAACATGAATCGAGTATCTAACTCCATGCCTCACATAAGGATTCTAACAAATTTATCTAGGAAATCATACTGTTGGAATTAATATCCTATGATTAGGAAGTAATTCCTTGCTAACCCTTAGTTAATAGATAGGGGGAACACACCCTAAGAAACATGTCCATGATATAGAGGAAAATGTCCTTAAACAACATTTAAGGTGTACATGATATGTAGTAGTACACGTTGTATGTCCAAACCTTGTAAAATGGCATGTTTCTGTGTTTGTGTGGAAGTACACAACATGTTATTCCCATGTACTTTTTTCTATGTACCAGTACATGGTTTATCTTGTGTTTGTGTAGGAGAATATGGAATTCCAATAGCTATGTACTCTCAGGCAATGTCTATGTACCCTCTGAGGTACATATCAAGCTTCATAGGAGGTGACCAAATTCTATTTGATAGGGTCACATGTTGTGTGATCCTTAAATCTATCCAAAAACCCTAACTACTTATAGTAGGGCCCCTAAAGTATTGTAATCCATTATAACATGTTGTGTGGATCATGTTTTTTTTAGAATCCCACGATCTTCCTTCCTAGTGTTCTCACACTACCGCCACCATGATATCAATCCTCAATCATTTTAGGAGTCATGGATGTTTCCCTTTTGATCATCATCTTGGTTGTTCACAAGAATATTTCTTTAGAATCCAATTGGAAAATGAAATCATTCTTAACTATTCATTTAATACTATAGAAAACTGAAATTGGGAACCTAAACTATTTTATCTTCCATCAATTCCATCGTCACACCACCATCATGAGGTGGCATTCCTAGATATAAAATTTCGAACCATTATGCCATGAAATGTGTCTAAGAAATTTGATTTCTTGGTGGATGTCAAACAAAATGCCAAATAATGATCCCCTGTAATGAAAAAATAATTTGGGGAGAAAATTACCCGAACAATAATGAGGAATATACCTTGGTCAATGATTATGTTGACCAAGATTTATTTTTTTAGAATGATGAATGAAGATATAAAAATTAATCACAAATAAATTCTCTTAAGAAAATACTTTAAATAATCTCATCCAACAGAATTACATATCTATGATATAATTAATTGTTTGATTGATTTGTGTTAATAGTAGAGACTATGATGGGGAATGAAAACAAAATCAGACAACATACAAACTCGATTAGGATCGACTGTTTATGAATAATAGAGTCGTGTAAGGATTTTGGATGAGATCCTCTAATTTTGACTCACACGAGTCACTGATCTTTGACATGGTCATCATCTACTGATAGAATCTCTTTTGATGGCTCTTAAATAGTCATATGGATCTATATGGTTAAGCGTTTAAACCTAGTAATTCTCTTTAATTTTTTATTTATATAAGAGGTCAGTTTACTACATCAATGAAATAAAAAAAATATTTATTTTATTCATTTAATTCCTACAATTAATTTTCCATAAACACCACATACTGAAAATTTTATATAACACCTAAGGTAAAACTCCCATTCTGAACTAAAATGTTCACTCATCTTTTGGGTCTAGGCCCCATTTAGAAGTTATTCCACTTTTTTAGGAAAACTATGTGTGGGTTTTATTTAATATATTTCAAAAATTTATTCCAAGCACATCAAGCCTCAAAATCACACACCATCTTAGTGATAGGTCTCAAAAATAATCCATACAATAAAAAAAAAATAATACATTGAAGAAACTGATTCATTTCAAATCCGTTTTTTTTCTAATCCATAACTAACTATAAAAATGGTACATTATTTTCAATATGTAAAATATAATGAACATTCACTAATAGGTATAAGAACAGTCACCCACAAAATAACTTGTAAACACTTGGCTTACATTCATTATTTTTTAGTAAAATTTATCATATGGCTTCATCAAAATAAATAGTGCATGACCAAGATGTGGGACTTAATGTATAAATAGATCTCTATAACTTTCATATCGTATTGGATTTTCCTAGAGTAAAACCACTTCAGGTTGTGTTATATATACTTTTTCATGATCGTTTCTTTTTTGGAAGGAATTTTCAATTTCCATCTATCAAATCTAGAATCCATGTAATGTTTATATGAAACATTTAATTCTAATGGATTTAAATATGGAAACTATGGATATATTTTATTCATAGTCAATTCCATGACAATTTTTAAAACTTGTATCCACTACACTTGATATATAGGTACTCATGTAACATTTTATTTCCATTTTTCTTTTTAATACCCATTTTAACCACTAAACTATACATCATTTTTCTAATCAACTAGAACTGATACTTGATTCTAATAGATAGAATTCATAAAAAATAATGGAATATTTTTGTTTTGTAGCTTATGAGATACTTAATACATAATTTTATGAAAGGGGATCATTATCATTAACCAAGAAGGAGTCTCCATGTTTGGTAACTAGATGACCATATATTTTGGTTTCACTAACCTTCATACTTCTCCAATAGTGTACTTATGTTTCAGGAATAACATCTTCCCATGGAACTTTGGATCCTATTACTATTCTAACTACTCTCTATCTAGATCATAGAATTAATTTAAATTGGTCTTTCCCCAACTATGATTCTTGATGATGAGCTTCGTTTAAAGAAATATAAATTTTTTATGACAATCACCAATATTAATAATGGTTTTTATAGTTAGTATTCTAATTTTTTGATGAGATACCCTATAATGATACACTTTTAACCTCAAGGATATAGTTTGTTTCTATAAATTTCCTTATGAAATTCCTCACAACCCCATAGACAAATATGTAACAAAAATGTTTTCTTTTTTACATCATAATTTGAGAGGAATATTGTTTTCCTCTTTATTTTCTATATGGTTTAATTTTTATTATATAGTGTTTAAGGAATACCCTAAAAAGGATAACGGATCAATTTTTGGGCTCATCATTAACCATACCATGTTAATTATGGTATGATTCATACATTCCCTAGAACCATTCCAATGTGGTTTATATAGAAAACTATGTTCGTATCAAATCCCACATTCTTAGGACAAGTTGATGAATATTTGGTTAAGATATTCACAATATAGATTAGATATAATATTAGATTTCTAATAATCAATTTAATTCTCAACTTCATTGTTTTGTTATTGAATTTTTAAAATGATCAGAATTTATACTTCATTTAGTAACAAAGATCCATATCAACTGAAATATTTTATTAATGTAATGATGAATGATTATCCAGCTATATATTCTAATAGAAATGGTTTAAGAACATTTTTGTTTAAAAAATTAAGAACCTCTATAGCTTATTCACATTTTACAAAAACAAATTTGGGTTAGTTTGGTTTCCCTATAAATTAGTATGATAACAATCAAGTGGTTTTTTATCAAAATATTATACATAATCATATTAATAGAACATTTACAAATTCTTCTTATTCAAATAAACAATTTTTTTATTACACATCTTGGTGTTAAATGAGTAAATTAATCTTGAATGGTCATCAATTTAAAATACTTATACTTCATAATTTCATAAATAAAGATAATTTTACAAAAATTCCATTATATAATTTATGATTTCTTTATAAATAAATAGTTTTAAATTCCAAACAAGAAAATAATAACATATGTACCATTGCATGATATAGAAATTATTGTTTTGGAAACAATTGTTATATAACTAGAATATCTTAAAACCAAGACTATCCTAGTTGGAAATAGAAGATGGTAGTGTCCCAAGTCTAGAGAATCCGTCCTTGAACCATTAATGACCTATAAATACACCTCTCCATTGGAAATGTTTTAAAATATGTGTGGTTCTTAAATTTGACATCATATTTTAGAAAAACAAGATATATAAAATAAATAATGTTTAAATATATAGATATTTCACTCAATAATGAATTCATATAAATTTGTCACTTATTTATTTAACTAGGTCTAATTCTACTTCCATTTTCCTAGCATGCCACATGAACTATATACTACATCCTTTTCCATTACATATCAAAGGATATTATATTGGGGAAAGATGGTGATTAGGTGTTTTAAATATGTCATGTGTCTTGGGACTTCTTTCATTTTTCTTAAACATTTTCACTATTAAGCCCATAAGAGTTTCATGTCTCACATCCATATCAACATAGAGAATAAATTTAAGTCTTTCCAAAGCATAATTTTTATTATTTGTCAAATTATAATTAACAATAAACTAGAGATACTTTTTGGTAAGGTGGAAAGAGTGAGACTTGTTTGGAACTCATTAGGGATTTAAAACCCCATTATGTCTACAAAATCAACCTAACTAATAATCCTTCCTATCTGAGGCCATGAAGGCACTGACTATATATGTTTTCATGTGATCAATGAATTAAGGATATCATCTCTCTCTTGACTCACCTTATCTTTTTAATGATCTTTATGGTGAGAAATGTGTTACACACATACGTATCCTCGCGTGTTTTTTAAAATGTCATTAGACATGGATAACATCATGAAATATTGGACCTCTATGGGATCATACAAATTATTCATATGGAGAGATAGTTATTCCGCACTGACATTATTTCTATTTTACTTACAAATGTTATTTTTTAGTACATTTATGTTCCGTTCATACAATAGAATAATGGATCAATGCCTACACTATTTCATTAACCTCATGTTGATGATAAGGTTATCCTAATATAGAATGGATCACAATGAAATAGTCAAAATTTTATGGGTTTCAATTTATAAAATAAATAAGAATAGAATTATATATATATTATCTAGTTTTTATATTTGATAATAAATTGAATTTAATTATATAATCTCCCAATGTTTTATCTAAACCAAATAGTATGAAAATTAGTATCATAATATCAGTTTTTATGGATATTATAATGTAAATAATCTATATTCCCCTTCCCATAACCCATACAGGGGCCTGATAAGTTATTTGAAGGTTTTTTTCTAAGCATAACTTTCCAAATGCATTAACTCATAGCTCCTTGATATATTCTATGAACTCCAAAATCCAAGAAATCATTGATAAGACATCCATCAATACATTACCTATTAATTAAATAATTCCATTTTTTGGTAGTAATCCATTGAATCAGACTATGTTATCAGGATAAAATTCCATGATAATTGAAATCTCCCAAATATGGGTCTGTCATTCACCTTGAACTATGATTTTTTTAACTCATTTAGTGTAAGGTTATGCTAACTTAATATTTAATTTTTTTAATTTTTTATCATTATGTATAAACTAAAAATTTTATATTGTTACATGGTCATTAATATTATAAGAATTATCCCTTTGTGATTAACTATTTTGGATGATATACATGTCTGATAATTATTATTTTACTTCTATCGTGCATTCTTGTTGAATAACTAATTTAAGGATTTAATCATCCGTAAATAAGAAACCATGAAACTAAAATTAATGAAATAAATAATAGAAATTAAAATGAGAATCTCCTAAAGATTGTTTATCTAGAGGATGGTAATCAAACCCATTACCCTATAGAATTAATTCCTTGAACCATGAACAGTTCCCGTGGTAACATTCCTCCAGAGATCTTGCATGTCTCTTGGATTGGTTTTTCCTTGGATTTGATCTTCAGCAACCACAACTCATATGGTAACTCAATCTATAACATAATTTTACTTACACATAGGTGAGCAGACCAGTATATTAGTTTGGGGAATTTACCAAAAAAAATAATCAAGCACATTTTCCCATACATAATGAACAGAGAAGAATGAATCGTAGAATATTATTTAATATTATAAATTTCCACAAAAATAATGCAGTAATAAATTTAGTAAAATAGTTAAATTTTCTGGTTTGTCTAATATCATTGTCCACATACCTGCAATGAATATAAAAAGGTACACTATCCATCTTTCACATCATTTTATTCATTATTATTAAGATAAATATAAATGAATTAATTAAATTTATTTATTTATTTATTTATTTATTTTATATTAATGACCATCTAAATTCTCTTTGTGATTCCAATCATAAATATAATAATAGAAATAAATCTCTTGACCAGTAATTAGAGATAATTCAATTGAATTAATTGAGGATTTATTATTTCTATAACAATTTATAAATTTTCAACACTTCTAAGGTGAAAAATGTATTTTTTTGAATTTTTAAATTTTTTTTAATTTATTTCATTTAATTATGTTTATTAGTGGGAGGTTACGTGTTACATACTTTTAATTTGAATGATGTATTCCTTGAATTTCTTATATATGGGATAAACACATAGGTTTTTTTTATATCTCAACTAGATTACACAACATGTACTAAAGAGATACACTAAATGTATTCATTTCTTCATGTGTCATATTAAGCCACTAGTTGACATGGAATGTTCTTTAGACATATGTATTAATGAGTCAAAATAAATACACACTAGCTACATGTTTTTTATCTTCACAATGATATTGCTAATTAGACTCAATCGATGTTATAAATATATTTTACCACACCGTAAGTGTGAATTTCACTACTAAATAATAAAGATTATGAGACAAGTATGATAGTTACATGATGTTTGGTATAACAGATCGTGTCCCAATAAAGCATGGTCAAAATATAGTATTAATTAAAATATCCTTTTCATTATTTTATAGTGCTTCACGAATCCCATGATAGGCCCAGGTGAAGTGAACATGGGCACACAACATATAATTTGGGTCACACATCATGTATCTTTGTTTACCGTCCAGAATCCCCCGGACCTCCTAATAAAATCTCTTATAATTCATCATCAGCTATTATTATTTTCAGATTACATGAAAATTTATTTATGTGAAATAATATGTTAAAACATATTACATAATCTCCATATTAAAGAGAAAATAAACATTAATAAAAAACTAACAAAAAATATATATAATCAATTAGTAAATAATTATTAATTATTAATTATTATATTTCTCGCTCTAATACAACATGAAGGTTATGGGTCATAATGTAAGCATGTTGGTAATGGGTTTAAATAATTTCCCTTTTCTTCCTTAGATTTCTCTACAAAACTGTATTGAAATGATTTCCCATGATCCATAAAGTTAGGTTCTTCTAACATATAATTCATAAATAATTATTTTAATTATGAATTTTATGTTGTTGAATTCATTCATAATAGGGGAATATGTAGAAAACACTCATCACACTATCTTTGTATTAAGGTAATGAAATGTAGATACCCTCTAGGGGTGAACCATAGGTGCTTCAAAAACCTCCAATAATTTTCATATAATTCATTGTGTTCTAGAATAGATGAATTTGATGACCACCTTTGATTGAAACCAAATACTTCAATTGGATAATAATTATTTGTTAGGAGAATTATAATACATTCTTCAAGGAATTATAGGGTTATTTCACTTAGAGGATGGAGAGAATCCTCTATTAAATTTTTGTGTTCATAGAGATGGAATGTGGGTCTCAAATAAAAAAAGAACATAACAACGTTGTCATTGTACTAAGGTTATAAAATAAATAATTATGGATAGGCATTTTATTTTCATAATTTATATAAAACCACATGTCTAAATAAAATTATAATTTTCATAATTTTATTCAAATGAACTAAACACTGGTATAAAATAAATATTATATTTATTGAATAAATAAATTAATATTTATTAATATAATATGACATATGACATATTTTATAGGAAAATTAAACTCGTTCTTACAATCCTTGTCAATATTTATCTACTCTTGAATGATGACTAATTAATTAAATAATTAATTATCATTATATTATTCACTAATTAAAAAAACTCAAATTTAATTAATTAATAAATAAATATATTTTACAAATTCATATATCTAAATAAAAAACATTTCATTACCTTGGGAATAAACTAGAATAAATAAATATTTTTTAGTTATGGAATTTAGTAAATAATTATCTAGTGAGTAAATATTTATTAAATAAACCATTGACGTATATATTATCTTGAATAACTAGTGATCATATATTTTTGATCAAACCAACATGAATAATTATTAAAACCTGAATGAGAATGATATTTATCCAACATGTTTAATTCATAATTAATTTTATGGAAGTTCTAAATACACTTAGTATGTGTCCCTCTAGGCCCCAATATTTGTGTAATTATGAAGAACCACCTAATTTTTGATTTTTTCAAATTGAAACACACCAAGGCTCACAAACAGAAAGAATCTAAAGTCATAATGACATGTGACCTTATATGAACATACCCTATTTAACATAATCCATTTATCTTTATATCCCTTATCAAGTATGTTCCATGTTACTTTGTTAACCTATATGTTAATGGAATATTTCTCTAATTTTCTGGAAATGAACTTTGCAAAAATACAGTCATAGACATGGAATAAATTGTGATATACTATTCTGATAAAAGGGCCTCAAACTTTAACATCCACTGAAGAATGGAAGGGATAAATCATTTCTCATATTTTTTCATTAATAAGACACCACTTGGGGAAAAAACAATGTATCATACTCCACCAAGAGTATATTTTATTATGGTTTTTTCTAATACATCATGTACATGACTCATGAAATGTATTTATTATAGTCATAATGTCTTTGGATATTTACACATATTCAAAGATAAGAATATCAATTCTGACAATGAAATGTGGATATAAAATGGGAAATTTCTATTCTCATATTCTTTTACACTGACAATTACCAAGGTCACACACTATGAGAATGTGTCTCGAAGTCCTATAAGTCACCAAAAAATATAGAATCTATCTTCTGTGTCATGTAAAATAATTAAATTTGTTGATGTAATATATATAATAATATTTTAATTCAATATATAAATTTTCATCATAGTTGGGAACTTCTATGAACTTTTCTATGTGAAAAGTGAATTAATATATTATCTCATACAATGTCACATAGAAGCAAAATCCTGGTGTGATACTATAATATATAAATTTTAAAATATATAAGTATATTAAATCATAATATGATTAGGGGTTGGTTGTAGATAACCAACTCCAATATATGGTACCTTTTTCTATGATCAGGAAAGATACTAATAATTAGTTGATCCCTATATTGAGGTATTTTCACAAAAGAATCCCCCTTTTATGTTAGTGGGACCATATCTATTCTCTTATCATATTTTGAATACCCATCTTAAGAAACCACTATATTATCTAATTTATATTATAAATTATTATATTTCATGATGACGATCATAATATAATATTACATTGAATTTATTCTATATTCATATTCATTCATTTCATTATCATCCACCTTCTCATGTAATTGGGTCTTCTCACCTATCAGATTTCCATACTATTTAATCATGTTTACCATGAATAACAATTGATCATTTGTGAAACCAATTATTGGACTTTACTTTGATATTATTTTACAGAATTACTCAAAAAAAAATTAAATGGTATGTTCATTTTTAATGATTTCCTTAAATAAATCCATCAATTTATAAAAAAATAATTCATAAAGCTTTATAAATTTTTTACCCTTAAAATTTAATTTCTTATTGTAATCGACACTTTTCATCAGATTTTATGAATGTTATTTCTCTATTTTCACATATTCTTCTTCATGGTTGGTGATCTCCCTCAATAATTTTATTAAATTTTAACAAAAAAATAATCAATATATCTTTTTGAAAATAATATAGTATTTTTTTGAAATTAGATATTTTTTTTCATCTTGTTTTGTTAGAATGATGATATTCTACTCTAATGATTGGTTATTATATTGGAATGTATGTACTAAATATATAATCATAAATTTATTTATATAAGGACTCATAATATATTTTGGTTGGTGTTTTTACATATTTTCCACATTTTATGTTTCAATAAAATCGTATATATTCTTATGAAAACTAATAACATCATGAATATAAAAAATAAATTTTACATTTTAAATATCATTTAATATAAAGGTTCTCTTATTTAACTATTTCAAATCATTATTCTTTCTAATAACTAGAGTCCAGATATAGGCAAAAATATTGATCAAAATTAAATTCCCCTTCTCCAATTCAACAGATTAAAAATAATATTGAAATAAATATAAACGATTTAAATGTATAGAATTCAACCAGATGTGTAACCAAGTATAATTCCAGTTATTAGGGTCTCTAAGGTCATTGTTCGAAATAAGAGAGTGGTGAATTAGTGTAATAAACAAATTACCCCTTATAACATTGTTCCTCATTTCCCAAACCTTTTAAGAAGTATAGTAAGTATATCATTATATTGTTGTAATTATTATTTCTTGGAAGAACAAAATTTGAAATTATAAACAATAAACAAGGTTTTCTTTTTTATTAATGACAACATCCTACAAGGATTTCTATGTATTTTTTGTAATTTGGTTATTATTTCACTATCACATATGTATTATTTTTATGATAATAGATATCTTGGGGAATTGATTTTTCATGGACCTATATTTCTGGCTCAAACTTGGTTCAACGGAATGAACTGTAGGATTTTTCAAGCTCTAACACCAACCATAATTTTATTATTTATTTACATGATTAGTTTGGCTCCTCAATAAAGTAATATCATTAATAAATCTTGAGTCCCTCCTAATATAAATGGGTATTCTCACCATCCCCAATTTGAAATATTCATGAGGGATCTCTCAGTATTCTTTCATAAGAGATGATATAATAATATCAAATGTTATACTCTCGTATTATTCTTTGGTAGGTAAGAATATCACTAGTAGTGGGCCCACTATTTCCTTTTCCCCATATTATTCAATGTGAAGGGATTTTATCCTTGATAGTAATGTTATATTTTTTATTTTGTTTATTAAAATATATCATTGGATAGTAGTGCTGCCGATTCTTTACAACCATTACTATGTATCTGAATAAAAATATCAATGTCATGCCTATTTTCATTCATCTTCATCAAATTTATATTAACCAAAATATTTTAATATTATCGCCAAATTATTTTCAATTTAATTCCACATAAATATAATAAATTTAAAATATAAAGCATCATTAGTCATTATAACAAATTTTAAAATAAATTTAATTCATTATATTTAATTTTCCAAAAGATAAATCCTTTTATTCTTTATGTTAACTAGATTTATTTTGGAATTAAAAATCATTTTCATCTTCCAAAAAACCTATATCATAAGGAATATTTTTCCATATGAGATTCATGCATCATCACAACTATGGTAATGTATTGTTATAATGAATCACAATGAACCAAAAAAACCTCTCCTCATCACCATTCAATATGGTGTGGCAAGATCATTATATCATTACAAACATTAATGTTTTAGAACCAACTCTAATGGGTATTCCCTGTCATGACCCGTCCCAGTGGGGCCCACTCTATGACTCCCCAAACCAACCTCCAATATGCCATGGGCTGGTGACTAGCACCGAGTAGGCATATTACTAACATGGGAGGCAATGCCTATGAACCTGTACACACGCACACATCTCTAAGCCCACAAATGCGAAAATGTAAAAAAACACTAAGGAAAAAAGAATTCATGCATAAAAATAAACCCATCCAACAGAGTACGATGAAAGGTAGAGTAATGTAAAAGTAAACAGGGCCAAAAAACAAGCCCACAAAAATAAACAAACAAGAGTCTGAAAACTGAAAAGTCCAACCGGTAAGCACAAATGGTATTGGGATTGCTGCTTGTAGTCGTAGGAACGCCTCGGCCTGTAGGGAGCTCAGAAATCTCAGTCCTATCTTGGTCCACCCTGGACTCTGTCAAAAGGCTGGTCGTCTGCACAAGACACCAGACGTGTGGGCAAAGCCCGTGCAGGGGTGAGTATAACAATACTCAGTAGGGGACCCCGAAAACCACAAAGCAGTATAAAGTAAAGGTAAAGTCATCTATGCACAGTATATGTCTTCAAAACATATGTAAAAAAACCAGATATACTCAAAACCCAGACCCGTGGTCTAGAGACAAGTTACACAACTGCATACCCCCATTTGGAATTCTGTTTAATGATTTTTTGATGCACTCGTTCCGGGAGAACACACTCCACGAGTCTTAGAGCACTGATGACGTCTGTCCGAGAAGTGTTGTTCATCCGGAACCATCACAATAGATAGCTACACACATTACGGGAGACACACTTCTGAGTGGAAAGGATCAGTAGATAGATGCACTCATTATGGGAGACACACTGCTGAGTGGGAAAGATCACAATACACAGATGAGGATCACTTCCAGGTCCATGGCGGATACTGCAACTCATCTGGATTCACTAGTTAGGTGATACACTAGCTAGGTAGAGGATCAACGCCTGGTAAGTTTGGTCATACCGATTCCTTACTCTACCTAGGGTCAAGAATAGATATAGGATCTTGATCTGGGCCTCTCAGATGGATACCTGACTCTATCACAGAAAGTCCTGCTGAATGGATCATAATCTTTCATGAGGGAATGATTCCTGACCATCAGGGGAATGAGGAGAAGGGGCAATAACCCAAACAAATGATGTCCAAGGAACGGTGAGCAAAAGGACCAAGCAGTTTTCCAAAAAGTACACGGCGTGTAGAAATGATACATATTGTGTTTTCTGGCCCCGGGTACTGCCTGTGTACAATGGCCCGTGTCGTGAGGCTGGTCATGTAGGGACAAACTAAGTACACGATGTGTAGTATGGAGTAAACGCCATGCCTGGGTAATTGGGTTTGGCTCTGTGTACTCTGTCCATATGCCCGTACACGGTCACCAATCCGTGTACTCCTAACCATGTAATCCGCACACTGGGTGACTCGCACAGCTGGCCTCGCCTGGCCGTGTGATGGAGTACACAGTCATGTACTCCATCCTGTGTCTGTGTACCACCAGGATAGACGTCGAGTCCTGCATAGCTGCTTCTGCAAAGTTGTACACGCTATGTCAGCTAATGCCGTGTAGATCATCCCAAGTCCGTGTACTACCCAAAGTACATGTCGAGCTTCAGGGAAGGTCCAAGACGTCATGTGACCAGGGTCACACGCTGTGTGATTCTTCTCTAACCCTGAAACCCTAGCCACCGCCGCCAGTACAAAACGGCGTGTTCTTCGGAAGTACACGTCGTGTATTCTGGAAATTTCTAGAAATGCGGACCTCCGCCGTCGCGCCTCTCATGGTGCTCTGATCATCAATTTGGCCGTCTGATAACCAAAATAGTCCTAGGTCTTGGTCGCCCCACACCACGAAGCCACTTCCGTCATTTTTTGGCCTCCGATTAGCTCCAAAAACATGTTCTGATCTTCCTGCATGAAGAACTCTCAAAGAACTCTCTTTTGGATCTGGTCTGTTTTATCGTCCGCCATTGTCGCCGCACATCCACATGATCTTTGCAATTTTAAACCTTCGATTTGGGATCATTTCATCGTAGAACGGATTCACAACGATCCGCTTTTCATCGCCCCATGAAGAACGCATGGGTAGAGAAGGGGGAAGAAATCCAAATAAACAAATTGAGGAACGAACCTCCACCTTTGTTCATCACGACGTTGATCCGCTCCTGCTAATATGCTTAAACGGAGCAAGAATCAACAACAACATAAAGCATGGATCAATTCCCCAAAATTATCCTAAAGAAAAACCCTCCCGCAATAACGTATGAATCCACGGATCAACTTGTTTGTGGTTGATCCGCGTTCGTCGTTTAAACTCAAATACGTGGAAACGAAAGTTGAAAAAACAAAACATACTATTCGAAAGGATTGATCATTGAAGAAGGATCTACGCTGTCATTGTCGTCAAGATCCTTCAACATTTTTGGCATAACGATTCTCGAATTTGATCCGTCGTCGTTCTTCATCGAGAGTTCTCTCCAATGCATCATGGATTTGTCCAAGGTTCCCCTCAATCGTCGCCAACAATTGACAATTTTTCAACCCATTAAAAAGGGAAACAAGATTGGCACTTAATTACACGGTGATATTAATGACTCCTACTTTCCAATTCTTGATTCATTATGATGCACCATTAGTTATGGAAACAGACGTCCCGTCGCTGTGTATTAAAGAGCCCAACTATCCATTTAATTTTACTTATGCCGCAGCTTTTAATTAAGGAAAAAGATGCCCTTTTTCTGCACTATAACGGTTGTTTCCATAAAATAAAATAAACATAAATTTTTTTATTTTATTTTAATTTTATTAAAATGTCCAAAAATTAACATTTTCCCTCGACACATGCCGGTCGAGGTTAGCCTCATTTTTAGGTAAAGTCGTCATCACGGACGCAACGGTGCCCTCATATTTTGAATCTGGGCATCCGTTTGGAAACTGCCACAACCATGCCCATGCACTGACTCACTTAACTAAAAAAAGTTCAAACCACCATTCTGGGTTCACTGGACCTCAGAATGATGTGCCGTCTTCGCGCCCTGTCTCGATATAATTCCATATAATATTTAAAAATAATAGGCGGAAAATCCAAGACATTACATTCTCCCAACCTTGGGGGTTTATGTCCCCGAAAATCCAAAACAAATGCTACTAAAAAATATGAGGGTATGGGGCATGGATTTGGGCCTCCCGCTCCCATGTGCTCTCCAGAAGATTCCCGTGATGCCACCGGACGCGCACCCTGGGAATCGATCACCCACGAAGGATCCTATTCTGTCGATCCTCTGATACCACTCTGTCATGACCCGTCGTAATGGGGTCCGCACCGTGACTCCCCTAACCCGCCTCAAATAGTCCAGGGGCTGGTGACTAGCACCGAGTAGGAATATTACTAACATTGGAGGCATTTCCTATGTACATGTATACACGCACACATATATAAGCACACAAATTATAAAATGTAAAAAACACTAAGGAAAAAAGAATTCATGCATACAACTAAACCTAACCAACAGAGTACGATTAAATGTAGAGTACTGTAAAAGTAATCTGGGCCAAAATACAAGCCCACAAAAAACAAACAAACAAGACTCTGAAAACTGCAAAGTCCAACCTATAAGCACAAAAGGTACTGGGACTGTTGCTCGTACCCGTAGGAATACCTCAGCCTGTAGGGAACTTAGAAAGCTCAGTCCTGTCCTGTTTCATCTTGGACTCTGTCAAATGGCTACTCATCTGCACAAGACACCAGACATGCGGGCAAAGGCCGTGCAGGGGTGAGTATAACAATACTCAGTAGAAGACCTCGAAAACCACAAAGAAATCCAATTTAAAGGTACAATCAGCTGTGAACAGTGTATGTCTACGGAACATATAGAACAAACCAGATATACTCAAAACCCATACCCATGGTCTAGAGAAAAGTCTCACAACCGCATACCCCTGTTAGGAATTCTGTTCAAAGATTCCGTGATGCACTCATTCTGGGAGAACACGCTCTACGAGTCTTATAGCTCTGATGACGTCCGTCCGAGAAGTGCTCTTCGTCGGGAACCGTCACGAGAGATAGCTACACTCATTACGGGAGACACACTCCTGAGTGGAAAGGATCATTAAATAGATGCACTCATTACGGGAGACACACTCCTGAGTGGTAAATATCACGATACACAGATGAGGATCACAGCCAGGGCCATGGAGGATACTGCGACTCATTCGGATTCACCAGCTTGGTGATACACCAGCTAGTTAGAGGATCAACACCCGGTAAGGTTGGTCACATCGATTCCTAACTCTACCTAGGGTCATGAATGGATAGAGGATCTCGATCCGGGACTCTCGGATGGATCCCTGACTCTATCACAGAAATTCTTGCTGAAGGGATCATAATCCTGTGTGATGGAATGATGCCTAACCTTCAGGGGAATGAGAAGAAGGGGCACTAACCCAAACGAAATATTTCCAAGGCACGGTGACCAAAAGGACCAATCCATCTTCCAAAAAGTACATGGCATGTAGAAATTATACACGCTATGTTGTCTAGCCCCAGGTAATGCCCATTTACAACAGCCCATGTCTTGAGGCTGGTTGTGTAGGGAAAAACTAAGTACACGACATGTAGTATGGTGTACACGCCATGTCTGGGTAATTGGGGTTGGCTCTGTGTACTCTGTCCATGTGCCCATACATGGTCACAAACCCGTGTACTCTTACCCGTTTAATCCGCACATGGGGTGACACGCACTGCGGGCCTCGCCTGGCCGTGTGATGGAGTACACTGTTGTGTACTCCATCCCGTGTCCACGTACCCCCAGGATACACACTGAGTCTCATGTAACCGCTTCTGCCATGTTGTGCACGCCATTTTGCCTGAAGCCGTGTAGATCATCCTGTGGCCGTGTACAACCAAAAGTACACACTGAGCTTCGGGGAAGGTCCAACACGCTGTGTGACCAGGGTCACATGCTGTGTGATTATTCTCTGACCCCGAATCCCTAGTTGCCACCTCCAGTACTACACGACATGTTCTTCGGATGTACACGCCGTGTATTCTGGAAATTTCCAGAAATGCAGACCTCCGCCATCGTGCCTCCCGTGGTGCTCCGATAATCGATCCGGCCATCCAATCACTGCAAAACTCCAAGGTTTTGGTCTCTTTGACACCATGAAGACACTTCCGTAATTTTCGGGCCTCCGATCAGCTCCGAAAATTTGTTTTGATCTTCCTGCATGAGGAACGCTCGAAGAACACTCTTTCTGATCCGGTCCGATTTGTCGTCGCACCTCCACAAGGTCATTGTTGTGTCGAAACTTTTATTTGGGATCATTGCGTCATAGAACGGATGCACAACGATATATTGATCGTCACCCCATGAAGAACACGAAGAGAGCGTGGGGAAAGAAGGGGGAAGAAATCCAAATAAACAAATTGAGGAATGAACCTCCACTTTTTTTCGTCACGACGTTGATCCTATCCAATAAATATGCTTAGACGGAGCAAGGATCAACAACAACATAAAGCATGGATCAATTCCCCAAAATTATCCTAAAGAAAAACCCTCCTGGAAGATCGTACGAATCTGCCAATCAAATTGTTCGTGGTTGATCTGCGTTTTTCGTTTAAACTCAAATATAGGGAAAAGAAAATTGAAATAACAACCCCTACCTTTCTAAAGGATCGATCTTTGACGATGGCATCGCGCTATCATCGTTGTCAAGATCCTTCAACTTTTTTGGCGTAACAATTCTCGACTATGATCCGCTGTCGTTCATCACCGAGTGTTCTCTCCAATGCCTTGTGGATTCAGCAGATGTTCCTCTCAAATGTCGCCAACGATCAACAATTGTTCAACCCATTAAAAAAGGAAACAGTATTGGCACTTAATTACATGGTGATATTAATGACTCCAACTTGCTTATTCATGAGTCATTATGACACACCATTAGTTAAGGAAACAGAAGTCCCGTCACAGCGTATTAAAGAGTCCAACTTTCCATTTAATTGTCATTATGTCGCAATTTTTAATTAAGGAAACAACCACCCTTTTTCTGCACTATAGCAGTTGTTTCCATAAAATAAAATAAACATATAAATTTTTATTTTATTTTATTTTTATTAAAACGTCCGAAAATTTACTTTTTCCCTTAACCCACGCCGGTCGAGGTTAGCCTCATTTTTAGGTACAGTCGTTGTGCTGGACGCAACGATGCCCTCAGATTTTTAATCCGAGCATCCGTTTGGAAACTGCCACAACCGCACACAAGCGCCGACTCAATTAACTAAAAAATGTTCAAACAACCATTCCGACTTCACTGGACCTCAGAATGATGTTCTGTCTTCAAGTCCGATATCGAAATAATTCCATATAATATTTAAAAATAATCGATGGATTATCCGAGACATTACATTCTCTTTAAAAATATTTCATGTAATTAATTCACCTATCATGATTAATAACAAATTTAACATCATTATATATAATCAAAATTATTTACATTAATAATGGATTAAAAATAGGAATCATGATATTCATACAATAATAATAATCATGGAATCTCTCAATTAAATCTCTAGAAAGATCATAGTATTTCATTCTATTGGATGTCATATAATATGTAAAATTACTAAATTATTTGTGATGAGATATGACCATCTAGAAAATAATTATGATCATTCCCATTTCATATTTTTTTCATTGTTAAATTTTTCTCATAACTATAAATAATATATAAGATAATAAATATTAAAAAAATCAACTTATTCATATAAAACATCTTATGTATTAACAGTTTGGTTTCCACTTTTTTGTTTCCATAAAATTAATACACAATTAAATGATTTTTTTGTATATATTAAGTGAAAATCCTTAGAAAACATCATTCAAATCAATCCAGAGAAGTTTTCTATTTTAATTTTCAATATATACTTTGGAAAACACATGAAATGTGTAGTTAAACATCTTACATATCTTATTTTACTTAATGAAATTATTAAATTTCCTCCCTAGAAAACATATCACATGACACTTTTAATATATTTTTTATTTATATAATATGTTTTCCACGGAAAATTCTCTTTTATAGCTCTCACAAATGTATAATTTTTTAATCCATTATTGAAAAAATTTCTAAAAACTACTTACCAAATATTCAAGGTATGTAAAATCCTTCAAATCAACTAGAATTACATTAATCACTTAAAATTACATTGTAATACTTTCAAATTAATGTCAATCAATACTGTAAATAAATACAATATTATTATAGTGTATAAATATTTCTTTGAATAGTTCAATGATATCTGACAAACAAAATTATCTTATTTATTCGTAGATAACAATTCTTTCAAAAACATTCATAAGTATTTCTATATAAAATAAAATTTTAATAAAAAATGGATGTAATTTATATATTGCATTTATAAATTCATCATAGAGATAAAAATATCAATATAATTCACACTTCATGGAACTCTTTGCATATTATAATATTTTCATGTCCTTGGTGTGTGAAATAAAATCTCATATGAGTTTTATATAATGTTCATAAAGAATATATATTATGGTACAACTAGAAACCTTCACTTTATCTTAAACATTCCCTGTAAAATTAATATAAAACATGTACCCTCCATGAAACATTGGTGGAAATTAATTAAATTTTTTTCTCAATGTAAATAGATATCTAATATAACTTCACACGGTTTCACGCCAATTTTCGTGTTCATAATATAAGAGCTTAGTATCCATCCAGGATTCATGGTGGTTATTTATTCCCCATGTGATGATGTAGTTTTCTCATCATAAGGTGAAACATTTCATGGGACTTCAATCCATATTATCATCATACTTTTGAGATACATCCTCTTTATAATAAACTATTCTATTTAAATATTGACATGATGATTGTTTACTTGTTCTATATTGACAAAAAAATACATCACAAATATAGTGTGGGTTCAATACACACATCAAGGAGGAAATTGTGTGAAATGAAATTATCTTGGATTCTCCAAGGAATGATTTCAATATGACATATATAAGAAAGATTCATGTTGCAAAAATTAAAAACAAATTCCATATATGGAATCTCATGATCATATTTTTTCCTTGGATTTAATTATTTATATTTTAATAATGAATAATATATCAAGATGTGGGCTTATTTTTATTATATCTATATAGATCTCCTCCATGATTATTTAGAGTGGGAAATTTTGGTTATTTATTGGTGTCATAAAATGTATCATGGTTTAAATTTTTTTAGTTTTTTAATGGATTCGTGGAATTAATCTTGATCTATTTTAATTTATATATTTTTTTCATGTTCTCATTTTTTTCAACACATTTAAGTTGAATGGGAGAATATATATATATATATATAATTTGGAACAAAACCATGATATATCCCATATATAATATCAAGATGCATTCAAATAACTATTATAAGTAATTTTTCTCTTAAATAGGTAAAACATTCAATTTATCAAAAATGTTGTGCACATTAGAATTCACATTTTAAATAAAAACATCA
Source organism: Viscum album (assembly GCA_963277665.1). Classification (NCBI taxonomy): domain Eukaryota; kingdom Viridiplantae; phylum Streptophyta; class Magnoliopsida; order Santalales; family Viscaceae; genus Viscum; species Viscum album. The sequence goes on from OY728122.1 coordinate 1,976,574,400, forward strand.
AAAACAATTGAAATCATTTTTTAAAAATGATATGTTACAAAACATAACATTGACATTTTAATATTGACTAAAAAATTCCATTTAGAAGTTTTTAAAGTTCCTTATGTTCATATAAAATGGGTTAAGATATATACAATTAAAATACACATGCAATATGATATATGTATATAGTGACCCTAACGAAACATTCCATTATTTTACATATTTTACATGATACTAAAATCATGATTCATAATTAGGTGTCATAATATCCAAGGGACCAATATGTTTGTTGTATTTGGATACTATCTATATAATCATATTATTTTTAATTTTTGAGATCATATATTCTTAAGTTCACCATACTACACCTTAATCTAAATTTATTGTTAGAAAAAAACATCCACATAACATGGGAAATGAAATCATGATAAAGGGGTGAGCTAAAATGAAATTTAAGAGTTGAATAAAAATTTCATCAAAGTTGATTTTAAAATAAAATATATATATATAAATACTAAAAATATAATATCATAATTCTATGTAGTTATAAAACAAAATTGATATTAAATAGACATGGAATAAGAACACCAAATCCAACAAAATATTAACAAGGAAACATAATTGTCAAAAAATTTCATAAAATTATTTGACATTAAACATGAATCAGGAATGCGTAAGATCAAAATGCACAAAATCAATCAATGATGTAAAAATATTTAACATAAAAAAAAATTATATTCATAACCCACAACATCAATTCAAACACTTATTATACATAAAATCATACTCGCTAAAGAAACTATCAAGGGATTTAAACTTTAAACAAAGGTAATAGTTGGTTAAATATGTCTCTATATGTCACTAATCCATCTATAATTGTGACACTTTAAAATTATTCATTTATATCATAATAGAGAACCAATAGAAAAAAAATTTCATAAAGAACTTAAATTAAGATAATTTAACCTTCAAAAAAACTGTAGAAATTAAAATTGGTTTCATAATAGTTTTAATGGAAAATCATTCACCATTAATATAATGAATAACCCATGGAAATTAAAATTTGTCTAATAACATTTAAAAATGGTGGAATATAGGAATCTGAGTTAAATTGAGTGAAATTGAAAATAGGGAAAAAATATTCACATAATAAAATAAAAAATTATAGTTAATATAGAAACATAATAACATTGAATATTTATATTTTGTAATATATTGATTAAAAATAAAACAAAATAAAAAATATATTTTATCAAAAAAAATTAATACTAATAAATATAAAATTCCTATTATGAATCCATCATGATAGTGTATCCTTCTTAAAAAAAATTAAAAAGAAAACAGTTCATGGACATTTATTTCAATTAAAAACACAATTTACATGGAGTTATAAGATATAAAATCATTTCAAAATGGATTTTTGAACTATTTTTTTAATCATAGTGTTGTTGTTAACACTTATCCAAAATTTCATCGATCAATGACCATGAAAGATAGATGAATTTATTATTTTTAATTATTTATAATTTCATAATTTCATTATATGGGTGTTTTGGTTGTCTTTATTTTACAAAAAAAAATTAACAAGCATATTTCAGTGATTTAAAAAAATTCATAATTAAAATAATTTTTTAATTTTATTGTTAAAATATACTTTTTAAAAATAAAATAATTATTCTATTATTTATATCATATATTATCTGTAATTGTTTTCTCATTCTTATTCGTGTTATTATGTTTCTAAATGTTTTATATAATTAGTCAGACTGACCTAGAAAAGAACATATATTAATTAATGAATGATTATAATAATGAATGGGATTTATATTGGAATAATTTAATTTTTAAAGGATAATATCATTATTATTTAGATACATTTATGTTTTTATTCATATTAAAATATATTTTAACAATTAATAACGATACTAGAAGAAAAATGAGATAAGTTACTTCATAAAGGTGACATACCACAAAACACATAGTAAACATTTTTATTTCAAAAATAATGAGAGGTAATGAATGTGGGATATAATTAACTATTACATGTCATAATTATATTATATGTTTCCTATTTTTAATAAATTAAAACCCTATAATCAGTTAATAGAGGTGGTGGTGAAGAAAAATAGAATTAGTCGCATTGTGGAGGGAATGTCTCCACAATGCATGAATAAAAGATTCATTTTTCTTAAAAGAAAATTGGGATTGGGGGTTAATATTTATTAGCATGAAATAATTGAATTAATAATAGAAAAAAATATTTTTTATTATATTTTAATTATAAAATTATATTTGGTAAAGTAAGAATAAAAAACTAGTTTGAAATGTTTTTTTCTTAGATAACATGGGATATCCTTTGGAATAATCATTGAAAATTTAACTATTGGTATGATATATTATGAAAATAGTTTTAGAAAAAATAAGTATAATTCTTGGGGAAGTATAATGAGAATATTCTGGAGGAGAATCCTAATTTTTACGGTATCCCTGAAGGGGTGGTGAGAAACCAATTTTATAAGTTGTGAGAATTAAATTTTTTTAAATATTCCAACTAATTAAAAAACACCACATGTTTCACATGTCATAAAGAATCATAAATGTTAAAAAATTTAGTAGAGAATTTTTTTTAAAAAAAACAACAACCATTAAATTATAATCATTTTTTTGACATGTTATTCTTTTTGCACCTTTTCTGAAACCTTTTTGTTTTTACCATAAAACTAGTTATTTCCAATGTAATTAATTATTATGCATAAAATTAAAATGGTCCTTATTAAAATGATATAGTTCCACTGGTTATTAATATTAACTAAGTTTTATCAAATAATTTATATGTGTGTTTTTGTGTTAGAAATATTAATCTTATCATTAGTATATATTAACTAAAAAAACAGGTTTTTTGATTGAGAATATTTTTTAAGAATTAAATTAAAATGTAGGTAAAATTAATCGTTTCTTTTTATTTTAGTTATCAATTTTTATTTATTATAAAACAAATATGTTCTATTTAAATCAATCTAAAACAAAATTTTAATAAAATATTATTTAATTTAAATAAATGAACAAGGAAAATTTTTATTCATTAATATTAGTTATGTTCTTAAAATTTCATTTATAGGTTTTATAAATTTGATATTTTATTTTTTAAATGGGTATATTTTATAATTAAAAATCACATTACAAAAGTAAAATTTTAAAAAACTTCTAGTTCATGCTAATATAATTATAATGTTTTAGTTTTTGAAAAAATAGTATAGTCCCTATTTATTGAAAAATAAACATTTCAAAAAAATATAAATAATTAATGTATTGAAATAATTTATATGAGAAACAAAAAATGGTTATATTTTGTAAAATTAAAATTCTCAAATTAAACTTCAAAATATAATGTGAAACCTCTTTTATTCAAAAATGATATTTTTAAATATTCAGTTTTCATAATATTATTTCTTATCAATTATTACATTATTGAATGTCAATATATCATTCCATATATTTTAATTTTATTTCTTATCATAACAATCTATTAAAATAAATCGATTTCATTTTTTTATTTCTTATATAGTTATTTGAGACAAAAATAAATATTTAATCATATTATTTATTTATCGGATAATCAGATGAAATGTTAATTGATTACTCTATGTTAATTTACTATATATTCTAATCATATTATAATTTACTAATAATTTTAATCTGATATGTTTGTTATCATTTAGGTTTGGGGTTTCTTATGAAGCATTCTATTGAATAAATTATTAAATTAAGAAACAAATTCAAAAATATTGTGGTGTTCCATTCACCCCCACTTTATAAAAAATTTGGGCCCCTATGATTAAAATTCATATTCACTATTGAAAATATCTAATGGTATCTAAATGATATACATGACTCATGATTTAATTTTCAATGAGGTTTCATACATAATATCTTATATTCAACTAATGATCTCATCTTTTACATTATTATTGGAATATAAATAATGTTTTTTTCTCAAAACATTTCTTCTAAATACCCCAATATAATGGATGTAATTATTGAATTAGAGAATATAAAAAAAATTAAAAATATGTTATTAAGGGTTGATTAATGATTTAAAAATGTGTCTTTCCTAAGATTAATAGTATCATGGTCTCTCCGTAGAGTTTCTCATCCCAAACTAATATCAGAATTAATTTATATAAAGGAAGTATAAATTGATTCTCTATGAGTAAAATTCAAATAAACATCTTTTTTAGATGAGTTATATACATTAGGTATAATAAATGTTCCACTATATGTTTTTAAAATTAACTATATATCTAGTATTAGAATTCCTGATTTAATGTTATTAGAAATCATATGAAGTATAAATTAGTGATTTTTTCAAGAAAAGAATATTGAAACAAAATATCTTGTGTAGATGATCAATTTTATTCACTCCACATCATTCTAGGATGTCAGTTCAGTAGTTCTGGTTGAATAGGTTTATCTGTATCCCATGGTCTTGAAAATATTTCGTACCTATATTCCATGTTTTGACTTTTCTAAGTGAATTGAATTTGGTAATTCCTAAGATTCATTAATTCATTACATTGAATATATTATTGTAACATGTGGAAAATGTTTTTTAATTTCACTATTTCCACTAAGCTCTTAAATTTTTCTTGGTAGTTATCTATTATATAGCCTTATTTTATAAAGATAAAAAAAAGTTCATTTTATTTTAAAGATTCCACTTCTAAAAACATCCAATTGTTTTTTTCATGAGGCTAATTTAACTTTCTTAACATAATTATCATCTACAAATAATCATTAATTAGACTCAATCTTTATCCAATTTAGTGTGTTTGGTATTTCAAATATATTCAAATTCTTAATCAAAATTATTAATTTTCAGTTTGGAATAATAAAACTATTTTTTATTATAGTACCTATCCAATTAATTTTATTGATGGTAAAATATCTATATTTTCCAGTAAATCCATTTTTAACATGTCTTTTTTAGGTTTCACCCATTACTAAATCAAAATGTTCTTAACATGTGAGATGAATAATTAGCATCATAATAGAATATCCATAAAGGATCCCATGAAAAAAACCTTGAAATGTATTACTCTTAAAAAATATATAAATAGATTTTAGTTCAATCAAAATTACACTCATTTCATTCTATAATTATTTATATTTAGTTATCTATTATTTATAATACTATTTCCTTAACATAATAAATCATTGGTAATTGCATGTAACGAAAAGTTAATTGGACAAAGAATATCTACTAAGAGTGTCAAAATAGATGTTTAGTATGGAACCATACCTAACATTTATAATATATTAATTTTATTTATTATTAATACTCATGAATTATATTTATTTTATTCTTGTTAATTATAAAATTAATATGAAATTTCTTTGAAAAAAATGAAAACAAGTTTATGCTCAATAAATTGAGTTTCAGGGATTATATAATTTTATAAAAAAGTTATGTTTACATGTTAAATAATTTGAATTTTAGAAAAATGGTATAATTATTTATATCAATTCTTCAATATTATATTAGAGTTAAATTCTAATAGTTTTTATAAAAAAAATTAATTTTTGGGTGATTTTTAGAAAATATCATTTTTAAAGAAAACATTATTTTCCATTCATGTATTTTACAATTATAATACTTTTTTATTTGTTTAAAAATTAAATTTCAGAAAATTTTTTATAAATAATTCATTTGATTTCAATAGAGAGAAATATTTCTTGGAATTGTTTTAAAAAAAATTATACTTTAAAAGTTATTCCTCCACAAAATTGGTTTTCATCATGTTATGTGTTATGACATTAAAATTAATTTTTTATAATTTTAGTGATTTAATCAAGAATAATAATTTTCATATTATAAATCATGAATTCAGTATTTTAATAATATTTAAACCTAATTTTTTGTTATTTTTATAAGTAATATTTTTTAAAAAAATATTATTATCATAGTAATAGTCAAAACAAGATAAAATTCATAAAACTAAAATGATATTGATTAATAATAACTATAAGATTATATAAATCCTATTGAATTGTAATATTTTGATCCTATAACATGTAATATTTAATGATGAGTCATTTTTTAGCAACATGGATAGGTAAGACTATAATATATTTTAATCTTTTGAAAAATATCAATTCCATCCTCTCCCTCACTTAAAAAAGGACACCTCATTTACACACTTATACACAATTCAAGAACCTCTTATGTTTTACAAGACCTGCCTAGATATTTTTTTAACATCCCTATATATATCCTAGAGGTATTTTCTTGATCATGATCCCATTTTTATAAGAATTTTTGTATAAATATAAGGAGGTTCTCTAAAGAAGAGGTATAGTTCCTAACAAGGTGTTTTGTTTTTATTTTATTATTTTCCTCCATCAAACCCATATTACCCATTAACATAAAATAACATATTTACCTTAAATATATATTAATATGATTACATTTATATTTAATCCTTTTTTATTCTATATATCAATCTAATAGAAAATGAAAAAATATTTCATCTTTACGTGTGGACTACCAGCTCATGGACTGATGTATCATATTTCTCATCACCGCCTAACATGGATTGAACAAATTTGAGTATTTAATTATATAATATAATATATATGACATAATTATTATTATTTTGATTAAAATATATTACTTACCTTCATTACCTACTGTTAGTATTTAAATCAAAACATTACTCGTGCATATATATAGACTACCATCTCGATGTTGTAACATGATTCATTTTTCATATTGACCATACATAGTAGGTTTTAAAAGTAAAATTACTATAAAAATCATAATTATAAAATTATTATTAATATAATCATTATATAATCATGGAAAATTTTACACTAGTTATCATATCGATGTAATGTTGGATTCAAAAAACAAAAAAAATCAATTTTTTTATATAAACAAGATCAATTATCTGATATAGTGTTACACCGTATTATTTATGTTATGAGTAAAAATAAATCTTAATTAACATTAAATATATTATAATTTATTTAAATAATTAATATAACATTATTATTCAGTATGATTAATAATGTATGAGTCATTTCTGATACAATGTAAGGGGTTTTATTAAAACCATATTTTAAAAGTACAAAACATTTTATTTTTTCTTTTATAAATATCCATGTTCTTAAAAATTTTACAATTATGTTATTAGTACAAAACAAGTTATGATAAAATCCATTTTACACCTTATTTGACTTTTTTTAAATTGGTTTAATGGTTTATTTTTAATCTTTTTCCAAAAAACATGTTTTGAAACATTTTTATAATTTTGAATGGAATATTCTTTTAATATATATGTAATGAGTGGTTATTACCATTTTCAAAACTTTTATTCCAAAAAAATCCTCTTCATTTTAACATGTTTTTTAAAAAGAATGTCTAATTTCTCATTATCCATGGAATTTTTATTTAATGAATTTTCATGGAAAATTATTATTATTAATATTTTTTTACAAATCCCAAATGTGTTTTTATATGATACTAAAAACAGATAATTTATTATATTTTATGAAGAAAATCAAGGATTATATGTGTATTGTTTTTAATATATTTTTATTATGTTTTTTATGATGATGGGTAAACCTAATATATCTCTTCAATAGATTTGGTAATGATTATGATCTTTGAATAATTATGTTTCCATAAACCGAGTATGTTATTCCTTTTGTAAGGGTTCTTTTACGGGTTTATAGATGATGATTTCCTAAGGAAAATACATAAATTTTTTATTATTTAATATTAATTTTCAGGGAAATATTTTTATTTCAGAAAAATAGAACCTTTGGTTAATTGAATGATTGTTCCCATTATTGTTAAAATGTATGTTTTTTTGAAATTATTTATAATAGGTTATCATATTTTCTATGAAAACCTCATGATAAAGATTTTTTTTATGTTTTATAATAACTTTTTTTATGAAAAAAACATTTTTTATTAATTTTGGATTCATGTTTATTTAATTGATCAATTTATCACAATGTTAATTACATTAATAGAAAACACTCTTACATGATATCATAGTTTTTAAAGGGACTAATGGGTTTAATTTATTCAATATATTTTTCTTTTAATAATAGATATATTCTTATCGAATATTAAAAAAAACAATTTTTTGAAGGATGAGTAGCAATAATGGTTAATCCATGTTTAAACTCTTGAAGATATGTCATAAAAATAAAAAAGGTATCATTTTAGAAGTATCTTATTATGAAAAAAATAGATACTATGTGGAACTGAAAAATTTATAATGTGTGGATATGTTATGTAATATTTGAGAATAAATTCTCTAAAACATAAAACCAAAAAATTCTTTGGGATTATAATAAAATGAACTCTTACTGAAATTATATTTTCGTTCAAATAAGTATCAAGTCTTTATGATAGTATTACATCAAAGGAAGGATAATTTTATAGGTTCGTATAATTTAATCTCATACCCATAAGAGACTGTTTTATATTTTTTCCATAAAATATAATTTTATAATTACCACGTTTCTTCATATATTCAATAAATTTTTATAATATATTTTCATAGAGGAAACATGACAGTTTAAGTATAGAGGCACCAAGAAGAAAATATCCTTCCAAATCAGCTTCCATGAATAATTTGAATTATAGATCAAAAAATTTGTATATATTAATAATTTTAAATAGGATAATAATATTGATTTCATTCATGTTGTAGAGAAACCGCTTTCTTAGTAGGCAAACATGTCTATATTGGACATGTGAAGAAACAACACCATCCAACATTTACAGGAACATATAACATGATAGTACCTGAGGGATTGATTAATTATTTGTAAAATATATTTTAATTATTATGTTATTTGGATCATAAAATGGTAATTGTAGATATTGATCATTTTGAAGGTGAATATGATGTGTGGTGGTTAATGTTAATGATTTCCATGTAAATAGAATAGATTGATTCAATGGAATGGGTTTGAATTTAGGAAAATATTTCATGGAAAATATTTTTCTATTGTTTTTTATAGTTATTATGGATGATAAATTAATTTAATTTATGTATTTGGATTAATATTTTGTGGACACATATAAAAAACATGACCTGATTGGTCAGGTGCCCAAGAAGTTTTCCCATGGATCATGATTATAAACATAATCAGGTATTCTAGGGATTAAATCTAATATATAGAATAGAATTTTCATCACATGATATAATTATTTATGGGAAATATTTCATATGTACTTAAAATTATGAAGTTATGTTTTTGAATAATCATGTGTGCTGATTCAATAAGTAAAAAATGGTTCTAGGTGGCAAGCAATGCGAAATAATCCATTGAGGAAATATATAGGTAAAAAATCAATTTCCATATTCTGATTCGTGTGGTGAAAAGAAACAGTGTGGATTTATAATAAAATTTGTGAATTGTTCTCAATGTGGTATGATTGGATATCTGGAACATGACTATAAAGAAAAACCTCATAATAATGATATAAAAAATATTTTAAACCTAGTAGTAATACATTTTAATTGTAATGAGGTAGCTCATTATGATATTACTTATTTGAAGATTGAGATTATGTATGGAAGTCAACAAGACCATGAAAAGAATTTTGTTTTTAAATTCTTTTTGAATTCTTTTTAAGATGTTAGACTATCCAAATATATATTTTTAGGTATGTTTAATATTTATTAAGATTATGAAAATGGCTTGATTGATTCAGGTTGTATACATTATTCATTTGTGGAAAATTTACTTGTAAATCAGAAATTTTTCCTCATGTAATTAAGACCGACAATTTTCTTAAAACAACTAGTGTTGTATTAAGGAACAATGATTTTTAGAATGTTTTTTTTTTCTATAGAAAGGTTTTACCTAAAACATTTGTTTCATACCCCTAGTGTATTTTGATGTTATTTTGGGTATGAATTTGATTTTTCTTTATTATTCCCAGAAATATTGTACAACAAAAGAAGTTTTTTACAAAATTAGTTTCAGTTTTCGTACATAATTGAATAAATTCCATTGATAACATATGAAGAAGATAAAAAATTAATTAAATATGGAAATGAAATTTTTATTGTTTATATTTTTTTGGGGAAGTAAATTATTCATATTGGTGATATGTCTATAGTAATCGAAATTTATAGATGAATATCAGGATGAATTTCCTGGTATTATAGATAATCAATAGATTCAATTTAGTTCTTAATTATATAATTTTTATAAGATAATATAAAAAACCTCATTACTTAATTTCTCATGTAGAAAATTTTTAGATGAAAATCATTTACAAGAATCACTTGATAAAGTCTTCATTCATCCTAGCACATTGATATGGGGAGCTTATAATTTTTTTCAAAAAACAAGTTTCCATGACAATTTTTTTGGTTTTATAGAATTTAGTAACATTAATTTTAAAAATAAGTATATATTTACCCATATTGATGCCTTTTTTTATTATCTCGATAAATCCTTGTATTTTTTTATGGTTGATCATAGGTCTATTTATCATGGAAATAAGTTGAAGGGGGTTAAATTAAAAATATATAATTTTAGACTATGTAATGAAATTATGTGTTTTTTGTAATTCACTTTTGGATCAAAAATTCTCCATCTATATTTATAGAATTAATTTATAGAGTTTTTCTTGAATTCAGAGATAAATGTTTTATTTTATTTTTTTGATGAAATCTAGATATACTATAAATGTTATGTTGATTATAAGAAAAAATTTGATGTTGTTTGACAAAACCTAAATGACAATAATTTATATGAAATATTTAGAAAATGTGAATTGTTTTTTTTGAAATATATTTCACTGGATATATTTCCTAAAAAAATTTGAATAACTTTTAATCCCATGAAAAATAATGTGGATGAAGAGAACCCGTTATATGAAATTTTATAGAGATTAATAGTTTTATTAGATTAATTGGTTACTATATTTTTTTCAGGAAAAGTCTTCATGATTATCTATCCCACATACTATGTTACATAAAATATTATTTAAATTTATATACAAGAGTTATTTTTTAAAATGAATACAGGAATTGAAAATAATATTATTGAATGATCATGTATTGGCCCATCTATCAATAAATAGGGAGTTAGTTATCTATAGTGATGCATCATTGAATGAATATTTTTTTGTTCTAGTGAATAATTATTGGGTGATTTCATATTCTTTATAATAATTAAATCCATATATGAAAATTTATCCTACATATGACTCAAAACTATTGATTTTAGTATTTTTATTAAAAATGCACAAACTAAATTTATATAGAGATTTTTGTGAAATATATGATGATCATAAATGTTTAATATATATATTAACTCAAAAATAATTTGTTGTAATAAAGATAATATGGCTAAAACTGAATAATTATTATAACTATGCAATTCACTACCATCCTAGAAACGTAATGAGAGTGTATAATGCCTTATGTTAGAATTATATTATATCATTAACTATCCTGTGAATGGAACACAACTTTTTTACTTAATGATTTAATGTATTTTATCTTAGACATTTTACATGATAGAACTTCCTCTATTTCCTTTAATGAGTTAATGGTGTCCTAATTTTGAGATAGAATTAATCAAGCTCAAAAGGAGGATTTTTCCTTATAAGAAAAGGTAAAATTGTTCAGGAACTATAATTTTTTAGAATTTAAAATAAATAAAGAATGTGTTTTGAGATTATAAATCATTTAAACAATACATTATGATTCTCAGTTAATGAATAAATTTTTGATTGAATATCATGGGTTTATTTTTTCTATTATTCCATCAAACACTATGACGTATTGTATCCTTTTGGAACATTATATAGTGGGATAGAATGAAAATATATATTCTTGAAATTATAAATAAATGATTAAATTGTCAAAAGATAAATGATAATTAATATTACCAAAGGGGTATTTCATCCCTTTCATGTATGGGAATAGAAATAGGAGAATATATCCATGGATTTCAGGGTTTTATTACATGAAAAATCCTGCGATAATAATTAGTAATGGGTTTTTATTGAATATTTTACAAAATATATTAATTTTATTCCAATTCTAGATATTAATTATTGGGATAAAATTATTATAAATTATTTTAATGAAATGAATCATATTACATGGATTCCCTCATTATATTTATTTGATTATTATTCTATATTGGCCATAGATTTTTGGAAAATCCTTCCGCTGTTATTGGGAAAAAAATTAAAATTTAGTAAAACATTTCATCCTCAATTTGTTGGATATCCATAGAAAGTTATTTAGAAATTCAAGGATATTCCTTAATCAAGTTCATTGGATTGAATGGGATGTTGGTAATAACATGATTCACTAGCTGAATTTTCTTATATTAACAATTTTCATTCTGGTAAATAGATGAAAACCTTTTAAGAATTATAAGATAAATAGTTTTAGACAGCATCTTATTATGAAGAAGATCATGAAATAAGGATTTTGGGAACGTAATTAGTAAAATAGGTTTTTGAAAATATAATGGTGATTTAGAAACATGTGGGGTAAGTATATAGTTGGAAGAAATTTTATGATGATAATTGAAGTTATAATCATTCATTCAAAATTGGAGACTATAATTTTCTAAATGTCTCTTAATAAAAATGTGTTATTAAGTATTTTATGAATGGAATGTTACGTTCCGGATGCATTGGACCATATTAAATTTTGGAGAACATTGTATTAGTTACTTATCAAGTGTTCTTTCTTCGATGCTTATCTTAGGTACATATTTTGTTTCGTATTTTAATGTTATGGAATTATGATTCAGATGCATCTCATGTTTTGACTCTAGAATTATATTATTTGGGAGTGAACCAATCATTTTAGAAATAACCAATTAATATTAATAATAATAAATAGTACATGTTATGGAATAAGTTGATTCTCCAAATTCAGTTTTTATGGAAAAATTATACAGTTGATGAATCCATATGGAAATCATAAAATTCTATAAAGGTAAAAAATCCCCACTTGTTTAAGAAATGAATATTAATTATGAGGAAATAATTTCCAAAAGGGGGAAGAATATAAAAACCTAGGTAATATTAATTTTTTAACAACATCATTCCTTATTAAAATTCAAGATTTATATTGCATTGATCCATATCCTTTATAAGAATAATAAGTAATTTCTAAATCAAAATGAAAATTGTTTTATTCTAACTAAATTGGGTCCCATGAATTATATAATTAAATTAAAAGGTTTAATTTCTAACTCATTTAATTTTATTTATAAATAGATACATAAAATTTATATAATAAATTAAAAATTATCTTACAATGTTCTTTTTATAATTTTCCTAATATTTTAATTTTTGTGGAAATTATAGAAAATACTAATTTTAATGAAATTTGATTTTTCTTTTAAATTATTTTAAAAAGTAAATTATTTTTTTGGGTCTTAAAAATATATATTTTTTCATTTATTAAAAAAAAATTCATTTATTTTCCTTCTATTAATAATTATTAATGAACCTTTTATAAAAATGAATTTAATACCTTAAAAGGCATTTATTGCGGAAAACCTCTTTTGTCGCATTAAATGTTCTGATACTGAACGTAATTTTTACCTCCATTAAGTAATTTATAATGTGAAATGGATTATATATTTTTTATATGTATTTTTAAATATGAATTGTTATTCAACCTAATTTATGTTCATTTTGAATAGTAACTTTGGTAAAAAAATATAGTTATTGTGGTAAGAGTTAAAATAGTTAACTAGGTAAAAATTAAAATTATATGGTATAAAATTACATGATTTTTTTTTTAAATTCAAATATTATTATCATATGTTGACCCTATATCATCTCTAAATTTTTTATGCATCATTTTGGTGACACTTAAATTGAGTAATAAATAATTATATTTTTATATTTTTATAAATTCAAAGTGCATCCTCTCCCTCAATTATAAAAAAAACATAATATATCTTCTCTTATCCAAACATCAAGATCCTCTTGGATCAACCAATACCTACCCAAATATATTCATAACAACCCACTCCATCACCCATAATTATTTTATTAACAATAATACTATTCTATTAAGTCTTTTTGGAATACTTAAGAAGGTTTTTTTGAAGAATATGTATAGTTATTAACTGATAGTTTTCTTTTTATTTATTATATTGCATCCTTCTAACCTCTCTTAACCATTTACCTATAATAACATAATAATATCCCATATAATATAATGTAATTATTATTACATTTTTGTAATATCCTCAACATTAAATGATATTTAAACCCACATTTGTTAATAAATTACATGTATTTTCCTATGTAAATAATTAAATTTTTCAATACTTCTATTTATTGTGGTTTATAAAATTGAAATATCTCTGTCAATGCTTAGTAATATTCTTTGAAAAAATTTATAGTTTGGTGCTGAGGTAGCATATTATTCCAGGGTCTGTACAACATTGAAGTTCATTAAATAAAAATATATTATATATTATATTATGTGCATGTGATTTTTTCCAAAAACAAAGAAATAACCCCATAATAGTAACTCATATAAGAAATTTGAAACCAACATTAGGTTTAGGGTTTGGGTTTTACCCTAGGAAATATATAATATTTTCGTCCATCAATTACCTGGTCAAATTGTATGTGAGGATAATTAATTTAGATTTCTTATTATATATTTTTTCAAAATTAATGTATCATCTCCCAAAAAGTATCCCGGACATAAAAAATGTGACCACTATTAGGTCTGGGAAATGTGTTTTACACGAGGAATGATATAACACTTTTTTATCATCAGCAGTTAAGTTAAAATTCAATAATGGTTATAATAATTTGTATATAAATAATTTTTTTAAGATAAAATAATAATAATAATTTTATTATTGTTTTTAATGTTTTTTTCAAAGAAAAAATATAAAAATTTTATTTTTTAATTGATAATTATGTTACGTTGGAAGTATTTGGTGGCCAATGTAATTAATTTAATAGTATTAATTTTTTCAAATAATTGATTTTTTATGGATAATATTGTGTGTTCTAAATAAAAATGTATATATATATATATATGAGTTTAATATATTTGTGATTGATTTTGTGTAGATGTGTGTAGTTTTGGGTGTATATACATGGGTTATATATAAATATATCTAAAAAATTTATTGGACCAATAAATATGTTTTCGGTTTCTTTTAAATTAATTAAATGTGTGATGTGTTTTGGATTAGATAATGATTAAATAATAAATGATGAAATATTTATTAGATTGATCAAAAGATGTCACGGGGCGGTGCATAGAGATGGGATCAACCAATAAGAGTTAAGAGTCCAATTTTTTAGTCATAATTGATGCAGGAAGTGTAAAAGGCTATAATTAATTAAATAAAATTACTTAATGTAATTTAAATTATTAAATGGGGGAAAGGGGTGGCACCTATATCCTTTCCATTTCTTCAACAGTCCTTATCTCCACTCACCACCTCTCACCATCTCTCTACCCTTCGCTCTCTATTTTATTTATTTTATTTTATTTTTATTTTTATGAAACATATCTATTCATTATCTCATATGTTATTGATTGAATTTACACCCCATCAGTTTTTTAGGTTCGTCTAGATGAGAAGGATTTTAAAAATAATTTTTTTAAAGATAGAACGTTTTTTTGGTGAAATTAATCTCAAAATTCAACCATATATATCATTATTCATTGTCAATACGTTACGATTTCCTTGGAATTAGTGCATGCTTTTTATGAGTTATTATCATGATTATTTGGCGTTCATTTCTATTCCATGAGACCAATGTTTGATGCTTTATCACATGAGGTATGTGTGTATATAGAATTTGTCCTTTTATTTTTCTTCTTACATAAGGATTATGGTGTTTATGATTATGGTACATCAATTCTTGATATGGTGTTGTTCTATCATTTTCATTATGTGTCATATATTTTTTATTTTTATTGATTATAGTTATGCATTCATGTTTTACCTATTAGATATGCATGTCAGATGTGACACATGTGTGAGACCATCCTCCAAGATATATGTCATAGACATGATTCGGTATGTATTGGGACTATTTCATTCAGTGGTAAGTTTCACATGCATGTGGCTATCCATGCATAACGTATGGGATAAACTTGGGTCGTTGTGTGGGATGTGTCACATGTTTGGGTTATCCAATCGAGATGGATGTGCTAGAATTGGGTCATCATGTACATAGAAAATCCCAACCAGAAAAAATGTGTCACATTCTCGGGGTTATCCACTTGATGAGGATGTGTATGGATGTATATCGATTTTCAATTTGGAATTATTTCAAGGAAGTTATGTTTCTTTATACATGGTGTTGAAGCTTATAGTGTGAGTTCCCAAGGGCATAAAATATTTTTCATATATTTTATATATACTGTTGTAATATTTTTTCCTTGTTTATGTTCAAAGAATATAATTGTAATTTTTTTCATTTCTTTCATGGGTCTTTGGTGGTATCCTGCTGAGCCTCGTACTCACACTCTACTCAGAAATTAGGTTCCCTTATTACATTTATCACAAGATACATAGAATATGGAAACATCTTGTAGTATATTGTTGAGTATGTGAAGTAAAAGGATGTGGTCGTTACTAGTGTAATGTCCCAGACCACTCTGGCCAATTCCTTTGTGGAAATCAGGTGTATGAGGAAATTCAGGGGGTCAAGGTGACTTATCCCTGACAATTTTCCAATTTTCCAGTTTGTGGAATAGTTCAAATGGTAGATAGTTTTTAATAGTGCAATTTTAACCTTCAATGAACAGTTTCATCGGTGAACAGTTCTATCGATAACCTATAACGGTAACCTCTCTTTCCTTTGCTAAATTGCCAATTCTATGAATAGTTCCATCAGTGAACAGTTCTATCAGTAACCTCTAATGGTAACCTCTCTTTCCTTTTCCAAATTCCAAATTCTATGAATAGTTCCATCGGTGAACAGTTCTATTGATAGCTTCTAATGGTAGCCTCTCTTTCCTTCTCTAAATTTCCAATTCTATAGACAGTTCCATCTGTGGAGAGTTCTAACAGTAACCTCTCATTCCTTCTCCAAATTTCCAATTCTATGAATAGTTCCATCAGTGAATAAATCTATCGATAAACTCTAAAGGTAACCTCTCTTTTCTTTTACAATTTTCCAATTCTTTGAATGGTTCCACTGGTGAACAGTTCTATTGGTAACCTCTATTTCCATTCCCAAATTTGGAGTTCATGAACAGTGTTTCAATCTTCCTACAGTTTCACCCCTTTAATGATTCCTTTGATGTTAAATGCCTTTAAAAACTTATTTTATGAACTATAAGGATGATTCAATGGCCATAACTAGAATATTAATTTATACTAAGGCTTGGGTCAGTTTTATATGGTCAAACTTCATGGTTTAATGTGATCCGCTTTTAATAGAAAACCTAGTGTATCATAAACCACTGCTCTGTTAAATCTTATGAAGGGATGGGATATCTTCCTCCATAGTTCATCCTCCTTGTTCTTGGCTATGAGACCCTAGAATCATTCATTCTATTCCGTAGGGGTTGTGCAATCAAAATTTGCTCCCAGGATTTGTTCTACTCTGTTTTGATGCAATTAAATAGTATCGATCAATCTTTGGTATAAGGTATGATTTATCACCATTATTATGGGATCGTCTCCCTCTGTATCTCCTTGACCTATTATGGTATGTGATCTCTATAATACTAATGGAGTTGTCTTGGGTTTCCATTGGTGCAGTCGTACCGTAACATCCTTGGATAGATATAGTTGTCACGGGAGGAGGTGATCGTGATTCTTTTTATGGATCATTCTTATATAAAGAATATCAAGAACCATTTGAGGTATTGGATTCATTGCTTCTCTTTTCTTTTATGTGAAACTATATAGTTATTATATTTTATCCCATTGAATTTCAATGGAATTGACATAACAAATATTTGAACCGGAAAATAAATTGATATCTATTGTATGTTATCGCTTCTTATTTTGCTAGATAGTGTGATATCTATGAATTATACGTATATGTGATAATTCTTGATGGAAATTGCTAAATAAAATAAAATGGAGGAAGGACTCAGGGTTCATTATCTCCCTTCTCACATTACCAGCCCAGGATGGGTACACTTTGTGGGGAGGAGGTTGTGAAGTTAATCTCAATATATGTTTTTTCGAGGAAGTATCTAGAGGAGGTCGTGAGACTTCATAGATTCCCAAGGATGATCATTTCTGATCATGATCCTCGTTTTACCTATAGGGTTTGGAGAGGTCTCTAGAATTCCTTTTGTTATCAGTTATGTCTTAGTACTACTTTTCATCCTCAAACGGATGGTTAGACAGAGCGAACCATCCAGACTCTTGAAGACATGTTACACTCTTGTGTCCTAGATTTTGATGGTTCGTGGATGAGGCACTTACCCTTGGTGGAGTTTTCTTCCAACAATATTTTTCACTCCACCATCGACATGGCGTTGTTTGAAGCCTTGTATGGCCAACCATGCCTTTATCCATTGTTCTGGACTAGGTACGGAGAGTCATAAATTCTCGGACAGAAACTGGTGTAGAATACAACATAGATGATTAAGTTGATTGGTGAGAGGTTGAAGACAGTGCAAGATCTTCAAAAATCATATGCCGATCAAATGAGGAGACTCTTAGAGTTTGATTTTGGGGATCACGTGTTTCTGAAGGTGACTCCTCATTATCAGAAGCGATGTTTTGGTCGTGGGATTAAGATTTCTCTCCAGTTTGTCTGTCCTTTCGAGGTGTTAGCTCATGTTGGAGTTGTGGAATATCAAGTAGCACTTCCCCCATAGATGAGTTGAAAACATGATGTGTTAAATGTATCATAGCTCCGTCGTTATCTTAAGGAAGAATCTCACGTCATCTATTGGGGAGATATCAATGTTGATGATGATGAGACCATTAAGGAGTGACCTGTGGAAATTCAAGACCGCAAAGAGAAGGTGTTGCGCGATCATTCTATCCCTTGGTTCTTGTCTTTTGGTGACACGGTGGCATAGTGGCGAGTACATGGGAATGTGAGTCATAGATACATGCTCAGTACCCATAGTTTTATGATATTGAACTATTTTCATGTAACAATGTCCCCTTTGTGGTTATAGACCTTTCGTGTTTATAGTATTGAATTCTTTTGTTGCTTCTTGTGGCTTCCTCTCGTTATAGAGGTATCTCAATGGGTGGTTGTTCGGACCCCGTTTCGTTTTCCCTTTTGGTGGGATTTCAATTCATGAGGATGAGAAAGTTTTGAGAGGTATTTGATGTAATGGTCTAGACCTCCCTGGTCCATTCCATTGAGAAAATCAAGTGTATGAGGTGATTCGACAGGTCAAGGTGACTTATCCATAACACTTTTCCAATTTTCCAGTTCAGTGAATAGTTCCAATGGAAGACAATTGTGAACAGTGCAAAGGTAGCATTCTGTGAACATTTCCATCAGTGAATAGTTCTATTGGTGGGGTCTAACAATAACATCTCTTTCATTTTCCAAATTTCCAATTAGATGAATAGTTCCATCAGTGAATAGTTCTATCGGTAACCTCTAATGGTAACCTCTCTTTCCATTGTAAAATTTTCTATTATATAAATAGTTCCATCAGTAAACAGTTCTATCAGTAACCTCTAACGTTAACCACTCTTTCCTTTTCCAAATTTTCAATTATTTTAATAGTTCCATCGGTGAATAGTTCTATCGATAACCATTAACAGTATCCTCTCTGTTCATTGCTAAATTTTTAATTCTATGAACAGTTCCATCTGTGAACAGTTCTATTGGTAACCTCTAATGATATCCACTCTTTCAATTTCCAAATTTCCAATTCAATGAACATTTCTATCGGTGAACAGTTCTATCAGTAACCTCGAATGGTACCCACTCATTCTATTTCCAAATTTCCAATTCTATGAACAGTCCCACTGGTGAACAGTTCTATTGGTAGCCTCTAATGGTAACCTCTATTTCTTTTGCAAAATTATGAGTTCATGAATAGTGTTTCCATCTTCCAATAGTTTCGCCCCTTTAACATTTCCTTTAATGTAAAATGAATTTAAATCCTTATATTATGGACTCTCAGTCTGATTCAAATTCCATAACTCATATATTATTTTTTCCTAAGGGTCGGGATGATTTTTCTTGGTCAAAACGCATGGTTTAATGCGATTTACTTTTAATGTAAAACCTAGAGTATCCTAAATAAAAGCTCTATTAAATCTTCTAAAGGGACCATATATCTTCCTCCCAAGTTATTCCTCCTTGTTCTTTACTATTAGATACTAGAACCTTTCATTATATTCCATAGAGGTTGTTCAATCAAAATTTCCTCCTAGGATTGGTTCTGCTCAGTTTGCATGCAATCCAATAGTATTGATCGATCTTCAGTAAAAGGTATGATCCATCGCCATTCATTTGGGTTTGTCTCCTTCTGTTTCTCCTTACCCTGTTATGTTATGTTATCACTATAATACTAATGGTGGTTTCTTGGTTTTCCATTGGTGTGGTCATACCATAGAATCATCAGGTGAATACAGTTGTCACGGGAGGTGGTGATCATGATTCATTGTGTGGATTGTTCTTGTATAAAGAACGCCAAGAACCGTTTGAGGTAGGGGATTTGTTGCTTCCCTTTTATTTTAAGTGTGACTATATAGATAGCATGTTTTATCCAACTATATGGAAATGGAATTAACATAATAAATATTTGAACCGGAAAATAAATTGATATCGATTATATGTAATTGCCTCTCGTTTTTTTAGATAGCGTGATATCGTTTCTTTCTTCATATAGCTATTGGTTCTTGATGGAAATTGGTAAAGAACGTAAACTGGAGGAAGGACTCAGGGGTCATTATCTCCGTTCTCTTATTGTCAGCCCAGGAGGAATATAGTTTTGGGGAGGGGTCGTGACAACTAGACAGAGTTTAGGTAGGAAATCTACTTCTAACTTTATTTACAGCCATTACCTATAACCAAGAGACTTGTTTTGTTTTAGTGATTATAACATATATTCCATCTTCAATTTTCCACATGCACTCTAAATATTTCTTTATTTATATAATGATGTTATTCATTATCAGTAAAATTACATGATACATATTGTATAGTCTCTCCACTAGTGGATTAAGATCATCACATCTAGTCAACAACCACTTGTGTATGAGGATGTATACATGAGTCCATGTATCATACAGTGAATACCCAGTTCTTTAGTTCATGTTGATACAATTATAATCCTTTTTCAATTATATATCCATATAATGGAATGTAAAAAATCTTTCATATATACATGAAGATTATCATCTCGTAAATCGATGTGTTTTATTTTTCATTACCACCTCACATGGATGGTATTTATTGGATAATTTTATGAAATAATACAATATTTTTGATTTTTTAACAATTTATAATTATAGAATAATAATTACATTATTTTTATGATTTTTTCTGAAACATGGAAATATTCCCCAGTTGAATGTGTAGGCTACCATATCCATGTTGTATTATAATTAATTTTTCATAACCAACATACCAATATGATTCATACCATAATAATTATTATATAAAAATGGTAATTATAATATTTATAATGTTTTAAAAATTATATAATCTAGATCCCATTGACCATTTAACACATACTACTGTCATTTTTGACCTATGAATCAGACATCTTCAAAAGGACCCAAGACAAATTAATCAATAAAGGGAATAAATATCACATTGTTATCTTTTATAAAAAAGGAATAATAAAAGTATAATAAATATGAAAACTATCCGTATGAATGTATATAATTTGAATAAATAAAATTATTAGGAATATAAAGAACATAACTGAAAAATTGGACATGAGGTAAGGTATTTTTCATTAAAATATTATTTTCAATGATTTATTGTCTTTTATTTTATTTTTCACTGAAATAAATGTTCTTTAAAAGGAATTAGGTATGTTATTAATATATAATTTTTTTAAAAAATCAATTTAAACCATTTCTGTCTTTCATTATTAATGGTTTTAAAATAATGATTTTAATCATTTTCTAAACATGTTATTTTGAAATTTTTTAAAAATATTGAATGCAATTTTTTAAATATATTTGGATTCATCATAATTTTCAAATATCAGGAATTTTATTCCTTAAAAAATAAACTTAATTTTTTTCTGGTTTATCAAAAGAATATCCTATTTCCCATTCTTCTAGTAATATTTATTTAATTTTTTCAAATAAAAATTATTTTTTCAATATCGTTCTGAGTTGGATTAATTTTTTTCATATTTTTCATTAACATGAATTTATACGGTTTTATAATTTAAACGAAATATTCTATATGATTTATGTTTTTTATAATCTATTTAAATTTTTTATGATGATTTTTAATCAATATATTGCTCTCCAATACATAAAATAGTGATTATTTTATCTGGTGATTTATATTGGACTTACTCGAATTTGTTATTCAATTTTTAAGGGTTATAATATTAGTTCATTGAATATGATTTCTGATGTAACCTACATGAATTTGATATTCATCAAAATGAAATTGAATTTAAATATTACTATTTCATATGGTAAGATAAAGATATTTTGATTAAAAAATTATTATACCCAATATGTGTAAATGTTTGTTTTTATGAAAATAATTTCAAGGGGTTATCATGTTTTCTAAGAAAACCTCATGATTCTGAAATTTCTTTTACATTTTATTTAAAGAGATTTATGAAACTAATTGTTTGTAAAAATAATTTCATGACTAATTAAATAATTTTTTGAGATCAAAGGGAATTTC
This sequence comes from Viscum album, assembly GCA_963277665.1. Classification (NCBI taxonomy): domain Eukaryota; kingdom Viridiplantae; phylum Streptophyta; class Magnoliopsida; order Santalales; family Viscaceae; genus Viscum; species Viscum album. The sequence continues at coordinate 1,976,597,213 of OY728122.1, forward strand.
ATTAAAGGAAGCTCTATTATATGATCTCATGATTTTTAAATGGACTAACGAGTTTATTTTATTAATTATATATATCCTTTACTGATAATTTTTTGTTAATACCACATTTTCAAATTATTCTCAATGTCTTTAAGGATGTGTAGAAACAATGATGAAGGTATGTTGAAAATTTTGATAATTTTTTGTACAAATAAAATGTGTTTCATTTAAAAACTATTGTATTATAAAAAATTTTATATTGAGTACATGTGACCACTATGTACTACAAGGGTTTGACATGAAAATAATATTACTTTGTTGTCTAAAAGAATAAACATGGAAGGGTATTTTATAATGCTATAAACTGAATTATAATATATAAAAATAAATTTCGAGTTCAAAAATTACTAGTTCATTTTATATAGTTAATCCACTTTTCCATGAATCGCGTAATGATTTAGATAATGACCAATACACACCATTATGGTTATTTATCCCCATGTTCATATATCATGATTCCATTTTTCATTTTTAATATGAAGATAAGTATGTAATTATAAGGATAACCACAGAATCAATACTTTTCTAAAGCATTAGTGTTTTATACCTTACATAGACTTATACCTCTAAAATATACATAAGGATTTCACTAAATATCCCAAAAATAATGCCCAAAAATAACGTAACTAACCTTAAAGGTCAATTGAAACATATTTTGATACCGTTATTATTGATATAAGATAAATGGGACTATATTTGTAATCTTTTACAAGAGCTAAACATTTAATTTCGAAAATAATGGTAATAATATTCTAGTAACCAATAAGTTTAGTATATTTGGATACTATCTACTTTATATGTATATATTAATATACTTGGAATTATTTAATATAAAGTGAATTATACAACACCATCAACTATACATAACATTATAATAAATCAAACTTGTAACCTAGGAAATGAAAATATAATAATTGTGTGAGATAAAATTATTAATAAATATGAATAATAATTTATCACATAAGTGTTCATAATAATAAAAAAATTGAATCATAAGTAAAATAACATATCATCATGAGTGATAGTCATAAAAAATAATTATTCATATAAGGAAATGGTCTAAGAATATGAATCCAGAAATGATAATGATCGAAATATAATAGTCCTAACATGGATTAAAACATTTAACAAAAACATAAAAAAAAGATCATATGGCCATAATGTATAACATCATTAAACTATGGTATCAAAATTAGAATAGGTAATAATTGCTTAATAATCAACATCATCTATTCCCATTATTATACGAAACTAAAATATACTCAAAAATTAATTTCTTTTGAGATAACATATTTTTACTAATGCATTGGAGGGTGATATAAAACCCAAACTATCATTTATCCACACATATGTGTGCTTATTTAAATTCTTTCACTTATAACCTCATATTGGACCAATGGAAATAAAATGGTTACCTTGAAACATTGAAATGAAAATAATTCACTTTTCATAACAACCCCATTGATATGAAAATTTATTTTATAAAAACATTAAATGAAAATAAATATCACTTAAAAACTTAATGAACATATTGAAATAAAAATGGGTTCCATAACATTTCTATATGGTATAAATTTGCACCTTGAATTAAATTGTTTAACACCAAAATCATGATAAACCAAAATAATCAAAAAAAAATATAAGGAAAAAAGATGGTGAATCATAAAAAATAATTCTATTTTAGGTATATCGTTATGAATATATATAAGAAAATGAAACAAAAAATCATAATATATTTTTTGAATTTTTTTTAGTCATCTGTGCAAAAGTCATATTTGAAAGTCTCTTTTAAAAAATACTCCATTTTCTTCATAAAAATGAAAAGAAAATAATTCATGAATGTTAATTGGAATTAATGGAACTTCCAAAGATATATTAGAGAGAAAATAATTTATAATGTATTTTTTAATGAATATAATTGCATATAATTAAATAAGAAATCATAAAACCTAATTGAATAGGTTTGAGTTACCAAACCCCTTACATTTATTTTTGAATTATTTTAATGTAAAATATATTCATATAAAAAATAAATATAAATATTAAATCCCTTTTATAAACATATTCATATTTATGACTATTTAAAAATAAATTTTATAATTACTATCTATATGTATAATAGTTAGTTTGAATCTCTTTTTAAAATTAGTTGTGATCAATGTTGGACATTTTGAAATAGTTTCATAATCTTAGTGTTGTTATTAGTAATTTTCCTTATTTTCAACATTAAATTATCATTAAATGGTTAATATTGTTTAGATTTAATTATTTTTAGTTTTATAATTTCATTATGTTGTAATTGTTTTGGTTCTTGTAGAGGAAGTTATCAACAAGTATGTTTTAGTGATTTTTAACAAATCGATAGTGGTATCTTAATTAATGAGTTAATATTAATGATAAAATTACATAACCAAAATAACAATATTTTTATGATAATTAATGTTTTATATTATCATAAATTATATTCTCATTTCAATCCATTATATTATTTTATAACATTTTTTAAGTATGTTGTTAGACCGACGTAAACATAAAAATACATTAATTAATGAATAATTATGATAAGGAAATTGATTTTATTGGATAATATCACTATTATATAATCATAATAATATTATTTAAAAAAACATTAATGTGTTTAATAATATTAGAAGAGATTTTAAAATATAATTTTTATAATAAATGAAAATTGATATGTGTTACCTCGTGGAGAGAGTGGTCCGCATAATGTCTGGTTAATGATTTCATTTCCCCACAAAGTAGATGGAATGAATATGGATTAATATTTTTTATTAATTTTTATAAATATATTATTTATTATATATGTATCCTTCAATTTCACCCATATAAATAGGGAAGAGATTTGGTTGTGAAAAAATTGAATACATCACTTCATTGAGGCGACGTCATGAATAATGAATAAATAATGGTTTTGTAATTTAAATAGAAAATCCAAAATTTAGTTAACAGTTATTAACTTATAATAATAACATTAATTATTAAACAAAATTTTAAAAAAAAATTAAATTAACTAAAAAAATTTATTTTGGATTTTATAATTGATTATATATGAGGTTGGGAACCAAAGTGACAATGTTCAGTAATTGGGCTTCCCTTCAGAGGACTCCTTAGAAATGGGGGACTTAGGAAAATCACATATAACTATAGGATGAATAAAAATAAATATTTATATAGGGGAATTAAAAAGGGTTTATTTTTAATAGGAAATGGAATTTATAGTTTGATCTTGAAGAGGTGGAGGGAATCCCCTTTTATAAGTAGTGAGAATGCCATTTTGTAAGTATATCAATTTAATATAAAAAGAGAACATTTTTTCCTATAAAGAAGAATTATAAATAAATATTAATGGAGTAGATATAATTTTTAGTTGAAAAAATCCAAACCCACCCAATAATAAATATTTTTTTTCAATTTTTCCTCTTAAACTTTTGGTTAACCTTTTTATCCATATTTGATTTTACCATGGAAACCAGTTTTTACCAAGGTAATTCATTTTTAGTGATACAAAATTGCATGTATTACATAATTTTTAGGTAAAAATTTAAAATAATTCATCATTTTTATCAAATCAAATTTAAATTTTTTAGAAAAAAATAATTTTAACATTTTCACATTAAAAGTGTAAAACCCATTCTAGTGACAGAGTAACATTAATAACATATAAATTTATGTGCAGGATAAAACTAGCAACGTGTTTTCTGTTCATGATATACATTAATCAATTTAAAAATAATATGTTTCATTAGTATAAATTTAAAAACAAATATTACCCTAATATTATTTAATTTACATAAATGAACATGGTGAATTTTTATTTTAAATATTACTTAATTTAAAAAATGATAACTATAGTTTTTCTAAATTGGAAATTTTATTTTTAAAATGAATAGATTTAGTATTGAAAAATCTATTTGATAAATTATTGTCTTTATAATCTTTTATGTATTTATTATGTAATTATAAATTTTTTGTTTTGGTAAAAATATTATTTTCCCAAATACCCTAAAAATATATTGTTTCAGAAAAATCCAAAAAACATATCCAAGATTATATTGATATGTGGGATTACAAAATTTATTTTTTAAAAAATTCATATACTAAAATTTATTAGTTTATTTTTTAAATTAAAAATATAATGTATATGGAAATTGAATTTATTGAAAAATGGTAATTTTAAACCTTATGTGTTCCTAGTTTTATTTCTATCAATTTATAATATAAAAGGAAAATATGTTGTTTATAATATTTTAATACTATATATTATCATAAAAATATTTTAAAAGTTTTTGATTTATTTTATTCAAAAATTCAATATTTATTTGAGAAATAAAATCTACTTTCATATATCAAATCATATAATTTAGTTATCCACATAAGTTAATATATTATAATTTATTATTATATTTTTATTTACTATAGTTTTTATGCATCTAGTTATTTGTTAATAATTTTCATTTAATGTAATTTATTTTTTTGATTTATTGTATCTTATGCAGTAAGATATTGACAAAATTGTTTATTTAAATAAATATATTTTGAAATACATGGGTGTTGCATTGTAAGTCATTAATAAAATATATACTCTAAATAAATATTAAAATTCCAAATGTAATCATAAAAAAAATTGATAATTCATATTTAATAATACATAAGAAACCAACAAACTCATTTTATGATAAATAAATTTAATTAATATAGAGTAATATAACCAAATATTTATGAATCATTGAATCCCTTAATAAATAGTGATGAATCAGGGTTTAAATATATCATAGTATTTGTTTATAAATTGAATATTTTGGATAATTGAGATGTATTAAAAGACAAGGGAAATTAACCCCATGATGATAGAGGGCATGAGAGGATTATGGAAATAACAAAGAGAATATAAAATGGAGGATGTATCATACCTTTAATCATTCAATAAAATTATGGTTTTTTGAAGTTAATGTAATATTTATTATGTACTCTAAAGGCATTAAGAATGTCTAAATTCTATAAACAATAAATAAATATGTCTCTAGGGTAAAAATATAATTTAAAATAGAATTTATTATCACATTACGCTATACAAGATTTTAGATGTTGAATCTAAATAGTGAACCAATCGTGTGGTAATTCCATGAACATTTTTACCAATGAATGATGTTGGCACAATGTTTTCCAAACTATTAATATATATATATCATTTATTTAAAAAAAAATTATTTCACCTGAGTCATGAACACTTAGGGAAAATCATTAATCAATTTCACGAAAACAATAATCCATTTACGAAGTCCCATATTGATATTTTTTCATTATATATTCAGACTAAAGATACTGTAATTTAATATTAGGCCCAAAAATACATCTATTAATGATTTTATAAATCTCACAAAAACAATTTTCTATGAGTTTCCCTTATTTTATCACTTATTTCCTTTCAAAAATCATAAATCATTGAAAATTGAAATGTTGATCTTGAACTCAATATGTCAAATTCATAATTGAAATCCCTAATATATCAAACCAAAAACCAATATGACTATTTAGAATTATTACTCATAATTCAAAGACCTAATTATCGATTTTTAATCCATAGAGACCTCAAACAAATGTATACCTCTCTATATCATTAATCAAATTCAATGTATTTAGTTTTACAATAAAATTAATATACATAAAAACATTATAATAAATAGTTTAACAAAACTAATGGAAATAACTCATTAAAATCCCTGAACATAAATAATAAATGGATCCATTATCAAAAAAAAATTATATATGTTTGGAATAGTGATATTTACATGGAAAAAACTATAAATAATATTTCTTGAAAATATTAATTTTTTAAACTGATGTTTTGCAATCCCATGTTAGTTGATTATGATCAAAACATAATCACCGAAGTATATCCCAAAAAACTAAATTAAAAATTCCAATCATTTAAATGTATAACACTTATAATTCCAACACATAAAAAATTATAATGAAATTATATTCTTATACCCCAAAAAACCATTAATTTAATTTAAATTAATCAAAAACGACCCAAAAATCACCTCCTTTATAACCAAGGTTTCTAAAACCATATTGAGGTTGAAATATTTCTTAATAAAAATGTATTTTTGGAAAAACACATCCATCAAGACACATCATGATTTGGTTTTCCTCTATGGAAGATCTGATACAAGCTCAGTCATCTACGCCTCGTACCACCAACAGTTTTAATTTTCTTCACTTCTTATAGACACAAGATTTCCATATGAAACACAACACACCTACAATGGTGGTATGGGTAAGATTACCATAACATCCTATTATGTCCCAAAATATATTTATTATTTATATGATTTCAAATATAATTGGTTGATATCTCTATTTTTATAGTAGGACTATGGGTGTACTCAATCTATTTCCTACCAAGATATGAATTGATGTCGATATTTGAATGTCATTGGTGGAGTTCATGTGGTTTGTCATCGGTGAATAGTTCCACTATAAGCAGTAATTTATCATTGAATATTTTAGTGGCTTCACTACCTAATTAAATAAATTGGGGGATAGTGTGGTGGTTTGCAAGAGTGGGAAGATGTTATTGATGGATCTAGGCCAGAATCTAGGAGAGGTTCCAATTGTTGGTTGTAGTCTATTAGTAGACAAAGGTAGTGGAACAATTATAGTTTATGAACTGGTTGAGACAGATCAACCTCACAATAAACATACTGAAATGAAGAATTTTTAGGTGGAAGTCGACGGGGCATCCAAGCATGCCAAGGACATATCTAGAGATCTTAAAATTTTAGACATTTTTAGTAGGATGAATCATGATCTATGGGTTGGGAGTACAATTGGTGTTGTAGTGACCTAGGTTAATAAAGTGCCTTCATGTGATGTAGGAGTTGTTGGTATGATGAAGAATGATCATAGAGAGGCCTCCGTGGGGGAATTGCAAGAGCTTCTGTTTCTAATTCTAGTGTGTCAGTTATATTAGAGGTTGAGGGAGTTCCCAAGATTCCTAGTGTTGGTTCTTATGTGGAGGTAGTCTAGTCACCTATTAGAGGAAATGTTATGGCGACTAATATTCCAATAAGAACAATTCCTAGATGGAAAGTTCATTATATTGAGCACATAAATAGTTTTGACTGTTTAACTAATGATGATCTAGTGGATGAGGTTGAAACGAATTAAATAAGATACCCTATGGATGAACAGCGGGCCCTAGGGAGAAAGAATATTGATGGGTACAGGATAAGAATCCATAAAGATTACAAAGATTACTCATATTTTCCACCTCCCATGAAGATACGTTTGAAGATGAAATAAAATGCAATGAATATGGATAGTGTTGTTCTTGATCAACCCTTAGAATTACTTTTGTGTTTAAGTGATCAAATGGTTGAAAAAGGTTTGTTTCTCCACACTACTGAATAAAATGTTTCTGGAGCGATGGGATCATCATTGAAGATGAATCTTAATGAGGAACAGTATAACTGGATCTATAGGAAGGACTTTATTTTAGTTGGGGGATTAAATAATCGAAAGATCATACATGAGGTTTAAATTCAGAATTTGGATAAATTAACATTAACACTTGAGGATCACTTAATCTATAAACCAAAAACTCCGGTACACAATATCTTCTGAAAACTATTTAGGGATCCAAAATTTGGTCATCTAAAATTTTCTTTCAATGTTTTGGTTATTTACTTTTGTGTCTGAATCCATGGATTCTAACTTTTTCTCAAAAATTGTTTGGATTCATGACCTTATCATAATCATCAGTCCAAAACCTCATATCATTTTTCCATTTTCATTTATTTTTCATTTTTTCTTCGTATTTTTTACATTTTCATTCTTTTATATTAAATATTTTTGTGTATGGTTGAGAGAATTTCCAGTGATAAGGATTTCGTATGAGATATAACGAGATGGGAGAAAGAGGTAGATCTTTTCAAGGAGAGGTTGTGGTGCTGGATAAGGTTTTAGTGGGGGCATCACATGGATTCAGAACTGATGCTTTGGTGATTTGCACCTAACAGTAGGCCTTGTTTACATTAATATCTAAAAATCACCATATATTAGTTTATATAAATTTTTTATACATATATATGTGTTTTATAAGGTTACTTGAGTTCCCTAAAAGGCTTTTTGGGGTAAATTGAGGGTTTTATATAGATTTTAGGGGTTTTAAATTCAAGAAATCATGATCACATTGTGTAGTTTTTGTAAACACATAGTGTGCTTCTTGTTTTGGGAGAAATATTTAAGATAGTAAATTCAAAAAGTATGTGGTTGAGATATTTTGTGTAGGGGAGATTCAAGGTGTATATAGGTACTCATCCTCACACCTCGTGTGAAGGAACATGGTCATATAGCATACATAGGAAAACCTTGTGTGATGTTCATGACCACTGGCCATGTTTGGTAGTTTGAATAACCCAATATGGGGTACATGGCCAATAAAAAGACTAATAATCATTTATGGGTGACATTACATGTGGTTATTGTAATTATGAAAACATTTTAAATGATATTTTATTTCATGAAAATGTGTTTTATTTTATTTTACACAAAAAATATTCTTTTAAAATGAATTGGGTTTTATAGATTATAAAGGAAAATGTGGCCATCTTGATTTGACTATTATATTACCATCGGTCTGATATGACTATCCATTAATATGACCATTTAAACAATACTCATAGTAGAAATTGTAATGTTATAATCATATTTTATAATTAGAAATGAGAAGGGATAATTATTGCCAAAAAAGTGAAGTGATGGCCTCAGATAGTATATATTTGGAGTTTGAAGCCCATTTTCAGAACACGAGAATGAGGTAGTGTCACTGGGGTTCTCCCATTGTTGATACCATTCCAAGAATCAATATGTGAATCTTTAACAAAATCATCAACCTGATAAGTTCCAGTTGGTGGAAATTACTACTTAGGCGATGTTAGCTAAGGCACACCATGAAAATATCTCTATCTGACATGGTACCATTGTGTATTATATAGGTGTTATAAGGGGATATGTGTACCAAAATTAGTTACTTAAAGTACAATTACATTTTATAAATAAAATTTTTATTATGTAAATTCTTTTTTAAGAATCATTTTTCTAAAATATGACAAATTTGATAAATTATTTTTTCACATATAAGTTGTATCTCTCATAAAATATGTTACTTTTTATAATAAACAAAGCTATTAATATTATTATTTAAATTAATTAAATAGTATGATAAAAACACTCTTATTTAAATATGAATTATTTGATAATTGTATTATGTCATTGAAGATTTTTTAGTGTGAGAAATTTTACTATTCATTTTCAACCCACTATTTTTTTAAAAAAATTATTATTTTTTTAATTAAAATTAAATATTCTCATTCATAGTTAACTATTATGAAAAAATAGACAACGAATTTTAAATCATCATCTTGAAATAAGGATATGGTGAATTTATGAAAAAAAATATATATATTAATTTTTCATGAGTAGTTGAAATACAGTTTGAGGTTTTTGGTATGATTAATGAATTTATAATTATTTCATAATAATAAAAAAACATTAATTAACCATATACCACGACTTAAAATATGTTATTTTATTAATATCAGGTGTTTTAATAGATTTTGATCAATTTAAAAACCTATAAGTTACTTTCCAAATTCTAAAATACAATTTTTGTCATAAAAAATATTTTGGGAAAACATTATATATCTTTTTCAAAAGAAGAAATATAAACATATACTTGGTTATTGTGAGTTGAAATAACATAAAATATGTACCTAATTACCAAAACCTTGGTAAATCCAATGGTTTTTTATTTTCCTTAACATATGTTTCCAGTGCCTTTATTGGAAAATTAATAAAAAAATCCTCCATTTTTTCTATAAGTACCCAACCATTTATCCATTTCCATTCACTCAAAATCCATAAAATATAAAACTATGATATTTTTACCTCCCAAAGATTCCCCCAATGGTGTCGACAATCCACTAAGGTTCCAATCATCACGTTTTAAGAGCAACTCTTTATGGATAAAGAATTATCTCTTTTTTCTCTTCAAATCGTTAACCTCTTTTTTTTTATGTATTCAACTGTTATGATTAAAATCTTTTATTATCATTTAATTCACACACATACATACAAGTTATTATTTAATTAAATGGTATACCCTTATCCCATCTCATTAAACCCTTTTCTAAAAAAAATTATACTTGGTATGCTTCTGAAATTTACTTCTCAAAATTTCCCTCTTCTCCTTAAGAAATTATCTTTTATTTTCTTCTTTTGATTACAGAAGACTCTATATTATCTAAGTTTATTCACCTAAATATAAATACATTATTCTTATATTAACATACATGAAACCCAAATTACTTTTCTATAGGGTGAAAATACAATAATTATTAGGTTTTATGCACTTAAAATGCCATGATTTTGAGAAGAAACCCATTTTTTTATTCTCCATGGGTTATTTAAGAAATTTATAATTATGATATATGGGGATAAAATTAATTAATACATATAAAGGATTAAACATAATAGTTCTCCAATGTATTTGGTAAATAATTTAATCTCTTGAGATGTCATTTTTACAATACCTCGGTAGATAACATTGATAATTTCCATTTATGACACCTTAGTGACAAACCATGTAGATATTCCTATCAATGTCTCATTTAATTGTTATTTCTACATTTCCATTTTATAATTCATCTTATATTTATTATTACATGTCTCATTTTATTTTTCTCTTTCCTTAGTGACATTTTCATGTTTTTATTAATACTTCTCACGATCACATGTAAACTGTTTTTCATTACTGGCCCTTATTCTCACCCCTTTCCTTTGATGTATGTCCATGGGATATGAGATACAGTAATTGTATTTTGTATGAACCCATGAGGATTTATTCATGTGGATTTGGAATAGTTTATTAACTTTTCCAGTTTTATGTACTTTATTTCTAAGAAGCTAAATATTAAAATATATTCTGTTTATATAATGTAATGAAATGTTATATAATAAAAAGGTAGAATGAAATAGTTTGTATCGAACGATGGTTTGGATATTATTTAAAATTAGGATTTTAAAACTTTTGTAAGAACACTATTTAAATTTTAAAAAATATAAAAAACTTCATAGTATTTTGGTGATATAATATGTAAGTGGATTCTATGTAATAAAATCCCTATCTGGATAAGAATAAGTGGATGTGTCTTTGGCACAGATGTATCTAACCAACGAAAACACCACACTGATCTAGACTCTGATAGGAACTAGTGAATGATAATTTTCCGTACTTCACTCATGGTTTGACACCCACATGTTATATTTTTGGTTGATCATAAGATTTTTTTGAACCAATATGAAGGATTTATAGAAAATGTGTTTGTTGTTATGAATAACATATTTAAGAATGATGTTTTATGAAATAAAATGACTTTAGAATTATAATATTCTTAAAAGAAACAAATTTCTCACTAATGTTTTTTTATTTTTGAAAATGATGTGTAAGAGAAGGAACTACATAAATGATGAGTGCAATAAGCCATCCGCTGATGAACCTTTGATTGAATCCGAAAAGGAAAACATCATGAAAAGGATAAATCAACCTTCTCAAGTTATGAACAATAAATTGAATCAATCCAAGAGAATGTATTCACCTTGAAGGTAACAACTTTAAGTTGAGTCCTTTTTTAATCAATGAACATCTTATTTCAGTTGATCTACCAACTCATATATTTGTGAACAATGGATAATCTCTATAGAAATAATATTTTCTATATTCTGTTGTTTGGAACAAGAGAACGTCGCCATGGTTGTGTATCGCATAGAGTGAGAAGTTGATCGGTGTGGGATACTGATTAAAAACACTAATATAAAAAGGTATTTTGATTTAAAGGAGTTAGAAGAGTTCAAGGGATTCTTTTTAATAAATATATCCCATATTCGAAACGAACCAAAATGGGGAAGGAATTCCTAAAGATGAAGCCAATAAAAATTAAATCTATGGGATTATATGACATTAACATTTAAATACATTATTATTACACAAATTTCTTTTTTATGGATCCTAGTGGAATGTATGGAATATTCTTGGGGGGGTACTAAGACCCCATCTATGGATTAATCTCTCTAATCAAGACTATAACAGCTATTAGAAGATAGTTTGGAGTGCATTAAAGGTAGAACTGGAGTTCAGAGAGATATTGTAGTCACACTAATTTATTGAAAGGAGATATCATTGGATCTAAAGACAGAGAGGAACAATTATCATGAAAAATGTGTAAATTAAGTGGAACGTCCTACATGCAATAATTTTTTTAAGGGGAATTTGGTGAATGATTTCTCGATAGTCTAAAATGTAACAATTGTGGAAGAGATGGCCATATATCTCATAAATTTCATTGTGAGGTGAAGAATCAACCAATAAACATTACTAATAATGGGAATATAGTATATTACCAACCAAAAGTATAACAATTTAAGTGTGCATAACTTCAGTAAATTTCCAATCACAATCTACATCAAAAGATGATGGATGAAAATCATCATTAAACTCATTATAGGTCTATAGAGAATGGTTATTATTTTTCTATCATGGCGTATAACGTAAAATCTCTAAGTGATTTCGTGTAATATAATATCATTATTATCTCAAAGAGATAATGTACCTTATTTTATTCTGGGTCTACAAATGCATTTAATTCCTCCAATTTTTCGAAGAATATAGAATCAATCCATGAACTGATAGAAGTAGTGATATTAGTCAACACTCATAGAGGTGTAATCCTAGAATCAATAGAGTATAAGAACTCTCTTATTAAATTTGGAGATCTCAGTATCATCAAAAATCTGGAATTCATTTCCATGGTGGAATTTGAAATTATTCTAGGGATGGACATGCTCTCAAAGTATAATTCTAAGATCATTTATAGATGAAATGAAATGTTTACAGTATTGAATAGAAGACCTATATATTTTTTGAAGGGACGTATATCCTGAACTATGATTTTTCTAGAATCACATCCCATTGCCTTTATTATGGATATGATTAGTGAATAAGAATAAGGAAATGAAATTACAAGAATTGAACATGATCCCCTCATTTAGGAATACACTGATGTATTTCCTATTGTGTTACTTATACATCCCCCATAAATAGTTCAAGAGTTATCCATTTAACTTATACCTAGATCTAATAAGATATTAAAATCCCAATATAGAATGTAAAATATGAAGTTTGAGAAATTAATGAAACAACTTCAATATCATTTGGAGAAGGTGTGTATCTGAACAAGTATGTCTCCATGGAGAGCACATATTCTATTTATATATAAAAGGACAGATGAATACAACTTAATAATGGTTATAGAGAAGTTAATGGGATCATAATAAGGACCAAGTACCCTCTCCAAAGGATAGTTGATTTATTCAACCAGCTTCATGGGGATCAACTCATCTCCATGATAGATCATTGATCTATTTATCATCGATTGAGGTTTTGGAAATAACATATTCTAAAGACTACCTTCCAAAAAAAATATGAGAAAATTAGTTTGTTTTTATTCCCTTCATCTTGAATAATTCTCCAACTATAATTATGGATTTGATGATTAAAGAATTTAAGGACTCATTGATAAAATTTTGGTCATTTTTATTGATGGTATTCTAATATATTCAAAAATTCATGAGGATCATGAATACCATCTAAGGGTTGTATTGATAACTATGAGAATGGAGTGGTTATTTTGAAATTAACAAAATGTGAATTTTTTTATAATAATTTTATTTCTCAGGTAACATTTTTTCCAATCAAGGAATATTTTTTTACCCTACGAAGAAAATGTTTATGTAGGAGTGGCCACAAGCTAAAAAAGTAACTATGATCTATATTTTCCTTCGTTTAATAGGATATTATAGGAGTTTTTTGAAAAACTTTTCTTGAATTTCTAATACACTAACAAAGTTAAATTTAAAAGGGTATAAGATCATCATGAATAAGCAGTATGAAGATTGTTTTCAATATGTGAATAGGATATTAGTTGCTAAAATTGTGTTAATTATACCCTCTATTATTGAAGGATTCATTATTTTTGAAGATTCATATTTGAAAGGGATTAGTGAATCCTCATGAAAAATGAGAATGTAATTACTTATGAATCTCAGTGGTTAATGCATTATGGGAAGAATAATCCTATGTGAGACCTGGATCTATATATAGTTTTGATTTATCAAAATAAATGGAGACACTGTCTTTATTAGGAGAAATGTGATATATACACAGATCACCAATGTTTAAAGTATATTTTCAGGAAAAATGAATTAAACATGAGATAAATAATATGGCTGGAACATGTTAAAGACTATGGTTTTTCAATTCATTATCACCCTGGAAGAGTAAAAAAATTCACTCATACATTAATTGGAAAATTTCATGTTATGTTGGAAATGATGAGGATTCATGGAGACCCTTTGATCAAATACCTAGTAAAACTATACAAGGTAATCCTTTGATCTCATTTTTCTTTTTTAATGGCTTCCTCCATTCCCCATTTTTGAAAATGTGGCTTTCTATGTTCAATAAAAGTGCTTCCCCCCCTAACTTTTTCTAAAAAAATTTATGATCAAGAAGGTGTTCTAAAAATTCACCCAATACTATATTTTTGATATATTCTGTAGTTGGAAAAATAACTAAATTATGAATCTCATATCTCTAAATTCTCTATATATTCTGGAAGCACTAAAATGAATAGGGACATTCATGATCATTATTTTTCGGATAAATTGAAAAGGGTGATTGTTGACTACACTACAAGGTGCTCAGTATTTCAAAATTTTAATGTAGATTGAAAACATCCCCAAGGGTTATTGAAACCACTACCAATACTGACATGAAATTTGGATAATATCATTATGGAATGTTTAATTGTTCTTCAGATAACATCTAGATGAAACAATGTGATATGTTTTATAGTGTACCGACTAAATAAGACTACCCATTTCATCGCAATTCGGGAAGATTTCTCCCTTGAAAACCCATCCACAATTTACTTAAAAGGATGTTTTGATGTTCCACGGGGTGTCACATTCTTTATTTTTTTATTACGATCCAAGGCTGACGTCACAATTCTAGATAATTCTTTATCATTATATTGTTACTAAATTGAATTTTAGTATTTCTTATCACCCCCAAACTGATGGCCACTCTAAAAAACACTGTCCAAACACTTTTGGAAATGCGATGAACATACACAATGGAATTTGACGGTGGATGGGATTTACACCTCCCATTATATATGTTTTTATACAATAATAAATTACACTAGTGTATTCAAATGGAACCCAATGAAGGTCTTTAAGGAATGTGATTTTGAACTCTATTGTTTTTGGGAAATTTGGTGAGGAATAGATGCATGTGCCTGATCTTGAGCTATAGATATGAGAAAAGATTCATTTTATCCAGCAACATGTTAAGGATACTCAGAATTTAAGTAATAATTATGTATGTAACTTTCAAAGGTACATTTGGTTTAATATTTTCAATTATGTTTTCCTCAAAATATTACCATGGAATATAGTCATACAGTTTGGGATGAAATTGATTCTTATCCAAAGGTACATTGGCCCCTATGAAATCATTCATCTTATAGGATCAGTGGACTATAGGCCTGCACTCCAAACAAATCAAGCTGAATTTTAGGATTTATTCTACATATCTCTAATGAGTAAGTACATACATGATCCCTCACATGTACTAAATACGGATTTTATATAGCATGAACATGACCTCTCTCATGAAGGGAAGTCGGTAGAGTTATTAGACCGTAAAGACAAGGTCCTACATAGCAAGACTACCCACCGCATCAATTTTCTGTGGAGGAACCATGAATATGAAGAACTGATATGGGAACTATAGGATACAGTGAGACTAAAGTACCCACACCTTTTTGCAATATATAGAATGATTTGGAAATTTCAGGTGTAAAATTTCTTATGGGATAAAGAATATAACGACCTAGGATTTTAAAATGATATTTTATTTCCTGTAAATGTGGGTTATATAATTTCACACAACATAATGATATATCTTTAAGAAGTAAGTGGTTTTTATATAATATAAATGGAAATGTGACCTTTAATATTTGACTGCTATATGACCATTAGAAAAATATGATCATTAGTCAATATGAATTTTGTAAATAATACTCTTTTTAATAATTTTAAAAATATAATTTGAGATTATAAGTAGACATTAAAAAGGATATTTAATTAAGAAAAGATAAGTTATTGACTCAATAAGTAGAGTCATGTCATATGTATCCCATTTTTAAGAACATGGGAGGGACACAGTGTCACTGTGTTTCACCCTAAACCAAGCCCAAAAAAATCTTCAATTAGTGAATCTTGAACAAAATCCTCTATAAGAGATGTTTTTATTAGTGGAAATTACCCCTCAAGGGATATTATCCAAGCCACCCAAATATTATGTTATTATCAAATACCTTACCCTTAGATTGTACATGGTTGTTATAAGGGTTTACATTCCCCGACCATAGTTACATAAAGTGTTATTTTATTGTATAAATAAAATTTGTATTCCATTAATTCTATTTTACGAATCGGTTTTCTTAAATATGAGGAATTTGATAAATTTATTTTTTAGAAAACAATTGTACTTTTCATAAAAGATGTATATTTTTATAAAAAACTTAATTATTATGAATAAAAATTATTTTAATGAAATAGATTGTTAAAAACACTATTATTTAAATATTAATGATAAAATAATATTATTATATCATTGGTAATTTTTAATTATCATAAATCATACTATTCATTTTTAACCAGCAATTTTTTTAACAAATATTTATTTTTGTATTTAAATATAAATATTATCATACATAGATAATTATTATAATAAAATTAAATTTAGTTTTCAAATCAACACATAGAAATTAGGGTAGGGTAAATTTATGGTAATTTTCTAGAATAATTTATTTTTCCATTAATATTAAAAATACTTTTTGAGGTTTGATGTTTTTATTAATAAATAAAAAATTATGTCATATTTGATTAATAATTAATTAACCAAAATCTACAACATAAAATAATTTATTTCATTAATATCAAGTATTTTAATAGATTTCAATCAATTTAAAAACCAATATTTTACTTTCCAAAGTTTAAATGGAATCTTTGTATTGAAAACATTATTTTGTTGAAATAATACATTTCCTTGCGAAAAAAATAATATAAAAATATGCTCAGTTATTGTGGATTGAAATAGCATTAAATATGTCCCAAATATCCAAAATCATGATAAAAAAATCATGTTCAATCCCGTGGTTTTTCATCCTCTAGACCTAGATTTCCACATCCTATATTTTGAAATTATAATGAAATCCACCACTTTTTCTATAAGTAGCCACTCATTTGTTGATTTTATTTAAATAAAAATTCATAATCTATGATGATATGTTACTTTTACCTCTCAATGAGTCCCAAATTTTTTTTCCCTAATCCCTCTAGGTCTCAATTCAAAATTTTTTGTAGTATGTTTTCATGGTAAAGAAATTATACTTATTTTCTATACAGTTTTAGAACTTCTTTTTTGTATATGTATTCTAATTGTTATGATTAATCTATTATAGTACCCTTTTATACATACCCATACTTAAATATTATGTTTTAATAATGATATATAATTGTAACCTCTCATTTTTTTCTTTTCTAAAGTCATATTTTACAAATTTTGTGATGTTGAATTTACTTCATTAAATTTCCCTCTTCGCCTCAAGAAATCCTATTTTTTATTCTTCTTGTGAATACCCAATCCTATTTATTTTCCATGTTTATTAACCAAAATTTAAAAATGATTTATTTTTTCTTATTATTAATATATATAAAACCCTCATTTTTTCTATGTGTTGAAATTTAAATAATGATCATTTTTTAATAGCTTTTTAAATGCCATTATTTTCATATTAAACCATTTTTTTATTCTAAAAATGTTATTTATGAAATTCATGATGATGATCTATGTGCCTCACATTAATAAAGATATATTAGAGGTTCACCTATATAGTGATATAGTGCATTGTGTAAATAATATAATATCTATAGAAGACATGTCTTACGATGCCTTGGTGAATAACCTTGGTTATTTTCAAATATAAAACCTCAATGAAAAACCATGGCGATATGCTTTTGAATGCCTCATTTAAATGTTCCATCCATATTCCTATGTACTGATTAATTTTTTTATTATATGCCTTATTTAACTTCTCTCATTCCTTAATTACATTACTCATGTTCTTATTTATTTTTCTCAAGATCACATGTAATATTTTTCCCATACGGGGCCTTTTTCTCACCCATTTCCATTGATGTTTGTCCTTAGGATATAGTTTATAGTAAATATACATATGGTGAACCCATGATGATGTCTTTAAGTGGATTTGGAATAATGTATTTGGTTTTCATGTATTATTTACCATATTTATAGGAAACTATAGATTAAAATATCCTCTGTTTGAATAATGTAATTAAAATTTATATAATAAAAAGGTGAGACGCCATGGTTCTAGTACATTGCATGTACATAGGGAAGTACATGTCTGGTTGAGTTGATGTGCATTACCAAATATCTTATTGGAGGTTAATGTATTGTACTCTCCCCCTTGGATTAGTTTCCCTTATTTTCCCTCCTATAACTTAAAATTGTACTTTTAGGTAGATCATTATGACTTTTTTAATGTAGATAAGGATATTGGAATCCATTTGGTGTTTTAGGGCCATTTATGGGATGTTTTAGACATTTATTGTTTTTTCTTGATGATTTTATTAGTTTCTTATTTCATAATCCCACTATTGGATGATATTTTAAATATGAATCTTGATTACGGGTCATGATATTGTGGGATGTTTTGGATTATATATTTCAATTAATTTTTGTTCATGGTTCATTTAGAAAATTCTTGGAATATGGGTTCAAGTAGTAACTATGATGAGATCTTGGATTATCTATGGATGTTGAGACATGTTTCTTAAGGATATAGTATTTAATTTTTATATCCTATGTTTGAGGATTTTATTGTTTAGATACATCAATATTGGATAATTTCATGGGATGGCATGTTTAACTTAGCACCATCGAGTTGATGTTGTGAATTGTCTAACGGACTCTCAAGGATTACACTGTTAAATTTTTTCTCACTTTTGATCAGTATATTTCATTTTAAATTGGTAAGAATTCCCATTTTATCCTAATTAGGATTTTTTCCATTTTGGGCATTTTATAGATTAAGGTTCACGTGTTGTCTATTGAGGTCCTCTCATATATATTACTCTTATCAATATTTTCCCATGTTTTAAATGTTATAGTGGTTCCCTCCATAAGGTGTCATAATCTTGATGAGGTCCGAATAACCATTTAGAATTCCAATATGGGAGGATTATGGACCAATTATTAGTTCAGTTTCATTGATATTGATATCCTTTTGGGAGAGTTGGTGGTAATTTATGGGTTTGGTTATGAGTATCTAGTTGAATGTCATTGCCTCAGTTTGGGCCCATAGTTTGAGACAGATGTGAAATATGTGTCAAATGAAGCCAAATTTTCAGTTTGACCTAGTGGGATGGTCATTTGTCTTTAATTATTAGAAATTATCAATGTCTCTTTATAACATATACACCGATTGTTTGATCCCGTCCAGGTTGTGTTATTTTTAATGCGATCACGATTCGATTGACTTATGTTTTTTGGCCAATGGCCTGGATGTTTGAAGCAATTTATGGTTAAGTATTAGATATGGGAGGAGAACATTGGGATATCATTGGAAATGATATTTTTCCTAATGTTGATTTTATGATATCCTCTATTTTCTAGCTATATTTTATTATATGGGTTTAGGTAACTAATGGATGATTTAGAGGAGTGTGCTCCCCATATAGTACAGTTGATATTTACACAAATATTTTATTCTGGTTAGAGGTATTGGATGTTTAATGACCAGGATGGTCATAAATTCTATTACCCTACTATATTTTATGGATATTGTTAGAAATAAAGGTATATGATGTTATAAATAGGTTCTATAATTATTATTAGATTCCATGTCACCACTTTATGTCATTATATTAGTGTCCTAGATCCTTATGGTGACCTATGTTGGGGTTGTGGACGGACAAGATGAGATCGTAGACTCTATATTTCTTTCCTGGTCTTGTTTTCATCTTATAGAGGCATCATTCTAAAATATATAGAATGTATATTATATCATATTTTTGTGGGATCCACGTGTTACAAATATTATGACTTGGGGTTGGAGTTGTAGAAGATTTACCTCGAGTGGATTCATATTTCTTGAGGATAGATATATTATTTAAGCTAGTTAGACCCCTTTATTTTCAAAGTATATTTAAGATATGTGTTATTACATTTTTGACTAAGATGTTCATATCACATGTACATGAACTTTTATAAAATGAAATATTATTGGTTCAACCATTGGGGAGGCATACTGAGATTTATTTATCACACCTTATTTATGAATTTATGATTTCAAATAGACCATATGTCTAGTTTTAAGTTGATCACAAGATTAATAATGGATATTTTGAAGGCCCAATGTTTCACAGATGAGTGGGATTACTCATATGGTGACTTTGGCTTCAGTTGGAAAAGATCAATAGTTGTGGAGAATGGGTTGAGGCATAAATTTTTATTGGAAGTAAATCCTATTTTATTTTAATTTCATATTTTTCTATAGATGTGATCATAAATATAAAAAATCAATTGATTTTTTAATAATGTTATTGTTTGTATATATGGATCTTTATATATTTTTTTTATTTATTTATTTTAGTTATTGATTATTCCTACTCTTATACTTATTGATGTGAATGGTATCTGTTACGTTTTATTTTTTTAATAAATGATTTCAGGGAATAGTCTCCCCATTGTATGTATTATGTCTTTTCTTCATGTCACCAACCTATAGCATATGTGGAGGCACATTTTAGTCCTTATGGTGATCTGTATTTTGTGACCTATTAGATGAACTCTAGATTGTTAATTAAATAATTTTATCAATAATATTTGGTTTTATTATCTTTGGTTTTGGTAGACATGTGGTATGTGAATCTTTCTGAACATATGATGGATGTCATACTAGTGTGTCATGAACATATTTTCTAATATGAATTCCATGTTCCAATTTTATGGGACTTTTGTTCTTCGTTTCCATTTTTATGATTGTATGATTTCACCTAGAGTCATTTACATCAGTTTTGGGAATTATGGCCTATTTGTCTTGTCTCTTAACTAATTGGAAAGGAGATGATGTATAATAATCATTATATAAATTTAGGATTCACATAACATAATCTTATCATTGGTAGTATCAATAAATATATAGTTTTTATTATTTAATGTGTCTTTATTGGCTTGTATAGTGTTTATACATATAACTCCACGGTTAAAATTTACTTCACTGAAAAAAAAATTAATTTTATTCTAATGATAGGTCATGTATAACCAATTATGAGATATTCATATATATAGGAGATGATTTTCCATTATTAAAGGATACATAGAGACACTAGTTGTTTAGTTTGGGATCTAGATACCATAGTGCAGGATAAATTATAGAAAGGATGCCTAAGTGGTTTATGGATCAATCTTGAGATTACCTAAGGTTGTGGTTTCCCTAAAGTCCCATATTTGATTCCATGTGGTAGGGTGTGTTTTTGTGCATCATTTTATATAAAAAATATTGTAGTGGTGGTGTAACTACCTGTTATATACCAATGGATTGGGTATACATGGATAATCTCCATTTTGGTGGGGCATGTAATGGTTTAATATCACTAGGTATTTATTTTTTAATAACTCTTCATTATATATGATTAATGTTTCATATTTAGAGAATTGGGATTGCTCCTAGTTTAATGGTTGTATCAATTTTTTAACCCCAATTATTTATATAGTTTATTTTTATTCAATTATTATTTGTTTTGACTCTACATGGCATATCACATGTGTATGTACTCATTTTGATAAATGCTTATTGGATAACTATTATAGAGACACAAACATATTATATATAAATGTCAAATATTTTTAAATAAATATTCCTTAAATTAGACAAATACACACCTAAGGATCATAATGGTTCACTACCTTTGGATACTAGGTACATAATCTTATTATTTAGTGAAAGATATTCAAAATATCCCATAACGATATTCCACTTTTATATTCTTCATAGACATACCCTAGTTAAAACCATTCTTCATGCCCTAGGGAAAAGAATCTTATGAAAGTGTGATCTCAGATAGATAGTGAGTGTAAATATGATAAATATATAAACATAATGTGATAATAAAGGTATGAGAAAAATATAATAACATATGAATACTATAACCTATATATGAATTATAAAAATCATGAGTTATGGAAAATATATTAGAAGTTCATAATACATTAATTATATGTAAATCAATAAACATGAGCCATGAAAGCATAAAATTGACATAAGATATTGAATTTTGGTATACATATAAGCATAAGAAAACATTTCCATCGTAGTAAAGTCTTATTTCCAATTATAACATAGTGAAATGGGTTCACCCCCTGATACCATTTTAGTAGTCAAGGTTCACTCCCAAGTTTTCCATAGTGGGAAAATTACCTTACTGAATTGGGTTCACTCCACATTCCAATACTACTTATCTCTTGAGATATCAATATTTTTCCAATTCATTAGAGGTATATATATGCCTCACCCATATAATAATGAAAATTATACAAATATATGCCACAAGATCATAAAACATTCATCATATAAAATCCCATGAAAATAAATGGGTTTTATAAAACATTTATCATAGTATAACCTATATAAAATAAGAAGTATTACTAATAATTTCATTATATCATGAGGAAAAGAAGCTGGTTTTATATGAATTTTTCCAAGGTATATCCTATGGTAGAGGAACCATATTTTTAGAAAACTTATCATCTTTAACATTTAACATACTGTTAAATAATAGAGATTGTTTCATCAAATCACATCACCAGTAAATATTAAGTAATATCAAAGGATGTCATCATAGATAAAAAAAAATTCGAAGTAAAATCACCATGAAAATTATTAATGAAAAAAATAATATATGAAAATAAAAATTTTAAAACTAGAAATTCATGAATTATTTTAGAAATCACTTTTGTTGAAAATAACCTTGAAAACAAATATAAAAGTATCTTTAAAATATCATTTATAACATTTATTGTGGAAAATGACATTTCTTAGAATGTTTATGTTTAAAACATAAAAATCATAAAACATTTTGGAAGAATTTTTATTTGAAAATAAATTTGAAACATATAAAAGAATATTTTATACAATTAGTGGTCATTTTGGTGAGAAATTTCATACATATTTAAATAATATTATGTTCTAATTTTGGTAAAATAAAAATGGGTATTGTTTTCAAAATAACTTAATGGTTCCTTATACGAAAATTTAATTTTGTTAAAAACGGTAGAAATGAATGTAAACAATCGCAAAGGAAAATTACAACATTTTTGAAAATATTGTTATGAAAAGTGAGATGTAGAAGAAAAAAATTTAAACTGAAGAGAGATATAAAAATGATTTTTATTAAAAGCAATATTTTGGAGTCTTTATTAATTTAATAGGGTAAAATAAAATTAAAATATGTATTCTCTAGAAATAATCATAGAAGAAGAAACTCATGAGTTTCTTTATTTATGGATCATAATATTTCATCATGTAAAATATAATTATAAACAATCCCGATGAACAATGAGATCATAAAATCAAACCCTTACCACTTTGGTAAATTTTGAATCATAATCCTCATTAATGAATATCATAAAAAATAAAATATTGTGAATATAATAATATTCATGATATAAAATATCATTTTTTATGTTGATACACCAGATAAAAGAATGTATGTTCATAACATAATGCATTTTCCAAAGATGTAAAACTGAGAAACAATCCTTTACCACATTAGTAATATTTTGAATTGTAAACACCAAAAAATAATAAAATATAATAAAACATTAAATATCATGGAAATAAGTATATTAATGTTATAATAAGTCAAATGGTCTGTATATACCAAAAAATAAATGAGTGTTTAATATGGAATATGTCTCCCATAAAAAAGTGGGACTTGGAATCCATTACCTTTAGTCTTGACTTCTTTAATATGTGTTCAAACCTCTTATATAAAAAATTATGTATATTAAACATATATTAAAGAACAATATATATATATAATTCTATATATGATTTACATATGCCCTTTTATTACACATTTATTAAAAATTCCATGTTGAAATCATTTTTCAGTCAATATTTCTTTGTTTATTTTATAGGTTTTGAGTTTTTATTTTTAGGCCCTCATAATTTGAAATTTTTTACCTAATATAAATAATATTAACCATGATATAAATATAACATATATTCAGTATATATATTTTTAGATTAATCCAGAAAACATAGAGATACAAAATAAAATACATCGTTCGTTGAGAAAGTCAGCCATACGTATGCATGAACATTGCTACCATTTTTTAATAGATGGAACAAAATAAAGGTAAAAATAATTCAAATTTCAAAAATAATTATAATATCATATATATCAAATATATTTTTTAGCTTTTTATTTATTACCTCTAATGAAAAGAATTTGGGAAAAATGAATCATGTCGCTTCATGTGGTGTTTATCAACCATACACACGAGGGATGTTATTGTATGCCTGACGAAATGGAAAGTAAGAATTTATATGTGATGTGGTAATTATAGGACTATAAGTATGTTAAAAATATATTATACACTAATTTACTATATCCAAAATATAATCCATGTAAAACAAAAATGAAAAAAACATCAAATCGGTTCACAAGGTAGTAGTCCTCCACACATACGAGTGGCATTATTGTTTTACAACAGTTTGGATGGTAAGAAGGTATGAGTGGTATTATAATTAAATAATTATAAAAATATCTTAAATATAATATATAAATATAAAATGCATCTGTATAACTTGTTGTCATAGGTGTTGTGGAAAATGAAAAACATTGGTTCATGAGGCGGTAGTCGAACGTACATAAGAATAATGAATTCGAAATCCTTTTGATTGAATAGGATATGGATATAAGTTATGAAATAATCATAATATGATAATATTGAATATTAGATACTGGTGTTAATATATTTTAATTATTAATACTTGAATAAAGGTTTTAAGGGGATAATTAAAAAAGAAATATTTTAGGGAATGAAATTACATTATCATAGAACGAACCCCTTTGAGTCTATTTTTAAGGAAACTAGGGTTTCTTTTTGGAATTATAAGAAACTATTTAAAATATATATATATATGTTTGGTAGTTTTTTTAGTGTTTTTTATCCGAAGGGTTTAATATGTTGGAATAAGTGAGGGGAGGAGGTGGCATTTTATAATGGGGGAGGAGTGCCATTATTGTAAATACCCAAAACTGTTTAATAATGTGAGGTCAATCTCTCCCAATGTGCCAAAAAATAAGAAATAATTGAATTAATGATGAAAATTTCTAACCACACATCAACCACATTAAACACTCATTTTTTAAAAATGTTATTCATTATCCTTTATATTTACTAAACTTTTACCGTTAAAGCTTTCACTATGGTAACTTGTATCTTTTTTTACCTAGGTAATTTAAACATTAAGAATAAGGTAAAAATTATAATTATGATATAATTTTGGACCATTTATTATAAATAGTAAATCCAATCTATTTAATAAAAATTACAAGAGTGTAGATAATTAATATTAACACAACCACATGTAATGCACAAAACCCTGTTTTACCCTTAGCCTTCATAATTAATCTTTAATAACAAAATTAATATTTAAAACTAGAAATTAATTTAACCATATTATATAATATAAATTATGATTATTTGAAATATGGATTAAATTTTCTCAATTTACATTCATTTGAGTTTATGATATTTAATTAAAGTTAATGTTGAAGATGTAACCAAAAATCATCTTTCAAAAGGGAAAATTTTCAAAAGATTAAAAGTTTTTATATAAAAAATTAAAACTAAAATGATTAAAATTACATAATTTGGATTAATTAATATATTATTGAAATAATATTAGTTTTAAATTATTTTTAAATCAAAAATTGACCATATAAACTCTTTAACAAAAAACAATTTTCAATAAAAACAAGTATTTTTCACTATTCATAAAAAATTTATCTTCTTTGAAAAATCCCAATAATTCACCAAAAGATTATTTTAAATGATTATTTAAAAAGAATTTTTTTTGTAAATTTAATTTTCAAAAATTTTCTAAAATTTATTTCATTGTTGTTTAAAATATTTAAATAACATTTTTTGAGAAAATGGTATTTTAGAAATAATAATGTCATTACTGAAAATTAATTACATTATATCAATATTTTTTCTTTATATAAAACCATTATACTTAATATTTAAATTTTATTTATTCCAATTCATTCCTCTATGTTTAACATATATGTAATAATTTTCGTTTTTAAACATTATTATTGATATTTTCTCATAGTTCATTAAAATTTGGTGTTGCGCATAATGCAAGATATCAACAAAATTAAATTATTTGAAAAAAAAGTACTTCATAAAAACACGAGGTGTTAAAAATATGTGTTAGGTCCTATAAGGAATTATTTATCCCCCCTATAGAAGAAAGTAAGTTTTTTTCTCACCTTATCTATACTTCTAGATATATCATAGGTTTCATTAATGATTTCGAAAGAAGCCCAATATTACATGATAAACAATTACCACTCATGTTGATCATCCTGATCTCATAGGAGAAACATGATAGTGTGGAGACTATGTTTGAGGTAGAACTCTCGGGTGGTGGTGGTGCTTTATTTTTTTATTTATTGGTTCTGTATATGGGATAAAACCGATGGGATATTAGTTATTGTATGAAATATCATTATTTTCAATTAATATGAACATTTAATTTATTATATCATGATATTGTTATATTTATTATAGGATATGATGTTTTTTCGATGTGTTTGGTTATCTAACATTATTAGTTAACACTTAAGAGAGGTGATAGTCTCCACACTATATCATTCAGACCCTCACAAGAAGTCAGTTGCCTCCATCATATGGAGAAGTGAATATGATGCCTTAAGGGGTGTCAACTCAGGTTTCTTATCAGGTCAACTCATTATGGTTTTTTATAATCATCTTAATATATTCAATAATTGTATGAAAACCAAATTTGAATTTTTTTTTTCAAAATCATCAAATTTTAATTAACATATTTCCTCAACAGAAGACTCAAGTGGATATTTATTACTCTAAATATATTTTTAGTCCACATGAAAATATAATTCCATACATATAAATTTTAAATTTCGAATAAAACCCCAGTATAAACTAGTGACACCTAATTTACAAAAAATAAAATCACATTGATTCACTAAATCACCTAATATCCCATTTTTATTTGATCTAAACATGAATAACTCATTTATCAATAGTTATGAAAATTAATTCATGACATATAATTTCATGTGATATATATCTCAATTAATGTAATTCTTTCGAAAACAACCAATCTCATTTAGATAATTAAAATACCTAATCATACACCTATGATCTAAAACAAACATGGTGCTTCAATTATTAAACTCCAAAATTTAAAAATTATCTATCATTAAATAAAAAATTGTAACATTATATATTATAAAAATGATCAAAATTATATATAAAAATTATATCCATAACACTTTGAACATATCAATATAAATATTTTTTCCATCACATATTAAGGAATTAAATGAATAACATTATTTAAAATCCACTATTAATAATTTAACCATACATGTAAATACCTGAAATGTATGTGGAAAATTTCTTTTTTCACAAATACATGGGAATTTATACGAGTTCGTGAAATCTGACGGTGTGCGATTCCGAGGATCAGAGTTCCCGGAATGACCTGTCGAAGTTTTGTTATGTTCATGTTAATGTGTGTAAGTAGTTTTCTTAAAAAAGTTGAATAACTCTTAAACAATTACTCAGATAAATAACCTGAGGACACTGTTGCACTCAGGATGGTGGGTATACCCAAGATGTGACTTAAGATTAGTCGGTGCGGGCCTCCTATGAGAAAAAACCAAAAATGGTATAATCGTAAATAAAATAAATAAATTAATTAATTTATTTTCCAAATTCTTATAACTCACAAACGGTAACTGGATTAAAAAACTGAGACCACCGATGAACTCTGGAAGGTATTCTTTCTTTAATAAGATAATAACATTAACCAGTGCGGGCCACTAGGGAAAGTTAGTTTTTGGCCGCAGATAAAATTATATTTGACAATTATTTTATTTTAAAATTCATAGCTTCTAAACGGAAACATGGATTGAAAATAAAATAGTATTTTTGGGTTCGTTGGGGTATGTTTCACCTAGGAAGAGCCTAACCTCAACCGACATGGGTCGAGGGTGACTGATTATAATTTTCCATGGAAATTATGAGTCCTTACATTCTCCCCACCTCAGGGATTTACGTCCCCTTAAGCTACATCTCAAACTAGGGGAACAAGTGGGGGTACTGAGCACACATATGATCCTCCCTCTCCCATGTGCTCTCCTAGAGGTTCCCATGTTTCCAGTGAATGCACACCAGAGGTATCGAGCATACATGAAGGACTCACTCATGTCGATCCCTAATCTTCATTGGAACCTCCATAAAAGTCTCCCCATATTTGACGACAATATCTCCATGGTCGATGATGTGGTAAGGGTCATGCAGGTATCTCCTCATTTGGGATACATGGAATACATCGTGCACCTAGTGCAACTGAGGTAGAATAGCTAAATCATATTCCACCTTACCAAATCTACTGAGAACCTAGAAAGGTCCAATGAATCTTAGAGATATCTTTCTGCCTCAGCCCAATCTCTATAATCCTCATCGAGCTGAGACCCCTAGAAAGACATGGTCACCATCCTCAAACTCCATTGGTCTCTGTGTTTTTTTACCATATGACTTCTACCTGCTCTGTGTAGTCTTCATCTGCTCCTAGATGATCTGCACCTTCTCAGCGGTAGCCCATACCATCTGTCATACAATTTTCTCACGACCCATCCCCCGGGGCCCATGTTATGACTACCCCAAGCCCTCCTTCCATAGGTCAGGGGCTGGAGACTAGCACCAAATGCATCACTCCCTAAATCTGTGAAGGCATTGCCTTTGTAATTGAAAACACACACAAAAGAGGACATAGCTGGATAAAATAAACGAAGTAAAATTGTATAACAAGAGAGTGCTGAAAAGTAAAGGGTTCGAATATAAAAGCCCAACTGTAAAGTACATGTACAAATGAAAAGGGAAAAACAACTAAAAAACAGGTATAACAAAAGAAATGTAAATCAGCTGATGGGTTGTCCTTCGGGATTCCTTCATAAAGGGTAGGGACAGATAGCCTCCTTAGTACTCCACATCCGTCAACCTCCTCCGTGTACCGAATCGTCATAATTTCCTCCTCTAGGTACCGTCCAGTCCTACTAGTCTCAGCCTTAGTCAATGATGTCCATCATCTGCATCCAACACAACGAGGTGCGGGCATAGCCCATGTAGGGTTGAGTATAAGTTTACTTAGTAGGGACCCTAAGACCCTCAAGGTCTCATAAAATACAACAAGGATAAACCAAAATGTATGAAATCAACTGATAACCCTTCCTAGGTATATTCCCATACATATACCAATGTTTTCAAGTAATCCATCTCAATCATGAGGTAAACACAAAAGTTACTGACTCAAATCAACCAGGATTTTTATTCAAATTATCGAAACTACGGCTACTGGAGAACTCCTCCTCTGTCGAGTACAGTGGGCCTACCGTGACACCAAGGTGCTTCCCACTAACCTTGGACTTTTGAGGTACTTCTCCTATCGAGTACCGTGGGTCTGCTGCGTCACATAGAGGCACTTCCCACTATAGGTCAGCTACGTCATATAGAGGTGCACCCCCTTGTAGCCTACTAAGGTAATCCTTCTATCAAGTACCGTGGGTCTGTCACGTCACACAGAGGTTCTCCCCACCGTGGGTTTGCCGTGACACCAAGGCGCTCCCCACTGTGCCAGTCGAGTCACTCGAGTCGAAACGGTTAGTAGGCATCATGTCTCAGCCAGCTACTAGGTCTTCACACTCTCATCGCTCGTCACCAGAAGGATCCATTCCAAGAGCAACTAGTAGATACCCAACTATCATGAAGTCCCAAGAAAAAGTATCCCAAAGGTCTGCCACGTCATAGGGGTCTCAAAGCAACAGACATCGCTTCAATCGGATGCTCGGTCTATGAGTTATTAGCCATTTAGACCCGGGGGCCCAGTTGGATTCATGCACGATCCAACCTAAATGTTTCTCAACTATACCCCAAACTTTGGTGGGGTATACTCAAAGGAACTATCAAGGTCCACAGAAACCAGTGCTGCTGATAGTTCGTCAAACGGTCATATGATGCCAAAGATTTGGCTAAAGAAAGTAAACGGTTGGTAGTGGGTCGGTGTCCCGTCCGACCTGGTCATGGTTGACCTGGTAAGACCTATTGGGTCTGTACCAGCCCATTGGGTCGGCCAACCTGTTAGGTACGGCACAACCCAATTGGCAGGCCAGCCTGTGAGGTTTGGCCCAGCCCACTGGGCCCAACCCAGCCGACCGCGTGGGCGGTTCGGCCTGGGCTCAGGGCTGGTTCGGGTAGTGTCGTGAGAGGTGTGTCTTGACTTCATGGGGCACGCATGGCGCACGGGGTGCGTGGGCTGGTGGATTTCGGTCTGGGTGCCTGGTAGGCGGGTGGGCAGGCCGGTGTGGGGCAGCCAGGACTGCAGGCGGCCATGTTGGGCGCGGGGTCGGCCGACGGTGGGCCAAACATGGTGCGACCAGGCCGGTGGGAGATCGGGCAGGGCGTCAGGCGGGACGGAGGGCGGCCGGGTAGGGCACCAGGCTGGTCAGAGGGCGTCTAGGAAGGACTTCATGGGGGCGGCCAGACAGGGCGCCAAGTGGGCGGCCGGGCAGGGTGCCAGTTGAGCCGGCGGGCGGCTGGGCAGGCTAGGTGGCGTAGCTGGGTGGCAGCAGGGGAGGCCGGCTCGGCGCAGTTCGGGCCGGTGTGGGCCAATGGGGTTTTATCCCGGGCACACGGAAGGCCAGAGGCAGTCGGGAGCCGGTGCGGCATTGGCTGGCGGGTGGTGCGGTTTGGTCCGAGGTGGCAGAGTCGATCCGGTTGGACACCACGAGGGCGGATCAGTTCACGGAGGCTACAAGTGGCACGACAATTGCATTCGTCATTCTGTTGCCTCATTGCTTCATATCCATGCCGTAGATTATTATAAACAAGATCGACAGAGGGGGTCGGGCCATGTTAGTTTGTCCTGCACCCTCCATGATTAAGGTGATAACAAGCATCTCACAAGTATGAAGTACAACGAACCTCGTTCTCCATTTTGAGAGAAAGGAAGAACATGGGAACAAATCATTCTTTAATAAAAAATTAAACCCCTACCATTATCGTTGGTCTTCGATGGAGTCACGGGAAGACGACTGAGTTTCGTTGTTCGTCGGGTCCGCCGCTCACTTCAAATCCAGATCTTGCACATCAGTTGTGGAAGACGTTCCACATCAGTAAGAGTCTGGGGATGAAGATCGAATGATATCGTTTCCAACATTCGTCATTGGAAGAATTCGTTATTCATTCTTCGTTCTTCGTGGGGGAGAGCATTTCTCTCTTTTCCCAATAATCATGCTCTCCCAATACCCCAATTAAATGTTGTTCCATATAATAGATTACAATCTCTAATATTTCATTAGCATGAATTCAAATGGGTTAATTAACTGGGATAGCTCCAATTAATTAATCAAGAGGTGGGAAAAAAATAATGTGGAGGATTTGGCACCATAAATGTTTCTGTGTTGGCTCTATTAACGTGGAGGGGTGTTGTCACCATTATGTGGGGATATCAAGTGGTTTCTCCCCAATTAATGGTGAGTTCAAGAGGATTTAACCTAGGGTGGTCCCCACCATATTACACATGAAGAGGAGGTTGGGTTTGGGTGGGTCCCACCACCATAAACTCTCAGGGGTGGTTAAATTGTGGTGGTCCCCACCTTGAACTTCCACAGGGAGGCTTCAACCAACCAAAATAAAAATAAACCTATAACTATATTTTTACTTTATTCAATCATTAAAAACCCCAAAATTATCTATTATTTCTGACCATATTCCACTGAGGTGAAAGACTTCTTAAGTGAATATTTGCGCTACATGTTCAACGGTGCCTCGTATTTCAATTTCGAGCATCGGTTCAAAAGTTATAAAACGCTGCTTGCACATTTACTGAATGTACCCAAAAAAAGTTTAGAAAATTATTATCAGTCACCCTCAACCCACGCCGGTCTAGGATAGGCTATGCCTAGGTGAAGCACACCCCAAATAACAAACGATACACTCATATTTTCAATCCGAGTTACTGTTTAGATGTTTTGAATTTTAAAATAAAATAATTTTCACTTAATTATTTTATTTGTAGCCAAAAAATGACATTCTCTTGTGGCCCGCGCCAGCCAAATTTTGTATCTTCTTAAAGAAAGAATACGCTCACCAGTTCAGCAGTGGTCATAGATTGTTAATCTAAGTTACCATTTTTTAATTAGAAGCATTTGAAAAAGAAAATAAATTTTTAAAATTTTTTATTAACGATTATGCCATTATTCGGTTTTCTCACAGGAGGCCTCCACCGACTAATATTAAGTCCTGCCTAGAGTAAAACTGTCATCTTGAGTGCAACAATTCCCTAATATTTCTAATCTGAGTAACCATTTAAGAGTTATTCCACTTATTCAGTAAAACTGCTTATGCACGTTAACAAAAGCATAACAAAACATCGACGGGTCATTCCAAGAACTTCGTGCCTCGGAATCACGCGCTGTCATATTTCACAGACACGTAAAAATTCTCATGTATTTAAGATAACAAAAGTTCCACACAAATACCTGGACTTTACATTCTCCCCACCTCAGGTCATTACGTCCCCGTAATATACAACTCGAACTACAGGAACAAGTGGGGGTACTGAGCATGCATTTGAGCCTCCTGCTCCCATGTGCTCTCCTGGAGGTTCTCGTGCTTCTAGTGAATGAACACCAGAGGTATTGATCATCTACGAAGGACTCTCTCCTATAGATCTTCAATCTCCATTGGAACCTCCCTAAAAGTATCCCCATTGTTGGCATCCAACTCTCTATGTTCAATAATGTGGGAAGGGTCGTGCACATATCTCCAATGATGGGATACGTGGAAGACGTCGTGCACCTGGTGCAACTGAGGTGGAAAAGCTAAGTGGTATGCCACCTTGCCAACTCTGCTAAGGGCCCATAAAGATCCAATGAATCTCAGAGATAACTTGCTGCATTTTTGAAATCTTTGTAAACCTCATTGAGGTGAGACTTGTAGAAAGGCATGGTCACCATCCTTGAACTCTAGAGGTCTTCATACTCTATCAGCATACGACGTATGTCTACTATGTGTTGTCTTCATTTACTCTTATATGATCTGTACCTTCTCTGTGGTAGCCCTTACAATCTCTGGTCCCACATGTGTTGACTCCCCTGGGTCAGTCCAGCATAGAGATGATCTACAAGGTCACCCGTATAACACCTCAAAATGTGTTATCCCAATGGTGGAGTGATATCTGTTGTTGTATGAAAATCCCACCAAAGGTAAGTGATCCTCCCAAATGCGATCGATGTCGAGGACAGAAGAACGAAACATGTCCTTGAGGGTCTGAATGATCCACTCCATTTGGCCTTCTGTCTGAGGATAGAAGGCACTGCTCAATCAATGTTGGATCCCGGAAGCCACATGAAACCCCTTCCATAGCTGGGATGTAAACTGTGTGTCATGATCAGAGACAATAGAAAAAGGTTCTCTATGTAGCCATACAATCTCTTGCATATAGTGGCATCCCAAAATCTCTACAAAACCCTGCCCTATGATCGGTAAGAAGTGGGCCGACTTGGTGAGTCGATCGATGATCCCCTAAATCGATTTGTGACATCTGGATGTACATGGATGTCCTGTCACGAAGCCCATGGATATCCCATCCCACTTCCACTATGGGACCTCTAAAGGATGAACAAATCCTCCTGGTACCTGATTCAATGCCTTCAATTGTTGACAAGTGACACATCGAGAGAAAAAAAACGCCACTTCCTTCATACATGGCCACCAGTTCTGTCATCGGAGATCTTCGTACCTCTTCGCCACTCGAAGATGTACCAGTAGTGGAGATGAGTGGTACTCCCTCAACGGTTCCTCCTGAAGTTAAATTGGTACTATGGTACATCCAATGAAGATAATTACATGGTCCCCATCTTCATAAAATCCATCAGGTCCCTGCCCGGCCGCCCACCGGCCTGTCTGGCGCCTTGCTAGGCCGCCCGCCGGCCCACCTGGCACCATGTCCGGCCGCCCGTCGGCCTTGCCACACCTTGCCAAGCCATCTTCTGGCACCCTAGTCAGCCACCTACCAGCCTTCCCTGCCACCTCCCATGCCCCTGGACTGGACGGCGCAGGCCCACTCACCCCGCGCGCCACATTCCACCGAGTCGCGCCCCTCGCGACACAGACCAAACCGGCCCCGAGCCTGGGCCGAACTGCCCACGCGGCTTGTTGGGCTGGGCCCAGTGGGCCTGACCGCACCTAACAGGCTGGCCCACCCAATGGGCCAGGCCTGACACAATTGGTCTGACCAACTCGACCGAGACCGGGTCGGCACTGACGAGGTCGGTCCGACCGGGTCGGACTGGACCTGGGCCCACTACCAACCCTTTACATTATTTTTCCATATCATTGGCACCGAACGACCATTTCATGAACCATCTACGGTGCTGGTTTTCATGGATCTTGATGGTACCTTTGAGTATACACCACTATATTTTTTTGGTATAGTTGAGATACGGTCAGGTTGGATCGTGCACGAATCCAACTAGGCCCCTGGGACTAAAAGGCTAATAATTCACAGACCGGGAGTCCGATTGATGCACCGTCTATTGCGTTGAGACCCCTATGATGTGGAGGACCATTGAGATACATATTCATTGGACTTAGTGATAATTTGATTATTGACCAGTAGCATGTTGAGAGGATCCTTCTGGTGATGAGCGAGCAGAGTGTGGAGACCTAGTAGCTGGCTGAGACCAGACGACTGCTGATCGTTTCAACTCAGAGTGACTCGACTAGCCCAGTTGGGAGCACCGTGGTGTCATGGAAGACCCAAGTTGGGGAGAACCTAGGTGTGATATGAAAACCCATGGTATTGTACTGGAGGAGTACCTCAGCATGCTATGAGGGGGAGCGCCTATGTTTGACGTGGCAGACCCACAGTGGAGAGCGACTCTGTGTGACACAGAAGACTCGCGGTACTTGACCGGAGGAGTACCTCAGCAGCCCAAGGATAGTGGGAAGCACCTTTGTATTATGGCAGGCCCACTGTACTCGATAGAGGAGGAGTTCTCCAGAAACCATGGTTTCGATAATATGAATAAAAATCCTGGTTGAGATGAGTCAGTAACTTTTGTGTTAACTCATGATTGAGTTGGATTACTTGATAACAAAGGTATATGTATGGGAATATACCTAAGTAGGGTTATCTGTTGGTTTAATACTTTTTGGTTTATCCTTGTTGTATTATATGAGACCTTGAGGTTATCAGGGTCCCTACTGAGTAACATTATACTCACCCATACACGGGCTATGCCCGCACCTCGTTGTGTAAGTTACAGATGACAGATAGCACTAACTGAGGCTAAGTCTAGCAAGACTGGATGGTACCCGATGGTGAACCTTATTATGATTTAGTACATGGAGGAGACTGATGGACATGGAGTTCTGAAGAAGCTATCTATACCTACTCTTCAGGTAGGAATCCCAGAGGAAGACCCAGTAGCTGATTTACCTTTCTTTTGTCGTACATTTTTTCAGTTGTTTTTTCCTTTTCAGTGGTACTTGTACATTATAGTTGGGATTGTATTTCTAGCCCCTTTACTTTTCAGCACTCTCTTTTTATACAGTTTTACTTACTGTTTTGTATCCAGCTGTGTCTGGTGTTGTGTGTGTTTACAGTTTTAAAGGAAATGCCTTCCAAGATTTTGGGGGTTACCTCTTTGGTGCTAGTCGCAAGCCCCTGCCCTAGGCAAGGCGGTCTTCGAGTAGTCCCGGCACGGGCCCCGGAGGAGGGGTTGTGAAAAATTGATACCAAGTATTCACAACCCTCCCCCGGGGCCCGTGTCGTGACTTCCCCAAGCTCCCCTTGCATACGCCAGGGGTTGGCGACTAGCATCAAAGGCGTAAATCCATAAATCTAGGAAGGAATTCCAATTAGAACTGTAAACACACACAACATGGAACACAATTGGATACATATCACTAAGAAAACCTATATAAAAATAGAGTTCTAAAAAGTAAAGGTGTCAGAAATACAATCCCAACTATAAAGTAAAAGTTCAACTGAAAAGGATAAAACAAATGAAAGGTGAAAAGAATCTCTTGGATCGTCCACCACGGGTCCTACCTAAAGGGTGGGTACAGATATCCTCCTAAGAAATCCACGTCTGTTAGACTCCTCCGTGTAACGACATGTCGTATGGTCCACCTCCGGGTATCATCCAGTCCTAGTACTCTCAGCCTCACTCAGCATTGTCTGTCATCTGCATCCAATATAATGAGGTTCAGGCATAGCCCGTACAGGGGTGAGTATAATGATATCATTGGTGACCCCGAGACCAAAAATGATGTAAGTGAATTAATTCCTCATGTATCCAACCTTCAGTAGGCCCTGGTTTGGAAACATTCACTAAGGGGATATAAAATTCTTTAATTAGAGACATTACCCTCTTAATTAAGAGAAAATAATATATAAACATCCACCAAGACAATTCTATACAAAATGAGAAATGTATAACATTTACCAATCACAAATGAAACAACATAAAAAATTTAAATCATAAAAAAAATTAAACAATAAAAAATAAAATCCTCCCAATCTACGTGAACATTTTCCATCATATATTGTGATCTATCCTCTAAAGACTTGTGAGAAATGGTGGGGTGACCACTTCAATGTATATAGAAGGATTATTCCTCATTTAAAATAAATATTTTTTTTATAAAAATGAAATAATGATAAAAAATTTAATGATGAAATTAATAAAAAATTGTAAAATCTTGTACATAATCCAAAAACATAATTAAATAACATGACCATAATCATGAAATATAATTGCACATACAACACCATCACTAAGGATCCATGATCATCAAACCAACAAATAAATTATCAAAGCTCAAACTCCCTTTACAATATAAAATATCATGGATGTATTGACATCACCAAAATAACCATAAAAACTATGACCATATTTGAATGTCATCAGGCACTAAATATTTATTTATCATAGTTTCAAACTATTGACATAGGGGTTCTGTAACTAATTCTAGTAGTGAGCCGGTTGGATCACCCTCTCATTAAGAATAGGGATACATGTACGAAACAACATGGACCACATATCATGAAACATAATTACATAAATATACAATTGCATAACCATGCCTCCAAATATCAACATCAACATCATCATGCATCCAACACCGCATCGCTATGAACACAAAAATATCATCACTTACCAACTATTTTTTGGGGGTGAAATGTAAACATGGATGACATTACCCTCAGTCCTTCCTCCCCCTTCTATGTAAAGCCCCACCAATACTATCCCATTAACTATAGTATGTAATTTTCTACATGTAGATATTTAATCATAGTATATTACATTACCATGCATGAACCCTACTATGTAATACCTCTTTCTATCATCATTAATTCACACTAGTCTGATACTACAAGACTTAAATTTAAAGAATAATTTCACAATATGAATGAATTTTCAATAACAAAAATTTCTATACATATTTAAACACATTACCATCATTAAGTGACTGATCCATTTATTTAGAGACCTAAAGCTTGACGTACATGGACAGTACATTACTTTTGCGGAATACTTAATACATAACAAAAAACTCAAGGATCTTAATAGTTTAGTGTCTTTGGAAACTTGGAATATAAACTTCTAATCATGTTGAAGGATCTTCAACAACTCCCATAATGATCTTCCCCTTTTTGTTTCCTTACCTAAAACCTTTCTTTATTTCCTGGGGAAAATAAAACATAAAAAGGGTGAGCTCAAATGATCAGTAAGGGAAAACATTGAAAACATAAAACAATCCATAAAAATTTGAAAGCAAAAACTTGAACATGAAATTTAAACATCAAAATCTGGAGCGAAGACATAAATTGTGGAAGTACGTAAGGCATATATCATAATGGAACATAAACCATGATAAAATATTATGGGAATAAAACATGTAATTGTGGAAACCATTTAGAACATGTAATAATTTCCATATTAGCAAAGGCATTGCTACCAAGACCATCTTAGTGGACAAAGTCCCTTTCTGAATCGAGTTCACACCTCGTTTCAGTCCTTTAACATTGAACCAGATTAACTTACCATTCCATCAATGTCTATCTCATGACATATAAATCTTCACCCAATGCATTGGAGGGAGATATAGGTCCCACCCATCTCAGAATGAAATAATTATTACTTGTTCCAAAAAATAAACATACATCATTCATAATAACCCAACAAATAAAATGGGTTTCAAAAACATCATCACATCATCACATAATCCATATAAAATAAATGGATATCATTTCATAATAAGAAAAGTGAAACCATGTAAATTGTAGAGACATTATACTTGAAACATACATATATGAAATAATGTCATCTTAGATAGAAATTTTTTTTGATAAAACATTTGAAATGAATTCTTGAGGAAAATATCCTTTCTTCTTCAAAATCAATGTCTTTTCACAAAACGTCATGAAATTTTAAAAGAAAGGGATTTTTTTGAAAATAGTCCAGAAATAGTTTGGTGGAAGCTTCATGAATATAAGGCTTTATAAAACCATAAAAATCCTTTTATGCCGTATAAGTTAAAAAAACATTCCTCTCGTACTTTTGCCGGAAAAGTCAAAAAAGTACCTAGTAAAAGAAAGATTCCGTCCATATGATGTGGTAAAAGTATAAAATGGTAAAAATGACATTAAAAATACATGGAAGAAAAGTAAACATTTTATGAAAACATTTGGAGAACATATGGACATGGATAATAATCATAACCCCAGTAAATACTTACGAATAAACAATCTCGTATAAGAATAAGATTAGAATAATTATCCCTTACATTACGTCTGATATGCTTCGTATGTATCTGAAACTCTTTTATAATTATTTAAATAATGTCATTGACTTATTAATGAATCATATTCATTGCTATGATATCATATATGGTTCACTTATGACTTTATATTACCTGTTCTTTTGTAAATTCCATGTTAAATATCGTTTTGGGAAAAATCGTTTCATATGTCGTCTGTTTTTTGACTTGTAATTATTCATATGATTACATAGATCATGATTAATAATTCTAGAATATAGAACATGATTTATATATAATATATATTCAGAATATACATATATATAATAGATTGATAAATGGAAAGAAATACACCGTTCATGGAGAGGGTAGGTCATACGTACGCATGAACGCTGTTTTCGTTTCCTTATTGAATTGAATGGAATTAAGTATATGACATACATATATATATACATAAATACAGTATCATTATTATTTCATATATTTCATGATTACTTATTATATATACTTTATAATCATTCTTGAATTGTTAACATGGAAAATGAATCTCATCGCGTCGTGGAGACGGTAATCCATACGTACGCACGAGCGATGATATCATTCCCATATTTATTGAATCGAATTGGAGTGAATAATCTAATATCATAGAATATGTATTATTTTATAACAATAATATGTATATATTCTTTACACCATTATACCCATCCAAGTAAGGTGGTGGTGGGAAAACAGATTACACCACGACGTGGAGATGGTATTCCTTACGTACGCACACGTGGTGATTTCGTATTCCTTAGGATGGATAGAAGGTGAATTGGGGTTGTTTAATATTTATAATAACATATCAGTATATTAGTGATAATGATTATATTACAATATAATGATAAATCTAAAGAAGAGGAGGTAGAAGAATAAATAAATTTTAAAGAATCGGTAACGGATATTACCTCTTCTTCGGTACGCCTCTTTGAAACCTCCTCTTAGGGCACTAAGATTGTTCTTTGAAGTAGACCAGGACCTCTATGATGTTTCTATGGAAGTGGAGAAGATAAATTGGCAAGGGTTTACCAAGCTTTAAGGCTCAAGGTTGTGTGAGGAGGAGAGGGAGGAGGTGCCCTTTTATAAGGGAGGAGAGGGGAACCTTTGGAATCCTCAAAAATATTAGATTAATATAAATTCAAACCCCACATAAAAACCTCCAAAAATTACTCAATTCGATGCTTAGATTAGGTAGGGTTGTAATCCCATCAACCAATCAAATTTTGACTTTTTTTTATCTTATTTTAAACCTTATCATTTTGATTTATCCTTATTTAATCTATTTAAGTTAATTTGGGGTAATAAAATTATAAATTTTAAATGGATATAAATAATCACTTATGTGTTTTTAATTTTACATAATTGGATCCTTTATGACATTTTAGACTATATAAATTTCAATTTATAATTTTTAAATATTTTTTTGATTTTTAAACAATTTAATTAAATGTTATTTTTATAAAATAACAATAGTGTCAATTTTGAAACTATTCATTTATTTGAATTTAAATAAAATCTACACAGAGTATATATCTGAAATAAAATATTTAATATATTCCTAACATGTCTAATTTTCCTATAAAATTCGTGGAGAACATTAAATAGTTCATATAATATTTATTTTAATATATTTAAAACCATTTATTTTGTATATCTCTTAATAAAATAATTAATGAAACATTTTTTTATAATTATTTAATATACTTATTTGTTACATAAAAATTAAAAATAAAATCATTTAATGAATATAAATATCATATATTTTATAATAATAATTTTACTCTAATTTATCATCTTAAATTAACATCATGTAAATTGCTATCTTTATTAAATTATGAAGGTGACAACTTTGGAAGAATTTAAAATAAAATATTATAAGTGTCATATTATCCCTAATAAGAATCCAAATGATCCAAAATTCGGCCATTGGATGATTAGGGTATATATATACACTAATAATAAGTTTTTTGCAGATTTTCCGGCTTTTTGATATGTATTAATATTTCAATAAAAACAATATTTTTTATTTTTCACTAAATAAATAATTCCTGCATCATTAATGTATAGAATAAAAAGTTAATTAAATAACTATTAAAATTTACAAATAAATTACCATGATAAAGAAAAACATTTTACCTTTCAAATGAGTATTTATAACTGAATTTATAATCTATATAAATTATATTAAAAATACTTTAATTATTAAAGTTGAGTAAGACATATTTCACTTTCCTTTAAATAAAATAATCCAAAGGAATTAATCACCTCAAAGTGGGTTCCAATGGATTCCATTTCGACCCAAATATGCCTTAGGACGAAATATAAGCATCAAATTATATTAAGACAAGTGTTAGGGTAATTTTATAATATTATATTTACACTTAATTACATGATTTACCTTTTTCTATGGTAAATAAAATTTAACATAGTTACAATTCATAATGCCCAAAAAACAAAAAGTAGCTTATTAACATAATTTGGACCCACTGATTAAAAATATGGATTCCATTTTTCAAAATTCAATACACAAAAGTTGCCGAAATTAATTTAAAATTAATCTCGTTGTTAAAAAAACCTGTTTTAAAAGTTAAAACATTGCCAAAGATTAAATTGATTTAACCTACTAATTCAATGTAAAATCAATGAAAATGA
The DNA here is from genome assembly GCA_963277665.1 of Viscum album. Lineage (NCBI taxonomy): Eukaryota > Viridiplantae > Streptophyta > Magnoliopsida > Santalales > Viscaceae > Viscum > Viscum album. The sequence continues at coordinate 1,976,639,361 of OY728122.1, forward strand.
CATACATTATATTAAATGGTAAACATACATTCTATTTATACTTTAAAACCATTCAATATTATATTTTAACCATATAAATTATTACGATTAAAAAAGTTGTTTTTAATTAAAATATAGCGTGTTTTTTTTATTCATTAAAATATGGAAGTTATCAGAATAATATGAAAATTTTATCCAAAGTAAATTTTTATATCCTGATTCCAAAGAAGAATTTTATTTTGTCAAATTGAACTTATAAACATGCCAAAAACTATATTTAAAGTGGGTGCGCCATCAAAAGGTGGCAAAACTTCATATATGTAAAATACTTATTTTACCCGAAAAATTTATTTTGTTCTTATACCATGTTCTAGAAAATGTGTAAGATGAATAATAATGTTATAAAATTCAAAATGTAGTTAATACTATTCAAAATGGCTAGTTCGTGATAATATTATAACCATATATCATTGTGTAGTGAAACCAGGTATTGTGTACAACACACGCTATCAACGATGGTCACGATTGCGTGTAATGCAAGCCAAGTCAGGGTTGCGTGTAGTGCAAGACTTCTTTATTGTTTTGTATAACAGAATCCAACCATATTTCATTTATACATTGAATATATATATATATATATATTCACTCAATGTTGCGAACATGAAATTGTGTGTAACGCGATCCAAGAATAGTGTTACGTAAACCACAAGCAAATGCGGTGTTGCGTATATTACAAACTCATCTTGGTGTAGTGTATAATAGAAGACATCAAAGAAATTAAAAAGAATAATTCTCATAAAATCTCAGGTTGTTACATTCTTCCCCCTTAAAATGAATTTCTCCCTCGAAATTCTTCGGAGTTATAAATGGTTTTCTACTCGAATGTTTTAATAGAAACCCACATCGTAAAAAAGAATACTAAAACATTATTTTAAAAAGGGAAGTTAGAATCATAAAGGTCACCCAACGTAACTCAGCACTGGGTTTCCAAATAGGATAACATAGGTGAAAATATGGATATGGAAGAGAAATCTAACCATCATGTTCTGATGGAGAGTGGTAGAGAACATTGATATGAAAAAGCCATCAATCGCAAAGCCATAAATTTGTGATTATTTAAGGTACCATCTAATTCATCAGATATAAGAGAACTAGGACCAAATTTTTGGTTTTCAATATCATTTACCTAAATTTGAAAATTTTGAATTAGAATAAATACTTACTTGATTTTGTTATTCGTTCATTGAACAATTTCCACTTCATCTCTTAAAGAAATGAAGTTGAATTTGTTATTCGTGAAGTGTTATCAGATGAAGTGATAGAATGATGGGTCATTCCATCTATTTCAAACAAAAGGTTAGCAAAAGTTATCAAATATACATAAGTCCATTTATGGTGAGGTTAATCGTATACGATTCCAAATATGAACTTATACTTCATATATCATACCGCTAAATAAAATAAAACCAGTTCCTAATAACCAGGGACTTCCTGTAGGCTAGTGGTAGGCGATAAAGGCCTATCGCACTTCGGTTGTGGGTTCAATTCCCGCAACCTTGTCTGACACGATGGGTTGTTTCCCAACCTGCAGGTTGTCCTTTTTCCAAAATTACATCATTATGACATTGCATCAATAGAATAGAAAAAGTTCTAGCCTTAAACAATACTAACTTGTGTCCAATATAATCCATTGCAATCATTAGACTTATCCAAAATACATATGTACAATCTCATAGTGTACAGAAAATGATTACTAGAATGGTCACATAACAAGAACATGAATAACATCATTTTATCATACGATATATCTTGTTGGTCACATTCCAAACATGTAAATTCCTTAATCATGTGTTCTCTTGAAACAGAAATTATCATAGAACATTAGTGAAAACATGAATGCTATAAAAAGGCAACTCTTTCCACATACCAAAATCCCAAAATTTCTATATACTCAAACCATGATATAACTTTTTCCTTTTATCAGTCATGAGCTCATTTCATTTTCTCTATATCCCTTCATTATGTTCTTATCATCTTCTTCCCAAAAATATCTGAATAACCTTCCATGGTTACCGGTTCCATTCAATATATACTTTAAAATACTTTAGGAAAACAAAAGTGTAACAATCCTTTGATGATTCTTTATTCCATAGTACCATACATTATTCTTTATAAACATAAAATCATTCCACAAAATTCTTAAACTACTGACTGAGCTTCATCATTTATTTCATCTCATATTTCATTAGTAGTCTCTTCATCATCATACACATAAATAATTCTCATATGACCATGTTGATTCTCATCATGAGATTTTCCCTTAGGGAATTGGTTTCCATAATGCCCATACATTCCACATTTAAAACATATAATCATTGTTGATTTTTTAGCAATACCATTATCCTTATCCATGGTGTTAACTGAACCTTTTCGTTTGCACTTACTTGATTTGTGTCCTACGTTTCCACACCCAAAGCATCTTCCAGTTCCTTTGAAACATTCTCCCTAATGCCTCTTCCAACATGATTTACATGAGGGAAATTGAACTTTCTTTCCAATAAGATCATCACGAAACTCCACCTTTCACTTATTATCTGAGTCGGGAAACTTACCAAAGTTGAGATTATTGATCATATTATGAGATTGATGATTAGGCATAGTAATGATGTTTTGAATTCCAAATCCTGTTTCATTTGGTTTCACATGAAGAATATCATTCCATTGTCTGTCATATCCTCCATTATCGTGAATCTTCATATTTTCAGCCATTTTCTAAAACCCAAAAATAATAGTGTGAGTGGAAAAAATCATGCTAGGGAAAACATCATAATAAAGGGGGAGTACTTTCAATATCTAACATCTTAGGTATAATTCTAAGATAGTTACCGTAATTCTAGGATTATAACCTATACTTATACTTAACCTTAGGGACATCCCTAGACATACCTTAGAAATATCTCTAGGGATCTCACTAAGGTTTCCGCATCCTAGTTTCCAAAGGTTAACTAAAACATTCCTCTGATACCAACTGTAGAGACCCGAAGCTTGACGTACATGGACAATACATTACTTTTTTGGAATACATAATACATAACAAAAAAACTCTAGGATCGTAATAGTTTAGTGTCTTTGAAAACATGGAATATAAAATTCTAATCAAATTGAAAGATCTTCAACAACTCCCATAAAGATCTTCATCTTTTTTGTTTCCTTACTTAAAAACTTTCATTATTTCCTGGGGAAAATAAAACATAAAAAGGGTGAGCTCAAATGCTCAGTAAGGGAAAACATAGAGAACATAAAACAATCCATAAACATTTGAAATCAAAAACTTGAACATGAAATTTATACATCAAAATCATGAGAAAAGACATAAATCGTGGAAGTACGTAATGAATATATCATAATGGAACATCAACCATGATAAATTATAATTGAAATAAAAAATTTAATTATTGAAACCATTCAGAACATGTTATGATTTCCATAGTAGCCAAGGAATTGCTTCCAAGACCATCTTAGTGGACAAATTTCCTTTCTGAATCGAGTTCACTCCTCGTATCAGTCCTATAACACTGAACCAGATTAACTTATCGTTCCAGCCATGTCTATATCATGAGAAATAAATCTTTTCCCAATGCATTAGAGTTAGATATAGGTCCCACCCATCTCATAATGAAATCATTCTTACTTGTGCCACAAAATTAACATACATCATTCATAATAACCCAACAAATAAAATGGGTTTCAAAAATATCATCTCATCATCACATAATCTATATAAAATAAATGGATATCATTTCATAATATGAAAAGTGAAACAATATAAATCATAGAGACATTATACTTGAAACATACACATATGAAATAATTTCATCTTAGATAGAAAATGGTTTTGATAAAACATTTGAAATGAAGTCTTGAGGAAAATATCATTTCTTATTCAAAATCAATTTCTTTTCACAAAACGCCATGAAATTTTAAAAGAAAGAGATTTCTTTGAAAATAGTCATGAAATAATTTGCGGGATTCTTCATGAAAATAAGTCTTTATAAAACCGTAAATATCCTTTCATGCCGTAAAAGTTAAAAAAACATTCTTCTCGTACTTATGCCAGAAAATTCAAAAAAGTACCTCATAAAAAAATTCCTTCCATACGATGTGGTAAAAGTAGAAAAGGATAAAAATGACTTTAAACATACATGGAAGAAAATTAAACATTTTATGAGAACATTTTGAGAATATATGGGCATGGATAATAATCATAACTCTATTAAATACTTACGAATAAAAAATCTCGGATAAGAATGAGATTGGATTAATTATCCCTTACCTTATGTCTGATATGCTTCATATGTATCTGAACCTCTTGTATAATGATTTAAATAATGTCATTGAATTATTACAGAATCATATTCAGTGTTATTATATCATATATGGTTCACTTATGTCTTTATATTACCCGTTCTTTTGTCAATTCCATGTTAAAGAGCGTTTTGGGTAAAATCATTTCATATGTTGTCCGTGTTTTGACTTGTAATTATTCATATGATTAATTATATCATGATTAATTAATTCCAGAATACAATACATGATTTATATATAATATATATTCATAATATACATATATATAATAGATCAATAAATGGAAGGAAATACACCGTTCATGGATACGGTAGGTCATACGTACGCATGAACGCTCTTTTCGTTTCCTTATTGAATTGATTGGAATTAAGTATATGACATAAATATATATATACATAAATCCAGTGGCATTATTATTTCATATATTTCATTATTACTTATTATATATACTTTATAATAATTCTTTAATTGTTAACATGGAAAATGAATCTCATCGCGTCGTGGAGACGGTAATCCATACGTACACACGAGCGATGATATCATTCCCATATTTATTGAATAAAATTGGAGTGAATGATATAATATCATAGAATCAGTATGATGTTATAATAATCATATTTATGTATTCTTTACACCATTATTCCAATCCAAGTAAGGCGGTGGTGGGAAAATAGATTACACCACGGCGTGGAGACGGTATTCTGTATGTATGCACACGTGGTGATTTCATTTTCCTTAGGATGGATAGAAGGTGAAATGGGGTTATTTAACATTTATAATAACATATCAGTATATTAGTGATACTTATGTTATTACAATATAATTATACAACTAAATAAGAGGAGGTATAAGAAAAAATAAATTTGAAATAATCAGTAATGGATATTACCTCTTCTTCGGTACACCTCTTTGAAACCTCCTCTTAGGGCACTAAGATTGGACTTTCAAGTAGACCAGGACCTCTATGATGTTTCTAGGGAAGTGGATAAGATACATTCTTAGGGTTTGTCCGATCTTGAAGGCCCAAAGTGGTGTGAGGAGGAGAGAGAGGAGGTTCCCTTTTATAAGCGAGGAGAGGGGCACCTTTGGAATCCTCAAAAACATTAGTTTAATATAAATTCAAACCCCACATAAAAACCTCCAAAAATGACTCACATAGAAGATTAGATGAGATAGGGTTGTAATAACATTAACCAATAAAATTTAGACATGTTTTGATCTTATTTTAAACCTTATCATTTTGATTTATCCTTATTTAATCTATTTATGTTTATTTGGGGTAATATAATTCTAAATTTTAAATGGTTATAAATAATCACTTATGTGATGTTAATTTTCCATAATTGGATAATTTATGACATCATAGACTATATAATTTTCAATTTATAATTTCTAAATATTTTTGTGATATTTAAACAATTTAATAATGTGTTATTTTTATAAAATAACAATAGTGTCAATTTTGACACTATTCATTTTTTTTAATTTAAATAGAATCTACATAGAGGATATATTCGAACTAAAATATTTAATAGATTCCTTACATGTCATATTTGTCTAGAAAATTCGTGGAGCACATTAAATATTTCATATAATATTTATTTTCATATATTTAAAACCATTTATTTTGTTTATCTCTTAATAAAATAATTAATACAACTTTTTTGTATAATTATTTCATATAATTATTTGTTTCATAAAAATTAAAAATAAAATAATTTGATAAAGACAAATATAAAATATTGTATAATAATAATTTTTCTCGAATTTATCATCTTAAAATAACATCATGTAAATTTCTGTCTTTATTAAATTATGAAGGTGACAACTTTGGAAGCATTTAAAATAAAATATTATAAGTGTCATAATCGCCTTAATAATGATCCAAATGTTCAAAAAATTCGTCCAGTGGATGATTAGGGTTTATAAATACACTAATAATACGTTTTGTGTAGATTGTTCGGCCTTTTGATATGTATTACTATTTCAATAAAAATTATATTTTTGATTTTTCGGTAAATAAATAATTTTTGCATCATTAATGTACAGAATAAAAAGGTAATTAAATAACTCTTAAAAATTAAAAAAAAATACCATTATAAAGAAAAACATTTTATCTTTCAAATGAGTATTTATAACCGAATTTATATTCTGTATAATTTATTTTAAAATACATTAATTATTAAAGTTGAGTGAGACATATTTCGCTTTCCTTTAAATAAAATAAACTAAAGGTCTTAATCAACTCCACGTGGGTTCCAATGGATTCCATTTCGACCCAAATATTCCTTAGGAATAAATATAAGAATCCAATTATATTAAAACAACTGTTAGGGTAATTTTATAATATTATATTTACCCTTAATTACCTGATTTACCTTTTACTACGGTAAATAAAATTTACCGTAGTTACTATTCATAATGCCCAAAAATAAAAAAGTAGCTTATTAAAATAATTTGGACCCACTGATTCCAAATATGGAATCAATTTTCTAAATTCGATACATAAAAGATGCAGAAATTAATTTAATATTAATCCCGTTGTTATGAAAACGTGTTTTAAAAGTTAAAACATTGCCAAAGATTGAATTGATTTAACTTACGAATTCAATGTAAAATCAATGCAAATGACATAAAATATATTAAATGCTAAAAATATATTCTATTTATACTTTAAACCCATTCAATATTATAATTTAACCATATAAATTATTATGATGAAAAAAGTTGTTTTTAATTAAAATATAGCGTGTTTTTACTATTCACTAAAATATGAAAGTTATTAGAATAGTATGAAAAAATTATCTAAAGTAAATTTTTATATCTTGATTCCAAATAAGAATTTTATTTTGTCAAATTTAACTTATAAACATGTCCAACACTAGATTTAATGTGGGTGCTCCATCAAAAGGTGGAAAAACTTCATTTTTCGAAAAATGCTTATTTTACCCGAAAAAATTATTTTGTTCTCATACCATGTTCTAGAAAATGTGTAAGATGAATAATAATGTTATAAAATTAAAAATTTATTTAATACTATTCATAATGGCTACATTGGGATAATATTATAACCATATATCGTTGTTTAGTGAAACCTGGTATTGCGTACAACACACACTATCGAGGAAGGTCGCGATTGCGTGTAATGCAAGCCAAGTGAGGGTTGCGTGTAGTGCAAGAATTCATTGTTGTTTTGTATAATATAATCCATCCATATTTCATTTATTCATTGAATATATATATATACACATATATATATTCACTCAATGTTGCGAACTTGAAAATGTGTGTAACACGATCCATGAATAGTGTTACGTATACTACATGCTAATGCGGTGTTGCATATATTACAAGCTAATCATGGTGTAGTGTATAATAGTAGACATCAAAGAAATTAAACAGAATAATTCTCATAAAATCTCAAGTTGTTACAATTTTTGAGGGAATAATGGTTTCCAATGGAAGTAATAACATAAGATCAGAGTAATGGTAATTGATAACAAAATTCAATACATGACTGAAGCATCAAAGTAACATGGGATCAACATTTTTCCCATATCTAGTTCATCATATATTTTTTGATTTTTATAGAGGGTACGTTTTTAAATGTTATATACTTTTTCATAAACAAAATCACTCATGGAAACCACATAATCAAAATTTTTATAAAAGAATAAGAATATCCAAGAATATTAATTCTATAAGATATAAGATCATTCTCGAGATCCCATATCAGAAGACACCAAGAAGCACTATAACCAAAGAACTGAACATAATCCATAATAAATATGCATGAATAACTATGAATTCAGAAACATCATATAAATTAATAAAACATCAATTTTTTCAGTAAGAACCACACCTCCAGGATGACACCACCATATCGAGAGAAAATAATAGATATCAATAAATGAGATGTGATGAATTACTTAAAATCAAACGAGAAAAAATTCATGCATTCAAGAATTCATGATTCTCAAAGTAATTTATAAAAATCCAACTTAGTGACTCTAAAACCATCCAAGATTTTGTGAGATTGAAATCAGTTTGAACTAGAAAGATTGATTAACCCACCTCCCATACAATAAATCAAGATAACCACTTAAATGGAATAAAGACATTAAATATAACCATAACATTATTATAAAATAATATCTAAAATATAATCATTCAAATTGGATGAACCTTCTAATATTATTTCATGTTTTTAAAATTAATTTAAATAACTTAGACCACCTCCATGGTTATCACTAGTGCGTGTTGAAATATTCCACCTTATTTTGGTCCACCACACCCAATATCACACCATTGTAACCCTTATCTTTCCTTTTTACATCTGAAATCCACATCAATTCAACCAATCTAACCACAAAAACCAACACACCTTATCCAAATCATTTTATGAGTTGGTGATTCCCATAAGTGACCTCCTCGGATGAAATGAACACCTCATCTATTTCAATACTGACTGCTTCTCATAGGGAAACTCTTATTACATCATGCCCTATAAAATATTCTAGGAAGATATTTTTTGGAGAATGGAATTATTAGTTCTATATATGAAATATCCAAAAGTTCCAACACTACCATGGGATCCACTACACTCAACACCATAGTGTGGTGATCCACATGATAGACCAATTGTCAACTCTATCCTCTATAATATCTCTATTATCCCTTAAAATAACATCATGAAACAAATAATAAAATGGAATGGGTAAGAATTTTATGCACATTAAATTTGATACCTCTCAAAAAATGAAAATCCTTATGAATCAAAATAAATCCTGGAAGGAAAGACACTTCCATAAAAACACACTCTTGATAGATATCTATCAAATGGAACATACTAATTTCTAATAAGACCATCAACATATAGATCATAAAACTCCAAAAATATGTCACCTAGAAACCCTCATGACCATAGTATATACCAATAAAATAGGACTCTACCATTGAATGATGATAATGTGGAACCATCCTCATCACTCATAATAAACTCTTACCCAATACTCTTTTAACCATTACAATATATTATGATATAAAAACATTGATAAAAAATTATATTTAATAGAAAATTTAATCTAGTTTTACAATAGATGTTCTATAAATTTTTATGAATAAATTTATAATTAATTTCTCCAAAATGATCAACATTTTTTCCAATAAAAATTAAAAATAGAGCAAAATTTTTTAGTGATAGGTTTACAATTAAAACATAACATTTCCCCTCTAATAACACTTCATAAAATAATGTTAAAACATAAATTTTGGTTTTTCAATAATTATAATTCCCCATCACATCACACTAAATAATGAAAAACTATCTAGAAACATGACACCTTGAACCAAATGACTATTGAGTTCCAAGTCCAAACCTATCCTTTGTAGACCATCTTACTACCTTTCTCTATGAATCTCAAGACACACAACCCATAAAATTAAGCTTCGGAATTACAACCATCCTTGTATGATCATCAATAGAACATTTTTTTAAAGAAAATACAATCAATAAGAATATATCATGACATCACACTACATTCTAAGATGTAAACTAAAGAGGAAAAATATATTAGTGGATAATATTTCTCAAAAAAATCAAAAAACTTCATCCACCTTCCCTCCTCATTTTAAAAATATTAAAATCCTCTAATTTAGGCCATAAATAATACCTCAATGATTCATACATTCTCATCCCCCAAATGAATATTTGGATGCACCATTAGAATTTCCACAGATCCACTCCATAAAAGAATGTCTTCAATAAAAATTAAAAAATTACCCTTAATACTTCTCTCAGGGATCACTAAATTTTATCTCCAAAAAAATCAATATTCTTTTTAAAAAAATTAATTATCAAGAGAAATATATAATTTATATGGGGTTTTTGGGAACCCAAAATCAACATCGACCTGCACCAATAAATCATTGCCCCTAAGGATGGTTTAACCACCAAAGAACATTGACACTTATAATATCTAGAATTCCAGTAAGGCATTTTCCCTAAAATCCCTATTTATATTTTTCTTTTACACATCCCAAAAGATAAATGGAATTTCAATTGAATGGAATTAAACCAAGAAACAAAAAGTTTCTGGCACATTCACATCAATCAATAAAAAATTAACACCATCACATAAAAAATAAATTCAATCCATAGTCATCCTCCCAAACTAACTCAATACTACCAGACACCACACAACCACATAAAAACTACCCATTGTCTATAGAATCACACCATATCACATTATCCATAATCTTCCTTTCATCCACCTAAAAATTATCACATCCTATTAAACCTCTATAGATCCAATTTGAAAAACTGTAAAAAAAATTGATACAAAACCTTATCGTCCTATAAAAACAATTAACCCATCAATATTGTATTCACAAAAATATAGGGGACCCACTTTCCATGTCAATATATTGGCCATTTATTTCCCGACCTAACTCACCTTCTGGGTTTTAGAACATTCCAGAAATATAATTCATCTTGGTGGGGAAGTCATTTCCATCATTTAATATGCATAAATCCATAGAACACATGATTATCCTATGTTCATTCATACAAACCCCTAGCAATAGGATATAATAAGCCATAACTTATTTATAGAAATTTAGATGCTTGAAGAAGGATTATTTTAATCAATTTCATGATTTCAAAACAATTTTTTTTCAATAACATGTATAAATGATTAACCATTTGTGGGAGGTAGGTTGTTCTGGTAATAAAACCATACACAATGAAAAATCACAGATTAGGTAAATACTCGCAGTAATATGAGACATTATCTCAATGATCACATAGTATTCGTGTAGAGAAGCATAATGATTTTTTCTTTAGGTTGGTTATGGTAAATATTGTCAATAAATTTCTCTTCAAATGTCATTTTACATTTTTAAATAATGAGTATTTATTATGTAATATCAACATAATGTTGAATAAAATCAGTAAATTATGGAATTTCCAACCAAACAAATCACTTGCAAGTCCTTTTTAGAGAAAAAACATCATGCCAGGCATTTAAATAACTCTAACATGTGCCCATGTGAAATAAAAAAAATAATACATGATATTATACTATAAATAAATCTTATATTTATTAAAAAACATTTTATTAATAAGGAAATATACCTCCAATAAAACAAAAACCATTCATGGTACTTTTTATTTCATCATGTTATCGATACCCAAAAAACATTTCATAATCATTTTATCACAAAGGTAACATGCATTCATATTTAATAATAAATCAACATTCTGGGATCATAAAACTAAAATACCAATGTTATATCACAATTTCTCATTCTTGAGTTGATTTAACTAAATAGTATTCAAACATTCTACCACATGATAATACATTGTTTTACACTATAATAATGGACACAAGATATTAAATCCCTATTTATATACAACAAGATTTATCCAAAACAATATTTAAAATTATAATTACTTTATAGAAACATGTTATATGTTTAATATTTTTATTAAAGAAATTTCTCCAAAAATCATTAAAATGTTTAAAAATTTATAAATCTTTAAAAAATAAACTAATCAATTATTAACATGCAATGAAAATTTATTTTAGTACTATATAAAATTAAATCATGAAAACATTAGATTCAATCATGTAAATTTTTTCAAGACTCCATAAGTTACCACAAATCATGTGTATAATTTTCAACGAATTTAAAAAAATCAATCAAAATAAATAATTACTATAAATTTCTAATTCATTTATGTTAAATATCATTAGAAAAAATAAAACACATTGAATTACATATGCATTCTTATGTTGAATATATATGTAGAAAAATATAGTATAATAATTATCTTAACCATGCTTGTATGGAGAGTAAAAATATTTTTTTGAAAGACATTCAAATCGCAAAAAAATTACATCTGGGTATGTTTATTATTTAATAAAATTCAAAAAAATTAAATAGAATGTCTGTAAATTGTAATAAATTATCTAAAACATCTTAAAAAATATAAATATATTATTTTTCAAAACCACAGTCATTATAAAATAGAAGGGGATATTATTCTTGTCATGTTTACAAATTTAAATTAATTATCTATAATAATGATAATAATTTTTCTAGATTTTTATAATTAAAATATTTAAAAAATACATTAATTCTATAATAGGGGATTATGGTACTTCATGAATGAAAAAATGCATGGAACATCAGCTTTCATGGGTATCAGAACAAACCTAATAATGGTTTCAAAAAAATTATTTTTCAATTCTAAAATGAAATATACATAAGGAATCTTATTTGGTAAATATTTTTAAAATAAATATTTATCCTCTCCAACACAAACTACGTAAGCTTCAGAATCATTAAAAAAATTTTGAAAATGGGTTTGAGTGCTACACATTTTGTAGTGACTAAATTTAGATAATAAATAATCATATCGTAATAAAGAAGTTAATAACATATTCATGTCTCAACATGGATTTAAAAAAATTGTAATTTTTAGTCAATAACAAATTTACTCATTTATTTTAGTTTATATGAATAATTTATAAAATAATAGAATTCATTAGAAACTATATGATTGTAATAATAAGAGAAACAAAAATAAATTTTCATGATATATATGTTAATGTAACAAATTTCCATTATCTATATAATTTTCTTTAATAATACCCTTTAATATATACACATCCACATAAACATATTCAATAGGTTGTTAAATCACTTGTGTCAGATCTTTAGGATCCCCAAAATATATGTGTTTGGGTTTGTTTCATTGGTCTATGTCACATGATATGACTGATTTCACCATTTTCCAACTAATCCCAAAAAGTCCCCACCTATTCTTAACTATGATATCTACCTTATATCTCAAACAATGCATATAATACCACTCTAAAATGACCCCTCCATATAATGTAATTCCACTTGGATATAATATTATAGAAGAGATATTTCGATCTCTGAGTCCCACCTACAATAGGCCTTGGGTTAGAGACTAGAACAAAGGGTATATAAATTATTAAATGGGAGGCATTACCCTATTAATTCATAGGAAAAAAAGAAATAAAAAACCACCAATAAAACTATAGAAAATAAGTGAAAGGTATAAAATTTTTCAATCCCAAATGAATGTATATGAACAAAATGAAACACATTAATATAATGTAAGGCCAAATTCTTAAACATCTCTCTAGCTACCCAATAAATAGCTATCAACACGTTTGATTTATCTTGAAAAAATATAAAATTGTGTTTGGTAGAGCATTGGGATTACTTTATAAGATCATCCATATATACATATAAACCTCAATGTACATTAAATATGTATGAATACCCATTAGTGAAATCATCCACGTAAGAAAAATAGTAAAAATGTGTACATAAATAAATAAGTCTAATAATAAAACATGAAAAAAATCATGTAAAAACAAAACAATAATTCCATTTACAGGGATTCAGTATCACTAAAATAGCATTAGTGACATCATTGGATGAAATTCCCAATGAAATAGCCACCTTGCCCATTTTATTATTGACTATTTCCCCCATAGAAACACTTATCTTAATACAGCTTCCAAAATTATTTCATATTCCTTTTCCCTAATCATATAATACCACATCCAATCTCTAAAATGGTCAATACATCCATAGGAACCACCATTCCCAATTCATTCATGTGGTGACCCCTAGAATGGTTTAAAACTAAACCTCAGCCTCAAAACACCCTCATTTCCCCCTAAAAAGACTCCATAAATCAATGAAGATAATCAAACATTGATAAATGGTTCAAACCGTTATGAAAAATCAAATATTTATATGATACCTATATTGGTGGGGAATATGAGATCGTGAAGGAAATAAACAAGCTAAGATATAATGGAGAATATCCATAACCTACAGACATTCCACAAAAATCTCCCATGATCATGAAGAACTGTGTTTCAGGGGAGGGTTATTCCCTATTTTATGTGGTCATACATGATTGTGGTGTGAGAGGGGGATAAATAACCTCTTTACATTTACGATATAAAACTAATTACAATAATAACAAAAAATAAAAATATAATAATACAAACATATTTTTTAGAATTAAAAAAAACATAAACCTATATATAGTTTCTCCTAATAATTAGTATTATTATTATTATAACACTATACATAATGGTATATTGAAAAAAAATACATATATAATGTTAATTATTCTAATTACACATGAAACATAATTTAGATATATATTTTTATATCATAAACAATTTTTAAAAATGTAGTGAAATATGTATTATATAAAATAAAAAAAGAAAATTTTTATAATGGGAAATAAAATAAATAACACGGTTCTCAATATGATATATAATTAGTTTTTATGTTTTATGTTAACCAATAGAAATCCATGGTTGGATTTCATAATTACGATAGTCATCAACAAACCTTGAAACATATAAGTTACCAAAAAATATAGAATTTTAATTATTTAGATTTTATTAATATTAACATCATAAAATTTATTGACTGAAGAAGAAAAGGGGGTATTATTAAAAAATCAAAATTTTCAAAATAAATAACTTTTAAAAAATATTCTTTTTAAATAGGGAAAACATTTGGTGTGAATTTTTTTTGTGAAATAAAACATTATAAAATACTATAATGCCAAATAAATTTTCATATAATTCTATAATTTGATTGCTCTAGTGAAAATATTTACTATTCAAAATCCAGATAAAACATATGAATTTGGATCATATCTTCTTCCATAGTCCTACAATTTATAAAACAATTTCTATGGTAATAGAAAGTACATAGGAATATATCGTTCTTGTTGTGTCAAAATTAGGATAAATATATATAACATATTAAAACCATTATCTATGTTTTTTTTGAAACTTTTTTTTCAAAAATTATATCCACCTTTGCCTATGGAAAAATTATTATATCATCTCGTGGATTAGAAAAACATTTTAAATCAATAATTTTTTAGAGGATGAAAGGTCTTGTATTTATTAAGATAAATTTGTTTGAATATGTTTTATTTAGGATAAAATTGATGAATAAAGGTATCAAATAAATCCTTGTCCATATAAACAAGTAATTTTATTCATTTAGGAATATTTTTAAGTAAAATATACACATATATGTGGAGTTCTGGAGTGTACATTACATTTAAATGGGAGACTTTTATTTTTGGAAATGTTTATTTAACATGTATCAAGAAAACTTTATTATTTAAATAAAATGTTATGATATATTAGTTATAATGAGAATTATTCTTTTCTTACTCAATTTGATTAATACAATCCACTCACATAATGTATTAATATAATGATAAATTAAATATATGTGAATGAAATTGTTTTTATTTCTTTATAGATTGGTTTGAGACATTAGGAGTGTCACTTGTGTTATTCATATTGAAAAACACAAAAATATTTTTCTTCACAACACATATGACATTTCAATATTTCGTGGAATTCCTTGAAACATGAATAAATTTGAGAAATTTTTTAAATTATAGTAATGAAAAGGTATATTTAAATTATAATTACATTAAATTCACAAAGGGTAACTTATTTCATATTTATTCAACAAAAGAAGAAATCTAACAACCCCATTATATTTATTTTAATATTTAACATTCTAGGGAATTTATAAATGAAATTATGATCATGTTCTACATATTTCTCCAAACCTCAATTACTTTCCATTTTATCATCTTTATTTTTTGAGTACAATAATTTAAAAAAATTCTATATATTTAGTCATTAACCAACCATTTTTTTAATTTTTATGAAATTTATTCAATATTTATACTTGAAACAAAAAATAGTCATTCAGATATAGCCTATAGTATATCCTATAATAAATATAGAAATTGAAAATCCATAAATTTTATATGTACCAAGAGTGTGGTTAAATGTTTTTACAATTGAGGAGAAGAACTACCATTTTGAGTGTGTGTGTCTTATAAGTACATAGAAAATTTTATAAATATTTATTTATTTTTATTTTTATTTTTATTTTTATAATATTACTTTTTCACAAAATTATATTTTTATGTTACGTGTATAACATGTTTTATTACATGCTAACTAAAAAATATTCCCACATGAATAAGAGATAATTTTACATGACTAAAAGTAAGAGATATGGATCAAAAAATTATTGTATGTTATTAAACCCATCAATTATACTTTAAACCTGTCCATTTTTTGAACCAAAAAATAATCATAATATAACATATATAATATGGATAAAAATAATGGGACTCTAATAGAATTAATTTCTACTAGTCTTAATTATCAACCTATATAGATCAGTATTACTAGTGAGGAACCTACATTTAAATAATGCATATATTTAACTCACTTGTTTACTAAATTCAATTGATTTTTTGTAAATGAAAAAATAAAGTAAATATAAAATATATATCTAAAATTGAAACTTATTTGAGTGGCTATAAATATATTAAAATTACATGATTTTATATTTTCTATATAATGTACAATTAATGAATGGAAATATTTTTTGAAAGAAATAATTAGACGTTGGAATATGTGAAATATACTTATTAGTAAAACTATTTTCCAAACTCTCAAACAAAATTAATAACTTATGTTTATTAAATTAGAAAATATAAATGATAAATCTTTGAAAAATAATAGAATGATTAAAACATAGTGTTTAAGATTTACAAATCATTATCTAAAATATGTACTATATATCAAATATTTAAAAAAATTAAGATTATATAAGGATAATTATATTATAGATTCAGTTATAAGTGTGGATATTTTAGACAAGACACTTTATATAATTAGGACCTTTATTCCAAAAATGTTATAAAATACTTTTTAATTATGATTGAGGTTTAACATTCCCATAAATGGATTTTTTGGAATTTAATGTTCTAATTTTTAGAAGAAGGTTGATGTTATATTTTAATATATAGGTACCCTACTATGAAAAACAGATCATTTTAAAGTGATAACCCAACCATAACACTCCTATTTCTCAAAATCTACACCAATTCATTGATAGGAAAATCGGTTGATATTGATTAGTAAATAATAGGAAAATGTAAAATTTTTGGGGTTAACGTCTCCATGATTGAATATATGAAGTAAATTAAATTATATAAAACCTTCTTAAAGTATATCTCTATAGAACATTTAAAAAATTGAGGGGATTAAAGGTATATATTATGGAGAAGTTTATTAACTATGATCCAACTCTCACATCACACGAATGTTAAGAATACAATAATATTCTAGATTACTTTTACTGTTGTAATATATTTATTTTATGTTATTAAGAATTTTTTAAATCATTCAATAAATATGATTCCACACTTATTTTATTATAATTTATAAGTTGGTTATTTATAAACTTTTGGGATATTTATTCAATGTAAATTGGAGGATGAAACATCATGTAATTTTGTTGGAGGATGTTCTTTTAATGGATAAAAAATAATTTTTCCTACTAGTTTTTATTTTCTAAAATTAGAAGATGATAAGATGAATTATTTTACCTTAATTATATTTGGGCTTAAAATTTTAAAATCTATAAAAATAATATTTAAAATAAAAAATTATATTTACTCTATGTATTTTGGTGATCACATTTCACACATTGACAATATTGATTCCCTAAATCACCCACCATGAGAGAAATAATTTTAGTCCATTAATTCCATATTATACTTCACAGTATAACATCCAATTAATTTTTACCCAATTTCCCATATTAGTTTTCTTTACATGTATACACAATATGTAATTATCCATGTTTTATATGTTTTAATTCATTGGAAAATGTCATGGATGTATATAAATTGAAAATTTCATAGGAATTGAGGACTAGATGACCCTTAATGACTCTATATATATATTGAGAAATAATATTACCATTTTGGAGGAGTTACTTTTACATAGATAGAAGAGATCATATACCTTCCCCTTTATCTTCCCAAACCATTAATCCAATCCCATAATTAATGGAACTAATACCACTACCTTAAAATAAAAAATTTCTTAATCATTTAATTCAAAAACATTCACTATCATCATTTATATTTAAATTTCATAAGAATTAAAATTTTTATTTCATGAATTTTAGTGGTGTAAAAATTTTATTTTTTAGGAAAGATTTGTAAATTCCTAATATTAGCCTATCCATGTGAATGCATAAATTTATTTTAATGTTGTGGGTAAATAAAAAAATAATTGAAAAAAATAATTGAAACCATAAATCTATGATTGTATTAAGAAGACGGTAACTTAATGATTGGTTACTAGTTACTCCCTATATGATATAAAATAGTGTAGTACCATGAACATAGATCATATGAAAACTGGTCGAATATTAATTAAAATGAAAATAATGAGTTTATATAGACTTGTGTTTAGAATAATCCATGTAACTATAAAAATTATCCAAAAATTTATTAATTTTAAGAAAACCCACTTTCAATTACTATTTAATAAACATATCTTAGAGTTTTTATATGAAAAATTGAACTATTAATTTCTTCATGGTTATTTTTGATATTTTTGGATATATATTTCACAATAGTTTTAGAAAAATAAAACCTTCACATTCTTATTCAATACATTTATATATAGAGAAATTTCAATTATCATTTAAAATACTACATATATTTTTTAAGGATACATAAATCACATTTCTTATATTTTATGTTGAACATTATGGAAGTATTAATGGATGATTTCAATATTTATAGTTTTAATTTTTAATGTGCTTTAACGTATTTTTATTGTTGTATTTTTTAATTCAAGTGTAAAAAACATAAAAAAAATAACATGATATTCTATTTTATGGAATTACATTTTATAGTATTATAATATTTCATTTTATGGGAAGTAATACAAGTATATAAAAAAATTATATGTCATTACTTACTTTCTATTCGTTCGATATGTGAAATATGGGAGGTCATTACTATGAGATGTGTAATTTTATCAGAGTTTCTATCCATTGTTTAAGAATTCTGTCTTCTGATCTCCCAATAAAACAAAAAATAGTAATTTTTGTTTGATAAAAACTATGATGATGAATTTAATAAATTTATGTTCAGTCTGTGTTTACCCAAATAAATCTAACCGCATCAATGGGGTTTTCTATTTGAGAACATGGGTAATACCTATAACAATGTATTTGGGGTAGTTTTATCACATTGTGTCAATCATTCCCTTCATTTAATTTTATATTCCTCACAAATAGTAAGTATCTCCCATTATATCTACAATATAAAAAGAAAATCATATAATAGTTCATTCATTTGATAATTTTGGGTATTAAATTAAATATTTCAATGACATTGGGTATTCTACCCATATATCCCTTTGATATTTATTATGACATGGAATATAATTCATATCTAATTCACTGGATTCTCCTCCTTTATTATTTAATTATATAAGTTTTTTATAAGGAATGATTGAAGAATTTCTTGGTAAGATATATCAAAAAAATTATTCCATATTCGTAAATTCACTCGTCCCTATGAATTTATATAAATGATATGTTTCTCCATGATAAATTATAAAAAATGGGAAATAATGAATATTATTTAATGGAATCATTCATTCTTATTGATATTAATAAAAAAATTAATTAAAATAATAGTCTCATTAGTATAATTTTTATGAAGCCCATATTTTTTATGCATGTTTCATCAATTGCTATGAAATTATTTTCCAAATATGGTTTTTCGATCAATAATATTTTTCCACATTATTTGATGTAAGGTACATTTTGACTCCAAATGGATTTCAAAGGACCTATATGGACATAAGACAATTAAATTATAATCTTTTTAATTATATGATCTAAAAATAAATGATAGATTTTGGAATTGGAGGAAATATTTTAATTCCATTTGTGAACTCTCTAATATATATATAGGGAACTAGGGATTTCCATTTCTAATTCATCAATTGTAATTTATTCTATGTTTCTAAGATAGTTGGATATAAAATATATGAATTAATGTTCACCATGGTAAAATCCATTCACATTAGATTATCCCATATATAGTTATTAACTTCTATCATGTAATATTTTTTCATGCTGAAAATAAAGAAATAAAATCCATATTCATAGTTAGTTTGAAGTATCTCAAGAACATCAAAGAAATATTCCTAGAGACATTAATGGATCAGTAATTCCATAACGAATATGTTTTCAAATAAAAACATCATGTTTAAACCACCATTCTTATGGATATTAAGTATTTTCATTTATGTAATGACACAAAAAATTAGGTATGGACAGAAAGATACATTCTTCTATAATTTAAAATTCTTGTGTACAAAAAAAATATCATTTCATCTTATTATCATTGACTTTTTATTCTATTTTTATAATTGGGAGATCCATTCACATACTCCTCTCAATAAATCAATTAAAACTATATTATTTAAAAATTATGTTTAATTTTCATATTCAAAATTATTTTCAAAATTAATAAATATTTATTTTTTCTAAATATATCATAGTGTAAAATAGGAATTTATATTTAATAAGTTAAAAACTTCAAAAAATTATTCATCAATCATATGTTTTGATATATATTCTTGGAACCCTTGATATATCAACACTGTCTGGAATAATTTTTAAAGTAAATTTACTCCATTTAATATCTCCAAAAATGACATGTAATATTTAAAAAATATGAATCATTCTTACTTAATTTAAGTTAAATTTAAGTCTAGTTAATTTTATTTGGATTACAAAAAGAATTGATGTATTTTTCTTATCTGATTTATTTTCTAATTGTAACAAATTAGAATGTTCTTAAAACCTAATGTTTTTTTCAAAAATAATATTTCCAAAAAAAATAATCCATCAATATTTAAAATATATAACAATATATAAAATAAAACCAAATTTTTTTGTCATAAAAAATACTTAATTGAGTGGGTTTAAAAATTTTATTGTAAAAAGTAAATACAAATTTTATTGTAAATAAACCAAGTAAGATAAAAAAATATAACAAGAAGTTTTTTATGAAAAAAATGGATATGATATACATGAAATGTGTTTCACATATACATGGGGATTTAATGGTATGTCTGATTCAATAATTGGCTTACTAATATTATTATTATGTAGCTTATGAATTTTTACATTAATAAAATATATCTAAGTAACTAATTTCCATATATAATAAGATTGAATCCATCATATAGATTGTATTTTTATCAATTTTTAATAGAGAATTTAATTTATTTCATGGTTTAAATTTTCATAAATCAAAAAATATAATCAATTACATATAATCATTGTGTTATATAATTAATGGAATAAAAATTATCATGTGATTTAAAATATATTTATGTGTTGGGGTGATCACATTGGGATTCATTATTCTATCCCATCCCTAAACTGGTATTTTTTATACTTTTAGGATCTAATTATCAAACATGGGAATATATTGGACATACAAGTTAACTACTGAGTGTTTTCCCAATGGATTGAATTGAAATTATTCTCTATATGGTTAGATTACATTATGATTAATGATGGTGTCATTGAGTGATAATATGTTATGAGTAGTTGATTGAGGTTCTTATATGTTTTTTGGCGTAGGATATTTGAGAACATATCTTTGTTGAAATCACCTCAATAGATTCAAAAAAAATATAATATCAATTTTGAGGATTGATTATTGAACTGGTCTTCATTTCAAAGTCAAATACTGATGATATGCAATTATTTTCCACAATATTTCATGTAAGTATAATTAAGGAAACACGAGGGAATATATAAGAAATAAGTTAAAAGAGATAAATATGGCTAGAATATGTGTATAAACAATTCAAAGAGTGAGTAATTTGAAAGTTACTGAATCATGTGATTATGAATATATGGACAATGTTGTACGGTTCTTATGCAAGTTTGGTAAATTCTTTGGATATATAGATTATTTTCTGAAAATATATTGATGTATGTTTATAATTTTATTTTTGATCGATATGGAAAATTTTAGGACTAAGAATTATATTTTTCCATTATAGAGAAAACTTTGTGACATTCATTATGCTGAAACACAAATATTATCCAAGTACGGGTCATTATACTATGTATATAAGGATTTGTCTCAAAATAATGAAGTTATCCACATGAGAAGAACATAAGGGTTAGTCATTATTGCATGTCAAGATAAGATAAATATAAACACAATAACTATTAGGTTCATTCGACTATTCATGAACTCAATAAAGATTATTTTAACCTTATGTGGATATTAACAATTCTAGAATTATGTTAATATTGAAAATAATAATATTATAAATTTATTAGTGATGTTGTGATGTTATTAAAAGATTAAAAATCATGATTGATCACATGATAAACACCCAAGGTGATATTAAATTAATAACAACCAAGGAAGAATCTAGATTGTGATATGAGTTCAATTCAACAAGAAACTGACATAATATCATTGTTTTATGAACTTGTGGGATTCATACATGATTTAAATGAATTGGACTTCATGAGAAATAAAAAGAAGGAAATAAGATCTTATATTTAGGTCAATTAAATTAGAACAATCAACTGATATTTTGAGATATTATAAATGGATAATTCAAACATGAAATACCTTAAAATTTTTAAATTGTTGATTTCCAATCAACTAAAATTAAATGGAGTTTCTACAATCATAATGAGAATAATAGTAACATTATTTAAATGAATATAAAATACACATATTACTAAAGAATATTTATTTTATATTTAGAGAAAAAAAAATATTAGGATAATTAATTCTATGAGCCTTTTTACTTTATAGAAACATAGAAAAATGTGGATTTCGATATTAGAGGTCATTATAGGTTGAAGAAACCAGTTTTTCTAGAGTCATAACCATGATGAGGAACACAATATTTTGTAAAGGTCTAGAAAGATACGAAATTTAGAAAGACATGTTTTGAAGAAGAACTAGATGTATATATTTGATGTTTACAAGAGATGAACATATTGATCCAATATTCCCATGGATGAAATTCATCATCAAGAGGGGTAGAAGAAACCTAGATCAGAACTAAATCATTTTTATTTGCATTATAATATTAAAGTGGATAATGTGAAGAAACGTAATCTATTATAAGACTCTTTTTATAGATAATAATGTGTCTCTGAATTTATTAGATTATGTTGATAAATGGTTTAAACAATTGTTCATATATTTTAGAATATTTGATTAGTGTAGCAAACCAATCAAAGAATAAAATAGGTATATCTTGTTAAACATTGTAAATATTTTGTTTTATACACATTCATATTACAACTGAACATGTGGTGAGGTTATATAAATATATTGAGTGAATAGATACCATAAATATCCAAATGGTTGATTTCAGGATGAATAATTTGTAATAGAAGTCAACTGTAATGTCCCAGGTCTGGGTCACACCCAAAGGTTCCCCAAAATAGGTTGGTTAAATAACCTCAGGATAATTTCCCAAAATGCTGGAGGATTCCTATTATAAATGAGGGATAAGGTAAGACATCATGGAAACAATACACTTATTAGTAGTGTATACACAGCAAAATCTAAATATTAATCAAAAGAGGATATAGTAATACCAAAAAAGTAAATAGTAGAATACTAAATGAAATACCAATATAAGCTAATATATATATATATATGATGCATGGAATATATATCTAATAAAATAGTCAAACATGTCACAATGCTACAAAGGAATAAGAAAACTAGAGTATAAATGAAATAAGTAACCTTTGGCAGCATCGCAAGCCTCAGCTTGGTCCAATGCTCTCTAGATCTATTAGAAATATATTAAATGATGAGTAAGGGAACATTCCCTTACCTATACCTGCAACCATACAATTTTTTTGGGTCTAGAACATGACCCAAACAAGGTGTGATATTAATCACAGTAGGCAACCCCCAAAAGATCTCTTCCAAACTATCATTGAATTTATATAAAAGGTAATATTCATAAATTAAGCGATCAACATAGATGTATTGAAAAATAAACAATCATTCATTTTTAAATTACATTAATTTAAATTTACTATTCAATATGTTGAACCATGTAAACCTTGGTATCAATCCTAATCTCTTTATCCCCTATGAGTGTAACAAGACTTATATTTTGTAATACCATATAAACAATCAAGTAAGACTGAGTCCAAGCTTGTGCTTTGTCTTGGCAGACTCGTCACAATCATTCAATTATTCACAAACAACCCTCTATGAATGATCTCAAAGTCTAACCTATTTGGTATAACATAACACAAATACATTAAATAACTACTATATTGGAAGAATTCACGGTCTAACGCATTTGGTTCCATGTAGTATTGATCAATTACAAACAACCACCTCGGGCAGATCTCATGGTCAATACCTCTTGGGGAACATAGAATCTATTAATTATAAATGGCCACCTAGGAAACTCTCACAGTTAATACTCCCGGGTCAAGATATCATAATCAATTATAAAAACCCACTTGGTTCAATCATCTAAACCATGGATCTCATGGTATTTCATAAATAATCTAGAAGTCCCCTTAGTCTTCTTGGTCCAAGGCTCTCACAGTCCATTTGAAAAATAGTACACATATCATATCAAGAAGCTCATGAAATATAAAAGTATTACATGGCCAAAAAATCACAATTCATATCACCGATATTTCCTATAACAACTCAAAAATCTATCCTAATCCAACAAGGTAGGGAAAAAAAGTATGACTAATAGGAAACCTGGGCCAACTGGCCATATACAATCAATCAAGGGGAAACGCATCCATGGGGTGTCTTATAAATAAGGTATCTAACCATCCACATAAGAAATAACCCTTTACCAATCAATCAAACCATAACAGGTAAAAACATGGTTCAATTCCAAAATCATGCAATACCCAAAACGTGGTATGATGCAATTTAAGTATATTTAATGTAATAGAAACACAATTAAAGGCACAAACCACCTACCATAAGGTCATATGATCGAAATACCAGAACATTATCCCTTAATGTGGCGTATATCTACAAAAACTGAAACATGTCTAACCTTTAATAACTCATGGGAGATAAGGAATTATTAATAGTGTATCTAGCAGTATTGAGAAATCACTAGTAGTATTAAAACTCACTCAATGGTGTCTCAATAAGAATTCAGGTGGAGAATTTGTTTGGGGGGGTTTGGGGTTCTTCAGTCATTCTATCATGCTCTTGTAAGAACCACTACTAGAAAAAGGTGTTTCTGAAGATTAGATGTGTCCTTTATCTAATATATGAAATAAAAATAAAATTAAATTTCTAATTCATTAAAACTAATCATCATATATTAGCCTCAAATAGCACCTGACGTAAGCAGTCTATCAGGTCACCACACTGCCATGTACTCGACCACTACACGGCCAGTATGTGGTTCTACATAGCAAAAATGTACACAAAGATTACACATAAGTACAAAATGTGTATAGGGAAAATCCTATTTTCTTCATTTTTCATAAAAATTACCTGAAATAGAGATCCATGCTAGAAATAAAGATCATGGTTCTTATAAACATCCCCCTTAAAGAAAATTTTTCCCTGAATATCCCTTCCAAGAGTGTTGATGAATAATCTGTGAACAACTATGGCCACTATTTTCGTACATCGACCACCCTCTCCCAATTATCATCATGAACTTGGTCATGCTACCCTGGAACCCATACCATAGAAATAGACCGGCCATAGATAACCTTTATTCTATAATCCACAATCCAAATAGTGTTCTATTATAGATATGCGTCCACCACCAATTCAACATCTTCGGGTTGAAAAACATGTGATGGATCTGAAAAGTAATTTCATGGATGAAAAACATGAAAGAGGTCGTTTATATCCAAACACCTATGAGGTAATTGAAAAAGATAGACAACTAGCCTAACTCCCTCCAAAACCTCAAACATCCTAACCTATCTCCATTAATGCTTCCCATGTCTCCAAATCCTCTTATGTCCCAACCTCGGTGTGACACATAGGGAAACCTGATCTCCAACCATGAACTCCAGATGTCATCTTCTTCAATTAGTATAGGATTTCTTATGATACTATGTTGTATCCATCCTCTTCTGAATCAACTCCACCTACTCAGTGGTCTCCTGGACAATATGGTGTCCTATTTTAACAACAACTCCTACCTCCAACCAACACAAGGGTGATCTGTAGGGGTTACTGTAAAAATCCTCATATGGTGCCATATGAATCACTTCTTGAAAACTACTATTGTTGGACATCTCCTCTAGGGGTATGTGTCTTTCCAAAAATCCCGTGAAATCTAGGACGTATGCTCAGAGCATGTCCTCCAAAACCTGAATCATGAGCTGTGATTGGCCAGATATCTTGGGATGGAATGTGTACTCATAAGTACATGTGTACCCAAAGCCCCTAGTAATCCTTTCCATACACAATAAGTGAACTAATCATTCTTTTATTAAAAAATAGAGTGAGTAACCCTATATAAACATACAATATCTCGAATGTACTACCTTTTAAGCTCATCAACACTGAAGTTTTCTTTAATCGGTAGGAAATGTGTATCATTCATGAGCCTATTGACAACCACCCAAACTGCATCACTCCATCGAGGTGACCTCTGTAAACCTAACATAAAATCCATCGCAACATCATTCCACTTACACTTAGGAATGGGAAACTTCTATAAAATCCATAGCAGTTGTTGATGCTCTTCCTTCACCTGCTGATAGGTGGAACATCCCATAACAAAACCAGTTAAATCTCTCTTCATACTTGGCCACCAATACTGACGATGTAAATATTGATACATCATGGTCACACCAAGATGAAATGCGCATACTGAATTATTAAAATCTCACAACTACTCCACACATATTTCTTTGGTTACCCATATGCGCCTATGAAAAAAAAACCCATCTTCTTCTACAGTGCCCTATAAGTTGAATCCTCACCTGAAAAACACTCTCACAAGACTAAGCCTTAGGAATTTGATAACTTCTTTATTTTAACTCGATCCAGTAAAGTAGAGGTAATAACTATAGTAGAAGGATACATATACCCCTATTTGTGATGCACCGCCATGTGTAGCTTAGGGGACAGATCCACAAGCATCCAATCATAGCTGGCCTCTTGAACTTCATGTAACTATGTCTTTCTACTCAACGAATCATCCATTCTGTTGCCTTTCTCTGGAACATAGGAAAAATAAAAGTCAAAAGATAGATGGTACTCAACCCACCTTAATTTTATCAAATTAAAATCACAATTATTAGAGATATACATGAGCCTTTTTGGTTCAGTGTATACCAAAAAATACTCTCTTAAAAGATAATGTCTCTAATAGTGAAAAGCATGAACAAATGTAGCCATCTTGAGATTGTGTTTCGGGTGATTCCTCTCATGTGTCCTCAACTATCAAGACTCATACGCAAACACTCATTCCCCATTTGAAAGATTTGATCCTATCCTAATACCACATACATCATAATAAATAGTGTAACTCTTTCCAAGTTCTCGAAAAATCAGTATCGGTGCCCTAGTTAACCTCCCTTTTAGCTCATGAAATGATGAATCCTCAGAATCTTTCCAGGTGTACCCAAAACCCTTCATAGTAAGGCATGTTAATGGTGATTCTAAGCATGATATATCCTGAATAAATTTTATGTAGTAATCATCTAGCCCTAGATAACTCTATTCCTCAAAGATGTTCTTTGGCTACTCCTAGGAAACTACTGCTCTCACATTCTATGGGTCAACTGATACTCCTATATCTAAGATGACATGAACCAAGAAGTGAATTTGATCCACCCAAAAGTAACATTTTTTGAACTTAGCATATAACTTATGATCTCTCTGTGTACCCAATACAATATCCAGCTGGATGGTAGGGTCATGTCATGTTTTAAATTACACAAAGATATCTTCTATGAGGACTACCACAAAATAATAAATGTAAGGATGGAATACTCGATTCATTAGTTCCATGAAAACTATTGGTTCATTCCAGAGAGTGAATGGAATAACCAAATACTCGTATAGACTATATCATTTTTGAAAGGCTGTAAGAGGTATATCTGATGGACTAATGCGCAAATTATGATAACCTAATCTCAATTCAATCTTTGAGAACACCTGGGATCATCTAAGCTGATCAGAGAGATCATAAATACTCTACAAGGGATATCAGTTCTTGACTCTAAAATGGTTCATCATTTGATAATCCACAAAAATTATGAGGGTACCGACTTCCGTCATCGCAAAATGTATAGGCGAACCCCAAGTAGAAGTATTAGATCGAATGAATCCCTCAGAAAAAAACTTCTATAACTTCTTCTTCAGCTCTTATGACTCTTGTGTATAAATCTTATATACAGTAATGGACACTAGTACCAATCCTAGCATAATATCAATAGATAAATCCATGTCTCACTCTGGAGGAAAACTGGAAAATTCATCTGGAAAGACTTCTCTGAAACGATCCACCACTAGAGGAAAGTCCATATGTGAATTTTATTGGTCATCTAGATATAGACTAGTAATCTAGGATATATTTACTCCCAACCCATGATGCTTGGTTCCAACTCTACTCACATGGACATTCCATTCATCCTTTTGCAGAAAACATTCCCCCTCTGGTGACATGAAACTCACCCTACGGTGAATGTAGTCAAAAAAATCTTGAAAAGAGACCAACCAGTCCATTCTGAGAATAAAATCAAATCATGTTATCTCTAAGACATAGAGGTACCACAAAAAGTGACACCGACCTACCTTAATAGGACACTCCTTTCCCTGATGTACAATAGCCATCCAAATCCCCAATGGAGTTTCTAACATCTATACATAATCAGAAGTAAGGATACAGAGTCCAAGGCTCTCCATAATGGAAACTCATATAAAACTATATAAATCCTCTATATCAAAAAAGAACAATAAAAAATTGAGGCAACTAGAATTGTACCTCTAACCGTAGAGGGTCTGGGGTCCTGATCTTACTGGGTCTATTCCATCGCAAATGTCTGACCAGTATGATGGCCCTACAACCCCATCTGGCTACCCTGAGCAGATCCTCCCTATTTTCACTAAAATACTATCGCTTGGATACCATCACCAAGAACACATCCTTTTCCTTAATGGCCTGAAAAAAATCTAGTTCTCTGATTGATTAAAAACTTGTGGTCCTACTCTGGAATTATGAGTCATAATAGATCCCCTCTCACTAGCTGTTGGTGAAAACATCCTGAAAAAAATGTTGAAGATGACCCATCTTGCCACAAATATCTGCACTCCAATGGGTCTATAGGACACTACAGTCTCATGTTCCCCCTCATCCTACACTGGTAGCACTTCACCTGGCTACCTAAAGAAACATCTTTTCATAGATCCCAATGATTCTTCCCGCTATCATTCGAATGAGTACCAACCCCATATGTTGAACCTCCCTTGACCATTACACCAAACTCCCTCAGATTCCACTCAATAATCATCACCTGGTTTACTATAGTAGTCACTAAAGTCATCCTGAAAATATTTACCTTTGATTGGATGTTGTACCTGATACCATCCTCACATCTCATATCCAGTGTTAACTCGTCACCTCCTAAAACAGGTGTGAATCACTTAAGATCTACAAATAGGGAAGAATAATCCATCATTGAAAGTTCACTTGCTCTAAATGTATGAACCCTTGATCATGGTTTTCCCTCAATTCCTTCATGTAGATGTAATAGTTGAATGCCCTCTAAAACTATTCTGAAGTAATTTCCTGATGGTATTCCACATATGTGATAAAATGCCACCATCTCTTGGAGGAATCACATAGCATGTAAGTCATAAGCTTCAACCTCCTCTCAAGAGGTATCTCCAAATGCTCGAAGAAAATAGAATGGCCTCAAATATTGACTCTACAGCTTGTGGTCCTCCATCCATATAAAAAGCTAGAGAATACAGCTGTTAGAACACTGGCGTTAACACTGCCTTAGTCGAGGTAGGATGTAGTACTCCTTGAAAAGTCTGAATCATCCTCATAAATCCTTCAATGAACTATGCACTATCACATGTGACCAGTATAATATCTTGTGGAAAGGTATACATGATGGTAGGATCTACTGTTAGCCCTTGATCTAACATTTCTAGTGTTTGATCATCGCCCGCACCTGGCATATAACTGTAGGACATATTTGTGAAATGACTCTACAAGATCAAGTGTATAACTTGGTATGATATTATCAAGGTCTGCAAATTAAAATATAAAGAACAAAATAGGAGATGGAAAACATTCATTTTTTATAAAATAGGGTTAGATAGTGTTTATAATCCCTACATGACGTTTTCCCTTAAGATTTAACATGGGTGTGTACCCCTACCAACCTAGTCGAGTAACACCCCAAAGACACAGCATGTTTCTCCTGAGACCGAACATGTAATTGAATATTACCACTTTTTCATGTACTTCTACATTCCTCGAACTAAATGTTGTTACTGGTGTAATAGTACATAGCATATTCACCCTAGACATAGCAGGTAAAACTAATGTTCTATCCACCCATTTCATTAGTCACACTGCTATATACATGGTTGACTATAGAATGGTGTATTCTCTTAGAATACGCTATGTTCTACCAAAATTTTAACAACCCCATGTCTCTTCTCACTCATTCAATAACATTGTCAAAAATTACATGGTGTTTATATATGGTGCACATCATGTACTTAAGAAAATCCATTTCATCCAGAATATAAGAACACATGGAGTGTAATCATAACATGACATTTTGTGTTTTTTGGGTTTTTTCAAAATGTAAGCCTCTGAAACATCCCGAGAACCCCAAAAAATTAAAATTTGTACAAGGAATTCCATGATCCAATCGATGAGAGCCCTTAATCCCCACAAATCAATGTTTGTAATCCTTATTCTTGTCATATCTTAAATGAATTCAATTATAGATTAAAAATGATCCACCAAATTCTGATCCAATAGGGGCCATAACACCTTTGGGACCAAAGCTTGGTGTCCATGCAAATGAAAATTTACATATACCAATACCCTATCAAAATATCAAGTATCTCTATCATGGAATCTATCAAAACAGCATGTATATCAAGTACAACATCTATCACAAAAGCATGAAATCAGTAATGAACCCTAAACGGCAAGATAAGAATACATGCCATGAGGTATCTAGAATGTTCCTATATGATGCATGAGGTGAAATACCCTCATCTCATTAGGTGGAAACAGAAATAGAACTAAGATGATATCGATCAAAATATAGTAAAATAATTAAATCAACCAATGTTGAATGAATATCAACTATAACAATTGAAAAACAAGAAAAATTTTAATATTTGAAGTAACATGGATTTTCCTTGTACATGGGATAACTACTCTAGGGCACAACTAAATACCAAAATCCATTTCCTCCCTATACCGGTCTATTTTCTTTAAATAGTAAGGAAAGAAGAAATAACCTCCTTTGATAGCACTATATAAAATCCCATATATGGGTTCCACCCAAAGGTAGCCTGAACCCAGTTGGTCACATAACCTCAAGAGAATTTCCCCAAATTCTTGAGAAATCTAACTAGTAGTGAGTGCTAAGGTAAGACATTGGGGATTTTATTCCCCCATTAGTCGAGTATACACAGTGGAATATAAATAATAAACAAAAGTAGAAACAGAAATAACTTCAAAGGAAAAAAGAAGAAGACTGAAATTAAATCTAATAGAAGCCACAATATATATATATATAATGCATGGAATATGAATATATGAAAATATACAAACAAGAAAAATTATGGAAAGTAATATAGAAACCAGAATACAAAAGAAACAAGTAAACTCTAGAAGCATCACAAGCCTCATCTTGGTTTGATACTGTTGAGCTCCAACAGCAATCAAGTACCTGATCAGTAAGGGCGCTTTCCCTTATCTATACATGAAACCATATAATCTGTTTTGGTCCAAAACATGACCCAAAGAGGGTGTGAGAGGAATCCCAGTAGGCAAGCACCAAAAGATCTCTGCCTAACTGTCAGTGAATATATATATCATGTAATATATATAAATGAAGCAATAAACAAGGAATTACTCAAAAATAAATAATCCTATAGTTTTCAATTACATTTATTTACATTTATTATTCAATCCTTTGGACCATTTATACCTTGGGATCTATCCTACGCTCTATATCCCCTGTGTGTGTAAAGAACAGATATCTCATAACACCATCTAAACAATCAAGTAAGGTTTTATCCAAGATTGTGCTTTGTCTTGTAATGCACGTCAAAATCATTCAATTATTCAAAAATTACTGTCTTGGAAATATCTCACAATCTAAACCCTTTGGTCTAACATAGCAAAACTTCATTAAATAACTACCCATTGGGAAGCTCTCAGGGTCTAACCCCTTTGCTACCACATTGTATATATAAATTACAAATGAACACCTGGGCAGCTCTCACAGTCAATACCTCTTGGTCAACAAAGCATCAACAAATTATAAACAACCACTTGGGCAGATCCCACAGTCAATACCCCTGGATCAACATATCATAATCAAATATAAACAACCACCTGGGTCAATCAACTACACCATGGCTCTCACGGTCCTGTGTAAATAATCTAGAAGTCCCCTCAGACTTCCTGGTCCAAGGATCTCATGGCCCATTGAAAAAATAGTGAATATATCATAACAATAACACCATGTAATCTAAAACTTTTAAATGGATAAACGTTCACAATGAATATCATGGGAATTTTTTATAATCAATCAAACTCCATCCTAATCAAACAAGGCATGGAAAAAAAGGCATTCCTCATAGTCAACCTAGAAAAACTGTCTATAAACAATCAATAAATGGGAATCACACCCATGGGATGTATCATAAACAACGTATCTTAAAATATGCATAAGAAACATCCCTTTATCAATCAACTAAACCATATCAGGTAAATACATGGTTTAATTCTAAAATCACGCAATACCCAAAACGTTTAATGTGGCACGTTTAGAGTATATAATCCAACAACAACAAAACACAAGTCAAAAACCATATACCTTGATGTTTTACGATAGATATACTCGAACGTTGGACATTGAATCGGCCTAGATCAGCATAGATCTACAAAAAGTGAAAAGCACCCAACCATGAATAACTCGTGAGAGAGAAGGAATAAGGAAGTGAGGCTCTATGGGTTTCGAGAACTCACTAGTTGAAATCCAATTCACCTGAAGGTTCTTCAATAGAATCTCAGATAGATAATTAATACAGGTTTAGAGTTTGTTGACTGTTACATCATGCTCCAGTAAGAACCACTTCATGAGGAATTGTTTCTGAATATAATGTGTGACCCGCTCTGATATATCCTATAAAAAATTCTATTTTGAGTTCATTAAAACTAAATTTCATGTATTAGCTTCATTCGTTCCCTGACTTAAGCAGTCTTCTAGGTCACCACATGGCCATGTACTCAGAAAGTACGTGGCTATACGTGGAAACTGGGTACATTTTGTTTACAAATAAGTACACAATGTGTACTTAGAAAATATTCTCTTATTCCTTTGCCATCAAAACAACCTGAAATCGAGATCGACAAGATAATTGTCGATCTGGGTTCTTACATCCATAGATTTACCTCCCCTAGTTGTCAGTTCATCTAGGGGTATCAATAGTGCAATCAGAGACAATACATATTCCATGAAGAGATCAAAGATGTATTTTATAATGGAGAGCTTATATTCAAATTTATTAGGGGTTTTCCAACATTTTTTTGTAAGAAATATCCTGTCTAAATTATTTATAAGCTTCATGTTCTCATATCACATGGCCTAAATGTCAGACATGCAGTGACTGTAGCAGTTCGACCCATTTTTGACGAATTTTCTATTTTTTCTCTCATAAGATAAATTTTTAGGTGGATAAAAAAGATAAATATTATATCATAATGATTCTCTATTAGATGGTATTCATCAAAGTAATGATTCTTCAAAATATAATCAATTTTAGATAAATTAAAATATAGTTATACAATGAATTTCAAATCCATGGAAGTTATGTTCAACTGTATAGGATAGATTATGAAGATATTAAAAATGATAATGATAAGAAAATTTATGATACATTATAATGAATAAATGATATTTTGATAATCATATAATAATTTTGTGACAATTTACAAGTTTAAATAATTATTAAAAAGGTAATGTGAATAATTACAAATCAATTTTTTAGAAAACATAAGCCCTAGAAGATAGATACAATTTTACAGTGGATGAGCTATATAATAAGAAAATTATGTAAAATAAACGGAAAACATTGACCTTGAATAAGTATAAAAAACATGATATCTTTTTTGATTTAATGTTAATGTTGATTATCAAATATAAATTGGATGAAAAACCAAGTGATTCTTATAGTGAGGATGTTGATGATAATTCCAATAGGATTGTTGAACTTATATAAATGGGGTATAAAATGGAATATATAATGGAAGGTGATTCATGCCATTAAGGTTGTAAATATATAATTATATCAGTCACTTTTCTTAGTACTTCTAAAAGAATAATGATTAATACACCAAGTTATATGAGAATTGTAAGAGTCCATAAAAATAGAAGTATGGGATGAGAAAAATTAATTTCGCAATAATGAAGTGGAATGTGATAAGAAAAAATAGGTAATAGTGATGAATTATCATTAAGTATTAAACTTTATGATGTAAAATATTCAACTCATGTTAAGAAATATTTTAATATATATGTCAGTCATGATGAGTGATGATGGATTGAACCAGAGTGGTATTTGGAAGGTTATTTTGAGGCATATATTGAGAAAATAACATAACAAATAAAGAGTAATAGAAATTTGGAGGAAGAATAAAATAATATATATATTGAGAAAGAAGATTATGTAAAAAGGAAATTCACATACATTGATGAGATCAATAGAAAAAAATATGGTTGTGAGAAAGAATATGAAGGTCAATCATGACAAAAAGTGAGATTCAATAGAATAAGAGTTCATGAATAAAACATTATTGTGTCTATAAGTGAAAACCGATTTGTAAAAAATTATATATGAATTTTAAAAAGAAAAAAATCAATGGAAAATATTATAAAAATTCATTAAAAAATTCATTAGTTCGGAAAATTCTTATATAATAGTTCTCAGAAATATAACATTTACATATAATATTTATAGTCATTAATACAACATAAACAAGATTTTTCCATAATAATATTGAGAGGTTCTATTATACATAAAGGTATGAGAGGACTATGACAAGGATTTAACTATGCTATAGGACAAATAATGCTTGGGTTGTAGTTAGATAGCAGTAAAATCATTATCGAATGATTTTTAATAGGTTGTGATGACCTAAATTTCAATGATTCTATTAGAATTGTAAATTTTATAGACACAAATTCTATACTTATAGGTATAACATGTTTTAGCCCATTAAGAAGACTAAATAAAGGGGGATTTATGGTGAGAAAATATGATATATTTTCAAAAAATTCAAGAATTTTCAAAAAATAAATAAATAAAATATATTACAGAACAATGATTTTTATATTTAGAAGAGGTTTTTTTCTCAAACCAACCCGAATTACCGAAATCATCAATAAAATGAATCAATCCTAACACTACCTAAAGGGTGATCTCTATACCCATGGGCTGTAAATAAGTTCTTCAATATCAAATACATCATATAGGGATGATTTTTTCAAAAGGAACCGAAAACTATATAATAAGTATATAAAACATGTTTTATTCCAAAAACACTAAAACAACATATAGGTATTATTAAAATAAAAAATTAATCCCCAATATATATATATAAACAACCAAATAACTCAAAAACATCTAAAACTCAATATCATGTGACATTACGTCACTTCTAGACTCACAAAACAAGGTAACAAACAAACCAATTGTACCCCTATAGGGCCTTTAAATTACCTACATTAGATAAAATATGATATATATACACCCAATAGTGTATAAAGTGTTTGAAAAAATGTTCCTAGAATGATCCCACAATGTGCATCATAAGATTAAATTACAGCATAATCCTATTATGCTTAAGTCAATTATAATAAGGAAATATATATAGTTTAATAAAAAGTTTGGATAAATCCCCATTATCATAATTTATAAATGATACCATATAAATAGGATTTCAGACCATTTTTACAAATATGCCACCATGATTTTAAAAGATATCCTCTAGACAAAAATACCGAATTAGGATTAACACTTTTGGCTTAAATAGTTTAATTGTTACATTATCATGATCATTGGGTCTGCTGGTGTCCACATTATCTTTGAAGAATAAGTATAAGGGGTAATACTGCACTTTTGAGAGAGGATCTGTGAAACATAACAGAAAACCTTCTGCACAAATTACCCTATAATAACATGTCTATATGGGAAAGTGTTTTTCCCTAAGGATAGATCCTAGAATTTTCATCGATCCATATCATTTTTATCATAATGATATCATTTAAGACATACTATCATTGAAATAAGTCAAATTATCCTTTAAAAACATTTTAGTTATGAAAACCAAAGGGAGAATATATTTAAAAACCCATGTCCAAAACTGCAGTATTCTTTCAAAATTATTTTCATACCTTTGAAAACATTTAAAAATCAATTGAAAGTGGAAAAATATATTATTTTATAGCACAATGTGGAATCACAAAACTACATAACATGGAACAGTTAAAGTTAATTCCCCAACATAAATAATACAAGATTAGTTGATGTCCTTATGAATCAATAAGGGAACCTATATCAAGATTTACCAATCAAAATTCTCTAAATTGGCATGTTCTAGAAGGAATAAAAATCCCAAGGAATACATACCACCACAATTCATGATCATCAATCTATGAGGATTAGGGATGTGATTGATGATTCTTAATTAAATAATTACTTTAAATGGAATTATATTTGAAACATGAATTAATTATAATCACCATCAATAATGTATATTCATAGACATAAATAAGATAACAATAAAGATGAAGAATATCCATCACCAAGATAATGATCAACATTCTGGGATAGAAACACGGATTCGATCAGTACTTTGATCAACCCAAGAATTAAGTTGGGTGATTCAAAAAAATGACCCAAGAGTGCCTCTAAAATGATTGTGTAGAATTTGGTTCATAGAAGGTAAACTATGAATTATAAGGGTCATTTTAGTTAGTAGAAATATGCTTCTGGCCTAGGAGAGTTACACCAGTTTTTCACTACCTAACACATACTAGATGGTGCTATCATGTAGATTTACTACACCTCTTGGAACCCCACTGGTAGGCCAATGGACTTCCACTGGCTATCCAATGGAATTATAATACAAACTCTAATCATTACACTTTCCATTGGCATATTGTAATCTCTTCCCAGCGGGCCTTTTGTTACCCTTTTGAAACACCTACTATGACCATTCCTTTGGATGGTCATTTTACCTCAATGGAGATGAAGTGGACTACCTATGCCCACTATAGATACAGATTTATGTCAAAATTTTATCCAACCACCTGGGGAAAATCTAGACATCTCAAACCAAATTCAAATCCTCACTTATAGCATTTATTTTCATCCAAAACCAAATAAAAAAATATTAATATAACAAAAAAATCCAAGGATGGAAAGAGAAAAAAATTTGTTCCTTAAACCTAAAAATTATATTTGGATGTTTCAATGCACCCCAGCGTATTACTTTTTACCATCGTAAATATAATTTGAAGAAGGATAGCCTCCAAAAAGTTGACACCAGTGCTCTCTCATCAAATTCTACAGCCCTTAAATCTCATGAAATTATAAACCATGCTTCAACAAGACTACAATAAAAGGTATATAATTCCCATTTAGAACAATCTCAAAAGTATTAATAACCTGTAGTGTTTTTTCTGTCATAAACATATCATGTTCTATGTCGAGGTTTTCCTAGCATAGAGGATGAGACGGTTCTGGGATATACTTTTTTAGTTAAGTCATGTGGAAAACAATAGGGATCAAACATAAGTGAGGTGTTAAATTCAGTGGATATTACCCATTTCAAATTCATTCAGTGTTATCAAATGGTCGCATATACCTAATAGTGAGATTGAATTATTTTCTAACCTAAAACTAACCAAAATGGGTAGATGATATCAAAAATAATTACCACAAACCAAAAACTCCAATGGATATCGACATCGACCCACATATGATTTTTACTAGATAAGATCCATCACAAAACACAAAAAATTATTTGTTTTCAACATTGTATCATCAATCAAGCTCAGTCCAACTAAGGAAACATCTCTAGCCTTAGACGAACACAAAGGATAATTGAATGGATGGTAATACAAAACCAAAAATGTTTTCACTCTCATGAATAACCAGTATCTTTTATTTTGAGAAATTTCAATAAGACGCAAATTAATATCCCATGAACTGATGAAGTCCATGAAACATGAATGAATCATATATTCTAGAATATGATTATCCCTTTTTTCTACCCATATATATGAGGATGATATGATTTTATCATCCTAACCAACATTCACATTACCTTTTAGTGGCCACAATAAAATTATATGATAAAATAAGGGTCCTTCTCTGATAATGTATATATAGTAATTTAAATCAACAATTAAAATTCTTGAACATACAACATTCCCAATACTTTCACTTTACTGTTTTCATGGATCGACAGGAAAGGAGAAAACTTGGTCAACTGATCAATCACTACCAAGATGGAATTATTACCTCACTATGTTTTAGGTAAACCAATAGTTAAATGAATTTAAATTTCATTCATTTTCTATGTTGGAATTGTAAGGGGTTAATCCTTTATTATCAAATAAAACCCATAAAACTCATTCCAATAAAATAGAAACCAGTTATATGCGACTTAAAAGAATATATTATAACTAGTGTCTAAAATAACTAGTTCACAGTTATATACATATAAGTTACCTATCTTGTTAATTCCCCCCTTTTTTCTATTAATGAAAATGAACATTACCTAAATAATTATATATATAAAATGGGGCTTAACCATCCTATAGGTTTTATTGAGATAATCCATTCATATAAATTATATCTATCACATCTATTCATATTACAAATATCTAGCTCATCAGATCATATAAGATATATCAGTATTATTCTCCCTTTACATACATTTCTAAAGGATGATATCAAAAATAATTTTTTTTAGAATTTTACTTTTCATCAAAAACCCCTTGAAAAACTATTTTATACTCGTATGGAAAACAAATCGAGTACCGAAATATCCTTTCTTTTAAAAACATATTTTCAAAACTAGTATGCCCAAAAAATATAAAGAGAGTTTCAATTTGATTAAAACAAAAATTATTTGAAGTAATCCAAACATTAAATAATAATCGTAGTGGTGTGAAATACCCTTGACATTTTATAAGTTAAAATAGAAAATTCCTTTTTCTTTTTATAAATAGAGTCAATGGATTATGAAATAATAATCCTTCTCAAAACATTTGAAGGAATGAATAATTAAACATAAAAAATAATTTAAAATAAAATTACTACAATAAATATATATTCATTAAATAAATTTAGAAATATATAAATGGAAGAAAAATATATACAAAATAAGTCGTTAAAATAATTAATGTTGGGTTTTTAAATAATGTGACCCTTAACTTGAGTCTGGCTCAGAAAATTCATTCATTATTTTACTAAATAAGAAAAATATGATAATTATTAAAATTTTCTACGAACCATTTTATGTTCTATTATTCTTTTAATTTTATTTATTACCCATTTATATTCAATTATTTGATGAGTTTAGTTCATGTCAGACATTTTGACATTATTCGACTCATATGTCCCTAATGAATACGGTAGGTTGACTATAGTCAGTAAGGAAATCTTTTAATCATAACCAAAATAATTATGAAAATTACATATTTATCATTATTCTGCATCAATTATAATTTTAAAACTAATTGTATAAGGATGGTTAAGAATAAATAACTACGTTACAATCAAGGAGATAGTAGGTCAAAAGTACGCAAGAGTAAAGTTTCCAATTTCCAAAGATCATGATTGAAATATGGAATTTATTATTTTATCTTTATATATATTTATAATTATATCATAAAAAATTATTTATTTAAATATACTTGTATATATCATCCATTTTATTCATTGATGAAAAAACATCACATCATTTTATGGAGGTGACATTTCACATGTACACATGAACAACATTATCAAATTTAAATGAGTGAAACAGTAAGAAATTAGATGATATATTACTTTTACATAATTATAATTATGTAAATAATATCATATATATACCATAAATCAACCATTATAACTATTATTAATATATGGTGATGGAAAATGAATTACATCCAGTCATGAGGTGGTAGTCCTCCATACACACAAATGATGGTTTCATTTCCCATTAGTCAGAATAGGAGATGGAAAAAGTTTATTACATTAACACAATAAAATAATACTATATGTAGTATACTAATTTTTTTTATATCATCCTGAATTAATAATATCTCAATGTGTTAAAAATGAAATAAAATGAAATTTCGTGGTTAAAAAAACAGACATATTATTTAGAAAACCTCTTTAAGTTTATACCTCAATCCATATTAGGTTAGATTTATGATAACAAAATGGACACTATGATGTGGGTATTGATTTAAGGAACTTATTTTGGTAGTTAGTTTCCAATAAATAATTTTTTTATTTGTGAAGTAAACATAAGAGGAGGTAAATTTTTATAATTGAAGGGAGGGATTCATAGTATTTCATAAAGCATTAAATTAATATAAAAAAAATTTCATGTAAATATTCCTCTAAATTGGAATAATTTTAATTTAAGATGTTAATTATTTTAAGAAAATTCCTAAAATAAAAATATTATAAGTTTAGGTTATGTATTCACCCTAATCATTTTGTTCTAAACATCCGTTTAACTTTTTTATGGATACCACGATAATATACTTTTTTACTCTTTAGGGGTCATAATAGATGCAATAAAATTTGAATTGGACCATAAATGGACAATGGTTGATATTTTAAACCATATCTTAATCTTCTGAAAAAATATATTTTTCTATAAATTTTTTATCACTTAATAAAATATTGGTTATTATGAAATGTAAATTACTTAAATTTTAGAACTATTCATTTATTTTTACTTTCAAAACAACATGATTTCAATGGAACAAGAATATAAGAAATTCACAAATTTCTCAAATGTTATATTTAATTGAAAAATCTAGAAAGAAAATAATTCGTTAAAATTATTTTACTTTTTAAATATTTAGAATCATTTATTTTCATTTTCTATAAATTGAATAAATACTATGTTGGTATTGCATAGGTATTTAAGTTAATTCGTTGGTCACTAAAAATTGGAAATAAATTACGAGGAAAAAATTTAAATAATATTTATGAAAAGAATTTATAAAATAACATATTTTTTTCATCTCTATCAAAAAATATAAAATATATTAAAATAAAGAAAGTTATATTTTG
The DNA here is from genome assembly GCA_963277665.1 of Viscum album. Lineage (NCBI taxonomy): Eukaryota > Viridiplantae > Streptophyta > Magnoliopsida > Santalales > Viscaceae > Viscum > Viscum album. The sequence goes on from OY728122.1 coordinate 1,976,681,260, forward strand.
TTCTACATATTTTTCTTTAATATTATAAAGTTAAAACTAAAATAAATATATAAAAAAGTTTCCATATTTTTAAAAAATTGATTGAAATGGTTAATCTTCACTCATACAATAGGACAAAGTCATTTTTTCACGCCATTTTTTTGTTCTTATCATATAATTTTTATCCCTAATAACCTGATTCACCCTTAAAATGATGATAATTATTTACTATGGTTATTATTCATAATGATTTAATATAATAGGGACCTATTTAATAACTTTTCATCACAATATAATATATATAGAAACTATTTAACAATATTTAATTTATAGAAGTGGGTAAAAATAATTTAAGATCTAAATGAATTGAAACAAATCAGCAAAATTACATTTTATGTATATAAAAGTATTTTAAAAAATTAATCCATAAAACTAGTTCCAATGACCATAATTATGTCACTAATTATATAACATAACTAGTTTTACTTTTAAAAAATTTAAAAACAATATATAACATTGTAAATTTTATAAAAAAATTGTTTTCAATAAAAATAATCATTTTTCATCCTTCATTGGAAGATCAATCTTTTCAGAAAAATATAAAATATTTACTCCAAGATAATTTTGAAATGATAATTTTAAAAATAATTTCCTTTTTTTTTAAATAAAATTTTCAAGTTATAGAAATTAATTATAATATTCTCTCAAAAATATATATATAACCATTTTTTATGGATTTTTTTTGTTAAATAAAATGAATTTATAAATAAATGAGTTCTTATCTCCTAAGAATTGGTTAATAAATTTTCATGGATTTTTTTTGTTAAATAAAATGAATTTATAAATAAATGAGTTCTTATCTCCTAATAATTGGTTAATAAATTTTCATGGATTAGGTACTTTATATATATATTATAATTTGGTTAATCATATTAATACCCTCTAATTCAATGGTGTTTCATAGTGTTTATATTTAAATAATAATATTTTTTGTTTATTTTAGCATGGTATTGTGTATCTTGTATTCTATCAAACATAGTGTTCATTTTAAAATCCAAGGATATTAATATCTCCTCCAATTTAATATATTTTTTCCTATAAATTTATTCATGAAAATAGTAATCAAATTTTTTAAATATAAAATACCTTTATAGAATCTAACATCATAAAAATGATTAATAAACATTCCCGTGAGAATAGAGAAAAGGAAATAATGTCATCTTGAATAAATCATATTGGGATTCTAAAAAAGAGTACATTAGTGAGAACTGAAAATATGGAAATACAGGAGAAATTAATTTCAAAATATTGATGAATATTGAAAGATAACAATGATAACAAGAATTTTCATGATCACGATAAAGTGAATGACCACCAAAAAATAAATCATAGAGATGTGAAAAAACCACAAATTAATCAAAAATAGAGGAACTAGGGTAAATGTTTTGTTTCAAGATCATTTTCTAGGATTTTTGGAATTACATTACAGTACATACTAAAAGATAATTAAATATACTTACCATATGTATATAACGTCATCCAAAAATCAATTTCCAACATAATATCTTGATTTTTTCCCAAACAATGTGTAATAGAGATGAATTTTTCTCACCTTGATCACTAAAGTCAACTTCAAATAGATCACTTAATTCCATAAAATATTTACCAGCTTAACCAACTATCTTTATATATTAATCATAACCAAAATTGTTAGCATAAGGTAAGATAGTACCCAAAATTAAGAATCCTTCATATGATGAAATAATATACTTATCTATAAAATTAAATAATATCTATAATGGTTCAATATAGATCATTACTAAAATAACTATCCTTAAAATTCATCGAAAATATAACTGAGCAAGTTTTAACCCCAAAAAAATATAATTATTGATCACATGTTTTTCCATGATTATTTTTACATTTTTGTATCATTAATATTAGTCCCAGATAATTTCATACTCCCAAAAATCTATATTCCATAATCTTAAAATCTCTAGGATATGTTATTAATTTCCATAAATAACTAGAATCACCATAAGGAAATAAATAAAATTATATATACTTAAAAAATATAAATTAGCAATTATACCTCAAATAAACTCCCAAATTAATATTTTTACCTTAATCATGTAATGTTACTAAAATTTTTAGTGATATTCTTATTAAATAACATTAATCTATTAATAACAAAATAAAATTAAAATATCATGGTTATATATAAGATAAAACCTATTTTTTCTAAATTAAACATTATTTGAAAGAAAATATTATGTACAAAAATTCCATACTGACCAGGACGTCACATTGGGTAGTTATACGCAATGCATCCTTATCACCCTTATTTTGTGGGTTTGATTCCCATGGTTTTTCTAGATGTGAAGAGTTATCATTTGGCCTATGGGTTATCCTTTTACCACAAAAATAGTACTATATTTCCTAAAACATTTCCAAAAATGTGAGCAACATCCAAAAAAATAATCTCAGTGACAATAACATTAAATAATGGTTGATACTCAAAGGTTATCTCATACGTTTTTTCTTTCACCCAAAAGAACATAATAAAATTCTGCTAAAAGAATCATTTAAATTAAACCTAAGGGTAACATATATCGAAACCAATGAAATGACTCCGAAAATATCATTAATTATCTAAAAATACCATCACATAAAACTTAAATAAGGGGGTTTTTTATGACCTTGAACTTTTGGTAAACATTAAACATAAAAACACGTGATTGTATCCAAAATTGTTACTGAATCCTAATCTCCAATGTTATCTAAACATTTCTTTGATAAATACATTATTGACCTAGACTTAAAAATTACATAATCTTGATCATTAGTCAATAATTCCCAATCTTATAATCGTTGTATCTTTACGGATTATATTTTTAGAGAATTAGGTCACAAATATTACATAACAAACACATTTATTACAAATTACACACTCCAAATGAGTATAAATTTTTACCAAAATATATAACATTTAAAATAAAAACAATTTACATTCCTAACTTATAATTTTAATTTTCATATTGACCTCATATTTTCCACTTCTCATACATAAAACCCTATCAATGTCATTTTAAAAATGTGGAATGAGCACAAAAACCATAGTAATGAATATAAATGATTGAAATATATTACAACAATAAAAACTTGAACTCTCAAATAAATCATATCTACCTGAAAAAACATCACCTTTTACTAAAATAAAAACATTATAACTCATTGAAAGAAAATATAAAGCCATTTTAGGTGATATAGAACATTATATGCACAGCCAGTGTCAAAAATACTACAGGTCTAGTTAAATTCATAGGATAAAACTCTCAATTAATTTCCTACTTAATTCCTTTGATGATAATGGAACTTAAAATATTAAATAGAGATCTATATGGATCTCACTCATTGTATAAGCTGTATCGGGCACACCCCTTCATATAAGTTATTTCTGTAACACCCCAAATATTTTATAGCATGTTTCTCTTAAATAAATTCCAATTATAGACTATATTTCATGAATAACTCTGCCTATATGGAAAAAAACATAGGTATTTATAGGATAGATTCATAACCTAGCCATTAGACATAAATTTTCTATCTCAATGATTTGAATTTTGAAAATCTAACATACACAGTTGTGTTCAGGATGATATTTAGAGTCTGATATAAATAAATTAATTTTTGGTGAATATAAACCTACCCTTATAAATAGTAACCTACCCTTATGAATAGTATCATACCCTTATGAATAGTAATATAACTTTTATGAATGGTATCCATACCGATGAATGTATAAATAAATTTAGAAACCTTAAAAATGAAAATGAATATATTAAGTGTTTAAATTTTATGATTAGATAACTATTTTAATAAAATATTTAATTAATCATAATTATAAAATTAATTTTGAATAATGGACTCAATTTTTGGATTCTACATTTAAAAAATTGTTTAGGTGAATTTTTGGTTTTTTTTTAAATACTTGAATTTTTTATGAATGGTAAAATACATTAATTTACTGTATAAATACATTATAAATTAAATTAACTATTCCTGGCATCATGAGTGATGTAAGTACCCAAATCTCGAACTCACATGCTCTTATTTATTTTCTAAGCCATGGAATACTCACTATTTATTTTCTTTAGACGAAATTATAAATTAATGATTATAATATGAAGAAAACTCTCCTCCCCTCTACTATATAAACCACCACTCACCCCTCTTCCTCTGATACCAATCAAGAAGCAGACTTGCCTAAATTCATCTCAAAAAGCTCCATAACCTTCTCCCACACATCCAATACCATATTTAATCACCAAAATTCCAAAATCAAAGGTCTAAAGGATTTTCTCAAAGAAGAGTACTCAAGAGGTGAACCTCTCTTCCTTTTTATTTCAATTCATTTTACAAGTTTTATTATTTTTCTCTATTCTAACCTCAATTAATCTGAATTCCATGATAATTCCAATACCATACATGTACTAATTTTTAATTTTGCTTCGGTAATATTTCATTTTTATCTCTCTTTTTTCCCTCCTATTATACTATAAATGCAAACACTGTCCGAGCTGTGTTAATTTATCACACTCAAGGAAGATAGATTTTCAATTTGCATTGCTATCTTTAGGACTGGTCATGAAACCTTTTCGATGGTTGAAACCAATAATAATATATTTATTTTATTAGGTTTACCATTCTGGAATCCTTACACACTCAAAAAATGTAATAATAATACAAAACAAGGTCATTGTGCACAAAACTCTCAAGACGAATCCAAGGGTTTATCATTAACTCATCAAATGAGTCTTCCTCATGGTATATAACCAAAATCATTATATAATCATTTATATCTCTATAATTTAATTAATTAGATATATTAATGATTATATATTTCTAACCACATTTCAAATGAACTTCCATTCATGAATACAAGTAAACGAATCATGAAAACCAAGTAAGAAAATACTTCCAAAACATAAAATTGAATCTCTTAAACCGATCAAAAAGTCCATTAATGAACTTAATAAGGATATACCATATCAATTTAATGTTTATGAGGTTATGTAATTATTAATTAATGAAGCTAAATTTGATTATTCAGGTTGTTAAGAATAGTCAAGAACACCTTCAAGCTTAAGGTAAGGGATCCTCTCTCTCACTTTTAGTCAAGAATCTCCCCTTACTTGTGCCCTTTTATTTTTAATACATATTTATGGGGTATGTTTTCTCACCTCCCCCTTATTTCCATTTTGAAATATGAAAAATTTGATACCCCTTTAACTCTCATTAATCCCTCGCAAGAACACTTGTTACCATGATGAAATGTTTGCATTGGTTTTTCTCATCTCACTTTCTATTCTGTGGGATATCCATTGTTCGCCTATTATTTCTTATATATGGTATAGGTGTAAAGAAATTTGAAATATATTAATGGGATAATATTTATATTTATGGTATTTTGTGATCCATTTGGTGGTTATTAACTTTTCGTCATATGCCTCAATTGATTACAATGTGGTAAGAAGCTTTGTCTCAATATTCACTTCATTGTGACTTCCTTGGTATTTTGAACCTACTTTTTCTTATGTGGTGTACCTATTTCCCATTTCAAAACACTTTTCGATTGAAATAATATTCAATTTAAATTTCCATATTCTCATATCCTGGATAGCATTATTGTCTAAGTTGTATACCATTCTAAATACTGTATTTATTTTGAAAGTTGTTTTAACTGTGGAAATATTGATGAATCTGTATCCTCTGTTCTATATGGATAATGTAAAGCCTTTTTGATATTATGTTGAATCTATGTATAAATAATTATTTTCACATGAAGCAATGGGTGGGGCCCAATGTAGCCCCTCGATGCATTGACAGGTCTCATGAGACAATCAGTTGGCGACAAACCCTTCGAGATTGTTTCCAAAAATCAGACGGATTTCTACCCACAGAACTAAACCATTTTAATGGTATTATATAATAATATTCTAGATACTTTACATCCAAGAAATAATAATTCCATTTATTCATTATCAGTTACTAAAATCCACGAGGTTTTTACTATGAAAAAATCTATGTATGCAGTTTCATTCTCAGTTTTTTAATGGCATGTGTTTTTCTTTTAATAACCATTCCATTTAGATTATATTAAATTGTTTATGATTCAGTTATTAATTATTCATACATCGACTATTTTTATCCTGTAATGAGAATTTGAGCTCACCCCTTTCATTTTTTACCAATAACAAGTTATGAAGTGAAGAAAATTTACTGAGTTCTGTGGATGCATTTTTTTAGTTTTTGTTATGTATTGTATTTTCTAACCTTTTCTAATGTAATTTTAGTTTTATCAATGTATATAGTTTCATCTAGACTACAAAACTAATTTTCCTTCAAGATTTTCATTCAATCGTACAATTCTAATATAACAAGTAATGCACCAGCATTGGCCTAGAGGGGTCGAGGCATTACAGTTGGTATTAGAGGAAGTTTAGTAGTAATCTTGGGATATGGTTTAGAAAACGTAGATTAGGGAACAATGACCTATGGTAGTATTTTAGGACAAAAAAACAAGAACGTCCTGATATTTTGGTTAGAAAAAGATTATGCGGAACTTTCAAGCAATACATCTCTGTCTTGATATGAGTAGGTAGAGGTGGATATGGAAAATATGTACCTAGGAGTGAAAGCTTTGACAAGAATATTTTGGCTTGACCTGAGGTATCCAAGTAAATGACAATGGTCCTTGGTACACTCTTGGTTACAACACTCCTGGGGGGATATGCCTAGGATAATTCATATTTTCTTTACAAACCATTATGAACTATTGAAATGAAAATTTTTCTTCAGGTAAACCATGTTTAGGATATTATCTATGCATTAGATTTCAATCTATGTTATGTTCATTTCTTTTTTAGATTCATAAAATAATATAGTTTATGCCGTTATTTAGAAATGGTGCCTAATGGAAGAAGGGGAATTAATACTCGTGGACAATATTGGGATTTCCCCACTAAGCATGTCAAAATGATCAATTTCGGAGTAGATCATATTATGACCATATTGGGAAAACATAATCAGGTTGTGCAAAATAACCATGATAAACATATATTGGAATGTTTCATGCTTCAGAAGCCCGCATCTTTTAGTGAGACTACTAATCTGATGGTAGCTGAGTAGTGGATCAAGTCACTTGAAAAGATATTCATTGAATTAAGATGAAATGAATATGAGAAGGTAGTGATGGAAGTATATTTTCTCAAGCATGATGCAGATCAATGATGGTCTTTGATATAGAATACCATGGAGGAAGAATATATAGATGATAATGAATGGAGGACTTTTTAGGAAATATTCTTTGAAATATATTTCCCTTGTGAGTAATGAACAGAAATGAAGAGGAAATTCCTTGGCTTAAAAAAAAGGGAAGATGACAATGTCACAGAGTATGAGACATTCTACAACAAGGCTAGCTAGGTATACCATAGATTACTTAAGTGACTCAGCATAAAAAATTGATAATTTCTTTGATGTTCTTAAGCCATGTCTTCAAAGGGAACTGGATTCTCAAACATTTTCATCATATGATGAAATTGTATCAAGTGCAATAAAAATAGGGAAAGAATTTCCTAGATCAAATTTGTTCAATGGAATCCAAGATAAGAATTGATACTCTAATAACCAAGGAAAATGATAAGCACAAAATAAGAAAAAGGGAACGAAGAAATTCCAATTATGAGAGAACTGTGGAAAGAATCATCTTATGAAATGGTTGAAAGGCATGGGAGTCTTCTATATGTGCGGAGAAAAGGGTCATCGATCTGACTAATGCAAGGGGTATGAACAATTAAATGATATTCCATGCTACAATTTTAGAGATATGGGACACTATGTAAATTATTTTCCAAAGTTACATGGAAACTTTCATAAAAAAAGTCCAAGAGAGAAAGGGAGAGCTTATGCGATTACAACCGTGGGGGTTGATGTTCCTAATGATTTTGTGGAAGGTACTTTAATTGTTTCCTCAAACATAGACAACACTTTTGATTTTGGATCATCGCATTCATCTATATCATCCCAACTTTTAATGAAAATGAAACATGTCCAATTAGATTTAATAAATTAATTTTCAGTCAAAACTCCCAGGGGATGTATAATTGAAACAAAGGCATATCGATTAATCCCCCTCGAGACACCAAAACGTTCTTTAGTTTCTAACCTTATCATCATACCAATGACTGATCTTGATATAATCCACAGCATAAATTGGCTATAAAATTATGATGTAAAGATTTATTATAAGAAAAAGGAAGTTACAATCTTTGAAAATGGTGTAGAATGTCTTATTTTTTGAGAATAAACCTCGCCATCTAATTTTTATCTAGATCCACCCCCAGTAACTCTACAAAATGAAATACATGGAGGGGATGATAAACTAGTATCAATATCCATTCAAGGAATTCTTCAAATTTAAGATGTTAATATAATGAAAGAATATAATGATTTATTTCTAGAGGATTTACCTGGACATCCTCTTGAGTGTTAAGTTGTGTTCTCTATTGATTTAATTGTTAGTAAAAGACCTATATCAAAGACTCCCTATAGAATGGCCATTGTGGAGTTAGTGGAGCTAAAGAAACAACTATCAAAATTGATTAACAAAGGATTTATACGACCTAGTTTTCTCCATGGGGATCCCATGTCCTCTTTGTCAAGAAGAAAGATGAATCCATGAGGCTTTGAATTGATTATTGGGATATAAATGCAATTATAATAAAGAATAAATATCCTCTTCCACAAATTGATGATTTATTTGATGAAAATCAGGGAGCACTATACGTTTCAAAGATTGACCATCGATCTAGTTATCATCTGTTGCATGTGAGAAAGGAATATATTCTAAACACAGCATTTTGAACCAGGTATGGGAATTATGAGTTTACAGTGATGAATTTTTTACTGACTAATGAACCATCTATTTTCATGGATTTAATGAATATATTTTTCACAGAATATCATGATAACTTTGATTTGGTATACATCGATGAAATCCTGGTATACTCCAAATTCCATGAAGACCATGATAATCTCTAGAAAATTATTCTAAAAACTCTTAGAAGAAATGAATTAAATGGGAAGTTTAGAATGTCTGAATTCTGGCTTTAATAAGTTTCTTCTCTAGGCCATATTTTCTTTAAGAATGGTATCATTTTTGATCCTGCGAAGTTAATGGAAATCCAATAATGGCCCATGCCGACAAAACATAAATGAGGAATGCAGTTTTATTGGATTAGCATGTTACTATCGGCTTTTTATTGGATTACAAGGTTACTATCGGTAAAAATCACTTTGTTTATTGAAAAAAAATAAAATTATTTATAAACTATTTTTAAAACATTCAATAATGGTAAAAAAGTACATTAACTAACAATTTAATAAGAGTGAAAAAAAATCTGTGGAACATTTTAGAAGACGTGGATACAGAAAAAAGGATTACTGACTAAAAGATGAAATAAAATTGGTTTATATTAAAAACATTTTAAGAACCATTTTAATTTCAAAAAATATAAAAAAAATTATAATATATAAATAATTCATAAATATGTATTTTAATATAAAACTTATTTGGTTTTATTAGATAAGTGACATATAATTTCCTCAATGTAAATTCAAGCACAAACAATCCCAATTAAAATGTGATTGAAGCATAAATATCGTAACTCAAGTCACTTATATCATATTATCCATTAAAATAACATTTAAAATAAAAATATATTTATTATAAATATATTATAAAACCATATTAACAAATATAATTCCAAATATGATTTACCTATAACATCTTATCACCTATTTTTTAATAAATGATTCACTAAATCATAGTTCTGGGTAATAACTACTTCATTTTTCTTGTATGTTTCTGTTTAATAGTTCTAATAAATGCACCTAGTATGTGGTTTCATCATATACAGTACAATATTCATGAAATAGTTATCATATCTATACATTATATAAACTTTTATATTTATTCATATAATTCGATAATGAAAAATGAATTGCATCACATTATAGTAATGGTAGACCTAAAGTACCCACGAGTGATGTCATTTCTTTTGATTATTGGGAAAAAATAAAGGTAAACATTAACTAAAAATTAAAGAATAATTATAATATCATATATATTTATATATATTTGATAAATATATAATTATTACCATCCATTTAAAGGGTAAAAAATCTTACCACTTCAAGGAGGTGGTAGTCCACATGCACGAATGACTGATGTTAAAGTTCTTCAACATATGTAAAGATAATAATGCATATAATATATTATAATTAAAGAAGAATGATTTTTTCATAAATATAATATTTATAAAAATTATATCTACAAATTTAACAAAACATAAATTATGTTGATGGATAATAAATATTACCACTATGTGGAGGTGATAGACCAAGAATATGCACAAGTGATACTTTCATGGAGTTTCTATAATCATAATAAAACTAATGCCTATTTTTTTTATTAAATCCACATATTTATAGTAGCTGGAAGAACAATTATATTAAAAGAGGTCGGGTAAGATGATTACCTCTTCTTCGGTAGAACTCTTTTTGATCACTTATTGAGGACCCTAGGAATGCTATTTTAATAATACAAGAACCTATAATTTATATCTATGTTAGTTTATAAGATATAAGGTTAGGGGATTTTCAATATATATGGTTCAAAGTGGTGTAAGGAAGATAAAATATAGTTGTTCTTTTATAAAGTAGGGATATGGAACTCTTGTAATTATTCAAAACCATAAAATATTTTAAATTCACATTCATAGAAAAATTATGTTTAATTATATTTATATAAAATTATATATGATATAGGATTAAAATTAATTCTTACAATAGTATTTAGTAAAAACAGTTCGTAATTTTAATACATATCTCTTTAGTTTAACAACTCATTAAACATTCCTATCCTTAGTGGAGGTATCACATTTTTCAAGAATTAATTGATATAAATTGATATCTAAGGTAAATATTATCTCCAAAATGGTAAATTTATTACATTTAATAACATATACCATCCCCATTTCCCCCATTCAATATTGTTGTTATTTTTAAATCATTTTATAATATTTTATTTTTATGGAAATACAATTAAATATAATTTTAGAATTATTCACATATTTTGATTTCAATGATATAAATATTAGTATGTAATTTTAATCTAAAAACCTTATAAAATAATTATATATGTTTATTAACCATAAATTCATGTGAAAATATATATAAATAAAAAAATTGATGTTTTCAAAATCATTTACATAGATTTTTGTACTTCTTTTATAAGAATTATATCAGCGTTGTATAATCATTTTAGGTAATTATACCATCAATAAAATATAAAATAAATTCACATCAAAAAAATAATCATGGTATTAATCAACTTTTAGATTCATTCATAACATCTTCTTATACCAACGTGAACATTTAAGAGAAATTAAAATAAAGACAGTGATTTTTTCATATTTTATTTAACTAAAATTATATGAATTTTATTATCATTTTAAATACAATAAAAAGTTCATATATTCGAACATAAGATGGATATGGGATAATTAAACTCATGGAAGGAAAAAAATAATTTTTTTTGGTTTTTATTGAGAACATAGATCAATGTTTTAAACCTGTTTTACCCATTTTACCATTACCATGGTGACAAATATTTAAAATGGTTACCATTCATACGGAGCAAAATTAAAATGGAATCATTTACAAAATTTGAACCTCTTGATTTCATTTATGGATAACATTTTCTAGATTAAATTCTTATAATTTTCATAAATCTATTTTAAATTAAATTCTTAAAACCCAAAGAAAAATAATTTTAAAAAATGCCTTTTATGCGTTAAAATTAACATATATCAAAATCAAAGATGTTGCTGAAGAAAATGAAATAATTTTTATTATTATAAATCAAGTCGATATTATGTAAAATTAATTATAAATCCATAATATATTTATAATTTTGAATAACATTACTAAATGAAATGAAATATCAATATTTGAAACCTCTATATTTTTTCACTATAGTGAAAAGTAAATCATTTTTAAAAAATCACTAAATATATATCTAAGATAATTTTGATATTATAATTTCAAAAAATTTGTTTATTTTATAAAATAAAATTTTTATAAGTGGTATAAAATAATTAAAATTTCCACGTAAAAAATGGATTTTAAATCATTTTAATGAAAATTAATTTTGAAGTACAAAATAAATTAAAAAATGAGTTCTAACATCCTAATAATAAAACAATAATTTTGTATTGTTGGGACCATTATAGATAGATATTGTAATTTATTTACTCATATTCATTCTATATAATTCAAAGAATTGATTATAAAATTCATATTTAAATAATTATATTTTATAATATATCCTAATCTGCTAATAGATTGATAATTTATGTTAATAAATATATAAAGATTATTATCCTTTTAAAATAAATTTTATAGTTTTTAAAATAATACCTATAAAAACAATTAATAGAAATGTTATTTTGGTCAATAATGGTATAATATTTTAAAATATCTTTATTGAAAACCCATGTCAAAAATAGGGATAATAAAACTTCAATTGAAATGTGGTATTGGGAAACAAAATTTATGCATGAAATAACACATATTTAGGTTCTTATGTAAGTGGAAAGGTGTTTAGATGTTAAAATATATACATGGAGGAGAAAACTAGCATCCATTTACTAATAAAGAGTGATGGAGAGAAAATTCAATAGAAACATAATGAAACTAAAACCATTAATTAGTGCATGGTGAAAAGGCCATAATTTCGTCATGAATGAATGTAAAAGGAAAAAAATTATTCCAATATTCTTTATATAATGTTGACATATTTTTTCTATCACTACATAAATCATGATAAAATACATTAACATGATATATTTTTATTTCATAAACAAATTTTCATCATTCAGTTTCACTTTGATTGATTTTAACTTTATATCTTTCTCCATTAAATGAATATTCATGATGAATATTTAATTCTTAAAACACTAATATTAACATTTAATATATTATATGATCTAGAAAATAAATAAAGGTAATTCCTACTATATCTAAATTTTTACAAAAACTGAAATAGTTATCACAATTATTCCAATATGAATAAATATGATACATTAATCTCTAAAACCTCAACAATAACACCCAAAGTTCAACTTGATCCATTTCCTAAATAATTAACCTCGAGAATCCTAAAAAATATTTTTTAAAAAATTTAAAATAGAAAAAATGAAATATTTTATCAAATATTTGTTTTTAAGATCAACATTAATGTTTATCCATAAACAGCATGAAGTAACTCATAATGTCACGAACCAAACATGGGAATATCATGATTATATAATCTTATAAAACATTCTAAATATCAAAATAACCATAAAAATTTAATTAAATCATATATCTATGAATCCTTGACCTATGATCCACTGAACTATGCCCCGAGCCAGTTGGCCACATGCCCTGAAGCTTGCCTCCCAGTATGCTAGAGGGTGGCGACTAGCAGCGATGGTCTGGTAGGTCAGTCTTCGGGAGACTATACCCTCTTTTCATAGAATAAAACACCAACAGAAGAAAATATAAATAACCAAGAGAGGAATTGTATTAATATCCCAAACAAATCCTTGTTATATTATAACCAAAATATGAAAATAAATTACTCAACTGAAAGGGAAAACATGATATGCCAATGAAAATGTCAAGTGTCTACAATGTGAATCAATATAAAGAAACAATGACACCAAGGAAGGTCCCAAACCATGTTTGGTTCCCTCTCTCAAGCTCTAATCCCAAACAAAAACCTCTTACAGGGCCTTGTCATTATCATGTCATACAACAACAATGTCTACATGGGTGTCGATCAGGCAGCCCGAATAGGGTGTGAGTACAACTCAGTAGCCAACCACCAACGATGTTTAAAACGAGTCCAGTCAAAATATAGTGCATGTAGTTTTGTAAAGAAACAAATACAATGCATAATCTAAACAATTATCACATTGTAATTTATTCTTTAATAATGAAATTAATCCAAGTTCCACACATATTTGCGATTTTAATCATCATTCGTTTTCGTTAATCATTTGGTGTATGTCTTCATTCCTTGCACCACAATCTTATTGAGTCATCATTCATTATAATTATTCATTTGGTGTTGCTCATCATGCCAAGCACCACAATCTCGTTGAGTTCAAGTCACCATTCATAAAATTTCTTTTCTAATTTGGTGTAGGATTTCATGCCTAGCACCCCAATAATCTCAATATTGGATGACTATGGGTAGAAACATAATTTTTAAGTCTCAACTTCTAATCATTTTAGAATGCTATGTCTTGAACCACAAAAATCTCATCTATTTCATCATTCTTTAATTCACAAGAATTATCCACATTATTCATTTTCCAATCCAAAAATTTGTTAAAATTTCAATGTCCATTAGTAAATTCAAAAATTAACTAAGAACATAACCCAATAATATATTCATCAATTAATTAATTAATCAACAAAATTCTCATTGCATTATTAATTATTCACAATAAATTATCCATATCAAATATCAAAAGGTCATAATTAATTCTCAAAATTAATTATCTTAAATAAAAATCATGTCACATCATTTCACATAATTAATTATCACACTTAATTATAATTGGTAAACATCATGGCATATAATTAATTCTCACAATTAATTATAAATATCTAATCTCAAGTTGTCATAATTAATTCTCACCAATTAATAATATTTTAATAATCAAATTAATATCTCAATTACCAAATATTAACACACAAAAACCATATAAATATCTATTTGGTAACCCCCTTCATTTTTTCCAAGATTCAATTATCAATAAACCACTGAGGCAACTCAATTTGATTCCACTTTCATAATTACACCAATTTAGGAAATCATTTAATAAAGGAATCTATAAAATCATAAACTCACATTCACATATCATAAATCATGACTATGGAAGTTTGATTTAGATAGACTACCTTGTTTTATTGATGGATGTGAGCCTAATGGAAATCCCTAAAACCCAAGTGGCACAGCGTCGTCGATCAATCTTCGGATCCAAATCCCTAAATAAGTATTAAGATCAAAAGCATCAAGATCTAGTAAATCTATATCTAGATCAAAAATCATATATCTATATCACATCTCATAGGTTTAGATCTTAGAAAATGGGGGAGCAATTCCATGAAAAGATCTCGAAAATATAAGATAAGTAAGGGGAGGAGTATCAGGATGTATCCCATATAACAAGAGGATAACATATCTTCAATGTCGGCTTTCGATCTTGATGAACAGTGTTCAAGTCACTTTTTAATCCCATCGGAAGGCTTTAGGAACACATAGAAATTTTCAATCCGGATCCTAGGTCGAATAATAGTGGTTTTGGGGGTTTGGGTGGTTTTAAAACCTATTCTCGGAATAAATTGAGCTACGTGCACGGTTTCTCCTGGGAGGCCACACGATTAGGCCAAACCATGCACCAACCATGCAGTCTTCCACTTCCCGCATAGTTTGACAGTGCGTTGTTAGGAAACCGTGCATATCCCCTGTCTTCTGTAGATTCTTAAAATCATCACCAAAACACGCCCCATGACATACCCTAAGCCAAAGGTACTTAAATAATTTCAAAAAGTACCTTGAAAATGCACCAGAGATTTCTTCATAAAAATTCAGGATCTTACTATCTCCCTACCTTATAACAACTCATACTCAAGATACACTCTTGAAATCCTCTAAGATTATGGGAAAAGAATATTGGGAAATTGATCCCTAATGTCTACTTCCCATTCTCAGGTTTCCTTTTGAACATTTCCATGTTTGAATAACACATGAACTAATGAAAAAGTATTTTCCCATAACACTTTCTCGATATGACTTAGCACACATTTCAGATTCTCCTCAAAGGGAACTTCTATCTCGAGGTCAAACTCTTCCAAATCAATCAGATTTAAAGGTTTTGGGTGATACTTCCACAGTTGTGACACATGTAAAATGTCATGCATTGCGCTTAATTTCTGTGGAAGTGCTAATCACTACACCATCGGCCCGATTCTTTGCAGCACCTCAAACAGTCCTACAAACCTAGGTGCCAACTTCCCCTATATCTGTATCCTATAGTGACCCAATCAAGGTGACACCAGAAGGAATATACAATTACCCTCTATAAACTCTAGGGGTAATCTTCATCTATCGTCATAAGACTTCTGTTTGCACTGAGCCATAGCCATACATTTCTGAATCAACCGCACATGCTCTGATGTCTCTTAAATGAGACTCGGTCCCGACAGCTCTGACTCACCCGCCTTTAGCCAATATAGTGGTGATCTACAAGGTCTAGCATAAATTTCCTCATGATATTCCATCTATAATGTTTTGTCATAACTATTTTTATAGGAAAACTCAACTAAAGCCACATGCTTCTCCCAAGATCCCCCATAGTCAATCACACATGCTCGTTGCATATCCTCCAACACATGTATAGTATTTCTTGACCGTCCATCTGTCTTTGGATGGAAGGTCATCCTTAATAGAAAAACTATAAAATGTTCCTCATGTAATCTTTTCTAGAATCATGATGTAAAGCGTGAATCATGATCTAAAACTATAGTCCATGGCACCCCATGCAAACGAACTATTTCACTCGTATATAGTTCTCCCAACTACTCTACTATAACATTTTCCCTGATAAGAAAGAAATGTTATAACATTGTTAGTTGGTCCAAAATAACCCATATAGCATCATTATTGTTAATAGCCTTTTGATGTACTACGACAAAATCCCAGTCACGCCACCCCCACTTCCATTATGAAATAGGTAATGGCTATAGTAGGCCTCTAGGTTGTTGATTCTCTACCTTCAACTTTGGACAGGTGAAACATCTTGTTACAAACCCTGTTATATCCATTTTCAGGCTCGACCACCAAAACTGTCATCATGGGCCATGGTATGTTTTTTCACCCCATCATGTATCACCAACATTGAATCATGATATTCTCCTAAGAGTTATTCTAGAATACTCGTAGGTACAACAAACCAATTTTTCACATAGATGATTTTATCCTCATTTATTATCCAATCTAAAGGTGTCTCCCAACCATAAAGGATTCCCCTCAAGGATAAAAACACTAGGTCCTTATACTACATTTCCCTAATCCATCTCATGAGTGTAGACTCCACTACAAAAAAACCTAAGTCATCCGTTCCTGATTCTCCTAAACTACCTCAAGCATTTCCGCCAGCAAAGTCATCATCTTCCACTCTGTACTTGACTCATGTACCAAATGAGTCTGAGTTTTGATGCTCAATGAATCATCCTCACAATTCCCCTTCCCATGTGTATATCCTAGTTCAAAATCAATGGACTTCATATACTCTACCAATCTTCACTCCTAAAGATTCAAGTAGCGCTATGAAAATATATACTTAAATATTTTTTGATCGGTAAAAAATGTAAACTTTTCACCCAAAAGATATTGTCCCCAACACTTAAGAGTGTAAACCACTATTGAAAACTCGATGTCATTAATAGTGTAATTACATTCTTGTGGCATCAAATAACGAGATCTGTAAGAGAAAAATTAATCCCCTTGAATCAACACAGCTCTGAGTGTGATCCAAGAGGCCTTACAATTAATTATGTACTCTTAACCCAACCCCAATAAGATAAAAATTGGTATCGATGTTAAGTGATTCGTCAACTCCAGTAAATCATTCTCACATGATTATGTCCAATCAATATTCATCCCTTTATTTTTCAAACCTCTAAGAGGTGCTTCCAAATGTGAAAATTCCTAGTTAAACCTCCTATAATAACCAGCTAATCCAAAAAAAGCATCAGATATCAAAAACATTCTTGTACTTCTCCCAATAGATCACTACATACTATATTTTTAGGTCCACTACCAATCCTTCTTTAGACATGATGGGCCCCAAAAAGTGTACCTTTTCAATCCAAAACTAACATTTAGATAGCTTGGAATATAGCCTATTTTCCCTTAGCGTACCCAGGATAATGTCAAGATATTGGGAAAATCGTCATGAGTCACAGTGTAATCCAAGATGTCATCCACAAAAACCACCACAATCAAGTCCAAATACAGATAAAATATCATGTTCCTCAAGGCCATAAACACTTATGAGTAATTGTTCAACCCAAACAGCATCATAACGAAATCATAAAGGCTATACCTTTTTTTGAAAGTAGTTCATGGTATATCAGAGGTTCGTACTCTCGCCTAATTATACCCGGATCTCATATTGATCTTAGAGAACACACTATCCTCCTTTAGTTGGTCAAATAGATCATCCATACATGGAAGAGGATACTGGTTCTTCACAGTCATTTTATTCATCTTCTGGTAATCAACACATAAGAAAAAACACATGTTAAACTTCTTTGTAAACCAAAAAGGTGATACCCAAAATGGTGTACTTGGATAGATAAAACCTTTATCCTCCAACTCCTCCAACTGTGTTTTGATCTCTTTAAGTTCAATTGGTTCCATTCTGTAATGTTGAATAGATATCGGATTATCCCCCAGCATGAGCTCAACGGTAAATTATACATCTCTCTTAGGTGGATACCCTGAAATGTCTTCAGGAAAAACTTATGAAATATTTCTACTACTTGTGGAAGGACGTCTTGCAGACAACTCCCATCATCATACAAAAGACTAGAAACATGGATTGTGAGCTCTCCTAGTTGTTGAGTAATTGGCCTAGCTCGGCCTACATGGATATCCCATTCTCTATGAAGAACATAGTAGTCACCCTCATGAGATATTAAGGTCACTCTACTATGGTAACCTTATATGTGGGATAGGTATGTGACTAGCCAATCCATAACCATAATCATGTCGAATCCTATTATATCAAGGAAATATATATCCCAAAGGAAATTATACTCTCTGATCTCTACGAACGTCCCTTTTATAAACAAATAACCCTAGACCATGTTCCGAATAGGGTATCGATATTCATGACCCCACTTATGGACTCCACCTCCAGTCTCAATCCATTAACAAGGTTTGCAGATATAAAGGAATGAGAGGAACCATTATCAAATAAGGAACTATCTAATGTTAAATAAAGTAGAATTGTACCTCTCACTATCAATAGACCAGCCCCGCTCTCTAAAAGTGTATGTTTCACTGCATGCAACTATCATTCCCCTCTTCCATGTGGTTTCGTCTATCTCCTCTATGTAGAACCACTCTGTAGATATGGGCACTCATTCCCTGAATCACCACGTCCACTACCTCTACCACCTAATGTAGTAGAACTCAAGCTGCCAAACCTATTTGGTGCACAAGAACCTATTCCCATAATCTAACTGTGTGAAGCTGCTTCATCAGCACCATTATGCCACTACTAACTTCAGAACTTCTGTAGGTGCCCCATATTTCCACAAAACCGGAACTCCACTGGTGGAGAATCACATGAGAAAGATCTGGTGAAACTGTTCCTCTTAACTATCCACCTTTCTTTCCACTGTCCTGACAAAGGCTCTTATAGCGGCACTTCCTTCTCTCAGTAGTCATACTCATTGACCGTCTATTGACAGCTACATGTCTTTTATTAGAAGACTCCTTCATGTTCCCCTCTAAAATGAGAGCCTGATTAGACTCTTCTAAGTATTTATTCTGCCTAAAGATATTCACCTAGGACATAATTTCATAGTTTTGTTGGTCCTAATATTGTTGATCCTGAGAATCCTCATCTACCACCAAAGCTGGAGAAAAACGCTATAAATCCTTGAAATGTCTTGTATATTCCATTATAGACATTCTTCCTTGGTTCAGATGCATAAACTCTAAATACGTCTCTTATATTAGTGTCTCTAGATAGAAGTGATCCAACAAGTCTTCCATAATGTCCTTCCATATCATATCATCAGTCTATCCAGATCATACCTAAATGGATCACCATAACTTATCTTAACCCCACATCATATAACCATCCAACTGTACCCTCTTCTTATCTAGAGTCTCCAAATATCAATGGATTCAATCAATAATTCATCACCCTCAGGTCCACCCTCTCTAGTAAAAGTAGGATGGTGATGTAGCTGAAACCCCTTGGTCAACTCTGACATGCTTTTCTGAACCCACCATGGGTCTCTCTCCATGAACTACATGAAATTTGAAAAGTTCTCTTGGAACTATTCTCCTTCTTCTTCATCATCCACCAATGGTGTATCAAGTTCCCTATCTAGATGTTCGTTATGGGCCATACCCCTCGGTCTCTCCCTTAATAAGGGTCATCAAGGCATATCTCTACATGGCCAAAAACAGGTCTTTGGTTTATAAATCAACCTTATAACATTTATGTAAGAGGGGAAATGAAAAAAACGAGTTTCAACATGTCATTTCCCTTTTTTCTCACCATATAGTCAACACTGAGTCCTTTCTACTAAACCTAACCATCCTACTCCTAGGTCATGGTTAACAAGGGTACATACATTCTCATTAATTAATCCATCAATTAATTAATAGCATTATCTAAAATTTATTTATTCAACAATTAATAAATTTCTCATTATCATTTCATCAATCAAGGTTCTAAATATACACCCATTCATTCTCATTTTACATCATTATTTCAATCTCACAACAAAGAAAAACAGTTCAGGTTTAACAGCATACCCATAACCCGTTTTCCTTTTAGATCCTAGAATGATTCATGTTACAACAACTCTATGTGCCTATAAGGATGTATGAAGACTCAAATATCATGTCTTATTAGGCCACGACTCAAAATTCCAAAAAAAACAAAAAAAACTATCACATCACACCACAATTGTGTCACCGAAGGTGAAATATTATCCAACTGTAACAACAAATAGAAATCACAACAATCCCACCCTAAGTACTCGGATTTTCCCCCATACATGTGTTTGAAACTCCCATGCATGAGCTCATTACTAAGCATCTACTATTCCTAGTCTCATGACTACCTTTCACAAAACAGTAAGAAAAAAGAAGAAGAAAGAAAAAAAACTCCCCTAATACCACTTTGGGATGTCCCCACCCAGGATCCACTGAACGATTCCCCTAGCCAGTTGCCCACATGACCTCAAGTGTGCCTCCCCTTACACCTAACAGTGCCGACTAGGAGTGATGGTCTGGTATGTCAGTCTTGGTGAGACTATAGCCTCTTTTATCAGAATAAAACGGAAATAGAAGAAAATAGAAATAAACAATAGTGGAATCATATCAATATCTAGAATAACTTGATGTCATATTATAACCAAAACATGAAAATAAAATACTCTACTGAAAGGTAAAACATGTTATGATAATGTAAATGTCAAGTTTCTACAACATGACTCAATGTAAAGACACAATGACTCTAATGAAGGTCCCAAACCATGTTGGGTTTTCTCTCCCATGCTCCAATCCCAAAGAGAAACCTATCTCAGGGCCCTTCCCTTATCATGTCTGACATCATCAATGTATACACGGGTGCTTTTCGGGTATCCTGAATAGGGTGTGAGTACAACTCAGTAGGCCACCACCAACAGTTTCTAAAATAAGTCCACTCAAAATATAGTGCGTGGAGTTTTATGAAGAAATAAATGCAATGAATAATATAAACAGTTATCACACTATCATTTATTCTTGAATAATCACATTAATCCAAGTTGATATCATATGTAAAATCTAAATTATCATTCATTATCAATAATAAAATGTTGTAGGTCTTTATTCCAAGCACCACAATCTCATTTAATTGTCATTCATTATCATTATTCATTTGGTGTTGTTCATCATGCCTAACACCACAATCTCGTTGAGTGTACGTCATCATGCCTAGCACTCATTTTCTCATTCAGTGAGGGTATTCATGCCTAGAACCACATAATATCAATCTTGTATGAATATTGGGATGAATACCATGTCTAATTCCCAACTACTAATATGTACAGAACACCATGTCTAGCACCAAAAAAAACATCATCCAATTAAACAATCCTTAATTCAGAAGAACTTTCTACATTATTCATATACTTAACCAATAATTAGATAAATTTTCAAATTCAATTAGTTAATTAAATAATTAACTAAGCACATGAACCATTAATAAATTCATTAATAAATTAATCAATCAATACAATTCTCATTCCATAATCAATTCATCATAATTAATTATCCATATCAAATCTCTACAAGTCATAATTAATTCTCAAAATTAGTTATCTTAGATCAAAAAAATGTCACATCATGTCACATAATTAATTCTCACAATTAATTATCTTTGGTCAATATCATGGCACATAATTAATTCTCAAAATTAATTAACCATATAAAATCTCAACATGTCATAATTAATTATCACAAATTAGTTATCTTTTCACAATCAAATAAATATCTCAATTACCAAATTTCAACAAATAAAAAACATCAAAAAATGTCTATTTGGGAACACCATTCATTTGACCCATGATTCAACTATCAATTAACCACCTAGGAAACTCAATTCATTTCCAAATTTCAAATTAATCCAATTTCTAAAATCATATATCAAGGGAATCAAGATAATCATAAACTCACATTTTCATATCATGAATCATGAATATGGGAGTTTAATTTAGACCACCTACATTGGTTTTTTAAAGGAAGTTATCTAAGAGGAAATCCCTAAAATTTGATCTGTAGAACATCGTCGATCAATCATCAGATTTAAATCCCTATATCATAATTAAAATCAAAATCATCAAGATCCTATAAATCTAGATCTAGATCTATAATCATTGATTTAGATCTCAACTCATAGGTTTAGATCAAATAAAATGAGGGATATCTTCTAAGAAAATATCTAGAAAAGATAAGAGAAAGAATGGGAGGAGCATCAGGATGAAATCCACAGATCGGGAAAATAGAGGATATTCAATCCAAATTTTCAATATTGAAGAATAGTATTCAGATCGCCTTGGAATCCCTATGGAAGGCTTTGGGAACACCTAGAAATTTTCAATCCTGAGCCTAGGTAAAATTAAATAGGTATCGGGGTTTTGTGTGGTTTTAAATTCAATTTTAGGAATAAACTAGGATGCACGAACGGTTGCACCTAGGTGGCCACAAGGTTGGGCCCAAATGGCTCCAACTGTGATGTCTTCCACTACGCGCATAGTTTGATAGCGCACGGTTAGGAAAAATCTGTGCAAACCATGCATAGACCCTATTTTCACTAGTTTCTTAAAAACATTCTCCCCAACACAACCTAGGTCATAACTTAAGCCAAGGGTTGATAAATAATAACCAAAACTACCTAAAACATTTCTGAGATTTCTCAATGAAATTTATGGTTCATACAATATCCTTACAATAATTTATTTTATCATTATTTTTCAATAATATCTTATATTATTGAATATGTTCCCTAAATATAAGAATGAAATAAACATCATCACACATAACGTTTTCATAAAATCACTAATTATTTTCACAGTGACATGTAATATAAAATTTACTTTATTAGTATCACTAATTTATTTATCCCATTAAAACATTATTGTATCAATATAATTCATATATTAATGTATATCTATCACTTAGTCTTGTGTTTTATAAAAATCCCCCTTACCACAAAATCACATTTCTAGTTCATTGGTAGCATCCAAAATATAATTGAAAATATATAATGAAAAACTATTATAAAACAATTAATAGATTTTTCTATATTTTTATAACCAAAATATCATTCATAAAACACTTCTAAAATATAATTTTCTAATAATAATACATAAAAACATAATTTATTCCAAATTAGTAGTTGGGATAAATTATTTTATTCTCTGTTCAAGGATTCAACCATAAGATTAAGGCATTGACTATAATGATAGAAATGTTCTACACACATAAGACATTAATATATAAATATTACTTTTTATATAATTTATTTACATCCATCAAAAAAAAATTCATCCATAGTTACATGATTTATGCCCTTATTCTTTACACAAAAAACATCTTCATGTTATTTTAAGACATTGACATGTGTTCTTTATCCCACATCCATGACATATAGGAAACATAATCTTCATTCCAATTTGGTCTTCCTCAACTTAACTCCCAAAAATCTGTATATTTCTTTTCTTAAGTGTGTTAGGAAACTCTCTTGAGTTAATATTTTTAATCATGTCAATGGATAGATGATTCGTAATAATCAAAAGGATTCACTTTCTGACTCTTTTTCATTTGGTTTTCCATTTGGAAAATCATTTCATATTTTAATAAGATAAGCATTAACAAGATTCCTATAAGTATTATTATTTGGATAAAACTAGAAATCATGGGATGAGAAAAAATAATTATATTGGGAAATCATATAATAAAAAAATTATCCACATGATGTCCAAATCCTAATACAATATTTTCATTATATGACATATTGGGTTTACCCATGGTCATCTATGGTTATCATCTATTCAAATCCATTATAATTTTTTATAATGAAATTTTGATTTGACTTGACCATATCCCTCGAGAAAGTTATACTAGGTGTGTAGTAAGGGAATATTCATTGTGCACTAGAATGATGGTTGATATATACTTGACCAACACTTTTTTGGGATTATTACCCCTAGATTGATCTGTACCAAAACCAAATCCATTATTTGAATCAATAAGGTGTTTTATTTCTAGGAACCCCACATAATACCCACATTACAAAAATGTTTGGATGTTATACCATACTCAAACATATCCCAAGAGTTTTCTATAATGTTTTCAAATTATAATCTATAATGATTAACTAAACACTAATTTTATAACATCTATTATAACAAAATAATCTCATACATAGATATTATATCATTTCTATCAATATTCAATATATATTGCTAATAATCACACCCTAGAACCATAATGGTTCATAATATTTGAAGACTATATTTATAAACATCTTATTTAAGTATAATATACATAATCCCAAACATATAACCTTAAACAAGTTAACCTTCAAGACGCATCACACATATAACCTTCTATAAAAACCCAGGGATGAAAAACCTAAGAAAGGGTGATCTTAAATGATCATTTAGGGTAAACAATGGTGATATCTATTATAATAAAGAATAAATTGATTATAACTTTGTGATAACATAATCATGTGAATGTTCTCAAAAAATATTAATACCCATAAAAAGATTCTCATCACTAAAAAATGAAGTCATATTTTGTGGCCTGATTAGTAATGGTTTCAAAGTAGTAATCCTCAGACAAGAGTCATAACATTGACTTTTGGCATCATAATAATAGTAAATTATAATCATCTAAAAGATATATTAAAATCATTACAATATGTAACAATGTGATCAAATATTGAAATAAATCATATTCACTGATCAAAATGTGAATAAATCAATTCCCAATCATGTCTATGCATAATCTATAGAGAAAATCTAGAAATAAATCATACGCACACAAAAAATTTTGAACAAATATATTTTTAATCTTGTAAAAAGTTATCATCAACATCTAAATAGATATCAATATCAAATTACATAATGTAATGTAGGGATATAATGGACCCCAACATCATATAAACAAAATTTATTTAAATGTATTCAATAATATCATGAAAAAATTCATCATTTTCACATTGTTTAACACATGAAAAAAAGTATTTCTTAAATTTTTGTCATCATAACCAATAAAAATCCAATTAAAGAATAATTATGGTATCATTTTATCGTATCTCTATTGAAAGATAAGTAAAATAAATATGGTGTTATCATATATTAAAAATACATATAAAATATCATTGGAATATTTATACCGAAAATTATCTATTTCATTTTGAAATATCTTATTTAAAATAAAAAAAAATTATTAAAATAATTATTTGAAAATAACCATGGAAACATGTAAAATTAGAATCAAAATATTTAGTGTTCATAATTGTGGGAATTTTTGTGCATGTAATAACTGTTAAAATATTGATTTTTTTACACCTTCTATAAAAACTACTATGTTTAGAATCAAAAATAACAATAATTTTAAATAATTTTAAAAAAAATAAAAAAATGATTAAAAATTAATTTAAAAATTAATTTTTCAATAGTCAAAATCATTCTTGAAAACATTATAGAATATATTGATATGGAATAAAATGGATTTATGACCGAAATAGGAAATAAAGAAAGTTTTTTATAAAAACATTTTGTAAAACATTTTCATTACCAAAAAAAGAAAACTATAACGAAAACATAAAAATTTAAAAAATAAAAAACTATATAACAAAATGATGGTGTTTATCAAATAAGTATAGTATTTCCTCAATGGAAATTCATGCATAAAAATCCCAATTAAAATGGGATTGAAATATAAATCACTTACATCAAGTATTATCTTTCATTGTATGCATTAAAATATCCTATAGAATCAATATATAAATATATATATATATATATTAGTAATATATTACGGAATAATATTTATACATATCATGACAAATATTATCCACTTATCAAATCTTATCACCCTTTTATTAATAATTCTTTATTAAAATCACTCTTTTAGGTTATAATTACTTCATCAATCGCGTATGTTTTAGTTTGATGGTTGTGATAATTAAGCCTAGGCCGTAGTTTCATCATATAAAAAATAAAAATAATTTAAATATTATCATATTTATACATTGTATACAATTTTTTATTTATTCACATAAATTAGTAATGAAAAATTAATTATGTCACTACATAGAGATGGTTGTTCATACGTCCACAAGAGGGGTGTTTCTACTTTATGATTGTTGGAATGAAAGAAATAAAAATTATAATTCACATGTATAGTATCATTATGATATAATTTATATATATATATATTCATTATATATAACCTTATTAATTTGTATGTAAACCCAAAAAATAAAAATGAATCACATCATTTCATGGAGGTAGTAGTCCACACATATTCATGAGTGACATTATCATTATTTAAAAGATGTAAATGTAAGATTGTAGAAAGTATAAAATAATTATAGAAGTATAATTACTTAAAAAATATAAAATATAAATATAAAATGAATCATAATAACCAAAAATTTATTATGGTGATGGGAAATAAATCATATGGATGCGTGGAGGCAGTAGTCCACATATACGCATGAGTGATACTTTCATATCCTATTTGAAAAGAAAGTGGTTGATAATGGGTGTAAAAATCAATATAAAATTTATTTATATTAATTATAATTATTTTATTATTTTATTATAAATACCATTTATTTAGATGTGGTAGAAAATAAAATAAATTAAAATAGGTCTCGTATAATGATTACCACTTCTTCAGTAGTCCTCTTTTACTTCCCTTCTTATAAACAACTGGAATGGTATTTAAAATATAAAAGAATATATAATTCCTACCTATGGTATCTTAAAAGATAAATGGTTAGGTTTTTTGGGAGATAGATGACTCAAAATTAGGTAAAGGTGAAAAAGGGCATGTTCTCTTTTATAAGAGAGGGACTGAGCACTCTTGTAATTTTCCCAATAATTAAAATATTATAAAGTATCATTCTTAACCACATGGTTAAAAACATGGTAAAAATAAAACTAAGTTTGATATATGATCAGAATAAACCCACACAATAAAATTCATAAAAAAATTTGGTCATTTTAACACATGTATCTTTATTTTAACCCATGTTAACCATTTTTATCCTAAACTGGGATAACATATTTTTCAATCATTAAGGGTTATAAATTATATTCTATGTTCAAAATTATCTTAAAAATGGTGAAGGAATGAATATTTATAACATATTACATCCCCATTGTCCACTTTCAATATCTTTATGATTTTTAAATAATTTTATAATATATTATTTACTATAAAATTCCATTAATGTTATTTTAAGAACTATTCACATAATAGGTATTTAAAGACATCAATGAAGGTATGGAATTTTAATATAAATTTGTTTACTATATAATATACATTAACATTAACAATAAAAGTTATGTTACATCGTATTTCATCCAAATTATATATCTTTTTATATTTATAAAATCATTTGGATTGTATTTTCTACTACATGAACATTTAATCAGTCAGTGTTGTGTTAGAATTTATGGTAATTATACCATTACTAAAATTTAAAATATCATATGAATAAACAATTCATGTTCAATATAAACATTTATATTCATTTGTAACATCTTATTACACCTATGTGAGCATATGAAATAAAATTAAAGCAAGAGAATAACATTTCGAAATTTTCTTTACTTAAACTAAAATAAATGTCATTATAAATGGAAAATATAAAAACAATAAATATATTCAAATTTAGGATGAATGTGAAATAATTACTCTCATTCAATGAAATTAATGAATGTTTTTCTTTTATTTTGAGACCTTATCTTATGTATTTAACCATATTTTACCTATTTTACCCATATCAAAGCTGATAAATGTTTACCATATTTACTATTTATAATGAATCAAAATAAAACAAGGTACCAAATTTAAAAATAATGTTTCCAAATATGGTATAACTTTTTTATGATTCAATCTATTAATTTATATAAATAAATTTTAAAATAAATTCATGAAATGCAATGAAAGAAAAATTGTAGAAAAAATTGCTTCTAATCATAAAAATTAACATCTATTAATATCATGAGACTTTTATATAAGTTGGTTTAATGAATAGAAATTAAAATATTTTGAAATTTTGTATTTTCACTATTCAAAAAAATCAATCAATTCATAAAAAAACCCAAAATTTCCCCTATGTTAATTTGTATTTGTGGATTTCAAAAATTAACTTCATTTAAAATAAATAATTCTAAAACTAGAAGAAAATAATTATATTTTTCATGCATAAAATGAAAAAAATCATTTTTGATGAAAATTAGTTTTTTAATCATAAAATGTCTTATAATATATTTTTATTATTACCATTATAAATATATTTCATACTTTCTTTATTCATATACATACCCTCCAATTAAAAAATGAGGTAATAATGTCCACATTTAAATAATACTATTTTTATTAACATATCATTATTCACTTAAAGCATGAAGTTAAATGTGACTATGGTAAAAGGGGATATACCCATCGATATATAACCATGTTTTACAGAAAACATGGGTATAGATTTGATGGAATGTGTCTATACCCATAGTTTATGTAAACTATGGTTATGGGTTGGTTATCCCAAATGATTTTTAAAAATAGTTGGGAGAGTTTCCCATATATTTTTGTGGGATTACCCCCCCCCCCCCCCCCACTTGATCCCTATCTCCCCCATTTATTAGAGTGTTATTCTCCCGCCACCCAAGTGTCGATGAACAGATATCCTCCTCTATATTTGTCCCATAATTTATTTTTTTCTTTGATTATGATCTTTTTTGACATCATATTAGCGAGTTTCAGGTTTTTCTCCAATTCTATTGACTATTTTATTCATTTTTATATTTGTATGAAAACCTAATAAATATATAGTTTGGTCATGATTATTGCATATTATTTGAAATAAGTTCCTTTGTGGGTGATGTTTTATTTTTTTGATTTTGGTTTAATGATAATTATTTTGTTGAGATATTAGTATTCTGTTGTTGTATATTTGATTTCAATTCAACAGTTATATTATGGGGAGTGGGGATTCATGGTTTTTGTTTTCCTTATTTGTTGTCATTTTTGTATAATGATTATAATTATGCCTCTATGTTAGGAATTTTATTATGATATTTTATAGGTAATATTTCCTTCCTATAAATTATTTTTTAATTGTAATTTATTCATTTTTAAATCTATCCTAGAGATTATTATTAATTAAACATAAATTTGAGAATATTTTAGTTCAATATTTAGATGATTTAGATAATTTAGTATTTATAATCATATTCATGTTAATTATAGTGGTTAATATTAGTTTTTATTATCCTTCGATTTTGGAATTTAATTATTGAAATTTAATTTTTTATGGCATGAACCATGGTTAAAAAATTAATTATATTTTTTTTAAACCAAAATAAAATAATTGTACGATGATGTACATGACTATAATATTATAGTAAATATGGAATATTTCATTATCTATAAGGGTTGTTTTATCAATAATTCACTATTGTATTTATAGTACTTGTCAAGAATATTTCATAGAATTCATTATCATAATATAGGCATGAATAAATGATAAAATATTCATTAAAATAAATACATATTTTTATTTCAAATGTTTAATAATTTTGAAAACTATATTATCTAAAAATATTTAAAGAAGCCTTTGGTAAATGTCATGAAATACATATATATGTTAGAATGGAATGATTGTTGGATAATATTCTTTTTATTAAACATGGTTTTTATTGATAATGTTTAATTTAAGAATTTGGTTCTTTAATAATACTTCAATGCAATAAACCTTAGTTTCACCTATTTTGATTAACTGTTGAATATAAAATTTTTCATTGTAATGAATTCTTTCTAAGTCCAGTTATCATGTATTGAGTAGTTATTCATTTATTTATACATCACTTTAAATGTATTAAAAACTGTGTAACCACATATTACATCACTTATTAGCTTTCATCAATGCTGAAGAAATGGATGGGTTTTATAAGATGGGTGGAATGGGTAAATTATTTATACTTGATGGATCATCCCCAAATTAAATACTTCTGAAATTGAAATCGAACATCACATAAAATATATATTCCTTGTGTTTGACTAATATATGTAATGTTGACATTAAATAAAATAATTTCATGACTAAATGTTATCCTCAATTATGTTCTCAAATGAGAAGACCTCTATGTATAAGAAACACACATTTTTATGCTATTATTCCTTAGTTTTTATTTATTCCAATAAATGCACCTTGTTTGGATTTATATTATTATGTCTTGGTTATTTATTATGATATGAATTTCTATTTGTTTATATAGATGGTAATATTCTAAAATTTTTACTTTCTTCATGCATTTTATTCAATTTAGCTTCCAATTAGTGTTCACTAATTTCCTATAAAATAAAATTTTACTTTTCCTTTGAATTTAGATATCATTATTGAATTATTGTTAGTGTAGAAGACATTTTCTTGTTAATTTACCTATTTTTAAGCCTATAAAAGGGGATATATTTCACTGAAATATCCCCTAATATGGTAGTATGTCAAGTGATGAAGAGGTTTTGAAATAAGGGATTGGTATTTAGATATTCTAACTCTATATATGATAGGATCATGGTGTCCTACTTCTACACCCTTTCCAATTTCCCAATATAATGGGATTAAAGGTGTCCTAAATCCATATAAACTATCCCATTTCATGTGTCATACAAATATTTTCTTCCATCTCCTTTATTAATTTTTTTTATAATTTTTTTATTTTAAACATATTTTTTTATATGTTATTAGGATTGGATGATTATTTATATTATATCAATTATGGTCAAATTTCTATGATAATATTATACTACATTTCTGTGGTTTTGGTGTTTTGTGACTCATTTTTTTTATTTTGTGTCATTATTTTCCTTAAAAATTAAATGTATATATTATTTTATTAATCTAGCATTCGAAACATGGATATTTTAAAAACAATTGTTTCATAAAAACATATGTATTTAATTGGATTTTGTAATAGTTTTTTTTCATTCTACGACGTAAATTGTTTCCGGTTCATTATTTATATGCATTTCTTAAATATATTGAATTTCTCTTATGATTTTTTTTATTGCTACAAGCATGCTTTGTTGGCTTTCATATTAAAAATTGTTATAATTACTTTTTTATTTATAGATTACAATGTTTATTTGAATATAAGTTTTTTCCCTCATAATATTGTTGATAGAAGATGGATGTATCCTACCGATCAGATTTCAACTGAGTATCAAAAGAATTTGGATATTTTTTCAGATTTTGATTTTAACAATGTTTTAGATAGATGTAATAAACAGTTTCCATGTTGTAAATGTGTTGGAAGACCATGGTTAATATTGTAAGAATTTGTCTACCATATAACAAAATATGGATTTGAAGAAAAATATTATGTTTTGAATCATAATGGAGAGATGAGAAAATATTCTACTATTTCATAATGAAATTAATGAATTGGAATGGAGAAGTTTATATTTGAGTGGTTTATATTTATGCATCATCACAAGAGAGATGGTATTCTAGTGTCTAAAGATAGTTATATCAATACTTATGAGGAAAATAATAAATATGATGATGTTAAAAGAGTGAAAAAATTAATGGATAATGTCGAACTCCTCTATAACAGGGATATACTAAAATGAAAAGGTTGAAATTTTTTATGTGGTTATATCATGGGAAAATCATTTTTGTAATTTCTAAAATATCCATTGATTATATTATTATCTTTTTTATAGACTTTCTTCCTGATTGTGTAGATATTCTTGCAAATCATTATAATCCATGGAAGTTAATTAAGCAGCCTATATTTTATACTAATAAAATCAATGCTTGTCTAAAATATTAGAGTTTATTTTGAGAGGAAACAACATACCTTAATGACTATAATGAATGAGGTACAACTCAATGGTAGAAAATTCCATATCGAACACTGTCTCAGGTTCCATTGAATGTCATGTGGCACTTTCCATTGATTCCTAGGATTTAGAATCTGTTAATGTCTGTAGAAATATCAACCAATATGAGATGTAATGATGCTGAGAGAATTAAAGATAATGATAATTTAGTTCATATGGAAGATGGATTACCATGGAAATAATTTCATGAACAACATCCCAATTTTCAAGATAAGATGTGTAAGGTCAGGTTGGGTCTATCCTATGATTATTTTAATCTATTTGGTTATATTCTTACTGATCATAAAAAGTACCATGTTTTTATTTATGTTTTTTATCTTCCTCTATTGATGTATATGAAAAAACATTTCACTTTCTTAAGTATACTAATATCTCGACCTTTTGATCTTGGAAATTATATCTGATTTTTCATTCATACTTTAATAATATAGTTGAAGAAGCTTTGGTATATGGGTGTGTGCACATTTGATGCTTCATTAAAAAATATATTTCATATTTGTTTTCCACTTATATATATTATAAATTTTTTACCTTCTTATGCAATGATGTTTGGTAGTAGCATAATGGGAAAACTATCATGTACCATTTTTATGAAGAAAAAATCCGTGAATTTATAAATGTTTTTTTAGATTCTCTTTCTTTGTAAATGGATGATTCGTTCTAATGGATCATCAATAAAAGAATAATCATATGAGGATTGATAATACTTTTGAAATTGAACAACCACCTCAATTTATCTTATAAAATGATGCACATAATGAATTGAAATATTTGTGTTTTTTATTAGTTAAAGGTCAAATCAAATCTAAATATAAGTAGAATTTTGATGATGAGGAGACTTTGAGTTTGAAAAAATAAATGTATCTTTTTTATTTTCCATATTGGTCTACCAATTTTTCACGTCTTATTTTATAAGTAATGTACATTATGAAAAATATCTGTGAAATTTTTCTATTGATTATTTTAAATTTAAAGGGGAAGACCAAATATGACTTCCAATCTCCCTAGGACTTGTTCGTTTGGGGCATTAGACCAAAACTACATTCTATTTATATTAGTTAAAATAAATTGATTTTTCCTTGTTCTTCTTATGTGATGAAACCATTTTAGAAAAATAAATTTCTGGATGTATTGGATAATATCAATGTTCCTAATTTGTATTCCGACAACATATCTGAATGATTCAATAGATGGGAGTTGAAACTAAATTATCTAAAAACTCATGATTATTATATCATTCTTTATGAATTCATTATGACAGCAATACGAAATTTAGTATCCTATAATTAAGGGTGACATTGATTATCTTGTGTCATTTTTTATATACCTTTGTGCTAAAATGATATCCAAGTATTTATTGATAAAAATTTAGTAAGTGATTCAATTAATTTTTTATAAATTTAAAAATATTCCTCCATATTTTTTCACTTTCATACATCATTTAATAGTTCATCCTTCAACTAAGACACTTCTTGGGGAATTTTTAATTTTTAGTGGATGTATCCTACTGATAGAAATATTTGCACAATTAAATCTTATATTCGAAAAAAGAATCATACTAAAGGTTCCAATATGAATGGTTTTCTAGATCAAGAATGTATGGAATTGTGTTCATAGTATTATTATAATGTGAGAAGAAGACACATCTAGCCAATGAGAAATAAAGATGAGTAGTATGGTGAAATTGAGCACTCATTCTATATCATCCCCAAAAAGCATGAATTTTTGGGTCATATACAATTGCTACATTAAACCTTGAAGAGAGGGATATATTACATCACACGGTCTTATTTAATTGTGGTTTTTTCGATGACAATGTCATGTATGAAATTTGAATATTTATATATTATTTTATACTATGAAATTTCACATATAGCATAAACATTTACTATCATTTTATGTTAGGAACATAAAAAATATAAGTGGAGTTCATCAATATTTTCCTTTGACAAGGATAACATATTTTCATAGCAAAGAGTTTCATTTATGGTTGAAATTAAAAGGTATGACCATTACTTTAATCAATATAAAATATGGATACTAAATTAATTTTACTATTTATATATATTTCAACTATGGAGTTTACTTGTTTACTCCATCTCACAATAATTAAGAGCATTGGATTTTGGTCTTGATTATTTTGTATTTGAATGAAAATATTAAATAATAAATTGTTTTAAATGTTTTACAATTTATCAAGTGGTGAAAATCAGAACATATTAAGATGGAATTTTTCTAACAAATAACAACATATTATTATGTCAGTGCTCAAATTGAACAACTCAACATCAAAATGTGTCTTATTTGGGAATTTTTTAGAAAATATTGTTATTAGATTACTACACTCATGGTCGAGTCGCTGAAAGGAAATGTAATTGGTTTGATTCAATGACATGACATGGTACATTTATTGATGATTGTGGGTTAAAAGTAATTATAATGACTTGTTTCCTGACTACTGATTAACTATATATTTTGGAACCAGTGGTAAAAAATGTTTTTTATGTGAATGATCATCAAAGACCTGATTACAGTTTCCTTATTGAAGTAATCCCATGAAATAGTTTTCATGATGGTGGGGAAGGAATTAAAACCGCTAACTCCCCCAGTGGTGTTGAATAAATTATTATATTTGATGACTCATATTTTCCCATTAGGATAATTTATGTTGATCCTAAATTAGTAGTGGTAAATATATAAAAGAAACCATATATATTCACAGTTTCTTTAGTTTACATTGATGTGGGTATCCCAAGTTAGTACTTCTGTATTTACTTTAATTTAGATCTCATTTGGAATTATATGTTTGTTTTAGTATTATTTTTCATTTCATTTAATTATTTTTTTTTAATTTATAAATTCATGTTTAAAATGAGTTTTTAAAAATGTATATCTTTGTTTTTAATTATAGTTTCTAAAAATATTTGTGACATTGTTTATGAATTCTTTGACATCTAAGTTGTGTGAAATAATTTAAAGAACTATTTCTAAAAAATTGTACATTTCATTCTGATTATGATTATGAAAGTTGCTGAAGATGTTTGAAGGAATTAATTATTTGATAATGCTCAATGGATGCACTGGATCGGGATTCCTCCCCTAGTTCACTTAGTGAGAATAATAATTATAATATTTTTCTTTGGAATTACATTTAATGTCAGGTTCTTATTCTTTATCAAATTTTTCTTAGGGAAATTCATCTCAACAAGTGTCAACATATTATCAACCTATTAGTATGGGTCCCAATGGGGGGATCCTAAAGCTATAGAGAGTACCTATCATACTCATTCACACCCTGACCTACCAACAGACACAACATCTTCCACACCTTTCTATCCTCTACTTGAGCCTCCAGGGATGTTCCCACCCATGACAATGTCATCATGTCATTTATACTCTTCTTCCCATACCATGTCCACATCACCACTAGGGATGTTCCCACCTATACCATATCTATATTATATGATGTATCCCCATCCATTCTATTTGCATCCTACAATTTCTACGCCACATGTATTTCATACTATCCATCCAGGATTTGATGATTCTGTTCCTTCAGCTTCCATTCCAGTGTGAAAATATCACCCAGTGCATGCATTGGAACAGGAAGATTATTCAGAGGCTACTAATTCAATACAGCCCATGGATTCATCTGAACCTAATGACCATCCTTTATTGTCTTTTTAATTATAACTGTGTGAAATTATATCACATCATTTTTTCTGTTATAATGGGACTTAATTATTATTTTTTTCCTTTTATCTAATTTAGTGTGATTGTCCAATAGGTGATCGGGGTGAACCCATATTCATGAAACCTAGAATCGCCAGACACAAATAATGGTGGATTACAATGAAGAAAATCAGATGATAGGTAAAAATTACAAGGAGTGTAGAAGTTTTAAGGTAAATTTATCCAAGTATAATGATATTATTCTGGTGCAACCAGTCTCATTGATGTATATCAGAAATGAAATCAAGGGAAAATACATGGTGGATATATATTTAAGAAAATTTCATAAATATATATTTATGTTATTATTTTATTTATATGAATTAACATGTTCATTCCAGTGTTTATTTTAATTTATCGATGGTGTATCTACTAAGGTTGCATGATTGAGTGATCTTGCAGAGTTCTAGGGATTATATAAGAATGGGTTATATGTTTGTCGGAATATTATAGTCATTTTTTATTTAGACGGTATAACAATATTCACTAATTGAACAACAAAACAATATCAAGAAACCCAACTAAAAAAACCATTTAGAGCACAGGGCTTTCCTAGCCCTTTGTTTAGCAGTGATAAAAGGTACCGTATGCTAGTGCTTTTTTAGCACTGATAAAGGGTACCCCTTATTAGTGCATTATTTTTAGCACGGATAAAGGATACCATTTTGAAAGGATTTATTTTCAGCACTCATAAAAAGAATCTTTATCAGTTATTTTTTAGCATAGATAATGCTCTGAATAAAATGAAATAATTAAATAAATAAAAAATCAAAATGAGATTATTAATAAATTATTAAAAAATATTAATTAAATAATTATGTATAAAAATGAATTAATTGATTATACTATATATGAATTATAAATACTAATGAACAATATATATTAAATATATATATATGTAAAATGAAAATTAAACAAATAAAAAATAAAAATGAGTAAATTGAGAAAGATATTTAAAATTTTATTCATTAAATAATTATTGATAATGATAATAAATAGTATATATTAAATATATAGATATATACAAATGTATATAAATGTGATTTATATAATATGAAAAATTTATTCTTTACATTAAATAGAAATATATTTAATGAATAATGGTTTATAGTTAAAAATTTATATGAATTAAAAATACTAAATGATTTTATCAAGTAATAAACATAATTGAATGTCATTTGATTTTTCAATTTAAAATAGAACAAACATGTTTTATATTTATTTCATATAAATTTAATTAATTCATTTTTATATATAACACACACACACACACTAATATATTTATTATTAATGAAATCGTATATAGAAACACATACACCTAACATTTATGTAATTTATTCAACGTTTATTGTTTATTTTAGAATATCATTATAACAAGATTAATTTAATATATCATGACTTTAACTATGATAAATTTTATTTATTTATTTTTAATTTTATTACATTTCAGTATTAATTAATTTTTAATATGTTTTATTTTTTTAATTTATTTTTATTTTATTAGGAATTTGATCAATTTATATTATTTATTTTATATATAGTTATTTACTATGTTTTAATATTTTTAATATATATTCATCTTTATTTCAATATATATCAACATTTTTTTAATAATTTATATTTAATTAATAAAACATATCCATTTTTATATATTGTTTACGTGTAGTCATTATTTATTTTTCAATTTAACTTATTTTTAACAAGCATTTAATTAATATTAAATATTCTTTTATAATGTTAATAATATATTTCTAAAAGCATAACTTTAAATAAATATTTTTATAAATGTATATTTACTATATTTAAACAATTAAATATTTATTATTATAAATAAATAAATATTAATTTTTAAAAAGTATTTATATAAATATAAATAAATTTTTATATAATTTTTTTTTAATAATTATAAAATTATAATAAATTTATGTAATGTCCTGGTTCCAGGTTCTGCCCAAAGGTTCCATGTTTCTGGTTAGTCACATAGCCTCAAGCGCATTTCCCCAAATGTCAGAGGCTGTGGACTAGTACCGAGGGCCTTAGGTGTGAGAGTGGGGAAACTATGCCCCCATTGTAGAGTAACGCAACAAAAATAAGTAGATAAAAAAACTAGAAACAAAGATAATACCATGCAATAGAAAAAGGTGAAAGATTGAAAAATGAACAACTAGATCACATATATAAATGATGCATGATACATATGTCTCGGAAAACATAAAAACAAATCATAATTCTAGAATACATTAGTAAACCAAAGTACAAAAAAAACTCCAAAAGCATCGCAAGCCCCAACTTAGTCCCATGCTCTCCAACTCCACGGTAATTATGTATCTGAAGTAAAAGGGTGCTTTCCCTTATCTAGACCTACAACAATATAATCTTTTTGGGCCAAAAAACATGACTGAAACTGAGTGTGAGATGAATCCCAGAAGGAAACCACCCAAAGATTTGTGCCTAACTGTCAGTGAATATATATATATAGCAGGCAATAAGCCAAAAAGAAGCAGTAAACAAGGAAGTACTCAAAGTAAAAAAATCATATAGTTTCATTTACATTCATATTCGTATAACAC
Source organism: Viscum album (assembly GCA_963277665.1). Lineage (NCBI taxonomy): Eukaryota > Viridiplantae > Streptophyta > Magnoliopsida > Santalales > Viscaceae > Viscum > Viscum album. The sequence continues at coordinate 1,976,720,173 of OY728122.1, forward strand.
ATAAGTAGCTAACCAAAATCAAGTAACCCTTAGGGAAGTACTCACAGTCTAACCACTCTGGTTCAACCAATCAAACACAAGAAACCCTCTGGAAAGTACTCAGAGTATGACCCCTCTTGTTCAGCTTTAATAAAGACTAACTATGGAAACACTCACCGTCGATTCGACTTGTGGTCTCGTATCAGAACTATAGACACAATGAGGAAGAACTAAACATCTCATTCCTCCAGTGGTCTCGCAACTTGGAACAATAGACACTCTAAGGGAGAACAAGGTACATCACCTCTATGGTCTCGCAATGTAAAAGTAAACAAACACTCTGGAGAAGCCCTCAATGTCCATTCTCCCTATGGCCTACTAGACCAAGTTCCCACAGCCCTGTGTAAGTAAATAATGAAAAAACGATATATGGAAGACAAATTAAACCCCAAGAACTACTTGGCTTAACAAAATATAGTATCTCACAGTATGTCAGATAAAATCAGAACATCCAAACAATACTAGGTATGGAAAACAAAGCAGCCTAATAAGAAAATATAGACCAAACGGTCAATGTCAAGAAAACATGGGCAACACATACATAGAAAGGTAAATAACCTAATTTAAAATCATAAATCCTCTACTTAAGAACACAAGACATAGTGGGAAAATAGGGAAAAAAACTATAAACACACAATACCCCGAACAAGGGTATGGGTCACTTTTTCACATATAACTCAAAGAATAACTATATAATGGAACAAACAACCTACCTAAGAATTGTATAATAGATATGGTTGAATCCCAACCTTTGATTTGACCTATAATTTCGTAGATCTACAAAAAACATCAAAAATGGTCAACCCAAGATATCTCACAAAAGAGGTGGTAGAAGGAAACAAGGCACTAGAAGAAGGAAGATCTTATTGTGGTTATTCCAATGAAATCGGTGGAAGTTGATTCAGAGAATAGATTGTGAGTCGGGGGCTCGGAGACAGATCGATAGTCTCATTCTCTCCAAGAGGAGATGAATGAAGAAGAAGGGTGTTTTGTCGATTATACGTGACCCCGATCCGTTTAATGAAATAAAAATAAATTACATGGTTTGTTCTTCAAGGGAACATGGTGTGTACTTTCTTTAACTAGCCTCCGCATTAGGCGGTCTCCATGTCACCCCACAAGGCCATGTACTCAGCTGTTACATGGTCACCTGCGGCAACTGGGTACATGGCATGTACATATAAGTACACAGTGTGTACTCCTGAAATTTCCAAAAATATCTATTTTCTCATAAAAAACTTGAAAAAAAATAAATTCCTAAAAAGAAGATCTCGATTCTTAAAAACATACCCCCTTAAATAAATTCATCCCTGAATTTCCCTATCAGGGTGGCGTAGAAGAAGAATCCTCAAACATCTCTATCAACTGTGATCATATATCAACCTCTCTCTCACAAGTCTTGTCATGTACCCACCTGTGCTTCCATAGCACTCGTACCAGAGGATGATACTGGCCATGGAGAACATTTTCACTACGATCAACAATCTGGATAGGATGCTCCTCAAATTATTTTTCCACCTCCATCTCAAACTTCTAAGGTTGGAAAAAATGAGATGGGTCTAAGAAGTAACGTAAAAGTTGAGGAACATGGAAGACATCGTGTATAACTCGGTACCTCGGAGGTAATTGCAACTGATAGGAAACTGTCCCGACCCATTCCAAAACCTCAAATAGCCTGACGTACCTCAGCGAAAGATTACCCTGTCTCTTAATTCCCTTATGTCCCGGACTCGGTGTGACACACAGGAAAACCAGATCTCCAACCTCAAACTCCATAGGTCATCTCCTTCAATCAGCATAAAACATCTGTAGTGATTGTGTCAAATGCATCCTCTTCCGAATCAACTCTATTTGTTTCATGGTCTCTTGATCAATTTGAGGTCCCTAAATAGCTACCTCTCCTTCCTCAAGCCATCATAAGGGTGATCGGCATGGCCTTCCATACAAAGCCTCATAAGATGCCATCTGAATAGTTTCTTTAAAACTATTATTGTATGTTAACTCCATGGAGGCATGTTCTTCTCCCAAGAACCAACAAAATCTTGGATGCATACTCAATACATGTCCCCCAGTACCTGTATCGTATGCTCGGACTGGACATCTGTCTTGGGGTGGTAAGTTTTACTCAGGAGTACCTATGTACCCAAAGCCCTATGTAGTTCCTGCTATACCTAAGAAGTAAACCATGGGTCTCTTTCTAAAAAAATGGAGTGTGGAACCCCATGTGGATGTAAAATCTCCCCGATTTACAAACTTCCCAGCTCATCAACACAGAAGGTTTCCTTGATTGGAATGAAGTGACCAATCATCGTGAGTCTATCAATGACAACCCATACTGTATAATTCCCTCAAGGCGACCTTAGTAATCCAATAATGAAGTCTATCATGACATCATTCCATGTCTAAAGGGATCATAATTTCATAGAAAGAAACCAAAAATTTCAATTAGGGATTATTTTTTAGCAACATTGATAGAGGTAAAGTGCACTTATACCATGATTCCCAAAAGTACACCCATAAGAAGAGTTGAAATTCATTTATCTATGAATTTGAAAATTCCCCAGAGACCATACTGAATCAAAAAAGATACAAAAAAAAACAAGATTAAAGGGAATTAGAGATGATTGAAAATATTTAAAAATTAGTAGATAAATATGAATAAAAATAAGAACCACCATATTAGGTGTTGATTCTACCTTTTCCAGAGTATGTAATGTAAGGAATAATCGACGTGCAAAAAGGTAAATTTATAGAACACTTTAAAATTCCATATTATTATTATTTTTCAACAATACATCATTAATAAACCTATATAAGAAAAATACATGAATGAATTAGTGACCAATAAGTCAAATATAGAGTTGATTGGTACCATACAGCTCACACGACAGTGCTTAGTAATTATTCTGAAAGACCTACAATAGAAGAAATAAGACCTAAGGAGTTTCTTGATTACTATTTACATTAGTTATGAACTATTTGGGAATGAATTGTCTAATTTAGGTGGAATCATTATTATTATCTCAAACACAACCTTTAGAATACTGATATTAGAAGGACTAAAACCTACAAGAGTTTCACTTTATCTAGAAGACAAAATAGTGAAATTCTCACGTGGACTAATTCAAGATATATTGCTCATTGTCATAAAATTATAGTTCCCCATGTATTTTTTGGTTCCATATGCTGAGTAATAGATGAATAATATCATTTTGGGAAGAAAATATTTTTCTATGGGGTATAAATTTTTCATCATACAAAGTGGAGAACTTTTTTGAGAGTTTGTAGTGAATAAGTGAGTTTCAAAATCCATCAAGAAATGAAGAATTATGACATGAAATATGATTTTGATCTAGTAGAGGAAAAAATAGAATAAGTTTATAATTTTTATAATGTTCAATAAGTACATGAGTTCCTTTTTTTCTTGAAAGAAAATATTCAATGTAAAGGTACTAAAAAGAAGAATAAAAAATGGGAGACTCTAAAGTTGACATTAGAGGATCGACTATGTCCTCGATGTTTGTAAGGGGCCTATGGGTATGGATGGTACATGACCATCCATTTAGTTAATATAGTTTTAAAAAGTTTTGTTGGATTGTTATGGTGTAAATTAAGTAATTTCTACTAGTAAGAAGAGTCAATATGTTATCAGAATAGGAAAATGTGTTGACCTACATAGACAGGTCACGAAAAAGTCAATTTTTAGACCCCAACCAAGTAAAAGCATTTAGATCATCTATCACTATATATGAAAGAGGTGTGTTTGAGAAATAAAATTCAAAAAAATATTCTATGAGGAAATCCATGTTTTAAGATTTTTTTCTATTGTTATGCATTTTCACTCCCCCAGACTCATTCTAATTTTATAAATAATGGTATATAGTTTCAAATGTGGGTTTTCACATTTCTTTTTCATCAATACACTTGTAGGTATCATGATAATGATAGGAAGGGTTGATACACATTAAGAATATGGTGTAGGAAAAACCAATTTTTCCAAATATATAGAATCATTGAAAGGGGATTAAGTGTTTCAATTCTATATTTATTAATTTTATTCCCCATTTAAAATTTTTTGAGAACATTAAAATTTCAATTGCATTCACTTAATTTATTCATTATTTAATAAATTTAACTAATATATATAAATTTATTTAGATAATTTTATGAAATGTTTTAAATTTCATTGCCAATAAATTTTAGAGAGAAAAATTAGGAAAATAATTAATGGAGTTAAACAAGGGGATTAGGATTTTACACATCATTTTTTAGGGGGACTGGTTGATTTTTTGTAAATGAATTTTTTTTTGAGATTTATCTTACCATGAATTTATGATATTTTTATTAATTGGTTTAATTATTCATATGAATTTCCATTACCAGTTATCCCAACCATTCATATCACTCCTGAGAAATTATCTAAACCAATATTTCCTATTCTGTCTATTATATTTCTCAAGATTCTTGTGCATGTTCACTATTTAAACATTCTTCGTATCTTATCATAAATATTACTGAATATATTTACTCTCATTATAATTTATTATTTAATTTTTTTAACCCTTTATCTTTGGCCCATTATACACTAATCCCTTTTAAAATATTTATAATACATGAATATCATTTTTAATGAAAAGGGAAATGATAGAAGCCTATTTCACTCATTCCTACCTTCCTTTAAATATTGTCATGATTTTAAAAAAAATTGTAGTTGGATGGAAACTAGTTTAAGGGATGTTAATTATGTAATAGATATGTTTTTTTAGATTTCCGTGAGATTTTGGGAAGGGTATTATTTAGTGTATTAATTTTGTAACCACTAAAAAATGGTTCATTTCTTGAGAAAATAATAAATCACCATTGATTGAAAATTGATATTGTTATAACTATTAAAAATATAGTTTTGGGGAGATCATATGATGCTGGGTGATGGATTTGATATTTTTCCCATGAACAACATTCCAAAAATAAAAAAATTATAGAACGAAAAAAATACAAGAGGGTGATTTCATTCATTATGATATATTACATTATGAGCATAATTCGGGTTTTGGGAAGGTAATATGACTTCTTTTAATGGTTAAATTTTCCATAGATATATTTCTTATTACCTTGAATAATACATTAGAGTAAAACCTCCTTTTTGGATTTACTTGTACATCATTTACGAACCATTCATAAGCCTCATATTCATTTTCTCCTAGTGAAAAATCCCTCGTGATAATTTGTGATTATATATTTTTGAGATGGAGGTGATAGATGTATTGTAAGCCAATGATAAGAGAAATTTTTCTAAGATGAGTGTTGAACTCTATTTAATAATTTCAGCATGATTATGAGAAGAAAAATAAATGTGAGGTAAATTATAATTGGAATTCATATTAATAATTAATTGAAAAATAAAAATTGTTGAATAAAAAGGTAACCTTATTTAAAAATAAGAAAAGTAATATACCTGAACAACTTATTCCTATGAAAAGTGAGGCATTCATTAATTTTAATGTGTTACACTTGAAAATTTAATCTTCCATTTTATCATTTTTTTTATTAAAATTTATGTTTAAAGTATGGTATGGTGAGAATATTTTGAATTATGTTGAGTTTACATCCTTGAGGAAAAGTTTGAATTCAAGAATGGGGGATTTGATACAAATATTATATGCATGAATTTAAGTATTAAAATTAATTGATTTTATTTATTAAATAACTATTAATTTTTTGATTTTTTAATGGATTTTTTCTTATTAGTAAGGATTTATTTTTTTATAGAAATTGACAAAAAGGATGAAAAAGAACAAAAAGTTTCATCAAATTATTTGTTTCCACAAAAAAGGGTGGTCATAAGTGATTTTGGGGGTTATAATAGAATAATTGATATGAACCGGAGCATCCAAGGCTTAGAAAAACTTTTTTATATTGTAAATGTACATTTTATGATGTAAAAGAGTCAGGTAATAATGATATAGTAAACTTGAAGAAGAAGAAAATACGCTATAGTGTGAAACATATTTTTCATCTCATGAAACACCCCAAAAATTCATAAATTGTATTTTTTTACCATAATAACATTTATAGGGAGTTATAACATGAACATAATATGTCATAAAGGTCTTATTCCTGAAAAAAGTGGCTATATGTACCTAGATTTGATTTTTTTATTGGTATTTAAATGGGAGACTCACATTAATGACCTAGGATAGATAATAAAGACCCATGAAAACATTATGACTCAATTATGGATACACTTATGGTAAAATTAATCAAACATGAGCACACTTGGAGTTCTATAAATAGGGAACCAAGAAGATACATCCCATGATTGAACCAAATACAAAATCTTCTGGGGATTAATTGCAAAGTGCATGATCGGTGCACAGTTTCCATAACCATGCCCCACCCATGCAATGTGCCCAAAGTCTTTAAGTAGGTGGAGTACATTTTGGAAAACTATATATCCAAACCATGCATGATTCCTTGTTTAAAAAAAGTTTTTTATTTTCTTTTTCTTTTATTTTCTTTTTCCACCACTTTTCCTTTATATATCACCCACCCCCTCTCCTTCATAGTTTTCATGCACACCAAAGGGAGGGATGAACCCTCTTCTTCCCTTGACTCATCTCCCCCCTCATCAAATTAGGGTGGTTTCTCTATGATTTTTTCTCAGATTATTTGTAGTAAGGATTCATTTCCCTTTTTCCCATGTTTACCTCCCATTTCACTCTTCTCCTTAACTACTTTCATTCCATATAAACACCCTAACTCTATTTGGGATCTTATTTTGTGTAGTATTTGATGTCTAGGGTTGGTAAGCCAATGTTAAAGCCTCTTTTATCCATGAGTACCAATGGTTATGAGTTTTCCATTGAATCATGGTGGGGTTTCATCTACTTTCCTTTGTAACTCATTTTATAATATTATTTTTAAATTTTTAGTTTTATAATTGTTTTATAGAGTTCCTTGGAAATTTTTTAGGTGGGATAACACCACGGTTTTTTAGGCAGTGGGTTGTAGCAAGTTCTCCTTATATTTTGAATTTAAAACACATAAACATTAACTGCTTAGATTTTAAAAATAGTATTTTATATAAAATAATAGTTTTAAATATATTCAAATAGTATTTTAATTTTAAATAATGTTTCATATTATATCCACTTCAATTAAAATGATTTTACTAATTTGAAGCTTGTTTAAATTTTGTTTACAATAATTTTTTATAAATTGTCATGAAGAGTATGTTTAATGGCCTTGTAAATGATTTATTGAAATTCAAAATCATGTTTCTATTTTTAAATATAATTCTTAATTTATCAGCTTCCTTATTTTCCTAGCATTTCTAGTAGAACATAAAATTTTATTATTTAATTAAGTGTTACAAAACCGAGTTTTAAATAAAAATTAAGGTTTATTGAAATTTATTTTGATATTCTAAGTGGTAATCGATTTATATATGTGTATACTATTATATATGTATACATGTATAAATCCATATGTTTTATTTGAATTTTCTCAATTCAATTCATATATATATGCATGTATGTGTATATTCATATAACCTTACAAAGAATAATTTCAATTTATACTTGACGTTAGTTTTTGTTTTTAAATAAAACATGAAAATATATTTCATTGTGGTTTATTAAATGAATTTAAAATATATAATTGGAACATTGGAATGATTCCTGAAATAGTGAAATCTCATTTTTAGGCATGGCCCTTAAATTTTTGAAAGTGAATTCTTGATAACATGTAACATGATAATTATGTCTATAAGGAGTTTTATATTGGTTAAATGTATGTATTACTAAATAGTGCTTATTCTTTAAAGGGTATTTTGAGGTAGGGAAATGATATTTTGTTTTAATTATGAAATTTATTAATCATGTATATTCATAGTACTTTGGAAATTATCTCCTCCATTTATATATCATTAGAATCCATGAGAATTAAGGTGGGATCTCTAGATACACATGTTGCACTAGTTTAGTATTATGCTTTATCTAACGGCCCAAATATATATTTCTCATCTAGTTATATGATATTCCCCTTAGTTAAGGTAGGTAGGTAAATACCTAGTGTTAGGGTAGGTTAATGTTTTTTTCTATATGGTAGTGGTCATTTATTATAATGTAATCATTAGTTGTTTCCTAGTTTCACCCCAATCCCCTTACTTTACCATGATGATTATGACTATTTTATACATAAGGGAATGTGTTTTTATATTATCATGGATTATTTTTTATACCAAATTTTAATTTATTAGAATTTTTTTAATAGTAATGGAAAAATATTTCTAAATATTATTTAAAAAATATTTTTTCAATTGGATATGATAATAAAATATGGTCGATAGCCCAAAAAATGTTTCAGAGTGGCTATTTTCATTTCAAAAAAAGAAAAATATTTTTTTAAATAGAGTAGTGATGTGTGATTCATTTTTAAATAATAAACTATTTCTATTATCATATTTCAAGAAAGAACAAAAATGATATTTTATCCAAAGAATAAAATTAGGTTATGGTTTACATTGGCATTCCTACTGATATTTATGATCACACTTATCTAAAACATTAATTTTTTAGGTTTGGGTTCTATTCCTAACCACTCAATAGGTGTTGACTTGTATTAGATGGTGAAATTTATATCGATGAAGGGTTATATTGTTTTCTTTATTTATTTCAATTTATTTTATCACATCGGACACAAAAGTATTTATTTTATTCTATGTATGGTGGGTAGAAATATCTATGGGAGTATATCTGATAATCCACTTCTTTATTAAACATTAATGGATTATTTATTACACAGGATTACAAATAATACAACATAGAAGAATGATAAGTATAGTGTCTTTGGGAATTAGGTACATTACATAACAACTGAAAACATGGGATATGAAAACATTATTCAAAACATCTTTTCCATATTCATATTATTCCATCATACTTAAAACTATATGGGATAAACTAGAGAGAAACATAAGAAAGAGGTGAGCTATAAATCCCGATAAGGGAATAAACATTGAGAAACATGAAGGAACCAGTACCTTTTATAAAATAGATATATCCATGGGTAATAAAAGTACAGATAATCATAAAAAATTATAACAAGACATGATATAGCATGATAAAATAAATGAAACATGGGAAATGTGGAAACCACCTAAAAAACTACATCATAAACATAGGTTAATGATAACTGCAAGGACATCATAATAGAAACATTATCTTTATGGATTAGGTTCTCTCCCTAATCCCTTGAATTATGTCTCACAAGACTAAAACATTAACCAATTATTTGGAGGTTTATTTAATTCTTGGGGCACTATTCACTTCCATTTTATTCACATGCTTCAATATTCCACATAGATCATCAAACATGGAATAATTTTTCATCACATATTATTCAATAATCGAGGTGTGTGGAATAAATACATGTAATTCCATGATCAAATAATTATAAGTGTATAAATTTAAAAGCCTTTGATAAAAATTGGGTAGGGGTGTTCACTACTTGTTTGATTGGCATGGAAAATCACTGCGAAATATCAACATCCTAATGGGGGAGTATAAATGTTCATGGGAGGTTTTGATGAGATTTAAAGGGGTCTCTAAATTTTTTTTAATAATTGGGGTAGTAATGGGGATGTGGAAGAATATATCCCAACATTAAGAATTAGAAAAAGAGGTCATAAGATAATGAATATACTTGAATAAAGGGGAGAAATAAAAAGAATCCCTACCTTCAGAGTGTGACTCCAAATTCATGGGATGATCTTCTTGAGAGCTTGGTTGAACTTTTGAAGGACAATAGAGAAGGGTGAGAAATGTAAGGATGTGATCTAATAATTTTGAGTGAATATAAATGGTATCTTTGATCTATTTTTAGGAAAAGAGATGGGTGTAATTTATAATTTCCCAAACATAGGTTCTGGACTCTATATAATAAAGTAACCAAAATCTCAAATCATCTCATGGTTTTATCCTGTGATTTCTTCCAAGGAATGTTACTTTAAATAATTTTATTGTAACACCCCGACCCTAGTTACCCAAAGTTAGTGAATTATTATAGAACATTGGCATGATCAAAAGAGATCACGTCCCGAAAGACCGATCAGTTTAGTAGCCTTAGAAGTACTAGATACATTCATAAGTTTTACATTACATTATGAAATGAAAAAAAGAAACATTTTGTATCCTTTGAACACACTCAAATCCCTTAGCCTATCCTTGAAGGTTAGTTAGAATATAATTCTTCACATCCTAGGAAAGAATAAAACATAAGAAAGGGGTGGCCTCAAATGCTCAGTAAGAATGAAAATATAAAGGAAACTATCAGAAATAAGCATAAACATTTATGAAAATGTTTAAGACTAAAACCCTAGAATTTTAAACATAAAGTTCACAATAATATTGAAAGGATAAATCAAATAATTTCATTTACATATTCACATGGATATTTTACTAGTTGAATAATCACATGTAATATCAGTAGCTAATCTCATAATGATGGAATGCATAATGCCGGACATCATAACCACATATTCAAGGCCTCGTACCAACGCTAAAAATAAAAAAAATTCAAGGTCTTATTCCAAGACACTATTTTGTCTCATGAGACCTACCGATGCATCGACGGGATATAGTGGGCCCCGCCCATCACATAATATTTCCAATGCATTCCTCATATAAAAAGGGTGAAACATAACATAAATATTCATATCAAACTTTTAAAGACTCATAAATCTCAAGGGAATTTTTTTTATTTTCTTTGGGATTTTACGAGTACGCGGTTTCTGACCGCACCTGATTCCGAGGCCCGGTGTTCCCGGAATCAATTTCTAAAGATTAGCTCGGGTACGTTTAGTGAACGAATGAGCGGGTTTTTCTAACTTTTGAACCAGTGCTCGGAATCGAAATTTGAAGGCACCGATGAAACTGCAGCTCCGGTAATTGCCTAGGAACAACATTTCGTATGTTGCATTTTCTTGGGTGTGATTATTAAAAAACGGGTTAACTAAGGATTGAAATAAAAAGTTGTGCAGCAATTTTTATTTTCTATTCTAGGTAGTATAACCTATGCATGGTGATTGGAGTGGGAGCCACTAATATCCTAACTCCACTAGGTAGGATATTAGTGAAGTGGGGCCTACACGAGCCCCACCCCTTAAAATCCCTTAAAACCTCCCACATGCATTTAATTTTGTAACTCACCCGCAACTCCTTTTTAAATGGAATGTCAACCCTAGAATTTAATTTTGGATTATTAAACACTCTTCAATTAAGTGAATTAATTGAATGACTTTCTTTTTGAATTTCAAATTTATGGCAAGCTTCTGTGATAATAAAATAAGACATGACTTATTTTATTGGGGGGCTGATTCGTTGTGCGGAAAGAAGGAGAGGACTCTTGCGCTCTGGAGGAATATCTTCATCCTCGTCGAAGAATGCGAAGAATGATGAATCTATGACGAAGAACTCCATCACCACAAGGGAATCGTCATGCCATCTCCTCACCTTTTCGCAGCTAGTGAGAGACACATTCTTCAGAGAATGACGACGCGCCGCATCCTTAATCGGGCGAACACCGACGATGCTTACGACGTCATCTTCCGCAACGTTCTTTTCTCCACGATGACCATTTTTCGACTACTCCTTGAGGTAGTGGTTAATTTTGTTTGTGGAATAATCTTTTTCGTTCTTCGTCTTTTATTTTGGGCAGATTTTTATCAACATAACGGGAGGAGGTCAGACCGCATGAACATGGCCGACCCTCCTCCCCCTTTGATGTTGTGTTTGTTGCGGCTCGAAAGAAGGTAGAGCGGTGCAACGACACCACGCGAAATCATGGAGGAATGCACCGAAGAAGCGTGGAGCCATTGCGCCGCGCCATTGAGGCCGAAGAAACCACGGCCGGTGTTGGGCCACAGCCTTTGGCCGCAGCGGATCAGGGAGAGGCGGCCAGAACCGCGGGCCGCCTGCGCCTCGGAGGAGCGGGACCGCGGCGTCCCGTGGTGGCGGCACTGGCCGGCCGATCGGAGGAGCTGGGGGTCGTAACCCCTGGCTGGCAAGAGAGCGGCCCCCACGTGGGGGGACGTGGTTTCAAAACAGGGGGCGGCACACCCCCCCTTTCCGCGACATCTCGAGTGGCCGAGCTGTCTGGCCACGCGGGTCGTGCCCACGCCAGGCCTACCGGCCGCACCGGGTCGGGCCACCCAGGCTGTGTCGGGCCGCGCCGGCTGGGCCAGGCTGCGCCGGTTGAGCCGAGCCGCACCTTAAGCGGCCGGACCCAGACCCGCTTCGGGCCACCCAGGGGGTCTTGGGTCGGGTCGGTCCGGGCCCAAAACACCCTATTTTCAGATAGTTCTGTTCAAACGCATGTATCATGGGCTACGGACCTTCTATTGACACACCGTCAGTTGAGATGCGATCCTTGGATCGAGGCGGTCGTTTCGGTATATTACACTCAAGGTTTTTGAGAACATTGGGTATGACCGGGTTGGTTCGAACAAAAAACCAACTGGGCCCTCGGAGCGGAAACAATTATAACTTGAGCTCCGGACGACTGAATGACGTGTCATCGACTTTGTCAGATTCTTCTTAGTGAGACTGACCGCTTGGCTTAATACGATCGAGTTTTGGATGAAGTTGGAGTGTGGTTGGGTGGGTTTGACTTAAAAACCAACCAGGCCCCTAGAACGAAAAATCCAATAACTCTCAGATCGGGCGTCTGATTGACACGTCGTCTGTCGAATTGAGATCTTTTTATTGAGATAGGACATTGGGATACATCAACTCTAGACTACATGTCAGATGATGTATCGACCCCCTTGGATCGTGGAGTGAACTCTCCCAGAATCGAGCATGCTATGTGCGGGAACCCTAGAGCTGGTTGCGACTGCGACGACGATGACGACTGCACTGAAATCCTCTGTGGGTTTGGTAGCGATGAAGACTACACTGAAATCATTTGAGGGTTCGTCAGCGATGAAAACTACACTGAAATCCTCCGTGGGTTTGGCAACGATGATGACTGCACAGAAATCCTCCGTGGGTTCGGCAGCAATGACGACTGCACTGAAATCCTCTGTGGGTTCAGCAGCGATGACGACTACACTGAAATCCTCCATGGGTTCGGCAACGACGATGACCGTACTAAAATTCTCCATCGGTTCAACAACGATGACTACCATTCTTGTATCCTACATGGGTCTGGCGGGCATTGACTCTGTTCTTTTATCCTATGTGGGTCTTGCAGAGTAGCTGGTCTGTATCCTATGTGGGTCCGACAGCTTAGCTGCTTTAGTATCCTACGTGGGTCCCAGCTCAGATGAATTAGTGGCTACATCTGATCATCTCTATCACCTTATGAAGAAGTATACCTGTGTGACCTGATTCTTGACTTTCAATAATTATCTTCGATATTATTGACTTGCTTTCCTATGTGTAATGGGTTGTGCTTTCCTGTGTGGAGTGGGTTGTACTTTCCTGTGTGGACGTTATTGAACTTGGGCTCGGATGTTGGAGCCAAACTGGAATTGATGACTTAGGTATATGTATGGGAATATACCTAAGTAGTGTTGGATGTTACTTCCTCATTGTATCTTTCCTTTGTGGATTATCCTTTGTGGATTCTAGGAGACCTTCGGGGGTCTCGGGGTCCCTACTGAGTAGCGTATACTCACCCCTGCATGGTCTATGCCCGAACTACATTGTGTTGGATGTAGAGGACGGACAGCACTGATCGTGGTTGAGGCTTGTGGAGCAAGTCGGTACCCGGCTGTGTACCACTAGGTGGGACGTACACGGAGCGCACGGCTGGACCCGAGGAGCTGAAGATGCTATATGTACCCACCCTTCAGGTGGGACTTCCAGTGGACGTCTCGACGTTGCTGCTTTACTTTTTGTTGTTGTACTTTCTTTCTAGTTGTACTTACATTCATTTTGGGTTTGTATTCTGGCCCATTTACTTTCCGCACTAACTATTGCACCCAGTTTAATTAGTTTTTACTTCTGATGGATTACTCTGTGGTGTTTTTTTAATTTATAAGGAAATGCCTTCCCCTTTTATCGGGAGTTACTCCTTGGTTCTAGTCGCCAGCCCCTGGCCTATGGGATGTGGGATTGGGGTAGTCACGGCACGGGTCCCGAGGACGGGTCGTGACAAATTGGTATCAAAGGAGTTCGGTTCTACCGCAGAACTCAGGACACTGATCTTTCTGCTTTTGAAGTAATAGTGTTAAGGTTATTGAGTGTGGTTAATAGTCTAGGGAGTCCAGTGTTGGTGCGGAAACTGACATATCCGTACACCAGGACCCTAACTTCTGATTTCTGACTCACTGCACGAAAACATTGATTGCATGTGTGTTTCAAAAGTATATACTGTGATTACTCTGTGTCAGCACACCAGGTACACTGTTTTGACTGTGGATCACCTGTTTCTTTTCAGGATGGCCCCACGATGGCAGCCATCTAGGGTTCAGAGCTTTGTGCGAGATGACATCCCACCGAGCGACGCGGCCTCGGTGCAGGGCCCTTTTTCAGCGGAGGCACCGGTGCTACCACTACCCGCCGCGCCACTGATTCCACCAGCCCCAGCCACTGAGAGTGAATGTCGCCTTAGTGCACTGCATGAGTTTCAGCATCAGATACCGCCAAGGTTCTACGGTGAGATGGACCCTCAGGCAGGTGAGGATTGGATGGGGGTGGTTGTGCGAGTTTTCAGGTTAGTGGGGACACCAGCTGACCTCATGGTGATCCTTGCAGCGAGCCTCCTAAACGCAGTAGTAGGCAGATGGTGGATCTTGATGATCCAGGTGCACGACAAGGCATCACTCTTCTGGACAGACATTGAGAGCCTCTTCTACTCAGATTTCATGCCAGCCACCCTCCATGTGGTGCGCATCCAGGAGCTACTATAGCTGTGGCAGGGCGGCATGACGGTCACCCAGTACTCGGCGAGATTTACCGATCTCTCGTGCTATTCAACGGACATGGTATGGGAACCATTCATTCGGGCCCAGACCTTCGAGTAGGGACTGAGGCATGAGATCAGGGCATCGATGATCTCCCTCAGCATACCGACACATGCATGAGTACTCAAGTGAGCTCTTCTCATAGAGAGCTTTCTTGCTGAGCCTACTTCAGCAGTGAGACCTACCACAGGGTGGCACGTAGCAGAGTCGTCTGCAGCTGGCAGGCGATGGACGTCACAGGGGTCCAGGTGGACCAGACCATCCGGCGGACGACCTCAAGACACTGGCTCAGAGGTGCAGGGCACCCGGCGCAGAGCCAGCCTTCCGAGGAGCAGACAGTGCTACGCATGCGGCGGGCATGGCCACTTGGCTCGTGACTGCCCGACCTGTAGTGCAGAGGAGAAGCATACGGTTGAGGTGCCACCCAGGCAGAGGCAGAGGGTCGACCGTGGCAGTCCACAGGGAGCTGGCAGACGAGGCAGGGGAGCTGTCTGAGTAGTAGGTGGTGGGAGATGCTTTGAGGCTTTACCACCACCACAACCATAAGGTCCACCCAGACCACAGGGAGCTAGAGGGTAGAGACAGGCTCAGCTTCAGGTAGCGGTGGCCTACGACCACGGCGCACCAAAGATAATTCGAGGTACTATCTGTGTCTACTCCACCCATGCTGCAGTTCTTATTGACACAGAATCTAGTAATTATTTTATTGCCACTCCCCTTGTTCGGAGCTCGGAGATTCCAACAGAGCCGTTGGCTCGATTCTTACGGTTATAGACTCCTACGGGAGTAGACTTGACAATTACGCACTAGTGCCGGCAGTGTGAGTTTACTCTAGGAGGTGAGAGCTTCGGCTGGGATCTTCTTGTAGCATCTTTGAGGCCTTACGATGTCATCATGGGCATGGATTGGTTATCTACAGTCCATGCTCACATCGACTGTATTAGGCGCAAGGTGCAGTGTGTCCGCACCGATAGGAGCAGGTTCACCTTCACTGGCGAGAAGGGACCCTTTACAGCACAGGATGGACTCACGGAAAGGTGAGGAAAGTCCATCACTCATTAGTTGGCTAGCCTCATCCTAGGAGAAGTTGATGTGCGGAGTCCGATTTTTCTTGTAGCGGTGGATCAGTATGCAGACGTTTTTCCTAATGACATTCCAGGACTACCTCCTCGCATAGAGGTAGAATTTATTTTGACCTTTACCCCAGGACAGCCTTGATATCCACTCTAACATATCGGATGGCTCCCGCTGAGCTTCGAGAGCTACAGGTACAGCTGGAGGACTTACAGGGCAAGGGATTCATTCGACCAAGTGTTTCACCCCGGGCTTCCCCGATATTGTTCGCTAAGAAGGAGGATTGGAGCTTGCGACTGTGTGTCGACTATCGTCGCCTGAACCAAGTGACTGTGAGGAACAAGTATCTTCTACCGATGATTGAAGACCTCTTCAATCAGCTCAAGGGAGCACGGTGGTTCTCAAAGATAGACCTCAGGTCCGGCTATCCTCATCTCAGAGTTCGGGTCGAGGACATGCAGAAGACGTCCTTCAGATGTTGGTATGGCCTCTATGAGTTCTTGGTTATGCCTTTTAGTGTAATCAAGGATCCAGCGGTGTTCATGAATCTCATTAACATGGTCTTTCATCCATACCTCGATCGATTTTTTGTGTTCTTTATCGACGACATATTGATATACTCAACAACTAAGGAGGAGAACGCCTACCACTTGCAAGTTGTACTAGACACACTCCGAGAGCGCCCGCTTTATGGTAAGCTCTCGAAGTGTCAGATATGGTTACGAGAGGTCCACTTCTTGGGACACATCATCTCTGAGGTGGGATTTTCGGTGGATCCTGTGAAGATCGAGGCAGTGCTAGCTTGGGAGCCACCCAGGAGCGTAACGGAGGTGCGGAGTTTCTTGTGTCTAGAAGGGTACTACTGGAGATTTGTGCCAGACTTCTCTAGAGTAGTGGCACACTTTTAGCTTTGATGAAGAAGGGGAAACCCTTCGTGTGGTCAGATAGATGTCAGCTGAGCTTCTAGGAGCTGAGACAGAGATTGACCAGCGCACCTATCGTGAGGCTACCAGAGGAGGGAGTAGGGTACGTAGTCTACTACGATGCATCATGGACTGGACTCGGATGTGTCCTGATGTAGGAGCAGGCAGTGATCTCCTATGGATCACTTCATTTGAGGCAGCATGAGCAGAACTATGCTACCCATGACCTGGAGTTAGAAGCAGTGGTCTTTTCTCTGAAGATGTGGCGACACTATCTGATGGTCAAGCGCTTTACAGTCTACTCTGACCATCAGAGTCTCAGGTACATCTTCTCACAGAAGGACCTGAACTTGAGACAGCGGTGATGGATTGAGTTCCTCCAGGACTATGACTTTGAGATAGTCTATACTCCTGGAAAGGGGAACGTAGTAGCTGATGCTCTCAGCAGGAGGACGGGCATTTAGCTACTCGGGGAGGCGACGGACCAGCTAGCCGCTTTGCAGATATCCTTCGTGGATAGAGATTGAGCAGCCTTTCTTCAGTCACTCACGGTCACTCCTCCACTTCTTCTATGGGTCAGAGAGGCTCAGCGTGGGGATGTTGACTGTGAGATGCGGTGTGCATAGATATCCTCAAGACAGGCACCTGATGGATTCTCTGTGGGAGGAGAGCACGTCATCTGTTTCAGAGGACGTACAATGGTACCAGCTGCTTTACAGGAGGAAGTGTTGAGCGAGTTTCACACTTCCCCTTTAGCGGTACATAAAGGAGTGGCAAAGATGTACCAGGATCTCAAACGATAGCACTGGTGGATGGGTATGAATAATTTTGTAGCTGTTTTCATTTCTTGATGCCTCACCTGTCAGTAGGTGAAGGCAGAGCACCAAGTACCAGCAGGCTTGGTGCAGCCCTTGGAGGTCACGAAGTAGAAGTGGGATGGGATATCTATGTACTTCGTGACTGGACTTCCACGTACTTCCAGAGGTCACAACTCCATTTGGTTGATAGTCGACCAACTCCCCAAGTCGGCAACTTCTTACCCATTAGAGATCAGGGCTCAGTAGAGAGCTTGGGACGTCTCTACGTTCAAGAGATTGTATGGCTTCATGGTGTGCCATCATCTATCGACTCCGATCGAGATCCTCGCTTTACTTCTCTACTTTAGAAGGGGTTGTAGGACTCATTCGGGACACAGCTACGTCTGAGCACCGCCTTTCACCCTCATATGGAGAGGACCATTAAGACTCTTGAGGACATGCTCTGTGCATGTGTCCTCGACTTTGGTTGCAGCTGGGAGGACCACCTACCCTTGGTGGAGTTCGCGTACAACAACAGCTACCACTCCACCATCGGGATGGCACCATATGAGGCGTTGTACGACCGACCTTGCAGATCACCTCTGTACTGGACAAACACTGGGGAGTCAGCAATTGTGGGACCAGAGATGGTCCAGGCCACGACAAAGAAGGTCCAGGTCATCCAAGAGCAGATGATGACAGCTCAGAGCTGGCAGAAGTCTTATTCTGACAGGAGGCGGAGACCACTAGAGTTTGATGATGGAGACCACGTCTTCTTACAGGTCCCACCTTGACGTGGATTACGGAGATTTGTCCGGGGTGGCAAGTTATCTTCGCACTTCATCGGACCATTCCAGGTTCTCAGTAGGATAGGAGAGGTGGCTTACCGCCTAGCACTACCACCTCAGTTGCACCAGGTGCACGACATTTTCAACGTATCTCATCTGAGGAGATATGTGCACGACCCGACGCATATCATCAACCATGAGGAGTTGGACATTGACGATGGGGTGACTTTTGGGGAGGTCCTAGTGGAGATCGAGGATCGAAAGGAGCAGGTCCTACGTGGGTGGTCGATTCCTCTAGTGTGCATCAGATGGCAGCACGAGAACCTCCAGGAGAGTACTTGGGAGTGGGAGGCTCATATGCGTGCTTAGTACCCTCATTTTCTCCCCCTAGTTTGTGATGTATCTTTACGGGGACATAAAAACCTGAGGTGGGAGTAATGTAAAGACTCGTAAATTTCAAGCGATATTTTTTTCTTAATTTTCTTTGGGATTTTATGAGTACAGAGTTTCTGATGGCACCTTATTTAGAGGACCGGTGTTCCCGGAATCAATTTCCGAAGTTTAGCTCAGTACGTTCAGTGAACGAAAGAGTGGGTTTTTCTATCTTTTGAACCGGTGCTCGGAATCGAAATCCGAAGTCACCGATGAGACCGCAGCGCTAGTAATTTCTGAGGAACACCTTTTTTGGAGATTTGTTTGCTCAGGTGTGATTTTTAAAAATAGGGTTAACTAAGGAATGAGATAAAAATTTGTGCAACAATTTTTATTTTCTATTCTAGGAAGTATAACCTATGCATGGTGGTTGGAGTGGGACCCACTAATATCCTAACTCCACTAGGTAGGATATTAGTGAAGTGGGTCCCACATGAGCCCCACCCCTTCAAATTCCTTAAAACCTCCCACGTGCATTTAATTTTGTAACTCACCTGTAATCCCTTTTTAAATGGCAAGTCGACCCTCGAATTTAATTTGGATTATTAAACGCTCTTCAATTAAATGAATTAATTGAATG
Organism: Viscum album; assembly: GCA_963277665.1. NCBI lineage: Eukaryota > Viridiplantae > Streptophyta > Magnoliopsida > Santalales > Viscaceae > Viscum > Viscum album. The sequence continues at coordinate 1,976,739,777 of OY728122.1, forward strand.
AGTTTCTTTTTGAATTTAAAATTAATGGGATGCATGTGTGATAATAAAATAAGACATGACTTATTTTATTGGGGGGTTGATTCATTGTGCGGAAGGAAGTAGAGGACTCTTTCTCTTATGAGGAATATCTTCATCCTCGTCAAAGAACGCAAAGAATGTCGAGTCTACGATGAAGAACTCCATCACCGCAAGGGAATCTTCGTGCCATCTCCTCACCTCTCTACAGCCGGTGAGAGACACCTTCTTTGGAGAACGACGACGCGACTCATCCTTCATCGGGCGAACACCGGCGACGCTTACGACGCCGTCTTCCGCGACGTTCTTTTCTCCGCGACGACCATCGTTTGAAAACTCCTTGAGGTAGGGGTTAATTTTGTTCGTGGAATAATCATTTCTATTCTTCTTCTTTTATTTTGGGCCGCTTGTTATCAACTTAACGGGAGGAGGTCGGACCGCATGAACACGGGTGACCCTCCTCCCCCTTTGTTGTTGTGTTTGTTGCGGCTCAAAAAAAGGTGGTGCGGTGCAACAACATCGCGCAGAAACATGGAGGAATGCAGCGAAGAAGCGCAGCGCCGTTACGCCGCATCGTTGATGCCGAAGAATCCGCGGCCGGAGTCGGGCCACGAATGAGGGGTGCAGCGCCATCGCACTGCGCTGAACGGACCAAGGTCGTGGCCTCTGGACGTGGTGGAGCTGGGAGCGGCGCCCGGATCCACCGGCTGCCGGCGCCTCGGAGGAGCGGGACTGTGGGGTCTCGTGGTGGCGGCACCGACCGGCTAGTCGGACCCACCGATCGGAGGAGCCGGGGGTCGTAACCCCCGGCAGGCAAGGGAGCGGCCCCCACGTGGGGGGGGGGGTCGTGGTTTCAAAACATGGGGGAGCCCCCCCCCCCCCTTCTGTGACAGCTCGGGTGGCAGAGCTATCTGGCCATGCGGTTCGTGCCCGCGCTAGGTCAACCGGCTGCCCAGGTCGGATAGGCCGCACCGGGTTAGGCCACACAGGACTGGTCGGGCCGCGCCGACTGGGCGAGGCCGCACCGGTTGGGCCGGGCTGGGCCATGCTCTAAGAGGCCGGACCCGGACCCGGTTCAGGTCGCCCGGTTCGGGCTGACCCAGGGGGTCTTGGGCTGGGTCGGTCCGGGCCCAAAACCCCCTATTTTTGGATACTTCCATTCAAATGCCCATATCTTGGGCTACAGACCTTGATCGATGCACCGTCAGTTGCAATTCCATCTTTGGATTGAGACGGTCATTTCGGTATATTACACTCAAGGTTTTGGAAAGCATTTTTTATGACCGGGTTGGTTCAAACACGAATCCAACCGGGCCCTCGGAGTGGAAACGCTTATAACTTGAACTCTGAACGTCCGAATGACGTGCTGTCGATTTTGTTGGATTCCTCTTAGTGAGAAGAACCTTTTGGATTACTATGATCAAGGTTTGGACGCAGTTGGAGTGTGTTCGGGTTGGTTTGACTTAAAAACCAACTGTGCCCCTAGAACGAAAAAGCTAATAACTCTCAGACCGGGCGTCTGATTGATGCATTGTCTGTCGCATTGAGTTCATTTTGTCGAGACAGAACATTGGGATGCATCAAATTCGGACAACGTGTCAGTTGATGTATTGACCCCATTGGCTCGTGGAGTGGACCCTCCCGGAATCGAGCATGTTGTGTGCGGGAACCCTAGAGTTGGCTGCGACTGCGACGACGATGACGACTGCACTGAAATCCTCGGTGGGTTCGATAACGATGAAGATTGCACTAAAATCCCCCGTGGGTTCGGCAGCCATGATGACTTCATTGAAATCCTCCGTGGGTTCAGTAGCGATGATTACTGCATTGAAATCCTCTATGGGTTCGGTAGCTATGACGACTACACTGAAATCCTTTGTGGGTTCGACAGCGATGAAGACTGCATTGAAATCCTCCATGGGTTCGGCAGCGATGACGACCGTACTGAAATCCTCTGTGGGTTCGACGGTGATGACTAGTGTTCTTGTATCCTACGTGGGTCTAGTAGTTTTTGACTCTGTTCTTGTACCCTACGTGGGTCTGGCAGAGTAGTTGGTTTGTATCCTATGTGGGTCTGACAGCTTAGCTGGTTTAGTATCCTATGTGGGTCCCAACTCAGATGAATCAGTGGCTACATCTGATCATCTCTATCACCTTACGAAGAAGTATACCTATGTGAGCTGAGTCTTGTCTTTCAATCATTATCTTCGATATGATTGACTTGCTTTCCTATGTGGATTGGGTTATGATTTCATGTGCGGATTGGGTTGTACTTTCCTGTGTGGACGTGATTGAACTTGGCCTCGGATGTTGGAGCCGAACTGGAATTGATGACTTCGGTATATGTATGGGCATATACCTAAATAGTTTTGGATGTTACTTCATGATTGTATATTTCCTTTGTGGATTATCCTTTCTGGATTCTGGAAGACCTTCGGGGGTCTCGGGGTCCCTACTGAGTAGCGTATACTCACCCCTGCACGGGCTATGCCCGTACTACATTGTGTTGGATGCAGACAAAGGACAACCCTGATCGTGGTTGAGGCTTGTGAAGAAAGTCGGTACCTGGAGGTGGACCACTGGGTGGGACGTAGAAGGAGCGCACGACTAGACCCAAGGAGCTGAGGATGCTATTTGTACCCACCCTTAAAGTGGGACTTCGAGTGGATGGCTTGATGTTTCTGCTTTACTTTCGGTTGTTGTACATTCTTTCCAGTTGTACTTACTTTCAGTTTGGGTTTGTATTTTGGCGCATTTAATTTCTGCACTTACGATTGCACCCAGTTTACTTAGTGTTTACATCTCCTGGATTACTCGGTGGTGTTTGTTTACATTATAAGGCAATGCCTTCCCCTTTTATCAGGATTTACGCCTTGGTGCTAGTCGCCATCCCTTGGCCTATGGGAGGCGGGCATGGGGTAGTCACGGCACCGGTCCCGAGGACGGGTCATGACAAAACTAGCATATGAAATTTTAATACATTAACCATAAAACGTGAATGACATAAAAAATAGAACATACATAGTAAATCAGATCATAAAACTATCGATCATAAATGGAGTATTGTATCACAATAAATCGACTAATATTAAACATAAAATCCAACAATAGATATTGACACAGATGAAGTCAAATAAAAAACTATTTGAGAGAAATATCTATTTATACTTTGAAATCATTTAAAAGTTGAATAATTATAAAATAAAACATTTATTTTTAATATATTTTTATAATATTTAAAGGGAAGCTACAAAGGTGTTATAATGGTGGAAAATAGCCGCTCCCACTATATAATTTAAAAAAGAATCATTTTTTCTTAATGTCTCGAAAAGGTCATAAAGGACCTTGTTTCAAAAAAACAGAAAGATTACATTCAAAACATATTATAAAAATTAAAGCAAGGGTATAAATTACTTTAACCCATAGACTAGGAAATAGTTAAAAGGTTTTGAAATGCATTTTTAAAAAACATGGATTTGGATGATAAAGAATTCCAAGTAGATGCTTACATATAAACAACCTCAGATAATAAAAAGATTGTAAAATTATCCTTTACCGTGTACTTTTCTTTAGTTTAGGGTAAGTTAACCTCCAGTATAATGGTTAAATAATTTTTATTATATTATAAAAGAACCAAATTCATATTTATGATATCACATATGGTCCCATAATATTTCACTGTTAATATTATTTCAGTTGTATCATTGTTTCGAGTGTTAACAGATTTTTTTCCTTTATATGTTTTTTTACAAAAGTCATGTTTGTTATTGATAGGATGAATTATAATCATATCTTGAATGATATTCAGTTCTTAAAAATTATTTTTTAGTTGTCAAATTAAAATTATTCATGAATGGTTATGATGGGGAATGAAATCTCATCGTGTTGTGGAGAAGGTAAGTTGTACATACGCATGAGCAATACTGTTATTCTATTAGTGGTGAAATTGTATGTAATTTGATGGTATATTATTTATAAAAAATAAAAAATATGTTATATTTATTATCTAAATCAATTTTACTCATTATTATATGTATCCAAACAATGAAGTGTTGAATCACATACTACACCATGAGGTGGGGGTGGTATGTCGTACTTACGCATTTATTGTAACTTTTTCATTCATAGGATGTATAGAATAATGAACATGATTGTACAATAATTATAATAATTTTTCAATATGTAGAAGGTATGTGATTTATTATTTAATTATGAAAAAACAAATAAATAAGAAGTTGAAGAAGAAAAGAACGTTGAAATATGTGATAAAATGATTACCTCTTCTTCAGGTGCATCTTCTTTATTTGAATAAAAGGGATCCTTATGTTGTCTTTCAGATCAAATTAAGGCCTCTATGATTAATTGAGGGTAGTTGGGAGAATATTTGAGCAAGGTTTTACCAATAATAATGGCTTAGTTTCTATGAATTTAAGAAAAGGTGAAGTACCCCTTTATAAGATAGGTTAGGGGGACTTTAGGAAAAGCCTGAAATATTAATTTATTATAAAATAATTTTCAATTTTTAGTATCTAAATATTGGTTTATTTATATTATAAGGTGGTTATAGTTATAAATAACCTCAACCAATAGGTTTTATACATGATTATCTCACCATATTAATCTTATATTTTAGACATAACCCTTAGTTAAATATTTTTACTTTTACGATGTATTCTTGTATTTTTATACATCATGGTAAATATAGTTACTATAAAATGATAAGAGAACATAAGGTGGTTAATTAATGAAATATGTTTCAATATATAAGTCGTTTGAAAATATCTTATATTTTTAGGACTATAATATAATTTAATAAAACAGTCTTTGTTTTTAAAAATCATTTATGTCAATTTTGAAGCTATTTGGTATTTGGTTTTCAGTAATGTCATAAAAACAGGATTAATTCAAAAAAAATACATTAAATCAACCCTAAAAAGTCAAATTAAACTATAAAATCTATTTAAAGAATCAAAAGTATCAATTTACATTTATATTAATATTTATAATAGCAATTATTTTACTCTTTCATTAATAAGGTAACTAATGCATCATCATTGTGTCATAAATGCATTTATTAATTGAATGTATAAAATTTCTAAATAAAATACCATGATGTAGAAAATATTATTATATTTCTAATAAATATTTATAGTTGAACATATGTTTTGTATAACCCAATATTAAAAATGATTTGATTCTTAACAATTGAATTTAACACGTTTAACTCTTCTTTAAATAAAATATCATAAATGTCCTAATCTAATTCATGTGGATACAAAAGGACAATATTATTGTACTAAGGTTTAATTTGGACTAAATAAACATATAAAATAGAATTAGGAAATTTGTGGGGGTAATTTTATAATATTATTATATTTTTTTACATATAATTACCCTATTTAAATTTAACCATCGTAAATAAAAATCAAAAGTAACTATTCACCAAAAAAATATTTTCATCCTATTGAAAAACATTTTACATACTTATGACTACTATTTATTTAGGATTTTTGAAATTCAATTCACAAAATAAGTAAAATTAAATTTTATGAAAATTTGCAAATGTTCCTAGAATGTGGGTAAAAAACATTAAAAATTTAAATAAAATTTAGTATATCTAATATTATTATAAAATGACTCCAATTAATTAATTTGGACTAATATGGGTATTATTAATTTATTTTTACATTAAAATAAATTTAAATAAAAAATAATTATTTAAATAAAAATTGGGTTTTAAACTATAACGCAGTGTTTTCACTATTCATCAAAAATTGAATGTTTTCATAAAAATACCAAAACAATTAACCCTAATCTAATTTTGATATTATTAATCCAAAAATTCAGTCCATTTTGAAAAATTAAATTTATATTATTTCAAGCAGTGTGTATTACAATTCATATGTGCTTTTTAAACGGCTAGGTCGAATAGTCGTGGTGTGCTAGAACTCAGAGCTATGTATAATGCAAGATATTATAATATTCAAAGAGAAACATACTATGGAAGCATAGGGTGTTACATTCTTCCCTCCTTGAAATAATTTCTTCCTTGAAATTTCTAAAATATTAATGCATCAAAAGATTTGGATTGTTCATCATCATAAGTTCCTCAGGTTCCCACATTGCCTCTTCCTTTTTATAGTTTCTCCAAATAACTTTTACCAGATGAGTCGTCCGGTTTTACAAAACTTGTTCTCTAGTATAAATAATCCTAATAGGATCTTCACAATAAGACAGTTCTAGTTCCAGTTCTATTTCTTTATTGGTGAGAACTTGTGTGGGGTCCTATATGTATTTTCTCAATAGTGATATGTGGAACACATCTTGAACTTTAGAGTTATTTGGCGGAATTTCCCAACGGTAAGCTACATTTCCAATTCATTATAGAATTTTGAAAGGCTCAATATACCTAGGACTTAATTTACCCTTCTTACAGAATCTTATAACACACTCCCTTAGAGATACCTTAATGAAAATATGGTCACCCACTTGAAATTACAAATCCTTCATTTGGTTTTCTACATAGTTATTTCTCCTACTTTGAGATGCATTGATGTGGGTTTGGATAATCATTACCTTTTCCATTTTTTCTTTAATAAGTTTTTGGCCAATGAGTTTTCGTTCAATAACTTCATCCCAAAAATTTGTTGTGTGACATCTCTTTCCGTATAACACTTCATATGGTGCCATCTGAATACTTGAATGGAATATATTGTTATTTGAAAATTATAATGGTGGTAAATAAGTATCCCACATACCTTGAAATTCAAGTAAGAAAGATATCAATATGTCTTCTGAGGTTGGAATAGTTCATTCTGATTATCGGTCGGTTTGAAGGTGGTAGGCATTTCTCAAATGAAGTTCAGTATCTAGGGCTTTCTAAAGACTTTTCTAGAATCTTTATGTAAAACTGGTATCATGATCTGAAACAATCTATAGGTACACACCATGTACTCTAAAAAATTTATTAATATATAGTCTTGGTAAACATTCAAGAAGTAAATATTATCTTATAGGTTTTAAATTTTCTTTCTTGGTAAAAATATCAAAAATGACCCATATTGCATCATTCCATATAAGAGTATTTGGTAGCCCCATGACAATGTAAATTGTAATATAATCACATTTCCACTAAAGAATGGGAGGTTTCATGTCTCCTCAAGGATGTTGTCTTACATCCTTCACATGTTAACAAACCATACATCTTAACACATAATCAGTAATCTCCATCTTAATGTTATCCCACAAAAATGTTCCTTCGAATCTCTATACATCTTCATGAGACCTTGGTGTATAGATAATTTAGAGCTATAAGCATCATATAACAATTCCCTTCTTATATTAGGTATATCAGAAACACAAAGCCTCTTCCCAAATTTCAAAATTCCATCTTCATATTCAATGTCAATCAATCTCCCATTATTCAAAGCTTTAATTTTCTTTTAAAACTTCCCGTCATCAGTCTGAGAAAAATTTATCCTTTATAGTAATGATGTGTTGGAAATGATTTGAAAAAGTATTGATATTTCAATTTCCATGATTATTCGAATATCAATCTTTATTAGATCCATGAACATATGATCTCTTTAAACTCTCATCATGTTTAAAACTCTATGATCCATTCTTCTCAAAGAATATTCCTCCTTATTTTCCATCCCTTGGAGGTAGTGTATTGTGCAATCATAATCCTCGAGTAGTTCAAGCCATCGCCTTTGCCTCATGTTGAGTTCTTTCTTTTAGAAAATATTCTTCAAACTCTTGTGATCAGTATATATCTCACATTTTTTACCATAGATATAGTGTCTCCATATCTTTAGAGAAAATATTATCGCTTATAACTCAATTTAATTAGTGGGATATTTTTTCATGAATTTTTAGCTATTGTGATGCATAGGAAATAACTCTATCAGTCTTCATAAGGACACAAACAAGTCCTTTCATTGAAGAATCACTATAAATAATAGTCCCATCATTCCCTGATGCTAGAGTCAATATAAGAGAATTGACTAATATTCTATTCAATTATTCAAAAAATTCTTCACACAATTTTGTAAAAAAAAATTTAACCCCTTTACGGGTGAGCTTCGTTAATGGGATATCCAATTACAAAAAATTCAAGTTGAAATGCTGATAATATCCTGTTAAACCAATAAAACTGCATACCTCAGTTATACTCATCAGTTCTAGTCATTCATAGAATTCCCTTGTAATTGAAGGACCAACAGAGATTCCTTCCTTAGAGATAATATGTCCTAGAAAAGTATTGACCTCTCTGTGAAATGGTTATTTTAATAATCAAAAATCTTGGTTTTATTTATTTAAATTTAGTCTTTTGTTCAAATTGTTCTAAATATGTGTAAATCGTGTCTAAATGTGTTTAGCTATGTTAATTTGTGTTTTACAGTTGACCTGCATGTATTCTGGATTGAACAGACACTTTGTGAAAACTCCATGTCTTGACTTACTGTTAGTTATTTTCCAAGGCACCGATGATGAACGGTCGCACCGATGACGAATGGTCGCACTGATGAAGAACAGTCACACCAATGATTAATGGTCACACTGATGATGAACGGTAGCATTGAGGATGAACGGTCGCATCGATGATGAATGGTTGCACGGATCACGAACGGTCGCACTGATGATGAACGGTCACACCGATGACGAACGGTCGCACTGATGATGATAGATCGCACCAATGACAACGTTCGCACTGGTGGATATCGATGATCATGAGCCCCTGATACCAATTATTAATGAGCCACCGATGCTGATGCTACTGAAACAGATGCAGATTCAAAATGAATCACTGATCTCATGACCCAACGATAGTCATGAAAACTGTTTGAAGTTCTATATACACTTATTTAATTCCAATGGCCATATTTGATGTTTTTAATAAAATTAACGATATTTTATTTTAGTTTTTGTCATGTCAGGAGACCGTACCTTGTACCTATGAAAAAGGTAATCATTCCCATTGCTGAAGTGTTTAGAATAAAAGGACGATTGAGCAACAGAAAAATGGTGTGCGTGAAAAGGCATAGAGAAAGAATTTTTCCATGAATATACCTACAAAAAGGGAGAAAACAAAAGGAACTCTGAGCAGACATCACAATATCTTCAAAGAACTCTCATATATGCAATCCAACACTCCTGAAGAACACACGACGAACACAGGAAATCAGAAAACACACTCACTTGTGAAGGACATCAAGTTGAACCATGATAGTCTGTTTTTCAACATAAAAACCACAGGTGGTCTTAGAAGCTTCTCTTCTAAATCCAAAGAGTCCAGAGCTGCACAGCCAATAACTAGATCTTTCTAAACATTCATATACTCTCTCTATGTGAATTGTTATTTACTGTTGAGAAGTGTGTGCACTCTGTATATCTTTTACACAGACACTGTCTCCTGTGCTGAACTAGAGGATACTAAATCCTCATTCCAAACTCCATACATCATCATATGTCCCATTGAGGATAGTTGTAGAGGTCAAGTGTGACCTGGACAGTTTTTGTGTTGTTGTCTTTGTTTTCCCATGAAAAACTATGGTATAGGTCTTAAGACCTGGATAGTATTGAACTATTGTTAACCCTGATCTAGGGTGAGGATCAAATTTATATATAAATTTGAGAGGACTAAGTCTCTGCTTGAGAATGATCCTCTTGGTTATATCTGCTGTGTTTTTTCAGTATAAGTTAAAGTATACTATAGGTATCTTTTATCCCGCTACTATTACTTTGAAATATAGAACTATTTTAAAGTTACTCTGATAGTTAAATTATCAAGTGTGTATGCTAGTTGTGAACCATTAGGTTAGCTTCAAAATCCAATTTAATCATGTGATTAAATTGACTGAGATCTAATAAATCTTTAAGAATCCAATTGAACATTTGCAATCTGTATAAATTCACTACAGTTTAACTTTGGTTTTAAATTGGGGGACTTTAAGAGAAAAAATTTTAACAGAAATTTTTAATTGGAACTCAATTCACCCCCTCTTGAGTGTCCACTCTGACCAACATTTGGTATCAGAGGGAAGTTATTAATATAAGTTTTCAGACTATTCTTTTTTTCAACTGTGATTTTTGTTGTATCTTTAAAGAAATTAAATTTCTGTTAGTTCTAAATTTTATTCCTTTAAAGTTATTTTCTAAACTCTAGTACTCTAGTTATGAACAATAGACTAGAAGGTTTTGCTACCAACATGCCACCTTTCTTTAATGCTACAAATTATCCGTAGTGGAAACAGAAAATGAAAATTCATTTATAAAGTATGGGATTTGTTATCTGTACTACTATAGAAGATGAATATAAGATTTCAGAAACTGTTAGATATACTTGGGATGAAGCTACTAAGACAGCTTACAATAATAATTGTAAAGCTATGAATGCCCTATATTGTGCTTTGGGAGATGAAGAGTTCAATAGAATATCAGCTTTTAAAACTACCTATGAAATATGGGATACTTTGAGTGTTTATCATGAAGGAACAACTAATGTTAAAGAAATGAGATTGAATACATATACTATTAAATATTATGATTTCAAAATGAAGACTGATGAACCTATCTCTGACATGTATCACAGGTTCAATGAGATTGTTAATACAATTATCTCTCTTGGAAGTGATGACACTACTGAGGAACAAATCATGAGGATATTAATATGTCTACCAGATCAATGGAGAGGCACTTCTGTCTCAATTAGAGAATCATGTGACATAATCAAACTACCAGTAAAGGATCATATTGTTAAGATTATGATGTATGAAGAAGAACATAAAGTAAATATGGAAGAAGATAATGAACCCAAGAGAAAATATATAGTATTCAAGTCTACTTCTTCAAAGACCAAAGACAAGGATAAAATACATGTACCTACTGAACGTTCAATGATTGAAGATTCAGACTCTGACTGTGATGCAGAGATGGCTCAAATAGCCAGGAGATTCATGAAGTTCTATAGGAAGAAGAGATTCTATTGAAAATAAAATTACAAAGGAAAGTGTGGAAATAAGGGACATTAGAAAAAGGATTGGAAAAATCCTGACAAGAATGATGAAGTTGTCTGATATGAATTTAAAAGGAAAGGTCACATTAAAGTATACTGTCCAAAATTGATGTTCAAAAAGAAATATGTCAACAAAGACAATAAGTACAAGAAAGCAATGAAAGCTACTTGGAGTGCTTCAGAAGGAATAGAACTTGGGTTGACCTTCCTGTTTATTGTATTAACAATCTCATTGACCCTGTAGAGAGAAGGAATAGAACCCTTCAAGAAATTGCAAGAACCATGCTTAATGAGTATGACCTTCCTGTTTACTTTTGGGTTGAAGCTGTGAATACAGCCTGTTATATTATTAATAGAGTCTTAATTAGACATGTTCTCAAAAAGACCCCTTATGAATTATGGAATAATAGAAAACCTAAAGTCAGTTACTTAAGAGTCTCTGGATGAAAATTTTTTATTCTTAATAAAAAGGATAATCTTGACATGTTTTCTTCTATGAGTGATGAAGGAATTTTTCTTGGTTATTCTTTAACTACAGAGGCCTATAGAGTCTTTAACAAAAGAACCAAATGTGTGGAAGAATCTTTTCACATCATGTTTGATGAAACTAATCCAATGAGCCTAAAACCCCTCTTGAAAATCTTGAAGAAGATTTGACTGTTCTGGACTTTAATGATAAATCTAAAGAACCTGCTGTAAAAGCATCCAGTTCTAGACATATTCTAGGATCTTCTTCTGTTGAACCTGAACATAGAGATAAAACTGAAATTTCTAGCCCTGCCTTAACTAGATCAACTAGGATTCTAAAGAATCATCCTTTGGATGCTGTTGTTGGTAATCTTGATGGAGGGACACAGACTAGAGAATCTCTAAGAATCCAGGTTGAACATCACGATTTTCTTTCACATATAGAACCTAAAAAAGTCAATGATGCTATCAATGATGAATTTTGGGTAATGGCTATGCAAGAAGAGTTAAATCAATTTGAAAGAAACAATGTCTGGGAATTAGTTGACAGACCTAAGGACACTTTAACAATAGGAACTAAATGTGTTTTTAGAAACAAAGTTGATGAATCAAGAAATATAGTTAGAAACAAAGCTAGGATAGTTGACAAGGATATAGTCAAGATGAAGTTATAGACTATGAGGAAACCTTTTCACCTGTAGCTAGACTAGAAGCTATTAGAATTCTACTTTCCTATACTACTCATCTGAATTTCAAGTTATATCAAATGGATGTCAAAAGTGATTTTCTAAATGGTTTTATAATTGAAGATTTTTTTGTTGAAAAACCACTTCTATTTACTAATCCTCATTTTCCAAATAGAGTTTTTAAACTTTCTAAAGCTTTATATGGTTTAAAACAAGCTCCAAGAGCTTGGTATGATAGACTTAGTAATTTTCTTATTTCAAAAAGATTTACTAAAGGGATTGCTGGTCCAACTCTTTTTATTAAAGGAATTTCTAAAGATGTTTTAATAGTTAAAATCTATGTTGATGATATTATTTTTGGATCTTTTAAACATTCTTTATGTACTGATTTTTCAAATGGTATGAAAAATTAATTTGAAATGAGTTTAATGGGAGAACTCATATATTTTCTTGGATTTCAAGTTTTCCAAAATGAAAATGGTATTATTTTGAATCACAGTATATATACAAAGGATCTTTTAAAATGTTTTGGTTTGGATAGTATTAATTAATGTGATACTCCGATGAGTAAAATCTGTAAATTGGATGTAGATGAAACTGGGAAACCAGTGGATCAAACAAATTACAGAGTTATGATTGGGAGCTTACTTTACCATACTTCTAGTCAAAAAGATATTATGTTGACTATGTGTATGTGTAAAATATTTCAGTCTAATCCAAAATAATCTCATTTACTTGCTGTTAAACAAATTTTTAAGTATCTTAAGCACACTGTAAACATAGGATTGTTTTACCCAAAAGGACAATCTTTTGAGTTAATTAGTTATTTAGATGATGACTTTGCTGGTTGCAAGTTGGATAGAAAAAACACATATGGAACATGTCATTTATTGGGAAAATCCTTAGTATCATGGTGTAGTAGGAATTAGAATTATGTCACCTTGTCCACTGCCGAAGTAGAGTATATAGCTGCTGGTAGTTTCTGTACACAAATTCTGTGGATGAAACACACTCTCGGGGACTATGGATATGATTTTAAGCATGTTTCAATAAACTTTGATAACACTAGTGCAATTAATATTTCAAAGAACCCTATGTCTCACACTAGAACCAAATACATTGATGTCAGACATCACTTTTTGAGAGATCACTACCAAAAAGGTGAGATTACTCTTGAGTTTATATGTACTGAACATCAATTAGCTGACATTTTCACCATGCCCTTAAATTCTGAAAGGATAGACTCGATTAAAATAGAGTTGGGTATGAGAGATCGGTGAAACTGATCTGTGAAACCGATTTGTGAAACCGATCTATCAAACTGATCTGTCAAACTGATCTGTCAAACCGATCTGTGATACCGATCTGTCAAACCGATCTGTCAAACCGATCTGTGAAACTGATCTGTCAAACCGATCTGTGAAACTGATCTCTCAAACCGATCTTTCAAACTGATCTGTCAAACCTATCTGTCAAACTGATCTGTCAAACCGATCTATGAAACTAATCTGTCAAACCTATCCATCAAACCGATCTGTCAAAAAGATTTGTCAAACCCATCTGTCAAACCGATTTGTCAAGTCAATTAGTGCTACCGATTGGGTTGTACCATTTTTAAAATCATTATTGTCTATTTCAAATGACGTTGTTTTACTTAATAAATATTTTATTGTTTGTAACCCTAAATGATAAAAAATAATGACACGTGGCTATTTGATTCTCTAAATACTGTTGACCTTCCCTTTCCCACTGTGCTCTCACTACTCTTTTCTGCAATCCGAGCCTTTTGAATCCTTCCATGCCTCTCGATTGTCTCAACCCTCAAAATGGACAAGAAAAAGTGTCAGGGAAAGGAATCTGAAGGAACTTCAACATTCAAACGTGCTCTAGGTGAGTCGAGAAATACGACGCAGAGGTCTGTAAACCCGGAGCTTGAAGAACAGGAAGTTATAGCTGAAAAAGAAATATGTTCAGAATTGGTTATATCTAGAAAGTACATTCTCTTTAAAGTGTTGTAAATACAAGGTTTGAAGAATTGGTTATGTGATAACGATAGAGTCTTTTACCCGAAGCTGGTTCATGAGTTCTATTTGAACTTGGATGTAGTTTTGGATGGAGTAGAGGCTGTGAGATTGTCTTCTATATTAAAAGGGAAAAAGATTACTTTTTCATCAAATTAGTGGGCAGAATGTCTAGGAGTACCTCACAATGGAAGACACGAGGACTATTCTGGTAATATTCCTCCCCCAAATGATTACATTTCTTATGAGCTAGCTCTGGAGTTATTGACTGGGAATCTAAATCATGAAGGATAACTACTGCTGAGTTTGATGGTGAGAATAGAATCCTATTTAAATTTATTCAACATCAAATATGTCCTAGAAAAGGTGACTTTTTTTAAGTAAAGTATCACGATGTGTTTCTGTTATTCCTCTTGTTGAATAGTGAAAAGATCAATCTATGTAGATATTTTGCTGAGCATATTGTTGAGATGATAAATCCTTCAAAGAAAGATACTACTCTGTCTTATTCTAAGAAGATTTCTTCCATGCTGAAATTCTTGGGTTGTGTGGATGATGGAGATGAGTGTATCTCATCAATTAGCTTCTTTTTCAACAAATTTTTTTGTAATAGGATGAAAATCAATTGTAACCCATTGAAGAAAACTTGGGTTGCTGATGAAGAAATGTTATATGAGTCCTTCAATCCTACTGATCATCCAAGGAGACCAAAGGGGATAAGAGATCCTAGTTTAAAATCTGGTGAGGAAGTGGTTTATTCAGATGAAGAAGAGGAAGTAGCAGTTCCTAAGGAAACTGGTGAATCTAGTAAGGAGGGAACAGAAGAAGAAGAAGCTGGTGATAATTAGAATGCTGAAGAGGAGGCTGAATTATCTCTTGATGAGAGGAGTGATCCTGATACTATCAGCCCGAAGAAAAGAAGGATGGAATTTGGTTCGGCAATCCCTCCTCTCAAATTAACAGAGATTGACCAACATTTAGATGATGAATAAGAAGATGAGACTGATGAATCAACCTCTGAGGAGTATGAATCCGGAAGTACAGATAGTTCAAGTGAGAATTCAGTTGATGATGATGATGATGATGATGAAGGCAATGATGGTGATGAGGGTGATGCTGATGGTGATGGTGGTAGTGGTGGCAGTGATAGTGATGGTGGTGATGCTGATGATGATGATTCTCAACCTATATAAGGTTAGAATGTGATCCATGATGATCCTCAACCCCAACCAATTGAGTAAGAAAGTGTCTCTGAGGCTGAGAGGTCAGAACAGTTGGAGAGTGATGAGGATCAGGATGTCCTTCCTGAAAATTCTGGACGAGCTTAGTTTGTGAAAAATATGTATCCTTCATGGAAATCCGTATGAGAAGAACATAGAGGTATTTTTGGTCTGTGATTAGATTACCTAGAAGAAGGGGAAGGTGAATAATTGGATCTTATAGGTGTAGATGTTTTAGTTAGAACTCAATTAGTTGCATAGTTTTTGCAAATAGCAGATGTCCGACCTGATCCTTCAGTGTTTCAAGCTAGACTGGATCTTGTAGTTGATAAATCTGACATTGAAATCATTAAGGTTGAATTTATTTAAGATATTAGGGAGACTGTGAAAGATGATTTATCTCATATTCCTGCTCCTGCTCCTATGACTTTACCTGAAGATGCCATGGATGATTTGGCTCAAAGAGTGGTAAGCCTTATCAAACCAAACCTGTGAAATTATAGTTTGTCGATTGGAAGGCCCATTACCTCTCTGAATCAAACACTCACAGATTTAGGCAGCAATCTAGTTTCTCTATCTGGAGAGTTCAGAACAACCATCTTTGGTATGATGGATGTTTTACGAAATTAGATAGAGCATTTGAAGAAGGTCGATTTGAGGAAGATGAAAGATGAGATCACGTAAGTTGTTGCTCAGGCTAGTACTTCAAAAGTAACCAAGATTAATGGTTATGATCTTAATACATTAAAGGATATTGTTAGAGAAGATCTGGAAGCTCTTAGGAAGATTTTGGATTTATATTCTTTGAAAAAGACGAAAGAGCATAGTGATCATATTCATAAGATGGT
This sequence comes from Viscum album, assembly GCA_963277665.1. Taxonomy (NCBI): domain Eukaryota; kingdom Viridiplantae; phylum Streptophyta; class Magnoliopsida; order Santalales; family Viscaceae; genus Viscum; species Viscum album. The sequence continues at coordinate 1,976,756,052 of OY728122.1, forward strand.
GCGGTTGTATTCAACCGATGCTACCAAGGCTCATAAAGAGATTAAGGAGAAAGTGGATCATTATTTCTCTAAGATTTACACCAAGAATGAGTTGAATAATCATTTTAAAGTTTCGGATGACAATTTGAGACTCCCTCCAATTACTCAAGCTTTTATAGTTCAAGTTCAGTAGTTGAAGGATTTTACTCCTACTTTAGAAAATTTCATGTTGAATAAAGATGATTTTGAAAAGGTTATGAAGTACGGTGGAGAAGTAATTTAGGACTTAATCAATTTTCTCAAAACCTACCTTCATGTGAAAACTAAGGCCATTGTTTTTCTTACTGCTGAGTCTCTTCAATCATCATATGTTGCTCCCTGTCAGCTGTCTGTTTCTCAAGCTCTCTCCAGTATTCGGCTAGTCTTTCAATAGCCTCCTTCAGAGAGATCTTCTCTGCAGCAGGTGACCTTGGAACCCACAATTCATCCTGCTCAGGTCGTCCTGCCTCCTTTCTCCATCCAACCAGTTCAAACTTCCAACCAACCATCTTTTGGACCATCCATTCCTCCCAATGCTTTAAGAAAATCTCTCTTGCACCCCGAGAAATAGCTGTATCTATCAATTTTTGATAGGGTGTCTATTTCCTATACTTTTCACTTACGTATGTGATTTTTTTACTCATTGTTGATATGGAATCTTCTTTCTTATCTTCCTTCTCTCTTCTTTTTGATAATCACAAAGGGGGAGAAAAATAAAGGATATCATGCATATGAATAATCATGGAGATCATGCATATGAAAAATCAGGGAGATCATGCATATGAAAAATCAGGGATATCATGCATATGAAAAATCAGGGAGATCATGCATATGAAAAATCCGAAAGATCATGCATATGAAAAATCAGGGAGATCATGCATATGAAAAATCAGGGAGATCATACATATGAAAAATCAGGGAGATCATGCATATGAATGGGTGAACTGAAAGTGCATATGAGCCCATGATGGATATTTACCACATGTAAGCATAAACAAGGGAGAAATTATGCCTCTGTATCTTCGTGGGAATAATAATGAGAATGAATTGTATCATATGACTTATATTATATGGGGTGGATGACTCATTTTTATGAGTTATGTTCATTATTCTAACCATATTTTATCTTTTGGCATATATTCTTTTTTATAGGGGGAGCATCCTAAATGACTTACTATATTCTCTCTTCCTTTATGCCATTGATTTTTGATTATAAAAAAGCGGGAGATTGTTGAACTCTCTGTGAAATGGTTATTTTAATAATCAGAAATCTTGTTTTTATTTATTTCAATTTAGACTTTTTTTCAAATTCTTCTAAATATGTGTAAATCATGTCTAAATGTGTTTATCTACATTAATTTCTGTTTTACGGTTGACCTGGAAGTATTCTGGATTGAATAGACACTTTGTGAAAACTCCATGCCTTAACATACCGTTAGTTATTTTCCAAGGAACCGATGATGAACCGTCGCACCGATGATGAACGGTCGCACAGATGATGAATGGTCGCACTGATGATGAATGGTGGCACCGATGATGAACGGTCGCCCTGATGATGAACGGTCGCACCGATGACGAACGGTCGCACCGATGACGAACGGTCGCACCGATGACGAACGGTTGCACCGATGATGACTAGTCACACCAATGACAATGGTCACACCGATGGCTACCGATGATCATGAGCCACCGATATTGATGATTAATGAGCCACTGATGCTGATGCTACTGAAACCGATGCAGATTCAAAATGACTCATCGATTCATGACTCACCGATAGTCATGAAAACTGTTTGAATTTCTATAAACTATTATTTAATTCCAAAGGTCATATTTGATATTTTTAATGAAATTAATGATATTTAATTTTAGTTTTTTCCATGTTAGGAGACCGTACCTCGTACCTATAAAAAAGGTAATCATTCCCATTGCCGAAGCGTGTGGAATAAAAGGAAGATCGAGCTGTAGAAAAAGAGTGTGCGTGAAAAGGCATAGAGAGAGAATTATTCCATGAATATACATACAAAAAGGGAGAACACACAAGGAACTCTAAGTAGACATTGAAAGATCATCAAAGAACTCTCATATATGCAATCCAGCACTCCTGAAGAACACATGAAGAACACTGGAAATCAGAAAACACACTCACTTGTGAATGACATCATGCTGAACCACGATACTCTGTTTTTCAATATAAAACCCATAGAAGGACTCAAAAGCTTCTCTGTTATATCCAATGAGTTCAGAGCTGCACAGCCAATCACTAGAGCTTTCTAAACTTTCTTATACTCTCTCTAAGTGAATTGTTATTTACTGTTGAGCAGTGTGTGCACTCTGTATATCTTTTACGCACACATTGTCTCCTGTGGTGAACTGGAGGATACCAAATCCCCATTCCAAACTCCATACATCATTCTATGACCCACTGAGGATAGTGGTAGAGGTCAAGTGTGTCCTGGATAGTATGTTTATTGTTGTCTTTGTTTTCCCAAGAAGAACTGTGGTAGAGGTATTAGGACCTGGACAGTATTGAACTGTTTTTAACCCCAATCCAGGGTGTGGATCAAATTTATATATAAATTTGAGAGGACTAAGTCTCTGCTTCAGACTAAACCTCTTGGTTATATTTGCTGTGTTTTTTCAGTATAAGTTGAAGTATACTACATGGATCTTTTATTCTGATGCTATTACTTTGAAATAAATTTTTTTTTTAAGTTACTCTGATAGTTAAATTATCAAGTGTTTCTGCTTCTTGTGAACCAGTAGGTTAGCTTCAAAAGACAATTTAATCCTGGGATTAAATTGACTGAGATCTAATCAATATTTAAGAAGCCAATTGAACATTTTCAATCTGTATAAATTCACTACAGTTTAACTTTGGATTTAAATTGGGGGACTTTAAGAGATATATTTTTAACAGAAATTTTTAGTAGGAACTCAATTCACCCCCCTCTTGAGTTACCACTCCAACAAAAAAAATGAAATCTCTTTAATCCAGAATTCTCACATGCTAAACTTCCCATATAATTCATTTTCCTTAGAGTCTTTAGAATAGTGCGCATTTGATTTTCATGATCTTCGTAGATTTGGTTGTATTCCCATATATAATTAATAAATACCACTAAAAATTCATCAAGATATTCCTTGAAAACTTTATTCATTGGATCCATGAAAATAGAGGGCGCATTAGTATGTCCAAAAAGAATTACTGTAAAATTGTAATGCCCATACCTGGTTTCAAATGTTGTCTTTGGAATGACTTCCTTCCCACGCACAACAAATGATATCTAGATCGAAGGTAAATCTTTGAAAAATATTTATCTCTATGAAATGGATCAAAGAAATCATCATTTTAGGGTAGGGATACTTATTCTTTATTTTTATAGCATTGATCTCCCTGTAGTAAATGCACATCCTCACAGATCTATCTTTCTTCTTAACAAAAAGAAAAGGGGATCCCTAAGGAGAAACCCTAGGGAGAATATGTCCATTATTACTCAATTCATCTAGTTTTTTCTTTAGTTCCACTAATTCCACTGTGGCCATTCTATAAGGGGCCTTCGATATGGTCCTTGAACCGGGAATTAAATCAATAGAAAACTCAATTTCGCATTCAGAAGTATGTCCATGTAAATCCTCTAGAAACACATCAACATATTCTTGCGCAATAGGTATAACCTCTATTTAAAAAAATTTTTACTCGTGCATAGTGATTCCACTCCCTTCCTCCAGAATAATTGAATTTAGTAGAGCTACTAGGGGTGGATCTCGATGAGAATCAGATGGTAATGTTTTTGCTCTAAAGATAAGGTATTCTTAATCATCATCAAAAATTGTAACCTCCTTCTTCTTACAATAAATTTTCACATCATGGTCTGAAATCCAATCCATACTGAGTATTATATCAAATTAAATCATGGTTATGATAATAAGATTAAAATATAATGAATTTTTATATACCATAATGGTAACTGATTGAAAAAACATTATTGTAATGATAATTCCCTTTGATGATTTGACAGACAACTCCCTTATTATGTTAAATTGGAAATATCTAATTTTCATGGAAATTGTGAAGATATGAAAGAAAGAGATGATCCAGAATCAAATAAATCATTGGAGAATTTTGATGAAATGATTAAAATACCTTCCACTAAGTCCTTAAGAACTTCATCCTCAATAGTGGTAACCGCATAGGATAGGCCATGCTCCATTGGCCTTTTTTATCTATGTTTCCTTGAATCTTTGTAAATTCATTTGTATAATTCCCCATTTATTTTAAATTGTAGCCTTAAACATTAAAAACCTCTTTCTTCCCCAAGAAATCACGATCTTGGTGGCTATTTCTTCCACACTTGCAACAAACTGACATCCTCTTTAGGCATGTACCAGGGTGTTTGTTCCCATAATTACTACAGGATGGAAATTAAATGTTTCCCTTATTCCCCATATTTTTTTTTCTAGAGTGTTTACCATATATATTATTCTCTTGATTCACTTTAAAGTCATAAGACATAGATAATTATTTTTCTATCTTGAGAGCACATGATACAATATCTTCGTTGGATGAGAAGGATTTTGAGACTAATTCTCATCGAATAAATGATTTACACCAATCAAATACTCTATCAATAATACTTCTTGGGTTACGTTTATAATCTTCAGAATGCCATGGTAACCTTGTAAAGTCATCTTCATACTTTGTGACATTCTCATCCTCCTTTTCCCTCAGACTTAAAAATTGTATCTCCATATCCGCTTGAGGTTTATGAGGAAAGTATTTTTCTATGAATATTTGTTTAAACTCCCTCCATTCCATATTTTACAATTCTATAAACTCCTTTTTGTTTTCAATTAATGGAAACCATTAGTCTACATCTCCCGAGAGGCGACAAACTTCCTTGACATCTTTTTCCCTTTTGATACTCCCCAAACCATGATATATGTTCTCTAAGGAACTTATCCATAGATCAGCTAAAAATGTATTTGTAGTCCCATTGAATGTTGGTGGTTGTTTCCTCATGAAACGTTGAGCCTCCGCATTGTGGATCAGGGTGCTCCATACGGGTGAGGTTATTATTCATAACCTGGGTTAGTTGTCTCAATATGGTTATAATCAATTAGACACCAGTTGTATCACTTGATCCACTATAATTATCTTGAATATGAGGGAAATCCCTACATGGATTACGTGAATTGATATGGTATCCATTACTTCCACTTGGCACAATTTCTAAACCATGGAATACACAAGATTAGTATATGAATAACAATGCATAATTCTTAACTTGTAAAATACTTAACATAAATTGAACAGTTTATGCATATAAAAATTAATCATAAAAAAATCTTTGGGGAAGTATTTACTCATAAACCCTTCATAATGGTTTGTAATGAATATGTGAATTATCCTATGAATATACCTGAGGAGTGTCAAACCAGGTTTGCAGTATGGCTTGTTGTCATGTAACAGGATACCCCAGGTCAAGCTTGAAACTCCCTGCCAGATTTTTCCCTTCTAGGTACATATGTTCTAGAAACACGTCCATTTGTAGTATCCAGACATGGATGTATTTCTGGTAAAACCCATATAATATCTACATTTCCAAATAATTTGTATGTTCATCTATACCAATCCTCAATGTCTATCTTATGGTAATTTTCTCTAATTAAATTTTTTCTAAATCTAGTTTTCAATGTTTATACTAATCTTCCTCTGATACCAAATGTAATTCCCCATCCCCAATTACCCAGTGTCGGTGCATTATTAAAAAAATTGACACGAGAAAAACAGATCCCATCATGAAAGACTGACAGATTTGTAGCCTTGGAAGTACTACATAAATTCCAAAGTTTTACATTAAATTATGAAATTAAAAAAAGAAACATTTTTTTGCCTTTTAACACACTCATATCCCTTAGACTATCCCTATAGGTCAGTAATAATATACTTCTTCACATCCTGGGGAGAAATAAAACATAAGAATGGGTTGAGCTCAACTGCACAGTAAGGATAACTACATAACAGAAACTATCATAAATAAGCATAAAAATTTAAGACAATGTATAAGACTAAAACTGAAGCCTTTTAAAAATAAACTTCCATATAATATGGAAAATATAATTCAAATAATAGAATTTAATTATTCACATGGATTATCAAATAGTCAAATAATCACATGTAATATAAATAGCTATTCTCATATTGATGGAATACATAATAAGGGACTTCATAACCACATAGTAAAGGCCTCGTGCCAATACTACAGATAAAAATATTATCAAGGCATTTTCCAAGACACTATTTTGTCTCAGGAGACCTACCGATGCATCGAGGGGCAATAGCTGGACCCTCCCGTCACTTACTACATTCAATGCATTCCTCATTTGAAAAGGGTGAATCCTAACAAAAACATTCATATTGAACTATCATATGGAATGTTGATACTTTAACCATAAACTGTGAATGACATAAAAATAGAACATCCACAGTCAAACATATCATTAAACTATAAATTCAATATAGAGTATTGTATCATAATAAATCAACTTTGATTAAACATAAAAACCACTAATAGATATTGACACAGATGAAATCAATCCAAAAACGTTGGGAGAGAAATATCTATTTCTACTTTGAAATCATTTAAAATTAAAATAATTATAATATAAAACATATATTTTGAAAATATTATTCTAATCTTGTAATTGAATCTTGAAATGTGTTATAATGGAAAAAAATATGTGTACCCACTATATTTGTTAAAAAAACATTCGTTCCTTATTTTGTCGAAATTGTTTTAAAGGACCTTTTTTGGAAAATGACAAAAAGATTCATTTAAATACATTTTATAAAAAGTAAAAAAAAATAGATTAAATAAATTTAAAACATAGTCAAAGAAATAGTTAAAATTTTTTGAAATACATTTTTATGATACATGGATTTGGATGATAAAAATTCCCAGTAGATACTTACGTATAAACAACCTCGGATAATAACGAGATTGTAAAATTAACCCTAACCTTATACTATTATTTATTTGAGGTTTCATTAACCTCATGTATAATGGGGAATGAATTTTTATTAAATTATATAGGAACCACATACATAAATATGATATCATATATGATCCTCCAAAATTCCTTTGATAATAATATTTTAGTAGTATTATTGTTTTGGGTGTTAACTGATTCATTTTCCTTCAAATGTTTTTTACATAAGTCATGTTTGTTATGGATTGGATTTATTTGATTCAAATCCATAAATATATTATGTTCTTAAATATTATTATTTTAATCATAAAATAAAAATTATTCTTCAATGGTTATGATGGGGAATGAATTCCCATTTCGTCGTGGAGACGGTAAGTCATACGTACACCCAAGAAAAAATATCATTATATTGATGGTCAAAACATATGTAATTGGATGGAGTATTATATATTCAGAATAATAAACATGTTATATTTTTTATTTACTTCAATTATACTCATTATTATACCATCCAAATAATGAAGTGTTGAATAATAAACTACACCACAATGTGGAGAAGGTAAGTCATACGTACGCACGTATGGTAACTTTTTCTTTAATAGGATGGATATAATAATTAATATGGTTGTACCATATTTATAATAAAATATAAATATGTAAAAGGTAAAATAGTTATTATTTTATTATGTTAACAACAAGGAAATAGGAGGTGGAAGGCGAAAAGAACTTTGAAAGAGGTCACAAAATGAGTACCTCTTCTCCGGGTGCATCCTTTTGATTTCAACAAAAGGGCTCCTTAGAATGGCCTTATGATAAAATTAATTAATCTAGAATTAATTTAGTGTAGTTGGGAGGATATTTGAGTGGGGTTTTTTAGATCCAAATGGTTTTTTAGGTTTGCATTTTAGAGAAGGGTAAGTGCCCTTTTATAATAGAGGTGAGGGGAACTTTTGAAAAACCTAGAAATATTAATTTATTATAAAATTATTTTCGGTTTCAAATAGCTATAAATTGATTTATTTCTATGATATGGTGGGTATGGGTCTAAATAATCTCAACCAATAGGTTTTAGACTTGTTTAGTTAAACATATTAACCATAACTCTTATACTTAACCCTTAGTTAAATAGTTTATGTTTTTTGTTGTCTTCTTGTATTTTCATACTACCTTATTAATATAGTTACTATAAAATTCCAAGATAACATAAATTGGTTCATTAATGGAATTTTTGGCTTTATCTAATTAATTTGGCCAAATATTAAATTTTTTTCACTATTATATAATTTAATAAAAATTTATTTATTTTAAAAACTCATTTATGTCAATTTTGACACTATTTAGTATTTGGTTTTTGTTAAAGTCATCACAACTTGATTACTTCAAAAAAATAATTTAATCAACCATAAAATGTAATATGAGATTATAAAATTCGTTTATGGCATAAAATGTTTCGATATAAATTTATTTTAATATTTATAATATCAATTGTTTTAATCTTTCATTAATAAGGTAATTTCTGCATCATCATTGTGTCATAAATAAATTTAATTATCGAATTTATAAAAACTATAAATAAATAAAAATAATTTATTATTTCGTTTTATCTTTATAATGAATATTTATCGTTGAATTTATCTTATTTATAACACTATATGAAAAATGGATTACTTATTAAAATTTTAATTTAACACTTTTAACTATTCTTTATGTAAAATATAATAAATGTCGTAATCTAATCCATGTGGATAAAAAAGGATCATATTTTTGTCTTAAGGTTTATTTTGGTCTAAATAAAAATATCCAACAGAATTATGACATGTTTTGGGGTAATTTTAAAATATTATCATATTATTTTTTCCTTTAAATACTCTATTTACTTTTAACCATGGTAAATAAAAATCAAAATTTAATATTCAAAAAAAAATTATTTTCATCCTACTGAACCACAGTTTACTAACTAATGAAAAATATGAATTTCTTATTTTTGAAATTCAATTCACAGGAGCAGTAAAATTACATTTTATAAAAAATTTCACTTGTGCCTAGAAGGTGGGTAAACGAGGTTAAAAAGTTCAATAAGATTTTATATATCTAATCTTATTATAAAATGACTCTGATGAATTAAATTTTTCTAATATAGGTATTATGTATCTATTTGGAAATTAAAATAAATTTAAATAAAAATAATAATTATTTAAATAAAAAGTTGGGTTTACACAATAACAATGTGTTTTTCGCTATTAATCAAAAATTGAATGTTTTCAGAAAAATACCAAAAATCACCCAAATATAACTTTGATATTACAAATCCAAAAATTATTCCCATTTTGAAAAATAAAATTTATAAAATTTCAAAAATAGGGTATTACAATTCATAACAGCTTTTTAAACGGCTAGTTTGATTGGTGGTGGTGTGCTAGAACTCGGAGCTACGTACAACACAAGCTATTTTATTATTCAAAGAGAAGTGTACTGTGGAAGATTAAGGTGTTATATTTATTTTCCAAGGTCCCAAAACATTAAAATAGTACCCTTGGTGAGGTGGAAGTGATTCTAACTCTTTAAGAAATGATTTTAAAACATAAAAAAAAATATTATAGGATTAGAAGGATCATTAAAGGATTTATAAAATTAATAAACTAAATATAAAATCTAATTATTTTGAAAAAGGAAATATATTATTTATTTTATGGCCCTTCTGATTTTCATAAAATCACATTTAGTTCATTATGATGTCATAATACACACCGTAAATTTATACAGTACTTAGTTTTTACCTGAAAATTCACCTACAACAGAAAATTATAAATAAATCCCCAATAGATAATTTTGAAACATTGATTCCAAAAATAATATTAATTTTATTAAAATAATTTTATAAATTTTTTATTTTAATATTTAAAATAAGAATCAATATTTATTGAGAAATGATACGTTTTTTACAATAATAGTTTTCGAACCATTATAGAAATTACATTTGAAATCATAAAAATTATATTTTCATTAAAACATAAAAAACATATTTTAATTATAATATTTTATTAAAATATAATTTTTTAAAAAAATAAGTTGATGAATCACAAAGGAATTTCTTAATTGAAGTTTCATATTAATAAAAAATGCAATTTGTGTTTAATAATATAAAAATATAATTTTTATCTAACTGATTACTTAATAATTTATATAGTAAAAACAATAAATAATAAATATAATCATTATTTCAATTAAAATTATATAATAGTATTCATACTATTATCATTACTTAGTTTCTAGTATTTCTTAAAATTATTTTTACCTTCAATTAACCTATTTTCCATTTACTGTGGTAAAAAATAATTAATACAATTAATATTCACATTATCAAAACACATAGTACACCTTATTACCTAATATTTATAATGAAGATTCCAAATATAAAATCCATTTTATAAAAATCAATACATATATATGGAATATTTTAATTTAAAATAAAACCTATAAGCACGATGGAATGTAGTTTTCTGAAAAATTTATTTTTCAACGAAATGATTATTTTTATTTAACTCTATAACTAGTAATATTCATTATAAGAATTTAAATTCATAAATATAGATATATAATCTGAATGGTTAATTTAAATCATTTATCATTATTTGTTATTTTAATTAATTATATTGGAGAATCATTATGCATTTTAAATTAGTTTTCAAAAAAAATAATTTTTAATCTTAAAAATAAACTTATACAAAAATATAGTTTAAATATGGTTTAAATGAAATAAATTAAATTAAATATAACTAAATAATACATATGTTACCTTGAAATAAAATTATAAGAATACTGGATATTTTACATTACTTTATTTATCAAAAGAAGTTTCAATTTTACTTAGATGGTATTTTTTACAATTCACTAAACAATCTATATTTATGGAAAATATCGAAATTTCACTCTATGTTAATATTCATATTCTGATATCAAAAATTTATTTTTTTAATCTAATACATTATATTAATGTACTGGAAAGTAATTATAATATTTTAAAAATAAATAAGAATCAATTTTGAAGAAAACATAATGCAAAGAATGAATATAAATTATGAAAATTTTATTGATTATTTAGTAATACTTTATCAATATATTTAGGACATGTATATATATATTTCATAAAGTATTTATTATGACTCATATCCACCAATATAATGGAATAGTAAATATATTCATATTTAAATAGTCATTATTTTTTGGCTTCGATGTTCTGTACCTCATTTCCCTATTGAACATAGTTTTATCTTTTAAAAAATTAGGGTGTTACATTATTCCCCCTTTAATAAATTGTGTCCTCCTAATTTAAACACCAACTCAGTTCTCCCTATTTCCATCTATTGAATAGAATAAATAAAAATTATTTATTAGTTATTTAACTCTATTAAACGCATGCATGGGAATCCAATTAACATTAAATGGATAACTTATAAATGAGATTTATTCCTGAAGTTATTAATTTCTACGCTTTGATCTCTTTTATCAATGATATATTTTAAAACATATATATTTATAGTCATTTTTGTTCCCTGATATTTTTTGTAATTATTTTCTTAATTTCCCAAATCATAACCCACGATATTGTCAAACCAAGTGTGAGGTAAGTCTTATTGTCATGAACCATTTCCAGATCAAGTCTTTCTCAATGTAGTGTTTTTGGGTTTTACCATTAGGTACATTTGTACTAGACCCAGATCCACTTGTATTATCTTTATAGAGATTTATATTCATGATAAACCACTTACTATATACATTAACACCATTTATGGATGTATTATTATGTTTAGTTTTACCCCCAAGTCTTTCACTACCGTATTATAATCCAAATCCCAAATATAACTAAACTTTTCTTTGATACCAACAACGACAACCCTTCTCTTTATTACACATTAATTCATGATTTATTACATAATATTACACATTATACAACCAATAAGATCAAGAAGTATTGTGTGTTTGGAATTAGGTACCTAACATGACAACATAAAACATGGGATATGCCAACATTATTAAAAACTTCATTGACATGATCATATTATTCCATCATACTTAAAAATGAATAGGATAACTTGGGGACATACAAAATATAGGGGTGCGATATAAATCTCATTAAGGGAATAAACATGGATTAACATGAATGAAATAGTACATGTTATAATATAGGAATATCAATTGGGAATAAAATTAGAATTAATCATAAACCTGAATAATAAGATATGATATACACCACCGGAAAACAGTAGATTAGCAGTAGTTTTTTAGAAGGGGTTATTCACAACCCCCATTAAATTCATTTTAGAGGGGGTTATTCCCAACCCCGTCTAATAATAAAATTTAGAGGGGGTTCAAAACCCTCTATAAATTATTTACCATATTTTCTATGTAATATTTTGTTAGATTTTGGAGGTAGTTGTGTCTAAACCACCAGAAATTTAATAATTAGTGGCTCTATATGTTCGATTGGATTTTAGAGGTGTTATATATATATATATATAATTCATTTGGATAAATAGTGGAGGATAAATATATATAACATTGAAATTGTTTTTAAAGGAAATAATGTGGCTTCACTACCCCCTCTTGTCTCCTAAATTAGTGGGGGTTCATGAACTATTGTTAATCCCTTATATTATTGGGGGTTTGAACCCCTTATAATTTAAGAAATTATTGGGGGTTGTAAACCCCGTTCAAATTTAAGATATTAAATGGGGTTGTGAACCCCCTATAATTTATTACTTTATAAGGGGTTTTACCCCCCCCCCCCATCCACTAATTCAAGAAACTAGAGGGGGGTCATTTACCCCTACTAATCCCTTTTATTGGAGGGGGTTTTCAACCCCCTCTTAATTTTTATTTATTTTTTAAAGGAAATCTCATATAAATTCAAATTTTATAATACATGTATATATATATATGGGTGTGCATGTGTGGACACACGCACACACACACACATATATATATATTACATAAAAGCATTATAAACATATATATATATATATTATAAAAATACATTAAATAAATAATTATACATATTAAAAAATATATACATATACAAATATGGGAATATATAAAATAAAAGTAATTATAAATATATCTATTCAAATATATAAAATTTATAAAGAGTTTTATAAATTCCATACATTTATATTGTGATTTCTATTATACATGTGTTATATTAAATAATTTTTTTTCATATATACATATAAATAATGTCATATTAGATTATGTATAAAGATAAATATAATATAGGAATAATTAAATATATATATATATATTATTTATATTATATATACTATATTATAACTATTTTATAATATATAAATTTATATATATTATTTAATTTTATTTAATTTTATTTTTCTGTATAAATAAATATAATTTTATAATTTTATGTGCATTTATATAAATTTATTTGTATAAATTTTATTTGACATAATATTATTTATATTTAACCTAAAATCCTAAACATTTTATATAAATATATACATAAATATAATTTATTTAAAAAACAAGCCATATAAAAACCCAAGCTCATAGTTTTTATAATTCCTATTACCATAATAATAAATATTTTTAAAAATAATATGTTTATGATTTTATATTCTATATAAATAATTTTTTATGATATATAATTTATAAAAATAATTTAATATGAATGTACATAATATTATACAACTCTATTTATTGAAATATATATATGTTAATGTACATAAAATTATAGAATTATAATTATTAAAACACTTATATACTAATGTGTATAATAAGGAATATATCTTTTGAAATACATTATATAAATATTTTTATAAATTGTATTTAATATAATATTAATTATAGTTTTTTAATAACTTGTATTTCATATAACATTATATGACAATTTTTCTAAATATTATTTCATATATAATATTTATCTAAATTTTATTTAATGTAATATAAATTATATAAAACATATTACAATTAATACAAATAAATATATTTTAATTTACATAATAATAAATTTATGTATTGAAATACAACATATAAATATATTATTAAATACAATATATAATTATATTAAATAAGTACTTATATATATATATTAGAAATTAACATGTACATCAAATATAAATATGTATTTAAGTATATAAATAATTTACATAAATATATAAATATATGTGTATATACATAACATGAATACAATTATAAAATATATACTCAAATGTATGTAAATACACATATAAGATTATATAGTTTATATAATTATATACATTTAATATAATATAAATGTATTATAATATATTCACATAAGTTTATAATATAAAAATGTATATATTGATTCAAATAATTATATATGTATTTAAATATTTATTGAAATAATATTTATTTTAATTAGTTTCTTAATATACAAAAATTCAATTATGGTTGTCAATAAATAATAAAACTACAATTTCCATAAGGGAATAGTTTTTTGGGTTTGTGGAGGGGATCTGGGCTTTTAGTCCCACCAGTGAAACATTTTATAACATAAAAGCGTACAGAGAGGGGGCCTTGGGTTCCCTGGTGAACGAGAGAGGGGGGGATGGGCCACATGGGTCTGGAATGAGATAGGAGGTCACACTGTGTTGGTATGGTGTTGAACTATAGGTACCACAGTGGGTTCGTGAACTTGATGGTGGGTCACCTTTGTGATTGGAGTTGACAGATGGTAGGTAGGATCTAGTGAACTAGAGGTGAGTGGGGAAGTTGGGGAATATGATGGATTTAAAAAATAAAAAATATATATTATTTATAGGTAGTTGTAATCCGACTCTAATATATTTCATTTAGAGGGGATTTTAACCCCCTCTAAATAAGTATTAAATTAGATGGGGTTCTTAGACCCACCTCTAATATGTAACCTGCAGCTCATCTAGCAACAGTTTCCAACCACCTCTAGGTTGATCAATAATTTAGAAGGGGTTAAAACCCCATCTAAACTAATATTTTATAGTGAAATTAGAGGGGGGTTTTAGCTACCTCTAAATAAACTGTCACTAAATTTTACACTACTTTACCAGTGGTTCCCCAAAACCACCTCAAACAGGAGTAGGTGGGCAGATTAGCAGAGGTTCCTCATAATCATCAATACTGTGTTTTAAAGGGATTAATACTCCTTTAAATTGGGTAGTTTTTTTATAGTGTATACCATGATAACATAACGGAAACATGGGAAATGTCTAAACAACATAAAACACTACATCATAAACATAGGTCAAGGATAACAAGAAAGATGTCATGAAGGAAAAAAAGTCAAATGATTCATTAGGATCACCCTATAATCCCTTAAATAACATCTCATGAGACTAAAACATTACCAAATGCATTGGATTACTGTATAATTATGAGTGCACCTATCACTTCCATTTCATTCTCATGAATACGCATGACACATAGATCATAAAACATGGAATCATTTTCATCACTTTTTTTCCACGATCAAGGATTTTCGAAAACATAATTGTAATTTACAAATCAAATAAATATAATTTCATAACATTAAACCCCCTTGATATTAATTGGGTATGAGTATTCACTACAAATTTTTTGGCATGGAAAATCACGGTCAAATTTCTACAACATAATGGGGGTGTATAAATGTTCATTGGAGGGATTCATGAGAGTGAAAGGTGTTTATTATAATTTTGGAATCATAGGTTCAGTAAGGGAGATTTGTAAAGACATATCCCAACAATTGAAATTAGGGTCAAAGGGCATAAGATAATGAAGATACATGAATAAAGAGGGGATAGAAAAGAACCCTTACCTAGAGAATTGACTCCAGATTCTTGGGAGGTTCTTCTTGAGTGATTGGGGGAACCTTGGGAAAACTCTAGATAGTGAAGTATATATTATGTATGTGATCTGAGGATTTATAGTTAAAATAAATTGGGGATTTGGTTGCTTTATATAGGAAAAAGATTGTGGAGTTCTTTATTATTTCCCAAACAAAGGTTTTGGACTCTATATAATAAAATATCAAAAACCCAAAACATTACCATTGTCTTTTCTAATGTTTTATATGAATTAGGGGGTATTAATTACATAATCAGCCCCTGGGTTAAACTTAATAAAGAAATACCCTTTCTAATGTTGATGTTTTTCATACTCTGAAGTAAATAATTTTAAAAGTGTAAAATATATTATAGGATTTAGAGGACACATAAAAGAATTATAAAATTAATAAAATAAGAAAAATTACTTTAGATTGAATTGAAAATTTTTATTTATTTTTTGATACACTTTATATTATTTATGACATCGCTTTTATGTCATTAAGATGTCATAATACACACCATATATTTATAATGAATTTAATTTTTACTTAAAAATTCGAATGTCTGTGAAAAATTTGAAACATTCACCATTGGATAATTTAGGTAGGATGATTCCTAAAATAATATATAATTTTTCAAAATATTTTTATAAATATTTTTATTTTCACTTTTAACATTATAATTTATATTAAATATGAAATGATGGGATTTTTGAGAAATACATTTTTCGAACCACAATAAAAATTAAATTTGACATCATAAAAATTATATTATCATTTACATATAAAAACATAATTTTATAATAATATTATTTTAAAATATAATTTATATCAATAATTAATTAATTCCTTTCAAGGATTATCTTAATTGAAATTTCAAATTACTAAAAAATACAATTTGTGTTTTATCTTATTAAAGTATAATTTTCATTCAACTATTTAATCAATAATTTATAAGGTATAAACAATAAGGAATACATATAATAATTATTAAAATTAAAATTAAATATAAATACTAATTCTTTTAGTAGCACTTTGTTTCTAGAATTTTTTTAAAATTATTTTTACCCTAAATTAACCTATTTTCCTTTTATTGTCGTATTCAATATTTATTATAGTCAATATTCATATTATCCAAGAACTAGGTTGAACATATTACATAATATTAAATATTATGATTCCAAATATCGAAAAACTTTTATCAAAATCAACTGATAGTGGTGGAATAATTTAATTTTAAAAAAACCACAAGCACAATGTAAAGAAGTTTTCTAAAAAATGTATTTTTCAAGGGAAAGATGATTTTTTACTCTATATCAAGTAAAATTTGTTATATGAATTTAAATTCATAAATGTAAATATATTATATAAATATTTTGTTTAAATCATCTCATTAAGGGTTGTCTTAATTGATTATAATGGATAAACATTAGGCATTTTAAAATAGTTTTCAGAAAAAATGTGTTTTAATATTAAAAAAACATGTAATAAATCTAGTATAAAGATGATTTAATTATAATTAATTTAATTATATATATGTAATTAATAAATACTTTACCTTGAAATTTAATTATGATCATATTTTCAATTTTATATTACTTAATTTATCATAAATAAGTAAAAGTTCCAATTAAAAAAATCACTATTCACTAATAAATCTATATTTTTAAAATATCCCAAAATTAAAACATATATTATTAAATATATTAAAATATAAAAATGGAGTTTGTTTTATAAAATAATTTTCCAAATATTCTATGAAATAATTATAATAATTATATAAATTAATAAAAAATAATTTTGAAGAAAACATATTTTGAAGAATTAAAAGACACTATGAAAAATTGATTGATTATTTAATAAGAATTTATCAATATATTTAGAACATGTATAAATATTTCCAAAATTATATAATCCTACTAATATTTTAAAATTTAATGGAAATCTTAAAAAATCATATTTAAATCCTCTTTTTTTTGGCTTTTGTGTAGCGTATTGTATTTAGCTATCGAGCCTAGTTTTCTTTTTAAAAAACTCAAGGAGTTATAGGATTGGAGGGAACTAGAGGAATATATGGTTTTCTTTATAGAGTAGGTAGACTGGGGTGAGGAGTATTATTATTGTATATTTTTATTTATACTATTTTTATTTACTAATTTTATTTAATTTCATACAATATGATTTAGTGTAGACAAACGATGTACATATGGGTCGGGCCTATTTTATCCTCTTCTAAAAATCAATTTTCTAGGTGAAACTTTTACCATTGCTTATAAATTAATCCCATGGTTCTTTTCACTTCCCAAAGGTAGTCTAAAACAACATGTAAGGATATCATGGTCCTGATTGAGCATCATAGGGATGGGTGAATTGGGTTGTTTTGTGAAACAAATGGCATCAGAGTGTCCCTTATTAATTTAAAAATAAACGAAAATAGAGACAATACTACCAGGACTTTGGATGTAGGTAATAAAATGTTTGGATAACACTTTTTCTATTGAACCTTAATTTTCCATGGGAATTCATTAATGATTATTCTATTTATTTTGGGGTTTTTGGTTTATTTAAATGGTCTCTATGCTTTATAGGAATATACTAGGAGTGAAGTGGTGTCACACTATGAGATCGCATGGCCTACCAACTCATGTAGTGCCTGAGTGAAAGATTTGATGTTTTATCCAATGGTGGTTCTATTCTTGGGACATGGTTGTACAAACCATGTTTTCTAGTCATATAGAGTTGGTAGTCCCTCTTATAGAGTTTTGATATTATGTAATGTTATTTATTTATGTTTTATTTAGATTTAACTATTTTTAAAAAAGCATTATAGCAGTTATAAAATGTATAAAGGGGTATTGTATATTGAGAAATAATTTTTAAAATAAATATTTGATGAATTTTGGAAATTAATATTTATTAATTTAAACTTTATTGTATTTGGGTTAAATGGACTGATTTTTTTAAAAAAAAATTAATAATTTATTTTTATTGAAATGATGTGAAAGGCATATTTTGAAATGGTTTCAAATGGTTAAATGGGATTTAACTTTATAGGATAAAGTTTAATTTTTAATTAACAAGTAAACTATCTAAAAATAATTAAAATAAACTTATATTTTTTTCAAAATGAAGTAAGGACTTTTGTTGTTTGGTGGTTCGTTAAAAATTGGTAGAAACTTCTAGTATAGAAAGGATTTTAAAAATGGGTTTTGGATATTTTCTTTTTGTATTTTAAAGTGGTTGTTGATTTTTGTTCAGAATTTTGGTTTTAAATATGGGTGGTCGGTTTTTTTCATTTGGGAATTTTATATATTTTTTTTATTTTCCAATTTATGTATTAATTATTTCATGACGTGTATTAATTACTATTTGAAATATTTTTATCAGATTTACCACTATAATGTTTTCTCTAGTTTTAGAATGTTCATGTCTTATGATATCCCTAATTAGTGTCTCTTGTATTTAGGTAGTGTTATCCTTCAGTTAACAAACTTACCCAGACTCCACATGGAGATGTAAATCCAAGGCCCTTTCTTATAATTTTATATTTTCTTAAGATCTCTTAATTGGATTTTCACTTTCAGTTTTCCTTGAATTTTCTTGATAATATTTTTTCCATTTTAGAGATGTTTTAAATTTTTAAATTAGTGGTATACATTATTTTCATGGAGATTCTAGAATTTTTTTTGATATTTTTTTGAAGAATATGGAAATAGAATTATTTTGTGCATTAAATTAAACTATTATGTGTGATACCCTTAGTGTAGTTCATATCCGAATAGGTTCGTTTTTTATTCAGATGGGTTCATTGGGGTTATGATTTTTTTGGTATGATAATCTAAGTTTCTTCCTATTCTACTATTGTTTTATTGATAGAATCGTTTACTCTTGTTTAGTTACACTTTTTTGAGATTATTCAGTTAATTCCTTATTTTATCTCATTTGAATTCTCGTGGTTTCTTTGTTTAAGGAAATATTGATCATGAGCTTTTGGTAGACATAGAAATTTGGGCCGAAGGAAATTGTAAAAGTGTTTTTAATTGATAATATCAGTTGATACCATTTGTTTTGAATCACCTCTGAATATTATCTTTTCCCGTGAGATATTCTCAAATTTTGTAAATGCTTTTTCTTGGGTATATCTGATGTTGAGTGATATAGGGGGGTTTTAAAATAATGGGGATATCAGCCTCATTGTTTCACCTTGTCCACATTGGTGATTTGGTTTAAGGTCTGTCATGGATTCTAGTTTGGGTGAGGGATTCCTTGAGACTTAGGTTTAGAGGTTATTCAGTAGATGAATTGAGTTTTAGAGGTTGATGTGACTGGTTCTAGTTAGTTTTGTAAGTTTTCCTTAGTTATTGTAGTGGTGTACCATTGTTTTGGAGAATTAATCTTCAATTAAATATACTGGGTATTTTCACTTATTTTTTCCTTTTAAGCTAGTTAAGAACTGCTTAGGGAATAAATCACAATGATAGTGAGAATTATCAGACCCTAACACATTGGTTGTACTTTCAATTTTAACTATTTAATTTTATCTATTTAATCCTTTATTTTATAGTCAAACCCCATTTTAAAATTTATATTTTTAGAATTTTTTATAGGTCCATAGTTACTAGAAACAGTGAGAAGGCCATGAAAATGCATATGCCATTTGATAGAGGAAAAATTCCTAGATAGTGGATGGTTTCTCTATTTGTTCCCTACCCATGTGGTGTTCCCCAAGCCGTCTAGTAGGGGTGCGTGGTTGGTTCCTAGTTTTGAAAATCATGTTACCAAACCATGTGTGCTTCCTAATCTAAAAAGTGTTTTTATTTTTACATTGTTTTTATTTTTTTCTTTTTCAACCCCATATTTTCCCTTGAATCATGCCCACCCCTACCCTTATGCTTCATCACTTGCACCCAATATAGAATAGAAACCTCCTCTTCCTTTTTCACATCCCCCTCTTAATAGATCAGTCTTATTTCTCCATTATTCCCACAAAGTTATTCATGGTAATGATTCATTTCCATTATTCATTACCTTTCCTCTCAGTTATTTCATGCAGCTTACTGCTGAAACACTATCTCCAAAACCAAACTTGATTTGGGGTCTTATTTTGGGTTATTCTTGATTTCTAGTGTTTGGGATCCCTAGTTAAGGCACATTATAGCCTTGACTTTTGAATCTGATGAGTTATCCATCGAATTTAGGTAGGGTTTTATGTTATTTCTTTTATATATAACATTTTACTTATGGATTTTGTGGTTTTTAATGTTCTTGTTATTTTTTAGAGTGTTATGGACCTTGTTCAGGTGGGATATCAGCACTTTTTTCTATGGTTGTGGGTTCTATGTTGGTTATACATTATTTTAGGATTTAAATAAAATAACATTTAACATCCTGCATTTTAAATTACATTTTTCATATAAAACAATAGTGATAAATACATTTAATGTGTCTTTGAAGTTAAAATATATTTTCACATGATATCCACTTCAATTCAAAAGATTTTCTAAAATAGTAGGTTTATCAAAAATCTATTTAAATTAAATATTTTATGCATTATCTTGAAAAAGAGCTCAAGTGTCTTTGCAAATTATTTGTCTAAATAAAAAATGGTGCTTCAATTTTTAATGAAAATCCTCAATTTTGGACCTCTCATATTTTTTATTTCAGTTCAAGTAGTACATAAAATTATAATAATTAGTAAGGTATTACAAAACCTGGTTTTAAATAAAACATTTAAGATTAATTAAATGGATTTTTATGTACCTAGTTGTTATCTGGATATACACAGTTATACTTACATATTTGTGTGTGTGTACAATCCATATTAGATTATTCATATTTTTTAAATTCGAGGAATGTGTCGTATTGTGAGTGTATATGAGTATAACTATTTAAATAAGTATTTAAATTTAAGATTTTTGTTGTTTTCAGTTTTCAAAGTAATATGAAAAATTCTATTTTAGTGTGATTTCTAAAATGAATTTAAAATTGTTGGTTATAACCATTGAATATTTCTTCTGAAAGTAAAATATCCTTTTTAGGCATGCCCCTTGAATTATAGAAAGTGAATTCTTGTTAAAATGTGATAGTGGTTATTCCTAGAAGGGGATGTGCATTGTTTAAATGTATGGATTATTGAAAAGGGTTTATTCATTAATGGGTGCTTGGAGGTGAGGAAATGAGATGTTGGTTTTATTGAGAAATGCATTCCTCTTATATATGATATGTAATTTTGAAATACTCACATCGATTTATATGTCATGGGAATATGTGGGTAGTTATGAAGGAGATATAGGTACACGTGTTTCCCTATGTTAGTATTACATGCTAGCTAGTAACCTTAAGATTGTTTACTTCTGTGCTTATGGTAAATTCCTCTTAGTTGGGTTTGTTATGGAAATATTTATTGTTATGTATATTTGATTATTTTGGTATCTACAATAATTTGATTCATTTTATGTAATCATTAATCATGTCATATTTTTCCCTCAATTTCTTTTAGTTCAAATGATGACTTTAACTATTTTATATTTGATGGTGTGTGTCTTCATTTGATCATAGATCCTTTTTTATACCATGTTTTTATTTCTTATTAAATGGTTATTGTAAAGGTTAATAAAATCAATATTTTTTAATGATTTTTTAAAAATGTGGTCTTAAAAAATGTTAATAAAATAAAGGTGTTGTCTCAAAAACAAAATCTTAGTGATTATTTTTATTTAAAGAAAATAAAATGGGATTTTTATAAAATATTAATGGTGTCTAATTGGCTTTGAAATAAAACTTTATTTTTATTGTTTTATTTCTAACTATCATGAAAAGGATGTTTTATTTAATGACTAAAAATAGGGTCTGGATTACCTTTGGAATAAATATTGATGGTTATGCTCAAATATATCTATACCTTTCAGTTCTGAGTTTTGGTTCTATTCCTAGATTTTCTTTGATTTTCGATTAGTATTTGAAGGTGACTTTTATAGTCACGAATATGTATGTTGTTTGTTTTAATTATTTATGTTTTTTATCAAATCATATAAAAATGCCTTTATCTCTTTTTATTGATGTATTTTAGATATAAATGTGAGTGTCTAGGTGGGAATTGGATGCAGATACAATTTTCGTTATAAGGGAGGGTGGCTGAGGTGATTATAGTGATTACAGTAGATGTTTATTTCTGCTAATTTTCTTTATTCATTTTATTTTATTTCTATTTATGTTATTTAGTATAGATGTAAAATGTATGTATGGGTGATGCCCATTTTTCTATTTCTTCTAAGACTCAGTTTTCTTGGTGAAACTATTCTCAATTTTCATATTATGATTCCAGGATTCTTTCCATTATCTTAAGGTGATCAGGACGGCACCTTATGGATGTCCCATGATGGATCAAGAATATAATAGAGGGGTAACTCATGTTAGTTCATAATAGTTAAAATGTACATGGATATGTTCTCATATTTAAATATTGGTATGTATAATGGTTTCATCATCCCTTTCTACTATTAACTCAATTAAAACTTGATGACATTCCATGAAATTTTAGGTGTACTTAGCAATCTCATTATTCTTGTTTTCCAACAAAAAGTTCCATCAAATTATATCTTGGTTATTCTTGTATGGATGGAGAAACATGAGACATTTTCATTGTCCAATAACTCTGTATTTATCTAATAAGATAAAGGCCGAAAAAATATATCTCCAAACTAAATGACACCATAATTTATAATGTTTTATTCATGAAACTTCTCTTCCATTTTTGTTTTCACCATATTTTATAGCTCCAAATCAACCCTTTATACATCAATGATCTTCTATTGGATATATTAATAGGTAATCATTTGGGTAAGGTATGATTTATTATTTGAAATTATGATTTCCATGTGCATACATTTAATATCAATTAAGAAAGGGTATTTCTTAATCCACATCATGGATAGAGAAGTAGGTTCATTTTTCTATTAATGTTTACTACATTAGTCAATTTTCTAGGATGGTAGTGAATAGATAATTCATATTCCTTGAACAATTATGATATAAAAAATTTAGGATGATCGATTTGTATGTGAATATATAATTTAAACCCTTGGGATCTATATATGTGTGACACTTATCACCATAGAGTTCGTCATACCAAATCATTATTGAAAAGATCATATTTGTAAACTCCATATCATGTGTCAGGTATTCTACTCATGGGTCCTCAACTATCAGGAATCATAGGATATCACTTTATCATTATGAATGAGTACACAAAAGAAGACTCCCTTTGAACAATCAATGTATATCACAAACCCTTCTACACTTTATGGTTGTCGGAGTACAAGAACTTTGATTATAATCTTTTGATCTCCTTAAAATATTCCTTGCATTCATCTATCTTGACATAATTTACCCCTTCCATATTTACGTAGTTAGTGGGCTATGAAACTATGATAAAAATCTTCACAAACTATTAGTAGTATCCAAATACTAAAAAAAACTATACCTTTTGTGACAATTGAGGGTATGGTCCATTCAACACTTTTTTTTCTTTTAGATGTCCATATAAATTTCCTCACTTATGATCACAATCCCAAAGAATGTTTCTTGCTGTTTAAGATACCAATATTTTATGGGGTAAAAAATCATTAATTTTGGTTTTAATTTCTATAATTTTACTTTAATTTATTGACCCAAGGGAATATAAGAGGTTTCTTGATCATTCGTGAAGGTTTGGGATCTGAACTCAAAATTATTGGAATATTTCACAAGGTGCATGGATTACACTAATCATGTACCTTTTCTATGCTTCTAGAAAATAGTAGGATCATAGTGTATAAAATATTTCAAAGGATTACATTAAAAAATTTGAGTCATGTAATTTATTATTAGTTCACTTCACACAATTTTTACATGGTTTGTCTAATTGTGCGAAAAATCGTGTGTGGTGTGGTTCTTCTAGACATTATGGATGCAAAGATGGAACATAATTTTTCAAACTATATATCCAAATCATACCTTTGGTTAAAAATTGTAAAAATATACATTTTTTACCTTTTCACTCTTTAATATCTAATTTTGGATTCATCCCCAAATTTTATTAGTGCAGCCACATCATAGGATCTCTCTCTCCTTCTCCTCTTTGATTAGTGGATCTCCCTTCATTTGACCATCATTTCCACTTCTATCTATTATGTTGGATTGATCATGCTAGGTCTATCACTTTTTTCCCATACATTATCAATATAATGTTGTATCCAAATATCTTTGGCCATAGTTATCATCAATACCGTTTTTCGGGTTTTTTCACGTTCTAAATTATCTCTTGTTCTAGCTAAAATATGAGGCTGATGCTGGAAAAGAATCCTTACATGAGCCCAAAGTATATATTTTATATGATTTCCTATAAAAATTATTATATTTAATTAAATTATTAATTATTTTATAATCATGTCTTTTTGAGCATCGACCCTAGAATTTATAACCATTTAATTTTTCACCTAAGGCAGGACCTAGACATACTAAGAGCCTCTCAAATACCATTAGATGTTTACAACCTCAACCCAAACCACCCCTTTAGGATGTGTTTGGCCAAACTCCCATGATAAAACTTACTTTTATTGTAACCAAAAAATTATTTCAGGTGTTATTGATTTGGTTTTTGAGGGAAAACCTTATTTATCAATAATGAAATACAACCACCACTTAGGGTGAGTTAGACATGTCAATTAAAATAGAAATTTCTAAGATTATCCTTTTATTTTTTCTTGGGTAATTAATTCATTATTATGTTAATGAGTTTGTCCTGTGTAATTTTAGATCCTGACCCCATAATTGATATATAATTATAAAAGAAATAGACTAGTGAAATTTTAAAATAATTTGAGTACATATAAGGTTGAAATTTATTTCGGATAAAATCCGTAACATAATTACTTCTCGTGAAAATTATGATTTTTACCATGTATTCCCTGGTAATCAATTATGGGATTTATCTCACTATCAAACGAGTGGTATGACTCGAGAAATCCTTGTATTCTCTCTTTGTGATGCCTTAAAAACCTCATAGGATATCACTCGATTTATTAATGTGAATTACAAGTGGTAAACCCATCATGGGTAAGTTCAGTTTCTTACTATAATGAATTTTATGGATATTCATCAAGGATTCAATTTGAACTCTAAATATATATTAATTCTTGGGATAATTTTCCCTGTTTTTTATGATATCCTTGGATATGGAACACCTTGGTTCGTCTACTTGGATTACAATAGAGGCCTACCCAAAATGCAAGGATAGATTTCCTTAGTTTGGTTAGAGTCTTGTAGTTGTAAAATTTAAATTGTCCATTCCATTTAAACTAATCAATACCCAAGATCTAAACATTATGGATTGATTAACATAAGACAGCTTGAAAACTAATATTAAATAATTCAATGTGTTCCAATGGATTCAACATGGGTTTGTTGTGTGGGAATTAAAGGATCAGTTTTAGGGATTCTTCGAAATTATTCTATATTGGATACCTTGGATATATGAATCAAGTCCCATGAAAAATTAGTATAATACATAACTACTGACATCCATCTTAGGTCGAAACAAGTCAGGTTGGTCGAGTATCCCATAAGAATTCTAACATTGACAAGGGATCTTTTACTTTACCACTTTAAATTATTATATCTAAACACCATTAAATTTTTTATTCATGGATTAGATTTTCAATAGAAACCAATGGTGGTGGGCTACTGAGTTGTACTCACACCCTGTTCAGTCCGCCACTTGGTACCCAGGTAGATTTCCAAGATGAGGGAATGGATAAGGGGTAGGTCCCTATTATGAATTCTTAACTTCAATCTTAGGTTGGAGAATGAGAGAAATAGACCAAGATGAGACTTGGGATTCCTATAAAGCTTAGTAGTTTTTTATACTTTTCATTTCATTTTATATCATAGTAATACTTGTATGAATGCGGCTATAAAATCTGTGACAAATATGTTTTAAACCCTATAAAATCATTTGTATATCGTGTTACATTACTACCTTAAATCTATTTTTTATTATCTAGTTTGATTATGTATCATTTATGCCTTTTATTTTTCACACTAATAATGATAGTAAAATATACCCATTTTACCACCATACACCCTCACTTCTGGTCAGAAACCTTTTGAAAACAGAGAGATGTTCTTGGGGACTTATGGACCCTTCGACTGGTTACCTATTATTAAACAAGTACAGGGATGTCACAAAGTGGTATTGGACTCTTTTTATATTTTTTTTCTTACTATTTGTTGTTTTTATGTGGAGACAAGGAATTTTCATAACTTGATAATAAGCTTTCACTTGGGAGTAGCTGGCCCACGTATGGGGGAAAGGCCAAGTTATAAAATAAGGGACTTGATATTCTATAATTAACTTATTATAGTGGTACTATGTTCACCTTTGAGTGATGTACATGTTACATGATGTTAAATTTTATGGGATTTCAAACCTTTGGCTAGTAAAATAATAGGTAATTAGTTCATGCATAACTATATCACATAGGAATTTTTTTTCAACATCTACCATGCCATGTATATTTCATTTCTTGTACTACTAAATTTCTAATTTATATAAATTGGTTGTCATGATTGAAATTTTTTATCTTACATGGAAAATAATTGGTTACATGAAGTGTCTTCATCATCCTAAATATTGTTCTCCCACATAACTTTATGAAGGAATTATACTTGACTAATAAAAATGTAATCAAAACAAAAAATACTTAGTTATATAAGATGAGAAATTGAACATGTTGTGGGTAAATGGAGATCTAATTACAACTTATAAGGTTTATAACTCTTCAAATTGGGAATATAAATCCATATAATTGAAAAATTAAATATAGAATTTCTAAATTCTAAATCAAGAAACTGAAATTTCTAATTGGTTGTAGTTATATAGGACACCAATTAAAACATAAATAGTGATTTCCTCTATCACTTCGAATTTATAACCAGTCTATGTGAACCATTATGATAAATGATTTAAAAATTACCATATAACATGACCCTAGGAATGGGTGGTTGGTGTTAGTTTAATCATTTGAATTAAATTATTTAATAAATTTGGGGTATCTCAAGTAATTATGTTTTAAACATATTATTGATTCCTATATCTATATTTTCTTTAACTATATTTTTTTCTTTTTAAGTGATTTATTATCATTGTTGACAAATTATTCTATGATAGCCTCGGGTCTAGTGCCTGGAAGGAGGAAATGACCATTCCCCTAAGGTGGTGGGACCTGATCCATCTGTGGTGTTACCTGAAGTTCCACCTATGGAACCTCCCTTTTCACCTTCTATTATTCTTGGACTGATCAATAATACTCATATTGTAGAGGTTTTTCTATTCCTAGTACAATAAATAGAGAGATAACCATGGACTACCCCAACCATGTCTGAGTGGACTAGGGAATTCTAGTTGTATCACCTGCATACTTTATCTAGGGAAGGAATTCCTTAGGTAGTAGAGTCTTGAATATAGGATATACATATGATTTTAAATCACATGGATATACCTCTAGATATGAGGGTAAATGTTGAATCATACATGATTCATGGATATTCCAAGAAATGGTAGGATGTTATTACTTAAGAATATCATCAACGGGGAATGGTTTGGAGGTACAGTCATGATATCTTATTGGATAACATTTATTTAGAGAATCTTAGTGCTTATCAATATAGTGAATTCATGAATTTTGAGTTGGGTAATATGTCTTTCAAGGATTACACAACTTGATTAACTGACCTCCAGTGCTTTTCACTCACTCTTATGGGTGATGAGTTATCTAGGGTGAGGCATTTTAAGAATGGACTCATGTATATTATTTTATCTTAGGTGAATGTCATTCAACTAAATAACATCACTAAGATGGTATAATGGGCCCAAATATCTTAGTGAAACCTATGGGAAGCTGAAGGTATTGGTCGAGGTAGTTTAGTAGCTAGGCTAAGGGGTGAATCATCTTGTGGAAGGAATAATCACCTTATGACTACTCCCTAGGGAAGTGACCTCCAGGGTGTGTGCACTAGAAATTCCATGGTATTCCGCAAGTGTGTTAGGTAGGGTCACATAAATCCTTTGTGTGAGAAAGAGCAAGTATATTGTTGGTATTATGGTAAAATGATCAACCACTAAATATTTTGTAGGGCCTTTCCACTGACTCCCAATAAAAAGGGATCTAAAATAGTTCTAAGTTATAAACTTGGATATGTTTCACCACAAAAGGAAAGAAAATAGATTACTACTAATAGTTTAGTGTGGGGAGGTGGTTTATGCTGAGGAATATAGATAAAATATATTTAGAACCAATATAGAATAGATGATCAGGTATTTAATGTTATAGATCAAGTCCATGGATTAGGAAATTTACATAAAGTGAATGTCGCACCTATTGAGAAAAGTATTGTGCTATCTATAGTGATATATAAAATATTAATTACCTCAAATTTGGTTTCCTTTTTATTTTATATAGTCTCTCCACACTCAATTATATTTGATACTTTTATTGGAAGCCTAGGTTTTCAGATCATGTACCTATTTGGGGTAATTTACTTTGATACACAACTAGGAATCTGGTCAGAGGTCACTTGCTAATGTATGGACTTTCCCCTTGAGATAAGTGTCTATTATTTTATATGGGATATTTCTATCCCTCAGATTATAGGATTTTATATAATTTGTGGGATAGACTATCTGGTTCCATTTTGAGTTTATATTGACTTTTATCCCCAACAGGTGTCCTTATCCTCACCTAAGTTTGGTAGATATATTCACATGGTAGAATGGGATGTCCAGGAAGGTAGTGATGGACTATAACATCATTTTATGTGAATAATTTAATCTCATATTTATAGCCTCTCAATATATGGTCAAGGAGTATGGTAAGTAATCTTTCCTCTTGTTGTGAACCATTTCAAGGACATCTTCCCCAAATGAATTTTTTGGGATACCTCCCTAGAAAGTGGTAGGGAGTACTATTGAGCTTATACTAATAGAAGAATCTGTATCCATTACCCTATTAAAGATGTATCCTACTAAGATCTAAAAACTCCATAGGTGGTTAGAGGACCTAGATGCGAAGGGTTTTATTCAACCTAGTACATCACATTGGGGTTCACCGGTACTTTTCTCTAAAACGGAGATGTACTTTATGGATATGTATTGATTAATAAAATTTGAATTAGCCTACAGTTAAGAACCAGTACCCAATTTCTCAAATTGGTGATATACTTAACTAACTTAAGGGATCTATGGTCTTATCAAAGATTAATTTGAGACTAGTATATCATCAGGTTGGTGTTAGTTCCTTTGAAATACTATGTATTGTTTCCTAAAGAATTTATAACTTACATGAATATTTGGAAATGGTGTTCGGTCTAAAAAATGAAATTTCTATATTTATTTCCATAATTAGTGAGATCTTAATTCCTTGTCTAGATGGATTCATGGTCTCTTTTGTTAATGATAGCTTAGTGCACTCCAAAACACGACAAGAGCATGTGTGACATTTAGAGGTTTCCAAGACTAATCTTCAGAAGTATAGACTTTATGACTAAATGATGAAATAAATCTTTTTTATTGATAGTGTCCACTTCTGACGTCACATAATTTTACAAGAATTGGTATTAGTAGATTCATAGAAGATGAGAGTAGTGGATTTTTGGGAGAATACCAATAATTTTTTTAATATTAGAATATATTTTTTATTATCCAGTTTCTATTAAAAATTCAATAAAACTTTTATTTCTTTATAGTACCATTTATAGGATTTTGATAGAAGGTTCTATGGTTTCTACGGTCTGAATCATAAAAAAATATTTTTAGGAGTTGAATAGAAAATTATGTTCAGCAACAATTTTGATTTTTCTGAACACTGGTAGAGGGTAAAAGGTTTATTGAAATGCATTAGGTGTTGGGCTACTTACTATATTTATCCAAGGGGAGTGTTTCGTGAAATACAGGTCTTTGTAGTTGAGGTATCACAAGTGAAATTACCTAATGCATGACCTAGATCTAGCATTTTTTTCTCATTATTTATATTGAAAGAGATATTTCCTTCTAGGGGAGTAGTTCATAGTATATATGAAGTATAATAGACTAAAAAAATATTTCCTTAGAAAAACATAAACCTATAGTGGTGTAGCTGGGTTGAATATATTAACTCCTTTAAATTTGAGCTCACATATACACTATGGAAAGGTAATGTTGATATCGATTCCATGAGCTCGAAGAATCAGTAACAACTAGTTTAGGATGCTAGTAGAGAGAGGTAGCTGATGTCACTATTTTGTAAAATGAATCTTGAAATTATGGAGTGTTAGAGGACACCTTTTATAATGGTTTTAACAATGGGTCCATAACTTATGAATTGAATAAAGTTTTGGGATATTTTTTCTTCAAAATTCATGGTCTTAAGGGACCATATCAATACACAGGATCCCCCAACTATTTTGGTTTATCCTGAGAATGAGATTCTGTATATTCAAAAACATGTTTTGGTCCCTTTAGGCCTGTGAGAAAATATAAAGTGTAAATATAATGATTCTAATTAGATAGTGCGTTATATAGTGAAAAAATATGTATCATCATTTGTATTGTAGATACAAGTGTCTTGGGATGAAAAAGGAAATAATAGTCTTTGTCACTCAGAGTTCCACCAATTAGTAATTGAAATAGGAACACCAATTTAATGATAGCCTCTTATATCCCTTAAAAATATCTAAATGGAAATGTGATTATTTAATTATGGATTTTATTATGGGGATTATAAGGTTACCACAAGGTAGTGACATTGTATTTGGGATAATGGATATGTTGATGAAGGTTTCCCATTTCATTCCTATCATGGAGACCTTCTTAGTGGATGATGTTAGAAAAATATATGTCTGAGAGATCATAAAATCTTCGTGGGATTCCATTTAAAATTGTATCAAATGGGGATATTTTGTTTACTTAATATTTTTGGAAGGTGTGTAAAAGTGATCTTGGTACACAGGTTCAGTTGAGTATAGCATATCAAACCAAAACTAATGGCCAATCCAAGAGGACTACACATCTAATATCCTGACCCAAACCACTGATTCTGAGATAGAGTTCCACAAGACCTCCTGAATTCCAACCCATATGTTAGAGGCTTCTGACAAGTAAGGAGGGTCTTAAGTGGAACATGGGGACACTATACCCTCCAGCAGAGTGCACACAAGAAATAAATAACCTATATAATAGATGATTAGAGTATATAAGTAAAATGAAATATGACATACAAGATATAATAACAAAAAAGTAAGGATCATGGGTACAGTTAAAGCTAGTAAATAAAGGTAGTGACAGAAATCCCACACAAACTCCATCTAGAAATGACCACATCCTCCTGCTCAATTTTCCACCATATGGACTCTTCCCTTCATCAGGGCTCTGATCATGAAATCTACAAGTGCACTGAAATGCTCGAATATGGGTTCAGTATAAGACTAGGCCAAAAACCACCAATATCCCTTAAAATTAGTTCATAAAATAAAAAATTGTATTCCATTAACATAAATAGGGTACATATATAAAAATAATATATCACACAAGTATCGAATAGATTTTGTGTCCATGAGGACCGGATCTACCTTCTCTGACACCATGATGGTAGAAACATACTAGTTTCATCACCATGATAGATGGAACATCAATAACCATTCTTGTATATCCTATTCATGTAGATATCCCAAAGCATGTATCTCATTCTGCAGATTGGGATAGTCCATGTACATGTCAGAAAATAGGGTCTGATCTCATCCAACTCGAGTTGATAGACAAAACATGAATCAAGTATCACAAGCCAAAAAACATTTTATTACATCCCTCTTTTGAAGATATCCAAAATAATTTGACACATCTTTCCAATAAGAATAGATGATGTACATTACAACCTGATCCTAGCACATCCCTCTCAGAGAATAGTCTTGAACAAGCATCAAATCTTGCATGTCACCAATTAGGTGTCACATCTCACATGTCATCCAATGTTGACCAATACATGTGTCACATATCACATACTTACAAAATAAATCAATGTTGTGTTACCAACTATAGTAGAAAAAAATAAAAAATATACCAAACATAATGTAAATGATAGATCAATATCACATAATGTCAAAATGTAAACAAAATCATCATAATTTATATGCAAAAATCACAAGAACGGTTCAAGCGATACACACAAACCTCATGTGGTCAAGCCTCAGACATAGGTGTCATGGTTAACACACGCATGCCAAAAAAATCATTCCAATAACTCATAATAAAATATGCACTAATGTCATGGGCTTTCTACAGCTACACATACACACCCACAATTATGCCAATAACCCATATAAGACATGAATGAAATTTAAGGAATTCCTATACATATGTTTCACATAGGGATAAACATGCACACAAACAACCATACTAATGAACATTATAAATCATTCCCTATTGTCAAGGAATTCATCAGGCCATACATGAATACTGACAATCATGTCAATAGCCCATATAAGACATGCGCAAAAGTTATGGACTTCCAACTACTACACACACACCCACAATAATATCAATAACCCATATAAGACATTCCTAACATTTAAGGACTTTTTATATTATGTTGAAGTATAAAAGATTAAAATGGTTTTTGTTTAAGCTCAATTATGCTACTAAATCCTTGAACCATTCTTGATTTAGTGTGATTTAAAATTATCTCCATCCTCCATATTTGAAATGCGAATAAAAATTATTAAATTAAATCAATAAAAATACCATACTACCTTTGGAAACAAAATTATGTTTAAAATTAATCTAATCAATATAAACCCAATGTCACCAATAGTTCATCAATCCGATCAATATCGAATGAGATGTTAAAGAGAGAATTTTGGATAAGTAAAAAATAATAATAGATGAGAGTGTCAAAATAGAGAGAGATAATGGGACATGGGTGAGGTAGAACTCCCGATATGTTGTGCACTATCTACCCCAAATTTATTTTTATATTATTTTTCATTATTTTATTATATTCTATTTTTTATTTGAATATGTTCTAAATCCATGGGCTATGCATGGGCTTTATAACTCATTGGTTTAACACCTGAACCACCATTCTTCTTAAATTAAGTTCTTCACCCCCACAAAAAAATAAATATTATTATTTTAAATTTAATTCCCAATGTTAAATATATTCAATCATTCATTAATAAATATTTAAAAAAGATATCTATATATTTATTTATCTGCATTATATATATAAATGCACCCGTATATACATATATACACCTGTGTATATATATGTATATTTAACCCAAAAATATATTTATAAATTTACACCTTTACATATATATATACATATATATGTCATATATATATACATATATATGTCATATATATATACACCAATATTATTTTCCCGATGAAATGTTTATAATAGGAATAATACATTATTATTATTATTAAAATAACCTCCTTCATAATCACCATAAATGTTACAAAAATAAAATTCATTTAAAACTGACGATGGTGATTAAATTTTATTAACCACTCTCAATTTAATTTATTTTTCACAGTTAATAATGTCATCATTATTACATTTTCCACCACTAAAGTATCCATACACTTAATAACACAATTAATAATTTCAAATGAACAACCCCAAATAGAGGTGATATCCAACCAAATACATAATGTAGAAAAAACTTATGCTTCGCCTAGGGAAAAAACCCCACTCTAGACTTAATGGAGGTCCCATACATCTCATGTTTATGTTATGGGGGAGGAGGAATAAAAAATAAGAGACAACATGGGATAGTACTTGTCATGTGGAAAGTGGTCAGCCATTTAGATTCCACTTAGCTTATTGATGTGAATGATTAAAATGTGGTGTATTGCCTATCATCGATCATTGAAAAAAATGGTCTCTTTTTTAATTATCATCAGGAGGCCATATGTGAAACTATAATCAGCCATTTCAATAGGCCATGTAATGTCCAAATGCCTCTCCACATTCCACATGTTAGGTATTGTCCCCTTTCATGCATCGTTTTTTATTCTGCCTCCCCCAAAACCTAAACTCAAGACCTCTAGAATAATATCCCACTGATTATCATTAAAAGTAACATTGATCCAACAAACCAATTGTACTCTAATTATTCTTGGTGAGAAATTATGCAAGGGGTCTGGAGCTACAGTTACAGGGGAGGAGGAATATAAAGCCTAAATTGAAGGGAATAATACCTTCCCTATGGAATGTGGAGAGGTGTTTAGTCACCACTTTTCTAGTTGACATGTCCAATCATGGTGTGAAACATGGCCTACCAAGGATGGTTACAGTACTAGTACTAGAGGACAAGCTCCCTGCATGTGACATAGATTTTTGAGTGTCATGGGGAAAACACATGTCACTTAGTAAATACATCTTTAATAAAAACATAAAAGTGAAAATTCATATAGATATTTGTGAGGCACTTTACAGTAAAATATTTTGGTCCCCTCTAAGTCGTTTATTGGAAGGAGAGGCATTTCTTTTGGAATGAAGTCTCACTCAAGAGACATGAGAGAATCTGAAACTAGTCATGAAATGTTTGGACATAACTCATTATTCTTATGTCAATCGGCATCATTGACCACTAATGTTTCACTTTGGGGATTGAGTATTCATAAACATTGTTCCTATACCAATTAATTAATGGATTTAGTGGAAAGGATCAAAGGAACCTATATATATAAACCTATTAAAAATTTTAGGGAGGCTCCGGCCGGTTTCTTATTGATTATCTCTTCCTCAATGGTACATTCTTATACATGATGTATTACATATATTGTTACTCCACCAATATTATACTAACAAGTTTCATGTTTTTTTCCCTAATGATATTTAATTAGAGGTTGATAATTCTTTTGAGAAGTATCAAATTCATATCATCGAACATAGTATAAATAATCTCTAAGTCAAAATGGTTCCAGAAATTTGAGTTTTATGGAAACATGGCCATATTTAGCAAAAAACGTTGAGAATGGGAGTTCTCTATACATGCTTAGTTTCCTGATTTATTCAATTTTTATGCTCAAAACCCCTCATAAGTACAACTTGGCGATGATTTATCCTAATGAGGGGATGTTTTAAGATCCCTACTTTCCATGAGGTATGTAATTATTTAATTTTGGTTACATTTTCTTTAATTTTACCATAATGAAAGTTCACAAGGGAGTATAGGTGTTTTTGGAAGCATTTGAAATGCTTCAGACTCAGAGTTATAGATTTTGTGAAGACTATGAAGGACGCATGGTTAGCACACGATTTGTGATAACTATAAACCTTAGTCACACTACATGAAAAGGGGATGAGAATAGTTTTTAAAACCATAAAAAGGATTCCTATAAACCATGTGATAAATAAAATTTATTGCATGTTCACTTCATAAGGTTTTCACTTGGTTGGTATAACCATGCACATAACCATTTGGGGTTGTGGTGCTCCCAAATTGTAGGGATGCATAGTTGGCACATGGTTTAGAAAACCATGTGTCCAAATAATATCCCCAGTTAAAATTTGAGGAAATTTTAATTTTTTTACTTTTCACCACAATAAATATAATTTTGGTCTCTTCCCATCATTTTCACACGTCACCACCACTGCAGGATCTCCATCCCTTATCATATAATACAGGTGGATCTACCTCATCTAACCTTTGTCCCCACATCATTCTATCATGTTAGGGGGCTATTTTTAAGGCTATAACACGGTTACCTTTATTTATAATTTCTTTTTTATATCCAAATCTGTCCCTCTATATCTAATATAAATTCCCTATTTTCAGTTCTTTTTCTTTGTTCTTCATTATCACTCATTACAAATCAAATAAGAGTCTGATACGGGACATGTATTCTTCCTCTATAAATAGGTGGGTGGTATATATACCTTCCCCTTAACATCTAACTATTTATAAAATTTGTTATTGGGATATACTTCATTATTTTCGAGCATCGACCCTAGAAATTATATCCCTTCAATTTTTCACCTAAATCATGACATGGACATGATACAGGCCTCCTGAGTACCACTAAAAGTTGAAAATATCAACACAAAACACACCTTTAGGGTTTTTTTGGGCTCAATCACATGATAAAATTACTTTAATTATAACCAAAACAACCCTCATGGTGTGTTT
This sequence comes from Viscum album, assembly GCA_963277665.1. Taxonomy (NCBI): domain Eukaryota; kingdom Viridiplantae; phylum Streptophyta; class Magnoliopsida; order Santalales; family Viscaceae; genus Viscum; species Viscum album. The sequence continues at coordinate 1,976,793,085 of OY728122.1, forward strand.
GGTTTGGTTTTATAGGTAAAAACTAATTTCTTCATAATGAAATCAAAACTCCTCATCTGGGTATATTTGGCATGTCACTTTAAAAAGTAATCTTATATGAGGATACATTGGATATATATTGGGTAATTTAGGCATGGTTATGTTAATTTTGGTTTCCTGGATAATTCTAGATCCATACACCATAATTTTTAGGTAATTATAAGAGGAATAGACAAGTAAAATTATAAAATAAAGTAGGTCCCTCTATGGTTGTGATTCAGTTTTAATAAAAGACATAACATGATTATTTCACTTCAAACTATTATTTATTATAATGAATGCCTTGGTTATTAATTATGGATGTTCTCACACCATCAAAGGTGTGGAATTACTTGAGAAATCATTGCATCCTTTCTTTAGTATTCCTTAAAAATCCTTATAGCATGCCACCCGATACATTGATGTGAATATCAGGTGGTAAACCCATCATGGATCCATAAATTGTATTACTATCATGGATTCATTGAATAGTCATCTTAGATTAATTTTTAACTCTTGAAATATTATAAAACTTAGGATAATTTCATATGTTCATCATGATTTTCTCAAACATGGAATGCCTTGGACCATCCCCTTTGATTCTAAATCATTTCTCCCCTAAAATAAAAGTATAACATTCCTTGGTTTGGTTAGAGACTTATATGAGTATCATTCCAATAGTTTGTCCCATGTGTTCCTTCTAATACCCAAGAGATTAAAATAATGTATTTATCACCACAATTTGGCTTGAAATCAAAGATCAATGATTATAATGGGTTCCCATGTATTCAATACGGGTGCATTTTCTGAGAATTCCTAGACTAGTTCCAAGTATTACATATATTTATTCGTTCATGGATGCCTTGCCTATGTGTGCCAGGTCCCTTGAATAATTAATAGGTCACATGATTAGATACATTAATCTTAGGAAAACGTAGTTAGGGTATCTCAAGTATCTCATATGGAGCCCAATATCGATAAGGGTTATTTTACTTTAATGATTTAAATTATTATTTTTTCACACCATTTTATTTTATATTCATGAACTAGAATTACATTAGAAACCATTGGTGGTGGCCTATTGAGTTATACTCAAACCCTATTTGGTTTGATACCTATTACCTAGGAAGATTTTGTAGTTAGAGAAAATAAAAAAATGAGAATCTCTCTGAATTGGATGCTTGACTTTATCTTAGGTTGGATCATGGAGTAAAATGAATCAGCTGGAACTCAGGATGCTCCAGGAACATAGACAGTTTTGGGACTTTTAATTTCTTTTTCTATCCTAGTACTTCTTGTATGATTGCTTCCATCACACATGTGACTTATATGTTTTCACCACCATATCATCATCAAAATTTAATACTTCTTTATTGACTTAAGTTTGTTTTATTTATTATGTAGTTTGATTGTCTTTACATTATTTTTTTGTAATTCACTATGATAAAACGGTATTTTCTCCCCAAAATTCTACCATACACATTTTATACTAGTCGACAACCTCTATTTTATAGAGAGGTTCACTTGAGGCCTTGTGGTCCACTAAACTAGTTACTTATTAGTGAACATGGTTGGGGATGTCACATGTTGCATCCAAAAGTCATACTTTCTTAACTTATCATATATTTTCTCCTTTCTTAATGTCACCCAAACAATGCTTATATGTTCATTATATAATTTCTTTATTTTCAGGTATATGAGAATTTTTTCAATAAATACTACCAAAAATATATTTAGGTAGTCACAAAACACTATATTCATCAAGTTCATTAAGATTTCAAGGGATTTATTAAGACTAAAGAGGATCACTATAAACTCAAAGTATTCATATATTGTATGGAAATTTTTCTTCTAAATATATTCTTTTCTCTCCTTTAGATAATGATATATTGGTCAAATATCAACCTTTGATAAGTACTAACCTCCTCAATGTTGATCAAATAAGACCTTAATTCATTATAGGGGATACGAATTCCTTATGGTGATCTTGTCGATATCTTAGTAATCAATGTACAACCACATTTATCTATCCTTATTCTTGAAAAAGGTAACCAACACACCCTAACATCTTGTAATAGGTTACACAAACCCTTTTCCCAAATTCTCTTGTATCTTATTTTTTAACTCCTCTAGTTATTTTGGGTATATTCTATAGGGGAATTTGGAGATATTAGTGGATCTGAGTATATGTTTTATTGATAACTCTACCAAAAAATTTGTGGGGATTTTAGGAAATTATTTGGGAAATAAATTAGTATACTCCCTCCAAAGGGGAATTCCATCCAAGTTTATTCTTTTTTTGAAAAAATAAATTTGTCAAGATGTTCTTATTCACTGGTTATTAACATCTACACCGTTAAAAGATTTTCCAAAATAGATTAATGATCTTACTTGAATTTGTATAGGAGAATTATATGGTTTGGGATATATAAAGGGATTTCTTTTTCTAAATAGTTTTTGTGAGATATATATAACAAGAGCCTTCCCATGCCAACTGTAGAATCAAATTCAACTAATGAAAGGATTATGATCTTCTATAAAATAATCATCCCACAGACGTAAATGGGATATGATTCTAATAGTTGTATTTCAATGACCACACCACAATATTATTTTATAGATATCTCAAATTCAAGGTATCCATGATGTGATTCGATATTTCTAGAAAAATTATAGGATATAAGGGAATATGTGGAACTAATATTAGATAAAACATTTTCCATAATAGAATGAATATGAAGTGTACATTTCATGACTTTATTTTCATGCTCAACCTCTATAGTGGTGATGGTATAAGATTTCACTTACTCTTTAACATTGGTGGTTACTAACAATGATCACCATTAATGACTCATGGTTTAGTGAACTAGATTTTATAGTGTCCTTGCTCCGTATACTTGAAGGTTTGAACCATGGGTGTTCTATTGGGTGGTTCCTTACTTTCCTCTATCACGTTAGTTAACTTCATCATGAATATTTGACTTCCATCATCCTGAATCCATTCTCTAACACACTTAATGTATTCCCTTTTACCTTTGAGGAATTTATCATGACTCTTTTCTCTACTTATTTGACATGTGGATGGTTGGATATTCTTTCCTCATTTATCATTAGATCCTAAACTTGAAACTCTATTTTTTATTTTTATCACTATATCCATGGGACTATTCACTAAACTTCATCTCTACATTGGGTGCTCATAAAACTAATTCTCTGTAACACTCAACATTTCAAACTGAAAGATCAATTTTTAGATTTTGTTTAAAACCACTAAATAATATATCTATTTTATCATCATTGTTGAAAAAAACCCATGGCGTGCCTTTTAGACCCTATGAAACATTATACATTAGCCATTAGAGATTTACTCTCATTTTTCATAATCTCTAAATTTATCTCTCCATATTTTTTTGAATAATTTTCAGGAAATAATAATTTAAAAATATATTCATAATGTCTCCCCACTACATTTCTTCCATTTCATCTTTCAAATTTGTATTCTTGATAATTTTTCACCATTTATCAATTTCTACATATAAATGACAGAAAAAGAGTAAATGTATCCCTCTTAGAATACTGGGTCATTTAAAACATCTTTTAAATTTAGATAACCCATTATTTTTGAAATTTGAATCATAAGATCTACTAAATGTCGGTGGTTGTTGCAGCATAAAGTACCCAATGGATTATTTCTCCTTCATTGAAAAAGGTTGATGTTCCACATGGTTTGGGTTATTATTCTCATATTGAGATAGATGTGTAAGTACCTCCCTAATGTATTGAAATCCACCACCCATTACATTGGTTATGTCATTAGAAGAATCATTACATTGTCCCTCACATGGGTTGTTGGTCTAGATTCTCTTAGTCTCCACCATTTTCTAAAAAACGTTTTTAAAATGTTATTCCATGAAGAATAAATAAATAATTTATTATCATGTAAAAATACATACTAAATTCATATCTAATGGTATTCCTATGTTTAACCAAATTCCCAAACAATTCCTCTAGAATTATTTACTTCAATATTTTATAATATTAGAATAATTGACTAATTTAGATATATATCATTCATAATGGTTTGTAAATTGAATTTTAAAACTATATATTATCCCTTAAGAGTTTCAAAATATATGTGAAAAAAGTCTCAGAACACATTCCCAAGGTGAATATCAAGTTAATACCCAACCATCCCTTTTTAGTTTTATTACCCTTAGGTGTAACTACACAAGAACAGTATCCTCTTATAGTATCCAAATAGGTTTTCCATTTCTTATAGGCCACACACTCCTTAAATTACAAATCTTTTGGGTGTTTTTCTATACATATACTTATCTTTAGTTTTTTTATTGTTTTGTAGTCATAAGTCTCAAATTAACTAAACCATACTTTCATACCAATTATAGAAACCCAAATTTTTCTTACATCACTATTACATTATTTTTCAAGAGAATGTCATAATAGTTATACTTTCCAAAACTACAAATTTTAGTATCATAGGATCGTTATAATAATACATCACTTATATATAATAAAAATTAAAAATTATTTAATCCATTCTTCATAATACTCCTAAATATCTCATGTTCTCTTTAGTTTTTGAAACCACTTAAGGATATACATCAGAGAAATGGGTGTGCTAAAATCCCAGTAAAGAGAGGAAGAACCTGGAAGGAATATAGAACATGTGTGATCATAATAATCATAATAATATTATAAGCCTAAGATAATCATCATAATCATGAGGAAATAATTTTAACAATGAATGTAATGTAGAGTATGTGTATTAAAAAACATCATAACATGGTGGTAAAAAACCCCACATATGTTGTGAATGAAGCTGGTATCATGTCTACACATCGCATATGTGCATAAATTGTGATATCATAATTATGAACCAATATCACATCATGTTCATAAATACTACACATAACATCATGAGATATAATACATTACCCATTTAATTAGAGGGAAATATAATTCTGATCCAACACATCACGTCAAAAAATACTCGTAATCATTCATTCAACATAATAAAGAATCATATAATTGTTTAAATCATGAAATAAACCCATGTAAATGAATGAGTTTCATAAATATGTCATAAATTAAACCTTAATTAAAATCCATTGGGGTTCCTAAATGAATAAGTGATATTGTATTTTTGAATAAGTATTATTATTTTTTGAATAATAAATAGTTTGAGAGGATTCAAATAGATGTTTTGGAAAATAAAGTTTCTTTAAAAAAATCCATTGAATTAGAATTATTTTTTTCAATTTAGAAGCATAGTAATCCTCTAGAAGAATAGTTTAAGGAATTTGAAAGGAAATTTTGAGGATTTAAGAGAAGATTACATAGAGAAAAAGAAACTAACCTAAAATAAAGGAGTTGGGTTTGAGATTCCCCTTACCTCTGTGCTATTTCATCTCTTTTCTGCCTCCTATGTAATAAAAATAAATTTATTAAAACATGAATATAGTTTTTAATTATGTTAATTTTATCAATCTTGATCAATTATATTCATTGAATTTCATTTTTAAATCTTATTAATTAAATATGTAAGGTCTTGATATTATGTTTTCTGTAAAATTTTCATATCCTGTTCCAAGTTTTAAATTTTTATTATTTTAATTTATACATTGATATAATTAACACCAAAAGATTTTAAATACATATATTTATACATTTTTATATTATAAACAATTTATTAGAGTCATTAATATTGGTGGTGATAAGTAGAGACCCGGTAAAATCCTCATGGGTGGTTAACCGACCATTGAATGGACATTTTCAAAAGAGTAGGTAAAGAGATATATTGTATGGTATTATATTATAAATAAAATTTTCGTAAGTGATTAAAATCATCAAGATAATTTTACTATTATTTTTAATTGTTTTTGAAGGTTTGTATTGGAATAGAGGATGAGGATTGGGAATTTAAAAATATGAAATAAAAATATGAAATGATGTTACCTATTTCTGTAAGTTGTTCCATTTATAACCCCTTAAATTCATGAATACTTATACTTCGATTACTCGAGAACATACCGAAGAATTTTAATGGATTAAGATATGATCTTTTGTTAGAGTTTCCTCTTTGAGATTTGTAAGGGAATTGGTTTCCCAAGGGGTGTGAAAGGGTGTATTTACACTTGAGGATGGATTTTTTATAATACAATATTGAATAAAATATAATTTGCAAGGTAAACCATGTAATACTAATATTTTGGACATTATGAATTATATTTTATGAAAAATATATTTTTTTAATACTTTAAAACCCTTTAGATACTAAATTCATTAGTAAATTAAAAAGAAAAGTGTAGAAATGAAAATTTTATTTTTTTAATTGAATACATTATACTTTAGACTTTGAAAATACTTTTTAGGTTTAAAATTGGTATTTACTGAATTTTTTAACTTATTAAACAAGTTTTTGACCAATCATAAAATTATGGAATTTTTTTAATCATTATTATAACATGAATGATGAAATTTAAAACATACTGGTTAAGAAAACATATATTTTTATTATTCACCCTAAAATTGACCTTTTCTAAAAAATTACCAAAACAAATAAACCATATAAATTTTCAAAATAATGATTCTAAAAATGAAATTAATTTTATCAAAACAATTTTCATACATAGTTAATTAAAATTATTGACATAAAAATAAGATTTTTATAAAATTCATTAAAATATTGTTTGTAAAAAATTTGTGTATATTTTATTTGAATTTTAATTATAATATTTATTTTATGGAATTAAAATATTTATATTTTATTATATTATAGGATAAATATTTTTTATATTAATTTTGAGGTCAATTTTAAATTCTAACTGTAAATTTACTATTCCTATCTATCAGGTTACCATTCCTAATGGTCAAGTTTCTATCCAAACAGTCATATAACCTTCTATAAGTAATTGTAAATTAATTAATTCATCATTCAACTAAATTCCACTCATGGTTATATATTCCTTATTTAAAAAAATTTGATTGGATTACGGATGTTATGTATCCATTTTAAAGTATTATTCATCATTGTGAGGATTCTAATGTATCAATATGATCCATGTTTTCTTATTCATGTAATTTTATTTGATTTTTATTTATTTACCCATTTTAATATTTTTTTCCCCAAATTATATTTATTATGTAAACATGATGTTATCATTTATTGAAATAAATCAATATTTGTTTTATGTTTTTAAAATATATTAAATAACTAATGATGAGAAACATTATTTATTCAGAAGTGAAATTAAAAATATATAAAATTTTGAGATGTTATAATCTCTAAATATAGATTTTATCCTCCCTAAAATTTGTGTCTTTTGGAGGATTAATCTCTATTTTAACTCCTCTTTGGCCATTTGTTTTACTATCACGTATGGAAGTTCTTTAAGCAGACCACTTTTATCCTTTTTCTTTGCATCCATCATTATTATATCTACATTTAAGGATGACTATAAAATTCTCATCCATTTATTTTCCATAGAAATATCATCAATGAATGCATAGTCGACTTCATTCTTAATCTTGCATTGATCCACCTTTTCATGTATGTCTTATATCACCTTTTCATCTCTACATGAACATCCCCTGGATCAAAGACTAAATGTCATTGCCTCCTCTTTGATGGACTCACCATTCTCACCAATATTCATGGGGAATCTAATTTTTTATATATTTTGGAATTTTCCTTAGTACTATTAGGATTATATTTAGCCTTATAATTGGAAATTTTCTCTTTAATTGGATATTCCATCACCCCCAGAGACCCCTTTCTATTCCAATTCTTCTTTCCTTTTGAAATACGGTAGTATTCACTATATTTTGAGGATGATTCCTCTTTTCCATTATTTTAATTATTCTATAATAAATTAGTTTTATGGTATTTCATATCACAAATACAATAGCAAAATAAAATATATTGTTGACTACTTCCCTAGAAAATTATCTTTTAAATATATTTTTTATCCTTTCATCACCTACTCTTTCATTGTGCTCAGTCAAATCACCATCTCAAAAAACATACTATACCATATCCTTACCATAATCATATATTAATGTAAGAATATTGTTTCTATAACCAAGAAAATAGTTCCTTTAAAAAAAGCGGCTTCATCATTGACTCCATATGAAAAAAAATGACAAATAGATTTAGATATTGAACATGGATATATAAAATTTTGGCTTTGATACCACATTTGAGACTAGATTTAACTAAATAACTTTGAGTGGGGGATTTAATGTAGTTTTAAACCTATTAAAACTTTATTTTATTTTAGTGGTTCATTTAATCTTATGAGATATTATTCCCATTTTAGAATGAACAAGTCCAATATATAATTCTTACTCTCACCAATCACACAAAATGATAAATACAGATGAAAAAATGAAATCAGACAAGACATTGGTATTTTACTTGGTTTAACACTAAGTGAAATTCCAAGTATTATATGAATATGGTGTGTTAATAAACCAAAAGTAAACACTACACATTTTATGTGTTACACTATGTTTGGGAATAATGTGTTGTTGACCCAAGGTGAACTCCCTATTATTATATTTTTTTACTACTTAGATACATGTCTTTGATATTTTAATGTCTTGTAGGTATCCTTCAAAAGTGTATATCTATAAGTTGTTTCCATGTTCACTAAAGGAAGCTCTTTACATCATGGATCTAGGATTTATGCTCCTTTTAACTATCCTTTTTCACCATTCTTCTTTAATTCTAGGGAAAATCAATACCTTGATGTGAAGGTTGATTCTATGTCTTACATGATATAATAGCATCAACAATTCCTCCTTCTAGAGGATAATAATTCCAAGATATAATTATCGTATTTCTTTCCTTCCCTACCAACATAATGTGGTCTCATAAGAATTTCATTATTTTCTCCCTCCACTGTCAATTAAAATATTTTTAGAAATAAAAATATTCTTTGTTGATCTCCTTATTATATTCCAAATATATAAATATTGTCATGACCAATCCCCCGAGACCTGTGTCCTGACTACCCCAAGCCCGCCTTCCAAAGGCCAGGGGCTAGTGACTAGAACCGGAATGGTGTATCCCTAATATGGGAAGGCATTGCCTTTAAACCTATAAAAACACACAGAGAAGAATGCAAGAAGAAGCCACCACAAAGTAAACTGCTATAGTAAAAGACTACTGAATGTAAAGGGGGACGAAATACAATCACAAATGGAAAAGTACAAGGACAACTGAAAAGTAAAAACCGAAGAAAATTGAAAATCAACTCTTGGATCACCCACCACAGATCCTACCTAAAGGTTTGGTATAGATCACGATCAATAGTCCATGCGTCACGTCACGCCAAATGGTCCACCTCCGAGCATCGTCCTGTCCTTTCTCCCTCATCCTCGATCAATGTTGTACGTCGTCTATACAAGACACAACCAGGTGTGGGTGAAGCCTATGTAGGGGTGAGTATAATAATGCTCAGTAGGGACCCCGGTACCCCATAGGTCTCATAGAGTTCCACAAAGGAAAATCCACAAAGCAATACTTCAACTCTACTTAGGTATATTCTCATACATATACATATGTTATCGAGATATACTCATCTCATGCATGGGGGAAGTATACCACAAAGGTAACACCACAAAGGTAGAAGTACCACTCAGGTAACACCACGTGGATAGTACCATGAAGGTTAAAGTACCACATAGGTATCACCACGAATATTGTACTTTGAAGGTAAAAGTACCACACAGGTATCACCACAAAGACAATACCATAAAGGTAAAAGTACCACATTGGTATCACCACAAATATAGTACCACAAAGGTATAAGTACCACATAGTTATCACCGCGAAGATAGTACCATGAAGGTAAAAGTACCACATAGGTATCACCATGAAGATATTACCACAAAGGTAGAAGTACCACGCAGGAAAAAGATTTAGTTCAAATAGAGTCTCTGCTCAAACAAGGTTTTTAATAAATTAAAGAAGGATAGAGGATTAGTCACAAAGCTAGATCATCTTATTCTTTCAAGAGGCACTGCTTCTGACCATACAGACTCTGACCCACAGAGGATCAATAGGTATTAACCCACAAAATGACCCACAGAGTCTCTCACCCACATTGGATCGGTATGTGTTGACCCACAGAAGATCGCTGAGTGTTTACCCACATAGGATCTGACCCACATAGGATCGGTATGCAATGACTCACATAGGATTGTTGACACTGACCTCCGTATGATCTCTCTCCAACCTCCACCTCACTCCCATCCATTGGATTCCTCGCACCTGGTCAGCTCGAGTTCCTTAGAATCTTCCCTCTAGATGTGGTCGTAACTCAACCTCCACTAATCTCCAAAAAGGAGTTACCCAAAGGACAACCATGTCATAAGGGTTCCAACATGACAGACGGTGCACCAATCGGATGCCCAGTCTGTGAGTTATAAGCATTTTAGTTCTGAGGGCCTAATTGGATTCAAATTTGATCCAACCCAGACATATTCCAACTATATCCAAAACACATGAATAGTATACGAAATGCACCGTCTCAATCCAAGGATCCCAACTCCATAGACGGTTCGTCAAACAGATGTGTGATTCTCAAGAATCGCCCTTTAACTATTTCTGGGCCTGGTTGGGCCCGGGTCTAGTCTGACCCGGTAGAACCGACCCATCCTTACCCACGAAGGGGGTGGCCCGAAAAGGGCGGCCCGGCTTATAGAGGGAAGTCTGAATGGGCGGTCCGACCCATATAGTGTGGACTGCATAGGGCGACCCGAAAAGTGCAGGCCGCAAGGGCAGCCCGGCCGCGTGAGGCACGACCTGCAATGGGGTCCACCCTAGCCACCACTGGGAGAGAGACCCCCGGTTTTCCCAAACATCCTAAGGTAGTTTGGTCTTCATTGCTACGGGGGTGACACATGGTGCCACCATGTGTCACACAGGACCTGTTAGAGTGGGTCCTGCCGATTATGTCGCGACTGGTCGGTGTGTCTTTCGACTTCTCCAACAGCGCATTGCTCCGCCACCTATGGCCAGCCGAGGTGCGGAAGCCTCCTCCAACTGCCACGACTGACAAACCACATCCCCATGCGCATCGGGGGCACGCGACGGCATGTCGCACCTCCTCCACGGGCAACCAGTGTCAGCCATTCGGTTGACTGCTGCGGCATTGTGTGGCAGCCTCCTCTTACAGCGTGTGTCGGTGCACGCCTTCTTTGTAGTCGGTCAGTGTTTTCGTGCTAGCGGTATTCCAGAGAGAACGCATGGGTGTAGCAATGTAGTAGAGGGTACAGGTTGGGTCTGATAGGCATGCACCCTCTGCTTTAGCTTGTAACATGAGGAAGGATAAATTGTTTAATAATTTCAATTGAAATAAATGATAATCAAAACCCCTACCTCATAAATCTGTTAGAGAACGTCTGTGCTTAAATGAGGGTTGTGTTCTTCGTTCCCTCAATAGGGACCCAATGATGCCACTCGTACTTCATCCTTTGGTTCAAGGTTGCATGTCAGCCATCACCTCCTGTTGGGATCGGCTCCATCCTCTACGGGTTCAGCGTCATGACACTCTTTCAGTACTTGGTTTCTTGGTGAACCTGTGCCAACACCTCTCCCCAGGATATATATAAATAAGTGACTGGAGGGTAAGTAATGATGTGGGGAATTAATGGGGGCTCATTAATTTGGAACCTTTTTAATTCCCCAATGATTTACTTACATAAGATTGAAGGTTCAAGCCATTTATTGGTAGGAAACAATGTGTGACCCCCACTCCACCTTCTTGTTGGAGGATAAGAAAGAAAATAAAATAATAAAATTAGTTTATTTATATTCTTTTAAAAAAGTCAAAAAACATAAAATTTTCTCCAGACCTACTGTGGTCAAAGTAAATACTCTCTTAAGAAAATCTTGGAACTGCGGAATCAATGGTGCCCTCATATTTTTAATCCAAGCAATGGTTTAGAAGTTATAAAACGTCGTTCACGTGTTTACGGAATGTACCCAAAAAAAGTTCAAAAAATTATTAACAGTCACCCCCAACTCGCACATGTTAAGGTTAGGCTCTGCTTAATGATAACACTCTCCAATGAACACAACTATACTCTCGTATTTTCATTCCGAGTTTCTGTTTAGAAGTTATGGATTTTATAATAAAATAATTTTCACTTAATTATTTTATTTACAGCCAAAAACTAACAATTACCGGTGGCCTATGTCGGTCAATGTTAGTATCAACCTAAAGAACGAATACCCTCACAAGTTCAATAGTTGTCTCAGATTTTTAATCCGAGTCTCTGTTTGTGAGTTATAAGGATTTGAAAAATAAAATAACATTATTTAATTATTTTATTTACAATTATTCCATTTTCATGTTTTCTTGCTGGAAGCTTGTGCCGACTAAACTTATGTCACGGCTAGGGTAAACCCGCCATCCGAAACGCAATATTGCCCTCAGATTTCGTATTCTAGAAACCATTTAATAGTTATTCCACTTTTTCAGGAAAACTTCTTACGCACACTAATTAAAGCTTAACAACACTTGGACGGATCATTCTGGGCACTCCGGGCCTCAGAATCACGCACTATTAGATTTCATGGTCTCAAAATAATATCATATAATTTAAAAAAAATAAATGGAAAATATAGGTCTTTACATTCTCCCCGCCTTATGGATTTATGTACCCAAAATCCAAAACAAATGCATGTCAAAAAAAGATTGTACATAGCACGAATCTGAGCCTCCCTCTCCCATGTGCTCTTCGGGAGGTCTTCTTGCTACCCCCAAACTCGCACATGAGGGATTGATGACCCATGAATGTCTCACTCCTATTGATCATCTATCTTCACTAGGAACTTTGTAAAAGTAACCCCATCATCAATGTTTAACTCTCCCTAGTCAATAACGTCAGATGGTCATGCATGAATCTCCTCGACTGTGACACAAGGAAACAATTATGCACCCATTGCATATATGGGAGAAGAGATAGACGGTTCACCACCTCACCCACTCTGCTAAGAATAAAGAAAGGTCTGATGAACCTTGGGATAACTTGTTTCCTCAACCAATCCTCATCGAGGTGAGACCTGTAGGAATTCATGGTCTCCCTCTTTAATCTCCAAAGGTCTCCAGCACCTTCCAGCATAAGACTTCTGCAAGATCCATGAAGTCTTCACTTGATGACAAGTGAGGAATTGTTATAATAACTTTTCCACTATTTCCTATATCCCAAGTCATCTGTACTAATTTCAGAGGTCCTGGTACACCTTCTCCACTCCAGGATGTACCATTAAAGGAGATGTATGGAACTCCCTCAACACCTCCCCCTAAAGAGTCACTAGTACCATGGTGCTCCTCTAAAGAGAACAACGTGCTCCCCACCTTCAGAAAATCCTTTAGGAGATCGTCTTGAGGATATCTGAGCATGTCGGGCCTCATAGTCAATGTCCCAAGGTGTGCCTCCCAAACTCACTAAAGAATTGGGGTAGTGACTGTCCTAGACTAGAAGAAATATGCTCCATATTTATCTATGAAGGATATCTGCAGTGCGACTAGCTACTCTGACGCTTCACTCAGCACATGTGGACCAGACCTCCTGCTGAGTGCATCTGCTACCACATTCCACTTCCCAGGGGTATAGATTATCTCAAAGTCAGAGTCCTGGAGGAACTCTATACATCATTGATTTCTCAGGTTCAGTTCCTTATGTGAGAAGATATACCTGAGACTCTTCTGATCATATTAAAAAGTAAACCATTCACATATCAGGTAGTTCAACCACATCTTCAGTGTAAAGACCACTGCTTCTAACTCCAGGTCATGGGTAGTGTAGTTCTACATGTTAGTCTTTGTCGCAACTCCCAAGATCTCTACTGACACTTCTTCTTCAATAAGGAAGGCTCCCCCTTTTCTTAAATGTTGAGAAGGGTTCCTCTATCCTATAAAAGTTTGGTACAAATATCCAGTAGTACCTAGATAAAGTAGAAGTCCCTACCACTTCGAGGATGTAATCCTGGACACATATTTCAAAAAGTAGTCCCCAGACTCTACCACTCTTTTTTGGAACTGAAAACTCAAAACTCCTGATACCATAAGGGTAAGGTTGGCCGACTCAAGAGTGATCGGTTGCACCCTCCAATGCATGAGTTTATCCTGTGCTGCCTAGGTTTCCTTTTTCTCTAACCATGTTAAACCCCATTTCAACATTGTAGATAAACCAAAAACTTTTTTCCTAATATAGTCAATATGAGTATGAAATATGGATGTCTAGTCCATACCCAAAATAATGTTGTAAGCCTTGACGCTACCACTAGAAGTTTCCAACTGAAACTCTCTCATCAAGCGTCAGACCACACTGTTGGCATAAGTGTGATTATCAAACCTCCTCCCAAAGGTATCTCTAGACATAACGGTCAAGACAAAAGTATAAATAGAAGCGCTAGGTCTTGAACAAGTTTCATGGAAAGAAACAATGATAAGTACCTATGTCTCTTAATACGACAACTAGTAGTAGACATAACCCGTACCTCGAATCATTCTTGCAGCCCTTGGGTCACACTACTTGACCACATGTAGCTGCTCCCTTCTCCAATCCTCTAGCTCTTGGAGCCCAGGGGCGACCACATTAAGGTGGTGGTAGTAACATGTCAAAATGTATACCACCTCATGCTACTCTCCTAGCTCCACTTTCATGTCTTCTACCTCGCAGATTCATTTGTACCTAACACTTCTCTTCCCAAAACATTTTACAAGACCAAGTCTCTGAGACTGGCGTCACTTTCCTACTTTCCCACTACTAACAATCACTAGTTGCATCTACTTATCCAAAGAAACAAATTCAACCACAAAGGTTCTCTCTAGATCCCTAAAAAAATTAGGAATGCATAGAGAAAAAGTGTTGGCTCGGATGTCCCTAAATGCACCTTGTTCGGTGGTCCGAGCCCGGAATCACTGACCGTACTATATTCATCGAGTACATGGGATGGTCGGTATGCCTCAATGAATATTCATCTACCGACATGTCATCCTACTGAAGATGTAGAAGATATTGGTAACACTCACCCCTTAGCTTTTTATGGTTGGAGACCCCATTCTCCGATGAAGGTTCTCAATCTTGTCCAAAGAAAATTCACCTCTTCATAAAATCAGGGTAATATAAACATTACCATCATCCTGCTGAGCTGCACAAAAGGCTCTCTACTATGACTTCCATATGATCAAATGGTGCCCTGGCTAGGTGGAAACTCTTCCACCACCTCTAGCCAGTTCTCACCTCTCTAGAGATTTATCTCTCCTCGGATCCTCAGAGCTCTCTTCCGCTGAAACCCATGCAACGTTCTCAGCCGGCATGCACCCTCTACTGGTGGGTATGGTGGAATCTGCTATCCAAGGGGTGGTGGTTCTACTAGTTCACCACCCGAAGCTTCTAAAACCGTAAGAGGGCCCTACACCGAAGCCTCATCACTCAGTGGGCCATCATCGTGTACACTCTTAGGAATCCTAACTGGTTGTATATGTGACGACATCCTAATAAGGAACATGTGCACCACGATCATTAAGTTATACCTGGTGAGATAACTATAATGAAACCAGGGAAAGACATTTCCAAAACACACACAATCAGTGTTTTCGTGCACTAAGTCGAAAATCAGATGTCAGGGTCTTGGTGTATGGATAAGTCAGCCACCGCACCAACACTGTATTCCCCAAACTAAAAACCACACCCATAACTCTTAAAACTATTTCTATAGAGAAAAGATCAGAGTCCTAGTTCTTTGGTAGAGCTGACTCCAATGATACAACTTTGTCACGACCCATCCCCCGGGGCCCATGTCGTGACTACCGCAAACCCGCCTTCCGTAGGCCAAGGGCTGGTGACAAGCACCGGAAAGGGATATCTCCAAAACGAGAATGGCATGACTCGTCCTTGGGGACCATGCTGTGACTACCCCAAGCCTGCCTTCCATAAGCCAGGGGATGGCGACTAGCACCAAAGGCGTAAATCCTGATAAAAAGGAAGGCATTACCTTTATATAAGAAAGAAAACACCACAGAGTACACAAGATGAAGTAAACACTAAGTAAAATGAGTACAAAAGTATGTTCTAGAAAGTAAATAGGCTAGTATACAAACCCAACTGAAAGTACAGTAAAATTGAAGAAATAAAGTAAAATAGCTAAAAAGTATAGCAGCAACCACCAAGACATCCTCCGGAACTCCCACTTGAAGGGTGAATACAGATAGTCTCATCGGCTCCACGAGTCCGGCCATCCACTCCGTGTACGTACCGCCTGATAGTCCATCTCTGGGTACCGTCCCGCTCCACAAGCCTCAACCACGATCAGAACTATCCATTGTCTGCAACCAACACAATGTAGTGCAAGCATAGCCTATGCAGGGGTGTGTATACGATACTCAGTAAGGACCCCGAGACCCCTGAAGGTCTCCCAGAATCCACGAAGGATAAACCAAAAAGGAAAGATACAAACACGAAGTATCATCCAACTCTACTTAGGTATATTCCCATACATATACCTAAGTCATCAATTCCAGTTCTTCTCCAACTCACGAGCCCAAGTTCAACCCAGTCCACACAGGAAAGTACAACCCAATCCACATGGGAAAGCACAACCCAATCCACACAGGATAGCAAGTCGATCATATCGAGGATAATGATTTAAAGTCAAGACTCACCTCACACAGGTATACTATTCACAAACAGAGGTGGGGATGATTGATGTATCCTCAAAATCATCTCCTCTACCAAACCCACATAGGATCCAAGTATGGATGTCATCGCTGACAGACCCACGTAGGATCCCAGTACAAAAACCATCGCTACCGAACCCACATAGGATACAAGTGCAGTCGTCATCACTACCGAACCCATGGAGGATCCATGTACAGTCGGCCTCACTGCCGAACCCACGTAGGATCCAAGTACAGTCTTCACCATCGTCGCAGTCGCAGCCATCTCTAGGGTTCCCGCACACAGAACACTGGATTCCGGGAGAGTCTGCTCCTCGAGTCAAAAGGGGTGGATACATCAACTGTCACGAAGACTAGAGTTAATTAATCATGTAGTTCTATCCCACGTCATAGGGGAAAACCAGTAAAAACATGCCCAAGTCATAGAGAACAAGACAACCTGTCAATTTTCCTAAAGTACATGGCGTATAGGTAAGCGATACACACTGTGTCATCAGACACCGGGTACTGCCCGTGTGAAACAGCCCATGTCATGGGGATGGTCGTGTAAAACGTAAGTACATGGCGTGTGGTATGGTTACACGTTGTGTCTTCATTCCCCGGGTACGGTTCGTGTACAACAGTCTATGTCAAAGGGTTGTTCGTGTCAAAAGTAAGTACACTGAGTGTGGTATGGTTACATGCCATGTCCAAACTTCTATTGTCAGCTTCGTGTTCGCTAGCCATGCCTGGCTGTGTGGTGGAGTACCTACCTGCGTAGTCCACCCTGTGTCTGTGTATTCCCAGAATACATGCTGATTCATCACAAAACCACTTCTACCAAGGTGAAGGTAGTACACGGCGTGCCTCTTGGCCATGTGATTCAGCCCGTGTCTGTGTATCTCCCGGATTACACACCGAGCCTCACGAAGCCGCTTCTGCATTTCAATAAAGATAATACACGTCGTGCCTCGTGGCCATGTATTTCTGTCCATGTCTGTGTATTTTCATTGAATACACACCATTTCCATCGAAGTCTCCTATGTCAAACTGTGTGGACAGTACACGTCGTGTGACCGGTGTCACACGCCGTGCGTCACTTTTTTTGATTTCTGTTACTTCTGCCCCTAAACGCTTGTACTACACGACGTGTGCTTTGGAAGGACAAGCCGTGTATTCTGGAATTTTCCAGAAACGATGCCTCTGGCCAGCACGCCTCCCGGGGCATTCGTCCTTTGTTCCAATGATCCGTTTGCCACAAAACTCCCATTCCTAGGTTGTCCCAATGTTCCAAGGCCATTCCCGATGTTTTCGGGCCTCCGATCGGCTCCTAAAACTTGCCTTGATTCACCACTCAAGAATGGTTAGAAAACACAATACAATAAGAATGGAGGAGGAATCAGACCATGTTAGTTTGTTCTGGTTCCCTCAGCATTAGTTTGATAGAAAAAAGGTTTAGAGAGAACCAATAACATGGAAGGTAAAACAACTTTTCTCATTCATAAACACACCCCTACCTTGAAGGAAGTTTGTGGTTGCCATGCGCCGTAGACATTGGCATCATTTCCATCGTCGGCGGCATCTCCTCCCTTATCACAAAGGAAGAAGAGGATGGAGAAAGTAGGAACCGCCGATTCGATGTTCTTCATCGGAGAATTAGCGTTCTTCATTGAAGTAGAGAAGTTCTTCTCTAGAGAAGATGAAGTTCTTAAAAAATAGAAAAGAGCTCTCTCTCTCTCTCCCCAAATTCTCTCACACAACTAAGAACTAACCAAATAAAATAAGGCCTTCCCTTATTTTATTATTTTTCCATGCAATTCAAAAACACAAAATTCAAAAAAAAGTCACTTCATTAATTAAACATGAGTTGTCTAATTAATTAGGTGTTATGTTGGCAATAATTAAAGTGGGGATGGTGAGGAGAGGAGAAGTCACCAACTTAATGGGGGAGTTATAGGAGGTTTAAGGAATTTGAAGGGGCGGGGTTCGTGTGGGCCCCACCTCACAAATATCCTAACATGGGTAGTTAGGGTCTTGTGGGTCCCACCCCAACTACCCCATGTAGGGTATAACCATCCTAAGATAAGAATAAAATTTGTACCACACATTTTATTCACTTTTTATTTAATCCCCTATTTTTAAACATCTCCTCCCGAGAAAACGCACCTTCGAAAAAGGTCCTCTTAAGAAAATACCGTCGCTGCGGTTTCATCGGTGTCCTCGGATTTCGATTCCGAGAACCGGTTGAAAACATAGAAAAACCCACTCGTTTGTTCACGGAACGTACCTAAGCTAAACATTGGAAATTGATTCTAGGTACACCGGTCATGGAATCAGGTGCTGTCAGAAACTACATACTCGTAAAATCCCAATGAAATTAAGAATTAAATTCCTTGAAATTTACGGGTCTTTACATTACTCCCACCTCATGGCTTTACGTCCCCATAAAGATATATCACAAAACTATGGAAACAAATGAGGGTACTGAGCATGCATCTGAGCCTCCCGCTACCATGTGCTCTTATGGAGGTTCCTGTGCTTCCACCTGATGCACACTAGAGGAATGGACTGTCCACATAGGACCCGCTCTTATTGATCCTCGATCTCTACTGGGACCTCTGCAAAATTCACCCCGTCATCGATGTCCAGCTCCCCATGATCAATGATATGCGTCGGGTCGTGCACGTATCTCCTCATTTGAGATACATGGAAGACGTCGTGCTCCCGGTACAACTGAGGTGGAAGTGCCAGGCGATAAGCCACCTCGCCTATCCTGCTGAGTACCTAGAATGGTCCGATGAAGCACAGAGATAACTTGCCGCCCCAGCCAAATCTTCTTAATCCACATCGAGGTGAGACCCGTAAGAAAATGTGGTCTCCAACCTTGAACTCTAGTGGTATCCGCCTCCTGTCAGCATAGCACATCTGCCATCTCTGAGCAGTCCTCATCCGCTCCTGGATAATCTGAACCTTCTCCGTCATGGACCAGACCATCTCTGGTCCTACAAGTGCTAACTCACCAGGATCTATCCAGCACATAGGTGATCTGCAAGGTCAGTTGTACAATGACTGGTATGGTGTCATCCCGATGGTGGAGTGGTAGCTTTTGTTATACACAAACTCCACTAAAGTAATATGATCCTCCCAGATACGACCAAAGTCGAGGACACATGCACGGAGAGTGTCCCTGAGAGTCTGAATGGTCCTCTCCATCTGACCATCTCTCTGTGGGTAAAAGGCGATGCTCAGGCATAGCTGTGTCCCAAAAGCATCCTGCAACCCCTTCCAAAGCTCGGATGTAAATGGATCTTCTCGATCGGAGACGATAGACGGTGGCACACAATGAAGCCGTATGATCTAATGAACGTAGAGGCATCCCAAGCTCTCCACTGAGCCCTGCTCTCGGATGGGTAAGAAGTGGTCCGACTTGGTGAGTTGGTCGAAAATCACCCAAATGGAGTCATGATCGCTGGAATTCTATGGAAGTCCAGTCACAAAATCCAAATATATTACATCCCACTTCCACTCCGGGACCTCTAAGGGTTGTACCAAGCCTACAGGTACCTGGTGCTCCACCTTCACCTGCTGTCAGGTGAGGCATCGTGAAACGAACTCTGCCACAACCTTCTTCATACTCGGACACCAGTGCTGTCATCTGAGATCCTGGAACATCTTCACCACTCTTGGATGTACAGATAAAGGGGAAGTGTGAAAATCACTTATCACCTCCGTCACACTCCTGGGTGGCTCCCAAGCTAGTACTGCCTTGATCTTCGTAGGATCCACCACAACTCCCACCTCATATATGACATGTCCCAAGAAGTGGACTTCTCGAATCCAGAATTGACACTTTGAGAGCTTACCATAAAGATGGTTCTTTCAGAGTGTATCCAGTACAACACGCAAATGGTAGGTGTGCTCCTCCTTAGTGGTCGAGTAAATCAATATTTCTTCGATGAAGACTATGACAAATCGATCGAGGTAAGGCTGGAAGATCATGTTCATGAGACTCATGAACACTGTTGGAGAATTGGTTACACCAAAAGTCATAACCACGAACTCATAGTGGCCATACCAACACCTGAAGGTTGTCTTCTGCACATCATCATCTCAAACTCTGAGCTGGTGATATACTGACCTGATTTCTATCTTCGAGAACCAGCATGCTTCCTTAAGCTGATCGAAGAGGTCATATATCCTCTAAAGTGGATACTTCTTCTTCATGGTCACTTGGTTCAGGCGACGGTAGTCGACAAACAGTCGCAAGCTCCCGTCAGCCTTCTTGGCGAAAAAAATCGGGGAAGTCCAGGGTGAAACACTAGGTCGAATGAATCCTTTTCCCTGCAAGTCCTCCAGCTGTACCCGTAGCTCCAGAAGATCAGAGGGAGCCATCCGATATGATGGAGTAGATATTGGGGCTGTACTGGGGTAAAGGTCAATGTAGAAGTCTACCTATCTGCGAAGAGGTAGTCCTGGAATGTCGTCAGGAAAAATCTCTGCATACTTATCCACCACTACAGGAAAACTCGGACTCCACACATCAACTTCTCCTAAGATGAGACTATCCAACTGATGAGTAATCAGTTGTCCTCTCTTCTATGTGAGTCCATCATGCGCTGAAATGGATCCCATCTCACCGGTGAAGGTGAACCTGCTCCCATTGGTGTGAACACATCGCACCTTGTGCCTAATACAGTTGATCTGAGAAAGGACCGTAGATAACCAATCCATGCCCAAGATGACGTCGTAAGGCCTCGACACCGCTACCCGGAGATCCCAGCCGAAGATCTCGCCTCCTAGAGTAAGCTCAAAATGCCGGCACCAGTGCGTAATCGTCGAGTCTTCCCCCGTATGAGTCTCTAGACGTAAGGATCAAGCCAATGGCTCTGTCAGAATCTCCGAGCTCTGAACAAGGGCAGCGGCAATGAAAGAATGACTCTCTCCAGTCTCTATAAGAACTGCCGCAAGGGTGGAGTAGACATAGATAATACCTCGAATAAACATAGGTGTGTCATGGTCTTAGGCCTCCACTGCCTGAAGATGAGCCTGTCTCTTTCCGCCAGCTCCCTGTGGTCGGGGTGGACCTCCTGTTGGTGGTGGTGGTGGTAGAGCCTCAAAGCGTCGCCCACCACCCACTGCTCGGCCAGCTCCTATGCCTCGTCCTCCTGCTCCCTGCGGACTGCCACAGTCAAACCCCTGCCTCTGCCTGGGTGGTCTCGCAACCGTCTACTATTCATCTACATGGAGGGTCGGGAAATCACGAGCCATGGGGCCCAGCCCGCCCCATGCATAGCACTATCTGCATCTCTAATTACTAGATCTGCTGCATGTGCACCGCACCTCCGAACCAGCATCTTGAGGTCGTCCACCTGATGGTCTGGTCTGCTTGGACCTCTACGACATCTGTCTACATCCGGCTGTCGAAGACTCCACTACGTGCTGCCCTGCGGTAGGTCTCACTGCTGGTGAAGGCTCATCTAGAAAGCTCTCTACAAGAAGGTCTCTCTATAGTAATCCTCCCTCTTTTGGAATACTGAAGGAGATCATTGATGCCCTGATTACTTGCCTTAGTCCTTGCTCGAAGTTCTGGGCCCAGAAGCATGGGTCCTGTACCATGTCAGTGGAATAGCGCGAGAGGTCGGTAAATCTCACTGAGTACTGGGCTACTATCATACTTCCATGACGCAGCTATAGTAACTCTTTGATGCGCACAACACGGAGGGTGGCTGGGATGAACTCCGAGCAGAAAAGGCTCTTGAAAGCTATCCATAGCAGTGATGCCTAATCATGCACCTGGAGCATCAGGCTCCACCATCTACCTGCTGATGCGTTCAGGAGACTCGCTGCAAAGATCACCATAAGATCTGCTGGTGTCCCCAATAATCTGAAAACATGAACAACAACCTCCAGCCATTCCTCGGCTACCTGAGGGTCCATCTCCCCGTGGAACCTGGGCGGTATTTGACGCTGAAACTCGTGCAGTGCACTCAGGAGACGTGCACTCTCAACTGTTGGGGCCGGTGGCATCGGTGGCTCGATGGGTATAGGTACCCCTGGTGCCTTCACTGTAATGGGGCCCTACACCAAGGCCTCGTCACTCGGTGGGTTTCCATCTCGCACAAAGCTCAGAACCCAAGATGGCTGCCATCATGGAGCCATCCTGAAAAGAAACAGGTGTGCCACGGTTAATACAGTATACCTAGTGAGATGACACAACGTAATCACAAAGAAAACCTTGAAAAACACATGCAATCAATGTTTTTGAGCACTGAGTCAGAAATCAGAAGTCAGGGTCCTGGTGTACGGATACTTCGGCCACCGCACCAATAATGGACTCCCTGAACAGATAAGCACAGTCAAAAGACTAAACACTATTGCTTCACACAGAAGAAATTATCAGAGTCCTGAGTTCTGCGGTAGAACCGACTCCACTCAAACCAATTTGTCACAACCCATCCTCATGGCTTGTGCCGTGACTACCCCTAGCCCGCCTTCCATAGGCTAGGGTATGGAGACTAGCACCAAAGGCATAAATCCCAATAAAAGGGAAGGAATTGCCTTTATATAACAAAACAAACACCACAGAGTATGCAAGTGAAAGTAAACACTAAGTAAACTGAGTACAAAAGTATGTGCTGGAAAGTAAATGGGCCGGTATACAAGCCCAACTGAAAGTACAGTACAACTGAGAAAAGAAAGTACAATAGCTGAAAAGTAGAGCAGCAACCACCAACACGTCCTCCGGAACTCCCACCTGAAGGGTGAGTAATGATAGTCTCGTCGGCTCCTCGAGTCCGACCGTCCACTCCATGTACGTCCCTCCTGATAGTCCACCTCCAGGTACAGTCCCACTCTACAAGCCTCAACCACGATCAGCGTTGTCTATCGTCTGCAACCAACATAATGTAGTGAAGGCATAACCCGAGCAGGGTTGAGTATATGATACTCAGTAGGGACCCCGAGACCCCCGAAGGTCTCCCGGAATCCACGAAGGATAAACCACAAAGGAAAGGTACAAACACGAAGTATCATCCAACTCTACTTAGGTATATGCCCATACATATAACTAAGTCATCAATTCCAGTTTTCCTCCAACTCACGAGCCTATGTTCAACCCAGTCCACACAGGAAAGTACAACCCAATACACACAGGAAAGCACAACCCAATCCACACAGGATAGCAAGTCGATCATATCGAGGATAATGATTGAAATTCCAGACTCAGCTCACATAGGTATACTATTCATGAAGAGAGGTGGAGATGACTGATGTAGCCTCTGAATCATCTCATCTGTCGAACCCACGTAAGATCCAAGTACAGATGTCATCACTGCTGGACCCACGTCGGATCCCAGTACAGAAATAGTCACTGCCGAAGCCACATAGGATCCATGTATTGTCATCATCGCTGTCAAACCCACGGAGGATCCAAGTACAGTCCTCCTCACTTTCGAACCCATGTAGGATCCAAGTACATTCGTCATCATCGTCGCAGTCGCAGCCAGCTCTAGGGTTCCCGCACAGAGCACACTCGATTCCAGGAGAGTCCGCTCCTCTATTCAGAAGGGGTGGATACATAAACCATCATGAATACTAGAGTTAATGAATCCCATAGTTCCATCCCACATCATAGGGGAAAACCAAGAAAAACGTTCCCAAGTCATAGAGAACAAGACAACCAAGCCATTTTCCTAAAGTACATGGCATGTAGGTAATCGATACACGCCGTGTCATCAGATACCGAGTACTACCTGTGTGAAATGGCCCATGTCATGGGGCTGGTCGTGTAAAATGTAATTACACGACTTGTGTTATGGTTACCCGATGTGTCTTCAGTCCATGGGTACTGTCTGCGTACCACATCCTCTGTCGAATGGTTGTTCTTGTAAAAAGTAAGTACACGGCGTATGGTATGGTTACACACCGTGTTCAAACTTTCGGGGTCCGCTCCGTGTTTTCTAGCCATGTCTGGCCATGTGGTGGAGTACTTGCTTGCATACTCCACCCCGTGTCCATGTATTCCCGGAATACATGCCGAGGCATCACGAAACCGCTTCTGCCAAGGTGAAGGTAGTACATGCAGTGCCTTATGTTCATGTGATTCTTCCCGTGTCTGGGTATCTCCAGGATTACACATTGAGCCTCACGAAGACTCTTCTTCCTTTCAATGAAGATAATACACATCGTGCCTCCTGGTCATGTATTTCTGTCTATGTCCGTGTATTTCCCTTGAATACATGCCATGTCCATCGAAGTCTCCTCTATCAAACTGTGTGGATAGTACATGTCGTGTGACCGGTGTCACACGCGCTGTGTCACTTCTTCTGATTTCTGTTACTTTTTCCACTGAACACTTGTACTACATAGCGTGTTCTTTGGAAAGACATGCCTTGTATTCTAGAATTTTCCAGAAACAACACCTCTGGCCAGCACGCCTCCCGAGGCATCTGCCCTTTCTTCCGATGATCTTTTTTTCCACCAAACTCCCATTCCTAGGTCGTCCCAATGTTCCGAGGCTGTTTCCAATGTTTTTGGGCCTCCGATCAGGTCCAAAAGCATGCCTTCATTCACTGCTAAAAAACGCTTGGAGAACACCATACAACAAGAACGGCGGAGGAAACGGACCATGTTAGTTTTGTCTGGTTCCTATCGCATTAGTTCGATAAAAAAATGGATTAGAGAGAACCAATAACATGGAAGATAAAACAACATTTCTCATTCATAAACACACCCCTACCTCGAAGGAAGTTTTTATTTTCCAAGCTCTGCAGACATTGGCGTCATTTCCTTCATCGTCGGCGTCTCCTCCCTTGTCACGAAGGAAGAAGAGGATGGAGAAAACTGGAACTGCTGAGTTGATGTTCTTCATCGGAGAATTAGAATTCTTCGTTGAAGTAGAGATGTTCTTCACTGGATAAGATAAAGTTCTCCAAAAAGAGAAAAGAGCTCTCTCTCCCCCCAAATTCTCTCACACAACTAAGAACTAAACAAATAAAATAAGGCCTTCCCTTATTTTATTATTTTCCCATGCAATTAAAAAACTCAAAATTCAAAAAATTCACTTCAATAATTAAACTTGAGTTGTCTAATTAATTAGGTGTTATGTTGGAAAGAATTAAAGTGGGGAAGGTGAAAAGGAGAGAAGTCACCCACTTAATGGGGGAGTTAGAGGAGGTTTAAGGAATGTGAAGGGGTGGGTTCGTGTGGGCCCCACCTCACAAATATCCTAACATGGGTAGTTAGCTTCTTGTGGGTCCCACCCAAACTACCCCATGTAGGATATAACCATCCTATGATAAGAATAAAATTTGTACCACACATATTATTCACTTTTTATTTAATCCCCTATTTTTAAACAACTCCTCCTGAGAAAACGCACCTTCGGAAAATGTCCTCATAATCAAATACCACTGCTACGGTTTCATCGATGTCCTCAGATTTCGATTCCGAGCGCTGGTTCAAAAGATAGAAAAACCAACTCATTCGTTCATGGAATGTACCCGAGCTAAACTTCAGAAATTGATTCCGGGAACATCGGGCCTCGGAATCAGTTGTCATCAGAAACTGCATACTAGTAAAATCCCATACAAATTAAGAAAAAAAATTTCCTTTACATTTATGGGTATTTACAGAGAAGTTATTGCCTTTAAACCTTTACAAAAACGCAGAGTAGAATGGAAAAAGAAGACACCACAAAGTAAACATCTATAGTAAAAGAGTTCTGAAAGAAAAGGGGGTTAGACTACCATCTCAATTGGAAAAGTACAAGTACAATAGAAAAGTACAAATAGTTAAAAAGGGATAATAATCTCCTGGATTGTCCACCAAAAATCTTAACTGAAGGGCAGGTACAGCTCTCGATCAGTATTACCAGCATCACATCACGCCAAATGGTCCACCTCCAGGAACCGTCCAGTCCTTACTCCCTCAGCCTCATTCAATGCTGTACGTTTTTTTCACAAGACACAACTAGGTGTGGGTGAAGCCCGTGCAAGGGTGAGTTTTACGATACTCAGTAGGGA
The DNA here is from genome assembly GCA_963277665.1 of Viscum album. Taxonomy (NCBI): domain Eukaryota; kingdom Viridiplantae; phylum Streptophyta; class Magnoliopsida; order Santalales; family Viscaceae; genus Viscum; species Viscum album. Next base: position 1,976,819,822 of record OY728122.1, read on the forward strand.
CCCCGAGACGCTGTCAGTCTCGAAATGATCCAAAAAGGAAAAATCTCAAGGAAATATATCAACTCTTCTTAGGTATATGCCCATACATATACCTAATTTATCGAGATATACTCATCTCATACATGAAGTAAGTATACTAACAGCACAAAGTTATAAGTACCACACAGGTAACACCATGAAGATAGTACCATGAAGTTAAAAGTACCACACAAGTATCACCACGATGATAGTATCACAAAGGAAAAACGTACCACACCGGTATCACCATAAAGATAGTACCATGAATGTAAAAGTACCACAAAGGTATCACCACGAAGATATTACCATGAAGGTAAAAGTACCACACATGTATCACCATGAAGAAAGTACAATGAAGGTAAAAGTACCACACATATATCACCACAAATATAGTACCACGATGGTAAATGTACCACATAGGTAAAAGACATAGTTCAAACAGTGTCTTAGCTCAAACTAGGTTTTCAATAAAGTATTGAGCTATAAATGATTAGTCACAAAGCTAGATCATCTTATTCTATCAAGGGGAAATAATTATGACCATACTGAGTCTGACCCACACAGTAACAATTGGTACTAACCCCCTCAATGACCCACAGAGGATCTGACCCACACATGATTGGTATACATGGACCCACACTAGATCACTGAGCGTTGACCCACACTAGATCTGACCGACATAGGATTGGTATGCACAAACCCCCACAGGATCACTGAGCTTTGACCCACACAGGATTTGACCCATAGAGGATCGGTATTCACAGATCCACATAGGATCGCTAAGCGCTGACCTCTATATGATCTATCTCCAACCTCCGCCTCACTACCAGCCACTAGATTCCTCCCACCAAGTGCGATCGACTTCAGTAGAATCTATCATCGATATATTGTTCATACCTCGACCATCATTATTCTTCACAAAGTATTAAAAAATAGACTGTAAGGTCATAAGGGTTCCAAAACGACAAACGGTGCATTAATAGGACGTCGGGTCTGTGAGTTATAAGTGTTTTAGTTCCGAGGGCCCGGTTTGATTTGGATTTGATCCAATCCATCCATAATCCAACTATCTTAAAAACGGAATAGGATTATAACCAAAGGAACATCTCGATCCAAGGCTCCCAAATCCATAGATGGTTCATCAAACGAATGTCGGGTTCTTAAGATATGTCCCTTTAAGTGTTTCGAGGCCCTGTTGGGCCCGGGTCCGGTCCGACTTGGTTGGAGTGACTCGGCCCAACCCAGCCTGAGCATGGCCGAGGTCTAGCCTGGACCATAAGGGGGCGGCCTGAAAATGGCGTCCCGTAACTGTGGAAAAACCCTTATAGGGTGGCCTATAATGGGCGACCCACAATGGGTGGGCTGTAAGGCCGGTTCTGCACATAGGGCAGGTGGCCCGGCCGCGTGAGTCGTGACCCACAAGGGGGTCTTCCCTAGCCACCACTGGGGGAGAAACCCCTTGTTTTCCAAAATTCCTTAAGTATGTTATGTCTTCTTAATAGCGGCGGTGCCATGTGGCACTGATAGGTGTCCCACAGGACCCGCTGGAGCGGGTCCTACCGATTCCTTTGCGGCCAGCCAGTGTGGCGGCCGACTTCTCCAGCGGCGCACGATGGCACTCCGCTCCGCCACCCACGACTGGCTGGGGTGCTGTCTGCCTTCCTCCTGTCAGCCGCAACTGAGGGGACATGGCCCGAGTCCTCTGTTGGTTCACTGGTTGTGCCACCCTCTTCTTCCGCGGTCGGTCGCCTTGCTCACCTGCAGTGCACGACGGCACACCACACCTCCTTCGCAGCCGGCCAGTGTCGACTGTTTCGTTGATCATCATGGCTTTGTGTGACAACCTCCTATTACGGCGTGCGTCTGCGCACGCCTTCTTCGTAGTCGGTCAGTGTCACTACACTGGTTGTATTCCATAGAGAATGCAAGGGTGTAGAAAAGTAGCGGAGGGTTCAGGCCGGGATCGTTGGGCCCACACCCTCCGTGTTAGATTGTAACAGGAGTGAGGATAAAGGGTCCAAAAATTTCAATTGATGTAAATGAGAATCAAAAATTCAACCATGTAAATACATTGGATAATGTCTTTTCTTGATGGTAGGTCGTGTTCTTCATTCCCACAATAGGTTCCCAACGATGTCGCTCATATGTCATACTTCAGTTCATGGTTCGGTGTCACCCGTCACCTCCCACTAGGATTGGTTCCGTCCTCTAAGTGTTCAACGTCATGACACTCCATCAGCACATCGTTGCTTGGTGAAGCTATGCTGACACCTCTCCCAAGGCTCCATAAAAATATGAGAGTGGAGGGTAGGTAACGACATGAGGAATTAATGGGGGCTCATTAATTTGGATCCTTCTTAATTCTCTAATGACATCGTTACTTTAGATTGATGGGTCAAACCATTTATTGGATTGACACATCACATGCCCCACACACCACATTTCCATTAGAGGATAAGAATGAAAACAAAATAATCAAATTATTTTTTTTTCATTTATTTTAAAAAAGCCACAAAAAATAACTTTTTCTCCAGACCTACTACGGTCAAAGTAAACCATCCCATAAGTGAATCCCGGCACTACGGATTCAACGGTGCCCTCGGATTTTTAATCCGAGAAATGATTCAAAAGTTATAAAATACCGATCATGTGTTTACTGAATTTAGCTGAAAAAAAGTTTTGAAAATTATTAACAGTCACACTCAACTCACAAAGGTTGAGGTTAGGCTCAGGCTAAAGAGAAAACGCCTCAAAAAATCAATTGTACTCTCAGATTTTCAATCTGAGTTACCATTTAAAAGTTATGGATTTTACAATAAAATAATTTTAAATAAAGTATTTTATTTATAGACATAAACTAACTTTCACTGGTGGCCCACGTCGGCCAATGTTAGTATCTTCCTAACAAAATCATACCCTCAAGATTTTAGCAGTGGTCTTTTATTTTTTATCTGAGTCACTATTCGTGAGTTATAATAATTTGAAAAATAAGATAACTTTACTTAATTATTTTATTTATAGTTATGTAATTTTGGGTTTTCTCACTAGAAGCATGTCCCGACTAAACTTAAGTCGCACCAAGGGTAAACCTTCCATCATGAATGCAATTATGCCCTCAGATTTCTAATCCAGGAAACAATTTATGATTTATTCTACTTTTTTAGTAAAACTACGTAGAAGCACTAATTAAAGCTTAACAAAACATTGATGGATCATTTTTGGCACTCTGGGCCTCGGAATCATGTTCTATCGGATTACACGGTCTCAAAATAATTCCATTTAATTAAAAACAATTACATGGAAAATTTTTGTCTTTAAAAATATCCCATTTATTTCTCCCAAAATGACTATAAGTAGTAATATAATATTCTTACAACTAACCACTTTGATATGAGTTTTATGATAAAATCTCTTTACTCTACACTTTTGAGACTGCACTAGATGTCCCACACAATTTAGTGAAATCAAGACCATATATTCAAACTTCATCAATCCCTAAAATCTTAGGATAGGTATTCTCATATTAATTTCCATGTAAAATTTCTTATAAATTTGGAAATAATCTATTCATGGAGATGTTTCTTCATTCATGGTGTGATATGATTCAACTCCAACTCCTTCAAATAGTGATTACCATTACTAAAATATGATGCTCGGTTAGGAAAAATATTCAAAAAAATATTTAAAAAAATCTCAAAATAAATCATTATAAATTCATCAATTTATCATGGTGTGAAACTCTAGTTTTTATTTTGTCCTAAAACCATATGTAGTGTTTCATATTAAATCATAATAAAAACCACTTAAGATAAAATTTCATGGATACTACTCCTTTAAATATTTCTAAATTTCATAGTACATTCCTCCTTGTTAAAATAGATTGTATCATGATTAAAAAACTGTGGCATGTCCCTTTCTAAGTATTCCTGAAGTATAATCTTATTTCAAAATATATCCCATTCATTGAAAAGTATCCTTCTAATCTAGAAAATTAAGAAATATTAAAATTAATTGGTGATGAATTTGTAATTTTTCCATTACTCTTACAAAACACTTTTTTATTCCATAATTAACTACATTTTATCACCAGTACTTAATGGTGTGGCCATCAATTTCATTCCATGGCCAATGCTTCTCCTCAAAATCTTCGAAGGATAAAACCTTTCATTCTATTGAAAATATTATGTATCTCCCAAGATAATTCACTTTTTTAGGGAGAGTTGGTATTTTTTAAATTTTTTATTTTCCAAAAATGTTACACATCTTCCCTTTTTTGAATTCTAGGCCTAAACAAAATATTACACTACCAATAGTATTACATATCACCTTGATGTTCACTACCTTTACAATTTTTCATCATTATAAAATTTTATGTATCTTCCACAAGTATATTATGAACACTTTGGTCCTTTTGGGGCATACCATTTTATGGAAACATATAATCTTATGCATAACATATCTCCCAACACATAGATAAAATTTATTGATCATTAATCCTAGTGTGGTTATTATACTCATGTTGTGATTTTTTTCTATAACATCTAGAGTGTAATCAAAATTATCATTTCATCCATAACCTTCTTTATACCACTTCACCCTACTTTCAAATAATGACCTTGATATATAGAGATATCGTGGTGTCTCTGTTCATTTATTCACTAGGTATTATATAAAAATCCCCCAATCACTAAGTCATCAATGACTACTCATACTATAGTCATGTATTCATGAATCCAATTATTAAAATAAAATCCAACATCAAATGTGATACCACCATTCCACCTTTCTATACATGATATTTTCCACTTTGTATAACATCTACGCAACTTTTGAAAAGTCATCATGCTAAGGTAAAACTCCCATACGGTAATTATAGGAATCGTGGAACTCCCTATCACCCCATGTGTCACTTAAAATGAAGTGTCATGGAGTGACTTATTAGGAAAACGTCATGATTCCTATTAGCTATAAAAGAGGGTGTTTAAAACTGTTTCATGATCCTCAGGGAGTTTTTTCCTTCTATATAAAAAAATTCCTGTCATGGTGTTACCTGAGTGGTTTAATCATTCACTAAGTGCTAGCATATCAGTTAACAAGTCCTACCATCCCACCATACATGATATTTTGTACTTTTCATGAATGTATCATGACTTTTGAAAAGGCCTCGGGGAGGGGGGAGGTCTTGAATATAGTATTTATATGAAGAATGGTAATCCCCTTTGATTTATGTTGGACTTCGAATGAAATATCATGTCATGAACTATTAGGGTTCTTTGATGCTAAAAATCCATACAAGATAGAATTTAAGAACATTTCATGAACCTTGGGTATTTCTCAACACCTATATTAAATATATATTATTTTGAATGACGTTATTAAGGATATACAATACTTTTTTAGGGATGGAGATTCTCCCAAATACACTTGTGATGCTAAAATGGTGCTTATACATCAAATGAATCAACCCAAATCATTTTGAAATTTTGATCCTATAATTACATAAATATATATATATAATCCAAGATTATATCCTCGATTATAGGTTCTCCCTTTTAGAATATAATCTTATTTTGTGGAACAACATGGATTTATTAGTAGGAGGAATATTCTTGGGGGGTTATTATACTAGATTGGGAAATGATTTTTGATCTATGTAAGAAGTTGTTTGGTTGGAACATTATTTTAAATGTATACATGGATAATAATTATAACTAGATGGAATGGAATTTGTTAATGGTATTTATTTCATATTTTTGGTTTCTCATAATTTTCTGGTGATCATTGTTTCATTTATTCTCTTCTTTAATGTTCACCCTTTCCGATATGGGTAAGTAATTTAGAATCCTTAAAATATACTAAAGGATTTTGGTAGACATAACATTTTTCACTCAGCTTGGTCATGTGGCAGAAGATGAATTTAGAACATCAATTAATTCATCATTTTAAGAAATTAAAATGAGATATTATAGGGGTGATTTTACAATCTGGGTATTTCTCACCTCCCCCTCATAGATTATAAATTGATATTCCTCAATGGAAATAATTAGTTCATCAAATATTTCTAATTTATGTAGTAATTAATTTAATTCTAGAGAGGGGGGAATGAGAATATCACTAAAATGGGTTCTTATATATCCATAATGAGTTATAATATGAGGGAATAATTTTTTAAAATATAGTTGGTATTCTCTAAAAAAGATTTTATTGTGAAATACTTTAGTTACCTTTTCACCAATGGGTGGGATCATATTAAACACATTGACACTTTGGTCATTAGAATTTTTTGTCTTGTCTTTAATTTGAAATATTGATTTTATTCTTTTTATAAGAGATTTTTTATAATTAATGTCTTCCTTTAACTGATAATTATATATATATTTTTATGATTCATGCTTCAAATTATATGTTCAAATAAATCCATAATTATTTTGTAAATTTTTTATGGGATTCCCATACAATAAATGAATTGCATTATACTATATTGAAAATGATTTTTAGGCCTTTAAAAGTAGGAGAATTGAAATTTGAGACTTAGGGGAAATAAAGAAAGGATGATAATGAAATATTACAAGGGGATATATCAAATTAATATCAGTGTAGGCATGTTATTAATATTTTCCTTTAATCGATTCCAATTTATATATTTTATCCATATATGAAATTATATGATCAAATATATAAAGAAATATTCTAAATTTTTTCTATGGTATTCCCATACAAAAAATAAATTCTATTTTACTAGCTTGAAAAAGATTATGGGGCCTTTAAATATATGGGGATCAACATTTTAAACTTGGGGGATACCAAGAAAGAATTATAATCAAAGATGAAATGAAAGTATATAAAATGGATATAATTATAGGCATATTGTACCAAAATTAGTTAATAAGATGCATGGGATAGTATCATGAGTAAAAATCCATAATCGTTTTATCTTTTATGTAGCTTAAGAAGTAACATTTATAAGATCATGTGAAAAAATCAATGGGTCTTTGGAAGGGGAGTGATTAAATATTATAAGGATGATTGGCTGGGAAAACAACTTTTCCTTCTAGGTTGTTTGGTGTCTAATATTTATTTTAGGGAATTGATTCATCACCCTATCTTCATTGACATGGTTTTAGATAAAAATGATAACCTAATAATATCTTTCTCAAAAATTAAAAATATAGCTTGGTGTTCTCACATTCTACTTGAAGTATATTTAACATTACTGGATTAAAAAATAAGACAAGAAAATCAATAAATGGATTTCATGATCATGTAATTATAGGATATAAATATACCATATAATATGAGATTTCTCATTTATAATTTATGTAATAAATAATTTTTATGGGTAGTAATTTTAATTATTGGGGATTCTCTTTCTCCTAGAAATTCAAATTATTTGGTTACCCCAAAATGTAGTCGAATATCATATTTTTCGGTATGGATATTAGTTTGGATTTATCTTTACTGTGTTTAATAATATTCTATATATTAATCCAAACTTTAACTAGATCGCTTGTTTCTTCTCTACACAATTTTTACATGTCAATTTGTATTTTGAAATATGACTGCATTATATGGCCTTCATTGTAGCCTATTAGATTTTTTGGGAAGCCCATAATAGTGTGAGATGTGTAGAGGTATTTATAAACCATGGATTTCACATATTAATAATATTCTACTTGATTATATATCTTTTAATTGATCTAGAATGGAAAATATCATTTTCTTTTCTAAAAAAACTTGTTATTGGGTACTCTCCATGTAATTAGGTTAATTTTTGTTGTGACAATGGTAAATTAGATATTCTAGTATACACCTCAGTTTTTTTCGAAATAAATAAGGATAGTTCTTATGTGAGTAAAGATACAAATGGATTAAGCTTGGTGTATGATTATTTAGGGTATTTAAATATGGAATTAAGTATGTTACTTGGAACTAAAAATCCTATTTTCCTGGAGGATTCGAACGTATTTCATGGGAACTCTCATTTTGTGGACAAAACACTCACACCAACCTATGTTGATCTTAGATAATGTTCATCTTTATGTTCATGAAGACATCATCTAAATATATAGGTAGGTTATTTGTATTTTCATAATGTTCAGAAATCTTATTAATGTGAACATGAATATTCAACACACATAGAAGGTATGTAACATTGTATTGGATTCATAATCGTTAAGGGGTCTTCCATCTTAGGGATATAGGGTCTTTTATAATCTTGTTACTTTTATATCTATTTATATTTTAGTGGTGTTTGTTGACACTAGTTTTTTACTATTTTAATCCCCCATAATAGTATTGAATTCTTTTTTTAAATACATTTGAGAGAGTGTAAGTAAATGGATATGAAAATATAATTGGTATTTTGGAATTGTTCAGGGATTTTGGCTTGTTTTTTTGTTATTATCATTGATATGAGTCTGAATTTTATAGCACGTTATACTGATCATTGGTATTAATTCATATAGGTTTATGTTAGGACTCCATGAAATAGGCTAGGACTTGATAAAAATTTAATAAAGGACTAAATAACTAAGGATAAATAGTTTTTTATGGAAAAATTATTGGGTTTAGTCATCATCCATATTTAGAGGATGTGTAATGCCCTAAATCGGGTGCCACATATTGGTGTTGTAATCTAGTTCACCGTATGACCTCACTTCCTCATATTCTAAAGGCTTCCAACTAGCACTAGTGGTCTAATATGTAATTTGGGGAGGTTATACCATCTTTATCTAGGAATAAAAATAGAATAAATCAATATGAAATAAAACCAGGATACTATAATAATCAATAATAAAACAAACCACACATGAATAAATCCACAATAGAGGAAGTGGACATAAACCAAAGAAATAAGTTTGTCAGTCCATACAAGTGTCAACAATCTAACAAAATCCAAAAATAATGACACACTGTCATCTTCAAAGTTGATCTAGAAATCATGTTTGGTTCCCTCATACATGCTTTATCCCAAGTCCAAACTTATTCATCTAACATAGGGATTTTTCCCTTATCATGTCATGTAACGATGAAGCCTATTCATGTACCAATAAATCATCCCAAGTAGGGTGTTAGTACAACTCAGTAGGCCACAACTAACAACATATGAATAAATATCTAGTATATAACAGTGTATGCAGTTGTATAAAGAATAAATAAAAAAATGTAAATATGTTAGATATTTATTATTCTCTAATCAACCACATAGGCACTTGGGTTCACAATGAATCCTAAACCACTAAAACCCACTTCTCCCTATTTCAAAGTCTCAACCATGAACCATAGGGATATCACACTTCATTCTTTCATGTGCTTTCATTATTCATTTAATTATAATTTCATTTTCGATATCTTGGAGAATCAGTCTAGGTACCCATATCTCAGACACTGGGTATATTATTCAATTTCCACTAACTCGGGCTCCTAGATAAATAGTATGACATCCCATGGGTATTTGGAACATCAATCTCTTACCCACAACATCTTTTTTCACATGAATTCATTGGGGGCCTAGAGTAACAGTCTAGAACACCATGGGTATTTGGAGAATTCATCCCTCACCCAAAACTCATTGACCAGTCATTCAAAAATATCACACACACACAGATATATATATATATATATATCAAGGTTCAAAATCATTAACCTTCTCATCAATCATTCACATAATGGATCACCATTTCATTCATCTGGCATAATAATTGTTCTTTAATTTAATCAAAATGGATAACATGAAAAATACCCAATTAATCTATTCATCATTAATTAATACAAAATTCATTAAATTATCTATGTTGAGCCAATAAAACCATTAAATCCCATTATCAACCATGAAATATGGATTTATTTCAATTCTATTAACATATTATTCAACTTTTTACTATTCATAAATCATCATTTCAAGTGTATTGGAACACCCCATGGGTTTCCATTAATCCCAATATCAATTTCCAACGGGTATAATGGGATTTGTGAAGGGTCTCACAATCACATGGGAATCAATTCACTATTTCAAATTTAAAAATTAAATTACCCAACGTAGCAATGCAACGATACAAATAAAAACCCCAGATCATGATCAAGACATTGGTAATTTGAAATTAGACCACCTATATTGAGATCTTTTCTTAATTCTCACCAAATCATAGCCCTCAATTCGATGTTGGATTATCAAAATCACAACAATGAGTAATATCTTAGTGAAAACCCACAAAGGGTTTTATTTTTTCTTCTAGATCATCAATGAGCACAAAAAGTTATTCGAGATGCCTATGAATCCTTTACAAAGCCTCCAAGAGCAAAGGAAATTGTGCTAGGTCAGTCAATGGTGATTTGGGAAATAAATTGGGGGTTTGAGAAATTTAAATTAAATTTTGGGGGTTTAAAATCCTGATTTCAAAGTTTTCACATGGATTAACAGACTGTGAACCCAAAATATGCTCACAAACAATGCGACCCAACTATATGGGATTCACAGTTACTCTTTAGTGGGAACATAGTATGAAAAATATTACATCAACTATGAAAACCCCCCTTCTATCCATTATTTCATGGTTTGGGAAGGGTGGATACACTATTTCATCTGCCCATGCACCCTCTTGCTCAAAAATGACGCATAAGGTTGCCTGGGGAAAACCACACAGTTTTTCCTAACACTGTGCCAACTATGAACAACCATATGGGCTTCAAAAATTCTCCAAATTCACCTGAAATAACTCTAAAATAACATAATTAATTATGATTAAAATAAGGTAAAATAATATTTCAAAATGATTACAAGAAGCCTCAAGAATGGTCAGGATCCTATAATCTCCCAAAATTATAATAACTTGTCCCTAAGATGTACTTTTGAGCATAACTAAGACTCCATGGTTAAAAGTTTGGGAACCTAGGCCAATATATATGCTTATCATCCCCATGTTTAGTCCTGAACATAATCATCCTTCCACAGTACTTAGACTAATGGTGTAGTCATTCCCAACAAAACATTCTCTATGTGATCCACAACACAAATTAGATTCCCATTAAAGGATGCAAAAGCCTCACGCTCGACATAATCAACACTAATCACATGATAAGGGTTGAGGTGATAAAACTGACGATTTTGCAAATATAAATAATTATGCATAGATCTATACCTCTGTGTAAGAGCTAATTGATATGTCACCTTTCTAATTCTTTATTCAATGTAAAATGGTCTGATAGACCTAGGATCCAACATTACCTACCTACCAATCCTACGGTGACACAATCTTGGTGACACATAAAAGAATACATGATCAACCACTATAACATCAAGAGGTCAATGAGGTTGATCAATATATGTATTCTATCAACTATTCATTATACCCAAATGTTTCTGAAACAATTACACCTATTCTGATTTATCCTACAAAATACTTAATCCTAATAACTTATATTCTCCTACCTCCACCAAAAAATGGGTGATATTTAAATCCTACAATAAAGCGTCTTATATGGTTCCATCTATATAGTCACCTGATTAATTTTATAATGGAAGAAATCAATTGTCTTTAAGTGCTTCTCCCAAGATCTCTCAAATTCTAGGTTTCATTCCCTATACATGTCCTCCAAGACCTTGATAGTACTCTTGTGTTTCCCATCAGTTTTATGGTGATAATATGTACTTAGAAACACCTCGGTACCTGGGGCCTTTAGCAAACCTTCCCAAAAGAATAAATTAAATAATGGATCGTGATTTGAAACTATTATATATATATCCCCCTGAAAATGTACTATCTATCAAACATATATACCACATAAATGATAAACTATGAAATTTTACCAATAGGCAAGAAATTATCTAATGTTTCCAACTATTCCATAATCACCCATATTTCAACATTATAATGAAGTTTTCTTAGAAGACCCACCATAATGTCCATAGAAACATCATCCCACTTCAATTTTGGAATGTAAAAAAGATGTAACAGACTACCAGGTCGCTGATACTCAACCTTCACCAACTGATATGTGTAGCATTATGTCAAGAAACCTTCAATATGTTTTTTCATTCCTTTCCACCAATACAATCTCTGAATACCATGGAACATCTTGGTTAAACTAAGGTTTACTTCCCATTTCAAGTCAGGGAAGTCACTAATTATTTCCTCTCACATATAGATATGGACAACAACACATTTCCAAATATATATGGCATCATCCTCATATATAGTCAAATCAGAAGGTGAATCCATTCCTTTAAGGATTTCTCATAATGGAAAACACTCTATATCCTCATACATCCTCTAGTTGATCCATTTAAAAAGTGTGTACTCAATGGATAAGGTAACAAGATTCATTTTTCACTGACCCTATTAAATTTCTATATGCACCTCTTCCTGAAAATTCATTATCTGCTACTCAGAACTGGACTTATGAACTACCTGAGTTTGTGTATTTCGGCTAAAACATTTAGAAAAAAAATTTCCCTTCCAAAGAAAATAGGGTATCTCAATGTCAAATGACATAATATATTCAACCTATCTCCACTACGATAGATTCAAATGTCACTGCGAAAAGATTTACTTTAAGATGTTGTGGTTAGTATACGCAATGAACCATTCACCAAACTGGTAATTCTTCCAAAACTATAAGGAATAAACAACCATGGAAAACCTTATATCATGAATAAAATAATTCTTTTCATATTTCTTCAACTTTTTCGATCCATATGCTACCACTCAATGACTTTAAATAAACAAAACCCCATGTCCAATCCAAGAAACATAACAAAACATGGTACACTCCTCCCCTAGTTTAGGTAGGGTTAAAATAGGTTTGGTAGTAAAATGCTTCTTCAAAAATGAGAAATAATTCTCACATGATCAAGACCATTAAAAATATATACCCCTCTTGGAAAATTCTGAAATTAGTTCCACAAAATGGTAAAATTCATGGATTAATCTCTGATAATAGCTTGTAAAACCCAAAAAACATCAGACATCAAAATTATTCTTCGGCTACTCCCCAAGAAACAAAATTCATGTACTTTATTTAGTACCACCAACACCCCTTCCTTTGAGATGATGAATGCATGAAAATAAGACTTTTGATCTAGAAATGAATCTTATATATCTTGGTGTATAGCTGATTCTATTTCAATTTACTCAATATGGGGTTAAGGTTTTGGTAATGATCGTCATTATTCTTAGATTACACCAATATATCATCTACAAAACAACCTAAAACTGATCTAGGTATGGGTGGAATATTTGATTCATCATGGCCATAAATATAGCCATACATTCTTTAGCCAAAAAGACATCACAACAAACTCATACAGTCCATAAATACTTCTAAAAGCTGTCTATGGTATATCAGAAGGTCTCACTCTCAACTAATGTCACCTCGATCTCAATTTGATTTTAGATAAAACAAAATCTCTTATCGATTGGTCAAAAATAACATAGATATATAAGAGATTTTATCAGTCCATAACTATCATTTGGTAAAAAATATGGTAATCGAAACACAAGTGTAACGTCCTATCATGCTTCTTAGAAAACAAAACACCAGAACCCCAAGGTGGCATACTCAGATAAATAAATCCATTATCCATTAATTTATCTACTTAAGTCCTTAAATCTTGAAGCTCTTGCGGTCCCATTCAGTATTGTGGAATGGAAACTAATTCATCTCCAGGAATTAGTTCAATTGTTAACTCAATATATCTCTCAGGTGGACGCCTTGAGAAGTCTTCAAGAAACACATCCTGATATTAATCCACTATGGGTTGAAAGAAACTATTTTTCATACCCCCATCATCAGAAAAAGACTTGAAATATGTGTTGTGGGCTCTCCCAGTGGCTGATGAACTTCCCTTGCATGGCTTGCTGGGATATCCCATTCTCCACGATGAACATATCTATCACCCTTAGGAGATGTAATTTTGGCTCTTCTATGGTAAAAATCGATGTCGGATTGGTATGATACCATTAAATTCATACCCAAAATAAATTCAAAAACAAAACATCTAAAGTATTCACATATACCAAATGAAGTGATACTCACCATCCTTAAGAGAACACAACATGCATAAATATATTTCCATCAATTGTACACCAAGCGAGGTGTCGATTATCATAACCCCACTCACAAACTCCACCATTAGATGTAATCCATTCATGAGTTTGGAAGATATAAAATAATTTAGGATTATTGTATCAAATAAAGATATAGATATCATATAATCTACCAGAATACTATTTTTTACAATCAACAGCCTAGCCTTGCTATCCACAAGTGCGTGATATAGTACATGTAACTAGAATGTCCCTCTTCCATGTGCTCTAGTTTGAGTCTCGTGTTTCATACTACTATGGTAATATGGGTTCTCTTACACTAAATAACCATATTCACCACCTTGACTAGTATAGCCATTATCATTCCAACATCTAGACTGGTACAATGTAGAAAAATCCCTTCCTATATTCTAGTTTGATCTTAGTCTTCCATCACTACCCATATTTTGTGGATTCTATAGAAATGTGGTATATTATCCATATTTATACAAGCTTGGTACTCTACTGGTGGTTTAGTACATGGTATTTGAATGTGACCTGACCTATTACACTAATGGAAATTAACTCGATAATTACCCTAGCTAACTGGTCCTTCCCCGTGGTTATTCTTCCTTCCACTACTCTGGTTAACATTCTCATAGTGATTCTTCTTAACCTCAAAAGATGCATCATCTAGTCATCTTGAAGAAAATACATTTCCTCAACTAGAAACCTCCTTCTGGTTATAATGACTTGTATTTTCATGATTTTATTTTAAGAAATTACTTGGGAATATTCCGAGACCAGGCCATGAGACAGTGTGCAATTCTGAGGCTTGGTGTGTTCAGAATGATTCCATGAGAAATGTTAAGTTTTTAATTGTACGTGTTCCTGACTATTGTGAAAGAGATGAATAAATTTTAAATGGGTTCCTAGATCCTAAATTTGATGGCACTTTTTATC
The DNA here is from genome assembly GCA_963277665.1 of Viscum album. Classification (NCBI taxonomy): domain Eukaryota; kingdom Viridiplantae; phylum Streptophyta; class Magnoliopsida; order Santalales; family Viscaceae; genus Viscum; species Viscum album. Next base: position 1,976,834,827 of record OY728122.1, read on the forward strand.
TCAATGTAGTTTCTTTACCTTAGGTTCCACATAACTTTTTTCATCGTGGGTTAAGAGTGTAAAACCTTAAAAGGGCGTATCCTTAAATAAAGTTATGAAATAAAATAATTTTATTTTTAAAATCCTAATAAATCATAAGTGGTAACTCAGATTTGAAATCTAATACCACTGTAATGTTTTTAAGGGGGTGTTTTCCTTAGTTGAGGCCTAATATCGGCTGGTGCGGGTTGGCTGTGAAAGATTGTTTTTTGACAAAAATGACATTAAAAATTCAAGTAAAAATATTTTATTATTGATGCAGTGATTTTTTTTATATTAATATCCACTTGTTATAGAATTCAGGGTTATCACCATAAACCTGTAATTCTATTGAGACAAGTATATGGAGATCTCTTGATGAATAGTGGTAGATCATGGATCAACGATCATAGACGATCCTCCAGTTCGATGGATGGGCACCAATGACCACGATGCAGCAAACGTTCTTCAGCAACGATCAAAAAAAATTGTGGTTGAGAATTTTTTATTTTATTTCTTTTCACCATTCAAAAATTCCATGATGAATATGGGGAAATTAACAAACATATTGGCTTGTGGATCGATCGGTGTTGTGGGATGGGGTTTACCTTTTGTGGGGTTTTGATGGGAGAGTGATCTTGTGATTATTTGTTTGATTTAAATGGTCATTATAATGTAAGCTAACCATAATAAACATGAACATATATCATGGTTCATTTCTCTTGGTTGATTTGTACATTTCTTTCCTCGTTCATCTTTCATCATCGGAATTCTTTGTTTGGCCTGTAGCTTCACCTGTTGTGATCAATCTATCATTTCACACTCGATCCTTGGAACAATAATCTGATATCACAAATCTAAAAACAGAATGGAATGATATAGGTGTGACAATGATAGTTCTAGATGGATTGAAACAGTTTGGGAGATATTACCATTTTATTGAATTTTCTTCATAATGGATTGTGACGTCAATCAATGCCCAAGGCGATTAAGAACACGATCCTAGGATTGTAGGTGTACCTCTATTTCGAAAAATGGTTCACTGAAAGAGAACTAGTGGCCCGTGGTAGGGTCCACTAGTGTACTAGTGCAGATGAATGGAACTGGAAGAGGCATGCAGTGGTGGCAATGTGTGGGAGGTGCCAGCCACATGTGGGAGGCGACGCATTGTTGTGGTAGTAGCTACGGTTTGGAGGAACCCGCGACAGCAAGGACGAACCGTAGCTGGATGTGGAGGATTGCCGCATTGACCAAACAGTGGATCATCATCTGGTGGACTTCATGTGGTGAAACAAAATCATCCCTTATGCAGGGGCCATATCAGGTGAGCAAGGCTACTCCAGCAGCCCAGTGGGTCGTGGTCTAGCGGCCCAGTGGGTTGAGGTCCAGCATCCTAGTGGGTCAGGCCAGTTCAGACCAGACTGTACAAGGCTAGGTCAACCGAAATAGGTTGGGTTGGTTGGTTGGACTGGGTCAGTCCGAACGGTGAGTCAGGTCAGACCCGGACTGGACCTCGACCAGGCATTTTTCACTAAAATGGACATATCTTTCAAACAGAGTGTCTGATTGACGAGTCGTTTATAGCATTTGAACCCTTGCAATTGGTCTGTCATTTTGAGATGTCTTGGTGAATTTTTAATTGGATCTATAGTGGTTGAGAGAATACCCTATTTCTTTTCCAATGTGGTATCGATGCAGGACTACGCTCCCATCCTAGAGGATGACCTGTATTCTGATATGAGTTGTCTCATCTTGGCTATGATATTTGAATCATCAGGTTGGAGCATATATCGTACCGAGAGGCTTGCTCAGTCCACAATTCTCTTCATGTTATCTTAGAGAGGATTTGTTGATAAGGTGTGACCAATATTTCCTTGTCAACCAATCCCCTATCAAGGATGATGCTTCCAGTAGGGAGAGGAGTCCCCCTAGTGATCCCAGGGTGCGGAGGACCCCCAATCTATATATCGAGATTACCTTTATACTACTCTACATAAATAGACCTGAAAAGTTTTCTTTAGGAAGTTTTCATTTGTCGGTGTTTGGATGTTACTTGGTAACAATGTGACTTGGGGGATGCGTTACTTTTTGACACTCTTTGTGTTACCAACATTCTTTTTGTTACTGACACTCTGTGTGTTACTGACACTCCATGTGTTACCGAGACTTAGTGTGTTATCAAAACTCAGTGTATTAGCGTTATTGGATGTCTCAAGGAAGATATATAATTTTTCATGACCCTAGGGTTATCTTGGGTAATTTTGGTAGATATATTCTCTGTGATTCTGTCAAATAGAACGAGGAGTGACATCTCCTAGAATGAGTATGCTATGAGCTAAACTATGTAGCTGGAATGGGATGAGACCCTACATCTTGGAATCCTTTACAAGTATACTTGGATATTATTTTTATATGTGCTATAGACATATACCTATGTTGATCTAACTATATCTTCTTAGTGGTGTTTCCTGATTGTGGTATTTCTTCATGGTGTCTTCTTCGTGATGTTTCTGTTTTGTCTTTCTACTTTGTGTTTCAGTGTATCCTACTGAGTATTGTTTTACTCACCCATCTACAAGATTTTACCCAACATGTCATTTCTTGTGTAGATAATAAATTTTTTTATAGATACTGGGGTGGACTAGGACTATGTGGTTATTATAGAGATATCATATAGTTTAGGTGTGCACCTATGACTTTGGATAGTTTTTCCTATTCCTACCCTTCAGGTAGGGTTTAATATGGATGAGCATCAAGAGCTTGGGGGTATAGACTCATTCTTTTTTGGGGCACTTGTATTCTAGACCAGTAGTACTTTACTGCACTTTAAATTCCTATCATACAATTTTGGTTGGGATATAGTGGTATGCATGTATTTTATTAATCAGTTATTTTACTTTTTATCATGTCGGTCTTAGTTTTATGTGTGTGTGTGAAGTTATTTAGGAATATGCCTCCCATTTTTTGGATATTCTTACTTAGTTCTATACAACTGTCCTAGGCCTATCGGATGTAGTCTTGTGGTATTCACAGCAAGGGACCCTCTAGAATGGGTTGCAACAGGTTGGTTTTAGAGAAGGTTGGTTCTAATTTAGGACTCGGACTCTGTGAGAGTGGTTTGGGGAAACAATGTTAGGTTTTTTGAGTTCAGATTTTAGTCTAGGGACTCCAGTGTTGGTGTGGCGGCTGACTTATCCTTACACTTGGACTTTAGAAACCTGATTTTTGACTCAATACATGAAAACACTAGTTGTAGGGGAAAAATAAAGGTACATGAATCATATATAAATGTGTTTTGTTTTCTATTCCCTTCTCAAGTCATCTCACTAGGTATACTCTTTTAACGGTGATACATATTGTTTTCTTATAGAATGTATTCATGATGCTAGCCAATGAGGTTTCCACGGTTCGATCGAGAGTTAGACCCCAAGTTTGGAGAGGCCTCCCTAAGGGGAGAAAATCACATAGTAGTTTTTTTTATGATGGAAATTATGTGGAACTTTCTCCTATTAATCAGTTCATAGACCCACCTCTAGTGGTTCTGGTGGATGCAGCTTTCCAAACTGAGTCGTGGGTGGCTTTTTTGGTGCTCGATGATGATACGTAGGGTCCAAACACATATCATAGCCTTATAAGGTAGCGATAACCTAGAAATAAGGGTCTGCAGGACCTACCAATAGAAATTGTGCGACGTAAACCACAAAAAAAATATTTTTTAATAAAAGTTCCAGGGGCATGCTAGTTCCCCAAGGAAGAGGTGTTGTTATAGTTGTCCTGGGAGGGGACATTACATGTGAGATTATACCACTATTCAGGCTACATTCATAGAGGTTCTTGATGAACCTCCAAGAAAGAGGCGGTGACAATAGTAGATAGATCCAGCAGGTGGAGGACGTGGCGGAGGTGTTGTGGAAGCAGAATGAGGTGGGCATTTTTTAGATGTGTTACCACCAACAACCCTAGGTGGTCCATACTAGACACAGAGAACTAGAGGACATGAAGAGAGATAGCTACAGGTAGTCGAGTCTTATGACCCCAGGACTCCATGAATGGTTCAAGGTATGATATATGTCATTCTACTTTATCTTTAGTAGATAAACACATGTTCTAGTGTTTTCATTTCTTGACCCTTTTCTTGTTTGATACTTATAGATTCTGGTTAAACTATTGACTTGACCCTTAAAAACACATTTATTAGAGGAGACCCAATGATCACACACTAGTGTCGATAGTGTAAATTTACTTTTAATTGTGTTTTGGTTGTGATATCTTAGTAGTATCATTGAGGCCTTACGACGTCCTTCTTGTTATAGACTAGTAGCAACAGTTCATGTTCATATTGATTATTTTAGGCAAAGGTTGTGGTCTATCCATGATAATAGAAACATATTTTCCTTTTTATCTGTGAAAGAGGAATCCTTTTTGCTCAATATGAACTAATGAATATGGGGTAACATGTAACGCCCCAACCCTAGTTACCCAGAGTCGGTGCATTATTATATAGAATTGGCATGATCACAAGGGATCAAACCCAAAAATATTGATCAATTTAGTAGCCTTGGAAGTACTAGATACAAACAAAAGTTTTACATTACATTATGAAATAAAAAAATATCATTTTGTCTCCTTTTTAACACATTAATCTCGCTTAGACTATCCCTACCGGTCGATCATAATATACTTTTTCACATCCTGTGAAAAATAAAACATAGAAAGGGGTGAGCTCAGATGCTCAGTAAGGATAACAATATAGTGGACACTTTCATAAATAAGCAAAAACATATAAGGCAATTTATAAGACTAAAAAATCCTTTTAAACATAAACATTAGTATAATATAGAAAATATAAATCAAATAATACCATTTATATATTCAAATGGAAATTCTACTAGTGGAATAATCACATGTAATATCAGTATCCAAATTCATAATTATAGAATTAATAATTCTGAACATCATAACCACATAGTCAAGGCCTCATGCCAAGACTACAAATAATATTTTGTCAAGGCCTTGTTCATATACACTTTTTTGTCTCATGAGAACTATCGATGCATCGATGAGCTATAGCGGTCTCTACCCGTCACTTACTACATCCAATGGATTTCTTATAAGAAAAGGTTGAAACAAAATCTAAACATTCGTATTAGAACTAGTATATGAAATGTCAATATTTTAACCCAAAAAAATAAATGGTATAAAAATAGCTCAACCACAGTAAAAAATAAATCATTAAGTACAATAAGAAAAATTTTATCAACCTCAATCAAGTGTAATGAAGGATGTTGACATAGATGAAAATAATTAGTTAAACTATTTGAGAGAAATATCCCCTTTTTCTTGAAACCACTTAAAAGTATCACTATTTATCATGAAGCTGTTAAAAATAATTTTTTTGAATCAAAGTGTTAAATAATACTTTGGAACTTTTAAAAGGAATTTTTATTTTTAATCATTCATGTCCATATAAATAAATCCTTAAAACCATTTTTAAAACATGTACTTCAATGAGAAATATTTAGAAGAATAATACTTTAAAACATTTAAAATGATATTTTAATTAGAGTTCCTAACCAAATGAAAGATATTTGAATACAAATAATTGAGATAATAAAAACATTATAATATCATTTGAATAAATGTATTCATGATATACTAGGTCAATTTACTGTATATACACCATATATAAGTGAATTGGTGCATAACAACATTGAAGTCTCAATAAAATGTAAATGGAGATAAAATTCCTTAAAAATTCTGTATCCTTAGGTTAAATATAAATCAATGACATAATTATGTGTGAAAAATAGAAATACCCACAATATTATTGGATATTCAGTTTAAATCAATTAGAGGACATTCACACATATTCTTGTAACAAAAACACCAATGACTTGGATGTTTAACTCAATGAATGGAAATTGAGTTAAGATTACTCTTATCAAGTTCATATCGATGACTTAAAAATTTATAAATGGAGTTATTATGTGTATCAAAAGTTTAACCACACAAAGGGGAGTAGAAATTACTACATAAATAAATAAATAGGTATTTCACACATAATCTTGGAGTAAAATAATCACTGAAGTTTGTGTAAAACCCAATGAGTGGAAATCAAAATTAGAAATTCCCTTACTGATTTGGTAACATACAAAACACACAAACCATTAAAGAAGGATCATACAATGAATATTGAAATTCACATTAATTAAATTATATTACAAAAAAATACAATCATGGGCAGTACATACACCACACAAAAGGAAATAGTTACAATATAGCATGAATCATACGTGAATAAGAAATGAGATGAAAACCCCTTACATTGTACTTTTACTTGGTAAAGGATACGTTAACCTCTTCTATAATAGTTAAATAATTTATTTTAAATTATAAAATAACCACATACATAAAAATGATATCATATATGATCTTTTAATATTTCTTTGTTAATATTATTTCAGTAGTGTCATCGTTTAGGGTGTTAACTGATTCGTTTTCCTTTATATGCTTGGTTACGTAAGTCATGTTTGTTATGGATAGGATGCATTTGATTCATACCCAGAATGATATTAAGTTCTTAAACATTATTTTTATTCATAAAATGAATATTATTCTTGAATGGTAATGATGGGGAATGAATATCATCCCGTTCATGGAGATTGTAATCTGTACGTACGCACAAGTGACAATATCATTCTATTGGTGGTGAAATAATATGTAATTTGATGGTATATCATATATAAATAATCCCTGAAATGTTATATTAATTATTTACAGCATTTATAATCATTATTATAACCATCCAAATAATTAAGTGTTTGAATAAAAAACTACACCACGACGTGGAGACGGTAAGTTGTTCGTATGCACGTATAGTGACTTGTCATTCATAGGATGGATAAAATAATGAATGTAGTAATACAATATTTATTGTAACATCACATTATGTATAAGGTACTAGATTTATTATTTTGTTATGGAAACAACAAAAAAAGAGTAAGTGTAAGAAAAAAGAACTTTGAAAGTGGTGGTGAAATTATTACTTCTTCTTCGGGTGTTTCCTTTTGATTTGATCAAAAGGGCTCCTTAGGTTGTGTTTATGATAAAAATAAGTCCTCTAGGTATAAAAGAGGGTATTTGGGAGGATATTTCATTAGTGTTTGGTCAATAAAAATGGCTTTGGAGTTGTGATTTTGAGATAAGGGGAAGTACCCTTTTATAAGTGAGGTGAGGGTCACTTTAGGAAAAGCATTAAATATTATTTTATTATACAATAATATTCAGTTTATAATAGCTCCAAAATGGTTTATTTCGAGGATATGGTGGGTATGGATCGAAACCCTCTCGTCCAATAGGATTTAGATAGGTTTAGTTCACCATATTAACCATATCTTTCAGATATAACTCTTAGTTACATAGTTTATATTTTACAGTGAATTCTTGTATTATTATAATAATTGGTTAATAAAATAACTATAAAAATGAAAAAAAAACCCAAATTTGTTCATTATTAATATATCTAACTTTATCTAAGTCCTATGGACGAACTTTATATTTTTAGGAATATTATATCAATTAATAATATAATAGTTTTTTTTAAACTCATTTATGTCAATTTTGATAGTATTTGGTATTCTGTTTTTGTGAACGTCATAACAACATTATCACTTAAAACAAAATTTATTAAATCAACCCTAACATTACATATTAACCTTTAAAATTACTAGAATTCATTATAATTCTCAATTTACATATATTTTTATATTTATAATATCAATTATTTTAATCTTTCATTAATAAGATAATTACTTCATCATCATTTTATCATAAATAAATACAGTTATTTAATGTCTAAAAAATAAAATTAAAATATTATTATGTAGAAAATATTTATATATTTCTAATGAATAATTATATTCGAATTTATCTTATGTAAAACCCTATATTAAAAATATTTTAGTTATTAAACATTGAATTTTACACTTTTAACTCTTCTTTAAATAAAATTATAATAAATGACATAATCTATTCAATGTGGACAAAAAGGATATTATTTTATTCCTAAAGTTGATTTTTGTCGAATTACACTTATCCAATAGAATTAGGACATGTGTTAGGGTAATTATAATATCATTTTTTACCTTTAATTACCCTATTTACATTTAACCGTGGTAAATAAATGTCAAAAGTTACTATTCACCAAACTTATTTTCATCATATTAAAACAAAGATTATGTACTGATTTCAATAGTGTCTCTCGGATTTTGGAATTTCAATTCACAGAAGACGTAAAATTATGTTTTATGACAATTTGTAAATTTTCCTAGAAGGTGGGTAAAAGATGTTAAAAAGTTCAATAAAATTTTATACATCTAATTTTGTTATAAAATTATGCCAATGGATTACATTGAACATATATAGGTATTATATATCTATTTTTGCATGAAATAAATTTAAACAAAATAATTAATTATTTTAATAAAAAGTCGGTTTTAAACAATAACGCAGTGTTTTTCACTATTTATCAAAAAAATGAATGTTTTCATAAAAAAACATCACCCTAACATAATTGTGATATTATCAATACAAAAATGATTTATATTTTACAAAATTAATAACCTAGAAGATGCACTGATTAATTGGAAATCAATTCTCATTGTCAAAACCAAAAAGCGGGTTTTAAAAAAGTAAAAACTATCAACAGATTGACATGTGTTTATGTCAAAAATAAACGTGAAAATACATATAATGACCTAACTTTTATTACATTATAAAAATATAAACTTATTATACTTCCAAAACATTCAAATTCACAATTTAACACTATAAAGTATTTTGATTAAAATAGTTTTTTTCAATTAAAACATATTATTTTTCAGTATTCATCAAAATATAAAAGTTATCAAAAAAGTACCAAAAATTTATCCAAACAAAATTTTTATGTCCCTATTATAAAAAATAATTTAATTTCATTAAATTGAATATATAAAAGTGTAAAATGTTGGTTTTAAATATACTTATCCATTAAAAGGCTATAAAATTGCATTTTTTTAAAAATAATTATATTATATGAAAAAAATGAATTTGTTCTTATATTAAGTCTAAGAAACAAATAATATGGATTCTAAAATTAAATAGGATATAAAATTAAAAATTCTATTAATACTATTCATAACCGCTTTTTGAATGGCTAGTCTGGTAAGTCATGGTGCACTCGAACTCTATGTTATGTGTAGCGCAAGTTATTGAATTACTTTGAAGAGATAACGTACTAGAAAATTTTGGAGTGTTACATTCTCCCTTACTTCAAAAAAGTTCATCCTCTTAATTAGAAATTGTTCTTCGAAAATAAAAGGATAAAAATAGAAAAATACCTTTGTGGAAAACCCACATCAAAAATTGGGTTAATAAAATTTAGTCTAAATTTTAGGGAAAGGGAAATGAAAAAAGTCGCCATAAAATTATGATCTTGATTAGGAGAGAATTTGTGACAATTAGAGGAAGATAATTGGATAAAAAAATTAAATATTTATAGGGAGTGAATGAAGTCATTAATCACAAATAAGTGTAAAATTGAGGGCCTCAAATCCATTAATTTATGATGATTTAAAATATCATCGGTTCAACAAAACATAAGTTATTAGGATAAAAAAAAATTGGTTTTAATATCCCTTCCCTAAAGTTTAAAAATTAATTTATTCATAGAATAAGATGAAAAAATATACATGGAAAGTAGAGTTTCACCCTTCTACTATTTCCTACCACAAACTCATCTTTCACTCAAAAAGATAAGTATTCAAGATGACTTGGTCACACCAGAAGCACTAGAATCAACTTCTAGATAATCACATAATCCACAAAAGATTAACTATATATTTCTCTTGTCTTTAGACATTAACCAAACCCAAAATGGTTAGTACAAGATCAGATAATCCATTAAAATGATAATCCTTTATAGAAGTAAATATTACTCTTAATCTCCAAAATTAAACAAAAAATATCTAATGTTCCACAAAGACCATTAAGAAACAATTCTCCTTAAAATTCTTCAAAATAACCCAAAATCTGTTTGAAACCCAAAATTCAGAAGTATTTGATCACATATTCATCCACGATAAATCTTAAAATTTATCTCCAAATAACATCGACTAATATTAACGTCACATACTTACAAGTAATTAACCTAATCACTTATTATCTATGATAGGTTAATAATTTTTCCTAAATAACCCCAATCTCCATAATTCCATAAAAAATTGTACATTCATCCAAAATAAAAATCCACCATAACACCAAAAATGAAATACTATAGTATTCTATTTTCCTTAGGCATATTGTGTTCCCAAAAGAGCATCCATCTTCCAAAATAACATTTATAACTTTATCACCAAATCATTTTCATATACTAATGATAAAAAATAATTTCCCAAAATCAACATATTCTTGATCCATAAAATCATTTAACTAAAAATAATAAGTCATACAAACAGGGGACATCAAGTAGTCTAGTGGTAGGAAATAAATCCCAGTCGTACTTCTGTTCTGGGATTGATTCCCGTATCTTTGTTCGATGTGATGTGTTGTCACACGGTCTAGGTTTTACCCTTTCTCAAAAACTATATAATTTTTTAATATTCCTAAAAATGATATAAATTCCCCAAAAATAACCATAAAATATTTTAACCACAAATGTAATCTCATACCATGAATTTGCTTCCCAAAAAGTAATAACATGTAATTCATTTAAATTAAAGGATCATATAAACCCAAATGGTTATTTATAATTATATCCACAAAATAAAATATAATTATTCCTCAAATATCATTTTCACAGAACAAACTGCAGGGTTACACATACAAGGGAAAAATCATCCAAAGTAATCCCATCAAAAAAGAGCATTAACCATTTTAAACATTTCTCCATAAATTTATTTCAACATAATTTATTCCTTGACTTAGAAGTTATCATATATAATAGAACATTGACCCATGTAATGCCCAGGTCCCCTAAATTTATGAAAAATGACTATATATGGATTCTTAGGAGCATTTTTATTTTTTTCCATAGTAATCTTCATTTTTCATTATAAATTATTTAATTTATGTCCTTCTTTCCCACAGATAAAGAATTTCATTATTTTATTGAGACACATTCCTGGGAGTCTCCTTCCACATTTTCTGCATGATGGAAAATGAGCTTTATTTTCTCCATGTACTTCGCTGCTTGTGCTCATATCATTCTCTCTGTTTCTCTTCTTTGTTGAGTTCAGGGGTTGGTTAATGTATATGTTGTCGATCGTATTTTTGGAAATTTTATTTTCCATGAAAATGATATCTTTTACACCAATCAACATTCTATTTTTTTTCTCATTTCCACTGTTGTTCCTACCTTGTACATCATGTTCAATGTTACTATGACTTCCTTGGAATCCAGTCATTGACGGAAACTAGAAAGTAGAGTGTGAGTAACAATAGTCATAAAATCATTTAGAGAATATCATGACACATTATTTTCAATCTGAAACACCATAATATTAATCAAGGTTATTTTTTTTATCTTATTTTAATATCCTTCAAATCGTTTTGTAAGGAAAATGTGAATTATCCAAAGCATATCCCCAGAGAGTGTCATAACCAAAAGTTAGGTAAGGCCCATTATCGTGTACCAGGATACCCCAAATCAATCCTGAAAATACTTAACGGAGTTTTGACACCTAGGTACATATATTCCAGAGTTTCCTCTACCTGCTCATATCCAGAGAGGGATTTACTTCTTGTAAAATAACAAAATCTCTACATTACCAATAATATATGAAGTTCTTCTATACTAATCCTCAAAGTCTATCTTAGTGTAATGTTATCTAATCCGAGTTTTCCTAAATCTAGATTCCAAGGTTTGTACTAAATTTCCTATGATACCAACTATAACACCTCGACCCTAGTTACCCAGATTCCGGGAATTATTACAAAACATCAGCATGATCACAAGGGATCAAATCCTGAAAGACCAATCAGTTAAGCAGCCTTGGAAGTACTAGATACAAACATAATTTTCACATTACATTATTAAATGAAAAACAACAACACTATGTCTCCTTTTTAACACATTAATCTCCCTTAGACTATCCCTATGGGTCAGTCATAATATACATCTTTTCATCCAGTGTAAAATAAAACATAGAAAGGGGTGACCTCAGATGCTCAGTAAGGATGAAAATATTGCATAAAATTTTATAAATAATCATAAACTTTTAAATAAATTTATAAAACTAAAACACAATACTTTTAAACATAAAATTCAACATAATATTGAAAAGTTAAATCAAATAATTCCATTTATGTATTTACATGGATATTCTACTAGCTGAATAATCAAATGTAATATCAATAGACAATTTTATAAAGATGTATTTCATAATGTTGGGCATCATAACCACAGATTCAAGGCCTCGTTCCTAGTATAAAAATAAGATTTTTTCAAGGCCTTGTGCCAAGACACTAGTTTTTCTCATGAGTCCTACTGATGCATTGAGGAGCTAGAGAGGGCTCCACCCTTCACCTACAAAGTCCAATGCATTCTTCATATGAAAAGTTTGAAACCTAATCTAAACATTTTTATTAGAACTGGAATATGAAATATCAAAATTTTAACCCAAAACCATGAATGGTATAAAAATAGTACATCCACAGTAAGACATAACTCATTAAATACAATATAGAATATTGTTTCGACCTCAATCAAGAATAATGAAGTCTATTGACATAGATGAAAATAATCGTTAAAACCTTTTGAGAGAAATATCCCCCTTTTTTGAAAACATTTAATAGTCTTACTATTTATCAACAAGCTGTTAAAAATAGATTTTTGAATAAAAGTGTCCCAAGACACTATGGAACATTTAAAAAGAATTTTAATTTTAAAATATTTAGGTCTTTATAAATAAATCCTTAAATCCTTTTTTAAAACATAAACATTTATGAGAATGATTTAGAAGAATAAATATTTAAAACAATTAAAATGATATTTTAATTAGAGTTCATTACCAAATGAGATTTGTTTGAATAAAAATAATTGAGGTAATCAAAACTTTATAATATCATGTGAATAAAGAGATTCATGATAATCTTTGTCAAAATATAGTATATACGCCATATAATAGTGAATTGGTGCATAACAACAAAGAAGTCTCAATAGAATGTAAATTGAAATGAAATTACTTATAAAGTCTTTATCCTTAGGTTAAGGATATATTAATGACATAATTATGTATGAAAAATATAAATACACTCAATATTATTAGATATTAAGTGTAAATCAACCATTGGACATTCACACATATTTTTGTTACAACAACACCAATGACATGGATGTTTAACTCAATGAAATGGAACTGAGTTAAGATTACTCTTATCAAGTTCATATAGATGACGTGAGAATTTATCAATGGAGTGATTATTTGTATCAAAATTATATCCACACAATGGGAAGTGTAAATTACTACATAAATAAATAAATAGTTATTTCACACATAATCTTGTAGTAAAATATTCAATGAAGTTTGTGTAAAACCTAATGAATGAAAATTGAAATTAGAAATTACCTTACAGATATGGTAATATACGAAACATACACCCCATGAAAGAAGGATCATAAAATTAAGATGAAAATTCCCATAAATTAAAGTATATTACATAAAGAATACAATCATGGGCAGTGCATACACCACAAAAAAGGAAATAGTGGCAACATATTATGAATCTCACACGAATAAATATTGAGATGAAAACCCCTTACCTTTAACATTTTCAAGGTCGAGGGTACGTTAAACTCTTGTATAATAGTCAAATAATTGTTATTAAATTATAAAATAATAACATACATAAATATGATATCATATATGATGTTTTAATATTTCCTTGTTAATAAAATTTCAGTAGTATCATTGTTTCAGGTGTTAATTGATTCGTTTTATTCTATATTCTTGGTCACATAAGCAATGTTGGTTATGGATAAGATGTATTCGATTCATATACAGAATGATATTACGTTCATAATAATTATTTTTAGTCATAAAATTAATATTTTTCTTGAATAGTTATTATGGGGAATGAATTTCATCGCGTTCGTGGAGACGGTAATCTGTACATATGCACGAACGACAATATTATTTTATTTATTGTAAAATAATATGTTATTGGATGGTGTATCATATATAAAGAATAATTACCATGTTATGTTTATTATTTACATCAGTTATCTGCATTCTTATACCAATCCAATTAATGAAGTGTTTGAATAACAAACTAGCCCTCAACGTGGAGACGGTAAGCCGTACGTACGCATGAATGGTGACTTTTCATTCATAGGATCGATAGAATAATGAATCTGTTTGTACCATATTTATAATAACATAACATTATGTAAAAGTTACTGGAGTTATTATTTTGTTATGGAAACAACAAATAAAGAGGAAGTGGAAGAAGAAAATAACATTGAAAGAGGTTGTGAAATTATTACCTCTTCTCCAGGTATTTCATTTTGAGTTGATCAAAATGGATCCTTAGGCTGGATTTCTGATCAATGTAACGCCTCTAGGATGCATCTAGGGTACTTTAGAGGATATTTCCATATGGTTTGGCTGAGCCAAATTGCATTAGTGGTTTAATTTTGTTAGAATGGTAAGTACCCTTTTATAAGAGAGGTGAGAGTCACTTTTGGAAAAGATTGAAATATTATTTTATTATACCATCATATTCAGTTTATAATGGATCAAAAATTATTTATTTCAAATCTAAGGTGGGTATGGGTCTAAAACCTTTCAAACAATAGGTTTTAGACAGGTTTAGGTCACTATATTAACCTTATCTTTTAGATTTAACTCTTAGTTAAATAGTTTAACTTTTACCATGTATTCTTGTATTATTATAATAAATGGTTAAAAAAACATTCAATAAAAATCCAATCAATCCCAATTGGTTCATTATTGATCTATATAACCTTATATAAGCCCTTTTCCCAAAACATAATTTTTAGAATTATTATAACAATTAATAATATATTATTTGTTTTAAAAACTAAATTATGTCCATTTTGACACTATTTGGTATTTTGTTTTTTTAAAGTCATAAAAACATTATCACTTCGAAAAAAACTATTTAATCAACCCTAACATTTCATATTAACATATAAAATGAGTTGAATTCATAATAAGTCTAAATTTACATTTATATGGATATTTATAATATCAATTATTTTAATATTTCATTAATAAGGTAATTACTACATCATCGTTGTATCATAAATAAATTTAATTGTATAATATATAAAAATTAAAAATAAAATACCATTATGTAGAAAATATTTTTAGATTTATAATTATTATTTATAGTCGAATTTATCTTATGTATAACCCTATATTAAAAATGTTTTAGTTATCAAACTTTGAATTTACCACTTTTAACTCTACTTTAAATAAAATAATAATAAATGTCCTAATATATTCCAAGTGGACCAAAAGGATAATAAGATATTCCTAAGTTTTATTTTGGTCGAAATAAACTTACAAAATATAATTAGGACATTTGTTACAGAAATTATAATATCATTTTTTACCTTTAATTACCCTATTTACTTTTAACCGTGGTAAATAAAAGTCAAAATTTACAATTCACCAAAAATTATTTTCATCTTATTGAACCAAATTTTACTTACTGATGTCAACCATGTGTCTCATATTTTTGAAATTCAATTCACAGAAGTGGTAAAATTTCGTTTAATGCAAATTTGCAAATGTGCCTAAAAGGTGGGTAAAAGACATTAAAGGATCAACAAAATTTTAAAAATTTTATTTTATTTTAAAATTACACCAATGAATTACATTCAAATTATATAGGTATTATATATATTTTTTGAATCAAAATAAATTTAAATAAAATAAATAATTATTTAAATAAAAAATCAGTTTTAAACAACAATGTAGTGTTTTTCACTATTCATCAAAAATTGAAAGTTTTCTAAAAAATACCAAAAATTTAACCTGAGATAATTTTGATATTATGAATTGAAAAATGAATTCTATTTTACCAGATTTGAAACATATAATTTTCATTAATTAATTTAAAATTAATTTCCATTTTAAAAGTCAAATACTAGTTTTTTAAAAAGTATAAACTACCAAAAGATTGACATGTGTTTATGTCAAATTTAAATGTAAAATTAATTATAATGACCTATATTATATTAAATGTTAAAAATATAATCTAATTATACTTCCAAACCATTCTAATTTATAATTTAACACTACAAATTATTTCGATTAAAAAAGTCGCTTTCAATTAAAACATATTTTTTACTATTCATCAAAAATATGGAAGTTATCAGAAAAGTAAAAAAAAATTATCTAAAATAAATTTTTATCTACCTCTTCTAAAAGAGAATTTAATTTAATTAAATTTAAAATATAAATGTTTAAAATAATCATATTAAAAATGCTTCTCCATTAAAAGGTGGTAAAACTGCATTTTTTGAAAAAAAACCTCTTTTATCTGAAAAAAAAAATGTGTTCTTATATTATGTCTATAAAAAAATAATAAGGATTCTAAAATTATATGGAGTATATAAAATTCAAAATTCTATTAATACTATTCATAAACTCTTTTTGAACGGCAAGTTTGGTTAGCCGTGGTGCGCTCGAACTTGGTGTTATGTGTAGTGGTGGTAATTGAATTACTTTGAAGACATAACGTACTGTGAAATATTTGGGTGTTACAATTAATCCAATTACTCATTCATTGGCTATCCTAGGCATTATTGTAATTGATGTTTAGATTCCTTAATTTCATGTAATGGAGGTGGAGTATAAGTAGGTCTTCCCTAAAGTTGTTCTTGGTTTACATCCCTACCAAGAGATAGACTTTTTCGTTGATCTACACCCCCGGAAGATATTTATATATACACCATCATATCAGATTGTTCCTATATAGCTTCATAAAATTGTGGTGTTGTTGGATTACTTAATGATAAAGGGCTTCGTGAGACCTAGTATTTCACCCTGGGTATCCCTAGGAGGTCTTCATTGATCACAAACATATCATCTTAGAGACTGGAGTTGCAATGGATCTAATGAAGATTGAGGGAATGTTTGATGAGTGCTTCCCTCTTAAGGATTCCATAAGAGGGTTTCGTGTATGTTGTGATGAATGATTCATTAAGAACCTGGCTTGGTTGAGTCCAGATGTAGAGGAAATTAGTGATTTTATATGGTTCACGCTAGTTGAAATCGAATGAGATAAACTTTGTGACCCATGATCTTGAGTTCACATCAGTAGTATTCCAATTGAAGATGTGGTGACACTACCTGATGGGAGATCAGTTTATCATACACTATGACCATAATAGTCTCAAGTATATGTTCTCTTAGAAGGATTAGAACTTGAGAAAGATGTGATGGCTAGAGTTCCTCCATGATTATGAAGTATAGATTGTCTATACTCCTTGGATGAGGAATGTGGTAGTAGATGTTCTCAGTATGTGATCTAGCTTGCACTTGTTGAATGAAGCATTAGACCAGTTAGCCTCATTGAAGATATCCATTGTGGATAGACTTGTAGAAGCTTATCTATAGCAAATGGTTGTCACTCCTCCACTCTTACAGAGATTCATGGAGGCACAACATTGGGATACTGACTGTGAGAATCTATGTGCTCAAATGTCCATAGGTCATGCCGCTAATGCATATTCAGAAGGTGGGGATCATGTAGTTCTTTCCAGAGGATTCATGATGATACTAGTGGAGTTGCAAGAGGAGGTTCTTAAGACATTTCATGTATCCCCTTTAGCAGTGCATCCATGTGTGGAAATTACGTACCAACACCTATGACATTAATTTGGTGGCTAGGGATGAAGAATTATATTTTAATGTTTGCGTCTCGAATCCTTCCTTGTTGATAAATGAACGTTGAGAATTCGATTCCAATGGTTTTGAAGCAACACATTGATGTGTCAGAATGGAAATGAGATAGAATAATAATGAAAATTTTGAAAATATTACCATGTATTCCTAGGGATAAATATACCATATGGGTGATCATTGACTGACTCCATAAGTCACCCCACTTCCTACCTATCTAGGAGCATATTATAGTAGAGAGCATGGGACCCCTCAATGTGCAGGAGATATTTCAAATAAATGGTGTTCCCTAAATGATTTTTTTTATTATGTTGTTTTGTTCACTTCCCGATTGTGGAAAGGATACAAGGAGGCCTTTGGGACTCAGTTATTCTTGAGCACATTGTTTCAATCATAGGTGGATACCTAGACTGAGTGGGACATTCAGGCTCTGGAGAATGTGCTACGGGCTTCCATGTTATGTTTTGGCCATAGTTTGTAGGATCTCCAACCTCTGGAGGGGTTAGGTAGAACAAAATGTTCCCTAATACCATCTGTATGGAACCATTAGAGGCTCCGTACGGGTGACCTGGTAGGTCACCACTATGTGGGACTGATCCTGGAGAGTCAATGCTCATGGCCCCAAAGTTGGTATAGGCGGATATAGAGAAGGTTTAGGTTATCCAAGAGTAGATAAATATTGGATAGAGCCATAAAAATCATATGCTAATAGAAAAAAGAGGCCTTTGGAGATTGTTGAGGGAGGCCACATGTTCCTTTGGGACTCACCTCCATGTGGGATATAAAGATTTTTCCTGGATAGAAATATATCTATGGGGTTCATTGAACATATCATGATACATCATAATGTTGGTGAGGTGGCATACTGCTTGGATCTACCCCTATAGATAGACTAGGTACACGACTTCTTCCACATTACTCAGCTTAGGAGATACATTCTCGATTCATCTCTTGTCATTGACTGGGGAGAATTTTGTTGAGAACCCGATATAGGTCAAGGATCGATAGAAGGGGATCCTTTTTGGGTGGTTTATTCATCTAGTTCACATTCAGTGGTGGCATAGGAATCTTTAGGTGAACACATGGGAGTGGGAGACTTAGATTCATACTTAGTACCCTCAATTATTTGAGTAGCCCTTTGTTTTGTCTTTCAAGGATGTAAATCCCTAAGGTGGGTATAATTTAATGACCTGTATTTTCTTGATTTAATTTTTATAAATTATTTGGAAAAAATATGAGGTAAATCGTCATGATGGTGTGCGATTCCGGGACCTGGTGTGAATGGAATTATTCTTTGAAAAATGTTATGTTTTCAATATCATGTGCATGTGACTTTTATGAAAATTCGGAATAACTTTTAAATGGGTTCTTGGATCTAGAATATGGGGGAAACTTTGATCTCATAGAAGTTTTTTTTCTATGTGTGACATAAAGTTTGTCAACATCGTTCTTTAGTGGAATACCCCCAAAAGGGTGTAACTGGAATTAAAATAATTAAATAAAAATATTTTATTTTTTAAATCCTAATAACTCATAAAGTATAACTCAGATTGGAAATCTGAGACCACCGTTGAGATATGAAATGGCGGTTTTCCATAGGAAAGTCCTAACATCGGTCGGCAAGGGCCATCTCTAAGATAGTTTTTTGATGTAAACATCATAAAAATATTAAAATAAAAATATTTTATTCTTTATGTAGTGACTTGTTTTCTTTGAATACACATTTTTCATAAAATTCACGGTTATAACCATAACCCTATAATTACTATGAGGGAAAGATACACATATTTCTCAATAAATGGTGGATGGTTGTGGATAGATAATTGATGATGAACCTCATATTTGAAGGATCTTCACCCTTGACAATGACACCACGATCGTTCATCATTAGCAATTGAACCAAATCGAGTTGGGGTGTTTGTGATTGTATATCCTTTCCCCATTCATGAATTCCATAGAGAACAAAGACTTATGATTTTCTGCCCTCATTATTTATTCTTCATGAGGATTCATTTCTTGTCCCATTACTGAACATGTTATTATCAATCAAACTTTTCACAAATGATCCTTTGTGAAATGATCCAATATCGCGGATTTGGGATCAGTATGGCGTGACCGAGGTGCGATGATGATGGTGTTGGATGGATTGAAGTGGTTATGGAGATATATCCATTTGAGTGACTTTTCATCAGAATGTATTGTGACATCAATTAAATCCCAAGGTGATGAAGAACGTGACATGAGGATCCCAGGAATTACTCTGTTCTGAAAAATAGAGCACCAGAGTAAAACTGGGGGCCAAAAGAATGGTCCATCGATGACACATAGCAGTTGTGGTAGCCTTGTGAGCCCGTATTGAGCCACAGTTTAGAGAATCCCATTGCCGAAAGTCTTCGAGGTAGCCAGACATAGAAGACTACCATGTTGAAAGCAGTGGCCACGCATTGACCATTCAGAGGCTCACGGTCTAGCGAACTGCATACTGTGCAAAAAAACTGGGCCACACGTGAGGGATGGATTAGGTGAGCTGGCCCGAGTTGGGTTTTCCAATCCGGGTTAGGTCTTCTGGACCTATATGGGTTGGCCGGTGGGTCAGGCTGGGTTCGGTAGGTCGGGTCAGACCTGTATCGATCCTTTTTCACTAATATAACCATATAATTCAAACATAGCATCAAATTGATGATCCGTCTACGGTGTTGGGACCCTTGTTACAGGGAGGTCCTTTTAAGATTTATTGGTGGGTTTTTAGTTAGATCAACAAAGGTTAAGAGAGTTCCCTTAGTATTTTCTAATAAGGTTTCGATTCTGGTTCCCTTTACCATCATAGAGGATGGCCCATATTTTGAAGTTATTTTTCTCAGCAAGACATCGATAGTTGACTCAGTGGGTTAGAGAATGTATCACACTAAGAGGCTCAGTGGGTCCTCACTTATCTTATGGGTATCTTAGATAGGGTTTGTGGAAAATGTGTGACCAACATTTACTTGTTAATCTATCCCTTATCTTGGATGATGTTTCTAGGAGGGCGAGGAGTCCCCCCAGTGTGACCTAGGCATGGAGAACCCCCTATATATGTATCAATGTCTGATTATTTTTATTCTAAGTGACTAGAACAGATGAGTGTGCTTCGAGCATTTTTCAGTGGTGGATGTTTGGATATAACTTGGTGACTATGTTACTTGTGGGATTCATGAATTATCGACACTCTGACTGTTACTGACACTCCATGTTTTACCAAAACTCCATATTTTACAGACACTTAGTGTGTTTCAGACACTCTATGTGCACTAGTGCAGAAATCGTTATTTACAACACCATTTTTTACGTCGGTTATATATAACCGACGTGATATTCTGTGAAACGTGATTTTTTACATCCGTTATTTTATAACCGATGTAAATAATGTGGTGAGTAAATTTTTAACATCGATTATTTTAATAACCAACTTTACAAATCGTGTGCGTTCGTTTTTACGTCGGTTATAAATTAACCAATGTAAAAAACCAAAGCGCGGTGTTTTTTAAGTCAGTTATTTGATAACTGACATAAAAAACAAGATATATATGATTTTTTACGTCGGTTATAAAATAACTGACGTAAAAAAAGTGTCTTTTGAGGCCTTTTTGACGTCAGTTATTTGATAACTGACGTAACAAAACAACCCACAGAATTTTTTATATCGGTTATAAATTAACTGACATAAAAAAACTATGATTTATGATTTTTTTTACGTCAGTTATTCTATAACCGACGTAAAAAACCAACACACAGATTTTTTTACATTGGTTATAAAATAACTGACGTAAAGAAATCTGTATCTGATACATTTATACCATCGGTTATTATAATAACCAACCTTATAAATGTAAAAAACAGTTTATAACATCAGTTATTAAATAACCGATGTTATGAAACATTTAAAAAATTAACAAGCCCCATTGATTGTCATTTATGATTTTTCGATCGACAGTCTGATGGCTCGTCTCTCTCGGGTGGTAGACCCTAATCAACTCATCCATCTCGTTGCATTAAACTCATTTTTCCATCATCGTTTATCATCTTTACTCTCCTCGGATCTATCATCTCAACTCGCAACACTCAATTAAGCCTCCCACGACTTTATTTCATTCGTTTTTTCCCGGATAGTCTATATTTATGTTTTGTGATTTTTTTGTTTAAACTATGTAAGATTATTCGATATCAAACCATCTTACCTATTTTTGCCATCATCATCTAATTTATCATCCCCAGATCTATTAGATCGACTCGCAATATTCATGTAAGCCACAACTATTTCTATTTAGTTTTTTTTGTTTCACAAATTCCCAACATTGATGGTAATTTTTGTTTTCATTGACAACTAATGATCTCATTCACCTATATTATTTCATAGAATGGTTATTGATTAAATGTAAAAATTCAGAAATGATATTTCGTGTGTTGTTTTGCATATGTTTAACCTCTTTTATATTAGAGTCTATTAGGCATAAAATGTAATGGTTATTGACCTCTATCTCCCTTCGATGCATCACTATGTCTCATGATTCCAAATAAAATTGGGTTCTGTTGAGGACTTACCCTAGTTTTTTTTAGGCCTTGGCCAAGGCCTTGATAGTATGTTTAAGATTTCTAGAATTATCCATTACCTCATTATGATATTAGTTATCGAGAAACGTGTGATCATTTGACTATTTGAATATAAATGGTTATTTTTAATTATCATACGATCATTTAAGTAGCCATATTTAGTAATATTTAATTCCATCAATTTCATGTTGAAGTATATATTAAATGCATGTGTTTTTAGTTGTTCACCATGCCTAGTTTTTATATGTAAACCATTGTTTGGGGGGTTGTCCGGGGGTGGGGGGGGCTGTCCAGAGGGTTGGGGGTGTCCAAGGGGTGTCCAAGGGGGTGGGTGGGTGTGGGGGTTGTCTAAGGGGGTGTAGGCATGTCCAGAGGGTTTTGGGGGTTGTTCGGGGGGTGGGGGTTGTCCAGAGGGTTGGGGGTGTCCAAGGGGGTGGGTGGGTGTGGGGGTTGTCCAAGGGGGTAGAGCTCTGTCTAGAGGGTTTTAGGGGTTGTCCGGGTGGTGGGGGGCTGTCCAGAGGGTTGGGGATGTCTAGGGGGTGTCCAAGGGGGTCGGGGTGGGGGTGGTCTCCAGGAGGGGTGGGGTGCTGTTTGGAGGGGTGGGGTACTGTCCAGGGGGTGGGGGGTTTTCCAGAGGGTTGGGATGTCCAGGGGGTTTCCAAGGGGGTGGGTGGGTGTGGGGGGCTGTCCAGGGGGTGGAGGCCTATCCAGAGGGTTTTGGGGGTTGTCCGGGGGTCCTTTCTAAAGGTTTGGGGGTGTCTAGGGGGTGTCCAAGGGGGTGGGTGGGTGTGGGGGCTGTCCAAGGCGGTGGAGGCCTATCCAGAGGGTTTTGGGGGTTGTACGGGGGCTGGGGGTGTCCAGAGGATTGGGGGTGTCCAGGGTGTGTCCAAGGGTGTCGGGGGTCGGGGGTGGGGGTGGTGTCCAGGAGGGGAGGGGGTGCTGTCTGGAGGGGTGAGGTGCTGTCCAGGGGGTGGGGGATGTCCAAAGGGTTGGGGGATTCCAAGGGGGTTCCTAGGGGGTTGGGGGTGGGGGTGGTGTCCCGGAGGGGTGGGGGTGCTGTCTAGTGGGGTGGGGTGCTGTCCAGGGGGTGGGGGCTATCCAGAGGGTTGGGGGGTCCAGGGGTCTCCAATGGGGTGGGTGGGTATGGGGGTTGTCCAAGGGGGTGGGGGCCTGTCCAGAGGGTTTTGGGGGTTTTCTAGGGGGTGGGGGGTTGTCCATATGGTTGGGGGTGTCCAGGGGGTGTCCAAGGGGGTTGGGGGTGGGGGTGGTATGTAAGAGTGGCGGGGGGTGCTGTCCAGAGGGGTGGGGGTTGTCCAGAGGGTTGGGTTGTCCAAGGGGGTGGGTGGGTGTGGGTGGTTTTCCAGAGGGGTGGGGCCGATCCAGAGGGTTTGGGGGTTGTCCAGGGGGTGGGGGTTGTCCAGAGGGTTGGGGGTGTCCAGGGGGATTGACTACTGCATTGTGGTTTCTGAAACTATGACATGATGATTGTCCCCTGATGATTGGATTTACATTTTGATTTTCACCATCTGAATTTTTATTTTAACTATGATTTGATTCTCAGGTTTACTCCATTTTCCCCAATTTTCTATCAACCACTGTAGCCTCCATGGTTTTCTTTGATTCAATATAATTTAAAACCGTTATATCTAACTATATTTTGTTTTAAAAATAACATTCCAGCATATTTTTTAAAATACGTATAGATTTTTTTTATATTTCAAAAATTTTTTACATTCAAATTATGATTTTTTTCATATAAAAATACATTTTTCTTATCATAAAAATATATATAATTTAGATATTTGGTATAGGTAATAATGAGTAGAAGTTGGATTATGGCACATCGAATGAGAAATGAATATGCGGAAGGTGTTGATGCCTTTTTGGATTTTTCTAAACGAAATGTTCTAAGTAGTGACATTTTTTTCTGTCCATGCTTGAAATGTTTGAATATGAAGATGTTTAAAATTATAGAGATAACAGATCATCTGATTTTTCATGGTTTTAATCCGAGTTACTGCCCTTGGATTTGGAATGGTGAAACTGGACAGAATGTCACTGATGATGATGATTTGTAAGATGCTAACTCCAAAGGAATTGAAGAAATGATTCACGATATTGTAGCAGAACAAATTGAGATAGAACCGACAGTTGCGCGTCTATATGGTGATGCTAAAAAACCATTATATCCTGTTTGTATAGATTTTACGGTTTTGTCGATGGTGTTAAGATTGATTAACCAGAAGGAAAAACATGGATGGAGTGACTGAAGTTTTACAGAGCTGTTACAATTGATGAAATACATTCTTCCAAAAGATAACGATCTTCCAGATTCACATTACAAGGCCAAGAAAATATAATGCCTGATGGGATTTGGATACAAGAAAATACATTCCTGTCCGAATGACTACATTATATATAAGAAGGAATATTAATTTCTGTCAGAGTGTCCTAAATGTGGGACATCATGGTATAAGGTGAAAGAAAAATCACAGTCTGATGTAGAGATTATAAATCTCCCTTCAAAGATATTTTGGTATCTTCCTATAATTCATCGTTTCAAATGTTTATTTTCTAATTCACATGATGAAAAAAGATTAAGATATGCAGTGGGATGTTGTTTTACAAGGGAAAAAACAATATGTTGGTGAGTATGAACTTGATGAAGATGCTGATTTATGTGAGATCCCTACTTCCATGGAAATATTAATAGAACATAATGATGGGCATGTTGAAGACATGGTTTTTTCCATAAAGAACGATCACGACGAATGAATTTGGGAAACCAATCCATTTTTACATTCCTAAAATTACAGGTAACATATGTTTATTTCTTGTTTACATTTATTTTTTTCATAAAATGTTAGATATTGTATGTTTTTTATTTATTAAAACATGTATTAAAACAAAATATGTATAAGTCTTTGTTTTTTTTTAATTTTTTCTAGTTTACTTTATCATTTTTACCATTACATGAATTATATATCTATTATTTTTGTTCAGTGACAATTACCTTACCATGTTTACCAGGTTTACCATGTTTACCATGTTTACCATGTTTACCATGTTTACCATGTTTACCATGTTTACCATCTTTACCATCTTTACCATTGTTTAACATGCTTACTATATTACCAATATTTACAATTAAGTAACTTAGTACACTTTTCTATTTTTTTATTACATTAGTATTAAAATATTTGAATTTGTATATTTGTGAACTAGAGTTTTATTTTTTTATTTTCATGATAATGACATATCATTCAGTTGATCAACCACATGATTCTGGAGATGAGCATTTTGGTCATACCTCTAGGGAGGAACATTCACATGATCCTATTATGACAAAGAGTTCAAAGGTTGGTAAATGTGGGTGCACATGTTTACCAAAATTATCACTTTCCCGTACGCAGGATCAGAGGATACTCGTTGAGTTTGATGATGATGATATTCCTAGAGGTCCAAATGAAAATGATTATAAGAGTTTTGTAGAAACTCAGGCTAAGAGAAAAGTAAGCATTTTGTATGATGACTGGGGAAGTGTGGATAAAGCGATAATCTCTCAGTTATGGGAGACGATTTTGGAAAGATCTTTTTCTATTGTTTGACTATTCTTTAAATGTTTCTAGTATATATAATATGTTTAACCTCTTCTTTATTAGATGAAATTTGATATTCCTGACACTGGAGGAGTCAGGAAGAAATGCTTATCGTTGGCTACCAGGAGATTAAGGGATTTCAAATAAACCCTCTCATCTGATTTCATTTATGGTCATAGGAGTCATGAAAATCCACGTTGTATATATCCTTTTATAGATGAAGACACATGGAGACAGTTTTTTGAAAGTAGAAGAAAAGAGTCATTTTTGGTAAGGGCAATGTAAACTTTTATAAGCATTCTTATATAAATGATCTTATTAATGTTTTGTTAATTATTTCTTATTCTTAATTTACATCAAACAAGTAAATATCATCATGAGATCCAATCTAAAAATGTATACCCTCATAGTTTATCATGGGGAGGATATGCATTTTTGGAAGAACAAATGATAGTGGAAAATTTTCAACAACTAAGAGCTGAGTCTTCAAGCTCCGGAGAGGTGGCCCCTCCATCCTCTCCATCTAGTCATGAAATATGGAAGAGAGATCAGAAGGGAAAAAAGGGAAATATCTTTCGGAAGAATCGAGAATCGTAGATGAGAGGATTATAAGATATCTATTTTATTTATTTAAGTTAACTATTTTCTTCATATAATTTCAATAATTACAGAAATGTTCAATTAATTAATACATGACTCTCTTAAGGAGAAGACTTCACAAGGGACATTTACAGCTACTGGGAGGGAGGATATTTTATATGTAGCATTGGGAAATCCCGATCATCATGGTCGTGTAAGAGGATATCTGGCAGGTGTATCGGTAAGAAAAGTGTTGCCACGTTCATCAACTTCTAAAGTTGAGGGGGTTTATAAAAAAAATAGAATCCTTGGAGGCTGATGTTCATAATATTAATGCGATGATGGAGGACAAGATTAGAGTGT
The DNA here is from genome assembly GCA_963277665.1 of Viscum album. NCBI lineage: Eukaryota > Viridiplantae > Streptophyta > Magnoliopsida > Santalales > Viscaceae > Viscum > Viscum album. The sequence goes on from OY728122.1 coordinate 1,976,861,885, forward strand.
TGGTGCAGTCTATGTTTGCAGACATGCAAAGACATTTTCAGACTGCTGCTCCCACTCCTCAACCTCCCCCTGCAGACCCCATTATTTTTCATCCAACTCCTCCAGTAGCTCCCACTCCCCCACCTCAGCCTGTGGACCCCATTTTTTATCCTACTCCTCCGCCACAGCTTCATACTTATTGTGAGATGTTTTTTGATGATCCTCAACATCATATAGTAGAATATAGGTTGGTATATTGTATAAGAGATACATTTCATCATCAAAAATTAGAGGTAGAGAATCAAAGGGTCATTGTACAGGATATTATAGATAGATCAGCTCTGGTACAATTACCTACAGAGGAGGTGGCGACAGTTGGACATAGTAGTGGCCATTTTTTTAATTTGGCCATCCATAATTCTTCGACTGATTACCATCGAGGTATGAATGTAATATCTTTTAATTTATTTTTTTATTAATGTTGTTTTATCATTTGAAAACTAATATATTTTTCAATTTATTTTTACAGGAATAATTCAAAGGTAAATAAATACTATATAGACAACAACAAAGAAAAATGACACTGACATCAGATACAGATTCTAGTAGTCTTAACAGATTGTCAAGATATTCAAATTTGTTGGTGGGTCATTATGAGTTTCCAATGGAAGCTCATGTTTGTGGACATGAAAGAAGTGTGAGGATTATGAAAACTGATATCATGGATCTTGTTACTGGAGATTAGTTGATCATCAACGTGGTGCAAATTTTTTCAAAGTAAGTCTTAGCACCATTTCCCTGCGTTTTATTTATTAAAAATGTTTACTTATGTCTGTTTTGTATTAGGTATATTTATAAAATTTGTGAGAGGAATGAGATGATAGATATATATGGATTCATGGACCCACAATTGATTTCCCCTGAAGCATGTGCATTGGATGAGGAATAAATAATGCTTTATATTGCTGAAAGACTTGAAAATAATATAGTCACACAATGTTGGATGATGCCTTTTTTCGGAGGTATGAAACACATCTCTCTCAAAGACATAATTATCTTTTAACATAAAAAACCACTAACGTTAAATTTCCTTTTATCAGTGATCATTGGATGTTAGGGGTTTTTTTACCAAGAGAGAAAGCACTTTATTGGATATTCTCTGTCCATGATGATGTGCGGGAATGTTTTAAGAATATATTGGAAAAGTAAGTTTCAATTTTTCAATATTTTTATATATTATAAAGAATTTTAAATTTACCCCCTTCGTATTATTTTCTAACAGGGCATGGGACTACTTTCGAAAAAACACAAAGAAAAGGAGTGCAAAGATAAAATATGTAAATGTGAAGGTAAATATCCATTTATAATTTGTAATTTTTGATTTATTACATAAAAATAATATATTGAATTTACAGTCATTAAAACATAATTTTCCTGAACAACAAGGCATCATCGAATGCGGATATTATATGTTAAGATTTATGTATGAAATAATAACAACTGGGACAGTTGTGAATTTTGACCTGTTAAGATTTACTCTTAAACTTTTCCATAATATTTCAATTTGATTTAATCATTATCCACGTCAACTACTATCCTTTTCATTTGTAGATTTTTGATGACCCTCAACCCTATACTGCTGAAGACATCAAACACATACAAGTGGAGGGGTAAAATTATTTTACAGGTTTGATTGAATTTTAGTTTTTTGTAATGTAAAATGTAATTTTGAATATTGTCTTTGTAATTATGTATTTGGTAGTCATTTAGGTTGGATTTATTTTTTTTAAAGTTGATATTGTAAGCTTTGAATTTTATATATGTGAATGTTTAATTTTTCTATACTTCTTGTTTTGGTTTACATATGATGGATTTTCTGGTATGGATTTTGGTCTGGGGGGAGGGCTTCCAAGGGTGTGGGGGGTGTTCAGTGGGGTTGGGGGTGTCCAGGGGTCTTGGAGGGCTGTTCGGTGGGGTGGGGGGGCAGTCCAGGGGAGTTGGGGGTTGTCCATGGGTGTGGGAGGGCTGTTCAGGGGTGTGGGAGGGCTGTCCAGGGGTGTGGAAGTGATGTCCAGTGGTGGGGGGTATACATGAGGGTGGGGGTTGTACAAGGGTGTTTGGGGATGTCCAAGGGGTCGGGGGCAGTCCAGGGGTGTGGTGGGGGCTCCAATGGGGTGGGGGAGGGCTGTCCAGGGTGTGAGGGGGTATACATGAGGGTGGGGGGTTGTCCTGGGGTGTTCGGAGCCGTCCAGGGGGTCGGGAGCTATCCAGGGGTGTGGTGGGGGATTTCAAGTGGGGTGAGGGGTGAGGGGGTGTTGTTCATGAGGGTGGGGGTGTTCAGGGGTGTTTGGGGCTGTACAAGGGGTCGGGGGTAGTCCAGGGGTGTGGTGGGGGCTCCAATGGGGTGTGGGAGGGCTGTCCAGGGTGTGGGGGTATACATGAGGGTGGGGAAATTGTACCAGGGTGTTTGGAGTTATCCAGGGGGTCAGGGTGCAGTCTAGGGGTGTGGTGGAGGCTGTCAAGTGGGGTGAGGGGGTGAGGGGGTGTTGTTCATGAGGGTGGGGGCTTGTCCAGGGGTGTTTGGGGTTGTCCAGGGGGTCGGGGGGGAGTCTAGGGGTGTGGTGGGGACTCCAATGGGGTGGGGGAGGGCTGTCCAGGGTGTGGGGGGTATACATGAGGGTGGGGGGTTGTCCCGGGGTGTTTGGAGCTATCCAGGGGGTCGAGGGGCCGTCCAGGGGTGTGTTAAGGGCTGCCAAGTGGGGTGAGGGGGTGCTGTTCAGGAGGGTGGGGGGGTTGTCCCAGTGTGTTTGGGGATGTCAGGGGGTCGGGGCAGTTTAGGGGTGTGGTGGGGGCTCCAATGGGGTGGGGGCTATCAAGTGGGGTGAGGGATTGATGTGGTGCTATTCAGGAGGGTGGGGGTTGTCCATGGGTGTTTGGGGCTATCCAGGGGGTCGGGGCAGTCCAGGGGTGTGATGGGGGCTCCAATGGGGTGGGGGAGGGCTGTCAAGGGGGTATACATGAGGGTGGGGGCTGTCAAGTGGGGTAGGATTTATATGTTATCAATGAAAATGCTTAAATTTTCTTTAGTTCTTATTTTTATCTCCTTTTGATTTTGTGGTAAGAATTATTGATTTTCTTTCTTGTTGTTTCTAGGGGAGAGCAGAGGGTTGCATTCGATTTTTTTTTAAAAAAAATTGTCTTCGACGTCGGTTATTTTATAACCGACCTGATAAAGAAATCAGGAAGGGTTTATCACGTCTGTTTTTTTAATAACCGACGTGAAAACACATGTGGCATGGTTTATTAGGTCGGTTATTTAATAACCGACGTGATAACCCCCCCCCCCCCCCCCCGGACTGGTTTAGCACATCGTTTATTATATTAACGACGTGATAAACCGTTTCCCATGGGTTTATCACTTCAGTTATTTAATAACCAACGTGATAAACTCCCTCGAACATGTTTATCACGTCGGTTATTATATAACCGATGATATAACCCCCACCCCCCCCCCCCCCCCGGTTTATCACGGCGGTTATATAATAACCAATGTTATAAACCCCCCCTATTTTTTCATGTCAGTTATTAATTAACCGATGTGATAAACACCGTAATGTTATCTTTTTTACGTCTGTTTTTAAATAACCAACATAAAAAACATTATTTATAACATCATCCGTATTAAAGTCGGCTAAAAACAGACGTAAAAAATGAAAAATAACCGACGTAAATAATGTTTTCTGCACTAGTGGTATTACTTACACTCTGTGTGTTACCGCCACTCTATGTGTTACTGAGACTCTGTGTGTTATCAAAACTCCAGGCCTTATCGAGACTGGAAGTCTTGGGTAAACTATCTCACTTTTTTAGACCCAAGTGTTCTCTTTGGTACTTTTCGTATATTAGTTCTACGTGCTTCTATCAGATAGCTTGAGGAGTGAGATCTCCCGGAACGAGCATGCTGCAAATGGAACTATGTAGGTGATTGTAATTGAGACCTTGAATCTTGAAATCCTTTACAAGTATACCTATATATTATTTTATATGTGCTATAGACATATACCTATGAGGATATGACTATATCCATTTAGTTGTGTTTTTCTTTTGTGGTATTTCGGAGTGGTATCTTCTTCGAGATGTGTCATGTGTGGTCTTTTGATTTGTGTTTTAGGGTGTCCTACTGAGTAATATTTTACTCACCCCTCCACGGGCCTTTCCCACACATGTCGTGTATTGTCCAGAACATCATCATTTTGATGGAGTCCAAGGTGCATCAGGACTAGGTGGTTCATAGAGAGAGACCAAAAAGTTGAGGTGTTCTCTTGCGGCTTCTGATAGTTGTACCTATACAAACCCTTATGGTAGGGTTTTCTATGGATGAGATTCAATACCATGTTCTATAGAATATTTATTTTTTTTGGGCTTGTATTCTATCATATTTGTACTTTATTGGACTTTACTTTCCTATCATACTCTTTTGTTTGGAATATAGTGGTAAGAATGTATTTGTTTACTCATTGTTTTTAAATTTTAGAATTTTTGGCTTGGAGATGTGAGCATGTGTATAGTTACTTAGGAAAATGTCTCCTATTTTGGTATATTTCAACTCAGTGCTAGTTTCCATCCCCAAGCCTATCAATTGGGGTCATGGGGTAGTCACAGCATGGGCCCCTATGGGAAGGGTCGTGACATAGGTTCCCCTCTGAAATGAGAGCCTGATTCAATACCTCAAAATTCATCAACCAAAATATTTTAACAAAGGACTTATTTTCACATTTATGTCCATCCTAAAAACATTTTTCATCATTTACCTCATGCCCTACCAAAGATAAGAGAAATCATTGTATGTCCATGAAGTGACCATCATAGTCCATCATGGACATGCTTCCCTGGTTCAACCACATTAACTCTTTCTCCCTCTCTTATCTCAACATATATAGATTAAATTGTTCCAGGAACTTATTTTATAAGACCTTCCATACCATGCCCTCTAATTACTCAACCTAAGCCTAAATATCCCACTATCACTTCATTGATCCTCACAATATATAATAATCCAATTTGAATATTTCCTATGGCGGAGTCTCTAAATGATCCAGGATGGTCTTGATTTACTTAATACAAAACTCAGCTATCTTAGTTCCACCCTCTCTAGCAGACATTGAAGGGTTCTATAATTGGAACTCCCAGATCATATTAGAAATATTCTAGAAATCCATCACTAGGTCTCTTTCCATGAACAGTTTAATGTGAGAAAAGTTCTCATGGAAATTCACTCCCTCCCATTCACTTGGAACTATCAAGGCCTCCAGTTCCGCTATTGAAGGCACATTTCTAGTATTTTCATCCAATCATCCAACAAAAAATGACATCATGGATGAATGTCTCTATAATTCCAAAAACACGTCTTAGGAAACATAACACATCATTAAAACATTTTCACAAGAGTGATTTATAATGATACATATCAATTCATCTCACATACAGTACCCTTTGGATAAAACTATGGCTCGGTCAATAGACTCAAACATCCATCATCTATTTCATTGATAACATTGGGTAAAACACATTCATATTTCAAGGTTTCTCATTAGAAACCAATTTTATCCATTCAAAATTACCACATTTATCATTATTTAGAATTATCAATTCCATATTAGGCTCCATTTCATTTTAAAGTACTCAATTAAACAAAATCGTTATCATTTTAAAAAACTGAATCATAACTTGTTTTTAACTGCATGCCTAAAATGATGCAAGTAACCTAAAATATTGAGTTCCAATAATGATCCATGCATACTCAAATCTCATTCCTTATTATTTTATAAGAAAATTATTATAAATAAATAAAATTACACAATAATTTAATCCCTCAAGGTGAAATAACATTCAACTGTAATATAAAACATCAAGAAAATTAATCCCACACTAGGTACTTGTGTTTTCTCCCACACATGGGATAACTACTCCCATACATGAGATCATGACAAAGGCCTTGCTCATCCTAGTCTATTATCTTACTTTAATAAATAGTAATACAACTAAAAATAAAATAAAACCTCATCTAAAACCAATTTGTAACTCCATAACCCTAGTTCCATATATTGGTTCCCCAAGTTGGTTCACTACAAGATCTCCAGCGCACCTCCCCATATGTTCGAGCCTTCCAACTTGAATCGAGGGTCAAATATGTAATATGGGTAGACTATACCCTATTTTTCAAAGAATAAAAATAACATATATCAATATATAATATAACCATGAAACTATAGTAATTAGTAATCAACCAAACCACACATGAATAAATCCAAAACACGGAAAATTTACCATAAAACAAAGAAATAAATTTATCATTCCAAAAAGGTGTCAAGTTCCAAATAAAAACCCCAAAATAATGACACACTAATAACTCCAAATTGGGTCCTAACATCATGTCGGGTTCCCATAACCATGTTCAATCTTGAATCCCATCTAATCTATCTAACATGGTACTCTTTCTGTTATCCTCTTCTATAATCAATAAGTCTATTTGGGTACCAATCAAGAAGCCCAAGTATGGTGTGATTAAAACACAGTAAGACACCACCACTGGTGTCTAAATCAATGTTCAATCAAGAATGATTTATTTAGTTTGAAAAATAACAATTAAAAATAAACAAAAAGGTAAGTATGATTCACATTAATTATTCTTTATTAAACCACATAGAACCCTGGCTTCACGGTAAATATGGAACCAATCATACATTCTTGAACCCTTGTTGGAGTCTAAACCATACCCAATAGGGATACCACAATTAATTCTTAAATTGGATTTCATTATTCGTTTAATTCCATTTTCATTTCTGTTACCTTAGAGCATCATTATAGGTAACCATATCTCTGGAAATTGCAACATCAGTCCATTTCCAATATCTCAGGGGCCTTGAAATGTAGCATGGTTCCACATGGTTATTTGGACAATCAGTCCCTCTCCCATAGCTCATTGTTCACATGTATACATCAAGTACCTAGAGAAGTAGTTTGGAACCACATGGGTATTTGGGGCCTCAGTCCCTTCCCCACAACTCATTAATAAATCATTCAAAAACAACATATATATATCATGGTTTGATATAATTAAACTTATTATCAATAATTCACCTCATGAAGAACCATTTCATTCATCAATAACAACCACAGTTCAATACATTAATCATAATGGATAACACAAAAAAATACCCCTTAATTTTTTCATCATAAATTAATATAGAACTCGTTAACTTCTCAAAGATACACCAATAAACCCTTTAAATATCATTATCAACCATGAAATAAGGATTTAGTTTAATTCCATTATACCATTGTTCCATTTTTTACAATTCATAAATAAAAATTTCAGTTGAATTAACCAACCCCATTGGAGTCTATCAAACATGGTTATAAATCTCTAATGGGTCTAATGGGATCTATGAAGGTCTCACAATAACATGTGAATCAATTAATTATTTAAAAATTAAAAATTAACTTGAGCAATGTGGGTAAACAAAAGTACAACTATGCACATGAGATCATGATCAAGACAATGGGAATTATTAATTTAACCACCTAACTCCAGATACTTGTTGACTTCTCATCAAACAGTATCCCTCAATTCAATGTAGAATAATTGAAATCACAATGATGATGAAGATATAGGATCAAAATTATAATGTTTTCAATTTCTCCTCGTAGATCAATAATTCACCTAGAAGAGGATCGAGGAGCCTGTGACTCCTCTCATTATCATCCAATATAAAAGGAAATTGTGTTAGGTCTAGTGGGGATTATTATAGATATAAACCAAGGGTTCATAAAATTTTAATTAAATTTTTCAGGGTTCAAAATCTAGTATGAATGGTTTCCTAGATGGGTCACATGGTTTGACAAACCGTGAACCCTAATCGAGAACCCCTACTATTTGAGGTGTAAATTCACTCCATGTTCAGTGAACTTTTTTATAGACCATGTACCAACATGTATAACCCCTCTATCTAAGTGTGTATGGTTTGGGGAAGGTGGTCACACAGTTTGGTAAAACTGTGTGCCCCCTTCCTGGATAAACAATCAGTCACCCGGTTTCTTATGGAAAACATAATGGTTTTCCTTAAAAATGTTCCAACCATTCACATCCCCAAGTGATTCAAAAAATATCCAAATTAAACAAAAAAACACCAATATAAGAATAAACTAAAGTATTATCAAAATAATCTAAAATGACACTTTAATAAAATAATGAAAATCCACAAGAATGGTCGAGATCTTACATGATTTTTGTTCCTAACTATATGAATTATCATTTTTAACTTTTCAGGTTTCCTTATAAATTTTTAAAATATTTTATTATTGAAAAATATATAAAATAAATATTTGTACAAAAATGTGTTTGGTTAAAAAAAACCAAGTTTCATTATTCCTCAAGTGTTTAAAAGATTTATGGTTCACTTTTTTAAAAAAATTAAATAGGTTGTGGATTCTAAAATGAGATTTCAATATTGTTTCCCCTATGGTTATGAAAAGGTAATTTACATGAGTTTTTTTTGTTTAGCATGGTTTTATATGGTAAAAATTGGTTTTTTCTAAAACATGTTTCTTTTTCAAGTTTTGTATAAAGTATTTTTCATGATACTTGGTATGTTAAGAACAAAATAGTGGTTTTCAATGTTTTGGTTCATTTTCCCAATACTGGGAGAAATGAGATTTTACTTTTGTAATGTGTTTGATCAAGTTTCTAAAATGTTAGTCGAAACATGTTTTGGTATAGATTAATGGTTTCTATCATAAATGTATTTTTATGGGAAAATATTTTTGAAATGATAAAAGTGTTTATAATTGATTTTCAATCATTACGGTGGTAATAAATGTTTTACGTATATAATTTTCATCTTATGTGTTTCTGTGTGAACCCCTTATTTTGAGTTTCTATTTATTTGAAGTAATTTATAAAAAAAATAAAGTATAATTATTTAATATATGTGTTTAAATAGGCAGTTTATAGTTTTAAGGATATAAATTTTGTTAAAACTTATAAACCAGGTTTAGGTTAAAAATAAATAAATTTTCAATATGATGTGATTTTAAAAATGGTGGATTTTGATCAATTTTATATGGGTAAAAATATTCTAAAAAAATATTTAATAAATGATGATAATATATGAAATTTTTTGGAAAATGGTATTGGATAAAATTTTTTTAGAAAAATATGAATTTGGGTAAAAATTATATTACAATGATTGTTTACATGAATGATTAAATCCATGGGTAAATGGTAGGAATGTGGTTTTTTAAATAACAAATAACTTGGAATAGTGATGATCTTAGTAGTGGGAAGGTTATCCTAGGGTGAAGTGGGTTTCCCCTCGGGATTTGTTTGCTGTATTTTTATGTGGTTGCATCATAGTTGATGATGATTGAAATTTAAGGATTGTGAATTACAAGATTTCATTTTCTCTATTTCATTGTGTAATTTTAATCATTGATAATGGGGTTGTTTAGGAGAATAGGTAATATTCAATCAACCACTTCAGAAATCTAGTGAATCCATTGGAATTGGAGGGGTTGGGGATATGTCCTCTTACTTAATAATAGATACTCTAGGAGAGATAGAGGGGCATTTGGTATGTGATGGAAGCAATAACAAGGGCTTGGTTTTTTTATAGTATGAAAAAAAATATTATATTATTATTAGGTGAATGTGGTTGATTTTTTGGGATTCCCTTAAGGGAGTACATTACAAAAGTTTAAGTATTCTATATTGTTTTACTATCAAAATAAATATAGTGGCTTTCTTATTATCTAGTGTGTTTTTTCCAAGGTTATCATGGGTTCAGATGTATCAGTGGTATGCTTATGAGTCCTTTGATGAGGATTCAAAGAGAATGGTTAGTCATATGGTGTAATTACACCATTTAATTAACTATAAATGACTTTTGTGTTTTTTGTTTTATTTCTCCCTTATTTCATGTTCTTGGGATAATAAGTTTCTTGTTTCTCTTGATTTTCATTCCATACTAGTGGTATAGTTCTTATTGACTCATGTTAAGGGTTTTCATTTTGTGTGTGTGTGTTCATGCGATGAAATCTATGGAATCAAGTGGTTTGACACTAGAATATAAAATGGAAGTGGGATCTATGAGTAGTTGGATTAGTATGAGGGTATCATAAGAGTAATGTCATCTTATATGTGATTATAATAACTTTGGAGCATGGATAATAGTTGATTCAGGCATAGAATATTTTGTGATTTGATATTGGTATAATGGTAAATGGGTAGTGAAATGAATTTTTTAAAACCATCTAGGGATAATTTCTATTTTATTAGTTTTTTATAAAATCGAATGATTTATAATGTGTAGTTAGTGATATAAGAAGAAATTAACATTATCTTGGTTGTTAACCTAGGTTTTCATAGGATTAACAAATGAAAGGTAAATTATGAGCATTGGGTGTTTAGGTTTTATTTGTGGTATTAATTGGAATTGGATTCTTTCACTATTATGATAATTTTTTTGTGATTAGTTAGATGAATAGTTCATCAGTTGGGTGAGTTTCTGACTACTTTTGGTTAGTGTCAGCTCGAAGGATAGTGGATTTTGGTATAATTAGATCAGAAGCATTCATATTGAATCAAAGGTTGGGACACATTTTAGTGAGGTGTTTTTGATCATTTGAAACCTTTTGGAAAAATTTTGGGTTAAAAGTATCAAGATAGGCTATCATGTAAGCGATTTCTCTTAGAAATCTATATAAAAACTCATAGTTTTGGTTGGTGAATGTTATAAAACACTTTTTTGGTGTTGTGAATTTGGATTTTATGATCATCTGGGGATATGATTTTGAAAACCAAGTGGATATGAATTGAGTGTGTAGGTTTGAAGGGATTACAATTTGGGATTTTATGGTTTTGGAAATTGTTTTAGAATCAATTTTCAATGGTCTTCATGGATTCATTCTCAGTGATATTACAAAAAATATTTTTTATATCAGTTTTGAGAGGAACATTGTATTGTACAATGTGTATACATTGATTTATGATTGGGATGATGTGACATTAAGTGAGAATGGTGGGGATGACTATAGAGTGATGTAATCTAAATGGGATGCTTGTATATGTTTTTGATGTAGAGATTGTTTTTAGATATCATACGTATTCTCTATTACTTAAGGAGGTTCCATGATAGTGTAGATATTATAAATGATTTTTTTACTTGATTTATGGGTTTAGTCAACATATCTTTCTCACTATCTTTTTTAGGATAGAAATCACAATGGTAGTGAGAGTTTTCATACCCACATTTTTTTGTTTGGTGGATTGGATTGAACCCAGTTCTTCAAGGAAAACAAAATTAATGGGGGTATAATTATAGGGGATAAATTTTCATATAAAAATAAAATACTTGGGTTCAATAATATTAAACTATAGTGGGATTTATTTTGTGTTTGAAAAGTATGGTGATGTGTTTCAAGGTTTTTAGGAGTGAAATTAATGTGTTTTTGGAAGGTTTGGGGACTGCTCATGGATAGGTTCATAGTTGGAGGAACCATGCATTCTACTAAGGGACTGTATAAACTGGTTGTTGGGAGGTTGTATCAAATGCATGATCAGATACATGGTCTCAAAGATCATTATTACTGATCATACATGTTGACAAAAACTATCTAGTAAGGAATGTACGATCATCAACATAGTCATTAAGACCATGAAGTTTGACTATAAATCCACTTAAAAAGGCCCATGAACCGTTTATTTTTTCCCATTTTGAGTGATTCTTGGACCATTCTATTCCTTGGATGTGGGTCTCTCCACATAAGGTGAATTTGGTGGATTTATCCCTTCAAATACATTCTACATTGGATCTTTTAATGTTTATGTGTTGGATCAATGGCATGTCATTCTTTATTTTTATTATTTTATCCATTTTTCCATATCATATAATTTTATACAGGGGCTTCAATGAGGTAAAGTGAATCCATATCAATTAATCAATATATTTTTAGGGTTTTAGATAAGGCTTAGATGTGTAATATTCTTGTTGTTGGTTTATCGATTGATGTCATTACACCACCCAGTACACATTTCTCCGTTATTCATTAATTTAGGATTTTTTAATTTGATATTGTGGATTAAAAAAACAGTATTCTATGTTTAAACATATATTAAGGGTTGATGAAGAATATATATTAGTCAAGAAGTGTTTATTTTACTCTAGCACCATGGATGAGGTAGTTGGATTCTCATTATTTTTATTGTTTGATACAATTGGTTGGATTGAATGTTGTTTTTAAAATTAAATATTTTAAATTAAATTAAAAGGATATGGCGATATATAATTTTTTATTGTTAAAGTGGTTTTGGTGTGTGTGTATTTGTATCATCCCAACCTGTGTTCCACACACCGGTGCACCGAGACGGACAACCACATAACCTCAATCATTCCTCCCATATTCGAGGGGCTACCAACTAGTAGTGAGTGTCTAATAAGTCAATAATGCGGTGACTGTAACCCCTTCTATCATCGTGATACACTAGAGGATATAAAAAAAATCAAAAACAAAGTAACATATAATCATAATAAACTTATATCTCAAGATAATCAAAGTAGGAGATATAAGATCCAAATTAAATATGAAAACATTAAATGCTAATGGAATTGTCGAGTTTCTAAAATGAAACCCCAAATGAAAGAAACTGGAAACTCCAAGGGGGTCCCAAACAATGTTTGGTTCCCTCAACCATGCTCCATCCTGACTCATCCATCTTACACGAGGCCTTTTCCCTTAACATGTCCTGCATCCATGAAATCTATTCGAGTACTATACAAGAATCCCAAGTAGATTTTGAGTACAACTCTGTAGGCTACCACCAATAGTGTCTGAAAATTCCATTCAATAAAAATTGTATTCTGATGTATAAAAAAATAATTACAATGCATAAATAAACAATTATTACATTATCAATTAATCTTTATTAACCCACATAGACCACTGGATTTCCGAGGACACCAATACCTCATTACCTACTCTAGCCCATGATTGGTCTGAACCGTGTTACATATTCAATTCACATTTCATTATAGCACATGGTATTACATTATCCATTTCACTTCAATTTTATTATCACAACAACTTGAAACCATAGTCCAATTCCAATGTTTTGGGTGTATAACTCTATGACTAGTTCCCCAGGATTATTTGGAGAATCAGTCCCTATATCACAATATTTACCATGCTTTGGTGTATAATTTAATGTCTATCACCCCATTTATCAAGTATGCATATATATCATTGGAATAGAATGTCATGTCTGGCACCCCATTTCTCAATCATACATATATTTCAGGGGCGTAGAACGTCTTGTCTATCACCCAATATCTCGATCATGCATATATATATCATAGAAAAATCACATTATCAAATGTTTTAACATTGTCATAAAAACTAATATTAATCAGCATTAATATTCTTATCACAATTAACCACCAAAAACTTTAATTAATTAATTCCTAAATTAATTTATCCAATTCCAATATTTAATTATAAAATTAATTAACCATATCTATCCCAATAACTAATTCACTAATTTATTAATCATATCTCTTCAATTAATTAATTAATTAATTAATTTACCAAACTAATTGCATTAATTAATTTAATAATTAGTTAATCTTATAGAAATCTTAACATCCAATAATTAATTCACCAATTATTTATTCTCAATTCAAAATTTAAAAACTCAATAATTTAATAATTATTCAAAAGTTAATTATCCCCAATTCAATACCTTGATAATTAATTAATCAATTAATAATCCCAATTCCACAATTCCATTATTCAATCAAATCCCGAATTCCTAAATTCATTAATTGACTCCAGTGACTAAACATATTTAGGAATTTCAATCGTTAAACAAACCATAGAAATTATTTAATTACATACACATAATTGAGTATAAAACTATGGGATTTAAATAATATATCACCTACCTTGATTTGCTGATGAGTGATCGCCCAACCAAAATCCCCAAAATTGAGCAGCATAGAGACATAGATCAGGATCCAGATCTAAAACCCTAAATATAGATTAAACCAAAAAAGATTACATAATTCTAGATCTAGATCTACAAGCCTAGATCTAGATTCACTGAATCAATATCTATATCTTGAAAATAGAGAATAAATTAACATAAAATGAATTATAGAATATATGAGGATGAATAGAAAAGCAATGAGGTAGGATCCACTTACCGGGAGGGTTGTAGATCTTCGATCTAGGCTTTTAATCATGAATAACGAAGTTCGATAAAGCCTGTAATTCATCTTTTGTGCTCTAAAATCATGAAAGACCACCTAGGGTTGAATGGGGGTTGAATAAGGTGAGTTTCTGGGGATTAGGTGACTTAAAATCTACTTTTTTGGATGAATTTAATTCCCACATATGGTTTTTTGAGTAGGGATACAAGGTGACCCCTAACACTGTGCCCAAACAATGCACATATGATTATAGTAGTGCATGGTTACTCCTAATAGGTCACACAGTTAGACAACCTGTGCTCCAACCTTGAAAATTCCTACTATCAAAGGTTACATGGGTTTTTGGGCTAGGTTCATGGTTTTCCCTAATTGTGCGCAAACCATGCACATCCCTTTTTCTTCCAATTTCCTCAAAATTCCACCCAAATACACTCCATGTTATAACCCAAACCAAAATTACTCAAATAAGGAAAAAAGATTACCTGAAATCAATCCTGAGTTGACTTCAAAAAAGTTATGAATCTTGCTAAATTTCATGGAAATTAAATGGAGGATGTTTTTAGGTGTATTGGTGTTTTTTGGAAAATATAAATATGGTAAAATTGATGATTTAATATATTTCCTTGTTTTTAGATAATGTTTTGAAATGGTTTTGTTTTTAGTTTTGATAAAATTCTTATTGTGGTTTAGGGTGGATTAGTGGTCATTTTTTTTTGGATTTAGAAATTCAACTAGAGTGTGGGGGCCACTTTGAGTTATGCATGTTAAATTTTGGAAACTCTACTTGAGTGTAGGGGATCTTTGAGTCAAGAGAGGTTTTCATCGGAAATTCTAATAGGGTATGGGGCCATATCGAGTTAGGTAATATTGGTTTAGAAATATACTTGACTGTGGAGTCTTGAGGTTAGTTTTGAAGATCCCACTTGAGTATGGGGATATCAAAAAGATAATGATAGTTTTGTCATTGGTTTATTTTTACCAAAATATTGAGGTAGTGTGGTGTGTGAGGTGGTGGGCCTAAAATTGATGGTTTTATTGAATTTTTTATTGTTCTCTAATAAATAGTTGTTTATGTTGACTTTGATTGATATGTCGGGTTTCGATTATCCAAATTTTCATGGGTTGGTCATGTTTTCATAAAACATATATGAGCTACATGTTTTTCAAAAAGTTGGTGTGCATTAGAAGTCATTGGTGTAATACTACTTAGTTAATGTACACACCCCTGAAAATGAATCTTAGTTCACATGTAGATGATGTTTTCCAATGTTACAAGCTATGAGGTTTACTTTATTGGATTAGATAGAGTAGAAGGAGTTAGTGGGTGGAGACTAGTGAAGTTCATGTCATTTTGGTGGATTGGATACTCATACGGGGTTATACTTTGACTGTGGAGTATTGGTATTATTATTATTATTATAGTGTTTTATATGTATCTACATTAATTATCGTGATTCTTAAATTGTATAGTAATGTGAATGTGGTGTGTGTGAGTTGAAAAACTCTTCCCCGTGACCAATATATTAGTTAGAGAATTTTAATTTTTGATCCTTTTTAAATATTTGGATGTTTCCAAGGTATAATTAATATTCATATTCGACTTGGAATCAAGTTTGAGTATCTAGACTAGGCTAGGATATTACAATCCTAATTAAGATAAGAGAGGTTACTTTATTTAATTCTTCCTTTACAAATAGCTTCTATAACTCCAAATTAAATTTCCTTTGTGATATAAAAATTAAATGAGTTTCAGGTGTCACTTTCAAACCCATGAAAAATTTCATCACTCTAGTAATATACATCATAAAGTAATTATCTATTTAGATAGAAAATTTTCACAATGTTTCACCTCATTTCATGGAAAAAAATCCATTATTATAAACAATAACAATTAATGAATTTGTATTGTTTATTTTTATATATAAATTATTATCCACCTTTCTACTCTTAAACCTCATTCTCTTCAAGAAATTGTCCAACATTAAAAAACCATGTTTAGGGAAATTCTTTAATCCCCTTAAGTGATTTATTTAATATTTACACTTGGACATCAGCACTATTCATAATAAATTCTTCTTGTTATTTAATTTAAACCTCATCCTCATCTATTTCATTCAAATATTAAAACATTATTCTAATTTTGAAAATATTAAAGTATTTTTAATAGACATTTCATGAAATATTTGTATCATTTGAAGCCTTTTAACTAGATTAAAAAGTCATCAAAATCAATAAATCACAAATGATAGTATCTGTTAAAAAACAAACAAGATTTGTTCAATGATACTATTTCTTTGAAATTGATTTTATTCTTGAAATATCATTTCATACCAATAAAATTATTTTCCTTAGGAGGTGACACGAACTCCAAAGTGTCATTATTCTTTATTTGATTTAATTTTCATTACATAGAAAATATCTAATACATATTTTGTAAAGAATACTAAATATTTTTTGGTTAAATTTATTCAATTTTAAACTCCTTTTTTTCTATATCCATTTATTTTTTATACTCTGCATGTATTCTATTTTTTGAGCACTTATATCCACTTTTTTACTTTTATTCTTAATCACCATATATCTCATAATCAACTTATACTTCATGAAAATAATCTCTACCAATCGATGTGGTATCATTTATAATATTGTTTCTCTATGAAACCCTTCAACCACATCATCAAACAGTAATAATTTCTTCTGAGCACCACTTTACTTCAATTAAATAATAGTATACTTTTTCACTATTTTATTTAGATTCATGTTATACCTATAAATTATTCTATTGTGTGTAAATACTATTAAAATAATATTATCAACTCTTTCATCAATCTTGTAATATATTGATTTTTTAAGAAAATAAAACCCCTCTTATTGATAAATTATAAGTGTCTTATGTGGAAAAAATGATTTATCAATAAAAATAACTTAATAAAATTTTTATATTATTTTCTTAAGGTTAAAAGCCCATTTAACACATTGGAACATTCAATAGAATATTTTTTGAGTCATATGTTGAGTTAGTGTTAGATTATAAGGCATGTAAAGTCTCGACACTGAAGAAAAAAATAAATATATTATGTTACGTGCACATTATTTATTAAAAATAATTTAATAACTAAAAAAGGTGCATTGTATGATATATATGAGACCACAAATAGGTTCTTGACATGGTTTTTACCCTTGGAGGGGTTTTACACTTGTAATCATCGGTCGTTTAGATGACTCACTCACAAGAATAAGTTATTTAATATATTTATTATCTTATTTTTAAAAACAAATTAATGTCCTCCTAATGGTGCGTCTTATGGGACATATATTACCACCGTTAGGTATACAATGGAGGTTTACTCTAGGTGAGGTATAACTTTTATGCTCATCAGGTGTTTGGAAACATCTCACGCGAAAAAACCCTTTTAATATTTAATTATTTAATTATTATATTTTTAAAGTAATATATAATTATTTTGTCTCAAATGATGCATCATATGAGAAATTTGATAACACTGTTAGGTCTGAAACATGAGGTTTTCCCTAGATGGGGTATAAAATTTTGTGCACGTTGGGTGTTTGGTAACATCACATGTTAGGGTAAGAATAATAATAATAGTAATATAATTAGAATTTTTGTTGAAGAAATAAAATTAAAAATTACATGAGTAATTAAGTTATTATTATTTTCATAATTATTGAGCGATGTTTCTCTATTGGTGAATTATTGGGAAGTTAGATTATAATTGTGATATTATTAAATGCCCCACATAAATGCAATGGGGTTATTAATATAAATTTATTAATTATATTTTATTTAATGAAGGTTATATTTAAAATATTAACGATGGAAATAAAGTGAGACATTTAATAATAATTATAATAATAATTGTTGTTGTTTTTATTATTATTATTAAATTTGAAAATAATATGGGTATTAAAAATTAATATATGTGTATATATATATATGGATGAAATTTAATATGCATTTAAATTTATTAGTAAATGGGATTCAAATAATTTAAAAGGAATCAATAAAATGCATGGCATGATTTAAGAGGGAAGAGAAGAGAATATATATAGAGTAATAAATTGTTTAAACATTTAATTAAATGAAAAAAACATTAAAATGTCGGATGCTATTGGGGAAGTGATCATGTATGTTTTCCCTCAATCTCTTATGCATTCACATGTCTCTCCCTTTCTATTCTCTCCATCTCTCATCTATTTTTCACTTATTTTATGATTCCTTAAAATTTATCTCCTGAATATCTTTGCTGATACTCATTAAAATTATATGTCATTAGAGTCGTTGGAGTAGTCTTCACGTGTAAAAGAAACATCCTTTTTTTATTTGAAGGTAACAAGGTATTCCTCATTCAAATTTTCATCATTTTCAATTAATATTTTATAATAAATTAACAAAGGATAATATCTTGGATTTATCGAGAGATGATTTATAAAATTTTCATTTGATAATTTCGTTTAATTATCAAATGAAAATGACATGTTTTATAGAAAAATTTTATCAAAAAAGTTATTAAAGGATAATTGCATCAAATAATCAAATGATAATTTATAGAAACAAATTATTATAATATAATTACGGGATGATAATTTGTAAGGAATAATTATTTTCATATAATTATAAAAATATTAATGGTTAATTATTTAAAATTATCAATGAATAATAGCTAGATTGTCAAGAAATAATTATAAAAGGTTAATTTATGTGAAATTATCTAAATAAAATTATAAAAGGATAATCTATGAGAAATAATCAAAATATAATTATAAAAGGTTAATTTATTAACAATTATCCAAAAAATAATTATAACACCATAACAAATCATTGAAAGGGATGTGCCAGCTTTTATTAGTGCTAGAAGAAAGCACTGATAAACGTTGCACCTTTATCAGAGCTAACTAAAAGTGCTAATAAAGGTAACATTTATCCGCACTAAAAAAGGGTTGATAAGGGTGCATCCTTTATCAGTGCATTTTTAGCACTGCTAAAGGATATATTTATCAGAACTATTCTTAGCACTGAGAAACGTTTTGAGTAAAAAATATTATTAATATTTATAATTATTATATTTTTATCCAAAAATAATTTTTATTTATATACATTAATTAAAAAATGCAGGTGTATAATTAATATATTTTTTTAATAATTCAAATATATATATAATGTCTAATAAAAGTATTCATAAGATTATACATATATATATAAATATATATAAATAATTATAAAATTTTAGTATTTTTTAAAAATAATAATTATATTTATTATAATTATAATTATATATAAATTCTTATTGAATATATTTATACATAATTATAATTACATAAATATATATATATTTAAATAAATATTTGTCTCTAATGAATTCTGTAAATATATATCAACAGATAATGATGATATTCATGGACATGATTGAGGTTATTTATGTTCATAAATTGATGTGTGAGTACGTATAATTTATGTTATATGATCATAACTTTATTTGTGGACATGATTATGGGTTTCTATGTTCCAAATGTTAAGATTTCCAATATTATGATGACACATGCATATGTTAAGTACTCATGACTAATGAATGTTCATTTTTACATTAACACCCTTATTAATAACGCTTTCCATATATATGTGATGACTCATTTTTTATAATCTATTCCTTATTAGGTATGATTCATTCATGTTATACACATTATCGTATTATGTTCCCATAAATACTTATAAAATATAATGAATATATTTATGATATTTATATTTATAAATTTTTTTTTATAAATTTTTATTTATAAATAAACCCTTTTAAAATATATTTATTTATAATTATAATTATAACTTTATATATATATATATATAATTATAAAATTACAAAAAAAATAATTATCATTATATAAATATATATTTATATATTAATATATATATATATAATTATATTCAAATATTTTTAAATATTTTTCATTAAAATTATAATTAAAAATATATTTATTTGAAATTATAATTATAAATATATTTATTTAAAATTATAATTATAAATTTATTTATTTATAAAAATAATTATAAATAATTATAAAATTATAATAAATATATTTATTATATTTGATAAGTATATATTTATATTTTAATAAATATATTGATATAAATAAATTTATAATTATATATAAATATTTTTAAATATATTTACTATTAATTATACATTTGAGTAAACATATATTTATAAAAATATTATCAAATTATAATAAAATATATTTACTGCATTCATAATTTTATAAATATACTTAAAAATATATACAAATATTTATAAATATGTACAAATATTTATAAATATAATTATAAATAAATATTTAAATATATTTAAATAAATATAAAATTATAGTAAATATATTTTTAATATATTATTATAAAAGTATAAATATAATAAATCAATTTATTATAATTTTGAAATTATAAAGAAATTTGTATTTTTTTATTTCTATAAGTAAAATTAATTAATTAATTAATTAAATTGTTATAAATTATAATAAATATATTTATTATATTAATTATATTCATAAATATATATAATTAATATTTTTATTAAATATAATTATAAAATTATAAATATAATAAATATATTTATAAATTAATATAATTATAAATAAAAATATATATATAATTATAAAATTATTACAAAAATACTTTTTATATATAATTATAAAATTAAAAATATAAAAATATATATTATAATTTCATTTTTATAAATAAATATTTCTTTATTTATAGTCATAAGTATAAATAAATATCTATTTATTTAAATAATTATAAAATTATAAATATAATAAATATATTTTTTATAAATTTATAATATTAAATAAATATTTAATTTTTATAGTTACAATTATAAATATATATATATTTTTTTAATATATATAATTTTAAAAAATATATATTATAATATATTAGGCGATTATCAGCTCTTCTTTTAGAATTCAAGAAGATAATAATATTATCCTTAATCCATGATATAATTTTAGCACTGATAATTGTCAGTATTATCTGTGCTTTTTAATTTAGAATAGATAATACTATACTTTATTTTCACTTTTTGGAAAGTGTTGATAAAAGCTTTTCCCTTCTTTTAAAAGAACCCTAACTGAATGTCTTCTCTACGACACCTTCAAGCTCTTATGAAAGATGAATTGCACTGCCACCGCTCTCTCCAAACCCTGTTGCCACTGTTCTGCCACTCTCGCCCAATAGCACCATCACCGCACTGCCTCTCTCATCGAGCCCTTTTCCCACCGCTGTCATTGCTCTTGCTAAACCCCCTGTCACCTCACAAAACCCCACTATCGAAATCTCTGTTGTAACTTTGCTGAACATTTCTGACTAATCGAGACCCTCAAAACTAAATATATGCTATCTGAATCAATTTTTATGTATTTCTCAACTAATTATCTTAATGGTTCAATTTTTTTATATTCTTCTCGAACAATAGTGTGTGCGACACCCCTTTTCATTTTAGTATTGTTTTTTTTGGACCAGATTCACCCACTTAGTTTCATCCTCATCATCACACCCATTCTTGGCCAAACACATGGGTATGTATTGACCCTTTTTTCTTGTGATCTAT
Source organism: Viscum album (assembly GCA_963277665.1). Classification (NCBI taxonomy): domain Eukaryota; kingdom Viridiplantae; phylum Streptophyta; class Magnoliopsida; order Santalales; family Viscaceae; genus Viscum; species Viscum album. Next base: position 1,976,883,741 of record OY728122.1, read on the forward strand.
TTGTGTATAGGGAATTTGATTAACTTTTTAGGCTCAGTTCATCCTATATTTAAATTTACGGACCATTCGCCACTAATTTATGATCGTTTTCCCCATGTTTTTCCCTTGAATTTATGAACCATGATTGTTTTCATGTTTAACTCAATGTTTTTATATCAAATAACAACATTTCATGTGTTTATGAGTTATGGTAAAGGTAAATCAAGTTTAATTTCATTTTCATTTCAATTCCAAGGACTTATCAATTGTGTAACTTGTTAAAAATATTTTTTAATAAACCATACACACCATGTGTTTGAGAAGTTACAAGAATTAACTTTATAAATAAATTATAAAAGATTATAAGGTTGGTCAATAAATTGAATTCTAAATAGATACAATATTTTTCTTTTCATTTCCATAAATACATTAAATTCCAAGTATTTATAAAATATTTCAAGATTTATTTGCAATAAAATGTCAGGTTTATCATTTTTTTGACCTCATTTGCTTTATTGGATAGGAAAATTAACGCAACATTTTAATCAACCAATTTATTTTATAGAGGTGGAATAATTTTTAAATTGATTTTATGGGTGGTTTAATTGTAATGTTTTAAAAAATGTCTTATAAATGATAAGTTTTTTATGATGGAAATTTATTTAGTTCATTTCTTATAAATATTTTAAAAATATTTTTTCATGTCTTGGTTTTTGATTTCCCTATATTCGTATAACCACATACCAAATTTCATAAGGTAAGTGGCTATTAGAGTGAATTAATGGAGCCTAACATAATGCATACCCAAACCAAATGGGTGGGTGGTCAAATAATCTCATCATCAAATTTATTATCTACTTTGGGACTCTCTTATAGGATTTAACATATATTACTAAAATCCTTCCTAATAATAATTCCAATTTTTTACATTACATACTAACTCAATTGGGTGAACACCTATTACTAAAGGGGTTAATCAATTGAGACACTGAATATAAGTTTTAGTTAAAGTAAATCATATAGTCCACATTGAATAGGTAATCTTATACTCATTTCCAGAATGTGTGTGTGTGTGTTTTCGAATGACTTTACAATATAAATATATTTAAGAGGGAACTTTAGAAATTATTCCATCTAGGAAGGTGTTTTAACCCACTGTATCATCACCACGGATGTTAAAAGATTGGTATATTACCATTAGTAGATCAAATTATTGTCTCATTTCCAATAATGTTATGGGTTCATTAAATTTTCCCCAATTAGTAAAATTATTGGCTCACTACCAATATGGGTGAACATTTACTATATTTTCATCAGTGATTTGATTTATTATCTCATCACCAATAAGCATATGAGTTCACAAGTTTTTCACCAACAAGTTGATTTATTAACACATAACCAATAATGGTGTGAATTTTCTTGATCTTAAATAATAGTTTTGTTTATTATATCATCAAAATGAAGTTTATGAGTTTACTTGCTCATCACCAATGGGTTGATTTATTATCTTATCACTAATAAAGGTATCAGTTTTTTGATTCATCAGTAGTGGGTTGTTTTAATGGATCTTCACCAAGAAGGGTTGATTTATTTGGTAGTCCTTATTAGGGGTATAGGTTCATTAACTCATTACCATTAGGTTGATTTATTTGATCATCACTAACAATGATATGCGTTTAGATGAGGTATTCAGTAATGAGAATACTATTTTTTGAAGGCTACACTATAATTTTGTTCTATCAAGAAAATTTTAAATCCAAGGGTAGATCTCATGAGACTCATAGGTTAAACCTATAGTTTTTCTATAAATTTTAAAATAAATATTGATAATTTCATTAATGGAAAAAATCGAATAATTTCTTACTATTATAGTTTCATAAATTTTGATTTTATATATTATAATTTAATTCTTTTATAAATTTATAGAACTATATACTTCTATATATTATGTATACTCTTATAACATATAAAAAAAATTATATTGTTTTATAAATTTATATAAATTTATAGATTACGAATATTTCATTAAAATATATTTTCTTTTATAAATTACATATAATTTTATACTTTTATATACTTCTATAATCTTATATACTACTATAAATAATACACATTTTCAAATAATACATTTATACCTATAAACATTTTCCAATTTATCAATAGTTTAATACTTTTATAATTTCATGAATTCAATTCCAGTATTTAAAATATTTTAAAACATATAATAATTTATTTTTGTTGATTTGTGAAACCATTATTATAATTAATGGACAGATTTTCTATTATGAATGGGTTTTCAAATAATAACGCTTTAATTTTTTCCATGACTACATTCAAAAGTAATATTTTAATAAATTCATGGGATTCTTCATCAATTAAATATCTTGTGAGTGTTTATTTTTTTAAATATAAATATTTTTGAATCAAATAGGATGAATATGAATGGAAAATGGATGAATGATAATCATATGATAAAAGAGTATGAAGATAGGGTGAAAGTGTTCACCAAGTTCTCAAAATATCATACATATGACCCTTATCAAAAACTTTTTCCATGTTTATGAAATTTTTATTCAAGACTAATTAATCAAGAGGAGTTGGAAGAATGCATGATCTCTCATAGAATTGATCAAACTTATAATTTATGGAATATTCACGGGGACAAAGATAATGACGCTAGTGACTAGGATGGAAATGTGTTTTACGGATCATATAATATGATTACAGGTGTGGATAATGATGATGAATGTATTGAGGATGTGATTCATTGTGTGAATAATGATGAAGATAATATTGAGAAAATTAAAATAAGAGTGGAAGATGAACTTCATGATTAACCCAAATTTTTTGAAAAGTTTAGGGGTTTTTCAAAGACACCATTGTATTCTAGTTTCACTAAATATATAGAATTGTCATTAATACTGGAGGTGTATAATTTTAAAGAATTCAAAGAATGGAGTGACACTAGTTTTACTAAACTATGTTCTCCCTTTAATGATATGCTCTTAAAAAATAGCAGGATCCATAGATGAACGTATGATACCAAAAAAATGCTATGGTCGATGGGCTTGATCTCTGAAAGAATACATGAATCTACAAATGACTGTATATTATTTCATAGGGAACATAAACCACTCAAATAATTCCAAATTGTGGTGCTTATCGATACAAGAATGATGAATCAGGTCCTTTGAAATTTGTATGATACATTACAATCATTCCAAGGATTAGGAACCTATATGGAATTGAGGATACTTGAAAGAAAATTTATGTGGTACACAGATACATGAAATAAATATAGAAAACTTTGTCAACCAATAAACTCTCCTCAGTGGATGAAAACTAATCCTGAATATCTAGAATGTGGAAATGATCCGAGAAACCATCTTCTTGTATTATCTACTGATGTAGTGAATCCTTGGTTCTCAAAGCATCACTCACATTATATAGCCAGTTATTTTGGTAAGTTATTACTTTCCACCTTGGTTATGTCTGAAATGAAAATACATCATGTTATCTATTCTTATATCAGGACTAAAACAACCAATAAATGATATTGATGTTTATTTGGCTCAATTGATCAAGGATTTGAAATTATTATGGGATTCAGGTCTGACATTGTATGATACTTACTGAAATGGAGATTTCATATTGAGATCCATGATGTATGATATGATAAATGGCATACCTACTTATAGAAATTTTTTTTAGGATGTATCATTAAAAGAACTTGAGTGATCCCTATTTGAGAAAAAGGTACGCAGTCAATTAGGTTGAAACATTCATCGAATACATTATTTCTAGTATATTGTATATTTCTACCCTAATGACATAAGTAACAATCTTGGATGATATCTTATGATGGAACTTCATAAGAATGTACAACACCATATCCAATAATATGTGATAAAAGTTTTGAGAAAACAAAATATATGGAAACTAATTTTGGTGAACCAAATTTCAAAAACCATACGAAAACTAATTGGAAAAATATATCAGATTTTTTGAATTACCATAGTCAAATTGTCTATAGATCTTAAATTTTCATAATGTTATGCATGTTAAAAAAAAATTAATGTGATAGTGTCATCTAAATGTTATTAAATTCATTTAGAAAAAAATGATGGAATTTAAGAGATGTTGGACATGGTTGACATGAGAATATAGGAAGAGTTGGCTCCAGTGAAGGGTGAAAATGAACTTTTAATCCTCTAATTACTTATACTCTTTCTGTATAGCTGAGATATGAGATTTGCATCTTCTTGAATGATGTAACGGTTCACGATGGTTATTTATTGAATATCAGGAATATATTTTCAATGATTGATTTAAAGTTAAAGGGTCTGAAATTAAATGACTATCATGATCTGATGCAAGATATAATACCTGTAGATTTTTGTTTCTTTTTTACCTAGAATTTTCTTCACACATTAACTAATCCATATTTCTTTTTCAAAGATATATGCAACAACATTATAGACCCAATGAAATTACTGACTATGGAAGGATAAATTTTTATCATATTATAGGAATTTTCAATTTTCTTCCCAATAGTATTATTGGATATGATGGTTCACTTCATAATTCACTTATTGAGAGTGGTTTTCCTATGTGGTCCTATAAAATATAAGTGGATGTACCCCATGGAATGATATATGATGATTTTTGAAGGGTATTTTAAAAATTGAAGTCCTCTAGAGGGATATATTATAGAGTGATATATTGTTTCGGAATCCATTAAATTTTGTGTTGATTCACTTTCTATTGTGTAAATAATTGGTCTACCAAAATCTCATCACACTGGGTAGTTTTTGGGTGAAGGAATTTCATAAAGAGTTGTTGTCTCAATCAATATTACAGATCAGAAGTGGGACAACCTTTAAATTTATCATAATAGTTTAGAGTTTTCACCATATGTTGGAACCCAAAATGAAATTCTCTGGAATTTGAATCCATCAAGGGATGGAAGATGGATATCAAATGAACATAATCAAAAATTTATAGGATAGTTTTGGTACCACAGTTTTAAGGAGTTTGATAGAAATACATATTCAATTTTAAATTGACTTTGATGGCTATCTAGAGGACCAAGTGTGTGTGTGTCATCTTAAAATTGTTAATTAATTAATGGTTATACATTATATAAAAATTAAAATGATGAAAAAATTACCCTGTAAAATAGTGAAGTTACATTTGTGGATGAATTAATGCATGTTTATGGTTTTAAAGACATAAACCAATTTATGTGAATATGTTATATTTGGGCATCATCAGGTAGATATGGGATTTGGATTATACAACATTCCAAGTGATGATTTTTCAATGAAATTAGATTGAAAATGGGAAATCTATTAAAATAGATGAATTGAGATTCATGGAAGTTGATTTTAATAAGAAATGGTACAAATAAAAACCATTTGAAATGGCATCACAGGTAGTACAAGTATTTTCTATTCTAGATCCCTCAAATTGAAAGTGTTCGATTATTCTATTATCGACCAAAACCAATGAAGGGTCAGATGAAAATTCTACAAGTTATAACCATTTCATTGGGACATTACAATCATTTTTCAGTGGTCCCTATATATACAGGGTTTTGTATTTTAGAGGAGACCATAAGAATGGGATTTGGATACTCAATAGAGGGGTCAAATACCTTCTACCTTTAAAGAAAAGAAATAGTTTAATAATCTAGTTATATATATTTTTAATATACATTGTGTTATATCATGTTCTTATATGTTCTCTACAACATTTATGTTATATAAATTAAATGTTAAAACACTTTTGTAGACAATTAATTCTTCACAAGATTGTGCTCTCAATCATGAGGAACAATAGGTTTCCTAACAAGATGCTACACCCAATGAAGAGAAGCAATGACCTTTTGAACGTTTTTCTACTCCTAATCCTGAGGAATAATAGGTTTATCAACCTTCTACTGCTCCCAATGCAATGGAAAAATGATCTTAAGAACATGTAAATTCTACCAATCCATAGGAACAATATATTGATGAGTCTGAATATGAGGAAATTGTAGGTGATGAATGGAAAATATGAATATAAAATCATGATTGTCATAGAATGATGGTGTTAGAAAAAATTATTAGTGTGAAAAGAAAAGGCATAAAATTTGAAGTCGGATGGAATGCACTCGAACAACATGTTAACCCCAACAAGGTCATGTTCATTAGTTACATTATTCTCATCACTCGGTAACATGTTCTGATTGACGTAGATTCATGGCACCATGTTGTTTCCAAACATAAGACACTCATTTGGTAAGATATTACAGTAACATTTTGATATCCTTTATTTATTTTACAAAAAATTAAATAATGAAACATTTAATTACTCTTCATCATCCTTTTCGGAGTTATTTTATAGTAGATGACTCCCACATGAATTTTGTATTAATTATTTTTGTAAGGATTCATATAGGATTTCTAACAATTCTAACAATATTTCAACTTAAATATGTTTAAGGGAAAATAAACCTTTATCCACCACTTATGTTTGAACAGTTGATAACCTATGAATTATGGGATGTGTTTACAATCCAACATTCAGAGATGTATTTTTTGGTAAATTTTGGTTGGTAATACATTGTTTGTAAATATGTGTATGCATCCAATTAGTTGATTATTATTTATTTATAAACATAAACTAAATGCTTAAAATAACAAATGGGTAGAAAATCCAATATACCCCTATCGTAAAGCAAGGAAGGGGTATGCTTCACTTGAAAAAAATTGGTAAGTATTTTAAATCTATCATAATAATTTTATTTTACATGAAACAAAAACATAATTATATTCCTCTGTTTATATATATATTGATGAATCCAAATCCAAATCCAAGTCTATCCCATTCCATGCGCTATGGAAGGAGGCATGTATAAATAAAGATGTGATACTAATAGATGAAAACACCCAAAAATCATGGGAAACATGTTTAAGTACGATATAATAAAAAATAATTTAAATAACTATTACATAATAATGATTATTTATTTTCCTATATTTTATATATTATTTTGTCTTTGGAATCATCAACACCTATACTATATGAACACCTACTATCAGTGGCCCTGAAGTGGCAAAAATAGTATGGTCATGTCAGAGGTACTGGTTTTGGAGTGACACCCCAAAAATATTTAAAGAAAAAATTCTACATGAGGATAAAGTTAATTAAATTGAATAGATGACAAATAAAAACTATAATTATTATTTCTTCTATATAAAACTAATTTTAAATTATATGATTGGATAACATTATTCTTCCCAGGACAAAAAAACACTAATTTTTATGTTATACTACTCCATTTTATTGAGGCATGTATGGAGTGTTATATTACTTCCCTTTTATATGTTCCTCTTTATATGGTTTGAAATTATTATTTTCATATTTGGATACATTATCAGATTAAATATTATTGATAACATATCATGTTTTACTCTCATTATCTCACTGAGTGTTTGTAAAGTTATACAGAGTATGTGATTTACTTGACATAAAGTAAAAATAATTCATCTGAGTAAAGGAATCAAAAAAAGTTACCAAATACTTATCCCTTGGTTTATTTCATACTCATGGGGCCACACACATTTAAGTGTAAAATTTTAAGTGTCATTTTCATTGGTCTCCACTAATTTCTTAATTTTATTCACCATTATTCCCTTATGAAAAAATCATAATAATTTTTTATTTCATTATTGAGCATTAATATGTTTCTTACATTATCATGATAGGCAAGTATTCAGATGTTTTTTCCTAAGTGACTAAGTCTTCGATTCTATAACTAATTTTGGTATTTATACTCAATAAACATTATTTTTTTCTATCTATGAAATTAAAAAGATTCTATCTTGTTTGTTATCCTCTAATGATGGTAGTGTCATTAGTTGATCTTTTAATAATGCAACCATTTTTCAAAAACCTCAACCCATTTCCAATATCACACAATTGAGATATACATAAAAAGTTATTTCTCAACCCAAAAATAAAATAATATATTTAAAAGTGATTTTATTCTCTTCTAATTGAGTGTATCCAATGAATTTTATATTTAGGAAACTATTATTTTTAAATGTAACAAAACCTTTCTTATATTTCTCAATTCCTTTCAAAAAAATTTATTTTTAGATATTTATAATGGGAACTCAGTATCCATAATCAAAGTATTTTTATACATTTATTATTTATAAGTGACTTCAATTTCCATTTCACTTTATTGTTATATTATCTTCTAATGAGATTTAGAGCTATCACTTTTCTTCAACTGGTTATATAGAATGGCGATATAGTCACTGGAGATATTCCCTTGTTTGTAAAACCTACTTTAAGTCTCATCAAGTTTTTTAAAGTTTTTTTCACTTTAACCTTATACATATTGATTTCTTGTTTCCTTATTCATATGTTTTAGGATCTATCCCCCTTAATTTAATGCCCATTAGTTGTTAAGATAAAGGCATATTGTACCCAAAAAATGTAATACTTATAGAGATGCACAATATAACACCAACATATAACTTCAAATTTGAATCCTCTTATAGGATGAAAAGTATGTTGATCAATTTTCTTCCTTTTTCTTTATTACTAGTTTTTAAATCCTCTAATATAACTTTCTCATGCATATTTTATCTTCTATTATTAGTATATTTTCTTTCAGACTAGGTTTCCTACTCCTGGAACACCTCTATGGGTGTCGGTGAGTGTGTTTAATTTTATTGTATCGTAATAAATAATATATATAGAGAGAGAGATATATATATATAATATATAAACACTTTATGTAGAAATTTGTGTTACATCCTTTCTAAGAGGAACTTTAATTCTCTTTCCCTTCTTGTTTTCACCATCTTCACATTCCCCACTTCATTGTGTGTCTAAATCATGTGGTCCCTGCTTTACAAGACAATCATAAAATTTCATATTATCTTTAACAACATCTAGTAATGTTTATATGATTCTACAACTTATTTAATAAAATTTTCAAAATCAAGATGAATTTTATTAATATAATTTTTAAATTAATTTATTTTTTACTTCATTTGATTAACCATCTTTATGCCTCATGAAAAGGAGAGTGGTCATATCATTAATAATTTTATTTAGTTTTAGAAAGATTAATAATATGATTTTTAATCTTCTTTAGGAATTATCCTTCCTTTTTGGTATCAATTTTAACATCATATTAATCATTAGATTTCATCAAAGATGACTTCTTTTTTCGAGGGGAGAAAAATATATCACAATGAAAAGTATTATCAGAATTTAGGGAAACCATCAAATAAGATATTTTACACATGTGAATCACATAGTAAAACATAATGGGGACCAGACGCCTAATGAGTTCACCAAGTTCATCACCACCAAATGATTCTATTGAATAACCTCTATAAGAAAAGAATATATAAGAATTAACACCTTCACAATATTCCATATGAATCTCTACCATTTAAACCAGATACCTTGAATGTTATCTCTATGAATTAATGCACACCCCTTATAACATCAGTATAATATAGGAGCCTCAATCTACCAAATACAACACCATAAAAATTCAGACACCCAACCATGAAATAGTGGAAATAATATACGCTTCTATCAACTCATACACCAAAACTCCAATAAAACCACATGACGTTATATATCTCATGAAATATATCGATTTAGAACCCCAAAAAAACCTTAATAAGTTTTCAATGATGAACTACAACTAAGGGTACTTGATATATGCTTCTAACTATAATTGATTAGGTTATACAAGGGATCTATGTTTCTAAAACAGGAATACATTTGAGGTCCCATGAGTTGTTTCATTATCAGAATTGGTAAACATTAGAGGAGTTAGAAAATTTGGGGACTATTTCATTAGAACATACATGTAAAGGTGGGAGGGATGGAAAATTATTATAAGGATGTTGAACCAATGTAGGGGAAATGACATGGAAAATATAGTAAAGAATAGGAAAATGATAGGGAGAGGGAGTTGATGAGGGGTGGATAAATCAACCTCCCAAGGTAAAATACACTTAGGAGAAAATCAAAATGCATGAGCGAACATATCTCAAGAACATAACATTTTTATCAGATTCATTTTGAGATAAATATAATAAATTAATTTTAACTCATTTTATCCTCATAAATATTAAATTTTTCATAATGAAATTTCTTCTGTTTATTTATCCTCATGCCTCAAAATCGTTAAATGTAATCTCTTTTTTCATTCTTCCCATTTTCTTTAATGTCACTATTTTTTCTATCTCATAATAAATAAATATTTTGTATAATTTTTAAATTATGAATTCATATAAACCTTGATCCTCATCCACATAAACCTTGAGATCATATTTATCTATAATAATTTACATTAAGTTCTTCACAATAGTTGAGTCGTCATGTTTTTTCTCACAATTTTGTATAATAATATTATTATTATTCCCCCATTTTCAAAAGGCTTACAAACCTTTATATTTAAATTTATTGACATATTTAAATTTATAAAAAAAAATTGAAAATTTCATACATTTTTATCACCTTTATGAATACCATAGAGTTTATACCATATAAATTTTGTGGTTTATAACCCATCACATGTGTTAGTTCCTTCAACAAGACTGATGTATGAAAGGCATTATGACCTCTTAAATTAACATAAATGTCCTTCTAATCCAACAAAATCTAATTTGAACTTTCTTTGGGTGGAAAAAATGTATTTTTAGTGATTCCAAGCCCATTAAAACCAAATTATTAGAATTATGGAATCATCCCCAACATATATAAATGAAATGCATTTCCATAAAACTTGTGTATTTCATTATTGTTAATAAGATTCATTTAAATCATGAAAATTTATTTAATTGAAACAAATATTAGTAGTATAAAATTAAGTCAAGATACTCAAGAGTGAACATAGTCTCTTTTACCAATTGTTGTGGCCAAGTGAATATGAGGATGACTAAGAGGGGTTAAATTTTTGCATACAAAAATATCTCTTCAAGAACATTGCTTCCATTATCAAATCGATCAAAGGATCCTCCACTTGACCTATGGAATAATGATAAATAAAAAATCATTATACAAAGAACCCAAAAAATAGTATTTTACAATATTATTTGACACTTTATGAGTGTCTCGTCCTTACTAATAAGAGTATGTTATCTTTTTTCATGATAAATTTTTTATTTTATTATTTATCACATCCCAAACCCACTAGGACACCACTTGATATGAAAATAACATCAATAGTAACCCTTGAATCCCATATTTAGTAGTACGTGGGGTAGAAACAATCAACATTGATATAAAATCGCAATTATGAAAGGAATTTCCTATATCATATGCAAAAAACAACCACATACACTAAAAACCAATCAACCAACCTCAATAACTAAAAGGAATAAATAGGTCCTTAATTTCAAAATTAATATCCAAAATAACTCAAAGGTAATTCAAATATAACTCCATTGCACAACTCCTCTTACTACTTGATAGATCACCATGTGTCAAAACTAACATCATTCATTACCACTATCAACATGATCCTATAAGTCAGAAAAACTGTAGAGAATAATGGGGTGAAAATGAAAGTATACACAATATATTCCTCCTCCAACCAATCATATGTTATGTAAACATGAATAATGAAGACTCAGTGAATGAAATGTATAAATATTATTTATTTAAATATTTAATATCATGGATTTTCATCATACGAAATCTCTAACACATCAACACAACCAAAAAAATTATCTATAACTTCAATCACCACCTCTCTCTTTAAATACCTCTAATAGTAGTGTCCATAATGAAAACAACTAATTATCACCTTATTAAGGACTAAAATACTATTAAAAACAATTATATAGAGATATAGCTACAATAACATAACTTTTATATGTGGTGGGAATACCACATCCCTCCTTTGCATCAACGTCAATGAATACTTCATCCTTCACCTCTCATCAATATAAAAGAATGAAACGTCCTTCTAAAAACCACCTAATAATCTAAAAAACAAGGTTATCATAATTTAAAAAAACATAGAAACAAAAAAAAATATAAATAAATAAACATATAAAGTCACAACCTCAAAGTAATCATATAAATGGAATTCAAAGAATAATAAGAATAACATCAACATTTCTGTAACATATTACACTAACAATAAATATATTCAACAAAACCTCTAAAATAGAGTCTACATTATCTAAATACAAAAACAAAAACAATCAATATTCAATAACATAATTCTCAAAAAATTACCATAATAATATTGGTTACCATTATCTTATTATAAAATAATATAAATTTATAAGGTGTCATTCTTCATGAAAAATCAATATATATGAAATCCCAACAAGTATTCAACTCTATTTTACCTCATTTTAATTAATTACATCACCTATTCTAACTTATAAAATCTTCTCTTTCCAATACCATTCACCATAATTTACAATAATTTCTGTCATATAAATTAATCCATCATCCGTATTGATTCAATTTCCACCTTCCATAGATATTCTATAAATATATTTATATATAAATAATTTAATATAATACATAGAATTTACCTGCCACCACATCAACCGAATTATAAAAATTTACTAAACATTCATAAAAGATAAGATTGAATCCATTGCTTCAATTTATCGCATGGAATTCATCCCATCGAAATCAAGATTCACCTCTAGTATTTCCATGTCCTCAAAATCTAGATCAAATATATGATTCTTAAAAATAAATAATCCCAACCCTAAAAATATATTCCTAAAATCCAACAATCATTGATCTAATCCACTATATCATAGATCTTTAAGTGATTGAAAACATAGAGATTAATGGAAAGTAGATATTGGGATTCCACTTACCTTATATCCATGGTTAAACCCACTCTGTTCCATGAAGGAATATGTTATTATATGATGAATAACCTTAAAAATAACCGCAAAAATCATAGGGTTCATCCTAATCATCCAGGGGTGTTATGGGAGCCAAATAGGGGATTTGGGGGTTTTTGAAATTATATCATGTAATTTTTAAATCAAGAATGGTTAAAATGCATGGTCTCTATAATCCGGTAGTATATTGGATTTGGTTCCCTAGAACTAATGATTTTGAAAATTTGGTTACCTATATAATAAAATATATTAATATTAATAAATGTATTAACACATTATGATTTTTCAAATGCATAAAATTAATGAGATAATTTATTTAGAGTATTTTTCACTTTGAAATTTAATACCAATCCCCAATTATGATGTGAACCATGAATTGTTATGACAGTATTCTAAAATTTTTGTTTTATGGTTGGATAACATCTATATAGAGAGACATAGATGATGTTCAGTTTTTAGTTATAGTGGTCTCATAAGACATTGAGACTTCTTCTCTTTAAATTTTCACTTGGTAATCTCCATGAAAGGATGTTGTGAGAACAAATACACTAACAATAATTTTTTATATTTATGTTTCCTTGGATATTCATATATAAGGACATGTGTATTTTCATTATATTTTTTATTATTATTAATGTATTTCAGGAATTTTTTACTTTGATGTATTGATTAAAATCATTATGGATTATGCTCACAATGAGTTAGGATATGTTGGCTACATCATAAGTGATATGAAATTAATGAATAAGTCAAGGATTTGTCCCTTAAATTTAATTATGGTAGATATATCAATAAAATTAAATAAATTTGAACGGTCTGATTAAGTCCATATCCATTTCAAATTTTAAATGAGTTTTTTATTAAGTTATAGAAAGTTATATCACAAATAGCACATGAGCCTCAGCCCGGTTGGTGAGGACTCGACAAGTGTATCCAAGAGACCAGGGATCAAATATGGGTGGAGAAATATTTCTGGTACTGCAGAAGTATTGTAGCAGTAATAGTAGCAGTATTGTAGCAGCCACTATTCTGTACTGTAGCAGCCAGAACTATTCATCCATCTGGGCCTATAGGCCACCAGTTTGGTCCTCAGGTCCTACAAGGCTTTTGGGACACCCTAGGCCTTCAATCCAGTTTTTTTCCAAGGCCTTCAGTCCACCTTAAGGCCTTAGGGCCACCCCAATTCCTTCAGGCCACATGATGCAGATGTACCAGTTAGACTACAAGGGACAAGGCTTCTGATGAGGATCAAGGCAGGTGCATTCAATAGAGTAGAGCTAAACGGAATTGGAAGAACGAGAGGGTATGGCTTTACCATCAGTACCAGGACTGTGAAACATTACATAGTAAAGCTAGCTGACCAGCCTTGTGAATGTAGAGTGCAGATATTATGACATATGATGGGGAGTAGCAGTTCCAAGTTGTCTTGTCTGTGTGAATCCCTATAAGGCCTACGGGTCATGTAATTGTCTCTAAGCCTTCGGGCCTTGTAAGGGTTACACCTCACACCATTAAAGGTGGATTATCAAAAAATAAAAAAAAATGAATTCCTTTAGGCCAATCCGTCCAAACAAAATATCACGAATTAAGGTTGATGACATAAGTATGAAACTTTATAAATGATATATTAAGGAAAATGTGTTATATTACCCAGTGAGTGTCTATATAAATTTGATGTCAATGTGAAAATAATTCCTTTCCCTATGAGTGACATAAAATGTTTCTAGACATTGATCATGACCTTTAGGCTAGCTCACCTAATGTCATTAAAAAGAAGGCCTCGAGAGCCACACACTAAGTGTATCCATATTCTCAATTAAATTCAATTTGAATTTCATATTAGTATCAAACTTATTCTCAAGATAGAGGATTGATATTTATTCAAGGTATGATGATATCATATATTCAATAACTAATTATTCAAAATAATATATTTGATTTGAATATTAAATAAAAATTTATTCACCAGTCAGGGAATATATTATTTATTTATTAATTAATATAATAATATTTTTATATATATTTATTTCTTTAAATAGTTATTATTAATGGTTTACTGAATTCAAATAAGAATTTATGGGATTGGTTTAATAGTCTAGAAGAAATTATATATATTATTTATTATCATTTAAATAAATATTAATTTATATATTTAATAAATTCTATTTAAATATCCATGAGTCATCACATTTAAAGAAATAATAATATTGTTATTATTACTATTATGAGATTTGGGTTTAATGTAGAATTAAAAAAATATTTACGGGACTTTGTTCAATAACTAATTGTCAGACCAAATTATTTAATTCAATATATATCATTTCCAAAAAATAGGATTTTTTGTGGAAAATATATTCTCTCAAGAGATTGCTCTCAAGAGTAAAGTGAAAAATCTTATAAACACTCTTAAGAACAAAGGATGATGATCCTACTCCTCCATATCAATACTAATATAAATAGATAGAATCCTTCATTATCAAAGGGATTATTATTATGATAAATGGTGAATAATGAAATACATTTGGATCATCCATGCTATTACTTAATGTTTTGATGGTTACATTATAAGGTTTGTTGAGCAAGTGTGGATACCTCTATATGGATTCTATTTTGGATTCATCATCACAAAAATGAAATAATAATAATTTCAAAAAACATCATAAATAAATAATTAATTCCAAACTAAGTTAATTTTCATTTATAAATTAATTTTAAATAAAATGTGAAAAGATCCTCAATGAAAATTTCAAGGTTTCCTCTCTTTATTTTGGAGGATTTAATATAAATAAACTGAAAAAAATTAGCATGATCCAAAAATCTTCCATTATGCCTTATAACCTTCAAGTGGGACTTATTTTTTAAGATATTAATTCATAATTATTTATTTTTTAGTGTTCAAAATATGCATTTTTTTTGGTTTCTCACTTCCATTTTTTCATTTTTTATTCTATAAGTTAAAATTACCAGATATTTTAGTTTCATATGAATATGTAAAATCCAATAAAATATAAAAAACATTCAATGATCTCATAGAACGATGCTAAATATTCTAGCCATATGAATCAGATATGCATACGGTGACTAAAAAATAAACATCTTGTACCCCTGGCCAACCACGTGGGAGATTGGTTTTTTAGAGTTATTACACATTTCATATTAACCACCAATTATAATGATAATGAAAATTTATATATAGTGTGTATCTAGTGTACACATCATGATACCCCACATGGTTTGACCTTGTGAGAATCACAGACGTTGTGTGGTCAAAGTACACCGCATGTAATTAATACTCTTTGTGCATTGACTACCAGGAGAGCAAAAAATCATTACACATTTTAAGTTATCAATTCAATGAGTTGTATTTTTTTCAATGTTTCTATGAATAAATAAATTCAAAGTGTTTTTTTGATAATAAGGATTCCACATCCCTGTTGAATGGTAAAGGATGGTTATGTTTCTTCTGTTTAAAGAACATGGATGGAAAATGTCAATGTAGTATCCTGTTATTTGTGATAGTTGTTGGTGGGATGATTATTCCAAAAAAATACTATGTTTTTATAAGATATATTTTTTAAGATAGCATTTCTTTGTATGATATATGATTTCATATGATATATAACACTTAAAATGAAGTATCCATGTAAGGTAGGCTATTTTGTAAGATTTCTACAACATTTTTTATGATATATGGATTAATAAGGTACCCAAACTTCATATAAAATATGATTTTGTATGATTTGGTACATTTTTAAGATATTAGGTTAATGGAATATGGCCAGTATGTATAATATATATTCCTCTAATTATATAAATATCTAATAATCTAGTCAAACATGTAAGATATGTTAACTTTGTATGATATCCATAGATTAATTACACTTTTAATATATCAAAAACCTTATATGACTAGGCATTTGATATGATATATTTATGATTGGAAAAGTATGAAATTTTCAAAGAATGAGTTTTGGAGAATTTGATATTGAATTTTATAATCCTTAAAAATTGTTTTTCAGAGAATTAAACATCATAATCAAGTATCCTGTTATAAACTATAGATTTAAGGAGTTCTAATATGAGTTCCATGATGTGATATGAGGATCCACATCACATGTGGATTAAATTCAAATGTAATATAAGTACTACAGAGTTTTGAGGAAGAATAAGATGTGATATTTGAATATCACATGATGAAAAATATCCATGGCCTTATTGGATTCAAATGAGGATGTTGACTAAGATTCAAATGAGTTTTAATGTGGTGATAAATATATAATTCCATTTAATAATTTTAAAACATATGAATATTTCACTATAAATATTAATGGAATTTTAATATAAAAAATATTGAGAAAAATATTCCTGATTATTGTATGAATATTAGTGTGTTGAACACAGAGATAAATTGAGTAAAAAATAAGAATATGTGAACCCCATACACTAAAATAATGAGGAGGGAAGGAATAGGTTGAAGACAATATATATTCAAGAAGAATGATACATATGTTCCCAAGTATTCAAGGATGTTGAGAGACTCATATTATCGAAGTTCAAATGTGAGAATTTGATATTATAAGATCTAATCAATAATATTTGTTTTTGAAGTTCTTAAAGATAATTTAAAATATTAAAATAGTTAATATAGAGTGTTTGTGGAAGGATATCAGCATCAAGAGGTGTAAAATTAACCTATAATAGAATGAAATCATTCATATTTTGGATCATTCCATTACAGTGGGTAGTGGGAAGTTGTGATATCTAGTGGTACTGTGTAGCACGAGCATAATGATAATCTATACTGGTAGGACTAGGAAGGTCCTTGGTGTAACCACTTGGGTATATAATGTATAATCTGCAATTGGGGTGACTAAAAAACATATCAAGGAGTGGTATTTTAAAGTCAACCCCTATAAATTCTGTTGTTTTTTTCATTCTTTATTTTAGTTGTATATGATGTGAGGCTTATATAATTAAGATTGAGATAACTGATATATAAATAGGACACAAATGTAAATTCTAAAAGAAACAATTGTAAAAATTATACCACTGATTTATCCCCCCCCCCCCCCCCGCCCCACCCTCAGTGGTAATAACTAACCAGGGAACTAAAAATGGTATCATTGAAATTATATGTTCCCTATAAAAGATCCATGATTTTTTTGAGATTAGAAAATTTAAATTCTATGAAAATTCTAGGTGTCTCGATATTTTATTTCAAGAAATATACCAATTGAAGGAATTTGATGTTACCCTACCTCCTATCACATGGACTAGAATTTATATAAGTTTTTATATTCGTATTTCTACCTATTCAAAAGGGTGTTCCTATGAATCATTCTAACAATATAAATATGATATTAAATAGAAAAATCAAATTTCCTATATAATTTATCTTTTGAAATGGTGTACGCAAGGGTCATGGGACTTAAAACTGCAAAAGAGATTTCGTATAAATTTAACAGAGGTTATAAGGGTAATCTTAAAGTCAAATATACTAAATTACAAGTTTAGGGAAGTAGGTTTTAAGAAATGAATATGATCGATGATGAAAGTACTGATGACTATACTATACCAGTTAATGATATTTACAACAATATCTAGGGGTTTGGTGAGAATCTATATGAGTTAATTATTATTGAAAAATTATTAAAATAAATTCAAGATAGGTTTGATAAAAAATATCAACTTTGGAGGATATAAATGATATTTAGTCATATTAACGTTATAATATTCTACTTTCTTATGAGATGAGGAATATTGAAACTTTAAAAATGAATTTAAAAAATAATAGATAGATTGTGAGTCCATTGGGAAGGGTAAATACATAGATGAATAAAGTATAAAATCAACTGATTTCAAAGATGAGGGAGTTGAGGAATATTTCAACGAAGTGGTTTATCTTTAATCGGAGATGTTAATAAAGGGATGGTGGAAATGAAAGGTTAAGAAACAACTATTTGGATTCAATTTTATTAGTAGTATAATGATTTTAACATTTTCCCTAAAAAATAATCTAGAATTAGAAATAGATGAGAATGATAAGAAACCTTAAAATAGAAATGAGGTAAAGGAAAGAAGAAACATTCAAGAAGCAATAAAATGAGTTTAATGAGAAATAATGAATATTATAACTCATATTCAAGAATACAGATAGAATACAACCTTAATTTTATGTCTCTTTTTTAGAGAGGTTTTGATACGTCGAACAGTGATTCTAGGGAAGAAAGGATAGATTTAGAATATACGATGAAATATAAGTTAGAATTAATTCCTAAGAAAAAGTCATAGCTCAAGAAATAAAATTGAAATATAATAACATAAAATAATAATATAGATTTTGAAAAATATCAGTATGTAAATAAATAAGTAGGATAAATTGAATATATTAATAAATAAAATTTGAAAGAGGGTGAGAAATATAAGGTGTTGAGATATCTTGAAGAGAAACTGGTTGGTAAATAAGAAGAGTTGGCTGAGATTTAATCACCGTGTATTGAAGCTCAAAATGAATTAAATAAAATTAAAGAATAACTCAACATGTTAGTAGAGGTGATAAATGAGTCTTCTCAAGAGGGATAGAAGAAAGGTCCCAATAATCATGTAAAATCTATTTCATACCAGTCTAAAGATAAATATGGAATTTTTTACAGTGTATATTTAAAAAAAATCTAAAGATATTTAGTCTAGAAAAGGAAGTGGGAGAACCACTTATACATTAAATAAGGATGGGAATATTATAATAATTTCACTACCTCGATGAGAAATGAGGATCAACTTATATTAGGAAAAAAATGAGAATATTATCGATATATTGATCACATGTATAAATTTTATTTGTATATTTGGGGTTGTGGAACATATGGAAACAATGTACAATCTTTTTGGTTTAATATTTCATTTTTTATAAAGTGGTATTAAATAGGGTGATCTAATGAGAAAATAAGGATATACTCTTGAAGTATGTAAGATATGATTAGAAAGTCTAAAAATTTATTAACACAAAAAAATGTGGTTTATAAGAAGTGTGTGGAAGGTGTAAAAAAAAGAAGGTTATATATATAAGGAATTTAGTAGTAAGATGTCAATAGAAAACCCCTATCATATAAAAGGGGAGAAGATTTAGAAGATAAAGGAAGGAAAATATTGTTTCTTTGAGGATGGTAGTAGATCATGTGAAATACCCATGTAAGATGAGAATTCTGAGAAAGAATTCTTAATAGTTTGGTAGATCAGTTTCCAATAGCTAAACAAATATAGAGTGCTAAAATCCATTCTAGAGATAAATTGAATAATATTTTTTTGCATGGAAAGGTTAATAATCATGATAGTTTATGTATAGTAAATAACATAAAAATTCAAGCAGTTTTATTTGAGAGACGGAGATCGGTTCGATTTGGAATGAAGGATTTCATTGTAAGTAAACCAACTTAAAAAAATTTGGTTATGAAATTAATTAATCCATCAATCATTTAGAGTACATTTTTGGATGATTTAAAGAATAACACTCCACATATGGAATCTTTTCAATAGAATTAGTTGAGTATGAATCCTGAAAATAATATTAATAGGAAGTAAAACATGGAAAAATCATCACATGTTGAGATTGTATGGAATGATAAGATTTGGTTGAGAGGAAAATATTATCCTTCATGTTTCAATTTAAAAATTAAGATTTCCCTTTTTATTCACTTATTTCTTGTTTATTTATACTAACATGTATTCAATTAAAGGACAAATTTAAGTGTTGTGTACAATTTACAAAAAAGTATTTTTCCTTCAAATAGTGTTCATAAAACCTTGATGAATAATAACGTAATTAAATACCATAAGGGGGGGCTATAAGAGAAAAACCTCTTCAATTATCAACATTAAGTGAATATATAATTTGAAAATAGTTTTAAAAACCTAGTTAATAAGTATATAGAAATCATTATAAATCTATTTGAAAAAGTTTCAGAGATGAAAATTTTAATATCAGTTTATAATGGTATGATGTTATGTTATATCTTTGGACTACATTGATAACCTTGGTTAAATAACTCTTGTTTCTAAACTAAGTTATCTTATATGGACATAGATTTAACCAAAAAAAGATCATTATTAAGAAAACCATGTGGTGTAATACTTCTCTCAAAAGTGGATCAAGATGTTATTTTGAATTAAAATAGATAATATTGTATTTATAAGTAATGGGAATTAATATGGGATGATATGAATATTATATACCTTTTGAATTTATTATCAATAGTTGGGGGTTGAAATACTTTTACTTTCATGAATATGAATGTTTTATTAAAAACAACCCAAAGGGAGTGATTGAAGTTCAAAAATAGAGTGGGTTTTATTTTTTTTCAATTAGGCTGTAAAGAAGGAAAATTGAGGTGAGTTATTGATTAAAGGATGAAGCTTCCATGTTTAATGGTAAAGGAAGGTTTTGTTATTTTTATTAGAAGAAAATGTCTCTAAATATTCAATTTAGTAGCCTGATATTTGGGATGGGTTTCAGTGATCTGAGTCTATATATGAAAGAGTGAAAAGTTAATATGATATGAATTCTCATATGATTGACTACCTTTATATAATACATGACTTAATGAGATTGCCAGTGAAAAATAAGAAGAATCCACATAAGAAAAAAAATTTAATAACATGACTACTATAATTCATTTGATATCTGGATTTATAAGATCTCTAGACCATGTATGTAATTTGAGTTCATAAGATGTGGTAATTTAAAATGATATCAGGCTCACAAAAGATCTCCAACAAACATGAGATGGGTTTTCCATATGATACAAAGATCTTGTAAGATTGTCCAGCACATGAAATATTAAAATTGTGTGTGATATATGTATATGAATTATTCTTTATATTATATCAACTAAAAAATTTGATCTTCCATTTTTTATCATATCTTACTAAGTAAAAAAATTAATACATTTGGAAGAACAAATTCTTGATAATTGTAGATTAATTTTGATGATCCACAAGAATATTTCTTTAATGAATCAAACATCCTGATCAAGGATTTTGATCCAATATAGAGTGTTTGGGACTACATATATGAGTTCTTATCCTTAATATGAGGTTCCACATCTCAATTCCACATAAACATGGATTAAATTCAAAATCCAGATAAATTTTGTGTATTTTTTAGGAAGCATATTTCATGACATTTGAATATCACTTGATGAAAAATATACTAAGACTTATGGAATTTAAATATGGATATTGACAGAGGTTGAAATGAGTTTAAATGAGGAGATAAATTAGGAATACCATTAACCTATTTTAAATTTGATAATGACTATAATATAGAGTTTTGTAGAATTTCCATAAAAAATAAAGAGAAAACTATTCATGATTATTTTTTGAATATTACTGTGAATAAAATGAATAACAGAGAAAGGTCTGAGAAGATGAGAAACTGTTACACTATAGTATTGAGGAGATAAATAATATATTGAATTTGGAAGTCATTCAAGAAGGATGATACCATCATACGTGAGTATTTAGGGATACTGAGAGACTCAAAGTATTAAAGATTTGAAGTGAGTGTTCGAGACTAGAAAATATACTCAGGGATATTGGTTTCCAATTTTATTGAAAATATTTTACATTTGAATACTATTTGATCCAGTTTATTCATATAAATTAATATTTTTTAAGTGGTATAGAAGTAACCTAGGGATGAAAGAGATATTTCTTGCTTTAGATCATACATTTCTAGTGATTAGTGGGAAGTGGGAAGTTGTGATATTTGGTGGGACTCTAGAGTAGTATCATAGTGGGGCTCTATGTTGATTGGACTGGTAAGGTCCTTAGTGTAACCAATTGGTTATATATTCTAGAATCCATTATTGGGGTGATGAACAAATCATGATAAAAATTAATATCTTAAGGAATAATCTTGTAAATCCTGGTGTGTTATTCTTTCTTTATTTCAGATTAATATTAGATGATCCTAGTTTAATTAAAGTTTAAAGGAATCAAACATTAATAATACATCGAGGTTAATTCTAAAAGAACTAATTTTAAAAATTGTACCATTAATTCCCCCCTGATGGTACCATCTAACTAGGGTACTATTGTGTAGTACAAGGCATGCATTGTAATATACATCTGGTGTAACACATAATAAACCACAAAATAAACACACTAATTCCCTAAGAATGCATTGTAGGTAGACATTGATGAATCATGCACAGTGTGGTTGGATATATAGGTCATGTAATTCCAATCAACTCACACAAGGAATATTACATGATAGGATCATCATTTGAATCAAAATGCAAAGGAAATTAATTAATTAAATAAAAATTGAACTACATGGTGGGTTGCTGGTTGTGCACACCATGTGAATAGGAATTTTGAGTGAATTACACATTGAATGATTTCTTCAAGTATTATGGGATATTAAACACTTTATTAATTATTTTTTCCATTTTTTCTTCAGATACATGACATGTGAAGTTATCCTACACATTTTCCACTTTATGAGCATCATCACTGATATATTCCACTTATATTCAAGTTGTGTTCAACAGTTAAATCCAAATCATGCAAGTAACATGTCATGTATATCATGTAATTACATTATATATGACAAGGACTAGACATAGAATTAGTCACATTCAATGTTGTGTGATATTACACACCATGAAATAGATAAAATCCAAAAATTAGTATTAGTGGAATTAGAATACTATTCATTGTGTCACCTCTAGTACACATCATGTGCTTAATTAAAATAATTAGTTAATTTGTTAATTAGATAGTTAATTTCTTAATTTGGGAATTTTATATTAATAAGGAACAGATATAAATGAATTATAGCTAGTTTTTAATACATAGTTCTAATAGATGTGGTTGATCATGATCTTGACTGGACTATGTATGTGTTGGGTTTCTATATAATTTAATTATTATTTCATCAGTTTTGTGATAATTTATTATTAAATTAAATATTATTATCTATAAATCTTCCCTTCCTCATCATTATTCATAGTTCTATGTGTCCATGACTTCTTTATGTAACCCCAAAACCCTAGTTCCCCTCACATGTGTATGAGTAAGCTTATGAAAAGGAAATATCTCCCAAGTGAAAGTTGATGGTTCAGGATAGTTCCAAGGAGAAACCAACCAAAAATATACACAGGTTAATTGTGAAATGTTTTAACTTGAGCCAACTGAGCTTAAAGAGTTTTTCCCCATGGGTAAATGGTTTGGTTATCATCCTATTAATAAACCAAACAATAAATATAAGCTCATGATGATGACACATATATCTTTTATTTTCTTCCATTTCATGGTTAGTTAATTATTTATTTCATATATGTTTATTGGATATTTAAATGTGATCACATAAAAAATTAAATTAACAAGAATTAAAGATATAAAAAATGGAATATGAAAAAATTATTTATCAATGAGTTTGAATGAATGTTTTCGATTGACTTAACCATGTATTAATTAAAATTATTTTCCATCAGAATACATAGTGTAACATGGAGGCAAGTGTTGAAAATTTTGGAGTCTATTATTTAAATATCATGGAGTCCACTCCATAGATAAAGGAACTATGAGCTAATAATGTTGGAAAGAATTTCTACCTAAATAAGTTTGAGTAATTTCATAAGTCCTTGTACTAGGTTATGATAAGTTAAATATCAATCCTTTCCAATATAATATCAATGCTATATTATTTTCTAAATATAATGGTGAGGGATATTGAGATTTAAAAAATATCATGATACTAATAAATAAAATTATTAGGTCACATTTTTGGTAATCAATATAAAATATTAAAACCTAGTTCAATTTTTTTTAGAAAATGGAAGTTTATATTACCTTGACATTATCCATTTGATCCGTATTAATGAAAGACAATTTATTCCTTGGTAGGAACTTCTAGGGATGATACATGCTCCTGCACATCATAATATTCTATGAGAAAAATTTCTACATGCTAGAGTACCCTATTCCAAATAAAGAGACTTCTAGTGAGGCTAGTGAGGAAGATTTCACTATCTTATAGAAACATTTAAATGATTCATTGGGTATAAAATTCCTCATACTATCATCCATGGCTAGTTTTCTCAAGAATATTCAAAAGTTCATGGATTCATATACCATGTTTTCATATCATCATGATCATTATCAATAGAAAGCTGGACATGAGAGGTATAAAATCACTAAGGCACCTATCAAGTGAAATATTTGATAAGCTTCAATATAAAGACATTATTAGCTATACTAAGTATTTGGATAATCTAGATTTCGATCAACCCAATGAATTGTGTAGAAACCACATTATTTCCACACTATCTTATTACATCTATAATTTTATTATAAATTATAATATAAAAAATATACTGAAGTCTCTCAACAATCTTCTTATTTTAATTTTCATATAGGATAAGGACAAGAGGATTAAAAACATACAGTCATTATGGTGATCAAGAGTAAAGAATAGGAACAATGTACTAATACTGCTTCTAATTATAAGTCTTATTTACATCACCCTAGTAAGAGGAGGATTATCTAAAGGTTATCCAATGTACAAGATACAGAATGGTTTTAAAGTGCCAATAAGGGTCACTAGAAGAAATATTTCACCTAGATGAAGAAGTAATGGGATGAGTTAGGTATATATTTTTTCAAGTTTAGCCTGTAAAATTATAAAATATGGGTATTAGATATTGAATGTGGTGATCACATTGGTATCAAAATACAATAACCAAGTTGAATAGAAAAGGTTTCTAGTGGTTAAGTGGATATTCAAGCTATCAATAGAGAAAAATTATTTTCATTGTCTATTGGAGACTACCATATTAATTTGCTAATGGTTTTATTTAAAATTTTATAATAATTTTATTATATTCCCATTTTAACCAAAAACATCATACCCATTTCAAATTTAGATATGGATGGATTTATTTTCATGTTTCAAAATATGGTTTGTTACTTTTATAAAGATATCATATATTGTGGGATTGAAAATTTTAATAATAGTATTTATGTACTAGAATATTAACTCTAGGTATTTAATATCAATAATGAATCAAGTCCTCCGGACTCATATCACGCCCAGTTATGGCATCACCGCCATGGTTATGTAAATGAGAAGAACCTAAAAAGGCTCTATTAAGAAGGGTATTTTGATTATTTTGAACTAAACCCACTATGTATGTGACACACTTGTTTATAAGGAAAATGGACAAGAATCCATTTAGTGTAAGCGGTTAAATTGCCATATATATTCTTGAATTATTTTGCATAGATGTGTGTATAACTTTTCCAAATGAAGCTAGAGGTGGATACTATTACTTCATAATGATTAACAATGAAAATAATATATACAGATGTGTCTAATTAATGAGGTATAATTATGATTCCTTCAAGAAATTTAATGAATACAGGAATTAATTATATAATATTCCTAGTAACAAGATAAATAAACTATGCTCAGACTTAAGTGAATAATATATTAACCACGATTTAATCAATTATCTAAGGGGAATTGGAGATTCTATCACAGTTCATTCCTCCTTATACACTATAGTGGAATTGTTTCATTGAATGGAGGAACTATACCTTAATCAATATGGTGAGATTGATCATGAGTCATGAGGACCTTCTAATATGCTTTTATAAATACACATTACAGACTATCACATAAACACTAGACTAGGAACCAACTAAATTGATAAATAAAATCCCATATGATTTATGGTGTGGGATGAAATATATGTTGTTGAATTTACATGTATATGTATGTGAAGGTTTTTTTAAGTGTATCTCTAGAAGAAAACATTCATCTTGAGAAACTAACTGTATCTTTATAGGATATACAAAGAAAACATAAGGGTATTTTCTATATAACATCTTAGATAAAAAGGTGATAGTATCTAGAAATGTTATGCTTCTTGAGAGTGATCATATCATCAAAAGAGATATTGGTACCAAGATCAACGTTGATGAAGTCAATTCTCCTTATATACATGAGATGGTACTAATAAATTCTACATAACCCCTTAGAAGAAATTATTCTGAAGAAATAATTACTATGGAGAACCAAAGAGGTTAGAAAATAATAGGGATACATTTTTTCAGTCACCGATGATGGTGAATCATTATTAGTTGATAATAAAGAACATCTTACCTATAAAGAAGCCATAAGTATATTAGAAACTAAAATATGGAAAGAATACATGAATTATAAAATTAATTTCATGTACTAAATTAAAGTATTGATTTTAGTAGATCCTCTAATGGATGTAAAGCCTATTGAGTGAAATTGAGTATTAAAGAAAAATTGTTTGTACAAGGTAAGGTTAGAACCTATAAAGCATGATTCATTTCCAAAGGGGTAAATAAATGTAAATATATAGACTATCATGAAATATTTTCACCAATTTCCATGTTAAAATCTATTATAATTCCACTTTCCATTGAATATTACAATCACTATGATATTTGGTAAATGGATATCAAAATCGCTTTCCTTAATAAGAACCTTGTGGAAGATGTCTATATTTAATAATCATAAGGCTTTATGACACTAAAGGTTTTATTAGGGTATGTAAGTTGTAGATATATATTTATGGGTTGAAGAAATTATAGAGACCATGGAATATTTATTTGGATGAATCCATCAGAGAGTTTGGTTTCATAAATAGTGAATTTGAGCGTTGTGTTTATAAAAGGATTGGTGGGAGTGAATTCCTTTTTAGAGAAGTATATTTTGATGATATATTATTGATGTGAAATAAGAAATTTGACCTACATCTAATTAAGAAATATTTTAATAAATTGTTGACCATAAATTATTTAGGTGAAGCATTCAACATTATAGGTATCAAGATAATTCATGATAGTTCTAGGAGGATACATGGACTAATTAATGGATCTTATATTGACAGTATATTAAATAGATTAAATATATAATGATCTAAGATGGGATTTATTTTATATTTTAAAATGTTATACATATCTCCCATAAAATTGTCCCTCTGATCTAAGAGTAGAGAGAAAGGATGAGTATAATCCCTTATAATTTTTTCATTGGTTTTATCATATAATCCTTGATATATACCAAACTTGATTTTTCATGTGTTTTCATAATGGTAGGAAGATATCAAATAGACCCAGGAGAATAACTTTGGATTGTTCTAAAGACAATTTTAAAGTATTTGAGTCTTATTGTGGATATATTATTGGTTTATCAAGGAGATAATGAACTATTTATCAACATATATAAAAATTCTTATTTCTAGGAAGATCAAAACGATTTTAAATCATATTGGGAATTTTTATTATAACATAATGCAGAATTTGTATAGTTATAAGAGCTCAAAAAATCCAGTGGTCAATAATTCTATAGTAAATTTTGAGTATATTTCGTCTTCTGATGTTGCTAAAGAATGAGTTTGGATATGAAACTTTTTCCAGGATATTTATGTGGAATCTTGATATATATATTATCAAATTTTATTGTGATAATACTATAGAGAACGTCATTAACATGGAGACAAAATCACATCAAAAGGTGAAGAATATACTTTATAATTATTACCTCTTGAGGAATTTTTCTCAAAGGGTTGAGGTTATAGAAAGTGGAGTTTCTACAATGGAGAATGTGATAAACCTGATTACAAATCCATATATTATCAAAAGCATTAGTTTAATGTGAGGGAAAGCAAGTTGAAATTTATTATAATTTGAATCTAGTGAATGTGGGAGTATGATGGTGTTGGTTTTGTATTGCAAACTATTTTTTACTTTTTATTACATTTATATTAAAAGATTAGAATATTAATATAAATCTTATCACATGATGATTATGATTCTTTATAAAATTCATGTAATGATTTCCATAAAAAATTTCTTCCATTTAAGGGCCATAAAAATTCTCTACTATGATGAGAACCTTGAAGTGTTTTGAAAATTTTATCAAATATATGTTCTATAGTTGGAAAACATCTGTCTAATGGGACACATATGATGTTTGGAAATTATTGTGAGGGGTTTAGAAGATATTGAGACTTCATATAATGAAATTAAAACTGGGTAATCTCCATGATATAATTTTATCAAAATAGACCTTCTAATATAAATTTCTTATTTTTTTGTGTTATTAAATAATAATTATTCTAGTTATGTCGATCGTATATATTTAATTACCATTCATTCGAAATAATATTTGTGAGCTTAATATTGAATAAATATTTATTCATAATCTAATGAATATATTATTTATTTATTTATTAAAAAAATAATAAATTATATATTATATATTTCAATAAATAGTTATTATGAAGGGTTTGATAAATAATGAGGAGAATGGACTAGTTATAGTTTGGAAGAAATATTTTATTTTTTTTAAATATCATTTTCATTATTTTTGATTTATTTATTGATGATATAATATATAAATATACATGATTCAATGCACATAAAGAAATATTACAATTATTCTCCCCCCCCCCACATTGGTGTTGGGGTGGAAAGGTCTTGGATAAGGGGTGGGTCGTGGGTTCAAGTCCCCATCTATAAGGACCGGGCATTAAACATTACATATTCAAGTGATTTTAAACTAGAATTTACATTAATAAAATCCCAATGCTCTTTTGGGTTTAGAGTCTTAGAGAATTATGAATAACTCATACAAGTGTACACCTGTATTTAGTATCCATTTCTACTATAGAACAAAATTATTTAAAATAAAAGATGTTTTTTCTTCATGAAAAATATTCCAAATTTTCCCTTGATCTCATCCTTGTCACAATTCCCCCCTAAATCCTATGAAAAGAATTTTAAAATATGGGATTATAATAAAAGATAAATAAGAAACAAAAATGAAATTATATTTTTAGTCATGTTAAAACCCATAAGAAGTTTCTTAAAAACATAACTGTTTACCCTGAAAAAGGAATCATCATTTCAAAAAGATCATTATCTTACCTTTTTAAAATAAAACAATTTTCATGAAAAATCATATGTAAGAATATAAGAGTAATTTAGGTATCTTGGGATATCATTTACTATATAACACTTATAAATGTAATATCCAATATGGTCAACTTCCATCGCTGGAGTACCCATTTCATTGGAGGATATAACGTAACCACCCACCCTTGGTTTATCACAGAACCACCCATCATTGGTTTATCAAGTAACTACCCATCATTAGTTTATCACATAAATACCCTTAATTAGATTATCATGTAACCACACATAATCATAGAAAAATAACAAGAACCATTACATAAAAATAAAACATCAAATATTTCACCATAAAAAAAAACTCTTTGACGAAAATAAACCTTTTATATAGAAATCACCCATTTGGAAAAAATGAGCACGTACAATGAAAACCATTATATTTCAAAGTAATCACATAAAGTTGTAAGGTAATCTTGAAAAATAATAAATATATATGAATGAGTGAAATTCAATACATTTTATATATTTAAGAAAAACATTCTTTTTTAAAAATTCTATTAAAATAGGATTTTTAAAAGAAATTTCGTTAAAAATAACATATCATTGAAGTGGTCATAAATTAAATGAATAAATTATGTGTATCCACTATAAATATATATAAAATAATTTTAAATACTTCATAAGATAATAAAAATTCATTTCAAAGATAATATTATCTTGACATAATCAAGAATTAGAAGTTTAACCCAATGAATGGAAATTGGGTTAAGAATTCCCTTACATCATGCTTCCCTTTATTTTTCTATAATATAAATTTATATATAATAGTTTAAAAATTTTATTAACTCATTATAGAACTTTATTCATATGTATAATACCTTATATGATGATTTTATAACAAAATACAACCCATTAATTAATAATATTTCATTATTTTCACTGTTTTGGGTGCATTCGTTTCATGGTTTTGTGGTCCGTTCATTTGTGTATAATTATGGATTTTCTTTGAAAATGGAAATAATAAAACATAAGTGAAATAAAAGGTTTTTCATTCACTTAAATATGTTTAAATTTTACCATATATTTGTTTTATTTCTTACATTATCATTATTCATTTGATAAAATGTTATTGAAAAACATTAAGATTATTTTTGTGATTGTTTCTGAACATCACAAACTAGTTTTGATATATTTAATATTATGTGTATAAATTAATTCTAGAACATGAAATAAGTTATTATATTATTATTAATATATTATTTAACCATAATAATAGTTTAATAACTATCCCTTATGGAAGTAATGAAAAATGAATAATCATTATCCCTAGAGATGGTTAACTGCCATAATTTGGACAATGGTTTCGTTTCTTAAAATAATATGAGATAATAAAAGAGATGGATATAATATATTCCATTATAAACATAAAATTATAGTATCTTCATGATAATAGTGTTATTATGACTTTATGGAATAATTATATGGGGATAAATTATGAGAATAAAAGAAATTAAAAATAGAATCTTCACAAGATTACATCTTAAATATCACCTCCTTAAAGGACCCCTTAAGGACCTTGGAATTGGTCTTTTGGTGGTACTAGTAGAACTTTTACATTTATAAAATGAATATTATAAGTTTAGGTAGATAATATTTTAGCTTAAAGTATTTTTATGGGAGAATAGTGGTCAGGAGAGGTATTTATACTTGAGGATGTGTGGTTTTAAGTGATTAAATAATGAGTATTTTATATTTAAGGCCAACCTCATTTGGTTGGAATTAATTCTAATGAATTAAATTTATAATTAATGTTTTTGAGAATCGTTATATTTATGAAACCTATCAACTAAAAATTTAATTTTTTATTTTTTATATTTTTTATTCTTTTACCTTTTAACATTAACCAGTTTCCTTATTTTACTTATACTGTGGTAAAACATTTTTTTACCACTTTAAATTTTTTTCCTAAAACTGAAATTGACCTGAAAATATAACTTAAACCTTATGGTTATAAATATATAATCCATTATACCAAATTCAATAAACATAATTGAAAAAATTATATTTAAACCCAAACCCACAGACATAATAAAAAAGTATGATTTTAAGAAGTGTATTTTTTTAGAAAAATATGATTTTATATTAACTTTTAAACTAATAATAATAATTATATGAATCAAAATTAATATTTATTGATATATAATATATAAATTTCATTTAATACATTCCCCATTAGTTATTATTTTAATTAATTAAAATTGAGAAACATTGTGTACTATAAAACAGTTTTCACAAAATATCATTTTTAAAACACAGAAAATAAAATTTTTCTAAAATAAAATATATACTGGATTAGAAATAATTTAATTGGATGAAATATAAATAAATAATACTAATTTTACATAAAATAATTTAAATAATATATTGGGACTTTAAAAGTTATTAATGTATTTAAATGAAATTATATTTTCACAAAAAATTTGTATTTTCACTTATCATTGAAAAATTAATATTTGTAGAAAATTATCAAAAATACATCCTAAGATGGTTTTTAAATGATTAATCCAAAAAATATATTAGTTTTTCATATTATGATTCTATAATATAAAAATTTATCTTTCAAATTTAACCTTATAATAAATGATGTTAAAAAAATAATTCCTACTTAATATATTAATGATTAATTAAACTAATTAATTCCAGAATAC
This sequence comes from Viscum album, assembly GCA_963277665.1. Lineage (NCBI taxonomy): Eukaryota > Viridiplantae > Streptophyta > Magnoliopsida > Santalales > Viscaceae > Viscum > Viscum album. The sequence goes on from OY728122.1 coordinate 1,976,916,283, forward strand.
TAATAAATATGAAAAAAAACATTCTATTGGTACCTAGGTTTTTACACTAGGCCTGTGTTTTTAATTCATTTTCTTTTATTTCATTGTCTAACCTTATTATATAACTCGTCTTATATCATTTCTACAAATATGATTTTTCTTGTTATTCACAACATATTATCTCTAGATATATCTATCAAGACCAAATAAAAATATCTCAATAATGTTCTAAAAAACAATTACTAATGATCCACCTCCTACCTATCATGACAAATAAAACTATATTGAATAATTTAAGGACAAATGTATTCTTATTGTGATTAATGTAGAATAATGTAATATGAATGGATCATTTATGCCAGAACCTAGAGTTTTGATGTTGAAGTTCCAATGTTTATAAAGAATTTGTGGATACTACTAGAGGGATTCAGCTTTGGATCATTAATAGTAATTAAGATATGATAAGGTCATCAAATATAATAAACAAATAAAAAAATTTAACCCAAATTAATTTTTGTTTATAAATTAATTATAAGTTATATGTGAAAATATCCTCTCTATGAATATGTTGGGTTTTCAAATGTTCTGACCAGTGAAAACCCTCTACCTCAAATTTAAAATGCATGTTAGAAGTTTATAGTCTCCATTAACCATTTAATGTACCATGAAAACCCACTAATAATAATACCATGATCCACAGTCAGGATGTCTGGCCTCCTTGACCATGCTGCACACCATGTATCCCTAATAAAACATCCCTAAAATTATGCTCGTGATACCAATTCTAACTAAAATTATACATTGAGGTAAACACCTTATTACAATTCTAATATCAAAGTAAAAAAATCAATTTAAATATCATCAAAATAACTATTCTAAAATTTCAATTACCAAGATCCATAAAACACTCATTAAAAGTAAAAAAATGAATATATAAATTTATCATGTATCAATATAAATAACTCTCAAAAAAAATTTATCCCCAAGAAAACAAAAACAAATAATAAAATGAAAATAAATATCACTCAAATAATCTAAAACATCACATAAGATTCCTCCCAGATGTTTTTCATCCCTGAAAATCATAACCATATCATCTAAATATATAAAAATTTAGAAAATCACTACATCACCACAAATAAACTAATGTTTATAATAAATTAAGATAATGAGATTTCATCTACGATGACTCAAAATATCATATATAATTGGAATGGTCCATCAGTGTAATATATTCTATCAATGATATTCCTCTAATCTACTTTTTGGTATTTTTGAAAAACACTTTAGTGGGTATAGTGGAAACCCAAAAAATGGATAATTTTTTGTTTCCCTGAATCAAGAGACATGGAGGGGTATTTTAGGTGTCTCCTCCTGAAACCAAACATAATGAACACAAAAAATTAATAAAACCAAAACCTAAAAACAAAAAACTATATATATTTTGGAAACTCAGGCTAATGTCATTTGGGAGACAGAAAGGCGTAAACCATTAGGAATGAATCAGGTGGGATATCGAGGGAGAATTTCCCCACATCCAAGAAAAATTCATTCCTCGATTCCATCAGCCTTAGGACTCTGACCTCTAACTCATTCCATATCACATCATTCTATTCCTCTGATCAATCATCGATTGATCATTTACATATAGGTCTCCATCACAAAGGAACTAATAACAAATATTCATACAATGTAGTCATTGTTATCCTCCCACTAACTCTACAGCAACCCAAGCATGAATAACACAATATAATATAATTAATACAATTAATACATCCTAATCTACACTAGAGTAGAACCAATCATGCATGAAACATGATTTCTGACTAACAGAGCACACCTTCCCATCCCAACCAATCTTCATCATCACCTAGTTTCTCCTCCTCAAGAAGTCACTACCATGATCAATAGACCTCCTCCATCAAAGAAGATCCTCAACAAAAAAAATGACTAACAAATTCCCTTAAAGAATATTAGGGTTCTCCCTATACAATAGAAAAAGAAATTTCTAAAAATAACTATATCCTAAAAGTATTTCCCAATCTAGGGTTGTTTTGGGTATTTATATGTAGAAGGTGGGTGTTGTCTAAGATAGTTCCTTCTTCTATTATTATTTGAGGAATTCCCCTATATAAAAAACATCTTACTTGAAATAGATTCCAAGAAGGTTCTTTCTTGTAAAGCGCCTTATTAGAAAATATTTAAAGGGATCCCCTTTCTAGGAAAGCTCACTCCTCAAACATATTTCTTGGAAGGTGCCTTCCAAAAAATCACTCTACCTTCTTTTTTCAAAAAAAAACGTTTTTTATATATATTTAAATGTATAAAATCAAAAAATAAATAAATAAAACATTGTTAAACTATTTTTATTTTAGTATTACTTTTAATTCAAGTATTTTGAAAATATAAAACAAAATATAATTCAATCCTCCATTTATAATGGTTTGTCTCTTCACATTTTTTTCTAGATTTTTAATATTGGATAAAAACACCTATTTTCCAGAAATAAATGAATAATAAATTTTTTTATAATAATACATTTATTATAACATGTAATTAATCATAAAACGTTATTAATAATTAATTATTAATTAATAATGTAATTACTAGTAATTATTTATATAATGGATTTATAATTTAAAAATAATTAATTATAATTAATAATCATGTTATTAATAAAAAAATTTATGGACTATTTTAATAATAATAATAATCTAATTATTAAAGGATAATTATAATCAATAGTAACAATTAATATTATTAATAACATTATTATTAAACAAAAAAGTATTGTGTCATGTGAATTATTTTTTGTTTATTACATTTATGAGAGCTAATAGTATTATTATTATTTATTAAATACACCTATATTTTCACTCTTATAAAAAAATACATTCATACCATTGACATCAAAACCAATAATTTAGTCAGGAAATTAAAGTCATGATAATTAGGAAGTCTTGATAATAAATGAATTATAATAAATTCATGATAATAAATTCTAGATTATAAATTCATGATACTAATATTGTTATGAATAAATTCATGAAAATGAATTAATGATAATAATATAACAAATGAAGTAAATAATCATATTATTATTAAATACTATTAATTATTAATATAATATTAATAATTATTCCTTTCAAACTATTAATAATATAATTAATAATTATTGTTGTTATTACCATTAAAAAATAGAAAATATTAATTATTTTTAATTATTTATTTATTTTATGTTATTATTATTATTATTAATTCATATATTTTGTTGATAATTATTATTTCCTATCTATTATTTTTCTAAAATTAATGTTATTTTAAATTTATTAATAGGTCTAAGTTTCATATCTTTCATTTCATTTAGAATTTGATTATAATTTATATTTTATTTTCTTTTAATATTTCTAACTTCTTTTTAATTCTAAATGTTATGTTTTGAAAAAATATTGTTTTTCATCATATATATAATTATTCTTCTACTATTTTTTTAAAATTATTTTTATTCAACTATTTTTTATATTTCTTTCAATGTTTTATGTTTCACTTATATTGTATAAATTGTTTATATCTTTTATTCTTTCATATTCTCTAACTTGGAACATAAAAAAAATTAATATCCTTCAAGAAAGTAACATTGGAATCCTTTAAAATATAAACTATGTGTACAATCTAAATAAAACATAAAAAATTGATTAAACAATAAAAAATAGTTTTAATAAAATATTTCAAAAAATATAATTAACCTATATTAATTTTCATGACAAAAACATTGTGGATTAAAAAATATCTTTTACACTTTAAGAAAATTATGTGCTTAAAATAGTGTATATATAACATCTAAATGAAAATTAAAACATTGAATATATAAATAAAAATTAATTCAAAATAAAATGAATTTCAAACATCATAAAAAATTTTATATAAAATAATGTATCTATAACAAAATTACAAGTACAAATGTTATGTTTTTAAATAACAATATTTTGTTTCACTGAAATTATTTTTCATTATATTTTTCTAAATTTTTTCATTTTCAATTATTTTTTATATTTTTATTTAGTGTTTCAAAGATTATTTAGATAGTATTTATACATTATAATTTATAGGATTTAAAAATCACCTACTTGAAACCATATTATATTTTATGTAGTTGATTTTGAATTTGTATAAATTAAAAATTATAAGTAAAATCCAAATGAAATTTGGCACACTGACTGAACATCTAAAAAAATTGAAAATAATAATATTTTCATAAATGTAGAAAAAATATAATTTACTTAACACAAACATTATTGATAAAAAATATAACATTTACACTTGAAAAAAATTATGTACATAAAATATAGTATAAGTAACATCTAAGTGAAAATTTAAAAATTAATTGTCTTAAGTACAAAATGGGATCAGATGCCCTAAGAGGAGATTGAGTCTCGATATGGATATTATTTTCCAAACTCTTCCTACCCCACTAGCTCTTGACCTATTTATTATGAGGTACACTTATTTTTCAGTTTAGTGTTTCTGTTGATATTATCCTTTCCAACTTTATTTTATGATAATGAATATAAAATAAGGAAATAAATAAATAACATAGACACATAGATTTTTACTTGATTCACCTTCAATGGGAAAAATACAAGGATTATAAAAATACAATATATTAATGTATCAAAGAAAAAACAATCACAATGTTGTTGGTTTATGCTATGTCACTCCTATCTGGGATCACTAGACATACCATGTTTGGGGTAAGTGCATTATCTCCACGAGATTATTTCCCTCACACTTTCCTGTTATTTCTCACAAATTTAGAAAGAAAAAAATTGGCATGTTGGCCAAATAAAAATACCTTATATTGTTGAGGGTTGCATCAAATGTATGATAGGTACCTTTGAAAATCGCATGATATTTCTTAGCCTTGATGTGAGCATGACCTTGATATTCACCTTTCCATGAGAGATCATGGAAATTACTTCTCACTTTATAAAGACCTTAATTTCATTCCAAGTATTCTTTTCACTACCTTTGTGTAGTAGTGAATAAACTCTTTCTAAAAGAATTATCAAATGGTGTGATCCTCTATCTTCTTCTTCTTTTAAATTTATATATTAAAATGGAATTTCTTATAGGGTAATATTGGAACATACTTCCTTTTATAATACCCTATTGTGTTAACCCAACAAAAGACCATGGAATGTAACCCCTTCCATGAGATCCTAGAATATTACCCTAACATGAGATCCTGACACATAACCCTTGTGAGAGAACCTGGCATGTAACCCTTGAATGAGATCATGGAATGAGACCCATTCATGAGATCATATGTCATGACCCGTCCTTGGGGCCCATTCCATGACTACCCCAAGCCCGCCTTCCATGGGCCAGGGTATGGAGACTAGCACCAAAGGCATAAATCTCGATAACTGGGAAGGAATTGCCTTTATAAAAGTAAACAAAACACCACAAAGTACAAGAAGAAGTAAAACACTATGTACAAAAGGAAGTGCTGAAAAGTAAATGGGCCAGAATACAAACCCAACTAAAAGTACAGCTACAACTGAATGAATGTACAAAAGAAAAAGAAAAACAGCTGGAAGAAAGGAAGAAGCTCCTGGGTCGTCCTCCTCGGATCCTACATGAAGGGTAGGTGCAGATAGCACAGCTCCTGGATCATCCACCACAGATCCTACCTGAAGGGTAGGTACAGATAGCGCAGCTCCTGGATCGTCCACCACGGATCCTACCTGAAGGGTAGGTAAAGATAGCCTCTACAATGCTCTCGCCCGTCAACCTCCTATGAGTTTCGTCTCGCCGTGAAGTCCACCTCCGGATACTAACTCGTCGTGTGGTCCACCTCTGGGTACCATCCAGTCCTCGAACACTCGGCCTCTGTCAGTTTTGTCATCGTCTGCAATGAACACAACGAGGTGCGGGCATAGCCCGTGCAGGGGTGAGTATACGATACTCAGTAGGGACCCCGAGACCCTCAAGGTATCACTAGAACCAACAAGGATAACCACAAAGAAGATCTCAATAGATAACCTCCACTTAGGTACATGCCCATACATATACCTAAGTTATCATGTAACCCATCTCAATCATGAGGAAACACAAAGTTTATGAAATCAACGGATAACCACTACCCAGGTATATGCCCATACATATACCTAAGTTATAAAGTGACCCATCTCAATCATGAGGTAAACACAAAGATCATAGACTTAGCTCAGACCAGGATTTTCATTAACGAAACCGTAACTGCTGAAGAGACCCGTCTCTGGAGTGTACAGTGATCCTGTCACAACTCCGAGGTACTGCTCACTAACCTAAGACTGCTGAGGTACTCCTCCTGTCGAGTACTGCGGGCCAGCAACCCAAACATAGTAGTCCACACCCCCCAATAGCCTACAGAGGTACTCTCCAGATGAGTACCGCGGGTCTTCACTGTCACACAGTAGTGCTCCGTCCGCCATGGGTCTGCACCCAAACAAAGTAGTGCCCCATCCACTGGGCTAGTCGACTAACTCCAAGTCGAGTCGGTCAAGCAGTCGTCAGGTCTCAGCAGGCTACTCGGTCTCCGTACTCCAAACGCTCGTCTCTGGGAGGGGCCGCTCCATAAGCTACAGTTCGATACTCCAAGTATCACAAAGTCCCATGAAGAAGCATCTCAAGGGACCGCCTCGTCATAGGGAACTCAACACAACATTCGGCACGTCAATCGGACGCCCAGTCTGTGAGTTATTATCCTTTTCATCTTCGGGGCCCGATTGGTTTTGTGTGCGAACCAACTCGGTCGTATCTCAACTATACCCCGAACTCTCATTGGGTATACTCAAAGATACTGCTTCTCAACAAGATCACCAATGCCGCTGATGGTTCGTCAAACGAACGTCCAGTCTAAAAGTTATCAGCTCTTCCGTTCCAGGGGCCCGATTGGATTTCGGGTACAATCCAACCCGGCCACTATCCAACTACAACCAAAACTCAGGAAAAGTATTCCAATGTTCGGTCTCATCAAGAGGAATCCAACAAAGTTGACGACACGTTAATCGGACGTCCGGAACTCATGATATAAGTGTTTCTGGTCCGAGGGCCTGGTTGGTTTCGTATCCGAACCAACCTGGATGTAATCAAATTTCTCCAAAACCTTGAGTGTAATATTCCAAAACGACTACCTCGATCCAAGGATTGCTACGCAACTGACGGTGCATCCATTAGAGGTATATGTCCCAAGATATGGGCAAAATCCTGAAAACAGTCAGAAATGGGGTTCTCGGCCCGGCCCAACCCCCCCCCCCCCCCCGGGTCGCCCCGTACCGGGTCGACCCGGCTCGGCGGGTGTCGCGCGCGTTGAGTGGATGCGGGGGTGCGCTTCCCCCGGCCCTTTGCACCAGACACGGCGTGAGCCACCGCATCTTCCCCGGATCCCGCATGGCCGCGGGATCTGGTTGCCCCACCGCCACCTCCTCCGAGCGGCCGGCGGGTTCCGGCCGCCGCGCCGGCATGGCGCGCCGATAGCACCTTCTGCGGACCACCAGACGCACTCCGGTGGTCCGTTTTGCCCGCCGTCTGCGCCGGCGGTTCTCCTGGGATCCACAGTTTACAGCGAAGTTTTCAAAACGCCCTTGCGGCCTACTTCGTCACTCTTCAATCCGTGCACAACGATCAACCAGTGGAGTCTTCAATCGCCTATGTGGCCCTAACTCCGGCCACGGTTCATTCGGCCTCAACGGCGTCACACTTCTTCACCGCGTTCTTTCTCATGTCTGTGCGGTTCCATTGCACCGTGCCGCCTTTATTCGTGCCGCAACGAATCAAAACAAAAAATGGGGAGGAGAGTCGGCCGTCTTCGTGCGGTCCGACCTCCTCCCGTTAAGTTGGTAACAAGCGGCCCAAAATATGAAGAAAAACAAGGATATTTCACGAACAATAGAAATCAACCCAAACAGTTTTTCCCACAAATAAATATTCCCAAACCGCAAAAGAAATCATTCATGGATCAACTTGAGGATGAGTTGATCCGAGTTCTATGTTTTAAAAGGAAGTAACCACATGAATATAAACATACACAAAATTAACCCCTACCTCGAGCGTAGTTGAACGAAGGCTCGTCGTGGATAGGGATGTCACGGAAGAAGGTGTCGTAGAAGGGGGATCGTCGCGTCACAGAGAAAAGATTCTTCGGCATCTCATCGTCGATCTCTGAGGATCCGGCGTTCTTGTCGACCTTCGTCGGAGGTCGTCATTCTTCGCATTCTTCGTGTTCTTCATGTTCTTCGACGAAGAACGAAGAACTTCAAGAATTCTCTTATTCTTCACAAAAACTCAACACAACAACCCAACAATAATAAAATAAGGGTTACCTTATTTTATTACTCATGCCAAATGTTTTAAAATTCAAAAACGAATCAAAAAATTAACTCAATTAATTGCAATGTTTTAAACCTCCCAATTAATAGAGTAATTTAATATTTAAATAAACGCATGAGTTGACTTTCATTAATTGGGGGGGTGCGGGTGCGTTACTGAAATTAAGAAGGGCTTGAGGAAGATGAAAAGGTGGGACTCATGTGGGCCCCACCTCACAAATATCCTACCTAGAGGTGTAGGATTTTGTGGGTCCCACTTTAACCTCTTAACTTAGGTTAAACAACTTAAAATTAAATAAATAGGTTGCCCCATTTTTTTATTCATTTACTTAACCCAAAAATTTAGTAACCACACCCGAGCGAACGCAACTCCAGAAAAGGTGTTTCTAAGAAATTACCGGCACTGCGATTCCATCGGTTCCCTCTGATTTCAATTCTGAGAACCAGTTCAAAAGTTAGAAAAACCCACTCATTCGTTCACTGAACATACCCGAGCTAAACCTCGGAAAATTATTATGGGCCCACCGGGCCTCGGAATCAGGTGCCGTTAGAAGCTGTGTTCTTGTAAAATCCCAAAGAAAATTAATAAAAAATTTCCCTTGAATTTTACGGGTCTTTACATTACTCCCACATCATGGATTTACCTCCATGTAAATCTTTAACACAAACTAGGGATACAAAAGCGGTACTGAGCATGCATCTGAGCCTCCCGCTCTCATGTGCTCACCTGGAGGTTCCCGTACTTCCAGTGAAAGTGCACCCGAGGAATCGACCGTCCTCGTAGGATCCGCTCCTGTCGATCCTCGATCCCCACTGGAACCTCCGCAAAATTCACCTCATCACCAATTTCCAGCTCCTTATTGGCGATGATATGTGAAGGGGAATGCTCGTATCTCCTCAGTTGAGATACGTGGAAGTCATAATGCACCTGGTGCAACTAAGGTGGATGGGTCAAGTGGTAAACCACCTCGCCTACCCAGCTGAGGACCGAGAAAGGTCTGTTGAACCTCAGAGATAACTTGTCACCTTGGCCACATCTCCATAAACCTCATCGAGGTGAGACACGTATAAAGACGTGATCGTCATACTAAAACTCTAGAGGTCTCCAATTCCTGTTAGAACTGAAAATCAAAACGACTACTGCCACGAGGGTAAGGTTGACAGACTCAATATTGATCGGTCTCACCCTACTGTGCATGAGTTTATCCTTTGATGCCTGGGGTTTCCTTTTCGCTGACCAAGGGAAACTCATCCCAACATCGTAGTTAAACCACAACCTTTTTGCCTAATATAGTTAATTTCTGTATGAACTGTGATTTCCCAGTCCATACCCAAACCAACGTCGTAAGGCCTCGACGCTGCCACCAAGATATTCCAACTGAAACTCTCGCCTCGAGGTTCTGACCACACCTTCGGTGTAATTGTGATCATCAAGTCTCCTCCCAAGGTATCTCCAGATGTGAGGGTCAAGTCCACATCTTACCGGAAACTCTAGGTCTGGGATAAGATTTGTGGAAGGAAGGAATGATTCATATCCACGTCTGTTACTACGGTAGCTAGTAGTGGACACAGAATTTCTCTTGAATCTTTTTTAGATCCATTGGGTCACACACTTTAACCGCATGCAGCCGCACTCTTCCTCCACCCTCAAGCTCCCTGAGCCTAGCGGGGACAACTAATGAGGGTGGTTGTAGCATGTTAAAATGTACACCACCTCATGCTGCTCTCCTAGCTCTGCCTCTATGTCTGCTACTTCGCAGATGCATATCTCCTTAAAGCTTCCACTTCTTGAAACATTTAACACGCTCGAGTCTCTAAGACTGGCTCCGGTTTCCAGTTTCTTACTGGACTGTGTAGTCTTCATCTGCTCCTCGATGATCTGCACCTTCTTTGCCTACGATCTGAAAGAGCTTCTAAAATTTCTCCTTTGCCGAAAAGAGAAACTCAGTCTCATCCCCTGGATGAACCACGCCCATTACCTAATAGAGTCAATCCTGACATGAATGACGTATTCATGCCATGGATGATGTCCTAAGGCCTCGACGTTACTACCAAGAGATCCAACTATCACTCTCGCTTCCAAGGGCCGAGTCACACTGCCGGCATCAGTGTGAGGTCACTGGGTCTCCTCTAGTAGAAATATTGAAAGTGAGGGTCAAGTCAACAGTCTTAACTGGGACCACTCAGTATCAACCAAACAAAAGGACAGGAAAGAAAACATCACAAAGATAAGTGTCGTTTTATTATTGTAGCCCATAGTACAAAGAAAAAAATACAACAGAAACATGGAACTAGAAGTACAAGGTACATATCCACTAGTTTCACTCCTGTCCACCTTCTCCCAGAGCTCTACTGCCTTGTCCACTATCTGGCTGTTTCTCCAGCACCCGCCGCTGCTTCTGCCTCGATGGATCCTCTAACGCCTGCGGATCAACTGTGCGGGGGGTCGGATAGTCACGTGCCAGGTGACCCTTCCTGCCACATTCATAACACTTCCTTCTCCTCGTACGGCTGGCTCTGGTCCCCTTAGACCTCTGCATCATCTGTCTACTACCCACAGATGACTCGGCTACTGATCGAAAATCATGGGGCAAAGGCAGCAACTCTTGTACACGCTCGGGGTGTAGTGCTACTAACACAAACTACACCCTGAAGAAGGTCTCGAAGTCTTCCCATGTGAAGGTCATACCGTCGCAAAACTAGAACATGTGGCTCCACCACCTGCCTGCTGCTACCTGAAGAAGGCTGGAAGAAAATATTACCATGATGTCTGCTGGCGTCCCCACTAGCCTGAAGACTCTCACCATAGCCTCCAGCGAATCCTCAGTTGCTTGTGGGTCCATCTCTCCCCGGAACCTAGGTGGCCTCTAGCGCTAGAACTCGTGCAGCGCGCTCATGTGGCGTGCATCGCCTACTACTGGGGCTGGTGGCATCGGTGGCCCAACATATGGTAGTACCGCTGGTGCCTCCACTGATGCCTCTACTACAAGAGGGCCCAGTACCAAAGCCTCATCACTCGGAAGGCTGTCAGTACGCACATCCCTATGGGCTCTAGCTGGTCGTCCGTGAAAAGGCATCCTGAAAGGAACATACGTGACACGGTCAAACGATTTATACCTGTTGAGCTGACCTGGTTTGAGCTGTTTTAAGGGAAAACCTTTGAAAACACACACGCAATCAGTTTTTTCATGCACAAAGTCGGAAATCAGTTGTCAAGGTCCTGGTGTATGGATACGTCAGCCACCCGCACCAACACTGGACTCCCTGAACTGAAAACCAAACTCGGTACTCTTAACACTATCGCTTCACAGAAAGAAAATATCAGAGTTATAAGTTCTGCGGTAGAACCGAACTCCTCTGATACCAATTTGTCACGACCCGTCCTCAGGGCCCGTGTCGTGACTACCCAAAGCCCGTCTTCCATAGGCCAGGGGATGGAAACTAGCACCAAAGGTGTAAATCTCGATAACTGGGAAGGCATTGCCTTTATAAAGTAAAAAAAACACCACAAAGTACAAGCGGAAGTAAAACACTAAGTATAAAAGGGAGTGTTGAAAAGTAAATGGGCCAGAATACAAACCCAACTGAAAGTACATCTACAACTGAACGAAAGTACAACAGAAAAATAAAAACAGCTGGAAGAAAGGAAGTATCTCCTGGGTCTTCCTCCTCGGATCCTACCTGAAGGGTAGGTGCATATAGTGAAGCTCCTGGATTGTCTACCACAGATCCTACCTGAATGGTAGGTACAGATAGAGCAGCTCCTGGATCGTCCACCACGGATCCTACCTGAGGGGTAGGTACAGATAGCCTCCACAACGCTCTCGCCCGTCAACCTCCTCTGAGTGTCGTCTCACAGTGAATTCTAGCTCCGAATACTGACTCGTCGTGTGGTCCACCTCCGGGTACCGTCTAGTCCTCAAACACTCGGCCTCTGTCAGTGCTTCTGTCATCTGCAACCAACACAATGAGGTGAGGGCATAGCCCGTGCAGGGGTGAGTATACGATACTCAGTAGGGACCCCGAGACCCTAAAGGTCTCACTAGAACCAATAAGGATAACCACAAAGAAGATCTCAAAAGATAACCTCTACTTAGGTACGTGCCCATACATATACCTAAGTTATCAAGTAACCCATCTCAATCATGAGGAAACACAAAGTTTATGAAATCATCGGATAACCACTACCCAGTTATATGCCCATACATATACCTAAGTTATCAAGTGACCCATCTCAATCATGAGGTAAACACAAAGATCATAGACTCAGCTCAAACCAGGATTTTCATTAATGAAACTATAACTACTGAAGAGCCCCATCTCTGGAGTGTACAGTGATCCTGTCACGACTCTGAGGTAATGCTCACTAACCTAAGACTGATGAGGTACTCCTCCTGTATAATACCACGGGACAGCCACCCAAACACATTAGTGCTTCCCGCCGGGGTATGCCACCCAAACATAGTAGTGCACACCCTATAATAGCCTGCAGAGGTACGCTCCAGACGAGTGTCGCGGGTCTGCACTATCACACAGTAGTGCTCCGTCCGCCATGGGTCTGCACCCAAACAAAGTAGTGCTATGTCCACTGGGCTAGTCGACTCACTCCAAGTCGAGTCGGTCAACCAGTCGTCTGGTCTCAGCCGGCTACACGGTCTACATACTCCGAAGGCTCGTCTCCGGGAGGGTCCACTCCACAAGCTACAGGTCAATACTCCAAGTATCACAAAGGCCCACGAAGAAGTATCTCAATAGACCACCTTGTCATAGGGGTCTCAACGCAACAGACGGCGCGTCAATCAGACGCCCGGTCTGTGAGTAATTAGCCTTTTCGTCCCCGGGGCCCGGTTGGTTTCGTGTGCGAACCAACCTTCCTGTATCTCAACTGTATCCCGAACACTCATAGGGTATACTCAAAGGGACCGTTTCTCAACAAGATCACCAACGCCGCTGACGGTTCGTCAAACGGACATCCAATCTGAAAGTTATCAGCTTTTCCGTTCTAGGGGCCCGGTTGGATTTCGGGTATAATCCAACCCGACCACTATCCAACTACAACAAGAACTTAGGAGAAGTATTCCAAAAGTTCCGTCTCATCATAATGAATCCAACAAAGTCGATGAAATGTCAATCGGACATCAAGACCTCAAGATATAAGCATTTCCGCTCCGAGGGCTCGGTTGGTTTCGTATCCGAACCAACCCGTCCATACTCAAAATTCTCCAGAAAATTGAGTTTAATATACCGAAACGACTGCCTCGATCCAAGGATCTTTACGCAACTGACGGTGCGTCGATCGGAGGTCTGTGACCCAAGGTATGTGCAAAAGACTGAAAATAGTCAGAAATGGGGGTCTGGGCCCGGCACGGCCCAACCCCCCCCCCCCCCCCCTTTGGTCTGGCCCATCAGGGTGTGGCCCGGCCCGGCTGGCATAGCCCGGACCAACCGGCGCGGCCCGGCCCAGCCCGAAGTGGCCGGTTCGGCTCAGCGGGTGTTGCGCGCGCTGAGCGGACGCGGGGGCGCGCTGCCCCCGGCCCTTTGCACCGGACGAGGCGCGAGCCGCCGCGTCTTCCCCTAATCCCGCGCGGCCGCGGGATCCCGTCGTCGCGCCGCCACTGCTTCCAGGTGGTCGGCCGGTGTCGGCAGCACCTTTCGCGGACCACAGGACGCGCTCCGATGGTCCGTTTTGCCCGCCGTCTGCGCCGGCGGTTCTCCCGGGATCCACAGTTTACTGTGAAGGTTTTAAAATGCCCATGCAGCCTACTTCATCGCTCGTCAATCCGCGCAAAACGATCAATGAGAAGAGTCTTCAATCGCCACTACGGCCCCGACTCTGGCCGCTATTCGTTCGGCCTCAACGGCACGACGCGACGGCGCCGCGCTTCTTCGCCACGTTCTTTCTCATGTCCGCGCGGTGCCGTTGCACCATGCCGCCTTTGTTCGTACCGCAACGAATCAAAACAAAAAAGGGGGAGGAGAGTCGGCCGTGTTCATGCGGTCCGACCTCCTCCCGTTAAGTTGGTAATAAGCGGCCCAAAAGACGAAGAAAAACAAGGATTTTTCATGAACAAAAGAAATCCACCCAAATAGTTTTTCCCACAAATAAATATTCCCAACCCGCAAAAGATATCATTCGCGGATAAACATGAGGATGAGTTGATCCGAGTTCTTTTTTTAAATGAATGAACCACAGGAATATAAACTTACACAAAATTAACCCCTACCTCGAGCGTTGTTGAACGAAGACTCATCGTGGAAAGGGACGTCACGGAAGAAGGCATCACGGAAGGGGGATTGTCGCGTCGATGAGAAAAGATTCATCGGCGTTGAGTCGTCGATCTCTAAGGATCCAGCGTTCTTTTTTACCTTCGTCAGAGGTCAGTGTTCTTCGCGTTCTTCTACGAAGAACGAAGAACTTCAATACATCTCTTATTCTTCCCAAAAACTCAACACAACAACCCAACAATAATAAAATAAGGGTTACCTTATTTTATTACTCACCCAAACGTTTTAAAATTCAAAAATGAATCAAACAATTAACTCAATTAATTGCAACATTTTAAAAGGCCCAATTAATAGAGCCGTTCAATATTTAAAAAAACGCATGAGTTGACTTTCATTAATTGGGGTGTGCGGGTGCGTTACTAAAATTAATAAGGGGTTGAAGAAGTTGAAAAGGTGGGGCTCGTGTGGGCCCCACCTCAAAAATATCCTACCTAGAGGTGTAGGATTTTGTGGGTCCCACTTTAACCTCTTAACTGAGGTTAAACAACTTAAAATTAAATAAATTGGTTGCCCCATTTTATTTTATTCATTTACTTAGCCCAAATATTTAGTAACCACACCCGAGTGAACGCAACTCCGAAAAAGGTGTTTCTAAGCAATTACTTGTGATGTGATTCCATCAGTGCCCTCAGATTTCAATTCTGAGCACCGGTTCAAAAGTTAGAAAAACCCGCTCATTCTTTCACTGAACGTACACGAGCTAAACTTCGGAACATTATTCCGGGCATAGAGGGCCTCGGAATCAGGTGCCGTCAGAAATTGTGTTCTTGTAAAGTCCCCAAGAAAATTAAGAAAACATTTCCCTTGAATTTTACGGGTCTTTACATCATATTCTACTCTTGAGAATCAAAAGACTGTGTTCTTTTATCAAAGATTGTAAGACTCAATTATTTTCTCATGAAATGTAAGACTCTATTCTTTTTACACAGATTGTGAGACTGTGCTGAATGCTCATGGATTGAAAAACATTGTTCTATTCATATAGATCACATGAACATATTCAATTTCTAATGATAGTCTTCCTAAAAATCAACACCTTGTTCAAGATATGAAGATCATGTGATTTCAACGGGCCTACCTACGCTCACATACACCCTACACATACTTCTCCATATAAGATATCAACATAATACCCCTTTAACAATACATTTTTCTGATTATGTTGATCATGTGATTCTATCACAGTACTATATTCTAATCATGTCAAACAATTACATGATGTTAATAATGTATACATTATTTCTTTAAATGAAACCCATTCTCTGAAATTTAATTCAGATAAGTATTTTAATAAGCACTGTGTCACCTCTTAAGCATGATTCAGTGGGTTTTATAGTCAAAAGTTCTCCTCCATAAATCTATAACTTGTGGACTATCATCTATTCCACTACCAGAGAAATTGGTATCATGTGATTCATTTTATCACATATCATGATCACCTGATGCATTTTCCAAGTGCTTCATGTAATCATCATCATTTTTAGGCACTTTGCGTGATTCTGTCATGAGATCCAAAGACAATCATGTTGCCAGTTCCATTGTCTTCCAATGCTTTGTGTGACCCTATCATAAGATCAAATGGAAATAATTCAATGCTAGTGACATTTTATTCAAGATCTCTATGAGATCCCATCATGAGATCTAAAGAAAGTCATTTTCTCGTGAGATTTTGAATGACCACATGAAAACTCTGTCATTTATAGACTCTATGACTTCATGCTCTTCGCATGATCTCTCTATGAGATCCTATGAAAATCATGAAATGTATTCAGATGCTTTGAATGATGTCTCTGTGAGATCCTCTGAAACCATTTATAGTGATCAAGGACTTCCATAACAAGTACTCTAATCCCAAAGTAGTCAATTTTATTGTGAAAAAAAAGATTATCACGAAAATTTCATCAATGACTCACTTTGATCTTGAATATTCCACTCAAAACCTTCTCATCACCAAAACATTGAATAATATCATCCTTCAAGATCACTTCTTAAATCGTACATGTCTACTTATTACAGAAGGAACCCAAAGTCCACTCTTTTCCATGATACTTTTTCATTTATAGGATATTTTTTAGCATCATCAGATTTAAATCTTCCCCTATTTCATTAATCCCTCTATCATTTTTATGAAATTTTATACCCCTTTGTTAATGAACCCGAAGGCCATTCCTTTGTGATTTATAACATGGTATATAACACATATTGGTATATAGGTGAAAAAACCCATAACATAGGTAGAAGGGGTTTCCAAATCCCTGACGTTCTTGTGTGGAGATCCAACTGAACTTCAAGAGCTAATCAATTACACACAAACACTTCTTTGGGTAAGGCCCTTGTACGAATTTCTATAACCTATAGGTTAGTCATCACATACTCCAACTTCTCAAGACCTTTCTCCACATTCTTCATAATGAAGTGATATTTAATTTCAATGATCCTTCTTCTTGAAATATAAAAAATATTTTTCTAAGATTTATAACAATTGAATTATCACAATGGATGTTAATCAAATACTTTACTTTAATCTCCCCATTTCTTATAGAATTCAATAAGAGATTCCAACATTTATGAATGTAATATCCATTATTCAATGATCTCTATGCATCA
Organism: Viscum album; assembly: GCA_963277665.1. Classification (NCBI taxonomy): domain Eukaryota; kingdom Viridiplantae; phylum Streptophyta; class Magnoliopsida; order Santalales; family Viscaceae; genus Viscum; species Viscum album. The sequence goes on from OY728122.1 coordinate 1,976,933,526, forward strand.
TATTTTTGATAATCTAAAAAATCATTAGTGGACACATATTATTCTTTTTTGCTTCTAAAATATAAATAAAGTGAATTCACTCTCTATCTTTGGTTTTTCACTTCTTCCAAACACATGAGACATCATATGTTAACATCTAGAGATCACCTAACAATGTAAACTATTTTCAATTTCACCTTTGAATCCATTTATCAACATCATATTGAAACATTTGTTCCTTTATCACTTTTTAATATCATAGTTATATTCTTCTATATAGTTCTATACAACTGAAAAAAAAATTCATCAAGTGAAATTACCCCCAAGAATTGAGTCATTGATATATCCTCTTATCCTATTGAGTAATAACTCTTTGTAGGAAATAAGAGTTTATGCCAAAACAATCCTATTCTATCCTTGTAACTCACTTAATTATATGGATTCTAGGAGAATGGCATCCCTCAAATCATTAGAGGACTCTCTTGTTAGAAAAGTTCATAGAACCTAGAGTATTTTTTACCATATTTCCCTAAAAACATATTGATTTGCACTAATATAGATCCTTAATATCGATTATTAAGCTAAATACAGATGTTGAATTTCACTTTGGAATTGAGTAAACACTTGAAGGAAGAATTTTTTATTTTCCCTCATAGCTCATTGGTTTCCTAAAAACATTTAGCTGATACCCCATTATTAGAAGAAAAAATATATAAAAATGAAATTTATATGTGTTGTTGTTTATCCTCCAATTTTTCTTCTCTTGGTGGAAAAATACCACATGAAATGAGACTATATACAAATTTTTGAATATTTAATGTTACTAGGAACTAATAGATCATTCAAGTATAGATTTAATAGCTCTTACTTCTCACATTAGGATCTTTATCGTATGATCTTCATTTTCCATAGCATGAAACTTTATTTAACTTATACACTTGTTCCCTTTTATCACACACACCAAATGGATTGTATCTACTCCTTTTTCATCTATATATTCCAATTGATATGAGAATTTTTTAACATAGACGGATAGGGGTACATTTTTAATCATCAAGAAGAGTATTTTGGTCGATCCTAATAGATCCACCCTCTCATTATTTCTTAAAAAGTGCTGAACTAATCCTATGCTTGTTCTTACTACCCAACCAACTTCAATTGTTCTGACCAGATAACTATACATTTTCAAAAAACATGTTCATTATTCTTCTGATATGTATGTTCAGTAGGCTTGACCTTTTCCACAGTTTTAAATTTATACCCACTAGTTAAAATTTCATTCTTTGATGATCCAAATATACTCCATTCATTAGGATTCAATCTTTAAATATGAATTTTCCCCCGGTCTTCTGCATTTTCTTTATCCTCCATTGTATGTATCTTTATAATTCATTCACTTCTCAACATATGGCATGAGAATTGATTTTATTGAATCACTATTTTTTCATTTTTATTTTATTAGTTATCTGAGTTACCTCACCCATTATTATTGGGGGTGATTATTACACTAAAATTGCTTTATTCTTACTCACAACTAGATCAGATCCTCCATTTTTTATAGGTTCATTCATATTATTTCCAAGATATTTATTGTGATTAGAGTAGAGGAGGTGCACCTTATTACTTTCTTTGATCTCTTTGTTTTTCTTTTGAGGTTGTAGATATACTTTTCAAATTATCATGTTGTATTTCAATATAGGATTTTTCATTATACACCATTGGATTTGGGGATCTTCTGTTGAGTTACATTAACTTTCATTGTTTCTTCCAACTGTAATGTATTTAAAAATTCCCATGATTACCACATATAAAACGTCTCATCTTAAAAAAACCTCATGTCATCATTTTCTATTTGAGATGTTGATACATCTAGAGTTATTATTCTGACATTGAGTCTTGGGGCTTCTTGACACATACTCATGATGTGTCCCAATCTTCCACAATAGTATCATTTAATGATTACTTTCTTCAGAAAGACTCTTCTTTCAGGTTTCTCAAGAATCTTCTTTTCTTTATCATATTTAGAATTATTTATATCTCCATGACATGACGTATATTCAAAATCCTAAAAAAAACTTCAAATATTATCATACATCCCACTAAAATAGATCATATTTTCATTACCTCTTATGAAATTTCTATGAGATCTATTTCTAGAACCTATAGGATTTTTTCTATTCCTATAACTATTCACAAAACTCTACCTCTAATTCATGGGAGACGTTTCATCATATCCAATAACAAATTTTCCAAAACATAATGGAATTTAGGATGAGACAATCATTTCATGTTTTTTATCGGAAGTAGAATATTTTATTTTATTTTATATATTACCTACCTGTAGATACTAAAATATTAAATGAAAAGCATCCATCCATTTGGGCTTGCCTTTGGCATTAAATTTCTCTACTTATTTTTTGATTGATTCTAGATAGTCTCCCAATTGGTTAATCTTTTAATCCTTAGATTCAATCTAATTATTAAGTTCTATCATAATATTCTTCCCCCTAGCCATCTCATATTACAATTTATAGGAGAGTTTATCCACCATTTCGCGTTTATCCTTTATTTTTGAATTCATCTAATTATAAAAATATTCAAATCATGCATTTTTCTAAACCAGTTATGAATGTTGTGTAGGATATATTCATTTTTGGCATCCAAATTCTGATTTTGTTTGGGATTTTACATTCTTTCCAATGAAATAAACATTCATTACTTAGAATGTTTGATAATAAAAAATTGTGATATATTAATGAATGAAAGGAGAAGATCCAATATTTTTCAACATGAAAGAGTGAAATAATTGGGTTTATTATTATTTATGTGGAGTGTGTAGTTGAATTAATGTTTTTAATTGCACGTTGAAACGTTTATCCCCCATTAATAGTCACTATATTTAATTAATTTGAAATTTTAATATTGATAACATTGTGTTCCTCTTTAATTTTTGTTGAGAACTGTATTATTGAGCATAAACAAGTTCTATGTGTGTAGGAATTTATAGAACCATTTTATGCATGTTTATTTTGGTATAAAATACATTTTTTTGTAAGATCCCGGTTCTTGTTTTAGAGGTACGGGCATCTTCTTTTCCTTTCCATAAGTGATTTTGATAAAATATGGAAAATTGGGAAAAATCCTAAATTTTGGAAATACACGTCGTGTACTTTATCCACACGCCGTGTACTTTTGGCCGTGTTGGGAAGAGTACATAGGGCGTGTGGCCATGCCGACGATGAAGGGTATAGGAACCGAATACACACCGTGTAGTGGTACCTTACACGCCTTGTAGTCAGTCGGCAGGCTTAAACAGTAAGGCGGGGGTGTCGCTGCCAGCTGGGTGATAGTACACACCGTGTACTCAAGAGTACATGTCGTGTACTCATGTCGACGTATGAACAGTGTGGCGGTGCCGCCATTTGAACAGTTAAATGAGGGGAGTACACGCCGTGTACTTTGTTTTTTCAGCTTAAAACAGGCAGTAGCCTCCTCATTTGGCAGAGGAGGAACTTGAGCCGTTTTGGAGCCAAAGGAGGAGGCCATATATTTGAAGATCCACCGGGAGTTCGTCTGGAATCTGATTCGGCTTCGGACGATCTTGTTGGAACCGCACGGGTAAGCCCTCTCCTCTCCTGGTACCGTTCATACCAATTCTTCTCCTAACGTAAGTTATTTACATTTGAATGGGTTTTGTTCTTCGCCATATCTATGTCGTTCTTGGGTGTTTCTGGAGTCGGCGTTCGGGTATAGCATTCATTGGCGTATAAGGTAGGTGTCTTTGTGTTTATTTTCCAACTGTCGTGCGTGTTTTGTGCGTTTTTGTGCCACAAACCCATGTTGGGGAGTCGTGTGGATGAGGTCGTTGCTATGTTTAATGCCTAGAATTTTATAGGTGATGAAACTATGATATTAAAATGCTGGTTGGGATTATTGCTTGGATCCGAAACCACCCTGGGGGTGTGTTTCACTGTTTAGCCGTTTGGCCAGGATACCCAAGGGCATGACTTAAATGTAGTAATTGTAGAATTTCCTTGAGAGGAATTTCTTGTTTACTGCATTTTGATATGTTGGGCATTGCCCGGTTACCTATTAGCCTAAGGGCGTTGTTGTAATTAGCCTGAGGGTGTGACTGTTTTAGCCCGAGGGCTGTCATTATTCCGCCTGAGGGAAACCTTTCGTGCCTGAGGGCTTAACTTCTGTGCCTGAGGGTGACACTTCGTATGCCTGAGGGCGAGAATTTTTGTTACTCCTAAGGGCAATACCTGCAGGTTGGATTCTGTATAGCTTGAGGGCGTGGTTTACTATTTTAGCCTGAGGGCACGGTTCTAGTTGGCCTGAGGGCTTGGTGCTGTTGAGCACAAAAATGTTACTAAATTAAAGGAATTAAATGAATAATAAAATGGAAATTTAACTGTTAATTTAGTTACTTTTGAGTACTGCTTAGTTATTGCATTTTACTACTGCACACTTGTTGCATGTTTTACACACAGTTGAGCACGGGCCTTTGGTGGGTGCCTACAGAGATATATTTCTCACACCCTGTTTGGGTCACGCTTTTCGGCCGAAACAGATTACGTTGTTGCAGGTGTAGATAGGGGCAAGAGTCCCTATACAGGTACTTGACTGTTGCTGAGGAGTAGGAGGGCATGGGACCAAGCCTAGGCTCGCGATGCCACTGCTAGCTGTTTTTCTTGCTTTGTTGTTCTCTATTTTCTGTTGAACTGTATTGATGTATTACATGTTCTGGCTATTTTCCTAGAACTTGAAACATGCAGCATCATCACTTATATATTATTGGTTACATCCACTACTGTAGTTATTTCAGTTGTGTATGTTTTCTGCTTCCGCTATTGTTGAATGTTTATTTAGTATTCCGCTGCGCTACACTTTGACAAATGGGGGCATGGTTTCCTCACTAACAGACATGGGCCCTCGCTTCAAGTCGGCAGCCTCTGGCGTTTGGGAAAATGCACTTGAGGTCACGTGGCGAACCGGGCTCGGGGCACCCGTTGCGTGGCACCCGGGTTCGGGATGTTACATTTTTATTTAAAATAATTAATTTATCTTTTCTAAATTTAATTATTATTATTTTTTACGGTAGTAATCATAGATTGTTTGAAAATGACCATAATATTAATAAACCTGTGATATATAAGATGTCTCATGATGTCTAATAGGGAAAAGAATAACTACAAGGCATCAAAGGGGAAAATGGTATAAAACAGGGCACAATATAATAGAAATTGATAATTTATCTCATAAATATTAATTTATGACATAATAATTAAAGAATTATAGGTGTAAAATCAATCCACCAAGGAAACAATTTCTCTCTATGAAAAGTAAACATGTTTCATGATGCGAAACATATGTATCATGACATCATGGTCCCCCAAAAGTCATAAAACCATAATTTTAGGGGATAAATCATTTTCAGGGTTCTTAATTGATGTTTTTACACCATTAAACACACATTTATGATGTAAAACATACTGGATAGGGCCATAAATAGCCGATGTTGATGAATTTAACATAAGAACAACAATTGAAGACCCATAGATGAAATGTGATACTTTTGGTGCTTTTATTTTCCCATATTATTGAATCAGGGGATGTTATTGAATCATATAAATAGATTTCCAAGTGTATATATAAAAGTTATTGACTAGTGAGGGGATGCTATGGATGATGGATTTTTTTTGCATTGATTTTCATGCTTTCTTTTCCGTTTTTTTATTTTCATTCAATTACTGTTATGTCTCCCCTCTCTTGGATCAACTTGACTTCCCCATATTTAGAGGGGCAGTTTTTTTGAGTGATCAGGAATGGGGGAGGTTGTATAGATGTTCTTTTCCCTATTTTTTGTGCCTAATTTAATTAAACCCTTTCTATCATTTTTCAAATGGTTACAATTAAAAATTTAGTTTTTTAATACCAAATACAACTATATTAGGTTAATATTATTTTATTTTTAATTTCCTTGATTGATGATCCATATATCCCTCCACTTATTTATTATCTATTTATTATGGAATAGATTGGGGTTGGGTGGTGAGTGCTCATCGATTTCCATCACACGCAAGGAATTGTGGTGAGAAGTATTGATTGTTACGGAATCCCAATACCCAACTGGGGATTTCCCTAATTTGTGAAGAGGAACCACTAAAACACCATGTAAATAGTATGTAGCGTAAGAAGTTTAATTTTTTATTAGGCATATCATCACAATCACTATCTATCCATAGGAGAGAGGTGAATCAATATAGGAATATTTCTCTTACTGGCTAGTATAAGAAAACTTAGAAACAACTGAAAACCATGGTAGCATAACACTAAGTTCATCCAAACCCTCTCCATTGAACATTTTAAAAAAAATAAACCAATAATTTAATCTTCTTTTCAATTTCTCAATTTCATAAAACCAATTAAAAATAAATTTTACTAAAATCAACAAAAAGTTACAACTCGTTTTTGTGTACACTCCTATTATGAAAATAAACATAGTTTAACCAGTAGACTATAATTTGGTAATAGTTTTTTATTCCATTATCAAAGATAGGTTTTTATCAATTTATATTAATAAATATATATAATGAGTTATATAAAACCTCCATTATTTAAGGTTTATTATTTCATTTTTAGTATATTTCATTAATAAATAGTGAATATAGAAATTTAGTTTTTATGAGTGTACTCCTCAGGAAGTAAACCATAGTTAATTTCAATATATTACATAATTAGGTAAATAATAAATGTATTGACATGGGATTTACAAAAAAATCCATTTTTTAGTTTGGCATCATTTTTGGGAGATGTATCACTTGCACAACCAATTTTTGTTATAAAAGTATAAAAAATCATAAATTTTAAAAAATAAATAAATAATAGAACATTATTGATTATCATTATCTAAAAACTAGTAATGGTTATTTCTGGACTTTTGGATTTAGATGTAATTGTGGAATTTCTTACCAAGAAATTTAAGAGAAATTATTATTCAGGTTGTGAGGAGGATTTTTTGAGAGATGTAACAGAATATAATAAGAAACAAATGAAGTATAAAATACTTGAACCTTTGGACAAGAATATTTGTGAATTGTATAGATATTTTTGTAGGTTCTATGCTAGTGTGAATGAAAAATCAGATCTATTAAGAACCATAAAAGATATCTCTGACACCTATTGAGAAGGAAATATACGGATGATAAAGGAACTATGAGAATCATTACCATGGATTAGTTTTCCACCTTTACACCAATGATTTTGAATATCCATGACATGATAGTTAAAATCATAAAGGGGTAAAACATAATTTGGCTTCACCATTATTTAAATTTTCACAACTCTAATCTCATAACTGATTTTATGATATAACCTATTTGGATTCAACAACATTATATCCATATTTTGAGGATAATGAAGAGGGAAACCCATAACAAAATTGTATAATATTTAATATAAATAAGAGTAATTGGAACTATGACCTAGTGTATAAGATGATTATGGAACAACATTACACATAAATGAAGATTCATTTATTGAACATGAATCAGAATAGAATTCATATTTTGACATAATTAAAAATGGGTGGACATAAAAAATAGATAAAGGGAACCTCTAGATGAAAAATAAAGAAAATAATATAAATTGAAACACATATATGTGGTGATTCCTATCAAATAACCAAAATACTTAATTATATTGGGGGTGAGTTGAAGGATGTACCACTATAGATATTATAAAAGAAAACACCTCCTGTGGTATTTACCCATGATCAATCCTCTTTACACTTCCCTTTTTCTTTTTCATTGATTTTTATTTTCTCCATTCAATAAATTTCTCATGTATTATTGTTTTTCTTTCTATGTTTTTCATGGGGGTATAAGTATAATAAACATCAATCATCAATTAAGGATACTCATGTAAACTAACCATTGGGTTGAACCACTCCTTTTCCTTATTTCTTTACTTTCTAACATCAATAACTATCATAGTAAAATATAAATAGTAAATAGGGGTAGTAAATTGATAGGTGGGGGTCAACCTATTTAGATAGTTTTTATTAAAATTTTTGCTTATTGTTTTTTATTTTTGGTGTGTTTTTAGATAGTAGATCATAGATCAAATTCCCTCCTTCCCAGTGAAAATGCATTTCTATTTTTTTTATTTTCCTTATTTTTATGTTTTTAATTTTAAATTATTAGTGAAATAATTTAGTGTACTTATTTCATGTAATTGAATTTTTATAATAAGGAAATTAATTACTATAATATATATATATATATATATATATTGATTGTTCAATGGTTTTCAATACCCATCCTATGAAACATTCAAAGTCAAATTTTTTATATTTTTTTGTATAATCCCTTTCTTGAGAATAACAATTCTTCTTGTGAAATTATAACCATCCTTGATTCTTGTTTGAATTTATATGATTCATGTGTGTTATGACTAATATAGGTCATCCTTCAACTGAAAAGGCAATTTTAATAAAAGATAACTTTTTTGGACACCTTGACATTTCAACTCCTTAAATACCTAAAAGAGATGAAATAATTACTCATTTATCCACATAAAATGATTATTTAATCACTACCAACCCATCACTTTGTTCATTTCTTGGTATATTTTCTATAAAGTATAGGGAGAGGTTGTGTCCATCGAAACTCTATGGGATGAATCTCACTTTTAAGGTTGAATGTGTGGGGTGCATCTAAATCTATTTTTCTAGTGGTAATAAATTATTTTTTCACTATTATACAAGTTTCCATACATTGTTACAAAACAAAATTAATATTAAAAAATAAAAAAAAATACAAATAGTGAACTGAATATGATGATTAAATTGTTTCTCATTGTTAATTTGTGACTCAAATAATGAAATGTGAGGAATGGATGTTAGGATGTATTTTCTTGTAATTGGATGAGTTGAGTTTACATTCCCTAAAATTACACTTGCTAAAATTTAATATCTTAGGACTTTAAAAAATTAAAATTATTCTTCTATCTCAAATGTTTTCAATACTAAAATCTTTCATCACTTGAAAATCAGAACATTCTTTTGAAATTCCTATTGATTATAATATTTTTCTCTTACATTAGATATCCAAAAATGTTTGAAATTTTATGGTATATCACATGTACTCTATGAATGTGGATAAATCTATTTTAATTTTGTAGGATTATAAAAATGATGTAGATGCTCAATATAAAATAGGGGGTGAATTGTATACCATAAAAAATTCTTTAGGAACTTTTAAAGATGGTAATGTTTAACAAAGTTAAGCAAGGTAAATTAACAAAAACTCTTAGTTCTATAAAATGCTTGATTCTGGAAATGTGGTTCCAGAAATGAAACTTATGAAAAGTTTACAAAGATAAGATTCTACCTTATAGCATATAGAATCCTACTAATCAGAGTAAAACTATAAGAAATTATAAGATATTTATACCTTCCTTAACAATAAAAATGAAGTGTAAAACTCGAAACAATACAAGTAACAAGTAGTAAATCTTTTAACCCAAAGAGTAGGGTATCCAACAACCTTGGATAAAGGACCCTTGATTTTAACTTTCTAGAAATTTTGTCTTACCCACACCTGGGAAAGCCCTCGATACCAATACTGGAATCTGTCTTACTATCCCCGCAAGCCCTCAACTTCAAGGTAGTTGTCACCTCTATCTTCCTATAACCTTAATCCCTCGAATGTACTCAAAAACATTCGGATTCTCTTGAATCCATTCTGAACAAAATGTTCAATACGAAGAAATAAATAATGTCTCTCTCTCTAGAAATAACTTCAGCAGCATGTAATATCTAGATTGATCAACAGTTTTCAAAGTTGTGAGCTCTTTCAAAATGAGCTTCTATTTATAGGAACATCTTCAACGGTCGACTCCCTCCCCCCACGGTTATATTTTTCCTTGAATTTCAGAGGGACCTATACATGTGTCACTAAAAAAATGGTTGGTTAGAAATAGAAATCAGGACATCATTTTATAACTATGACAAGGTAAGCAAAAATATGGTTTCTTCTCCAAATACATTTTTTGGAGTGTAAGGAAAAATAAAAGTTCATAGTCTAACCAAAATCACATTCGGTGTCTATAATACATGGGTATTCAGATTCTATCATCAAAAGAATTTAGAACCTGAATTATATAGAATTTTGGAGTCTGAATTTCAATGAAATTCAGATTCTGAATTCATAAGAATTGGTAGTCTAAACTCATAAAGTTCAGAGTCTGAATTCAAAGAATTTGGATTCTGAACTCATAAATTTCTTTGTTTGAATTCAGAGAATTTGATGTGCAAACTCAGAATGTTTGGAGTCTGAATTTAGAGAATTCGGAGTCTGAACTCAGAACATTCAGAGTCTGAATTCAGTGAATTCAGATTTTAAAATCATAAAGTTTGGAGTATGAATTCAATGAATTCGAAACCTGAATTCGGATTCTGAAAAAAGAATGCTCTATATCTAAGTATTTATATGATTTTGAGGTTTTAGATTCAAAACAGAGTTTTATACTTAGAATGAAAATGAGTTAGATTATAATATGAACAATGAAAACTTGGTAGGGATAAATTTTATTCGGGAAGGAAAATTTTCCTTATAAATATAAAACATAGGGGAAAAGAAATTTGCCTTAGGATAGAGTGTTTTTGATTTTCAAAACAAGAAGGAATGGGAAAGTCATAAGGAACCCTTATTGAATAAAAAATCTCCCCCTTTTGGAAAGCACAAACATCCATAAAAAAAAGAATATGAGGACTTAGAAAATATTTTTTTGGACATTAAAAAATACTTAAATCCCTTAACACATGGAAAAAGAGGAATACGAAAAACTCCCCCTTAGGCATTGGAAACACTAAAGATCATATTCTTTATTTCCAGATTGAGACTTAGCATTTTATTACATACGAAAGTCTTCTTGGATAAGAACTCCCCCTAATATGAACTCCCCCTTAGGGAAATTTCTTCTTTTACTTTTTATTCTTTTTTAACATTACGTTCTCCCCCTTTGTGATTTTCAAAAAGGAATACAAGGAATGGAAGAGAAAATATGGTACCTGAAATATTAGTATTAAACAACCAAAAGATAAGAGACCAAAAAATTTCATTAGGATTAGAAAAAATTATACAAGGAATAAATACAACAAAATATCAGAATTGAACTGGATTATCCTTCCTTCTCCTTCGGCATCAACTTCTTTATGTTGTTTTTGAGCTTCTTGAGAACCTTGTTATATTTCTATGCATGTTTGTTTTGCTGATCTTGATCTTCTGTTTTCTTCTCAAAGGCTTTGATTTTTTCTTCCTAGGCCTTAAGAGATTCTGCCTGACCCTTTAAAACTTCTTCTTACTTAGAAAATTTTTCCTCAAGTTGGATTCTAAGATCTCTTTCCCTCCTCTAACTTTGAGAAACTGAATAAAATTTACCCTTCAGATCTTTCACTTCTTGTTTCTGAGTATTTTATTTAATATATAGCTTTTCCTAAAAACTATATCTGAGATCCTTGATCTTCACATCTTCAGTGTCTAATGCATTCTTGAAACATTTTGGGAATTCATAAAGAATTCTCAGGTCTTCAATAGTTTTCGTAGACCAGCTAGTCATTTTCTAGAAAGATCTTTTGTGCACTTCGTAGTTCATGAAAAAGGTTTTGAAATCCGCCTCATGTTTGATGCACTTATCCATCACCATTGACACTGAATCTGATTTTTTATTTAGTGTGTGTTGAAGCATCTGGCATCTCGATTCTATACTGGGAAATATTGGAATAGTCCCAAAAAGATTCTTCATGGTCTAGACTAAAAAATCATTTCCAAGAGAGGACCATTCCAAATCATAGATTTTTTTTGCTGAGGATTCTTTTTCAATATCAGAAGATTTCATCTTTGATGAAGAACCCACTTCTTTCATCTTCACCATTGCTCTGCTAGGTGTTTCAACAACCACCTATTTCCCTTATCAGCTTTCAGAATTACAACTTCCTGATTAGGTGATTCGTGTTCACTATATGATAGTTGTAAAATTTTATCTTTATCTACCTCTTCCTTCTGAACTTCTGCCTCAGCATCTTAGGGCTGAATAAAATCATGGTTACCAGTATTCTTTTCAGAAAACTTCTTAACTTATTCCACACATTTATGATCTATTCCTAGTGTAGCATGTTTTTAAGACTCAACTTCAGAGATTTGGAATGATAATTTTTCAGAATGGATTTTCATATCATTAAAATCCTCTACTTGCTTTATCAAGTCTTCAGTATCACCACTCCCTTGATCTTCTTCTTCTTCTACTTCTTTTTCTTCTACTTATTTTTCTTGGAATTTTTCCAGAGTCACAAACTTCTTTCTCGGAGCCTCTAGTAAAGGTTCAATCATAAATATTTCTAGTACCAGAATACTCTCGGATGCTTTTTCAACAGCCTTCAGAAGAGATTAGACTATCTCTGTCTTAGACAACTTTTTCTTCTGCTTCTTCTCTTTCTCTTAATTCAAAAGATCTTTAGCTACCTCTTCCTTCAAATATTTTTCTTCAATAGGGTCCAAGCCAAACTTAGGATCCCCTTCTTTCTGATTTTTATTTTCTTCCCTCCACTTAGCCACAACCTCATCCGGATAGGCTTTTTGTTTCATTGGCTTCGGGGGTGCTGACTAAATTTCTTTTTCTATTAGGGTTTTTTCCTTCTCTTCCACTTACTTTACCTTCCTCTTCCTTCTACCCTTTTTAGAGATTTAATCCACCTCCTGTTTCTTTAAAATATATTTAACTTCCTCTTTAGGAAAATCATAGAATTATTCGGATTCTTTAGAAAAACCAACTTTAATCCTTCTCAATGTGTCATCGCTCAGCAACATGACTTTGAAATTTCTTGACTTATATTTGAAAGGAATTTTGAGGGATTCTAAACATCGAACAATCATTTTTGACAGAATGGCTGGATACATAATAATCTAAGCCTTCAGATTTCCATTCTTTATATTCTCAATCGTTACCAATATATTCTTAACCAAGTTTATCTTTCTTAAGTTTACCAAGAAATCAAGAATGTATATGTCACTCCTCTTTAATGTATCCTTATCACCTTTTCTCGGAATGATGAATCCTTGAACCCAAGATTCAAGAATCCATAAATTTTTAGACAGGTGAAGAATCTTCAGAGACTTTACCTCTGAAAGATCAAGAAAAACCATGGATTTTTCTTTAATAAAACTTCCTTGAACATCAGGAAGCTCATGTGAGCAGAACTCTACTTCTCCATCATAAGGAATACCAACCAATATTTTAGCCTTGGTGTAAGAAAGTGAATATGTCTTCCCATAACACTTGAAATAAAACTTGATCATACCTTCTTCCTTGAAAAAGTTATTGTCTCGTATAATTTAATCAGCAAATCCAGATACACCGGATCCTATGCTTTCGGTTTCGAAATCCAAATACCCTCCCACCCATTAAGCATTATATTTATAGAGATAATGGAATCATAGTTAGAGAATAAATTTGGACGAACCAACCTTTCTCTGTAAACATTCCATTCAGATATTTCCTTTATGGATGAAATTTCTTTTTGAGATGAAGCTTCAACAGACATTTGGAGCTGAGGAAACCTTGAAGATTCAGAAAGAGCTTATGTAGGAGGGTCCGAGCTTCAGCACGCGAAGGCTTGAGTTTCGATGTGGGACAACCATCGGGGTCCTTTATATAGGAACTTGAGGTGAGCGTTTATCTTCCACTCTCAATCCAATGGGTGAAAAACCTTCTATCAAGATCTGACGGCTAAAAATATTACTAAGGAAGAATTTTGATGGATTTTGATCTTTTTTGGTTTTTAATAAAAACATTCAGATTCAAGGAAAAGAGAATATGAAAATTTTAAAAACAGATGAAAATACCAACAAGTAAAATATGATTATGAAAATTTCTGAAAGGAAACATACCTTTTGGATTACAAGGAAAATTATTCGTAATGAGGAAAATCCTTCTTGAAGAACATTAGATTTTGAAAATTTTGATGTCAAAAATTTTCAATACGAAAATCTCCATTATGAAAATCTTATGTAAAATAATCATAATTATGAATATTTTAAGTACGAAAATCTTTATTATGAAGATTTTAAGTATGAAAATCTTCATTATGAAAATATTATGTATGAGAATGTTCATTACAAAAATCTTCATTATGAAAAATTTAAGTACAAAAATCTTCATTATGAAAATTATGAAACTAGAAAAAATTCAACAAAAAATAAATAAATAAATTTATACTACGAAAAAATTTATACAATGAAAAAAAAATAGATAAAAAAAAATTTTAGACTGAAATAATTTTAGAAATCTAATAAACAAATGTACTCCCCCTATGAAAAGGAGTTCCTTACTGTAAGGATATTGGTTTAAACAAGAAGTTATCATGGAATATAACCTTACTGTTATCAATCCTAACTTCTGTTTAATGTATTAAAATCTATCAGAGGGTAAATATTTTGTGAAAATATCAGCAGTTTGATCTTTTGTTCCAATAAATTGTAGAACGATATCTCATTTTGTGTGTGATCCCTAATAAAGTGATGCCTAATATATATGTATTTTGCACAAGAGTGATATTAAAGGTTTTTACTTAGGGAAATATCACTAGTATTATCACACAATAATTTTGTTTTGGTAAAACTCATCCCATGATCTGTGAGTGTGTGTTGCATCCACAACACTTGAGAACAACAACTTCCAGCCGAAACATATTCAGCTTCAACAGTGGAAAGTGCTACTAAGTGTTGCTTTTTTCATGACCAATACACTAATGAATATCCTATGAAATGAAAAGTTCCAGAATTACTTTTCCTATCCATTCAACATCCACCAAAGTCAGCATCCGAAAAACTTTTTAAAACAAAATCTTTTCCATAAGTGTAAAAGAGTCCTAGATCCATGGTTCCCATTAAGTAGTGAAAAATCCTTTTTACTGCCTTTAAATGAGATTCCTTAGGATTTGATTGATATCTTGCACATAATCATACATAAAACATTATTTCTGGATGACTAGCTGTCAAGTAAAGTAGACTTCCTATCATACCTCTAAAAGATGTTTGATCTACTGGTTTCTCAGCTTCATCAAGATCAAGTGAATTTGAGTTACCAATGGGAGTACTTATACTCTTAGTGTTTTCATATCCATACCTTTTAATAAGATATTTTATATACTTATGGTGGGATATATAGATTCCTTTTGGTTTTTGAGAAATTTGAAGACCAAGGAAAGATTTAAACTCATCCATCATACTCATTTCATACTCATATTTCATTATATCCACAAACAAATCAGTTAAATATTGCTGAGTTGAACCAAATACAATGTCATCAACATAAATTTGAACAATAAAAACAGTTTTCTTATCATTCTTTATAAAAAGGGTTGGATCAGCATTTCCCTTAATGTAATTATTTTGAAGCAAAAATAATATAAGTCTATCATACTAAGCTCGAGGGGCTTGCATAAGTCCATACAAGGCTTTGGTAAGTTTATAAACATGTTGAGGATATTTTGAATCTTCAAAACCTTGAGGTTGTTCAATAAAGTATTATTCTTGTACAAAACCATTAAGGAAAGCACATTTAACATCCATTTGAAAATTTTTGAAATTGAAGAATGTTGCAAAGGCAAGTAGAATACAAATAGATACAAGTCTAACTATTGGAGTATGGCTTTCTTCATAGTCTATTCCATATGGTTGATTATATCCTTTCAAATTCATTTAGCTCATCTTGCATAGCCTTTATCCAATCATCATCACCTAAAGTTTCATCAGTTCTTTTTTGTTCTAATTCGGAAAGGAATGGAAGATTTTCAACTTAATTTCTTAAGGAACTTCTAGTCCTTACTGGTTAATTTACATCACCAATGATACTATCACTGGGATGATTCGTAACAAAACAACTGATTTGGGTTTTTTAAAACATATTCATCAACATAGGGTAGGAAATCTTCTATAGTAAATTTTTCAGAAATACCTTCTTGAACATTTTCCTTATGAGAAGGATCTTCTAACAAAGGTTGATAATCAGTTTTTGAAAACACATTAGAAGATGTAGGTTGGGGTTATTTAAAAACAAAATTATTAGTTTCATCAAATTTGAAACGTACTATTTCTTAAATAGTACATGTATTTTTATTGAAAACTCTATAATCCTTAGAAGTTCTGGAGTAGCCTAAGAGAATTCCTTCATCTGATTTTGGTGCGAATTTTTGTAGATTATCTTTAGTATTTAGAATGAATACCTTGCAAAAAAAACCTTGAATTAGGAAAGTCTAGGTTTTCTACCATTCCATAACTCATAACGAGTTTTTTTAAGAAAAGGTCTAATCAAACCACGATTTATAGTATAGCAAGAAGTACTTACAGCTTCAGCCCAAAAATGTTTGGCTACCGAATATTCACTCAACATGGTTCTTGTTATCTCTTGACGAATTCTATTTCTTCTTTCAACAAAACCATTTTTTTGGGGTGTTCTTAGTGTTGATAAGTTATGAGTAATTCCTTTTCTAATAAAAAAAGTTTCAAAAATAGAATTTTGAAATTCTCCTCCATGATCACTATGAATAGTTATCAAAGGAATGTTTTTCTCATTTTTAACTTGGGCTCTAAAACTTTTGAAATAAAAAAAACTTCATACTTCTTTGCTAGAAAATAGTCCCATGTAAATCTAGTGTAATAGTAAACTAATACAAATACATAATATTTGCCTCTAATGCTTCGAGTTTTTGTTGGATAAAAAAGATCCATATGCACTAACTGTAATGTATCAGTAGATGTGACTTCACTGACTGATTTCAAATGTGATTTATAGTTCTTGGTATATTGACAAGGATCACAAACTATTTAAGAATCAAATCTAAGCTCCAGTAGATCCTCAACTAGTCTCTTCTTAGAGAGTTTTCATAGGTTCCTAAAGTTATAGTGTTCTTACCTTCTATGCCACAACCATGAATGATCTTACATTTCACTAAGACAAGGTAGATCTTGGCTCCTAAGTTCTTCTAAGTTTAGTATGTATACATTCTCTTCCATATGGGCAGTAAGAATAAACTCTTCCTTGGAGTTGTGTACTAAGCATTTTTCATTCCTAAAATTCACAAGGTAACCTTCATCACATATTTAACTTATGATAATGAGGTTGTGATTAGGACCCTTAACAAATAAAACATTTGAAATCAAATTTTACCAAGAATAACGATGTTACATATACCAATAATTTCTCTCTTAGAATTATCTATGAAATTTACTTTTCCTTCTTTCAGCTTGATAATATTTTCAAAGAATTTTTTGTTAACATTCATATCCCGGGAACATCCTCTATCCATGTACCATGTATTGCTATTGGTACTATCTTTATTTTCCTGAAAATAAGAGTGTTAGACATTCAGAACCCAAACGTTCTTGGATCCAGAAACATCAGAAAGAAAAATTTTAGGTATCCACAATTTCATTGTGTAATAATATTAATGAAAACATAAAGACTTATTTTTTTTAAGGAAAAAAAATTTTCCCAACTCCCACCACACTAACGCTTAGTGTATAATGAAGAACTTTGAGGAACAAAATAATTGTTACTAAAAATTGATTTTTAACTAGTATAACCAAATCCAGAATTATTCCTTAGAGGTCGAATTTGGGAATACATCTTGTCAAAATTTTCCTTACCTAATGTAAAGTTTGGAAAACACTTCCTCAAGGAAAATATTTCTACCTTTATCTAATAACTAAGTTTTTATCCTCAAACACATCAGTTTTAGTACGACATTTAGGCTCGAAAACATTTTTCTTAGAAATTACTTTTTCCAGATCCCTATAAAGTCTATCCTTCTCAGAATTAACTTCCTCAAGGTTTTTTGAAATACTTTCAAAATCAAGGGTTTTCTTATCAAGATCCTTCGAAAGATCTGATATTTCCTTAGTAAGAATAGAAATTATAGAATGTTCCTTATCAATATTTTTCTTGAAATTAGAATTTTCATTCTCAATGATCTTAGGAAACCTAGAAAATTCTTCATAGGTAGGTAAAGTATTATCTTCATCAGAAGAATACTCTTCATCTAAGGATTCATAGTGTTTACTATCACTGTAATTAGCATTAAAGGATTCATTGCTTATGGATTCAGCATTGTGTACCTTAGCCATTAAAAAATTATTTTCAATAGGTAATATGGCTATTAGACCAAGATTCTTCTATCCAGAAGATTTATAATTTGAGGATTCATCAGATGAGTCTCTGCCATTGGCACTCCAGGTTTCATTAGCTTTCAAAACTTTCTTAGCTTTAGCTTTGTTGTACTTCATTATATTCCTCTTAGAATGTTTTTACTTTCTATCTTTTCTCTTAAGCATGGGACAATCTGGACTTATATGTCCAGCTCTTTTTCATACATAACAAGTGACTTGAGAGTTTTTCTTATCCTTTATTTATTCTTGTATCTATTCTGAAAGTCTTTCTTCCCAACTATATTGTTCATACATCGAGAAATATTAGATAGTTCATTCTCAAAATGCTCACTTTCACTTGATTCAGATAGTACAGTGGCCTTCTTAGACTTAGATCTTGTAACTCTCTTAGGAGTCTTGGCTTTCATATGAATTACGGTGGTTGAAAAAGGAAAACATCTATTCATATTGTTCTTCTTTAATATTTTCAGAATATCTCTTCATTCTAGTCTCATGTTGAAGACAAGTGCTAAAAATCTCATCAAGAGTAATCTATGAGACTTCCCTGTTCTTGTATATAGCTGTTCTCTTAGATTCTCACTCATTAGGCATGATGTCAATAATCTTGTCTAGAAGCGCCTCATCATCCAAACCTTTTTCACCCATGGATTATAGTCTGTTAAAAATATTCAAAATCTTTATTGTGCCTTTCATATTTGTTCTCCATAAGGAAAGAAAAAAATGATGGTAGTTAACCCTAATCATAGCTCTTCTAGTTTCAATAACTTCGGAACATCCAAAATGAGTTACTTCTAGCTTCTTCAAAATACAATTTGCAACTTCACATGAAGAAATTTGGCTATATATATTCCTGGTCATGGAACACAACAAATTATTGCATACCTTATTGTTTAGTTGATATTATGACTTCTATTGATTAGTAAAATTTATGAATTCCTTATCATGAATCTTGTAATCTCCAGTAAGCATAACAAATTTTTCCACTCTAGTGTTAATAACAAAAGTCTTCATACGATCTCTCCACTATTCATAATCATTCCCATAAATAATAGGTTGTCTAGTAGGATAAATATTATCAATTAAACCAACATTCATTCTTGTCCTCTCAAAGAAATTGTCTTTACACACAAACATGTTAGTAAAAAAAGTTTGTAAACAAGGATAAAAATATCCTAAGCAAGGTAAAAATATAACAATGAAAAAATTGAGAAAGAAAAATTATATGTGAATATAAGTATTTTAGAGACCTCCTCTGATACGAATTGTAGAATCAAAATAATGATTTAGATGCTCAATATACAAGAGGGGGGTTAATTGTATACATTAAAAAAATCTTTAGTAACATTTAAATATGGTAATGTTTAACAATGTTAAACAAGGAAAATTCACAAAACCTCTTAGTTATACAAACATTCTTGATATCGGAAATGTGGTTCCGAAAATGAAACTTAAGAAAAGTTTAAAAATAGAAGATTCAACCTTATAGCGTATAGAAAGATACTAATAATAGTACAAGTATAAGAAATTATAAGATAGTTATACTTTCCTTAATAATCAAAATACGGTGGAAAACTTGAAATAATACAAGTAACAAGTAGTATATCTTTTAACCCAGAGAGAAGGGTATCCAACAACCATGGATAAAGTTCCCTTGATTTATACTTTCTAAAAAGTCTGTCTTACCCACACCAGGGTAAGCACTCGATACGAATATCAGAATCTGTCTTGATATCCCTATAATCTCTCAACTTCAAGGTAGTAGGCACCTCTGCCCTCTTATCCCTTGAATCCCTTGAATGTACTCAGCAACATTTTGAGTCACACGAAGCAATTATGAACAAGATCTTCAATACGTATAAAGAAATAAAGTCTCTCTCTAGAAATCACTTTAGTAGGATGTAATCTCTAGATCGATCAACAATGTTCAAAGTTGTGGGCTCATTCAAATGAGCTCCAATTTATTGGCACAACTTCAATGATCGGATCCCTCCTCCAATGGTCATATTTTTCCTTGAATTTCATAGGGGCATGTATATGTGTCACTCAAACAACGGTTTGTTAGAAACAGAAAACATGACATCATTTTATAACTATAATAAGAGTAAGCAAAAATATGGTTTCTTAACCAAATCCATTTTCTAGAGTGTAAGGAAAAATAAAAGCTACGAGTGTAACCAAAATAAAATTCAGTGTCTAATATACATGGGTATTCAGATTCTATCTTCAAGATAATTCAAAACCTGAATTCTATAGAATTCTAATGTCTGAATTTCAAGGAAATTTGGAGTCTAAATTCATAATAATTCAGAGTCTGATCTCAGAAAGTTCGGAGTCTGAATTCAGAGAATTCAGAGTCTAAACATAGAAAGTTTGGAGTCTGAATTCAGAGAATTTGGAGTCTGAACTCAGAATGTTCGGAGTCTGAATTTAGAGAATTCAGAGTCTGAACATTGAAATTTCAAAGTCTAAAGTTAGAGAATTTAGAGTCTGAACTCAGAAATTTCAGAGTCTAAATTCTGAGAATTTGGAAACTAAATTTGGATTTTAAAAATAGAATTCTATATATCCATTTATTTATAAGATTCCGAGGTTTTAGATTCGAAATAGAATTTTATACATAGAAAGAAAATGAGTTATATTATAATAAGACCAATGAAAACATGGTAGTGATAAATTTCCTTGGGGAAGGAAAATTATCCTTATGAATATAAAATATAGGGGAAAGGAAAATTTCATTAAGATAGAGTGTTTGTGATTTTCAAATCAAGAAGGAATGGAAAAGTCATAAGGAAACCTTATTGACTCAACAAATTATTCCTTGAGTAAATATGGAAAATTTTACATGGGTGATAAGTCATTTAGTGGTTTAGATCAGTTTGGAAAGCCAAATACCATAATGAAATAAAGTGAGAAATTGCTAGAGTTTTATAAGAATCCTGATAGTTTTAATAATGAATTAATTTGAGATTTTTTTTATAGAATAAGAATCTAAGCTTGATAGGATAAATTTTTTGCTTGAATTATTTTCATTTCCAAGGAGTGTATTGATTTTATTCTGGGGGTAATGGGAGCCAATATTTTCATTAATTTATTCTATTTTTTTATATCAATTTACTCTATAATTAATAAAAAACCTAGGTATTTGATGAACTTTTTGAACTTTAGTGATTTAATTGAATTTAATATAAATACCCTTTAGTTTTATGATTTTTCATTGATTGTATCACTATTGAGTTAATGTTGGTAAACCCTCTTTTGATTTTGTATTTTTCCAGATTTCCAAGCATGTTCTAGATGTTACCTATATTTTCTAAAAAAGTTACAAAAGTAAAGAGTTAAATTTTTTTAAGTTGGTTAAAGTTATAAAATTCCTTTAGAAGAGCACAAGTAATAAATAATAGTCATATATTCTTATATAAAGATCATTTTAAAACAATCTAGATAATTCTAGAAGTAAGAGGATAATTATTGAAAATTAAAGAATGAAAGAATTTTTTACAATAAAAGTCTCTTATGTATGAATAAATGAGATTAATTTTTATGATGAAAAAATATAAATGAAACAGACATAGAGAAAAGGTTAATAATTGGAACTCTTACTTAAGGATATATATGAGTAATTTTAAAATTTTAATATTTCTCTATACAGACAAATTGAAGGGTTGGAAAATACTAGGTTATACTTTCCAGAGATACACAAGAATAAATTTTTGATAAATAAGTTTCAACTTCACTAAATAAATTCATATATAAGTGTCAAATACTTTGTTTCTAAAGTTACATCACCAATACATAATAGTCTCTAGAAGATGATACATAATGGTCAATGACTTAGTAGTGGAGAGGAAATTTATCTAATTATGGAGATACATAAAAGTAATTTTGATGGTATATAAAGGTAAACTGTGGCTATGAACATGATATGTAAGATTTATTTACATTATCATGGGGGAAATTTTAAAATACATAGTCACTCTTCAAAGGATTTTTAAGGGTCCTAGACTTAGAAAAAAAATTCCAAGCTTCAAATGTAAATTTATTACCCTTCACTAATAAGAGGAAGCCAATAAAATTTAGTGGTAATCACTTCATGTGTGGAGGTCTATCCTTTTCTATATATGAATAACTAAATATTCATACCAAGGAATCTATAGACATCTTTTTGGGGGGATAATCTAGTGACGTTTGAATCACTACTAAACACATCATGACCCAAACCCCTTTCATTATATGACACATTTTTAAGTGTTATAACAGAGTGGAATGCATCTCATGACCTACACCGATTAAAATACAATCATATATTCTAAGGATAAAATGTATTTAATTCAATGATAATATTAAAAATCAAAAGATCATGGGAGTATTTCATTGGATATTAAAGGAACACCGGCCACATGGATATTTACAATTTTCATCCCAAGCACATGTCAAAGACACCCCCATATACATGTCAAAGCTTCAATTGTTCCCACCTATTGAATTCATTTGGAAGTGCATTGAGTGTAATGGAAGCTTCCCCATGAAACTTGACAAATCCTATTAGAGTGACTAATTCCTATTTAAATCATTATCTACCCTTATTAATTATTTTCGGTTTTAGTTGATTTATTTAGGGTTTGTGGTTTCTCTTTCTCCCCTATAATAATTTTTTCATTTTTCATATATATTAACTTTATATCTATTGTTTAATTTTATATTATTTGTTTCCTCCTTTATGATTTTTTTCTTGTACTGTGTGATGAAGAACTAACCCACACTGTTCCAGGGGAGGCAGTTTTGTTGCTTTGAATTTTATTTCACTTTAATGGTTTCCCATTAATCAGTTCTAAGAATTCAGTAGTTGATAATTTGATTATTATTAGTGATTTATTTGTTTTCCTTACTACGGATTACTTTTACTTGTTCATAATTTCTATTCTCTATAATTTAAATGTTATATTTGGTGAAGTAGCATTGTGGTTATGATTTATGGTGAAATGGTTTTAAATATACAGTTTGATACAGACTATCTTACATGTACAGGTCTCAGTGCAGGATAATTAGTTTTCAAAATAGAGTGTATAGAGTGATAGGTCTTGATATCTACATTGAATAAAATATTAATAATCAATTCATTTTAAGAATAATTATTAACATCATTGTGAACTCCTAAACATAAAAACTTCTTTCTTACTAACTTATTTTTGTTTTGTAACTTTATTTTTATTATTCTTTTACATTAATATTTATATTTATATTTATCATTTTAATTTTAATAAAACCACCACTATTTTTGGATTATTATTTCATTGATAGTATATATTAATAATAAATAGCTATAATAAAAATTCTAGTGTTTGTGAGTGTCCTACTCTAGAAATTGACCCAAGGTCATGCCACTGTGCATCATGCTTAAGTAAATAAAAATACTATTAAAGAGGGATTTTTTAAAAATCCCATCAATCAATGTTCTTTAATTTCCACCAAAGAAACCATAAATATCACATACTCTACAATATAAAGATCACCCAAACCAATTTCATTGGAATTTTAATGAATGAATCTTTAAATTTGTGACATGTGCAACATATCATAAACTCACTCTTGACTAGGTCAAGTGATAAAAGGTATTACACTTCATTAACATGCTATAACACCTCAAAAGTTTAGAAAAAACATTAAATAAATATTTCTAACTCAAAAAGATTATTTTTCCCTTATCATGGTGAATCATTAAAAAAATGATCATTAACATCAAATTCTAGGGGATTTTTCATCCAATCAATATAAGATTCTTGAGGATTTCATGCAACCTCATCCACTATGAATCATTTTCACCCTCCTGTAGGTATCATGTACCAATAATAGCTAAATAGTTATTTCCCCACTAATTCCAGCCAAACATAAAATTTATTTTCTTAGTTACACATACAATGCTTCAAATTTAACAAACCTAATTGATTAATGGGATTTATTATTAAATTAAAACTCATCCAGTGATAACTACATAGCCTATGATCCCCCAAAATATAGTATACACATCCTTAACATATCCTCTAACATCTAAATCATCCTCCTGGTTTGACCATCCATCTATGGGTGAAATTTTTTTCTAATTCATAATTAGTTACCCAAGACATATTGTAACCCTATCAAAAAAATTTATATAAATAGAGGGCTATGGAATATAACACTAATCCCTCAAACACCATAATGCTTCATTGTGTCCCCTATATAATATCCCATAAAACATCACTAGGATTGATTCCTTAAATGAAAATAAATAATTTTTTTCTTAAATTTATCAACCATGAACTCTATAGAGTCTTACCCATTCAATGAACAAGGTAATAAAATTTTAAAGTTTATATAGAAATCTTCCCACTTCTACTATGGAACATTCAAGTGTAGAAATAGTTATCTTGGAACTCAATTCCCAACCTTCACATGATGATATATTATACATCTAGATTCAAACACATGAATTAAATTCTTCACTAAGGGACACCAAAACTATTTTACCAATTAATGATAAAACTTTTTAACACCTATATGTATTACTAAAGGTGATTTATTAAACTCAAATAAAACTGATTATAGTATGATCATAGGATCATAAAACATCCCACAAAACAAAAAAATATTGTTATTTTTCTTTCACCCAACCATATAATGCATCTCCATTAACTATCTTATCTCTCCACATTTCTATGTCAGGATAACCCAGATAAGACTCCACCACCTACTGTGACAAAGGAGAATTCATCATCAACCAATTTTAAATTAAAACCAAGCCAACTCTGATACCACTGTAGCATGACCCGCCCTAGTGGAGCCAATTTCATGATTACCCCAATCCCACATCCAATAGGCTAGGGGCTGGTGACAAGCATCGAGTAGGAATATCCCACAAGTGGGATGCATTATCCTTATGTGCTTGTATGAAAACACACATCTCTAATCCATAAATGTTGAAATGTAAAAACACTAAGTAACCAATGCATGAAAACCATTATATCCTACAACCAGAGTACAACAGTGAAAGAACTAAAAAGTAAAATGGGCTAGAATACAAGCCCACTAAAATAGTTTGTAACCACAAGTCCAACTTGTAAGAAAAGAGGTACTAGGACTGCTATCTGAACCACAGAAACACACTTCGCATGTCTGGACTCTCTTAGAACGGCATGGTCTAGGTCTATCTAGGACTTCGTCAAAGGGTTGATCATATACACATTACATGACACGTGTTGGAAAAGACCGTGTAGGGTTGAGTAAAAAATACTTAGTATGACACCACGAAACCACAATGGAATACCACAAAGGAATTCCATGAAGGAATACCATGAAAGAATACCACAAAGGAATGCCATAAAAGAATTTCATAAAGTAAATACCATAAAGGAATAACACATAGTAGTACCACACAATAATACCACACAATAATAACACATAGGAATACCACACAGGAAAACCACATAGGATTACCACATAGGATTACCACCGAGTAATACCACAGTGGATTACCACATAGTAATAACACATAGGAATACCATACAAGAATACTACACAGGTATACCACACAAAATTACCACATAGGAATACCACACATGAATACCACATAGTATTACCACACAGAAATACCACACAGAAATACCACACAAGATTACCACACATGAATTCCACATAGGAAAACCACATAGGAATACCACACTGGATTACCACAAAGAAATACGACACAAGAATACCACATAGGAAAACCACATATGAATAACACAAATGATTACCACATTGGTATAAATCAATAGTATATATGTTTAGAATATCTAGATATACTCTTGAGAAACGACATGCCATCCGGAGGTCTTAACCAACTATCATCCATAGGATTATCCCCAAAGAATGCTCGTTCTAGGAGATATCACTCTTGAATCCATGATCTAATCATACACACTCACGAAGAGGTCAAGAAAATTTGGTCCCTATCCAAATTAGAACTTATTGGTCAGGGAGCATTATTATACCACAGAGGGTGGATCACGCCTAGTCATGCTAGGGGATACCACTGACCCAATATAGATCAGTTCTAAATATAGGGGATCACTCCCAGTCACACTGGGGGATACTATGTACCCTACTATGTGGCCCTCTAGGTGGGGGACCAACTCCCTTCTTAAAAAGGTTACATGATTCCATATACTCCACTGGGGGTGATATAGGATCACACTCCAATCTTGGGGAGGGATACCTGACTCTATCTGTGACTCGGCCTCTAGAAGAGATTATAATCTCATTGGGAGGATGAAATACCATAATGAACCCTAAAGTAAAGGACCAAAGGGAATTCTATAAACCTATACTAGTCCAAGCTAAAAACTTACCACATTATCTCAAAAGGACAGTCTCAACTTTAGGGTCCCAACACCACACTCAGCTCATCAAGTGGACACATTGTCTGAAAGTTATAGGGGTTTGACATTTCAAAGAAAGGGGGTCACTAGGCCCATGGACCTACTGCACAGTCGGTGCACTAACTGTGGAAGTCGACCATGCAATGGTATCTCAATATTTTGTGGTGGTCAACTGTGCCACGATAACTCGAGCTATCGTGGCAGTCGACCGTGCGACTACCTTGGGTTGACCCGAGGTCTGACCTGGCCCACTCTATCTAGGTCGACCCATACCAATCCTCCTAGGCCCAACCCTGCTCGATCCTCATGGGCCCATCCCAAGCTGATCCACCGGGCCCCGACCTGCTCTAGTTGCAGTTGGACCACTCATCCAGGCCATTCTCATCCTAGGCTTACTTCACTCTATGCAGTCACCCGCTGCCTCCATATCCCTAGATACTTCACCTTTTTTTCCTGCGGACTACTCTGCTAGATCCCACATAGCCCACTCCATATCATTCACTATCAACAATAGTCACTTCTATGGCCACTGCCTATGGTTGCCACACCACCTCTCCTAACTACCACACTGAACCCATGTTGGTGGTCCCTTATGTAGACCACTAAACAAGTTCCAAATCCCAAATCATAAAATGATCATAGATATGGGTTTCTTAGGTCTCAATATATATAGATCCATCCTCTACTATTGATTTTCCTCCAATCCGGGGGTTTGATCATGTTTAAATCCACCAGGTAAGTCAAACCATGGACACGGGGGGTCCAACGGTGAAGAACGTGAATAATGGGGGAGATGAAAGCACAAAAACACCCTGGATGTATGAACCTTGGTATTTTTATTTTCATCCGAAATATGTTCTCATTAGATTAGGAATGAAGATCAAATAACCAATTTAAGAAAACTCCCTGAAAAAAAACCCTGCAATTATAATCATCCTGCAACGATCGAACTGCATATCAATATGTCCATGGATTCACCTGCATTCACCGTGAAAATCAATAATAGAGAAAGATAAAAATTAAATAACCACCCTACCTAGATTTGAATTAGTTTCTGATAAAGGAATATCATTGTTTCATCAGTATTGGTGAGGTTCCTTTGAATCAGTTTTGTGTTGATCTCCAATCATTGATCTATCATCATTTTTTTGAGAGACTTCTTCCAAATATCTCCCTAGGGATTCTTCGGCAATCCCAGGGTTATACGACTAATCCTAGTATTTCTGAATAGGGATAAATTTATGTTAAAAGTCATTGTGTCAACAGAAATATTATCTATTTAAATTATTTAATGATGATTACATCCTTTCCATGTTTTTCATAGATGACCTGCACCAACTAAAGTGAGGTCACACCTAAAGAAAACACAAAATTATGAACTCAAAAGTGGTCTAAAATTTCCAATCTGAGTCACCATTCAGGAGTTATTAGGATTTTAAAATAAAATTATTTAATTTAATTATTTTATTTACGATTTCTTCCTTAGTGATTTTTTCTACAGATGGCCTATACGGACCAAAGATAGGTCATGCCTATTTTCCATCATTATAAGCTCATCGGTGCCCTCAAATTTTTGATTTGGGCACCCATTTAACATTTATTCAAATTTTTTAGTAAAACTCCATACTCTTGCTATCAAAAGTTTAATATTTTTCAAACAATTTTTTTGGGCACACTAGGCCTCAGAATCGCACGTCGTCTCAGTGATTGGTCGTGAAATAAGTCTATATAATATCTAAAAGTAATGCATGAAAAATATGAGATGTTACAATTTCAGTACATTGTTCAAGGATTTTAAATTTTTGAGGGATATAGGTGTTATAATGTATGATGCTCAAATAAGTGATGAATTTGCATTGATGTACATATTTTATGGGACAATAAATGAAATTCATAATTAAAGAAACTTGTTAGTCTGTAGAATTAAAAGAATATTGAGGTGTCCCAATTTTGAATAATGCACACACTCAGTTCGATTTAAGCATTCCTTGAAGATTGTTTTTTAGTATATCAAAACGTTTTACCTAGATGACATAAATATTGATCCTAGACAACAACATTCAATGGGAATACAAAACAAGTTAAAACGTCATCTCTGTTAATGGGTGATCAACTATTCGATAATGTAAAAGATATTGAAAATATTTTTGGTAAACCAATTTTGAAAAACCTTATGAAATCATGTTAGAAAAAGAGATCAATTTTATTTGAATTATCATATTGGAATTGTTTATATGTCAGACATTTTCTTAATGGCATGCATGTAGAACAAAAATTTATGTGATATTTTAATTGGAATGTTACTAAATGTTCCTTGAAAAAAAAGATGTAATCAAGGCTAGGTTGGACATGATTTACCTTGGGATAAGGGAAGATTTGGCACCAATGAAGGGTAAAGCATGGAATTTTCTTCCAATAGTATCTTACACTCTATCCATACATGACAATAAAAATTTTCATTTTCCTTAATGGTGTAAAAGTTCTATAGGGGTATTCATGAAATTTTAAGAATGTCATGAAAATGACTAATTAGAAGCTACATTGAACAAACACCATTAATATCAGGTTTTGATTTAATATTTGATGCTCGTTGCTTTGTGTTTTATTCTACATAAAATTTTATCGCATACATTAACCTTAAATTACTTATTTTTTAAATTTATATGCAGGAATGTTGTAGACCTGGTGATGTTTCCAATCATGAATAAGGAATTTTCAATCATATAATTTGAATTAGAGATATTCTTATCACCAAAATTATTTGATATAATGGTCAACCTGATGGTTTAAATGTTTAGAAAGGTTCAACTATGTGGTCCTATCCCTTACAGATAAATGTAACCCATTAAACTGTATATAAATATTTTCAAAGGGTATGTCAAGAATCAAAGTCATCCAGAAGGTTGTATTGCCTAATGATATATTTTTGAAGAATCTATTGAATTTTATATCGATTTCTAATCATATTTTGATAGCATCGGTCTCCTAAACTCTCATCATAGTGGACTTATGACGGGTTAAGGGATTTTTAGAATCGATTTTGTTAAAATTTTCATCACAGAAAGGGAGTGATTTCACCTTTATGTTTTACATAATAGTGAAGATGTTGATTCATAATTTGAATCACACAAATCAATTCTTAGAGTTTTGAATCTATCAATGGGAAGAAGGATAGATATAAAATACATATAATAAATGGTTTATAAGTTGGTTATGAGATCATATTTATAAAGAGATATCTGAAAATATTAATTCAATTCTTGAATTAATTTTATGGATAGCCAAGGGACCAAATAAAAATGTTATATCTCAAGCTGGTTTTGTAATAAATGGTTATACGTTCTATACAAAAAATGTGATGACCATAGTGTGATAAAAAATAGTGGAGTTGTGTTTATGGAAGAAGTAATGAACATATATGGTTCCAAGGATAGAAATCCAATTTATTGAAAAAAATTATATTTATCAACTATCGAACAAATATACAAGTTGTATTGTACAACATTTCAAGTTCTAATTTTCCATTGCAAATGGGTTGACAATAAGAGTGTAGTGAAATTGGATTAAATGGGCTTCATGAAGATGGATTTTAGTGTAGAAGGGGAAAAGGATAATCTATTCCAAATTCCATTACAAGTAGTGAAAGTATTTTATGTCTCATATCTATCAAAAAATAATTGTTTGATTTTCCTGCTGGTAAATATAAAAATTTTAGGGTCAGATGAAAATTAAATCAAGGATAGCCCTTTAATTTGGAGATCATAATTAGTTCATAGTGTCCCAGGGTATACATTTCTTGTACAGTATAGGGGATCGTAGAGAGGGGATTTGGATTCTCGATAGATGATCTAAATCCCTTCAACCTTTAAAAAATATAAAGAGATTTCAATTATTAGATTAATGTGTTTTTTAATATACTATAAATTTTCTCCATAATATTATGTGTTATCTACTATATTAACATAATCTAAATTAAATATTTTATTACTCATGAAGACAATGTGCTCTGCACATAATGATGTTACCAATCTCGAGGAAGAACAGCTGGTTGATGTTGAAACGGTAGATTTATTAGGGGATCAACAACATGTTAATGAAAAAACAAGAATGGTGAATCATCACAATATTAACTAAAATAATCAATCCAGGAAGCAAGGGTATAAAATTTTGTATTGGCTAGAATCAATAAGACCAACCTATTATCCCCAACAAGTAAATGTCCATTAGTTATGTTAGGGTCATAATGAGGATAAATGTACCGATTGATATAGATTTATGGTTCCATGTATAACATGTAATGAAAGAAACCATTTGGGAAGATATTAAGGTAATGTTATGATATAATTTCTCTTTTTTACTAAAAATTTATATAATGAAACATTGATTTAATTTTCATTATTCCTTGTAGAGTCTATTTATTTTAGATAATTTCCATAATAAATATATCTTAATGTCTTCTAGAAAAGCCCATAGTGGCTTCTAAACGTTTTGTACCAAGTTTCACCTTAGGGATCTTTTGGGGAAAATAAATCCACATCCACCTGTTACTTTTTCACACATTATAATTCATGAAACTGTGAATTATTTCATTAGTTTTTGTATTGAGAAATCACTTCAGGTGAATTTTTGTCAGTAAAAAATTATTTAAATTTTTTTATTTTGTCTAATTTGATTAAAAATTATTAATTTAGGTAATATAAAATGAGTTTTAAAAATAAAAAATGTGCATCAAAACCAATATACCCCAATCCCAAATCATGGATGGGGTAAGCTTCACTATAGAGAAAATTAATAGGTATTTTAAATCAATAATAAAAATTTCATGTAATATAAAATAACACATGTTCCTTTTTTATTGTATGTAGATTGATGAATCAAAATCATAAGCCACATCCGTCCCACATCATGTGCTATGAAAGGAGTTTCACATAAATAAAGAGGGTAAACTACTTGATTAAAACACAAAAGCATGATAGGAAATATGTATATGTATGAAATAATAGTAATTAGTTATGCTTTATATTTTTATTACATTAAAATATCTTTTTATTTTCATATTTTTTTATACAGTTTGGACACAATAATCAATATAAATTTTACAGGAAGAAAAACACATTTCAATAGCATTAAAGAGATTAAAATAGTATGGTCCTGTTAGAGGTATTGGTTTTTGAGTGTCTCCTCAAACATATTTTGAGAAGAAGAAATGACAAGAATATACATAAAATATAATTATAGTATTTCAGGCACAAATAGATAATTTTCTTGATATTATTTTCTAGTCTGGTTTGGTAAACCAATATATGTGAAAGGATCAAAATGAACAAGTAATGGAACAAATATCATCATATGAACAACCAAATGACCCCAATATCTTTGACTCTAGTAATTAAATTGAACCACATACCTTTCCCAATGTAATAAATTATTTCATTACTCTTTCTCATAAATTTGAATCAAATAACTTCCCATAACTTTATATTACTACAATCCTATAGGGTAATGTTTTAAATGATTTCTATCTATCAATACCCAAACACCGCCTTATTGTGAGGGTTGTGGTGTATAATATCTCACGATAAAAACTAAAGAAAAAAAGTCCCAAAATATCACATTAGAGTGTGGATTTAAGTTGCTCAAAATATATGCATTGACTTTCTTATTCCACTTGATGATCCAGATATTAAAATAGTCAGTGATTTTATTGGAACATTCATAGTATGGCCTTCTAATATTTTAAATATATATGAGGTATGTTCTTAGAAAATTTTTTCAAATTAAAAACATGTAACGGTTGATAAAGAAAGTTATGAAGTGAGGTATGGTATTATAAATGGAAAAAATGACTAGGAAATGGAATGTAAGTCAATAAAATCCAGTAAATTGACCAAGAAAACAAAAGGACCTTTCGAGAGTACCTTATCCCCACCAGTTCCATTACAATATATGTTATCATTAAAAATTCATGAATAAACCACATAAAAAAGATGGATATATGTCCATTATTCCATATGAAGAATAAATATTTGGAAATTTCATTACATATTTAGTTTTTCTTTAGAGTATAAATTAGATTCTCATGTTTGAATGGTTGGGAGTCACAATTATGAATACATACATAAGGTACATTTTCATAATACATCTGTTCAAAAAATGCTCAAATATGTTCATTAATGTTGATAACTATTCATATTTTGTACATGTTTTTATAATACTACTATATAAATTTAAACCTGTGTGAAGCCTCATTTTGATTCATAAATAACTGTATCATTTATACGCGATAAATTTCTATGGATTTAAAATAAATTGAGAAGAAAAATGGCGTGATAAATGATGTGTTTGAGAAGAAAATAATAGACGATGGGCTATTTTTTATGCTTAAAATGTAGGGGTAAAACTCCGAAATGTAATGTAACACCCCAATATTTCATAGTACATTATCTCTTTAAAGTAATTCAATAACTTTCACTACACACAACACTGAGTTCGAGCACACCACGAATTACCAAACTAGCGATTGAAAAAGCGGTTATGAATAGTATTAACGGAATTTTGAATTTTATATACTCAATATAATTTTAGAATCCATATTATTTGTTTCTTAGACATTATAGAAGAACAAATTCATTTTTTCAGATAAAATAAGTATTTTTCAAAAAAATGCAATTTTAAAGCCTTTTAATGGAGAAGCCTTTTTAAAACCAATATTTGATAATTTTATATATTCAATTTAGTGAAAATAAATTATTCTTTATAATTGGGACATAAAAATTTAGTTTGGATAAATTTTTAGTAATTTTCTAATAACTTTCATATTTTGATGAATAGTGAAAAAATACTATGTTTTAATTTAAAACAACTTTTTAAATCAAATAATTTATAGTGTTAAATTATGATTTTGAATAATTTGGAAGTATAATTAGATTATATTTTTATAATTTAATACAATGTAGTTCATTATAATTAATTACACTTTTAATTTTGACATAAACACATGTCAAACATTTGATAGCTTTTACTTTTTAAAAACCCACTTTTAGGTTTTGACAAAGGGAATTAATTTTCAATTAATTAATCCAAATTATAATTTTTGAATTTTTTAAAATAGAATTAATTTTTTAATTAATGATATCAAAATTAAATTAGGGTGAATTTTTGGTATTTTTCTGAAAACATTCAATTTTTGAATAATAGTGAAAAACATTGCGTTAATGCTTAAAACTGACCATATATTTAAACAATTATTTATTTTATTTAAATTTACTTTATGTAAAAATAGATATATAATACCTGTATAAGTTAAACATAATTCATTGGAGTCATTTTATAATAAAATTAGATATATAAATTTTTATTGAACTTTTTAATGTCTTTTACCCACCTTCTAGGAAAATTTGCAAATGTGCATAAAAAGAAATTTTACTGCTTCTGTGAATTGAATTTCAAGAATCCTAGAGACATTTTTGAAATAAGTAAGTATTATTTGGTTCAATAAGATGAAAATAATTTATGGAGAATAGTAACTTTTGACTTTTATTTATCACAGTTAAAAGTAAATAGGGTAATTAAAGGTAAAAATAGATATTATAATTACCCTAAAAATGTCATAATTCTATTGGATAAGTTTAATTCGACCGAAATAAACCTTAGTAATAAAATAAAATCCTTTTGGTCCACTTGGAAAAGATTAGGACATTTATTATTATTTTATTTAAAGAATAGTTAAAAGTGTTAAATTCAAAGTTTAATAACTAAACCATTTATAATATAGGGTTATACATAAGATAAATTCGACTATAAATATTCATTAGAAAGATAAAACGTTTTAATACATAATGTTATTTTATTTTTGTGTTTTATAAATTAAATAATTAAATTTATTTATGATTCCATGATGATGTAGTAATTACCTTATTAATGAAATATTAAAATAGTTGATATTATAAATATCCAAACTAATGTAAATTGAGACTTATGATGAATTACACTGATTTTATAGTTAATATGACATTTTATGGTTTATTAAATAATTTTTTTCAAATTGATAATGTTTCTATGACTGTCAAAAAACCAATATACCAAATAGTGTCAAAATTAACAAAAATGAGTTTTTAAAACAAATACTATATTATTAATTGATATAAATTTACTAAAAATATAAGGTTTATGAAAAGGACTTTAATAAGTTTATATATATCAATAATGAACCAATTTGGGTTCTATTGAATTTTTATAGTATGTTTATTAATCATTTATTATAATAATACAAGAATGCATGGTAAAAGTTAAACTATTTAACTAAGAGTTAAATCTAAAAGATAAGGTTAATATGGTGACATAAACCTATATAAAACCTATTGGTTGAGATGTTTTCGACCCATACCCACCTTAGCGTCAAAATAAATCATTTAGGATCCATAATAAACTGAATATTATTGTATTCTAAAATAATATTTCAAGCTTTTCCTAAAGTACCCCCACCTCTCTTATAAAAGGGTACTTCCCCTTCTATCAAAATCACACCTCCAAATCTCTTTGGCTCAGCCATCCCCTACAAATATATCCTCCCAAATACCCTAAATTCTATTTAGAGGCCTTAATTTGATCAGAAAGCCAACCTAGGGATCCCTTTTGATCAACTCAAAAGGAAACACCCGAAGAAGAGGTAATAATTTCACCACCTCTTTCAAAGTTATTTATTCTTACACTTCTTATTTAATTGTTGTTTCCACAAAAAAATAATGACTCTAGTACCTTATACATAATGTGATGTTATTATAAATATGGTACGACCATATTCATTATTCTTTCCATCATATAAATGACAGGTCACCATACGTGTGTACGTGCGGCATACTGTCTCCACATCTTGGTGTAGTTTGTTATTCAAATAATTCATTATTTGGATGGGTATAATAATGAGAATTACTAATGTAAATAATATATATAACATGTTAATGATTCTTTATATATTATATACCATCCAATTACATATTATTTCACCATAAATATAATGATATTGTTGCTCGTGCATACGTACAGATTACGGTCTCCACAAACACGATGAAATTCATTCCCCATCAAAACTATTCAAGAATAATTTTCATTTTATGATTAAAAATAATGTTAAAAACATAATATCATTCTGTATATGAATAGAATACATCCTATCCATAACAAACATGGCTTACGTAACCAAGCATATAGAGGAAAACGGATTAGTTAACACCTGAAACAATGATACTCTTGAAATGTTATTAACAAAGAAATATTAAAAGATCATATATGATATCATATTTATGTATGTGGTTATTTTAAAATTTAATAATAATAATTTACCTCTTATAAATGAGAATAACATACCCTTGACCAAGTAAAATTACAAGGTAAGGGGTTTCATCTCACTTTTTATTCACGTGAGATTCATGCTTTATTGCCACTATTTCCTTTTGTGTGGTGTATGTACATCACATGATTGTATTATTTGTGTGATATAATTTAATTTATGGAAATTTTCATATTCATTTTATGATCCTTCTTTCTTGGGTTGTATGTTTCATAAGTTACCAAATTGGTAAGGGAATTTCTAATTTTGATTTCCACTCATTGGGTTTTATGCAAACTTCATTGATTATTTTACTCCAGGATTATGTGTGAAATCACTATTTATATATTTATTTAGTATTTTACACTCTCCTTTGTGCGGATATAATTTTGATACACATAATCAATCCATTTATAAATTCTCAATTCATCGATATGAACATTATAAGAGTAATATTAACTCAATTTCCATTCATTGATTTAAACATCCAAGTCATTGGTGTTGTTGTTACAGGAATATGTGTGAATGTACTCTGATTTATTTACAATTAATATCCAATCATATTGAGTTTATTTATATTTTTCACACATAATTATGTCATTTATTTATCCTTAACCTAAGGATACAGTCTTTATAAGGAATTTCATCTCAATTTACATTCTATTGACTTCTTTGTTACTATGCACCAATTAAATTTTATATGATGTATATACTTTACTTTGACATAGTATATAATGAATAACCTTATTCATATGATGTTATAAATTTTTTATTACCTTAATAATTTGTATTCAAACATCTCTCATTTGGTTAGTAACTCTAATTAAAATATCATTTTAAATTTTTTAAAGATTTATTCTTCAAAATCATTCTCATTATTGTCCATGTTTTAAAAATGGTTTTAAGGATTTATTTATATGGAAATGAATGTTTTAAAATTAAAATTTATTTTAAAAGTAACAAATTTTTTTGGGAAACTTTGATTCATAAATCTATTTTTAACATATTCTTGATAAATAGTGAAACTTTTAAAAGTTTTTAAGAAAAAAGGGGGAAATAGTTTGACTGATTATTTTCATTTATGTCAATATCATTCATTATTCTTGATTGAGGTAGATACAATCTTCCATATAGTATTTAATGAGTTATTTTTGACTGTGGATGTGCTATTTTTATACCATTCATGGTTTTTGGTTAAAATATTGACATTTTGTATGCTAGTTCTAATATGAATGTTTATATTATGTTTCAACCTTTTCATATGAGGGATTCATTGAAATTAGTAAGTGACTGGTGGAGCCTGCTATAGCTCCTCGATGCATTGGTATGTCTCATGAGGCAAACTAGTGTCTTTGCATAAGGCCTTGAAAAAATCATGTTTTTTGTCTTGGCACGAGGCCTTAACTATGTGGTTATGATGTCCGGTACTATTCATTCAATCGTTATAAAAATGGATAATTATATTGCATGTGATTATTCGACTAGAAGAATATCCATGTGAATACGTAAATGGAATTATTTGATTTATCTTTTCCATATTATGCTGATGTTTAAGTTTAAAAGTATTTTTTTTCATCTTATACATTGCCTTAAATTTTTATGCTTATTTATTAAAGTTTATGTTATATTGTATCCTTTACTGAGCATCTAAGATCACCCCCTTCTATGATTTATTTTTTTCAAGATGCGAAGAAGTAGATTCTAACTGACCTTTAGGGATAGTCTACAAGAAATTAATGTGTTTAAAAGGACACACAATGTTGTTGTTTTTTCATTTCATAATGTAATGTAAAACATCTGTTTGTATCTAGTAATTCAAAGTCTACTATACTAATTGTTCTTTAGGGAATTGATCCATTATAATCCTTCCAATGTTATTTAATAATGAAACGACTCAGGGTAACTAGGTTCGGGGCGTGACAGTTGGTATCAAAGAAAGTTTATTACAAACCATGGAAGCTAGATTTAGAAAAACTCTGATTAGAGAACATTACCCTAAGATAGAATTTGAGTATTAGTATTGAAAAACTTCCTATAATTTTGGTAATGTAGTGATTTTGTGTATTTTCCATGCAGTACATCCTTATATGGATACAAGTAGGTAGAGTGAGCACTGGAATAGACGTACCTAAGAGAGAAAACTTCAACAAGGAGATTTGGGCTTGATCAGGGGTATCCTGGTACACGACAACGGGCCTTTCTACACTCTTGGTTACGAAACTCCTGGAGGATATGCATAGGATAATTCACATTTTCTTTACAAACCGGTTTGAAGGATTTTAATATAAGATCACAATAAATAAACATTATTAAATCTATGGTGTTTTAGATTGAAAATAATAGGTCATGATATTTTCTAAATTATGTTATGACTGCTATTACTCACACTCTAATTTCTAGTTTTAGTCAACGACCGGATTCCATTGAAGTCGTAGGAACACTGAACATGTTGTACAAGGTGGGAACAATGATGGAAATGAGCAATGAAATGGAATTTTGATAGGCGTAAAAGATATCATGTTCGTGCCAAATAAATTTTCCAAAAATACGATCAATAATATATACATTAACCAACTCCCAAACTCAATAAAGTAGAGAAAGGCAGAGAATGATAAGATCTACAGTAGTTGAGACCATGGAGAAAAGAATGATAATTTTCCATCATGTAGAAAATGTGGAAGGAGACAACCAGGAAAGTATCTCCATGGAACAAATAAATTTTTTATGTGTGGTAAAGAAGGACATAAAGTAAAGAATTGTTGAGAAAAATGATGAGTACTATGGAAGAAAATAAAATGATCCTAAGAATCTATTTACAGTCATTTTCCATAAATTTAGGGGACCTGGGCATTACCCAATTCAATGTTATATTCTATACAATAACCTCTAAGTCATGGAAGAACCTGTGTGGAAAGAAATGGATGGCGATATGTTTAAAATTATTAATTCTCTTTGATGATGGGATTACTTTGGAAGACTTTTCTCTTGTATGTGTAGCCATATAGTTTGTTATGTGAAAATGCTATTTGAGGAAGAATTATCTTTTCTTTTGTGGATATTGTTATAAAGAACCATTTTGGATTATATTATCCTTGAATTTGATTCAATTATAGGTTATTAATTTTTGGGGAGAAAATTCAAGGTATGAGAGAACATTTGTGGTTAAACTATGTTATGGTTATTTTTACGAAATTTATCTCGTTTTTGGGAATGTTATAAAATTATATAATTTTAAAAAAGGATAATACACAGACTGTGTGGAAACCAGTCACATCGGACAAATCTGTGGGAATCGAACTCACAACCAAAGTGAGACTAGGATTTATCACGTACCTCTAGACTACATGGAGTCCCTGGTTAGTATGACTAATTATTTTTAGTTAAATGATTTTATCGATCAAGAATATATGGATTTTGGGAAATTATTATTTATCATTAGTATATGAAAATGATTTGGTGATTAAGTGATAAATTTTATTTTGGAAGATGTTTCATCTTTTGGGAACACTATATGCCTAAGGAAAATAGAATACTGTGGGATTTCATTTGTGGAGGAATGGTGAATTTTTATTTTGGATGAATGTATGTCCTTTTGTAGTCTTATAGATAATTGTGTTATTTATGAAAAATGATTAACCTATCATAGATAATACAAGATTAGGTTAATTACTTTTAAGTATGTGACTTTAAGAGTAGTCGATGTTATTTGGAGATAAATGTTAAGATTTATCGTGGAAGAATATGTGATCAAATCCTTCTGAATTTTGGGTTTCAAACTTAGTTTGGATTATTTTGAATAATTTTAAGGACAGTTTTTTTTAATGATCTTTATTGAACTTTGGGTATTGATTGTTTAATTTTGGAGATTAAGAGTAGTATTTATTTCTATAAAGGATTTTCCTTTTTAGGGATCATCTTATCTTATACAAACCATTTTGGTTTTGGTTAATGTTTAAATAAAAGGGAAATATATAGTTCATCTTTTTTTTATTATGTGATTCTCTATAAGTTGATTCTAGTGCTTTAGGTGTGACCAAGTCATCTTGAATACTTATCTTTTGGAGTGAAAGATGAGTCTATGGTAGGAATTAGTTGAAGGATGAAACTCTACTTTTCATGTATATTTTTTTCATCTTATTCTGAGAATAAATTAATTCATAAACTTTAGCATAGGGGTATTAAAACAAAAAATGTTTCATCCTAATACCTTATGTTTTGTTGAACCGATGATATTTTAAATCATCGTAGATTTATGGCTTTGAGGCCCTCAATTTTACACTTGTTTTTTATTGATGACCTTAATCACTCCCTATAAGTATTTATGTTTTTCTTCCAACTATGTGTCTCTAATTTACACCAATTTTCTCCTAATTTTGATCATAATTTGGTGATGACTTATTCATTTCCCATTCCCTCCTATTAAGACAAAATTTTATTAACCCAATTTCCAATTTCGGTTTTCCACAAAGGTATTTTTCTTTTTCTAAAATTTTATTTTTGAAAAAACAAATTCAACATACGAGGACGCAATTTATTGAAAGAATGGAGAATGTAACACCCCAATATTTCATAGTACATTATCTCTTCAATTTAATTCAATAACTTTGGATACACACAACACTGAGTTCGATCACACCTTGACTTACTAAACTAGCCATTCAAAAATCGGTTATGAATAGTATTAACTAAATTTTGAATTATATATACTTCATATAATTTTATAATCCATATTATTTGTTTCTTAGACATAATATAAGAACAAATTCATTTTTTCAGATAAAAGTGGCATTTTTAAAAAAATGCAATTTTACCAGCTTTTAATGGTGAAGCATTTTTAAAACCAATATTTCACACTTTTATATATTCAATTTTATGAAATTAAATTCTTCCTTAGAATAGGGACAGAAAAAATTTAGTTTCAATAATTTTTTGGTACTTTTCTGATAACTTTCATAATTTGATGAATAGTGAAAATATTATCTTTTAATAGAAAACAACATTTTTAATCAAAATAATTTATAGTGTAAAATTATGAATTTGAATGGTTTGGAAGTATAATTATATTATATTTTTTTCATTTAAAAAAATTTATGTCCTTATAATTAATTTTACATTTAAATTTGATATAAACACTTGTCATTCTTTTGAGAGTTTTAAATTTTTAAAAACTCGCTTTTTGGTTTTGAAAATGGGAATTAATTTTCATTTAATTAATGAAAAAACTATGTTTTGAAAATGTTAAAATAGAATTAATTTTTTAATTCATTATATCAAAATTTTATTTGGGTGAATATTTTGTATTTTTCTGAAAACATTCAATTTTTGATAAATAGTGAAAAATTCTGCATTATTGTTTAAAATTAACTTTTAATTTAAATAATAATTTATTTTATTTAAATTTATTTTAAGTCAGAATAGATATATAATACCTATATAATTTCAATATAATTCATTGGAGTCATTTTATAATAAAATTAGATGTAAAAAATTGTGTTGAACTTGTTAACGTCGTGTACCCGCCTTCTAGGCGCATTTGCAAATTTACATAAAACATAATTTTACCACTATTGTGAATTGAATTTAAAAAATCTAGGAGACATGGTTGATATCAGTAATTAAAATTTGGTTCAATAACATGAAAATAATTTTTGGTGAATAGTAACTTTTAACTTCTATTTGCCATGGTTAAAAGTAAATTGGGTAATTAAAGGTAACAAATGATATTATAATTACTCTAACATATGTCCTAATTCTATTTCATAAGTTTATTTCGACCAAAACCAATCTTAGGAATAAAATATGATCCTTTTGTACTACTTGGAATAGATTAGGACATTTATTATTATTTTATTTAAAGAAGAGTTAAAAGTTTTAAATTCAAAGTTTAATAACTAAACCATTTTTAATATAGGGTGATACATAAAAGTAAATAGACTATAAATATTCATTATAAAGGTAAAAATATTTCCTAAATAATGGTATTTTATTTATATTTTTTATACATTAAATAATTAAATGTTTTTTGATATAATGATGAAGCATTAATTAACTTATTAATGAAAGATTAAAATAATTGATATTATAAATATACAAATAAATTTAAATTGAAACTTGGGATGAATTACACTAATTTTATAGGTTAATATTAAATTTTAGGGTTGATAAAATAAATTTTTTTAAGTGATAAATTTTTTATGACTTTCACAAAACAAATACCAAATAGTGTCAAAATTAACATAAATTACTTTTTAAAACAAATACTATATAATTAATTAATATAATATTTTTAAAATTTTTAGAATTGGAAAAAGGACTTAGATAAGGATATATATATAGTAATAATTAACCAATTGGGATTACATTGGCTTTTTATAGTAATTTTATTAACCATTTATTATAATAATACAAGAATACATGGTAAAAGTTAAACTATTTAAATAATAGTTAAATATAAAAGAAAAGGTTAAAATGGTGAACTAAACCAATCTAAAACCTATTTTTTGAGAGTTTTTTGACTCATACCCCCCTTATCCTAGAAATAAACCATTTTGGAGCCATTATAATCCGAATATGACTGTATAATAAAATAATATTTTAAGCTTTTCCTAAAGTGACCCTCACCTCTCTTATAAAAGGGTACATCCCCTTCTCTCAAAATGACACCTCCAAGGCCATTTGGCCCAAAACCCATACTCAAATATCCTCCCAAATAACTTCACTTAAAATTAGACATCTTACATTGATCATAAATCCAACCTATAGAGCCCTTTTTATCAACTCAAAAGGAAACACCAGAAGAAGAGGTAATAATTTCAATATCTCTTTCAAAGTTCTTTTCTTCTTACACTTCATCTTTATTTGTTTTTTCCATAACAAAATAATAAATCCAGTATGTTTTAAATATTTTGATGTTATTATAAATATGGTACAACCATATTCATTATTCTATCCATCTTATTAATGACAAGTCACCATATATGCGTACGTACGGTTTACCATCTTCACATTGTGGTATAATTTATTATTCAAACACTTCATTATTTTTATGGGTATAATAATGAATATAAATAATTTAAATAATAAATATAACATGTTAGTTATTCTTTATATATGATAAAAAATCCAATTATATACAATTTCACCATAAAAATAATGATATTGTCGCTCGTGCGTACGTACGGATTACCATCTCCACGAACGCGATGAAATTCATCCCCCATCATAAGCACTCAAGAATAATTTTCATTTTATAATTAAAAATAATGTTTAAAAACTTAATATCATTATGGATATGAATAAAATACATTCTATCCCTAAAAAACATGGCTTACATAACCAAGAATATAATGGAAAATGAATCAGTTAACACCCAAAACAATGATACTACTTCAATATTGTTAACAATGAAATTTTAAAAGATCATATATGATATCATATTTATGTATGTGGTTCTTGAGTAATTTATTAAAAATTATTTAACTATTATACATATAGTTAATGTACCCTTGGCCAAGGAAAAGTATAAGATAAGGTTTTTTTATCTCACTTCTTATTCTCGAGAGATTCATGCTTTGTTGCCACTATTTTCTGTTGTCTTGGGTATGCACTACCAGGGATTTTATTAATTGTGTAATATAATTTAATTTATGGGAATTTTCATCTTCATTTAATAATCCTTTTTTATGGGTTTTATGTTTCGTATGTTACCAAATCGGTAAGGGAATTTCTTATTTCTATTTCCACTCATTGAGTTTTATGAAATCTTTATTGATTATTTTAATCTAAGATCATGTGCGAAATAACTATTTATTAATTTTTGTAGTAATTGACACTCCCATTTGTGTGGATATACTTTTGATACACATAATCACTCCATTTATAAATTCTTAATTCATCAATATGTACTTGAAAAGAGTAATCTTAACTCAATTTCCATTCATTGATTTAAACATCCAAGTCATTGGTGTTGTTGTTACAAGAATATGTGTGAATGTCCTATGATTTATTTACACTGAATATCCAATAATATTGAGTGTATTTATATTTTTCACACATAATTATGTCATTGATTTATCCTTAACCTATGTATATAGTCTTTATAAATAATTTCATCTCAATTTACATTCTATTGAGACTTCATTATTGTTATTCACCAATTCATGTTTATATGTTGTATATACAGTACTTCGACATAGTATATAATGAATCCATTTATTCACATGATATTATAAATTTTTATTACCTCAATTATTTGTATTCAAACGTCTCTCATTTGGTTAGG
The DNA here is from genome assembly GCA_963277665.1 of Viscum album. NCBI lineage: Eukaryota > Viridiplantae > Streptophyta > Magnoliopsida > Santalales > Viscaceae > Viscum > Viscum album. The sequence continues at coordinate 1,976,977,737 of OY728122.1, forward strand.
AAATCTAATTAAAATATCATTTTAAATGTTTTAAAGGTTTATTCTTCTAAATATATCTCATTAATATCCATGTTTTAAAAATGGTTTTAAAGATTTATTTATATGGACATGAATGTTTTAAAATTAAAATTCCTTTTAAAAGTTTCAAATTGGTGTGGGAAATTTTGATTCAAAAATATATTTTTAATAGCTTCTTGATAAATAGTGATACTCTTAAATGTTTTTAAGAAAAAGGAGATATTTCTCTCAAATAGTTTTACTAATTGTTTTCATATATGTCCATATCCTTCATTATTCTTGATTGAGGTTGATACAATATTCCATATTGTATTTAATGAGTTATGTTTAACTATGGATGTGATATTTTTATATCATTCATTGTTTTTTGTTATAATAATGACCTTTCATATGCTAGTTCTAATATGAATGTTTAGATTATGTTTCAACCTTTTCAAATGAGAAATGCAATGGACTTAGTAAGTGATCGGTGGAGCCTACTATAGATCCTTAATGTATCAGTATGTCTCATGAGACAAACTAGTGTCTGGTCACAAGGCCTTGACAAAATCTTATTTGTAGTCTTGGTACGAAGCCTTGACTATGTGGTTATGTTGTCCGGAATTATGCATTACATCATTATGAAATTGACCATTGATATTACATGTGATTATTCGACATATAGAATATCCATGTGAATACTTAAATGGAATTATTTGATTTATCTTTTCCATATTATGCTTAATTTTAAGTTTAAAAGGTCTTGGTTTTAGTTTTACACATTTCCATAAATGTTTATTCTTATTTATGAAAATTTATGGTATATTGTTATTATTACTGAGCATCTGAGCTCACCCCTTTATATGTTTTATTTTAACCAGGATGCAAAAAATTATATTATGAATGACCAGTAGGGATAGTATAAGGGAGATTAATGTGTTATAAATAGACACAATGTTGTTGTCTTTCATTTCATAATGTAATGAAAAAATTATGTTTGTATCTAGTACCTCCAAGGCTACTAAACTAGTCGGTCTTTTGGGATTTTTTCCCCTATGATCATGCCAATGTTATGTAATAAGGCACTGACTCTAGGTAACTACGGTTGGGACGTTACATCTGGTTTCATAAAAAATATTTTAACTTTTTTTCATTACTTATTTAATTTGTTTTTCTATAAAACATTAAATATTGATCACAATCAATTTGGATACCAAAAATATTTATTTTTTGGATCCAATGCAAGGATTTCCAACAAAACGACAACAAATGATGGGTATTGTGAATTTTTAATGCACTGTAATCAATATTATATGTATAAACTTCAAATTATATGTTTTTGTTTGTGTTTTAAAAATAATTTTTTTATGAAAGGGAGATCTCTAAATATAGGTTAAATCATTGTATGAGGTTAGTTACAGAAAATAAGAAGCCTACTGATTACTACAAATGGAAATAGATTAAGGAATATAGAGAAATATTTTAATATAAAACAAATTTCCATAAAATTTACTTATTTTGGTCAATATTTTTATAGTGTATAAAGAAAGATAATGACAGTCATTATGGATATTATGTTTTTAATTTTATGAATGATATCATATACCATAAAAATACTATCATCCCTAAATAAGAAAATTACAAAGGTAATTACAGTTTTAGTAAAAATATTTCTTTATAATTTGTTTGTTTATATTTTCTCTGTACTACCACGATTTTTGATATTCTAGATACTCAAAAAAATATGTAAATTCATTTAGAGATGAGAAGGAATATACATGGTGTCATAATATTTTTTGAAATCAAATTTGGGTGATTACAAACTATTTTTGTTATATTGTATAGGCTATGTCCTTAGAGATACTCTTGGGATGTGAATCATTAGTGTCAAGAGTGATTCTATATTTTTTTTATCAATTTATCAAAGAGAAGTATAATTGAAGAAATCGATTTATTTAGAAAAAAAAAGATAAAAACACATGGTGTCATAATGTATATAGACATCATGAATATGTGACTTCCTAGTACTTATTTAGTTAATTTCATCATCATTTCATCAATTTTTTAGTAAATTTCCATATCATTTATATCTAATGGTTATTTTGTTAAATTTACACATTAATTAAAAACAAATATCAGATGATCAAAACCCAAAAGAAAAAAATAAGATTATATTGATAAAATAAGACAGTGGTTCAGAATTAATTTTTGGAATGTATGAATTGAATGTACATAAATTCGATATGTGATGTGACGAGTATGACTGGAAGTGCATTATTTTAGTTTAAAAATATATTTTTGTAAAAAAAGGGACTCACTCAAGACCGATAAAACACATTAAGATTTTTTTATATAATTTAGTAAAATGATCCATAAGTCATTCATGGCATGTATGAATAAGTCCAACCTTAATCTAATGCACAGTGTGACTGGTATTACTCAAATCATGTGGTTGGATTTTAAAGTTGGCATTTTATTAAAAACAGAAGTTACATACTCAAAACTAAGTAAAAACATTCATATTTTATGATACATTAGGAAAAAGATCCCTTAGTCAGTTTTTGATGTCTATGAATGATTCATACCTAAATTCGATACATGGTTTTCCTTATATGAATCATATTGTTCATTATTAGTTTAAAATAGACATTTTAGTTCAAAACATATTTCACTCACAGAAAAATAAGAAAACATTCTTTGATTGTCATGATAATTTAGAAAATTTGTATATAATTCATTTTTAACATGTGGGAATAACTATCAAATCAAACTTACTCACGATGTGACCAGTAATGCTCAAATTACATATTTTTAGTTTAAAATGAAATTTTAATAAAAAATGTTATATACTCAAAACTAATAAAACACATTCAGAATGCATTGATACTTTAATAAAGAGATCCATAAGTCATTTATAGCATTTAGGAATTAGTCACACCTCAATCCAACACACGGTTTGACTAGTATAACACAAATTGTGTTGTTTGAGTTTAAAAATGAAATTTTAGTAAAAATGGAAAGTGACATACTCAAAAATTAGGAAAAAAAATCACATTTTTTTTATTCTTTAAAAAATTATCCCTCTATAATTTTTGACGTGCAGAAATCATTTGCACCTCGATCTGATGCATGTTATTCCTAGTATGACTCAAATTGTCCGTTATCAGTTTAAAATTGACATTTTAGTTCAAAACAAGCTCCACTCACTGAAACCAAATAAAATATACTCATATTTTCCAAATAATTTTGTAAAATGATTCATAAGTCATTTTTAATGTTTAGGAATTATTCTCACAGAAAACGAACACATGACGTGACTAGTATGACTCCAAGTGTGTGTTTTTAGATTAAAATGACATTTTTGTATAACAGAACAAGTGAAATACTCAAAATAAATAAAATTCATTTATATTAGTTTAATATTTTAATAAAATAATCCATATGTCTTTTGTGACATGTAGGAATTATCTTCTCATCAATATGACACACGGTGTGACCGGTATGACTCCAAGTGCACGTTTTCAATTTAAAAAGAATATTTAGTAGTAACCAGAATTGACAAACTCAAAAACAAAAAAATTCATTTGAATTGTTTTTATACTTTAGAAAAATGATCCATAAGTAATTTGTGATGTGAAAGAATCATCGACACCTCAATATGATGCATAGTGTTACCAGTATGACTCCAAGTGTGTCTTTTTATTTAAAATTGACATTTTAGTAAGAAAAGACAAGTGACATACTCAAAAATGGTAAAAAAAAATTACATTCTTCCAATAATTCTATAAAACTATCCATAAGAAATTTTGACAAATAGTAATCAAGTGAACCTCAATCTGATACACGGTGTTCCAAATATGACTCAATGTGTCCATTATCAATTCAAAATTGATATTTTAGTTCAAATCAAGTGTCACTCACTAAAAATCAAGAAAATAAAATTGGATGGTCTTGATATTTTTTTAAATGGTCTATAATTCATTCTTGACATGTAAGAATCAGTCTCAGATCAAACTGACACATGATGTGACAAGTACAACTCAAAGTGCATGTTTTCTATTTAAAATGACATTTTAGTAAAAAAGACCAGTGACATACTCAAAACCAATTAAAGACATTTGGATTGTTTTTATACTTTAGTAAAATGATCCATGAGTAATTTTTGATATGTGTGAATCATCCTCACCCCAATCTGATGCACGGTGTGACTGGTATTACTCAAATTGTGTGATTTGAGTTTAAAATTGACATTTTGGAAGAAACAAAAGACTAGTTACATACTCAAAACTATGAAATTGTATTCATATTTTTTCGATACATTATGAAAATTCTCCCTCAGTCATTTTTAATGTATAGTAATTATTCATAAATCAATATGATACATGGTGTTCCTAGCAATACTCAAATTTTCTATTATCTGTTTAAAATTGAAATTTTAGTTCAAAACATGTGTCACTCACTAAAAACCAAGATAACATGCTCATATTGTATTTATAATTTGGAAAAATAATTCATAAGTCATTTGTTATATGTAGGAATTAGTCTCTGTTCAAACCAACACATGATGTGACCAGTATGAATCCAAGTTCATGTATTCAGTTTAAAAAGATATTTTAGTAAAAAAAGTAAAATACTCAAAACCAAGAAAAAACAATTTTATTGTTTTAATACTTTAGTAAAATGATCCCTAAGTCATTTTTTACTTAAAGGAATCATCCACACATCAATTTGATGCAAAGTGTGATTGGTAGGACTCAAATTTCATGTTTTTTATTTAAAATTACATTTTAGTAAACATCACAAGTTTCATACTCAAAATTGAGAAAATGAATATGGATTGATTTAATACTTTATAAAATTGATCTATTAGTCATGTTTGAAGTTTAGGAATTATCCACTCCTCAATCTGACACATGGTGTTACTAATAATAATCTAACTATGTCTTTTTATTTAAAATTTAAATTTTAATAAAAAAGACAAGTAACATACTAAAAAACAAGAAAATGCATTCAGATTATTTCAATACATTAGGAAAATTATCTGTAAGTCTTTGGTGACATTTATGAATCATTTTCACCTCATTATGATACAAGATGATCTCAATATGACTCAGAGTATATGTTTTTAGTTAAAAATTGACACATTTTTTTTAATTTATTTCTTTATAGTATTATGATGATAAGAATTTTTTTATTATATAGGTGCATTATTTTGATCAGTCGGGTATAGGTTTTTCAGAAACTAATAGTATGACCAGGGATCGAGGCCAAAGAAAAAAGAAAATTGATGTTTTTGAATGTTTATGACAGTTTTTACATACTCACATATTTGTAGAAACCAATGTTTTAAATTTATATAATAAAATGTTTTTTATTTGTATTTTAAATTTCATTTTAATTAAATTATGAATTTGATCCTATATTTTCTGTATATTTCTATTCCTTTTTGTATACTATGATTGGGTTTGATTTTATAGGGATGTTGCATGTATGATGTAGGGATATAGTTGTGTAGCAGCTGGAATGAACTTTATCATTTCTTTATCTAGCAGTGATAAAGGTACCCTTTATCAATGCTAAATAAAAAGTTCTCATAAATATAAAATTTATCAGTGGTTCCAAAAAAAAGAATTGATTAAAGTGTCCTTTATTATCACTTTTTGGAAGCACTAATATAGGTTATCTTTATCAACACTCTTTCAAGAACAGATAAAGGTTGAGGTATTTTAACATCACTTAGGTAGTAAATGATTTTAAAAGTTAAAAAAGATAATTTTTAGCACAATTAAAATCGTTTTTTACTGTTACATAATCCTATTCAGGGTATAAGAACCAGGTAAAAAACTACAAGTAAATAGACAAACATCTGTGGATTAATCTAATATCTCTCTTGGTCTTCTCCAGTTGTATACTCCATTTCTCAACCATCCACCATAGGGCCCTTTCCCTTCACCAGATCTCTATTTATGAAATCTACAAGCGTACTTAAATTTCCAAGTAGAATATGAGTACAAGACTTAGTAGGACACCACAAATGCATCCTTAATAAGTTTTCACATGCATAAATGTGTATAATATAATAATAAATAAATTCATGCCAAAAAAATCATGTCGAGGATTCATGTGAAAAGACACCAAAAACCTTGGTTATACCTGCTTTAGCACCATGCCGGAAAACATCAAAAAAATCATCGAAATGTCTCAATGTCAAAGATAGCCTCAAGCTTCTCAATAGTTGTACAGGCCCCGGGCCTCAAGGTCAAACCACACTAGGTCATCATTCCCTAGAACTATCTCTATGTGTGGTCACGTTGACCATCATGCCCCACTATTTCCATGTAGGTAAATCACTCATGATCATTGTACCCCATGGACATAACAAACGAGTCTGGTCAATTGTGATTGGAATACCCCCAGGTCAAGCCACACTAGGCCATCATGCCCCATCATCCATTCGGTCTCATTATCAAGTCATATGAAACATCTGAATAGGATCCCCCACAAGGGATATCAAGCAATGATGGGCCCTCGTGTCACTTTGTTACTATTCATAACACAAAATCATAGCACATATTAAGAATATCACAAGGAAACATTGTCATCGTACATAACATGTCATGAGTGTGGGAAAACCATATATATACACATGTGAGAAACTCAAAATGGTGTAAAGCACTTGAACATGCATAATCATGTAATTTAAAACAATTAGGCCTCATGGCTACACACACGCTCACATGCATCACATAACAAGTATAGGTTAGTCAAGCATAAATCACATATCACGAAAACATCATATACATGGACCAAAATATTAAGGAACTTCCAACCTCAAATTTATTGATGCCATCGGTGAAATAACCACTCTATATGGTTTGAAAGCTGGAGTGGAAACCTCAACTGTAACATCCCAGGTAAATAAAGAATAATTCATATTTCATATTTATTAATATTTGTGAATTAAATATTAATTTTACTTTAAATGGGTTTCTATGTTCGATAGCGTACCCAATACACAACAACGGGTTTCTTTGAAATCATACGTTGCACACTAATAATATAATATTATAATTTTAAATGGTAGTTAACACATAGCCTTTGTATTGGAGGTAATGAACAAAACTAAATACAATATGATTATACATGATTGTTAAATGTATTTACATTTATACAATAAAAATTTAGACGCTTAATTCGTGAATGAATCTAATTTTAACCACAATTTACATTTAAAGGACGATTTACCACCTTTTAATGGAGAACCCTTTTTAAATATAGTTTTGTTCACTTTAATACATTCTATATTACAAAATAAAATCCTTTTTCAGAATGGGGACATCAAAATTTACTTTCGGTAAATGTTTTGAATTTTTCCGATAAAGTTTATTTTTTTATTGAATAGTGAAAATATTGTGTTTTAATTCAAAAAGATGTTTTAATATAATTTATATATATGGTTATATTATCTTTTTAATTGGTTTTAAAGTGTAATTGGATTATATTTTTACCATTTAATCCAATTTTGGTTATTGGAATTAATTTCACTTTGAAATTGTACATAAACAAGTATCAATATTTTGATAGTTATTGTTTCTTAAAAACACGCTATGTGTTTTGATAACGGGAATTAATTTTAAAATTAATTAATGCCACTCTAATGTTTTGAATTTAGAAAAATAGACATCATTTTTTAATTCGGAATTGCAAATATAGATTATACTGAATTTTTGGTATTTTTCTGAAAAACATCAATTTTTGATGAATAGTGAAATCACTTTGTAGTACTTAAAAAACTGACTTTTTCATTTAAATGAAATTTTACCACCTTTTTTAATTGAATTTCAAAAATCCGACATACATGGTTTTTATTATAAAGTAAAATGTGGTTCATTAAGATGAAAATAATTTTTAGTGAATAGTAACTTTTGACTTTTATTTACCGCGGTTAAAGGAAAATAGGGAAATTCAAGGTTAAAAGAATATTATAATAATTCAAAATTACCTTAACACTTGTCCAAACCTTATTGGTTGATTCATTTACGACCATGGGAATATTTGGGTCGATTTTAGGACCACATTGAACCTCTTGGGAGTGATAATTACAATTTAGATTAATTAACTTAAAGTAAAGGCAAAAGTGACAAAAGCAAATATCTTTTAGTAAATTAATTATCACAAGGGGTTATTAAAATTATCATTTTGACAATAAATATTAAATGGAAATCTAAAAAAATTTCCTAGATCATGGTATTTTAGTTTATATTTTTTAGACATCAAATAATTTAAATTATTTATGACACAATAATGATGTAGTGTTTACCTCATTAATAAATCATTTAAATAAATAAGATTATAATGACTAAAATATTATCCAAAACATGTCCAATTCTGATTGGATTGTTTTATTTTGACCATGAGTCATCTTATCTTCGACTATAATTATTTTTGGACCATTAGAAACTGAATATAATTATATAATAAAATATTGTTTTCACACTTTCCTAAAGATCCCCTCCTCCCCCTTGTAAAAGGAGACCACTTCTAACCAATTCCACACACCTCTCAAGCCATTTAACTCATCCAAACTCTACCCAATTAAGCTACCTAAATCCCTCTCCTCCTTCTAGAAGCCTTACCTTAGGCAGAAGGTACTTCAAAAAGTCCTTTGGTTCAAACCAAAGGGAGTTACACAATTAAAGGTAATGGTTTCTCTTAAATTGTTTTCTTTTGTTTTACTTCTCCAACCCCTAAACTCTTTTTATTCATTGCTTTTGTAACAACACCAGTATATTAAATATACTAGGATGTTGTTATGAGAATTATTTCAACTACACTTACACACACCTCCATCTAATGGATGAAGAACATAATGTTTCTGTGGATGGCAAACTAATGCCTCACGAAATGATGATTGTTTGATTATCTCCTACCGCCTCTAATGGTGTCCATTATGATGGCACTGTATTTATATATGATATATATTATGTTTATGTTTTCTTTATGATTCTATAATTTCCTTTTATATCATGCCTTTATGGTTTCCATTATTGGTAAACACGATAATCTCATTAGAGGAAGTGTGGACTACCGCCCACTCAAAGTGATATGACTTGTTCATACCATATGTGGTACGTATAAAGGATATATTTAATGATATTATATATGATAAAATACTGGAATTATAATACTACTATTTATTGTTATGTTTTAAATCCATTAAATTAGAAATAGAAATGGATGTAGTGTTCATTCGTACATACAGCTTACTGTCTCCATGAACGGTGCATTTCATTTCTTACCTATAAATGTTATGTACTATTATAAATACATGTATATGATGGATATATATGAAATATTTGATATAAAAATCATTAATATCATTCTTCATATGATGAACCTTTGACCACCTGAACAACATGTAATTATAAGAAGTCCATTTTTGACTCAAGTACCAAATATCAACAAAACGAACATTATTTACTTAAATGAATAAATAATGTTCATAAAATGGTAATAAGTGATATAAAAGGAATAATAAACTGGAAAAAGGTTCTTAAACAAGTAGAAATTAACTTTAGTTTATTATTCAGGAGATTAACGAATGGTCGAGTCAAGTCGGACACGAGGTAAGGGACTTCGTCTCAATCTCCTCTCATTGAGGCATATTTTGTTTTAATACAGGAATTTATTTTATACGTTGTATAAACACCCTTGAATTTTCAAAGGGAATATTTTTCTACGAAGCATTTTACTAAACAAAAAAATAATAATTTTTTCTTTTAACGTAAGCGGTAAAAACGACCTTTTCCTCCCCCGCGAGTATTATTTGATCATTATCTTCCTCAACAAGCCATAATGTTTTTAAAAGAAAATAAATACCTTATTCTCTTTTACATATTTTTGGTATTGAAAATGGTTTTGAAAATGGATTTGTTATGTCAATATATTTAAGTGATATATTGTGATTGAAATATTGAAATGTTTTCTTTCCATTATATTTGTTGTATGTGTTATGATTTTATATTGGTACTTGGACATTTGACGGGTGGTTACGTGATAAACCAAATGACGGGTGGTGCCGTGAATACCTGGACGAGTGGTTACCTTATAACCTCCAAAGCATTGGGTATGGAAGTCGGTCGTATGTCTATTCTATTTAGTGATATGTATGGAAGTCGACCATATGGTTATTCCATTTAAGAATGATTATGTCCCAAGTTACCTTTATATGTTATGTGTTCTTTATATGGGTTTTATGGTAATCTTTTGGTTACAAAAGGGTAAGTAATGATCTTTTATTTAGTGAAGAGTATTTACTACTTCATGAAGGTGAAAAGTAGTACTTATGTTAAATTATTCATGGTTTACTTGTTGTTTTGAAAAACTAACAGTTTTACTTCTTTGTGTATCCCTTACTGAGCTTTTTATGCTCATCCCAAGTTTTTGAAATGTTTTTCACAGGATATAATGTGGAATAGGGTCAAGGATGGGATCAAGGAAAATTCATGCTGTCTTAAACATGGAAATAAACATGACTCTTTTTTTCAAGAGTTCATGTTCAATAAAAAAATGAAAACTGCGTAGAAGTGTCTACTTTGTAATCTTTTGAGGTGTAATAGTTATGTCCTAATAATCTAAAACTATGAACTTGAAAATATACTCAATGTTAATTATTCTTTTCATTCAAGATTATGTAATGTTTTAAGGTTGGGTCCTTATAGTTGGTATCAGAGGTCGGTTTAGACAACTTTAGGAGTTAGGGTATTGTTAAATTAATATCCCTAAAGTAATTTATTATAATATTGAAATCATATAGCTTTTACCAATCACCATGTTTCTTTTCCTAAGATATTTTTGTGATCATAATGGTTTTCTACAGTGGAAATAGGGCAGCAATGTTGGGATGACATCAGGAGGAAGACAACCTTCCAAATCAGCAACCTGAGATGGTCGGAATCGGAACTGAACAGTTTTTTACAGTGATGGCACAGTTGACTCAGGATATAAATGGTGGTGGTATCCATGTATGAGATCATCCAAATCAACCACAGAGGAACATTTCAGTAGTGGAGCATTTCCTGAGGCAACATCCCCCATCATTCAGAGGATCATCTGACCCTGTGCTAGCATAAGGGTGGATTAAAGCACTGGAAGAGATTTTTGATGTCATGGGTTGTTCATAACATCAAAAGGTTAGTCTTGTTGTTTACCATTTTGAAGGTGAAGCTGATCAGTAGTGGTCAATGGTGAAAAATATCTGGGATAGTGAGGAGATTGATGCTCTTGATTGGGATGAATTCAAAGGTATGTTTCTTGAGAAATATTTTCCTAAGGTGGTTCGTCTTAGGATGTAGAAACAATTCCTAGAATTGGGTCCGGATGATGACTCAATGGATTTTTATGAAGAAAATTTCACTCGACTAGAAAGGTATGCACCAAATTTCATCCAAGATCTTGATAGTAAGATAAATCAATTTTACTCAGGACTGAAGACATGATATCAAATAATGTTAGCCTCTCGTGAGTTCAAAAGTTATGAAAAACTTGTTCCACGTGCAGAGAAGGTGGAAATTAATTTTGTCGATGATCTAGTGTTCTTTTAAAAACAAAAGAATAAGAGTTCCAGTTGGTAGGAAAAGAAGAAGAATTCATAAAAGAAGCCTGGAGGTATGAAAACTAAATATCCATCTTGTGAGAAGTGTGGTAAAAAATATCCTGGATAATGTTTATCAAAAACTGCAATGTGATTCTGGTGTGGTAAGTCTGGTCATATTTCTCATAACTGTAAGGAAGATGAACAAGAAGGTGATGAAAAGCCATTAGTAAGATGTTTTATGTGTAATGAAATGGGTCATTATTAAAATGAGTGTCCAGCGAAGAACACAACTGAGGGAAATCAGTCGGACTACAAGTAGAAAGGGGTGGGGAAATCCTTTGAAACTACTTCAGCAGATGTTGGTCCATCAAATGAAGTAGTATCAGGTACACTGTTTGTTTATTCATATTATACCAATGTGTTGTTGGATTCAGGGTCTACACACTATTTCATTTCTAGGAAGTTTTCTATTAAATTAGGAATTCCATCTCAATATATGAATACAGAACTGAGGGTAAAAAAACCTGGAGGAAATGTTGAGACAAAAAGAAAACATAATAACATTCCTGTCCTTGTGTGTGAAAAAAATCTACCTGCAAACCTTATTTTTTTGACTCTAGTAGAGTTAGATGTTATTTTGGGCATGGATTGGATTTCTGTTTATCATGATAAGATTGACTGCAAAGCTGAAGAGGTTTCTTTTCAGAACGATTTACAGTTTTTGTACAAGAATGAACCCTTTCATTTGATAACACATTAGGAAGATGAGAAATTTGTAAAAAATAGAAATGAATGTTACCTTGCACATATTGTTGAAAATAAAGGAACTGTTCAGATTAATGATGTGACAATGGTAAATGAGTACCTTGATGTTTTTCCTGATGAGTTTCTTGGAATTATACCTGATCGGGAAGTTGAATTTACTATTGAATTAGTTCCTGATTCTAATTAAATTTCAAAACCCCCTTATCGAATGGCTCAAATTGAACTTTTAGAGTTAAAGAAGCAATTACAGGAGTTATTAGATAAAGGTTTCATTCTCCCTAGCAAATCACCATGGGGTTCCCCTGTCTAGTTTATTAAAAAGATAGATGGTTCAATGAGACTTTTCATTGATTATAGAGCATTGAATAACATTACTGTTAATAACAAGTATCCTTTTCCTCATATCAATGATTTTTTTGATCACATCCAGGGAGCTCAGTATTTTTCGAAGATTGAATTGAGGTTGGGGTACCATCAGTTGAAAGTAAAAGAATCAGACGTTCCAAAGACCGCGTTTCGTACTAGATATGGCCATTATGAATTTGTAGTTATGCCTTTTGGGATAACCAATGCACCTGCTGTATTCATGGATCTTATGAATAGTATTTTTCGTGAGTTCTTGGATAAGTTTTTGGTCATATTCGTTGATGATATTTTGATTTATTCAAAAATTAAAGAGGATCATGAATGTCATTTAAGGGTCATCTTGCAAACCATAAAAGAAAAGAAACTTTATTGGAAATTCAGCAAGTGTGAGTTTTGGTTATAACAAATTTCTTTCCTTGGTCACATTGTTTCAAAAAATTGCATAAATGTTGATCCTGCTAAAGCAAAAGTTGTTGAAGAATGGCCAAGACCCCCAAATATAACCAAGATTTTTAGTTTTCTTGGTTTTGCAGGTTATTTCTGTAGGTTTGTTGAAAATTTTTCCCGGTTATCTAGTAAAATGACTAAGTTAACTCGAAAATGTGTTAAGTTTATTTGGAAAAAAGAGTGTGATGATTGTTTTTAGGAATTGAAAAGGAGATGGGTGAATGCTCCAGTTTTGGAACTACCATCCAGAAATGGTGTTTTTGTAATCTATAGTGATGTTTCGTTGAAAGGACTAGGTTGTGTCCTAATACAGAATGATCAGGTAATTGCTTATGCTTCACTTAAATTGAAACCACATGAGTTAAATTACCCTACACATGATTTGGAATTAGCTGTTGTTGTTTTTGTTTTAAAATTTTGGAGGCATCATTTGTATGGAGTAAAATGTGAAATATGTACTGATGAAAAAATTTTAAAGTATATATTCACTAAAAAAGAATTGAACATGAGATAGAGGAGATGGTAGGAATTAATCAAGGATTATGATTGCACGATCCATTACCATCTGGGAAAAGAAAATAAATTGGCTGATGCTTTGAGTAGAAAAAGTAATACTTCATTAACTATGTTACATTTGGAACAATATCCTTTGGTTTTTGATTTGATGAAATTTGGTGTAGAAGTTTTTGGTACAAAAAATTCTTCTGTTTTGTATCAGGTGTTAGTAAGATCATCTCCATCAAACAGAATAAAGCAAACACAGAAAGAAGATAGTGAGTTACATAAAAAGGTAGAGTTGGTTCAGAAGGGTAAGTTACCTGAATTTAACACTGAAAATGATTATGTTTTGAGGTTTGGAAAGATATTATGTGTTCATTGTGATTCATAGTTGAAGAATGAGTTATTATGTGAAGCTCATAGTTCTCCTTTTTTCAGTTCATCCTGGAAGTACTAAGATTTATAGAGATCTTCGGATGTATTACTGGTGGGATGGAATTAAAAGAGATATTACTGATTTTACTGTAAAGTTTTTGACTTTTCAGCAGGTTAAAGCAGAGTAGCAGTTACCGAATGGGATGCTTCAACATTTACCGATGCCAGAGTGGAAATGGTAAAATATATCCATGGACTTTGTTGTGTGATTACCAAATACATCTCGAGGTAATAATCCAATCTGGGTTATAGTTGATCGATTGACTAAATCTACTCATTTACTTCCTATTAAAGATACTTTGTCTCTAGATAAAATTTCTTGGTTTTATGTTAAAGAGATAGTCAGGTTGCATAGAGTTCCCATATCCATTGTATCTGATCGTGATCCTAGGTTTACTTCTAACTTTTGGAAAGGCCTTTAGAAGTCATTGGGTACTTAATTAGATTTTATTACAGCTTTTCTTCCTCAATCAGATGGGCAGTCAGAACGAACAATTCAGACATTGGAGGATATGTTATGTTCTTGCTTGATGGATTATCAGGGAATTTCAGACTAACATCTTTCTTTGGTTTAATTTTCTTATAATAACATCTTTCATTCCAGTATATAGATGGCTCCATTTGAGGCATTATAGGGAAATTGTTGTCGAACTCCAGCTTTTTGGGATGAAGTAGGTGAAAGGAAGCTTATGGGACCAGAATTGTTAGAAGAGATGGCAGAGAAAGTTCAGCAGATTCAGAAGCACATGAGAACAGCTCAGAGTAGAAAGAAAAGTTATGCAGATAACCGGAGGAAGGATCTTTCTTTTGAGCTAGGTGATCATGTCTTTCTCAAAGTTTCTCCCTGGAAAACTGTGATGCGTTTTCGTAAGAAGGGAAATTTGAGTTCGAGGTTCAATAGACCTTATGAAATTATGGAGAAAGTTGGATCAGTTGCGTACAGAGTGGATTTACCTCCAATTTTATCCCAGATACAAATTGTTTTTCATGTATTGATGTTGAGAAAGTATATGCCAGATCCATATCATGTTTTGAGCCCAGAGGTAGTTCAGTTGGAAGAGAATTTCTCTTATGAAGAACAACCAGTCCAGATTCTTGACCGTAGAGAGCAAGTGTTGCGAAAT
Source organism: Viscum album (assembly GCA_963277665.1). Lineage (NCBI taxonomy): Eukaryota > Viridiplantae > Streptophyta > Magnoliopsida > Santalales > Viscaceae > Viscum > Viscum album. Next base: position 1,976,992,965 of record OY728122.1, read on the forward strand.
AATGTAATTCACCAGGTAACGGTTTTTTGGAAAAACCATATGGTTGAAGAGGCAATGTGGGAATCTGAAAATGCTATGAGAGATAAACTCTCCCATTTATTTGATAAGTGAATAAAAATGCGAGGACGCAATTTCCAAAAGGGGGAAGGATGTAACATCCCAGGTAAATAAAAAATAACACATATTTCATATTTATTAATATTTTTGAATTAAATATTAATTTTACTTTAAAGGAGTTTCTATGTTCGATAGCGTACCCGATACGCAACAATGGGTTTCTTTGAAATCTTACGTTGCACACTAATAATATAATATTATTTTTAAATGGTAGTTAACTCCTATCCGTTGTATTGGAGGGAATGAACAAAACTACCTACAATATAATTATACACGATTGTTAAATGTATTTACATTTATCCAATAAAAATTTAGATACTTAAATTTTGAATGAATCTAATTTTAAGGATAATTTACATTTAAAGGCCGATTTACCACCTTTTAATAGAGAACCTTTTTTAAATCTAGTTTTCGTCACTTTAATACATTATATATGACGAAATAAAATACTTCTTTAGAATGGGGACATCAAAATATACTTTGAATAAATTTTTGGAATTTTTCTAATAAAGTTCATTTTTTTATTGAATAGTGAAAATATTGTATTTTAATTCAAAACTATGTTTTAATCAAATTTATTTATATGGATATATTATCTTTTTAATTGGTTTTAAAGATTAATTAGAATATATTTTTACCATTTAATCCAATTTTGGTCATTGGAATTAGTTTCACCTTGAAATTGGACATAAACAAGTATCAATCTTTTGATAGTTATTTTTTCTTAAAAACGCGCTATTTGTTTTGATAACATGAATTAATTTTAAAAGTAATTAATTCCACTCCTATGTTTTGAATTTTTCAAAATAGAAATCATTTTTTATTTTATAATATCAAATATAGCTCAGGATGAATTTTTGGTATTTTTCTGAAAAACATCAATTTTTTATGAATAGTGAAATCACTTAGTAGTAGTTAAAAATACTGAATTTTTCATTTAAATGAAATTTTACCACTTCTTTTAATTGAAATTAGAAAATCCGACATTCATGGTTGTTATTTGGAAGTAAAATTTGGTTCATTATGATGAAAATAATTTTTGGTTAATAGTAAATTTTGACTTTTATTTACTGCGGTTAAAGTTAAATAGGGTAATTCAAGGTTAAAAAAATATTATAATAATTCAAAATCACCTTAACACTTGTCCAAACCTTATTTTTTGAGTAATTGACAACCATGGGAATCTTTGGGTCTATTTTTGGACCAAATTGTGCCACTTGGGAGTGATAATGACAATTTAGATTAATTAACTTAAAGTAAAGGCAAAAATGACAAAATAAAATATCTTTTAGTAAATTAATTTTTACAAGGGTTTATGTAAATTATCTTTTTGAATATAAGTATTCCTTGGAAAGATAAAATTATTTCCTACATCATGGTATATTTTTATAATTTTTAGTCATCAAATAATTCAAATTATTTATGACACAATAATGATGTAGTGTTTATCTCATTAAATAAATAATATTATAATGATTAAAATATTATCCAAAACAAGTCCAATTCAGATTGGATGATTTTATTTAGACCATGAGTCATCTTATCTTTTACTATAATTATTTTTGGACCATTAGAAACTGAATATAATTATGTAATAAAATATTGTTTTCACACTTTCCTAAAGAGCCCATCCTCCCCCTTATAAAAGGAGACCACTTCTAACCAATTACACACACCTCTCAAGACTTTTGGATCATCCAAAGTCTTCCCAATTAAGTTCCTTACGTCCCTATACTACTCCTAGAATCCTTACCTTAGGTAGAAGGTACTTCAATAAGTCCTTTGGTTCAAACCAAAGGGAGTTACTCAAATTATAGGTAACGGTTTCTCTTAAATTGTTTTCTTTTGTTTTACTTCTCCAACCCCTAAACTCTTTTAATTCCTTTCTTTTGTAACAACACTGGTATCATCAATGTAATAGAATGTTGTTATGAGATGTATTCTAACTACACTTACACACACCTCCATCAAATAGATGAGGAACATAATGTTTCTGTGGATGGAAAACTAACGCCTCACGAAACGATGATTGGTCGATTATCTCCTACCACCTCTCATGGTGGCCATTATAATGGCACTCTATTTATATATGATATATATTATGTTTATGTTTTCATTATGCTTCTATAATTTCCTTTTATAGCATGACTTTATGTTTTCCATTATGGGTAAACGCGATAATCTCATTAGAGGAAGTGCGGACTACCGCCCACTCAAAGTGATATGACTCATTCATACCATATGTGGTATTTATACAGGATATATTTAATGGTATTATATATGATACAATAATTTAATTATAATACTATTATGTATCCTTATGTTTTAATTCCATTAAATATGAAATATAAATGGAATTAGCGTTCATGCGTACGTACGGCTTACCGTCTCCACGAACGGTGGATTTCATTTCTTACCTCTAAATATTATATACTATTATAAATACATTTATATGCTGGATATATATGAAATATTTGATATCCAAATCATTAATATCATTCTGGATATATTTAACCTTTGACCACATGAACGACATGTAATTATAAGAAGTCCATTTTTTACTCAACTTCCAAATATCAACAAAACGAACATTATTAACTTAAATGATTACATACTATTTATAACATGGTAATAAGTGATATAAAAGATATAATAAACTTGACAAAGGTTCTCAAGAAAGTATTAAATAACTTAGTTTATTATTCAGGATATTAAAGAACGATCGAGTCAAGTCGGACATGAGGTAAGGGAGTTCATCTCAATCTCGTTTCAGTGAGACATATTTTGTTTTAATACACGACTTTATTATGTAAGTTTTATGAACACCCTTGACTTTTCAAAGGGAATCTTTTTCTATTAAGAGTTTTACTTAACGTCAAAAAGGAATGTTTCTTTTAACATAATCGGTGACAATGACCTTTTCTTCCCCCGCGAGTATTATTTGATCTTTGCCTTCCTCAACAAGTAGTAATGTTTTTAAAAGAAAATAAATTCCTTATACTCTTTTACATATTTTTGGTATTGAAAATGGTTTTGATAATGGATTTTTTATGTCAATATATTTATGTTATATATTGTGATTGAAATGTGGAAATGTTTTCTTTCCTTTATATTTTTTGTATGTGTTATGATTTTATATTGGTACTTGGAAATTTGACGGGTGGTGTCATGAATACCAGGATGGGTCATTACGTTATAACCTCCAATGCATTGGGTATGGAATTCAGCCATATGGCTATTCCATTTAGTGATATGTGTGGAATTCTACCGTGTGGTTATTCCATTTAAGAATGTTTATGTACCAAGTTACCTTTATATGTTATGTAACGCCCTGACCCCAGCTACCCAGAGCCGGTGCATTACTTCATAACATTGGCATGATCACAAAAGATCAAGTCTCGAAAGACCGATTGGTTTAGTAGCCTTGGAAACACTAGATACATTCATAAATGTTACATTACATCACAATGTGAAAAACTATAATAAAAAAGTCTCCATAGTCCACACTTCTATCCTCTTCGGACTATCCCTGTAGGTCATTCATAAAATATTTCTTCACATCCTGGAAAATATTAAAACATTGAAAGGGGTGAGCTCAGATGCTCAGTAAGGATAACAATAATGCGGAAGCTTTCATAAATAAACATTAACATTTAAGGCAATGTATAACTAAAACAAAAGCCTTTTAAACATGAACTTCAACATAATATGGAAAAAATAAAATTAAATAACGCCATCTACTTACTCACATGGATATTCTACTAGTCGAAAAATCACATGCAAAATCAATAACCACTTTCATAATGAGGGAATGTATAATGCCAGACATTCTGAAATATTTTGTCAAGGCCTCGGCCAAGACGTCTAAAATGATTAAGGCCTCGGCCAAAACCATAAATCAAATTGTGAAAGGGCCTCGGCCAATTCCACGTCTAGTTGTCTCATGAGACCTACCGATGCATCGAGGAGCTATAGCGGGCTCCACCCGTCACTTATTAAGTCCAATACATTCCTCATATGAATAGGTTTAAACATATCATAAACCATAACATAATCGTATCACATAAAACATGGATAAAGGAAACATAACATTTCCACATTTCAATCACAAGATATCAATACAACACATTGATATAATAAAAATGCTTTCAAAACCATTTTCAATACCAAAATAAAATAAAAGTATAACATGGTATTTATTTTTCATTAAAAAATGTATGGCTTGAAGAGGAAACCGAAACTCAAATAGTGGTCACGGTGGCGGAGAAGTCATTGTCGCCGCATACGTACGACCAAAACATTCCATTTTTTCATTTAGTAAACACTTCGTATAAAAAATATTCCTTTTGAATAAACGTAAAATTCAAAGGGGTTTATACACCATATAAAATAAATTTGTGTATAAAAGAAAGTATGCCTCAATGAAAGGAGATTGAGACGAAGTCCTTAAAAAGATCATTTTTAAAATGAAATAGATCTGTTATGTGAATTCACTATATGTACACATAAAGAAAGTACAAATACAATATAGGACATAATAATATCATGACATAATTTGAAAGTAGGAGATTAACCCAGAGATTGGAAATTGGGTTAAGAAATTCCCTTACCTCGTGTCTGACTTTACTCAACCGTTCTTTAACTCATGAATAATAAACTAGAGTTAATATCTACCTTATTAAGAACCATTTTCAATTTCATTATCCTTTTTATATCACTTATTACAATGTTATGAACATTATGTAATTATTTAAGTTAATAACGGTCGTTTTGTCGATCTTTGGTACTTGAGTCAACAATAAACTTCTTATAATTACAAGTTGTTCATGTGGTAGAATATCCATTATATCCAGAATTATATTCATGATTTAGATGTCATATATATCATACATATACAGTATATACATTCATTCATAATGTCACGTAACATTTAGAGGTAAGAAATGAAATGCACCGTTCATGGAGACAGTAAGCCGTACGTACGCATGAACGCTACTTTCATTTCTATTTCGTATTTAATGGAATGAAATCATAATGATATAAATTTATAATATAATTATAGTATAATATAGTGTATAATACCATTTACTCCATCCTTTATACATCCCACATATGGCATTAACGATTCAAATCACTTTGAGGGGGCGGTAGTCCGCACTTCCTAAAATGAAATTATCGCGTTTTACCCATAATGGAAATAATAAATTATGCCATAAATGAGAAATACAGAAGCATAAGTAAAACATAAACATATTATATATCGTATATAAAAATAGTGACATCTTAATGGCCACCTTTGAAGGTGTTATATGAGTGTTGAACAATCATCGTTTCGTGAGGCAGAAATTCGTCATCCACAGAAACCGTATGTTCTTTAACCATTAGATGTAGGTGTGTGTAAGTGTAGCTCAAATACTTCTTATAACAACATCCTAGTATATTTAGGATACTGGTGTTGTTACAAATGAAATGAATAAAAAGAGTTTAGGGGGGTGGAGAAGAAAAATAAAACAAAACAACATTAGAGAAGACATTACCTCAAAATCGGGTAACTCTTTTTGATTTGAGCCAAAGGCTTCCTTGGGAAGAGTTCTGCCCAAAGTGAGGCTTCTATGAGTAAGAGGGTGAAGTTGGGAGAGTATTTGGGCAGAGGTTGGCCGAGCCAAATGGCTTGAAAGTGTAAATGAGGTGGCAGAGGTGGGGGCCTTTTATAAGAGGAGAGGAGGGGCTCTTTTGGAAAGATTGAAATGTTACATAATTACACAATGATTTTCGGATTCTAAAGGTCCCACACTTATATAATTCTAGGATAAGGTGATAAGGGTTCTAAATCTCCTCATCCAATTGGCTTTGGACAAGTTTAAGCCTTGTATTTTGCATTATCTTCCCATTTTATTTAAATCGTTAAATAATGAGGTCATCGCTGCATCATCATGATGTCATAAATAATTTAATTTATTTAATGTATAAAAATTATAAAAAAAAATACTATGATGTAGGAAATATTTTTAGTTTTCTAATGAATATTTATAATCAAAATTTGGACTTGTTTAACCCCACTTAAAAACTGTTTTAGTAAAACAACTCATGTTTGTGTCAATTTAATTTTAACATTAAATAAATATATATTAATGTCATTTTCCAACTAAATTGGCTCCATGGGGTCTCCAAGTTGACCCTTGGGTTTTCTTGGTCGGCCATGACTCATCCAATAGGAGTAGGACAAGTTTCAAGCTCATATCATATTATTAAAACATTGTTTTTACCTTAAACTACACTAATTACCTCTAATCGCGATTAAGAACTTAAAAGTTACTATTCACCAAAAATTATTTTAATCTCATTAAACCACATTTTACTTCTTAATGACAACCATGTATATCGAATTTTTGAAAATCAAATCATAGAAGTGGAAATATTTCATTTAAATGAAAAATCAGTTATTTAACTACCACTTAGTGGTTTCACTATTCATCAAACATTGAAGTTTTTCAGAACAAAGCCAAAATTTCACCCTAAGCTATAATTGATATTCCGAATTCAAAAATGATGTCTATTTTACAAAATTCCAAACATCTAAGTTGCATTAATTAATTTTATAATTAATTTCCGCTGTTACAACAAATAGCGTGTTTTTAAGAAACAATTTATATCAAAAGATTGGCAATTGTTTATGTCCAATTTCAATGTTAAATTAATTCTAATGACCACCATTGGATAAAATGGTAAAAATATATTCTAATTATACTTTAAAACCACTAAATATTATAATTTATCAGTGTAAATTATTTTGATTAAAAAAGTTTTTTTTAAGTAATTTTCACTATTCATAAAAAATTAGAAGTTCTTAGAAAAATACCAAAAATTCAACATAGGCTAATTTCGATATTACGAATACAAAAATGAAGTCCATTTTGAAATATAAAATTTCTATAATTTTAAAAAGTGGTTATTACTATTCATAACGGCTACTTTGATTAGTCACGGTGTTTTAGAACTCGAACTTGCGTACAATGCAAGCTATTGCATTATTGAAAGAGAGGCGTATCGTGGATGCTTGGGGTGTTACATTCTCCCCTCCTTCAATAAATTGCGTCCTCGCAATTTGAAAATTTTCTTTGAAAATAAAAGGTTGAAAAGAGGAAATACCTTTGAGGAAACCCCACATCGGAAATAAGGTTAATAGATATATAACATTAAAAGAAAGCAAGATAAGTACAAAGGTCACCCGATATAGCCCATTCTAGGATTCTATGAAAATATGGATATGGAGGAGAAACAAACCATCAAGGTCTGATGGAGAGTTATAGAAAACAAGACTAGGAGAAAGTTTAACCACAAGAAAATCACAAACTTGGGATTGGTTAAACGGTCATTGAATCCCCAGTTGGAAAAGTTAACCGACAACATTTTTGTTTTAAGTTACCTTTTATAATGTTGAGGAATTTATTTAGGAGATTTACTAAGAACGTAAGGGAATATACATACTTGTTATGTGTTCTTTCATTCATTAATAAATTTTTACCACAAACCCAACTTTTACTCCAAATGGTAACGGAACTCAAAAATATTCTATTTATCCTAATTGTATAAGGTTCAAAATGTTAACTCATACCATTTAGATTAGTAAAACTATTTTGTAATAACCAGGGACTTCCTGTAGGCTAGTGGTAGGAAATAAAGGCTTGTCACACTATGATTGTGGGTTCGATTCCTGCAGCTTTGTCCGACGCGACGGGTTATTCCCCACCCTGCAGGTTGTCCTTTTCCTAAAACTATAGTATTATAATATTCCAAAAATAATCTTAATAAATGCTTTAACCTTAAACAATACTATCCAAAGATCAACTTAATCCACTCCAACCTTTATAGTTATCCAAAATACCTCTGTCCAGACTTTCTCTAAAAGGTCTCTTAATTCCAAAATCAATTGTAACATCAGATTCACGAAACAAAGAAAAGTTTCTCTTATTGTCCCATACTAAAAATATGATTACCTTAATCATATTAAAACCTTACTGAAATCAAAAAGTACTGCAGTACAATCCATATATATATATCACATTATTCTTATAACCAGAATATAATCCTTGAGTCCAAAAGCACCAATACATTAATTATTCCGCTTCAACTGTAGTCACAGCATAAGATTGGCCTTGATCCCTTGGCCTTTTCTGAGGTAAGTTTCCTTGACGCTTAGGACATTCATTTGCATAATGCCCCATTTCCCTACAATTGTAGCATTCAACTTTGACAGCCTCTTTCTTTCCCTTGCAATCATGAGCCTGGTGACCCTTTTCTCCACATCTATAACAAACTCCCATTCCTTTTAGGCATGTACCAGGGTGATTCTTCCCACAATTATCACATAATGGAAATTCCTTCTTTCCCTTTTTCCCTTTATCTATCTCTTGTTCCCCCGTTCTCTTCTTCTCTTGCTTTACTTTGTTGTCATAAGACTTAGAGAATTCCTTTTCTATCTTGATAGCACATGAGACAATATCTTCGTATGTTGAGAAAGATTGTGATACTAAAGCTCGACGGTTAAATGGTTTTAACCCATCAAAGAAACGATCAATCTTACTCCTTGGGTTGCGTATATAATCGGCAGCATGCGTCGCTAACCTTGTAAAGTTAGCCTCATACTTTGCGACATTCTCATCCTCCTTCTGCCTCAGACTCAGAAATTGCCTTTCCATATCTGCTCGATGGTCACGAGGAAAGTATTTTTCTAAGAAAAGCTCTTTGAACTCCCTCCATTCCATATTTGATACATCATCATCTTCCTTTGTGTTTTGAATCAGCGACCACCACTGATCGGCATCTCCAGTGAGGCGGTAAACTGTCATGACAACCTTCTCCCTTTCACTACTCCCCAAGGCATGGAATATTTTCTCTGAGGAATTTATCCATTGCTCAGCTACTATAGGATTTGTACTCCCATTTAAGGTTGGTTGTTGTTGCCTCATGAAGCGGTATAACATTGATCCTCCACGCTGTGGATCAGGGTGCTCCATAAGGGTAAGGTTATCATTCATAACCTGAGTAAGTTGTCCCAGTATGGTGATTAGCTGATCGGCACCAGTTGCATCACCAGCCCCACTATAATTATCTTGAGCAGGAGGGAAATCCCTACATGGAGTGCGTGCATTGATACGGTTTCCATTCCTTCCACTAGGCGCCATTTCTAAACAATGGCATAAACTAGATCAGTTTATGAATCAAAATACATAATCCCATACTTATAAAACACTTAACATAAATTGAACTATTTATGGATATAATCCATAATCATAAAAAAAAATTCTTTGAGAATTATATACTCATAAACCCTTCATAATGATTTGTAAAGAAAATGAGAGTTATCCTAACCATATCCCCCGGGAGTGTCATAACCAGGAGTGCAGCAAGGCCCGTTGTCGTGTACCAGTTCCCGTTCGAGTCTAGCTCAAAGCAGTGTTTTCGGGTTTTACCCCTAGGTACATCTGTGCCAGAGCCGCCTCTACTTGCTCGTATCCAGACAGGGATGTATTGCTCGGAAAACTCACAAAATCTCTACAATAAAAAAATTCTAGGAAGTTCTTCTATACTAATCCTCAAAGTCTATCTTTGGGCTATGTGCTCTTAATCCGAGTTTATCTAAATCTAGCTTCCAAGGTTAGTACTAAACTGCCTTTGATACCAACTGTAACACCCTGACCCCAGCTACCCAGAGCCGGTGCATTACTTCGTAACATTGGCATGATCACAAAAGATCAAGTCTCGAAAGACCGATTAGTTTAGTAGCCTTGGAAACACTAGATACATTCATAAATGTTACATTACATCACAATGTGAAAAACTATAATAACAAAGTCTCCATAGTCCACACTTCTATCCTCTTCGGACTATCCCTGTAGGTCATTCATAAAATATTTCTTCACATCCTGGAAAATATTAAAACATTGAAAGGGGTGAGCTCAGATGCTCAGTAAGGATAACAATAATGCGGAAGCTTTCATAAATAAACATTAACATTTAAGGCAACGTATAACTAAAACAAAAGCCTTTTAAACATGAACTTAAACATAATATGGCAAAAATAAAATTAAATAACGCCATCTACTTACTCACATGGATATTCTACTAGTCGAAAAATCACATGCAATATCAATAACCACTTTCATAATGAGGGAATGTATAATGCCAGACATTCTGAAATATTTTGTCAAGGCCTCGGCCAAAATGTCTAAAATGATTAAGGCCTCGGCCAAAACCATAAATCAAGTTGTGAAAGGGCCTCGGCCAATTCCACGTCTAGTTGTCTCATGAGACCTACCGATGCATCGAGGAGCTATTGCGGGCTCTACCCGTCACTTATTAAGTCCAATACATTCCTCATATGAATAGGTTTAAACATATCATAAACCATAACATAATCGTATCACATAAAACATGGATAAAGAAAACATAACATTTCCACATTTCAATCACAAGATATCAATACAACACATTGATATAATAAAAATGCTTTCAAAACCATTTTCAACACCAAAATAAAATAAAAGTATAACATGGTATTTATTTTTCATTAAAAAAGGTATGGCTTGAAGAGGAAGCCGAAACTCAAATAGTGGTCACGGCGGCGGAGAAGTCATTGTCGCCGCATACGTACGACCAAAAAATTCCATTTTTTCGTTTAGTAAACGCTTTGTATAAAAAATATTCCTTTTGAATAAACGTAAAAGTCAAAGGGGTTTATACACCATATAAAAGAAAGTTTTGTATAAAACCAAATATGCCTCAATGAAAGGAGATTGAGACGAAGTCCTTAAAAAGATCATTTTTAAAATGAAATGGATCTGTTATGTGTATTCACTATATGTACACATAAATAAAGTACAAATACAATATAGGACATAATAATATCATGACATAATTTGAAAGTAGGAGATTAACCCAGAGATTGGAAATTGGGTTAAGAAATTCCCTTACCTCGTGTCTGACTTTACTCAACCGTTCTTTAACCTCCTGAATAATAAACTAGAGTTAATATCTACCTTATTAAGAACCATATTCAATTTCATTATCCTTTTTATATCACTTATTACAATGTTATGAACATTATGTAATTATTTAAGTTAATAACGGTCGTTTTGTCGATCTTTGGTACTTGAGTCAACAATAAACTTCTTATAATTACAAGTTGTTCATGTGGTAGAATATCCATTATGTCCAGAATTATATTCATGATTTAGATGTCATATATATCATATATATACAGTATATACATTCATTCATAATGTCACGTAACATTTAGAGGTAAGAAATGAAATGCACCGTTCATGGAGACGGTAAGCCGTACGTACGCATGAACGCTACTTTCATTTCTATTTCGTATTTAATGGAATGAAATCATAATGATATAAATTTATAATATAATTACAGTATAATATAGTGTATAATACCATTTACTCCATCCTTTATACATCCCACATATGGCAATAACGATTCAAATCACTTTGAGTGGGCGGTAGTCCGCACTTCCTAAAATGAAATTATCGCGTTTTACCCATAATGGAAATCATAAAGTATGCCATAAATGGGAAATACAGAAGCATAAGTAAAACATAAACATATTATATATCGTATATAAAAATAGTGACATCTTAATGGCCACCTTTGAAGGTGTTATATGAGTGTTGAACAATCATCGTTTCGTGAGGCAGAAATTCTCCATCCACAGAAACCGTATGTTCTTTAACAATTAGATGTAGGTGTGTGTAAGTGTAGCTCGAATACTTCTTATAAAAACATACTAGTATATTGAGGATACTGGTTTTGTTACAAAAGAAATGAATAAAAAGAGTTTAGGGGGTTGGAGAAGAAAAATAAAACAAAACAACATTAGAGAAGACATTACCTCAAAATCGGGTAACTGTTTTTGATTTGAGCCAAAGGCTTCCTTGGGAAGATTTCTGCCCAAGTGAGGCTTCTATGAGTAAGAGGGGGAAGTTGGGAGAGTATTTGGGAAGAGTTTGGCCGAGCCAAATGGCTTGAAAGTGTAAATGAGGTGGGAGAGGTGGGGGCCTTTTATAAGAGGAGAGGAGGGGCTCTTTTGGAAGGATTGAAATGTTACATTATTACACAATGCTTTTCGGATTCTAAAGGTCCCACACTTATATAATTCGAGGCTAAGGTGATAAGGGTTCGAAATCTACTCATCCAATTGGCTTTGGACAAGTGTAATCCTTGGATTTTGCATTATCTTCCCATTTTATTTAAATCGTTAAATAATGAGGTCATCGCTGCATCATCATGATGTCATAAATAATTTAATTTATTTAATGTCTAAAAATTATAAAAAAACTACTATGATGTAGGAAATCTTTTTATCTTTCTAATGAATATTTATAATATAAATTTGGACTTGTTGAACCCCACTTAAAAACAGTTTTAGAAAAACAACTCATGTTTGTGTCAATTTAATTTTAACATTAAATAAATATATATTAATGTCATTTTCCAACTAAAGTGGATCCATGGGGTCCCCAAGTTGACCCTTGGGTTGTCTTGGTCGGCCATGACTCATCCAATAGGAGTAGGACAAGTGTCAAGCTCATATCATATTTTTAAAACATTGTTTTTACCTTAAACTACACTAATTACCTCTAATCGTGATTAAGAACTTAAAAGTTACTATTCACCAAAAATTATTTTAATCTCATTGAACCACATTTTACTTCTTAATGACAACCATGTATGTCGGATTTTTGAAAATCAAATCACAGAAGTGGTAATATTTCATTTAAATGAAAAATCAGTCATTTAACTACCACTTAGTGGTTTCACTATTCATCAAAAATTGAAGTTTTTTAGAACAAAGCCAAAATTTCACCCTAAGCTATAATCGATATTCCGAATTCAAAAATGATGTCTATTTTACAAAATTCCAAAAATATAAGTTGCATTAATTAATTTTATAATTAATTTCCGCTGTTACAACAAATAGTGTGTTTTTAAGAAACAATTTATATCAAAAGATTGACAATTGTTTATGTCCAATTTCAATGTTAAATTAATTCTAATGACCACCATTGGATAAAATGGTAAAAATATATTCTAATTATACTTTAAAACCACTAAATAGTATAATTTATCAGTGTAAATTATTTTGATTAAAAAAGTTGTTTTTAAGTAATTTTCACTATTCATAAAAAATTAGAAGTTCTCAGAAAAGTACCAAAAATTCAACATAGGCTAATTTCGATATTACGAATACAAAAATGAAGTCCATTTTGAAATATAAAATTTCTATAATTTTAAAAAGTGGTTATTACTATTCATAACGGCTACTTTGATTAGTCGCGGTGTTTTAGAACTCGAACTTGCGTACAATGCAAGCTATTGCATTATTGAAAGAGAGGCGTATCGTGGATGCTTGGGGTGTTACATTTTATGTGTTCTTTATATGGTTTTTATGGTAATAATTTGGTTACAAATGGGTAAGTAATGATCTTTTATTCAGTGAATATTATTTACTACTTCATGGAGGTGAAAAGTATAAATTATGTTAAGGTATTCATGGTTTACTTGTTGTTTTGAAAAACTAAGAGTTTTACTTTTTTTTGTATCCCTTACTGAGATTTTTATGCTCATCCCATGTTTTTGAGATGTTTTTCACAGGAAATAATATGGAATAGGGTCAAGTATGGGATCAAGGAAAACGCATGCTATCTTAAACATGGAACTAAACATGAATCTTTTTTTCAAGAGTTCATGTTTTGTAAAAAAATTGAAACTGTGTAGAAGGGTTACTTTGTAATCTTTTGAGATGTGATAATTATGTCCTAATTCTCTAAAACTCTAAATCTAAAAAGATCCTCAATGTGAATTATTCTTTTAAGTGAAGATCATGTAATGTTTTAAGGATGGGTCCTTATAACAACAGTCAAGGAAACCTCCTCACATACCTTATTATCATAGTTGTTGTCATGTCAACACTTGAGGTTCATCGAGGGTCCCTAAAATCAAAACCAACCATTTTATGTCAAAACGAAATACAATATCACATGTGAAGATACTTTTTCCTTCATTGATAATTTCTGAATTATCATTAAAATATCACATGCAATTATATTTTCTATCCCCCTAAATAATTTTAGAATTATCATTCAGTTCAACACATATTCTTTCAATATTCTACTCTATAATAATTATTTGATCATAATTTCTCATAAATTATTTCTTTTATAATTATCTCTAGATAATTTTTCTATAAATTAAACTTTTATAATTATCGCTTGATAATTTCCCAAAAATTATCCATTTATAATTAATTTTTATAATTTATCATAAATTATCCTTTTATAAATATCTTTTGATAATTTATCATGAATTTTCCTTTTATAATTATTTTTTGGATAATTTCTCATAAATTATCCTTTTATAATTATATTTTGATGATTTGTCATAAATTTTCCACATATAATTATCATTTAATACTTTTTCAAAAATTATACTTTTATAATTACCTTTTTATAATTTCTCTTAAATTATTCTTTTTTAATTATATTTTAATAAATTAACCTAATTTATCCTTTTATAATTATCTTTTGAAAATTTGACATAAATTATCCTTTTATAGTTATATTTTTATAATTTCTCATAATTTATCCTTTTATAATTATATCTTAATAATTTATCCTAAATTACACATGATAAGTTAGTTTAATTATAATTTTATCATTATTTTTTAATTAAATTTGGGTAATTTCGAAAAAAATCATCTTTTAATAATTCTTATACAAATTAACCTTGATAATTTAATGTAATTAGATGTTGATAATTCTTTATAATTATTATTTTTAATTTCACATAAATTATTTATTTATAATTCTATTTTGATAATATTTTTAAATTGTCCTTCGATAATTTTATAATATTATCTTTTATAATATCACACAATTATCCTTTGACGATTCATTGTAATTTGAATTTGATAATTCTTGAAAATTACATTTTATTAAAATTCCACAGTTTGTATTTAATAATTTTTCACAATTATCATTATTTTAAATTGTGAAACTATCATTTGATACTTTTCCACAATTATCATTGTTTAAAATTTCACAATTATAATTTGATAATTTTCCAAAAAAAAATTGCTAAAATTTCTCAATAACATTTGATAATTTGTATAAATTATCCTTTGATAATTCAATGAAATTATCGATTGATATTTCTGGGTTTATCAAATTTTATTTAAATAGTCCATTTTTTCTATAATTTGGAATAAAGTAATAATGGGAATAAATAAATAAAATAAAAAGAACTAAGCTTTAATTTGCATAGCCACCCACACCTGAGTCTCGAGAAGAGATCCCCCATCCGATGATTGGAGTCTTCGAAGATCATGTTCAAGGAAGGTTTGGGTTTCTCAGACTCGACAGAATCAACCCACGATAAAGGTCGGGTTGTTCATCTATTTAAAATCTCAAAAATCACAGTATTTAAAACCTAATTTTCAAAAGCCCATTTTAATCTACGATTCAACCTAATATTCATTTTGGATTCATTAATTTCTCTTCATTAAGGTGTTTTAATTGAAATGGATCAAAATGGTGATGATTTAATGGGTTTAGAAATTGACCATACACGATAATGGAGGTTAAGTCATGGGGAGATGATGAAGCATTATTAAAAAACTATTTTTTTATTAAATTAGTAATAATAAAATAATAAAAATAACTTAACCTTACTGAGAGATCTAACCAAACACCCAACCAATATAAAATTAATGTCCCCTTAGGGTAACCCACATATCCTGAACCTAAATGTGATCTCAGATTTTACATATGATGCATTATTTGGGATATATTCATTTATTTTTGTAAAAATAATATAATAAAAATATTAAATAAGTTATCCCCATGTGTGATATTATTATACTCCCAATGCACACAAATTTTATGTCATGCCTAGGTTAAACACCTTATCCCAGGCATAACGGTAGTCTCATATTTCTTATAAGATTCACCATTTGGGAGATATTCGATTATTTTAGAAAATCACATGCTGGTAATATAATATATTTAATATATGTCTTCCATCTTCCCCAAGGATCAGAAGACCTTGGAATCCCATGTTATATCACCATCAAACTCCAAAAATATTCCATAGAATATTCCAAGTTGTTACCTGGGTTTTTACCGTTACACAAATCCCTCTAAATCATCTAGTTATTTTTTTATTGAAAAAATACATTTTCACCAAAAAATTACCATAATTTATCATCAAAGAGGGTTTTTATTATAATTTAAAAATTTTGGATATTAAAATCACTATATAAATGAAACCACTACCACCAACCTAAACTACATATAAAACAAAAGTAGTAAGGTGTTTCATCAATTTCAATCCCTCATTTCCTTCCCGTTCAACATTAGTATAATCCTTCATTCTCAACATGTCAACTATGAAATTCTCTTTTTGTAGACTATATGAGACCTAATAATCATAATATTGGAGGAACTCCACCCATATTTAGGGATAGAGTTTCAATTGACTCTAAGAAAATATATAATATAATATATTACGGTCAATGAATTTCACAATGTGTTCCGTATGCAAGTAATTTATCAATAAATTCATATTATACTATATTGCTACCCACATGAGATAGTGAGTCACATAATTTCATTAATGAGGATAAAACATCTTGGATCCATAAGATATAATTATCCTTCCCTCTATCAACACGCACCCCAAACCATAGGGTGAAGACCTGAACCATAACTCTCTCCCTAGGTAAGTAAAGTATAATGGAATTGGACAAATTATTATATAAAAACTAAGATGAAAAATAAAACATTGGAATCCAAATGAAATCTAGGCCCTTATTGGTCAATAATGTTAACAGTGATAAAGTTTGAGAGAAATTGCATACAAATCACCAATAATATCTGGTTAAGACAAGAAATATATACACCTCAAAGACTCAATAAATTTTCACCTTGATCTTAGATGGCTCTATAGCCACTCCTTTCTAATAAATAACATGGCTAAGAAAATAAAATTCTTATGCCTGGTACCTATACTTTAACACCTTTCCATACAATATATTTTATCAAAGAAGATTTAAAAACATCCATAAATATTCATTATTATCATCTTTGATCCTTAAATAAATAAATATATCATCAACAAACACCATTATGAAGTGATAAAATAAGGCTGAAACACTCGATACATCAACACCACAAACATTGATGGTGTATTGGTTACTCCAAAAGACATTTCCATGAACACAAAAAAAATCATATAATTACATAAAATAGATATTTTTTGAATATCTACCCCATTTACCCTCATCTGATAGTATTTTAACCACATGTAAACTTCTAAAAAACAACTAGATTCCTTTAGTAGATCAAATAATTCGACAATCCTTAGTCATGTTTATCGATTATTATTTATCAACTAATTCAATCGCTATAAATCAATACATAACCACAAACTTATATCACCTTTTTTAGAAAACAATATCATGTCTCTATATGGTAATATACCAGGTAAAATGAAACCCCTCTAAAAAATATGTTGAATATGAATTTACAATGCTTAAATATTAGTATGTTTCATTCGATAAGTAGAAAAAAAATACCATAAATTTTCTAACATATAGTATTATACCAAAATCAATCTCCCGCATTAATGGTAAACGAGTGGCATACTCAAGTAAAACATCAACAAAATACCTTACCACTCTCAAAATATCATTTTCATACATTTCATATTGTTCAAATCATTAAACTATCATGTTTTGATGTAATGACTTCAGGTTCGATGAACCGAAATATATTCTAATATAGCCTTTATATGATGATCATCATACGATCTCCATCTATATTAAAATAAATCACCCACCTTCAGTAATATTTAATACTGGTGCTTGAAAAATGAAAAAAATCCATGTTAAGTATTAAATGTCATGGTTTCATGCAATGAATGACTAAGTCCTACTTTATATAGTCACATTTTTACTTTAAATTCCACCTATGAACCATTTTAACTGAACTTGATAGATCTCACACTATATTAGCTAATTATATAGATTGAAGAAGCCTCTAAATGTTATATTATTGTCCTCTTACTAATCCATGTGTAGTAAATTGTTGTGATATATCATAATCTATGAAAATAGTGGAAGGATTCAAAAATTAAAAATCATATCTAAAACTATCACAGGTCTTACAAACTCAGAAACTTATACAGTATGAAGTTTCCCATGACCAACTCCCCTATCATGTTTTCCTGCCTTATATCCTCCTCCTTATCTCTAATCATTCCCATGTATCTAAGGATGATGGATATTTTGGGATAACTTCTTCCACACCACCCTACACGAGTAGTCTATTTGGTCACTGATATTATTGATTTCAAAAGTTCATGCTGGATACTATGGTTGACAGGGTGGCTCATCTATCACCATATTATTCTTCAGTATATGCGAACCACCTTGATATAACAGACACATAAACTATTGATATTTTATACCTCCATGTGAATAAAATATCATTTCACAGTCCAAACCTGAGTGTCATTAACTACTGTGTATCAAGAATCATGAATATGAGATCCTATTATAGTCACCCAACTACCCTTATATTTATGTGTACCTTTATTTACCTTTGATTTATAGTAAACATTGTCATAAAACATCAGGTACATTTCCACTATTCCCTGAAAAAGTCCTCTAAATAACCTCGGTATTTCTAAAATCCTTTATATACATCATTAAACATGATAACCAACTACTAGATCTCAAGTTATATTCTACTCCCAAATGGTTAGATATCCACTCATCCTCAGTGAAAAACTCTCGAGAAGACTACAACAGGCTCATAAACTACACCCTATACTCCAGAATATTAAATCTCCCATGTGGGATAGATAACATCACATTTTGTCGCTTTCACCGAAGAGTATAAGTCAAGAACTCCTTCTGGAACTGATCTTGAAACTAGAACCACTTGTACAAAGATACATCATGATCAGCCAAATACAAGTTCTAGCAATACTAATCCCCTCTATACAATAAACTCGCTTACAATGGAATACAATACTCCTTAACTACCTAAACAATATAAAAAAGATATATCCACTTCCAATAGTCTTTAATCCATTTATTTTTAAGAAACATGCACCTCAAACTTAATTAGGATTAGTCCCTAGAACTCCCATAATCCATGATTCATTCATTATAAGCTCTTCCCTCTAATATACTATCATATTTGTCTTTTATACCCTCTCTTTCTAAACATTAAATTTTCTATGCATTGGTGGAATAATTTTAAGTACAAAAATTCCTTAACCCAAGGAAAAATTTTGATGTTTATGGTAATCCTACAAAAATATTAATCACAATAACAAGTCAACAAACATCACACACAATTATCTTAACATTTTTTTCTTATGATTCATGAACCCACACATACATAACTACCATATTAAAATATATCATCCCTCTAGTAACATTTTATATGAAATTAAATCTTGTTTTGTTAATTATAGGGGGGACCTTTACAACCTAATTTCATTTTCCAAGTTTATTTTGCATATTATTTTAAAATAATATAACAAACTATCTAAAACATAAAAGTCTCACCAGATCCTACTCATAACAATACTTGAAAACTTTCTCTACTTTATTTTTTTCATGTCTTTACCCCACCAAGACTCATCTTAAGATTGTAATGAGGTCAAAAGAGACCCTTGTGAAAAAAACCAATATGTTATAAAGAGTATACTAGAACCAAGGATATAAAATATTTATTGTTGGTTCCATTACCCATATTTTATGTAATAAACAATTATATAAACTATAAACTAATAAACTAATATCAATAAAAAATGAGTACATGAATTAATAATTATTACACGTAGCTTCAAAATAACTAAATGTCAATAGAAATGAACTCTAACACATGAATCCCCCTAGTACCAGATATATTTCCATTAATTTGAATAAAAATCATTCAATATCACCGTCTACAAAATCCAATAAGTTTTAAAATAATAAATAATAATGGAGTGAGTATACTAGTATACCCAGTAGGCTACTCCTCTAACCTCCCCAATATCAATTGTATAGGTATAATAAAATCTCAATAAATCATATATATAAATATTAATCATTTAAATATAACAAATTAAGGAAAATTTCCATAATTTTAGTGCAATTCACCCACCTCCTCATTCACATCAACACATCCATAACACCCCCATCAAGCACATCAATAGCTACCTCCCTTTATCTATAACTCTAAGGAAAGTCGCTAAATCTATAACAATTATTTTTTACCATAGTTTAGACCATAAAACTATAACAATAATAATTATATAGTAATATAGCTACAACAACAACAAAAAAAGAACGGTATATATGGTGGGATTACCACATCGCTTATCTACATCGATATTAGGGAATACCATATCCCTCATATATTAATAATATAAGGGAATACCACACCCCTCTAAAAAATACCTCATAATACTGCCAAAAAAGGTCAGAATTATTTACTCATTTTTTACAACAACATCATAATATAAATCAGCACACAAATCAAATCACAGCCCCAAAAAAACATATAATCATAATTCCTAACATAATAAAAATGTCATCATTGTGTCCATAATAACCTCTTATAACATCAATTTATTCAACCATACCTCTATAGAAACATCCACATGTCCTTGGGATAAATATACCAACATCCCACAGTTAATTCCATGGTTCCCCTCAACATCCCACCACGACATTACCCATCAACATATTATTGATAAATTATATAACAATACAAGGTATCATTTTTTACAAAAAATCACCACATTAGAAAACATTTCAAGTATTCAATTTCATCCACCCCTATTTTATTTCACAACCATATCTATACTCAACTATATAATCATCACATTTAAATATTGTTCTCTATTATTTACAACAATTATCAAGTTTCAATTAATTCATAGTCTATGTTGATTAAATCCCCACATTCCAGACAAGTCCCAAAAATTTTATTTATTTATTATTAATTACATAAAATTCATAGAATTTAATCATCACCACATCATCAAAAAAAATATAATACACCAAAAATATATGAATGGAATTTTATATTTCCCAACCTTAATTCATCATGTTGAATTCCATCCATCAAAATTAGGATTATTATCCTTATATTTATATATATTCACAGTCAATATCAATGAAAATATACTCTAAAATATATAATAAAATCCTAAAAATTAATTTCAGAATACCAATAATCATATATTTAATCCACTGTAACAAATATATTTAATGGATAGAAAAGAGAGACATCAAGGGAAATTAGATTTACTTACTTTACTTTTATTCAATACTAGGTTACATTCAATAAATTTTGAAAAGGTATTCTTTAATAAATGATGATAAAACTTCAATGTCTACATTAGTTATATCTAAATTATCCATAACTATTATGGGAACCAAATTCATAATAACACTAAACACATACTCTTAGATCTTGGTCTAAAAACATAAACTTTATATTTTTGGATTGATACTAATAAATGTGACCCAATTTTTTCTATCCAAACATAAAACATCAAAAGGAAACACTATAACACTTACATACCCCAAGAATAATTAGGTTTATAGTTTTATAGAATAGGAAAACATATTAACAACTTGGAATCAGGAATAACTGGTTCACAAATATCTACTCTATCTCCCATAAAATTCTCCACACATGATACCTTTCCTGACAAAAAACATTTTTCTTCATTATTCATAACCTAGGGAAAATAAAACATAAGAAGGGTGAGATGAAATTATCATTAAGGTTAAATATACTCATTTAAAATTTAATTTCATTAGTGAGAGTAAGATGATAATAAGGGTATGAAGATATAATCATAGCGCATGAGCATAACATAAGGGAACTCATAGCCATTAATACATGGATAATCGATCATGAAACATGGAATAAAGATTTAATAAGGGAAATTATAATTTGAATCAACAATAATGAGCCGGGTGATTTACATATTCATTAAATGAATCTTTAAAAACCTATCTTTTCACCCAAAATAAGTAGAAAATACTTTTCTTTAAATATAATCATATTTTCTTACCTTGAGAAATCAAAATATTTCCGTAAAATCCCATAACAAACATGGATAAATCATATATGTAACTTTGGGAATCATTTTCATATCACTCATATAAAAGAGATAATCTTCACAATTACACTTATAATATCCTTCATGGTTAAAAATAAAAACCCATCATGGTTACAATTAGAATAATTATCATAGTATATTCCCAAAATATCTTAGGAGAAAAATAATCGATCAACTCCATCCATTACCCAATACATTGGAGATATATAACATGTTAACCCACCCCTGGTTTATAAAGGGACCACCTATCATCATATAAAATTACCAAGAACCATAACATAATCATAATATATAAAATTTTTCAATTTTTAAAAAAATATTTACACCTATAAGAAAACATTTCCATATATTGAAATATATTTTCTTTATAAAATCCCATTTTCAAAACATAAATCATCTAGAATAAGGGAAGGTGGGTTTTTATTTAAATAAAACATGAAATATATTGTGTTAATAAAAACATAATATAACGGTTACATTGGTGGTAAAATTCATTTTCACTATATATATTAAAATATAACCTTTCTTTCATAACTTGATTAACCCATGGAAAGGAAATAAATACCATGAAAATATGTTTTAAAAAATTATAATCCATCCAGATAAAGAATGTGGATGTTATCATTATAAAATATCCCCAGTGTAGATTAAATAACATCATGTTTTGTTGGAATTTATGAATAGAAATTCTATTAAAAGATCATGAAAAACATTCTTGAGGAAAATAAATTTTTCACTTTGAAAGTCACATTTAAAAATTATATATTCAAAAAATATTATGAAAATAAATTTATTTCAAAATAAACATGGAAACTTATATAGTAAATATCATATAAAATAATGTTTTTTATGGTGAGAAAATTAATTCATGTTGTAAATGTTAAAAAAATTTAGCAGAGTCTAAAGTGACCCATTTGGAAAATGCTAAGAAATTTCATTTTAAAATTTTTTAAAATAAGGTCAGAGATCATGAAAAATTTATTTATATAATCATTTATATGTATAAAATAACATTTTTTAAAACATTTATATAGGAGAGAAATATTCCAAATAAAAAAATAAATATGATCATTATCACTTACAAATGATCTTCTTGATGTTTCTTTAATCAGTAATAGAGGAAATGGAAATTAAAGATCTTAACTGAATTCATAACCAAAGTATAAGAAATTATATTTGGTTCAATAAAATAATATCATATTATTTCACCTAAAGTAACAATAACATAAATATTCATGAAATGAAAGTAAATTATTCCATAAAGCCTTTTCCACTTTGATAACTTTTCAATCATATTCTCGTTGAAATAGTAAACTCAAATGAAAATTTAAATATCATTAACATATGTATATTAATTATATAACATTTAAAATTTTCAGTATATACACCTCATAAAATAAGTTGGTTTCACTCATTATATATCCCAAAGAAAGAGAATTTGAGATGAATAAACCATACAAAGATCATATAACTGAATTGAGAATTAATAAATGGAGAAATTATGTGTAACAAATTTTAATCCAAAAAAATTAAATACTTAATAAATAAATTAATATATCAATTCACACATAATCATTTCATAATAAAGTTGAGTTATAACCCAACTAAAGGAAAATGAGTTAAGAACCCATTTACCACTTGGTAGCATTTAATTCAAATCCTCAAGGATAAAATAATTGAAATTAAAACATAAATTATTTTTAAGTATGAATTATAAATGATATAACATATAAAATTTTAATTAAATAGACTCTATAAAATAAATTATTTGTATAATAATAAAATATTCCTCGATGAAGAAAAATTGACATGAGATCCCTTACCTCGACTCCAAACATTCCTTGTATATCCTTTAACTCGTGTTTAATAAACTTATATAAACTATTTAATTATTTAAGAACATTTAAAACTTTTATTAATTTATCATTAAACCATTTGTCTCGTTTATTACAATGTTTTATATAATTACTTAATCAGTTAAGTCCATGTTTGGTGTTTTGAGGACATTCTGTTTGTAATTTCAAAACAACTTCGGCATGTTGGACATGGTCAAAGGGGGAATTATTCCATAATCTCTGAAATAATAATAATTAATTAACTATAATTTTTATACATAAATTAAAATCTTAATACTAAATATGAAATATGGTTATAAAAATGAACTATGTTACAGTCATTCATACTGTAGGCCATACGTACGCTAGAGTAAAATTTATATTTTTCAATGGTCATAATATAAATAAATTAATCCTTATTTTATCCTTAAATAATTAAAATTATATCATAAATACCATATTATTTATTTTAATAAAATTTATATACCATCCATGTGATGATGTGATGATGTGATGAAAAATGAATCACATTGTTTCGTGGAGGTGGTAGTCCAGACGTATGTGCGAATGACGTTATCATTTTTCATTCAATGGAAAGATATAAAAGTAAATGATATATTGTATTTTAATATTGATAAATATTTCATTAATATCATATAAAAATATTAATTATATTATTATATCCATGTGTAAGATGTGGTTATGTAAAATTAATCACATCGGTCCATGAGGCGGTTGTCCGCCGTACACACGAGCGATTGATTATTTTCCCATTTGATTGAGATTGTAGATAGATATAGGTCATTCTATTAACATAATAACATATAATTATATTTATTATAATTTATTAATATTTTACCATAGTTGAATAATATTTCAATGTGGTGGAATAAGATATAAAACTAAAATTCTCGGTTAAGAACTATGCATATTCTTCGGAAAATGTCATTTACTTTACACCTTAAGCTATCTATGGTTGGAATTATGCCCAAAGTGAGAACTCTAGAACGTGGATAGAGATATTTTTAATGTACTTGGGTATTTATCGGATAAAAAATGGGTTTTTAAGTGTGAATAAATGATAAAAAGATGTTTTTTTATAAGAGAGGGGAAGGACACTTTTGGAATTTCTTAAGATATTAAATTAATGGAAATTATTTGTGATGTTAAAATGGATAATAAATGAAAATATTCTAATAAAATATGATTATTTGTTAAAATAATATCATAAAATAAAATTTGGGCATTTATTTATCACATATTTACCCTAATCTTTTGGTTTCAACTACTAGTTAACACTTTCCACACTTACTACGACAACATGTTTTTTACTCTTTGTGGATCTTTATAGTTACTATAAATAGAAAAAAATCAAATTAATGGACCATGGTTAATATATTCAAGCATACCCTAAAAAATTTTATGAATATAGTAGTTTTAGGGATTTTATATCATTTAATAAAATATTATTTTCATAAAATATCAACAATGAAAATTTTAGAACTATTAATTTTCATTGACTTTTATAAAGTCAAGACAAAAAATTAAATTTGAATAAAATATTTTAATACACCCATAAATTTAATTTTATTATAGAAAAATAATTGGTAAAATTATACTAATTTTAATATTTTTAATATCATTTATTTTATTTTTCTATTAATTGAATAATTTATTCATCGGAATTGTGTAAGCATTTAGGATAATTATTTATTTTCAAAAAATTAAAAACAAATACCATGATGAATATAAATAATTTTTATTTAAAAATAATATTTATAGATAATAATATCCTCGGGTTATACCCATGTTAAAAATATAATAGTTATTAAAAACAAGTGTGGCATTTTTTACTTTTCTTTACATAAAGTATTATAAAGGTTATAATCAAATCCAAATGGAAACAAAAGGTCATATAACTAAATATTGAATGAGTATGGACGAAATGTAATCATCCAATAAAATTAAATCAAGTTTTAGGGTCATTTTATAGTCTTTTCCATATTATATTTAACCCTTCATTACCCGATTCACCCTACTGTGGTAAAAAAAAATTACAAATGTTACTATTCCATAAAAAATAAAACTTTTTAGAAATTTTTCAAAATTTAACCTCAAGATAATTTTGATATTTCTGTTTTAAAAATAAAATTCTTTATATAAAATAATATTTCTTAAAGTTCCAAAATTTAATTATAATATTCTCTTACAAAAATCAATAAAACTCTTTTTTGAAGAAAACATATCATTGAATAATAAAATGGTTTTACTAGAAATTGAGTGATTATTTATTAAGAATTAATCTATAAAAATTTCTTGATTAGAAATAATATATACATATATCAAAATTTATTTGATCCTATTCCTACCCACTAATTTAATTTTTGGGTTATAATAATCATATTTAAATTAAAATATTCTGCAGTTAGTTTATGCACGGTGCTATGTATTTAGTATGTTATAGAACATATTGATTATTTTAAAATCTTGAGATACTACATTACCCCCTTTAATAAATATTATCCTCGATATTTTAACTTGGGATCGGTAACTAGGGGTTTGACTTTTCAAAATACCTTTTTTTAAATCTCATATTGTAAAAAGGTTTAATAAATCTTCCTCTTTAAAAGATGCAAAGGAAAATATAAATATCATCTAAAATAACACATAATAGGTTTCCAAATAGGATAATATTTATGGGGAGAGAAACTATGGACATGGAAAAAAATTATCCTTCCCAAATAATTAAGAAGAGTGTTAGAGATCATTTAAATTAAGAAAGTGAATGATCATGAGAAATCTAATGACCACAAAACCATAAACCAAAGATATATGAGAAAGACCATCAATTCATTGGAAATTAATATAATTGGATAGAAGTTTTTTTTCAAGATAATTGTCCTATAGTTGAATAATTATTTTAATATCAATACTAATAACTTGATGAAATATACGTACTTGATAAGTATAATTTCATTCTTTAATCAATTTCCACCACAATATCATTTTTTCTCCAAATTTTGAGTATTCAAGATGGATTTTTCATGCCTAAATGACTAAAATCAACTTCCAATGGATCACATAATCCTCAAAAAAGTAAATAATCTATTACTCCTATCTAAATTCATTAATAAAAACCATAATGTTTAGAAAAATATAAGATAACACCAAAAATGAATAAACCTTAATATGATTAAATGTAATATTAATCTATAAATCTTCAAAAATAATACCAAAATTTTAACTTAAACCATTAAAAAAATAATTGAAATTAATATTATCCAATATATAATGGACTAATATTGGAACCCAAAAATCATTAGTATTTGATCACATATTCTTCAGATACTAATTTACCATTTATCTCAGAATAACATCGATCACTCATAAAGTCATATTCTTAATAATTTATATTATTTAATCATATAATCTCTAAAATATTCTAATTGTTTCCTTAAATAACCTAAATCCCCATAAACCCATATTAGGATTGTATATAAATAAAAATGATAATTCAACCTTATCTCCTCAAATAATACTTCATCATAAACAAAAGGGTAATATATGTGTAAACCCAATAAAACATATCCCAAAATATTATTAGTCACATTCAAATTCAATCACTTAAAACCTAAAAATGGGTGACTGATACTTCGATCTTATGATCAAACATAAAATTATAAACCCATGACGGTATCCAAAACTCTTAAGATAACCTCACATGAAAGAATATTAATCTCTAAAGTTGTCTAAACCCAACTCCAATACTAACTGTAACAACCCTTAACCCACACTCCTGGATCTGGTGATTAAAACAAAAACTTTACATTTATGTCTTGATACTGATAAATGTAACCTAATTTTTTTATACAATACATACAAAATAAAAAGGAAATACTTGATCACTTACATACCCAAGGACATTTTAGGGTTATATTTTTAGAGAATTTGGACTAAATCTTAACAACTTGGACACATATACAGTCTGTTTTTAAATATTTACAACATCTCCCATAAACTTCTCCACACGTGAAACCTTTATAGACACAAATCATTTTTCTTCATTCTTCATAACCTTCGAAAAAGGAAATGTAAGAAGGGTGAACTAAAATACTCACAAAGGGTAACCATAATAATTTACAATTTAATTCTATTGGTAAGAGTAATATGAGAAAAAGGGTATGACGACATTATCATAATGCATCAAAATAACATAATGGAACTCATACCCATCAATACCCAGATCATAAATCCCGAAACATGGTATAAATATTTAAATTGGGAAAGAGTCATTGGAATAAATAATCAAGATCCATTTGATTTCAGTCTTGATCAAATGAATCATTAAAAACCCATAGATTCCCACCCATAAGAAGTAATAAATACCTTTCTTTAAATATAAACTCCCTATTTTACCTTGTGAAATCATAATATTTCTGTAAAAAAATATCAAGCATAGATAAATCAGATATATAAATTAGGGAGTAATTTTAATACCACTATTATAAAGGGGTAACATTCATGGTTACACTTTGAATAACCTTCATGGTTACACGAAAAATCACAAACACAGTTACAATTAGAATAATTATCATAGTATATTAATATAATAACTTATGATAAACATAATCAGTTAACTCCATCCCTTTAACCAATTCATTGGAGAGCTGTAAAGATATCACCCGCACTCTTATTATAGTAGAACCACATATCATCATAAGTAATTAACATGAACCAAAACATAATCATAACACATAAAAGATTATTGTTTTCAAAATAATATTTACACTAATAAGAAAACAATTCCAGATATTGAAATAAATTTTCTTTTTAAAAACCCCATTTTCAAAACACAAATCACCTAGAATAATTAAAGGATGATATTAATTTAAAAAACATGAAATCTTATAACTTAATCCAAACATAAAAAATTGTTATGATGGCAGGAAAAGTTTTTGTCACTATATACGTTAAGATATAGCATTGCTTTCATAACATGATTAACCCATGGAAATGAAATAGGTTCCCTAAAAATCTCTTTTAAACAATAACAATCTATCTAAAGAAATAATTTGGATGATGTAATTAAAAAATATCCCCAGTTTAATAAGATAAAAATAATATTTAATGGCAGTTTATTACCAGGGGTTTAAGAAATCACCACTAAAAAAGGAAATAATTTATGGGCTCTTTCTTAAAACCACTGCTAAATTATTTCCATTTTCATTAAAAAAAGTAATTATTTCCCCTTGAGCCCTACTTCTCCCCCAATCCCTTACTAATGCTCCTCGATCCCCCTAACCACCACTCCTCATTCCCCTTTATAGTCGCTCCCCAACCAATCCCTCTCCATCGCCGCTCCGCGATCCCTCCTCGATCACTCATCCCCCCTCCTCGATCCACCATTCCCCAAGCTAATTCCACTCCTTGAGCACTCATCATGACCTCCCAAATCCCTCATCACCTCTCCCCGATCCCTCACCACCCATCCCCAATCCCTCTTCATTGATCCCCTTTCTTCCTTTCTTCTAAGCCACCCAGCCCTCCCTGTCAAGCCATTGATCCTTCACTGCAGCTCCTGAGCTCTTTTCTTAAACCTAGTATTCTTCCTTAAATCCCTTTCCCCTCCACATACTTCATCCCCTACCATCATATTGCGTCATTATCCCCCTCTATCAATGGTCAAGGGTGGTTTTCATAATCTCTTGATTTTAGTGTAATATTTTTTACTTTAAATGTGTTTTGTGTGTGTTTTTTATCTAATTTTAATTCATTATTTTGAAGCTATAATTATGGTATATTTTTTTATTACTGATAATATAGAATAATTTATTAAAATTGATGGTTTTTTTATCAATAACTCACTATGTTTTATAGTTATATTTGAGTGTAGAGTTTAATGATATTAAATTATTTGATAATTTTTTAGCGTCGTACTATCATGTCCATTTTAATTTTTCAATTAATTAAACATACTTATAGACAAGATATAATTTTTTAATGGATTATATACATTCAAATTAAAATCTATGAAAAATGACTATTTTCAAAAATGTAATCAAATTAATTTACATAAATAATTTTTTATATTGTTGATTTTCAATGAATGATTATTTTTTTTAAATAATAATATATTTCTATTGTGTTTTAATTTTATTTAATAGAGTTTAGGAACTTTGTGATATATTGATTGAAGTTGGATCACATTACTCAGGAACACACCTCAAAATTTTATTGGTTTAGAGAAAGTTTTATATTTTAAAATTTCTAATCGATCCATTGAGGGGACAATAATATATCCATGACATAAATGTAAATTTAGAATATGGTTGAAGTGACATGAATTTTATGAACACTTGGTATTGAATAAATTATCTTCTCAATATTTGTGTTGGATTTGGCATGGAGAATCAAATGTTATATAATGTTTGAGCACTAATTCTAATCAATAGAATGAGAACCCAAAATTTTCAATAATGGAAAATGAAATAAGAACCTTGTAAATGATTTTTTCAGAATTACAAGGAAATTACATCTATATAAAAACATATCAAAAAACATTTTATGGTGGTATAGATATTAACTAGAAAAATTATCTATTTTGGACTATAGGAAACCTAGATCAAGATCATGACATATCATTGGATCCCCCTCTTGTTTCTATGGATAATAATGTAATAGAGAAATTAATTGAGAATAAAAATGTGTTTTAGGATTTAACTGATGATGGAAATAAAGAATTGTATAGTGGATTCTTGAAATAATCAAAACTTTATTTTCTACTAAATTTTTACCAAACCACATGCCTATGAGGAATTAAAAAAAGTGATTTCCATGATATTGGAATTTTTGTGTGACAAGTTTCCTAAATATGAGATCCCTGAGTATTTTTATTATAGGAAAAATATTCTATCAAGATTAGATTGAATTATATAAAAATATATTCTTGTCCCAATGATTGTATTCTTTATTGGGGAGAGGATTCACGTAGACAGGATTTCAAAAAAATATTCATCTTTTAGATGGAAGTCAATGGGTGGTGTTGGAATTCTAAATCAATATAATACTTTGAGTAATAATAAAAATAAAACACATTCAACGTTTTTGTGTTCCATTCCATTAAAATATCAATTTCAATGATTATTCATGTCATTGAAAATTTTCAAGAATATGAAGTGTCATTATATAGATAATAATAATGATGGGTTAATGTGACATCCAAGAGATTCAAAATTGTGAAAGACATTTGATTCATTACATCAATATTTCCCATATGATCTTAGGAATGTGTAATTGGGATTAGATGTTGATGGATTCAACCAAATAGGGACTTTGAATACCAATTATAGCATTTTTTCAGTTGTTTTTATCCCTTATAATCTACCTATGTGTTTGTGTTTGAAAAAACATATTTTATAATTTTTATGATTATTCCAGGAAAAACAATTCTTAGAACTAATATTAATGTATACTTTTAGCCTCTAAAAGAAGAATTATAGTAGTTATGGAGAAACAGTGTTGAGACATATGATGCATCTTCTAGAAAAATGATTAAAATTCATAATTCTCTAATGTAGACCATTGTTGTCTTCCTTAGACTATGGAACTTATTAGGTTGAAACACTTACATGGGTTTGGATTACCCTATTTGTAAATTTTATTTTTATCTTGAACAACTACATTACAAAAAAAACATCTTGTGTCATCATATATTTCTCAATGCATCTCATTGATTTTTGTAAAATAAGTCAAAATTTAATGGGTCTATTGATCATATACCACCTCCAATGTTTTTTATAGGTTATGAAATATTGTAATAACTAGTAAATGTTGAAATAGAATTTATGAAGGTGAAAATTTTGAATGATAGTGGGAAACATGTTCAAAGTGCATCATCAACTGAAATCAGAATGAAATAATCAAATAAAAAATATATTATTCAAAATTACATATTGGGAATTTAATTTGTTACATCATATTCTTGATGTTATGAATATTTATATGAGTTCTTGTAACAATTTGATCTCCAAATTACTTAATGAGAATGGAAATTTGAAGGACTATTTCAAATCTCAGAAGGACTTACAAATAATGAATATAAATCTAATAGGTCCCTTAGAATGAATGTAGTGACTAGAGGGTGGATGAATAGTCATTTTTAATTTATTATTACAAATATTAAATTACTAGAGTTATAAAACTATTAAATGTTACAGTGGAAATAAAATAGATAACACATGATGATTTTATAGAGGTTAGGATCACCAAGATCCTAGTCCTCTCTTTAATCTCTTCTACTCCCTGAGGAAACTAGTATGCACTATATCCTCAATTTTTAATGGTATTGATAACCTATTTACATACCAATATAGATGTACCTTTTTCACACCTGGTTGTATAAACCCTCACTTTTGAAGGAGTCCCAACCAACTTTCATTTTGCCTTGGAGGAACAACCCGACCATCCTTCTAAATGGGAGAATAACCCAAACATCCTTTTAGATAGGAGGAAAAAAACAATGACAAATTTTTGATGTGAAAAGATTAAACCAAAAATCTTGAGGAAAAATAGTTAATGGGAAGTATTAAAATAGAGAAATAACAGAAAATTAATGAAATAGTAGTTGAGAATATGATAAAGAAATTAGGTGCAGCTCGTGTTTTTTTATCACATTAGTAGTGGAAGATGAAGGGACGAAGATCCAGGGTAATCAAAATAAATAATAGATGTTGATGAAGTTTCTGGATCAATTTCTAGAGTAGCGTGAAATTAACTATCATAGTCTTATCAAATGAATAATCTACACTAGTAATTTTATTTTTTCCTTAGATAAATATTTTTAAACATTAACACAAATATATACAGGACCATTTCCTTTTCCAATCTAAGAACAACACTTGTTGGTGTTTAATAATAAAATAATATGACTGTTACCTTATTTTAATAAAAACACACTTAAAAAACAAAGTCAGAATAATATATATTCATGAAATGTTATAAGTAATATTTAATATATTAAGAGTAATATTTATTAAATAAATCCAAATTGAAAAATAATTGAAAGAAAAATATAATTCTTCAAATTATTCATGCAGGTGAATGTTCGAAATACAAGGCTTTGTAAAAAGAGCAGTCTGTATGAGAAAATGTCACTAAAAATACTAATCAAATTAAAAAATGTTTTAATTATACTTAAACATAAAATAATAAACATTTGAAAATGTAAATTATTTTAAAAACATTAACTAAAATTTAGAAAATATAAATTATGGAATTTTTTTTAACTAATGGTGGGTCATGACTCGCCATTGAAAACAAATAGTGGTGATATATTACTCACTATTAGAAATGTCCAATTGTAGAAAAATAGAGTTTTACCTTCCATTTTAATTTTAAGAAAAAATAAAATGATTTAAGGAAAACATAAAATAGTTTAATGAATCTTAACATCAAATGAGTTCTTGAAAATAATATAAAGTTACTTACCG
The DNA here is from genome assembly GCA_963277665.1 of Viscum album. Classification (NCBI taxonomy): domain Eukaryota; kingdom Viridiplantae; phylum Streptophyta; class Magnoliopsida; order Santalales; family Viscaceae; genus Viscum; species Viscum album. The sequence goes on from OY728122.1 coordinate 1,977,026,611, forward strand.
CTGGATGACCAATGGTGAGTAAATTACCTACCATTGGATTCCAATGGTGTCTTATTAAAAATATTTCTAGATAAGATATTTAAGATTAATATGATTAAAAAACCAGTGTTTCTTAAGAAATCATAAAACAATAAGAACAAACAAAAATACATATACTTACATGTTCTTGATAAAATAAAATACAACAAATTTTTTTACAAAAACAAGATTAAATACTTATGATAAATAAGTAATAACACAAAACCAAATCAAATAAAGAACTAGTATAATCACATGTGAAGAATAGGGGCACGTGAAATAACTTGATGAAAGCTACTTCCAAAGGCATATACTAGAAATGAAAAACAAATGGGGGGGTTTAAAAGAAACTCACAAATGATGTTCAATGGTGGGTAAATGTACCTTCTTTTGAGGTGAAATGTTCAGTAAATTAACTTATCATTGATCTCCTCGTGGTGGGATAGAGACCCACCATTGGGTTCCAATGGTGAGTGAAACTAGTCACCATTGAAAATTTTTAAATTGTGACACAAAATACTCATTGTTGGTTAAAAAACAAATGGTGAATAAAAACATGCACTCATCATTTGTAAATACCCACTATGAAAAAAAAGACTCACAATTGGTAAAAACCAATGGTGACTCAAAAATGTTGAACAACCAAATAGTGGGGAAAATGAAACAAATGAAGTAAGAATATGATGAAGTACAGAGAAAAGATCGAGGACCTTTGAACCAAAAAACAACTTAATATGAAACATGTAATGAAGATGTCAAAGAAATTAAGTATGGATACTCCATAAAGTTCATTGGAGAGCTATATAGTGACTTTTCACTCGATAAAGAAATTCGGGCCATGGTTATCTTGGGTAAGAGGAAATATAAACCATAAGAAAAAATATATAACTTGAGATGAGTAAGAAACAAAGAAGAATATTTCATTAGTTTGGGGAAAAGAAGGATGCCAGAGAAAGGGAGTTGACAGATGACCTATTGTGGAGGAATAAAAGTAGAGGAAGAAGAAAGAATTTCATGGGAGTGGAAATAGAAATTCAAGAGTTTAAAAAGATACAGCACAGTATAGACAAGGATGTCTAGACGTTTGATTAAAATCAAATAGGAGAATTGACAGCCCAGATTTACTCTCCATGTAAAAATTTCATCCCACGTTGAATTAAAACCCAAGGGGACACTGGTATATAATAAATATTGTGGGGAAGTCCAATTAGAAAAAATAACATATAACAGACACTCAGCTTGCGATCTATACAGGTGACCAAATCCCAACCTTAGCGAGCACAGTACTCGAGCCTTATACATGGGCCCACATTCTCAAAGCATAGACTTTGAAATATTGAAACTAGGCGATGTGTGAGCCTTAAGTTTTGGACCTCTAATAAGGGTAGACCTTAGGATCCCCTTAAAATCAGTTGAGGTTCACCTTGGATGCTTTCACACACTGCCCTATTTTTGGTAAAATATGTATAAACAAAATTGCAACCAAAAACTTGACAAATTATTCAACCATGTTATTAAGAAATAATATTTTTGAAACAAAATTAAATTTAAATAAATTTTATGAAGTGTAATTTATAAAAAAAGGATATGTAACATATTTAATACCCAATAAAAACAACTCCTCATTTTTTTACATTAAAAAACATAATATTTAATAAATTTTCATTCAACTTAATAAAAAATTATTAAATCTTCAAAAAAATTCTCCACGTTTTTGAAATTTATCAAAAAATGAAATTTTAAAAAAATAGTGAAAGAATCAAAGTAAAATATTACAATTAGATAAAGTATTGAAATAATTTTTTATTTTTCACAATGAAAAATTTAAACATTATAATCTAATTTTAATTTCATTATAGTAGAAAATAGCAATGAGATACAGAACTATTAAAAGATTTAAAAATAGATATAGTGTTCAAATAGACAGTGTTATTTAATAAAAAAATATCAAAGCGTAATAAATAACATTAAATTATAAAGGATATTCATAAATAATTGAAAAGATTTATCTAAATATAAAATATTGTAAGTAGAAGTTGATCTTTTAGCATAACAAATTCAAACATCATTTTCTTAAATTTAACAAAACCCAAGGGTTTGGTGAAAATATCATCTAATTGTTTCTCTATTAGAATAAATTCTAAACATATATCACCTTTATTTACATGATCTCTTGGAAGATAAAATATAACATCAATATGTTTAGTTCTTGAGTATTAAAGATGATATTTAGAAATAGAATTAGAAGTAGTGTTATCACAATAAATAGGAATTTAATCAAAATTAATATTGAAATCATACAATGTTTTCTTTATACAAATACTTTGTGAATAGACATTAGAAGTAGAAACATACTCAGTCTCATATGTTGATAGTTATACTAATAGTTTTTTCATAGAGCTCCATGAAATTGAACTTTTACCTGAAAAGTGACACATACCTGAAGTGCTTTTTTGGTAAATTCTGCAACCTCTAAAGTCAGAATCAGAGTAATATTATGTATCAAAGAAATTTTTATTAGAATAAAATATCCTAGTACTAACATTTCCTTTGATATACCTAATTACTCATTTAACATACTTAAGATTACTTTCTATGTGGATAGACAAATATCTAGTACACAAAAAAACATAATATCTGGCTGGGAAGTAGTAAGGTACAGAAGACTTCTTATCATGTATCTATACATATTATCACAAAAATAATTTCCAAATTCATCTAAATCCAGTTTATATTTTGGTCTCATATTGGTTCTCATAGTTTTTCAAGAATCAATCCCAAAAATTTTAACTATTTCTATGGAATAGTTATCTTATTTTATGAAAATACCATATTTTATTTAACTAATTTTCAAACCAAGAAAAAAATTTAAATCCCCCATAAAAATCATATCCAATTAATTTTTCATTAATTTTGAAAAATCATTACGTAGTTTATCATTTTTAGAACCAAAAATAAAAATGTCAAAAAAAAATTTTATAATTAGTGTATCATTTGAAACTCTTTTAAGGAATAAGGTTGGATCAAACATACAATTGAAAAACATTTTGAATTAATAATAGATTTAGTATTTCATAAATAGATTTAGGAGTTTTATTAAGACTATATGAATTTTAGAAAGTTTGAAAACATGATTTCAAAATTAATTATTTTTGAAACCATGTAGTTATTTATTGTAAACCTCTTATAAAATTACCCAATTTAGAAATGAACTTTTTACATACATTTGAAAAAGTTTAAAATTTTTAAAAATTTAAAAATATAATAAAATATGAATTGATTATAATATATAAACTGGTGAAAATGAATCCTCAAAATAATTACCTTCTTCTTGAATATTACCTTGAACAACTAATCTTGCCTTATTTCTGACTATATTTCAATATTCATCCTATTTATTTAAAAAAATACATTTAGTTCTTATAGGCATTGTATATTTAGGTAAATAAACTATATTTCAAACATTATTTATACAAAACTATTCAATTTAATCATGTAAAGAATTAACCCAATTATAATCTCTCAAAGAACCTTTAATATCAAGGGGAACAAAATCAGCTATAAAGGATGAATTAGAATATAAATTTAAAATATAATTTCTAGGTTTAATTCTAGATTCAACATTTCCTATAACATTCTACAAAAAGGATTATTTTTTATTTTTCCAAAATAAATAATTAGATTAATATGAGAAAATATCCCCCTCAATTTATGCATCATTACTCTTACGTTTATCTTCATCAAAGATGAATTCTTTAAAATCTTCAACATTATCAGTAGATTCATAATTTTTAAGCATTTTTTCAATGAATTTAACATGAATATATTCTTACATTTTAATGGTTCTTTTAATATATACCTTATAAGTATTGTTGTTATTATAGTATCCCAAGTGGATACATTCATCACTTTTTTGAAAATAACTTGTCCATATTATATTATTATTTAAAATATAGAGATTACCACCAAAAACTATAAAATAAAAAATTTTGGGTTTTTTATTTTAAAAATGTTAATAGGTATTTTTCTTAAATAATGGTATGATGTAAACTCTATTTAATGAATATAAGGTACTGTTTATATATTCAGCCCAAAAATATTTTGGATGGTTGAATTCGTTATGCTTTTTTCATACCATTTCTTGAATTGGTCTCTTTTTCACTCTACCAAACAATTATATTATGTTGTTCTAGGGGAAAAATTATGAAAATATCCATTATATTCACAAAAATTTTCAAATTCATAGTTTACAAACTCTCCTCTTTTATCACTTCTAATAGAACAAATTAAGTGTCCTATCTGATTTTTAATTTTCTTACATAAAGTAATAAATTTTTTTACTGTTTCACTTTTATGAGATAATAAAATAGTCCATGTAAATCTACTAAAATCATCAACAATTACAAAGACATATCTTTTAAAACCAAAACAAGCAGTTCTCATGGGTCCAAAAAGATCAATATGTTGTAGTTATAAGATTCTAGAAGTATTAACCATATTTATATATCTAAATGATTCTTTATGTTGTTTACCCTTTAAACGTGAATTACATACATAATACTTACATTAACTGAACTTTAGAAGTTCCAAAACCTTTTCATGTTTTCCCATTTTGTACAATTGTCAAAGCTGAACATGTCCCAACCTCTTATAACATATATTTTTTTCTACATCTACATCATTTAATAATTATACATTCTTCTGGGTTAGTTCTGAAAAATCAATAGATTATATATTTTCTTTTCTATTAGAATAAAATAAAATTTTATTATCTTTATAAACAAGAAATTTTTTATCCTCAAATTTAACATTAATTTCATCTTTACAATGTTTTGATATGATAATTAAGTTATTTTTTAATACTTCTACCAAATGTAATTTAGAAATTTTAATAGAAGTTAATATTCCAACTTCTCCAAAACCTTTAACTATGCCTTTATATGTTGTCACTAAAGGTCACAGTACCTCCATCACAATATTTAATATAAAATAAGTTACAAATATCACCAGTCGTGTTCCTTAACCACCTAGTATCTATACACCATGTGAATTTAGAACTCTTCAGGTTGGTTTCCTATAAAAAAATCAGGCATATGGTTGTTTTGCTACAAAAAAACTAGTTTGAGTAAAACTATATTTTTATCCAAATATTTAGGTTCCCTTAGAGATTTGAGACATGTATTGTATGGAAATATTAAAAAAAATTCCATAAATGGGAGTCATAGTATGCACTGAATGTTGAGTAAACTTTAAATAACAATTGTTTTCATAATACCCTTTCAGGTTATAATTAAAGTAGGTAATATTTGAAATATTCACATTTATGCCTTTAAAAAAGGAATTATATATCTTAGGAACCTAAGTATCATAGCCACATCCCTTTAAATCATATTTGGTTTTTTTCATAGAAAGTATTTTATCAAATTTCTCTTCGCCCAGAATAAAAATAGATATGGTTTCCTTTAATCTTGTAACATTATTTTTAAGGTTTTCAATATCATTCAGAATAACTTCCAGTTCATCATAAGCTTTTACATTTCAGCATGATCTTGAATTTTTCAGTTAATTATTTTCATATTTATGAATATTTAATTCCTTTTAATGTTTATCTAATTCAACACAAACTTATGTAAATATTATATTTTTATATTAATTATTTTTTGATATAAAATATTTTATTCTCATTTTCTCATCATTAAATTTTAAAAATTCGGTATCTATATCCTTTTTATCCTCTATATTACTTAAAATAGAATCATTCCATTTTTATTTTCTTTATTAATCCCCTTATTTTCTCTTCTCAGTTCCCTGTACAGTTCATCCATTCTCGAGATGTCACCTTGAAATATTTCATATTGAACTGTTAATTCATTAACTTCATCTTTAATATCATATTCATAATAATAAATATAATTGTAGTGAAAGTGTACCTCATCTACAGTAGTAGCCATAAAACATATATTTTAATGTTCTTTTTCATTTTCAAGACCAACATCACTTGATTCAGGTGAATTAAAATAATTCTAAATAATATTTATATTTGATTCAAATGAAATGTCATTCCATTAATCATGGTAATAGGTATTCTCATTCTTTATTTATAACTCATATGGAAGTAGTGATCCTATCAACTAATCCATAGATTATTTAGTGAAATCCTTACTATAGTCAATACAAACTTTCTTTGAATGTCATCTCTTAGGTAGAGCTCGAAGTAGTATTTCAATAAGAGCTTCATTATTCATAGTCTCTCTGAAAGAAACCATGATATTGAAAATTTTTGTGAATCTACTGTACATATCATTAATTATTTCTGGATCAGTCATCCCGATTCTTGAAACTCGACTCGATGTATACCTGGGTTGGTTCTCTACAACTTGTAAATTCCTTGATGAGTGAATTTTAAAGTCCTCCAAATTATAGAAGTAGTTTTATAGGATGAAATATCACAATACATATTTCTACTTATTGAAAAATATAATTAATTCATAACATTTTATGTTGACACACATTTTGAAGCATTATTACCAATAAGAGTTTCTAAATCAACTTTAGGAAATTCATAGGGTTTTGACATTATAGCCCAATAATCAGACCTATATTTTTAATAAATACCTCCATTATTTCCTTCTAGTATATATAGTAACTTACATTGAAGTGAGTTTTTCTTATGGAAATTAACATCTTGAAATCCAGATTAGACATAAGAAATCAATGGATCTTTTTCTTAGACTTTTTAGTCTAAGATAATGGTTAGTTTAGAAATATAAAATGAAACAACTAAAACCAAATCCTTAAAATGGAACCATGCTATGATATGAATTATTATGTCCCTTGGTATGGTAGTAGTGACTAGAGAGGGTGAATAGTCCTATTTAATTTAATATTACAAATACTAAATTAATAGAGTTATAATAGTGTTAAAAGTTACAGCGAAAATAAAATAGTTAACACATGATGTTCTTATAGTGGTTTGAATCACCAAGATCCTAGTATTCTCTTCAATATCCTCTGCTCCTTGAGAATATGGGAATGAATTATATCCTCACTTTTTAATGGGATTGATAACCTATTTATATACCAATACAAATGTACCTTTTTCTCACCTGGTGGTATAACCTATGAATTTTTAAGGATTCGCAATCTACCTTTATTTTGTCTGGTATGAACAACCCAACCTTCCTTTTATATAGGAGGAATAACCCAACCTTAATTTTAAATGGAAGGTATAACCCAATTATATCTTTTGTATGTGAAATCTTAAACTAAAACTCTATATGAAAAATAGATAATGGTAAGTATTACATCAGAGAAATAAAATAAATAAATGAAACAGTAGTTGAGAAGATGATAAATAAATTTGGTGCAACACATGTTATTTTATCACATCATTGGTGGAATATGAAGACGATGAATATCCTTAGTGATCCTAGTAGAACAAAAAATGTCCAAGAAGTTTATTGACCAATTTTTAGAGTAGTAGTAAATGCATTATAATATCCTTATCGAATGAATCATCTACTCTGAGACATGTATTTTGTCCTTCAATAAATCTCCTAAAACATTAACACAAAATTATACAGGAGTGTTTTCATGTCCAATCTAAGAACAACACCTATTAGTGTATAATAATAAAATAATATGACCATTACCATATTTTTTTGAAGTCACACTAAAAAAACAAACACAATCAAAAAAATATGTATTCATGAAATATTAAAAGGAATATTTAATATATTATTAATTGTATTTATTAAAAAATCACAATTAAAAAATAATTGAAATAATAACATAATTTTATAGATTATTCATGTAGTAGAATGTTGTAAAAACGTAGCATCATATAAAGCACAGTCTATAGGAGAAAATGTCACTAAAAAATGCTACAATTATTTTTTAAACAATTTTGCAAGTATACTTCAACATAAAATAATAAAAATTTGGAAATGAAAATTATTCTAACAACATTATCTATAATTGAGAAAATAAAAAAATTGAAAGTTTTTTTACAAACAGTGGTTCATGACTCTCCATTAAAATCAAAGAGCAGTGAGACATTACACACCATTGGAAATGTCCAATGGTGGAAAAATATATTTTAACCTACCTTTCTAATTTTAAGAAAAAATAAAATGATATAATAATAACTAAATATATTTTCATATATCTTAACTTGAAATAAGTTCTTGAGAACAATAAAAACAACCTATCTTTGGATGTCCAATGGTGAGTAAATTACCTATCGTTGCATTCCAATGGTGGCTTATTAAAAATATTTTTAGATAACAGATTGAAGATATATATGATTAAAACCAAACCAATGTTTCTTAAAGAGTAATAAAATAATAAAAAAATCAAAAAGAGAGGTACTTACATGTTCTTGATGAAATAAAATACCAAATAAAAGATGTACAAAAAAGATTAAAACATATGATAAAAAATAAGAACAAATACTAAATAAAATAATAAAAAACTAGTAGCAACACATGTGAAGAATAGGAGAACAAAAAATAACTTGATGAAATCAACTTAAAATGTCATATATCATCATAGAAATACAAATGGAGGGTGTAAAATAAACTCATTGATGATGTTTAAGGGTGGGTAAATTTACCTATTGTTGAGGGGTAATGTTGAGTAAATTTACTCACTATTGATCTCCTAGCAGTTGGTTAGTGACCCACTGTTGGGTTCCAATTGTGATTAAAATTACTCACTATTGTTATTTTTCCATCAACGACACAAGACACTCACTCTTTATTAAAAAATCAATGGTGAAAAATCCACACACACACAATTGGTAAATACCAACGGTAAGAAAAAGGCTCATTTTTGGTAAAAAAACAATAGTGACTCAAAAATGTTGAACAACCAAAAAGTGGTGGCAATGAAATAGAATAATAAAGAATATAATTAAGTGGAGAGAAAATATTGAGGACATTCAAACTAAAAAATAACTAAACATGAAACTAGTAGTGAAAAGATTTAAGAAACATAGTATGGATACACTGTGAATTTCATCAGAGAACTGGAGAGTGATATGTCGCCTGATAAAGAAAAGGAATTTGATCCATGGTTATCTCAAGTTAGATGAAATATAACCCATAAGAAATAAAAAATAATATGATATGACTAAGATACAGAGGACCAGATGTCATCGATTATGAGAAAAGAAGAATACTAAAGAAAGGGACTCATCAAATGGTCTACTATGGAAGAAGATGAGTGGTGGAAGAAGTTATAATTTAATGGGAGAGGAAATAGAAATGTGAGAGTTTAAAAATATAACACGCAGGGTCGACAAGGATGATGGGATCGATAAGAAAAATCAAAGAAGGGGATTGAAGTCCTAGATTGACTCTCAGTGTAAAATTTCCATCCCATATAAAATTGAAACCAAGGGGGGAAACTGGTATATAATACAATATGTGATGAAGTCTTTCCAGAACAAATCACATTGCACAGGCACTCGGCTTAAAGTCCATGTGGGTGACCAAATCCCACCCTATGAATGGGCAATACTTGAGCCTTATACATAATACCACATGCTCAAAGCGTTCACTGTGAAATCTCTAAACTAGACTCTATGTGATCCTCAAGTGTTAAACCTCCTAAGAGGGTAGACCTTTGGGTCCCCTTAAATATGTTGAGGTTCTCCTTGGGTGCTTACAAACACAACCATATTTTATGTAAAAAATGTATAAAAAAAATAGGAACAAAAAACATGACAAAGTATTAAACCATGTTATTATGAAATAAAGTTTTTAAATCAAAATTTAATTTAATTAAATGTTATTAAGTGTAATTTATCAAAAAAAATATGTAACTTTTTTAATACCCAATTAAAAACAAAAGCATGATCTATGTCTAGATGAGAATGAAAAGTATGTTCTGGAAATTTTTTAAATGATAAATAGAGATAAAGATAAATTCGTTAAAATTTTATATCACGATCCATCCCGGTGGGGCCTGCGCTGCGACTCCCCAAGCCCACCTATAATAGGCCAGGGGTTGGTGACTAGTGCTGAGTAGGCATATTACTAACATGAGAGGTATTACATAAGTACCCATGCACATGCACACATCTCCAATCCCACAATGCTTCATTGTAACAACCACTAGGGAACAAAATGCATGCCTACAACTAAACCCGACCAATACAGTATGACAGAATGTATAGTACTGAAAGTAAACTGGGCCAGAATACAACCCCACCAAAAATAAGAGTCTAAAAACTACCAAGTCCAACCTATTAACACAACGAGGTACTGGGGATACTACTCATAGATGTAGGATCACCTCGTCTTGTAGGGAACTTGGAAAGCTCAGTGTTGTCCTGGTCTGCCCTGGACTCTTTCAAAAGGTTGCTCATCTTCACAAGACATGACATGTGCAGGAAAAGCCCGTGTAGGGGTGAGTATAAAAATACTCATTAAAGGACCCTATAAACCATAAAGAAATACACAAAGGAAAGGTACAGTCCACTATAAACAATATATTTCTACTGAACATATAATAGGATAACACAACAAATATCCAGATATACTCAAAACCCAAACCCCCAGTCTACGGACAAGTCACACAACCTCATACCCGCGTCAGGGATTCATTTCGGAGATTCCACGAAGCACTCATTTGGGAGAACTCACTCCATGAGTCTGATAGCTCTGATGACATCCTTCCAAGAAATAAATTATATCAGGAAAGGTCGCGAGAGATAGATACACTCATTCCAGGAGAACACACTCCTGAGCGGTAAAGATCATGATACACAGATGAGGATCACTACCAGGGTCCTGGCGGATACCGCGACTCATTCAGATTCACCAGCTAGGTTGAGGATCGATGCCCTGTGGATTTGGTCACATTGATTCCTGACTCTACCTAGTGTCAAGAATGGATAGAGGATCTCGCTCTAAGCCTCTCATAGAGATACCTGACTCTATCCCAGATAGTCCTACTGAAGTGATCATACTCTTATAGTAGGAAATGATACCTGACCTTCAGGGGAATGAGAAAAAGGGGTACTAACCCAAACGAAACATGTCCACGATACAGTGGACAAGAAGATCAAGCCATGTTCTAAAATTTACATGGTGTGTAGAAGTGTTACACGTCATGTCTTCTGACCCTTGATAATGCCTGTGTACAACGGCATGTGTCGCAAGGCTGGTCATGTCGGAAAGTCAGTACACGGCGTGTAGTACATATCACACGCCATGTCTAAGTAACTTGGGTCATCTCTATGTATGAGGGCATGTGCCCATTCACGGATTTATCCCATTTCCCTGTATCTCCCGAGACACACGTTGTGTCCCACATAATTTCCTCTTCCATGCCACATAGGCTCTACACGTTGTGCCTTCGAAGCCATGTAGTTCATTTCGTGTTCATGTACTTCCAATAATACATGCTGATCTTCGAGGAAGGTCCAACACGTCATGTGACAGGGGTCACACATTGTGTAATACCCATATGACACCTGAAACCCAAGTCGTTGTCGCCACTATGACACGGCGTGTTCTTCGGAATTAAGCATCGTGTATTCTAGATTTTCTAGAATCATGAACCTGCTTCGTCACATCTTGGTGATACTTCAAAATCATTACAACAATCTGATCACCCTGAAACTCTATGTTTTAGGTTGCTCAACCTTATGGATCTGATTCCGTTGGTATTGGGCATCTGATCAGCTACGAAAATGCATGTTAATCCGCCCCTGTAATGAACGCTCAAAGAAAGGTATCTCCTAATCCAATCTGAATCTTCATCCTCCATCATCGTTGCACCTCCTCTAGGTCGTTGCGATGTCAGATCTTCAATTTGGGATCGTTGTGTCCCAAAATGGATGTGCATCGATCCTTTGTCTGTCCCCCTACAAAGAATGATAAGAACGTGAAGAAAAGAGGAATAAATACAATAAACCAAAATGAGGAATGAACTTCTTCCCCCATTCATCACGACATTGATCCTCTCCTGTTAGAAGGATTAAACAAGGCGAATCAAAGTGATAATCCAACAATTATCACAATTAAAATTCCTGAATCAAACCCCGAAAGAAACCGAAAATAGCACCCTCTCGCAAGAACGCAAGATCCATAGATCAACATGTTCATGGTTGATCCATGTTCACCGTTAAATCCAAAAACAGGGAAAGGAGAATCAAAATAACAACCCCTACCTTGGTCCGGTTGAAGAACTATTATCGTGTTGTGTTCGTCGGTGAGGCTCGTCAGATCTGAGATGCATCGTTGTCATCTTCCAATGGGTTCCCCTCCAAAGCTCCAAGAGTCTCTCTCCCAATTTTGCAAGGTTATGAGGCTAACCCTACAAAATTTCCTTAAGAAGGTATTTAAAATGGAGTAATTAGGTCATTGTGAAAAAAAGAAAGTTTTAAATAAAATCAATTATTATTTTATTTTATTTCCATTAAAAGTCCAAAAACAAACTCTCACAGATGACCTGCGCCGATCGAATTTAGGCCCCACCTAAGGTGAAGTTGCTTCTCTGACCGCAACGGTGCCCTCATATTTCTGATCCATGCACCTGTTTAAAAGATATCCCACTTTTTTAGGAAAACAACTCGTCCATGCTCTTTAAAGGTTCAATTTATTTCAAACATTTATTCTAGGCACTCTGGACCTTGGAATCCAAGCTGTCGAAAGTTATGGACTTGTAATAATTTCATATACCATTTAAAAATAATAAACAGAAAAACCAACACATTACATTCTCCGCACCTTGGGGCTTTGCATCCCCTAAAAGCCAAAAAAAAGGCTACTCCAAAAGTTGTGGGTACTGGGCCCGGATCTGAGCCTTCTACTCCCACGTGCTCTCCTAAAGATTCCCATGTTTCCACTGGATGTGCACCAAGGGAATTGATTTCCCATGGAGGATCATCTCTTTCCGATCCTCGATCTCCACAGGGTACTCATTAAAGGTCACTCCATACTCATGGTCTAGCTCAACCCAATTGATGATGTGTGATGGGTCATGCACATACCTCTTCAACTATGACACGTGGAAGACATCATGTACCTGATGCAACTATGGCAGTGGAACTAGATGGTACGCCACCTCACCAACTCTGCACCATATCTGGAAAGGTCTGATGAACCTTGGAGATAGCATGCTGCCCCGGCCAAATCTCTGCAAACCTCATTGAGGTGAGACCCAAAGAAAGACGTAGTCCCCCTCAGAAAACTCTAGAGGTCTTAGTTGTCTATCAACATAAGACTTATTCCAACTCTATGCAGCCTTCATCCACTCTCGGATGATCTGCACCTTCTCGTTGGTAGCTCGCACCAACTCTAGACCCATGAGTGCTGACTCTCCGGGGTCGGTCTAGCAATGCGGTGACTGGTAGGGTCTCCCATATAAAGCCTTGAAAGGTGTCATACCAATGATGGAGTGGTAGCTGTTATTATATGAAAACTCCACCAGTGGTAGGTGCTCCTCCCAACTGTGACCAAAGTTCAAGATACAGGCCCGCAACATATCCATCAGAACCTGGATGGTCCTCTCTGTCTGACCATCGGTCTGGGGATGAAATGTTGTGCTCAAGTGTAGCTGAGTCCCAAATTACTCCTACAATCCCTTCCAAAACCGGTATGTGAAATGGGAATCTCAATCAGAGACTATTGTTGAAGAGACTCCATGAATCTGAACTATCTCCTGCACGAAGAGGCGTCCCAAGCTCTCTGCGGATCACTGCTCCCTAATGGCTAGGAAGTGGGTTAACTTGGGGAGTCAGTCATCGATCACCCAGATGAAATCATGCCCCTTGGACATTTGTGGTAATCCTGTCATGAAGTCCATCGATATCTCATCCTACTTATACTCTATAACTTATAGGGGTGAGCTAATCCAGCTACAACCTAGTGCTTGGCCTTCACCTGCTGGCATATAAGGCATCGAGAAACAAACTATGCTACATCCTTCTTCATGCCTAACCACTCGAACTACCATCGAAGATCTTGGTACATATTCTCCACTCCCAAATATACCGCCAAAGAAGACGTATGAAACTCCCTCAAGAACTCCTCTCGTAATGTCACAATTACAACAGTGCGTCCTTTGAAATGAAGTATGTGCTCCCCACCATGCGAATATCCATCAGGTGCATGTCCTGTGGATAACTGATCATGTAAAACCTCACAGTCGTCATCCCCAAGCTGTGCCTCCCTAACTTGCTGTAAGAGTGGAGGGTTAACAACAATCAACTAAAGGTAAGCTGCATCCTCTCTATCCATGAAGGATAGCTACAACATGGTTAAATGCTCTTCCACCTCACTTAACAGCTGTGAGATCAACCCTCTGCTAAAAGAATCTGCCACATTGTTCCCCTTCCCAAAAGTATAGATGATATGGAAGTCATAGTCTTGGAGGAATTCTAGCCAACGCCTCTATCTTAGATTCATATCCTTCTACGAGAAGATGTACTTGAGGCTCTTATTGTTAGATTAGACGATAAACCTCTCGCCAATAAGGTAGTGTCGCCACATATTCAACGCTAGGAATACCATTTCCAACTCGATATTATGGGTCACATAGTTCTGCTCATGTGGTCTAAGTTGGCACGAAATATAAAGAAATCACCGCCTGTCTCTGCATTAGGACACAGCCAAGCCCGGTCCCTGATGCATCGTAGAAAACTATGAACCTGACACCCTCCTCTAGAAATCTCAATATTAGGGCGCTCGTCAAACTCTACCTAAACTACTCGAAATCTTACTGGAACTTCTCCGTCCATAGTAAGGGTTGTCCCTTCTTGGTTAAGGCTTTCATTGGTGCTGATATTCGGGAGAAATCAGGATTGAATCTCTGGTAATATCCTACCAACCCAAGGAAGCTCTGCACCTCCGTCACGCTCAGAGGTGGATCCCATGCTAACACTGCCTCCCCTTGGATGGGTCCACGTCTACACCATCTACCGAGAGGACATGTCCCAAAAAGCAGACCTCCTGAATCCAGAACTGGCGCTTCAAGAGCTTTCCATAAAGCCAGTGCTTTTGGAGTACGTCTAGAACTATCCACAGGTGTCTCGCGTGCTCCTCCTCTGACGCTGAGTACACAAGGATTTCGTCAATGAAAATCACTAAGAACCGGTCTATGTATGGTTGGAAGATTAGGTTCATCAGTCCCATGAACACTGTGGGGGTGTTTGTCACGTTGAAAGGCATCACCAAATACTCATAGTGACCGTAGCAGCTTTTGAATGACATCTTCAGTATATATTCATCCCGTACTTGTAACTAGTGTTAACCTGATCAAAGGTGAACCTTTGAGAACCATTGTACCCCTCTCATCTGGTCGAAGAGGTCATCGATCCTCGGCAGTGGATACTTGTTCTTCACTGTTACCTGATTCAAGCATCGTTAATCGATGCACAACATCAAACTCCCATCCCACTTTTCGTAAAACAAGACTGGGGCCACCCAAGGTGAAACGCTGGGTCATACGAAACCCTTTCTCAACAAATCCTCCAACTGCACCCTCAGCTCGCAAAGCTCTGCGGGAGCTTTCCGATATGATGATGAGAAAATCGTGTCCTCCTAGGGTGTAAGTCGATGTAGAAATCAAATTCCCAGTGGTGAGGTAGTCCCAGAACATCTTTAGGAAAGACGTCCTCATACTCTGCCACTACTGCTGGGAACTAGGATCCCACAACATCTACTACTTCGAGGGTAAGGCTAGCCAACTAATGGGTGATCGGCCACACCCTCCTATGAATGAGCTCATTCTGTGATTCTTGGGTCTCCTTTTCCATGACAAAACAAAACCTCGTCCCAACAATGTGGACACACTGCACTCTTCTCCTAAAACAGTCAATCTAGGCATGGGCCGAAGATAACCAATCCATTCCGAGAATGAAGTCATAAGGCCTCGATGCTACCACCAAGAGGTTCCAACTGAAACTCTTGCCTCCAAATGTAAGATCACACTGTCTGAAAAGGTGCATGATCATCGAGTCTCCTCCCGTAGGTGTCTTCAAGCGTAAGGATTGAGTAAATGTCTCTACCGGAATCTCAAGGTTTCACAAAAGACATGTGGCGATGAATTAATGAATTGAGCCTATGTTTAAAAGTACATCTTCTAAGGTAGAGAAGACACATATCGTACCTTGGATCATCCCTGGAGTCCCTAGGTCATACGCCTCGACTGCATGCAGTTGTCCCCGCCCCTGTCCCCCGGCTCCATGAGCCTGGTGCAGACCTCTTGGGGGTGGTGGTGGTGGTAAACCGAAGCGTCTTCCACCACCTTCAGCTCTCCCTACTCCTCAGCCACATCTGCATCCTGGAGGGTCTACCTACTCCACTCTCTACCTCTTCCTCGGTGGTCCATCACCCGCCTCCCTGTCAGTAACTTGACAGGTCAGAAAATCTCTAGCGAGATGTCCCCTACCATTGCATTCTTAGCATCACTTCTCTTTAGGTTGACTGGACCCAGCCTGAGAGCCTTGTACTATCGATCCCCTATCATGGGTCCTCCTATGAAGTCTCCCACATCCTGATCCCTATGCCTGACGTTGGCTCCCTGCTTCCAAGGTCTTCGCACCTGTCTGCTTGCTGCTAACATCCATTAGCTATCTCTGTTTTTCTAAGAAGATCTCGATCACCAAGGATCGCTCGAGCACTCCAACATAAGTCGAAATGAATAGAGGCACAACACTATCTTTGATGTCCCATCATAGACCTTTCTCGAAGGTCCAAGTTCTGATGTATTGATCCATGACCAATCAATCGAGAACCTGGTGAGGTTGGTGAACCTCAATGAATAGTCAGTTATTGTCTAACTACCCTGTTGGAGCTGATGAAGCTCTTGGATGCATACTTATTTCAACATAACTGGATAGAACTCCTCCCTATAGAGTCTCTAAAACTCCATCCATGAAAGAGTATCCTCGTTGTGAGTCTGTGTGGACAGACTCCACCATTGTCTTGTCGAACCCTGAAGTAGGCTCACTCCTAGCATCACCATCTAGACCATTGGTGTCTTCATGAGATGAAAGACTCTGGTCACTACCTCAAGACAGCCCTCAGCCACCTGAGGGTCAGAGTCGCCTCGGAACCTAAGGGGTCTTCATCTCTGGAACTCATGGAGCGTTCTCAACCTGCGCTCCTCGTTGGTCAATACTACGGGTACCACGGCCTGCTCCACTCGTGGTGGTATAAAAGGTGCACCACCTAGTATAAATTCCTAGGGAACTGGTCCATGTATAAAAGCCTCGTCACTGAGGGGGTCATCCTCATGATCGTGCTGTTGAATCCTAGCGGGTATGCTTCGCATAGGCATCCTATAAGGAAATAATATGTACCATTGTCAATGAGTATATCTGGATAGCTGACACAATGGACCTGGAAAACACAAACCATTCCTATATGATGCATGTACCATTCTTTTTATTTCCCTACAACTAGTTTTTTCATGTACCGAGTCGAAAAGCAGGTTATCAGAGTCCTGGTGTATGGATATGTCTATCACCTGCACCAACACTGGAGTTTCTATCCTGAAATCTAAGCTCGAAACACTTACCACTATTTCCCCAAACCAATCTCACAGACTCTTGGTCCTAAGGTAGAACCGAACACCTCTGATACCACTCTATCATGTCCTATACTGGTGGGGCTCGCGCCGCGACTCCCCAAGCCCACCTCCAAAAGGTCAGGGGCTGGTGACTAGCATCGAGTAGGCATATTACTAACATGTGAGGCATTTTCTAAGTACCTGTACACAAGAACACATCTCCAATCCCACAATGTTGTAACGTAAAAACCACTAGGGAACAAAATGAATGCATACAACTAAAACCGACCAATAGAGTATGAAGGAAAGTAAAGTACCGAATGTAAACTGGGCTAGAATGCAAGCCCACCAAAAACAAGAGTATGAAAACTACAATGTCTAACCAGTAAACACAAAGAGGTACTGGGACTATTTCACATATCGTAGGATCACCTCGGTTCGTAGGGAACTCAGAAAGCTCGGTCTTGTCCTAGTCCGCCCTGGACTCTGTCAAAAGGATGCTCGTCTGGAAAGACATGATAGGTGCGGGCAAAGCCCGTTCAGGGGTGAGTATAACAATACTCAGTAGAGGACCTCGGAAACCACAAAGAAATACACAAAAGAAAAGGTATAGTCATCTCTACAAAATATATGTCTACTGAACATATTATAGGAGAACATAATAAATATCCATATATACTTAAAACCCAGACCCCCAGTCTAGGGACAAGTCGCACAACTGCATACCCCATCAGGGATTCAGTTCGAAGATTCCACAAAGCACTCATTTGGGAGAACTCACTCCATGAGTCTGATAGCTCTGATGACGTCCGTCTGAGAAGTAAAGTCTATCGGTTAAGGTCATGGGAGATAGATACACTAATTCCGGGAGAATAAACTCCTGAGAGGGAAAGATCACGATACACAGATGAGGATCACTTCTAAGGCCTTGGAAGATACCACGACTCAACGAAATTAACCTTCTAGGTAGATGATCTATGCCCTATGGAGTTGGTCACATCGATGCCTGACTCTACTTAGGGTCAAAAATGGATAGAGTATTTAGCTCTGGGCCTCTCAGAGGAATTCCAGACCCTATCCTGGAAAGTCCTACTGAAGGGATCATACTCCTATAGTAGGGAATGATAGATGACCTTAATGGGAATGAGAAAAAGGGGCATTAACCCAAACAAAACATGTCTGAGATATAGTGGACAAGAAGATCAAGACATGTGCTGAAAAGTACACAGCGTATAGAAGTGTTAAATGTCGTGTCTTCTGACCCCAGGTACTGCTCGTGTACAACGGCCCGTGTCAAAAGGCAGGTCATGTAGGAAAGTTAGTACACGGTGTGTAGTATAGATCACATGCCATGTCCGAGTAACTGGGGTCGGCTCTAGGCACGCGGTTGTGTGCATGTTCATGGCTTTATCCCTTGTCCGTGTATCGCCAGAGATGCACACTGTGTCCCGCGTAATTGCCTCTTCCATGCCACATAGGGCCTACACGTCAGGCCTTTAAAGCAGTGTAGTTTATCATGTGTCAGTTTACTTCCCAAAATAAACATAGAGCTTCGGGGAAGGTCCAACATGTCATGTGACCAAGGTCACATGCCATGTGATACCCGTCTGACGCCTGAAACCCTAGCCGTCGTCGCTACTACCATACGGCATGTTCTTCAGAATTACACGCTGTGTATTCTGCAATTTTCCAGAATCACGAACATGCTTTTCCACACCTCGGTGATGCTTCAAACATCGTTTTGATAATCTGATCTCCCTAAAACTCTATGGTTTAGGTTTCCCTGACCATATAGAGCTGATTCCGTCGGTTTTGGGCCTCCGATCGGCCTCGAAAACAAGTGTAAATCCACTCGTTCGAAGAATACTCGAAGAACGGTATCTTCTGGTCCAATCTAAATCGTTTTCCTCCATCATTGTATCACCTCCTCTAGGTCTTTGTGATGTCATATCTTCAAGTTGGGATCATTGCATCGCAAAACAGATGTGCATAAATCCGTTTTTCGTCACCCCATGAAGAATGCGAAGAACGCAAAGAAAAGAGGAAGAAATCCAATAAACCCAAATGAGGAATGAACCTCTGCCAGCATTTGTCATGATTTTTATCTGCTCCCTTTAGAAGGATTAAAAAAGGAATATCAAAATGATAATCCAACAATTATCATAATTAAAATTCCCGAATCAAACCCCGAAAGAAATGGAAAGTAGCACCCTCCCACAAGAATGCACGATCTGCGGATCAAAATGTTCATTGTTGATCCATGTTCATCATTGAATACAAAAATGGGGAAATTATAATCTAAATAACAACCCCTACCTTGATCCGGTTGAAGAACGATTGACACATCGTGTTTGTCAGCGAGGCTCGTTAGATCCAAGATGCATTGTTGTCATCTACCAACGGGTTCTCCTCCAAAGCTGCAAGAGTCTCTCTCCCTATTTCGTAGGGTTATGAGGATAACCCTATGAACATTCCATAATAAGGTATTTAAAAATGGATTAATTAAGTCGTTTTCCAAAAAGAAAACTTTTAAATAAAATAAATTATTATTTTATTTTATTTCCATTAAACGTCCAAAAACTAACTCTCGTTGCTGACCCACGCCGATTGAAGTTCGGCCCCGCCTAAGGTAAAGTCACAGCTCTGAACGTAACAGGGCCCTCATATTTCTGATCTGAGAACACGTTTAAAATATATCAAACTTTTTCAGGAAAACAGCTCGTGCGTGCTGTTTAAAGATTCAATTTATTTCAAACATTTATTCCAGGCACTCCGGGCCTTGGAATCCCACGCCGTTGAAAGGTCTAGTCTCATAATAATTCCATATAATATTAAAAAATAATACAAAAAAATATGAGATATTAAATTTTAAAACATGTGAAATTATATGATGGATATTCATGATATATATCAAGGTGTGTGAACTTAATGTAAAATAGGTTACATGGATTTAAAATTCATGATTCACATATTTTGTAACAGTACTTACTACCATTGGAATTGTGTACACTATTACCTAAAAAGGGTACAATAGTTGTACTCCAATTTTTTACATTCCTTATAAAACTATTTGAGAAAACATTATGACCAAATGAGCTATAAATCATTCAGGATAGATTAGTACTGACACTTTTTGTATTAGATATCATCTTTCCTATATCATTTTTTACTGTCATAATGCATTTAATTGTGTATTTCATTGAGGAAACTAAATTAGGGGGTCTCATACATTATCAATGGATATATCCAATTAATAGGTACTTTATTTATATGTTTTTCAACTTAATTAAGCCATTCTTGGAACTTCATTAAATACGTTACTATGCTTTATTTATATTATTTCACAAATGCCTTGGTCATTTGAAATCATACGTGAAAAATAAATCTCAACCAAAAGGCTATATTTATAGAGGCTATTTAACAGATGATTTTCTTACCTTTCTTCCTAGATACTTGGATTATATTGAGACAAGAATCAATCGAGTTGGATTTGATGATGAAATATCAATTCAATCTCAACTACACAGGAAATCAAATTTTTTTCCTATTGTTGCCCGATTAGTTAGGAGGATCTAAAATATTATAATGATAGAAATTGAATTATTATAGGAACATATATATGTTCTACTAAAATTTCATATCCCTTTATTGAAGAGAACCATATTAAAACAATGAGACACATGATAATTTGAACACGATATGAGAAAGATATAACAAATGTTTTTAATAAAGATCTTGTATAATGGTTTCCACATCATGTAAGTTCATACATGTTATCATAAACTTGGATATTAGGTTGGAACATATATTTTTTAATTCTAATAGTTTATATTACTTTTTATAGATCATGAATACTGATACTCGGGATAATTTTTTAGAAGATTTTAAGTTTTGAGATTGACGTCCTCTAAAATAGGCTAGAATGTTTTACGCGTATAGTGTGAATGGAATCAAATTCCATATAGTTAATTTGGAATAGGTTTTAAAAACATAGAATATTTGTATATTTGTAGTTTTAGAATTGGTTTACTATGGAAATTTTACTGATATTATCAAATTAAATGACCACATTAATTGTTCAATTGTTTTATTCAAGTTAATGTGGTTCAATATTACTTCAGGTATTAAAAAATATTCCTTGAAATTTACTTCTTTGAAATACTCTCATTGGATGGATGCTGGTGACCATGAATGGTATGATCTATATATCTTATCATAAAAAGAAAAAAAATTATATTATGTAGAAGGTTTTATTGATGAAGGGTGGAGTGTAGTTGTTAACATAAAACAAAGAGACTTGTAAGATATTGGTGATGAAGAGGAATATTGACCTCTGACATTGAATCCCATAAGCCGTAATAAATTGTCTTATTTTTCTATAATTATATTTAAAATATTAGTCTTAGTAGGGTGGATAAAGTATATGAAGAAATTATGGATTGGGATAATGACATTATTAAAGGATAAATGATTGTATTTACAGTCATACATTAACTTATCAACCACTTATGTTATATGTTTTTAATTTCTAGTATTGTGGATCTATTATCATAATTAAATTGATCTTTATTTATGATTTTTCTAATTTTGAAAATGTATATGTCACATTTGTTTGTATATTCAGTCATTAATTATCATAACTATATATATTATGTTTTTCAGTATAGTATATTTGTTATCAATTTTAAATTTATTTTTCTACATGAATTTTTTGAAATATATGTTGTGAAGTTATTTTTACTTGATTAAATTATAGGAATTCCATGGAAGAATCCTTTTGTTGATCTTGGTCGACTCCCATTTGACATTTTCCTACTATACAGATTTTATCAGTGTTACCAGATGATTCATCAAGCTCCCTCTCTATAGCAGCTAGAATTCCCCCTATCTACCCCCTATCATCATCTTACACACCCTCTATCTCCCTCCCATCAGTGTCTGGAACACCCTCCTTGTCCCTCAAATATTCATCTACTACGTTGCCTCCGGATTTAGTAGTTTCATCATGTGGTGACTCTACAGCGAGGGAACAAGTGGTCACTCCTATTTCTTCATGAGGATATTTTAGGGTGATGGTTATAGGTAATGATTTTAATGTGAGTAAATTTATTTCACTTTTTTTATAAAAATAACTATTTTTTCATATAATATGAAAATAATGTTATTATCGAGACAAATATTAATAATTTAGTTGTATGGAATCTTATTGAATTGAAGAAAGTGTTACCCTTTGATTATTATGGGGTCCCCACAGATTGTAGCATCCTACCCTAGAATCCACTAATAAGTGCCCCAAAAAAGTTGTCCACATGGCCTCAAGCATGTCTCCTCATATTCTAGAGGTTATCGACCAATAGTGAGGGCCTAAGGTGTGTATATGTGGACACTATTCCCTCATTATTCAGAGTGTAGTATAGTTTAAAATCATAAATGTAAATAGTAGAAGCAGTAATAAATAATAAAAAATAGAGTAAGAATAATAAATCATCAAATAATAATAAGTGGAATATGAATCATTAATAGATACAAAATGATGATGATAATGATGTCATGTATCTACACAAAAATGAGGTACATGGGATAAATGAGAGTGTGTGTATATACCACATGCTATAAAAAAAGGCCAAAAGATACCACTAATAGCATCATGAGAATAGTCTTGGTCCTCTGACCCTATGTTCCATACTAGATCTAAAAATAAAGCATCAGAATCAAGACACTTCCCTTTAACTACACCTATAGACAAGAATTCTAAACATGTACCATGGGTAGCCCAAGAAGGGTGTGAGACATACTTAGTAGGCCACCACCAACGATGTCTAGATAAATCTAGTTTGTTCATATAAAATGAGAACTATTGAGAATCATAATATATTAGAAGAAATAAATAAACAAAACATGTGATTTGAGGTTCCTCATGGATACATGACCAACACTACCTTCTTTGGCCTAACATAGGTATGTCTAAAACAAGGACAACCTGTATAGATATAATTTAATGTGATAAAAGGGCCATCAAATGATATTCATCAAGAGTGGACCGTTCCCAAAAATTAGATTTGGCTTGGAATAAATGACCCTAGATAACAACTATACATTCTTATTCTTTAATTTAAAATTCATCATTTTAATTTGATAACAGGTACCCTGAGCCCATCCAAGGAGATTCAAAATGGAGTCCCAAAATTCACTCTAGGGGAACTATGAATACTCAACACAATAAGAGTCCTTCCAAGGTGATCCATATATGGAATACCAAGTATCACACTTGCTATTTCATGAAAAAAACCCCTCCAATCCCATCCCTAGTATCTTACATAGGGGATCGAGTATCACTCTTGTCCAAAAATAACCATCTAGCCACTAAGCTTATCCACGGTGTCTCCCCTAGGTAACCAGTATTACTCACATAGAGGTAAGGTAAATACCTGGTGATCCCATCCAAGGTATACCAAGTATAACTCTTGGAATATACATAATCCATAACATGTATCAAATATAAATCACAATTTTCTCATCCAAGGCATCTTTAAGTTAGGACCATTAAATCACCCTCGGCATAATATAAAAGGCATCCTAACTATCAAGAGCTCTCATCATTTAACAAGTAATTAATACTATAACACTTTATCCAAGTTATCCAATTTATTTAATTAATATAATTCAACTATGATATAAGTATAAAGGGATAAAACAAGTCTAATAAATTCCATTAGATCATTATGGATGTCAAAATAATTACTTTTAGGCATATCACGCACCCCAAATGTGGTTAAAAATTTTCAGTTTAAGGGGAATTTATGCCCTCAAGGAAGGGGAACACCCAAAGGGGTGTCACATGTCATGGAAAACACTCAATGGAACTATTTCACTAGTACCTAGGATCCCTATATACATAATAATAAACTTTAATTTAATAATTAAGCATTAAGGAGGCAATGTTGGAAAGTTTGACTCATGGAACATAGTGCATGAAATAAAAGCAACAATACTTTAAGGGGAAAAACTAGACCACCTACCTTAACCATGTATTACTATCCTCATCTATTGTTAGACCTTAAATAAATCTCGAATGGGAGAAATGTAAGAATGGACTGGTGCCTTGAAAATAGGGTATAAGAGATCAAACCAAAATAGCATAGAAGATAAGAAGATAAATTATTGAAGGAAGGAAGATGAATAGATAGATTATTATTGTGGATCCAATGCACCAAACAATGAAGGGAAAATAGCTTGGATGTAGGATATCTCATGGAACCAAGGTGAGTAACGAAGGGGTACCTCTCATGAAACACCTTCTAGAGAAAATGGGCTTCTTTCCAAAATGATCCCCTACTCCTTTTTTAAAAAAAAAATCGACCATGGCATTTACATGATGTGTAAATTCATAACATGTCGTGTAATGCTAGGTTTTTCCTTCCCAATGAAAAACTTATACAAGATGTGAATGGGGTCTGACCATCTAAATACGCATCATTTATTCAAAACATTCCATGTATTTAAAAAAAATATTGTTTATTTGGTCTGAAACCATGTTCCAACCCACCTACAACCCCCTTTTTAGAAAAAACTAACCAGACCTTAGGCACATTTTTCGATTTTAACCAAAATTAAAATGTAAACGTACTTCACTAAAAATATAGAATGTTACAACCTCCCCTACTTAAGAAAAATCATCCCTTAGATTCCATTATAAGGGTAGGAAAGCATCGTATGAGAAAATTTATTGACCCTAACTACTTATATCGACCTCTCTCTCCTATATGTCTTCATGTACATTCTCATGATGCCACAACTCCTAAAATTGAGGAACTGACCTTCCTTGGAGAGCCTTTGTGCTCCAATAAATTATATTTTTTGGATGATCCTTAAATGAAACATCTTCATCCTAATCAATATCATCATGATCAAATTAATGAGATGGGTCAGAATAATAATGGTGAAGCTATGATAAGTGGAAAACATTGTGCATGGCAAGGTACCTTTGAGGTAAACACAACTAATAGGCTATTAGTTGGACTCTCTCTAAAGATAAAAGGCTTGACGTAATGAGGTGACATATTTCTCTGTCTCTAAATCTATCTATGAAACAATCTTGATGAAACTCACTGAAATACCTGATGTCCCACCTCAAACTCCAAAGGTCGAGAATGATGATCGGTATAATAATTATGACTATACTGAGTTATATTCATATGTTTATTAATAATTTTTACATTATATTTAGTATGTTTAATGATTGAGGACCTAGTAGTGTTTCCTCAACTACCTCTAACTTGCATAGAGGTGAACATAACATCCTACCATAAAAATCCTCAAAGGAGTCATTTGGATTATTACCTAAAATCTGTTATTATAAGAAAACTCAATAAGAGGAATGTGTTTTTCACAAGAACCTCTTAAATTAAGGATGAAATCTCAGAACATTTCCTCAAACACCTGTATCATCCACTCTAACATCCCATCAGTCTAAGGGTGATATGTTATACTCAGGTGCACCTATGAACCAAGTGCCTTTTACATCCCTTTCCAGAACTATGATGTAATCTAGACATATCTATCTAACATGATAGAATGGGGAACACCATGAAGTCACACAATATCCTGAATATTAATCCTCTCAATCTCATCAACAAATAAGGTCTCTCAGATAGGTAGAAGTTTATGGCGTTGGAAAACCTATTAATGATCACCCATACTACATCATTGCCTTGAGGGGATCTCAGAAATCCTTTCAAAAAATCTATAGTGATAGCATTACATTTCCACTTAGGAATGTATATGTGAAGTATAATTCTAACAGGTTTTTGGCACTCTTCCTTGGGCTGCTAAAAATTGGGGAACTAAGTGATAAAACCTACCTACTATCTACCTCTTCATACCTAGCCAACAATACTAAGTATGTATGTATTCATACATCTTGGTAATCCCAAGGTGAACTTCCCAAAAAAAGGAATGAGATTCCCATATCAAATATTACCATATGTCTAAAGAAACCCAAATACGCATGTGGGAAAGAAGGATCTCATTCTCATCAACAACCAAAATTGGTGGTGGGTTCTCACTTGAGAAACATTCCCTTAGGATGAGGCCCCCAAAATATGAAATTTCTCTTATCTACACCCACTCTAGAAGAGAGGATTTCACTTGTGAATATTCTAGAATAGTTTTTACATGGAATTATTGAAACAATAGTTGAATCTCAAAAAATATAACCATCAACATCCACTCATTATTGGCCTCCAGGATGGCATGTGTTAGGGTCTTCTGGCTTAGTGTGTCAGCTACTGCATTTACCTTCTAGGGTGTATAAGAAAGCTCAAAGTCAAATGAATGAATGGATCACACCCACTTAGAATACCTAAGATTCATGTCGCATTGTGTGTAGATATATTTTATACTTTTATAGACTTTGTAAAAAATTAATCTCTCACCCAATAGATAATTCTTCCAATGAAATAAAGCATGAACCAAGACGGCTAGCTATAGGCCATGTGTAGGAAAATTCTACTCATGGAGTCTTAGTTGTTGGGACTCGTATGCGACAACTCAATCACCCAGCATTAGAACTTCTCTAATATCGACTTCTAAAGAATCATATTAAATAGTATAGCTTCTTCCCAACACTAGAAAAATCAATATTAGTGCTAAAATCAATCTCACTTTTATGTCCTAAAAGGTTTCCTCATATGATTTGGACCAGATAAACATCACACCCATTTTAGTCAAGCTCTTAAGAGGTGATTACCGGTGTGAGAAATCCTATATGAATTTCCTTTTGTATCCAGCTATCCCCAAGAAACTGTATATGTCAAATACATTCTTGGGATACTCCTAAGAAACCATTATGATCATATTATCTTGGTCAAAAGATGCTCTGGCCTATGAAATAATATGACCCAGGAAGTGAAATTTGTAAATCCAATACTGCAATTTGATGAGATTAATATTCAACTGGTGCCCTATCAGTGTATTCATTGTGATCTCAAGATTTTTTTCATGATTGTGTCTAGTAAAATAATACACCAAGATTTCATAAATAAAAACTACCACAAATGAATCTTATTGTGGGTAGAAAAAATTATTAATTAGATCTATAAATACTTCTTGAGAATTCATATGGATTAATATCATGACCAAATACTCATACAAGACATACCTACTTCAGAATGTTATACATGGTATGTCTGATGATCTCATGCACACTTGATGATAACCCGCCCATAAATTGATCTTGAAAAAAAAATTGTTCTTTGGAGATGGTCAAAGTGGTCATTTATACAAGGTAGTGGATACTAGTTATTAAATAGAAATCAGTTCAATCCGTAGTAATCCATGATCAATATGAGGGTACTATCCACCATATTTGGGAAAATAACTGGTGAACCCCAAGGAAATGTACTGGGTCATATAAAACAATTTAATTCTATGTTTCCCAACTACATCTTGAGTTCTATGAGCTCTCTAGGTGTCATCATATATGGATGAATGGAAACTAGTGTTGCACTGAGCACAATCTCAATGGTGAACTCTCCCTCTCTCACATGAGGTAAACTAGAGAAACCATTTGGGAAAACATCCATATAACAATACTCTATATGAAGGAATTATAAAAGATCACTAATAATGAGATTCTCCATCTAATTTTTCACTCCACCTATCCCACAATGCTCTAGTATATCTTGACATTCCTAGAAATCCCATTCACTCTTATGAATATAAGAACTTCCATCAAGTGATGTAAAAGACACCATTCATTGATAACAATCAACATGGGTGCGATAATGCACAAGTTATTTCATTACAAATATGAAGTCAAAGATAGTATTCTTGAGGATAAGAAAATTATATAGGAATTGGAACCCACCAATCTTAATGGGGAACTCCTTACACTGGCATACATGCTCTGATCAAGACCCTAATAGTGTCTTGAGATTCATCATACTATATAAATTCTCTATCTCTAGGAAAAGACTTTCCATAATTTCTATAGATATAAAAGAGTGTGAGGAACATATTTCAAATAGGTTAGAAACTAAATTAAAGTTCACAAGAATAGTTCCTCATACTATATAAGGCCCCAGACTCTACTCCTTAGGGGTAGGATGAACCAGATAGATATGGAATGAAAAGTGGCCCTAGGATGAAACCTAACTACCCAGGGTAGGTCTACTCTACTAGCGTTGAACCTTTAAATTCTAATTACCTCAACCAGGTCAACCTCCCTAACCTGATCAAACACTAGAATACTATATCCTAGCCTAAATTGGATCTAAAAACATTGTACCAAAATGTAGTGTCAGAAAAGATCCCTTTTCACTATGTACTGGAGGGAAAGTTCAGTAGAAATGTTGAAGGTGACCCATCCTGCCACAATCTTGGCACCCGATTGGCTTCCTTAAACACTAGGGATTCTTATATAATGTTATATCACACTTTTGATACACCACATAGTTGTTAGTTCATGTCATATCGATGGAACTACCCCAACGTTCACCCTCAAAACAATGCTTCCTGCCGTTAGACAAACCATCTCCCTATCTCAAATCTGAACCGCCCTAGATCACATTGCTAAATTTCTTCAAGTTTTGATCTGTGATGAGGTCCAGATTCACTATCACTAAAATGGTAGACAATTGAAATATGTTCACCTATGAATGGATGGTGTACACAATCTCATCCTCAAAACATCTCATATTTTTCAACGCATAGCCGGTCAAAGTCAGTGAAACACACTGAAGCTCGGTGAAGTGATATGAGTACTCCATCGCAGACGTAACACCATACTGAATATGCATAAACTATCAAGCATGGTCTACTCTCAATGTATGGGGAATAAGTAATCATAAAAGTCTATTTGGAATCCCACCCATACCATACCCTTAAAAATACCCAGCCTGGGTAATGACATCCTTCCAATGTTTAGCATAATCATGAACCATATAGGTAGCAATCTTGACCCTCCATGATGGAGGAATATATAGATGCTTGAAGATTGAAATCATTTTCACTATTCAAGACTTGGTATCATGAAAACCACCATCCCTTGAAAAGGTGGGAGGATACTGCTGCTAGAATCCCCACATCAATTCTTATATAGTAGACGTAGATCACAAAGATCCTTAAATAGACTACATGAAGTGGAATAAAATATCTAATAATTGAGCATCGTCACCCAATAGAAGATCAATAGGTGGTTCCTCAGGTGGCACTATAGAAGGTAATAAGGGTGGCTCAGGTTCTAGCACCTTTGAAGCATGGTTGTTTCCACCCTTCTAGATTATGACTCAAGGTCATCATGGTGGAATATCTCTCTAATTTCAATGTTCATGCCTCAGATAATTTTTAATAGAAAAAGATAGGAAATAGTGTTAATAGAAAAGTATAGTTACAATTTCATCTTATAAATGGGTTACACCTCTCTTCTTACTCCTAATGTCAAGTCTAAGTGATAAGGAAGATCACAAATTTCATGAGAGACACTGCTAACTTCCCAATACTATGGTTGGGTCAGGTTCAAGGTCTCATAAAACACAATGGCGGTCTTTCTATATAGAGGTTCAATTGAAAGGTATAGAGTAAAAACACCTTTATTTTTAAATTTTTATCCCATCTAGTGGTAACCATTTCATTTTAAAAACATTAATTTATTGAAGTTCAAAATCATTTATATGTATAAATATATCTTAGTCTAGTCAGATGTGTCACCATTTCCAATTTATAAAGGCCCATACTCTTTATAAATTACAATTGGTATGTCTGGTAACTCTGACCGGGACTTTACATCCAGTATCAAGATGAGAAAGATCATATATAGTGACTTTTTTGAATGAATCACTATTCCCAATTTATATAAGTACATACGTCATAAATTATAATTTTTATTCATGTAATCAAAATCATCTAACGTTTCATTCCATAGAACAAATGGTTCATGGACCAAACATGGAATAATTTTTTAATTAAGGTTTCATTATCAATATATGCAGTAAAACGCCATTTATATTGATATAGGTACTTCAATTACTCTAATTGGTTTATCCCTATAAGAAATGTTAGCACATTTCAACATATAATAATCCAGGAACAAACTATATATAGTAGAAAATGCATGCATAAAATAAACATGACATGGAAAAATGCATGTAATTTAAGTCCTAATCTGCCTAATATGATGCATGTAATAATGTCTTCTATCCATACCATGACAATTGGAAATTAAATCCATAATATTAATAATATATCAATAATAATAACATCACAAAACATGTGTGTCACCCAAAGTTGAAATCAGTACAACATTAATAGGCACAAAAAAAATTGTAATAACCCATCCCAGGTAATTTGGGTTTCCCTAAAACATTGGTTAGATTCACCTAGAAATTGGATCATTAACAAATTCCAATACATTCTAAAAATTTTTCTAATATCAAAATATTAAGAAAAATGAAAAAAGGGTCTCTTATACCACTTTGTAGAGTCATGCCCCAGAAGCCACTAAGTGGTTCCATGAGACGGTTGGCCACAAGACCTTAAGCACACCTCCTCATATTCCATAGGTTTCCAACTTGTAGCAAGGGCCTAGGGTAAGTCTATGGTAATACTATTCCCTCATGAGTTATAGTGTTGCATAGTGGAAAATTATAAACAAAAATAATAGAAGTAGTAATAAAAAAGAAATAGTGGAATAATAATAAAAAATCATCCAATAATAACAGGTGAAAGATAACTCATAAATAGATACAAAATGATGATGATTACGATTTCATATATCTATAAAAAAAATTATGCACATAGGATAAATGGGAGCAGGAATATACCATATACTATACAAAAATATAAAAAATTCCAAAATCTCCCAATACTAACATCAGGAGAGTAGGCTTGGTCCTTTTCTCTCGTTCTCCATCCTATATCTGAAAATCAATCATGGAAAAGCTGTATGATTCCCAATAACTACACCTTCATACATTAAGTCTTCTCGGGTACCAAGGGAGGCTCGAGTAGGGTGTGAGATATACTCAGTTAGACACCACCAATGAGGTCTAGATCATTAAAATCTGTTTATATAAAATGTGCAGTGTGGAGACTCATAATAAATAAGAATAAATAAATAAATAAAACATGTCATTCCAGGTTCCTTGTGGATACCTGACCAATACTACCATCTTATCCATATGCCAAGTAAATCTAAAATAGTGTCAACCAATACAGGTATAATATGCATGTGATAAAAGGTCCATCAAATGATATGAATCAATATTGGATCTTTCCCAAGCATGTGATTTGTCTTGGTGGAAATGACCTTTCATAACACCTATAAATTCTTATTCATTAATTTAAAATTCATCATTTGAATTTGATAAGAGGAACCCTAAGCCCATCCAAGGTGATCTGAAATGGAATCCCAATAATCTCTTCAGGGGAAATAATAATTCAAAAAACCATAAGATTCCTTTCAAGGTGATCTATAAGGGAATACCAAGTATCACCCTTAGTGTGGCATGAAAAAAAAACCTCTAATCCCATCCTTGGTGTCTCTCATAGGGGAACGAGTATCACTCGTGCCCTAGGATAACCATTTATCCACTAATACCATCCATAGTGCCTCACCTAGCTAACCAGTATCGCTCACATGGAGATGTGGTAAACACCCAGCAATCCCATCCAAGGCATACCAAGTATAAAACTCAACATATACATAATCCATAATAGGTCTCAATTATAACGAAAATTGAGCCCGTCTAAGGCATTCTTATGTCGGGACACCTGTATCTCCCTCACCATAATATAAAAATGAATCTTAGCTACCAAAAGCTCACATTATTTAACAAAGAATTAATACCATAACACTTTATCCAAGTTAGAAAATTTATTTATTTAATATTATTTAACTATTTTATAAGAATAAAAAGGTAACACATGGATAATCAATTTCCTTAAATCATTTAATATTTCTGAAGAATTATTATTGACCATATCACACACCTCAAAGGTGGTTTAACAATTTAACAAAAAGGGGAATTTAGTCCCTCAAGGAGTGGAACACCCAGAGGGGTGTCTCATGTAATGGAAAACACCCAATGTCACTATTTCACTAGTGGGTAGGGTCTCTCTATACATGATAATATCCTTTAATTTAATTAATTAAGTATTAAGGAGGTGACGTCAGAAGGTATGGCACACAACACATGGTTCATGGTATAAAAGAAACAAGATTTTATGGAATAGAACTAGACCCACTCCCTTAACCCTATATCACTCTCCTCATATAGATTCATCCCTTGAATCAAGTTAGAATGGGAGAAAATAGAATAATAGTCCAATTCCCTGAATATGGGACATAAAAGTAGGCACCAAAATAGTATAGAAGAGAGGAAGATAAATATTGTAAGGGAGAAAGAGGAGTAGACAAATTACCGCTATGGATCCAAAGAACCTAATGGTGAAGATAATGGATCTTGGACAAATAAGATCTCATAGAATATTTGTGAGGCATGAAGGGGGGTCTCTCGCGTTGCACCTATTGAAAAAATGGTGCTCATTTCAAAAATGATCCCATGTTTCCTTTTTCTAAAAACTCACACCTAAATTTTCACAGCATGTAAATTAATTAAAATCATGTAATTCTTGAGCTTCCCCTCCCAAGTAAAAACATCTACATGATGTGAATAGGGTCTGTCCAACCAAATACTCTTCGTGTATTCAATACACGTCATGTATTAAATACATAGCATTCATTCAATACATGTCGTTTATTTGGTTTTTATCTAGTTTATATCCCACCTGCAACCACCTTTCTAGAAATAAATGAATATCCCTAAGGAATTGTTTCAGGGGTTAACCAAAACTAAAAAGTATATTTACTTCACTGAAAAGTTGAGACGTTACATAGATGGTGCAATGGGATTATTTGGCCGATTCTAGGTCAGTTGACGGTTGTGCTGGTTACCCATATGATTACATATTTTTATTGGAGGCATATGCCTCAATGTTGGAATAATAAAGTATTTTATTCCAAGATAAAGTAATTTTAACACATTATGGATCAATTTAATTCCATTATTTAATTAAATTATAATATTTTAAAAATGAATCTCTTGGTATAGATGTTATTCAACTTTACCATTGTTGATCTTATCACTCAAAAGTGGACATTTAAAATTTTTGGTAAGAAATAAAAATATTTTAAATTGGGATATGAAATGAATTCAAAAATACATCATTGAACACTCAGTATTATTATGATAAGGTACATGAATGGGTACCTAGAGAGCAGTGGAAGTTGTTTGTTGGTATCCATCACCATGAGAAGCACATGGTATTAAAAATTTATTATTATATTAATTTCACTTTACATATATACATGCATATGAAAAGGTGATGAAATTGTATACATTAATACCAAATTAATTCTTATTTGTTTTAGGAACTTTCCAAAAATATATATATTAAGTCAATCGAAACAAATCATCCCCCACACTATAGGTTCAAATAATTTTTCAAGAAACAAATCAACTATGAAAATATTTTCATTAGTTTAAATATTTTTATGATAACATTATATATTTCATATATTAAATTACTAATTTATATATCTTTATGGAAGAGAAATATTTTAGGGCACCAAGTCTCTCTAAAGAATATTTGGTTGGATGTTGATATGAAATCCAATGGGAATTATATGAATGGTCCTTCCAGATAAGTTAAGGTATGAATTACTTTTTGAACATAAAAACTTATTTTCAATTTTCAATTTGTTAATATGTATAAATTTAAATATAAATTATATTTTATTTATAGGTAAAAATAAAAGAACTATGGTATTTCAACCCCACACAATCTTTCATGGTCTCCCAGGATGATCCAGTTGGTCAAGTCCTTGGGAAGGATAATCTTGATCACTTGTGAGGGATGGGTTAGGGACCATTACTGTCTGAGGTCATTGGTGGGACCCCAAGGATTTAATAATAATCTACTAAAGGTTTTATTTACTCCCAAACTTGATATTATTAAAGGTAGTTTATTTTAATGAAAAACGCAATTCAGAAATAGGGGAGCATAATCCAGCAACTGGAGATCATTTATTGATGTAGGATAAAAAGGTCATTGTTCTACAAAAATCATTGGTTGAATTATATTATAGGATAAATGTATGTGTACCATTTGATTATGTTGTTGGATGGTTTGATTGAGTAATTAAGTCACACAATTTCATAATCATTTTTTATATAAACTTTTATTGGTTTTAAGTTGAAATTTAAATATACATCATTGTTTAATTTTCAATAAAATTTTCATATAGGTTTCGATAGTAGGGAGTGTAGATTGAGACATAAATGGTGTCAATCTATGTTTTTTAGATAGTTATGAGGCTTGAATTTGTTTTTTATAGTGTTTATTGGTAACAAAACTCAGGAAAGAATAATAAAATGATATAGAAATTGAGAAACTGTGTTGTGTTTGAGGTAGGGGTATCTTTATTTCTCTTACATTACATGAAATATATATGATTGGTTGATGTTCTATGTTATCTTATGAATGTTTCCTTATAATCATCATTATTAGGAACATTTGGGTTATTTTTTAAATAATTCAATATAAAATATTCTTTTCTCTAACACTATCTGCAGATGGTATGCGCATCGTCGTTGCGACACAGGCTCATGGCCCTGTGTTCCCGCTTTCCAAAGGCGGGAAACATTCATAACTTCTTAAATTATATTTTCTTCTTAATAAAAATGGTATAATTGGATGTTGGTCCCTCTTTCTGTTGATTCAACCTCATAACTCATCACATAGTCTGGGTCTCCCTCATAGATTTGAGTCATTGTTCATGAATCTCATTCCTAGTACCATATCTTTGTGGACATCGGTTAATTACACTACTTCTGTCTAGACATTTCAAGGGGTCTTGACATGGAAGTAACCTTCGGTTAGAGTAGATGGTATCATTAGGAATTTTGAGGAATATCTGGATGTTGAAATATTGGTCACCTATATCCTTCCTCATAGGAGGTATTCTCAAATGTACAGAACCTGAGGCATCCCTCATCGATCACGGGGTATCCTATGCCATAGGCATGTCTTCAAGGTTTTCCTCATCTTCACATGTTTAACATGGGGTATGCTATGAGTTTAACATCTAATTGAGATGGATCATATTCATTATAACATTGATAATAGTATATCAGATTGGTATATCCCTAAGAGGGATCACCTAGAAGGTTTACCAGATTGATGGATAAGAACACCCAATGAGGACGGACCTGAGTAGTGGTGTGTCCCCAAAATGGAAGGTTTCACATCATGAAGCCTAATATAGACACCAAAAAGGGTGGATCAGAGAAGGAGATCCCCAAAGAGGGGGACACCAAGGTTTACCATTGGCTGGGGTTGAACCTAATGGAGGATTCCTGCGTACCCTGTGTAGAAGACATGGATCAAAACCCATATATCAAGAAGGCGTGATTAGGGGATTACACCTAGTTATTTTACCATTGTAATAGGGTCACACATGATTGGATGTATTGGATTATGCAAGGTTTAAGAATAGTTAGCTACCCTAGTGCTGAAATGAGCAATGGGATGAATGGGGATTATGCATAGTTAGCTTCCCGTATGAATGGCGTGATCCCACTGGGACGTGGAGGCCTGGATAAGAATTAGGATGGATGATGGAGGGTTGTGTGAAGTGGGTGGAATGAGTGATATGGAACCAATGTAAATATGAAGGTGTTGGGATTAAACCTCATGGAGGCCCCCAACATATCCCAATGGTTGGGAATCAAAGTCCACGTAGTTCGGTGGGGTGATGGGACACATAAAGAGGTGGCCCATGAGAATAGATCATGTGGATGGGGACTCGAATGAAATAGGACCTAAGGTTGGTGAAAGATCTTCTTAAGACACAAAGGCTCAAAGGGAAGTCTAGTATGGTAAATGGGTGATGAAATTGAACCTTAGGGAGGATTATTATATATCCTAGTAGCTGGGAATCAAGTCCACATAATTCCGGATAGAGGCATAGAATTGGGGCGTACACAAAGGAAACCCAAAGATGTGCAAGAGGCTTATTCATGGTTAGTTTCCATTCATAATAGGATTACTATTGGTTGGATTAGTATGGTGAAGTTTGGGGCTTATGCATGGTTAGTTTCTATAGGGATCAGAACACTTCTGGGAGGTGGATCCAGAAGATATGTCCCAAAAATAGAAAGTATCGTACCAGGAGGATACATCCCTAAGAGAGATCACCAAAGTTTACTATTGGTTGGGATTAAACCTCATAGAGGCTTTGTATGTATCCCAATGGATGGGAATCAAAACCCACATAGTTTGGTAATAGAATTCAGTTTAATTTTATAGCGGTTGAGTAATTAACCGATGTGAAATATACAAAATAAATGGATTTTGGGGAGTGATGGGGTTGAAACTTACGAAGGATTCCTACGTACCCTGTATATAAGGAAGGGAATAAAGTCCATGTGGTTTGGTAAGGGAATGTAGTTTAATGTCATATGGGGTGAGAAATGAACTGACATGAAACAGACAGAACAAATGGATTATGGGGAGTGATGGGCTTGAACCTTAGGGAGGCTTCATACATACCACATTTAGAAGGTAGGGATAAAATTCCATGAAGTTATGTTAAGAGGGGGGAATGGGGATTACGAATGGCTAGAATCACAAAGAATGGTGGTGGATGATTTTCAATATCCAACAAGGTCTTGGTGGCTCGAGGAGAGTTAGGGTGGATGATGAATGATGGTGGATGGATCAGGACACCATATGGAGGTGGATCTAGTGGGATGTGTCCCATAAAAGGAAGATGTAACATCAAGAAGGTACATCCCTAGGAGGTAGAACTAGAGTTTAATGTGGATGGATCAGAACACCATATGATAGCGGACTTGAGGTAATTTGTCCCATAAATGGAAGGTGTCACACCATTAAGGCTGGTCCAGACACCAATGGAGGTGGATCAGGGAAGCTTCACCCCTGTTAGGGGCACCGATGTTTACTATTGGTTGGGATTGAACCTCCAAGA
Source organism: Viscum album (assembly GCA_963277665.1). Lineage (NCBI taxonomy): Eukaryota > Viridiplantae > Streptophyta > Magnoliopsida > Santalales > Viscaceae > Viscum > Viscum album. The sequence continues at coordinate 1,977,064,205 of OY728122.1, forward strand.
GGATTCCTACATACCATGTGTATAATATAGGGATAAACCCCTACTTAGTTAAAAAAATGACTAGGGATTACACATAGGAGGGTCCCTGGTGCTGCTAAGGAGTGGAAATGGTGGATGGGGCTTACACATGGAATCTTTCTGGGTGTCTTACTTGTGTCAAATCACAAGGGCATCCCATGTTCATTGTAAGGGGTAAGGATTTAGTTTAACATCATGTTAATGGACAAGTTTTTCGGGGCTTATGCAATGAGATTCTCATTATATCTTTTTTATTTCAGGGTGTGAGCGCATCTTGACAGGATGATCGGTCGAGGGGGAATGGTTTAGGGATTACACCATAAAAAGAGGTTCATAGTGTTTGTTTTCTATTCGTCTCATGATAAGGTATATTATATTTGGTGAACAAGGAATCCGCTTCTTGAACAATAGGGTATTCTATATTTTAAATACATGTAGTGAGGACTATTGACATCTTATGTTTGGTGCATAATGCATCTATTGTTTGGAATAAGAGGCATCCTATGTTTTTTATATTGGTTGTAATACAGTTTATAGTCATGTAGTGAGGACTATTAAGAATAAGGTGCCTAGAAATGGCTGGTGTGAGACTTAAACAAGAGGAGACCATGTTGGTTCAACCCAACATAGAATCTTGGTGATGAGGTTTCATGAGTTTCTTGAGGAATTGCTTGACACAAGGCACTCAGGGAATCCAAGATAATGATATCAACTCACAACATGGGAGAGAGACCAAGAGGAGTATGTTGACTAAATGTGTTTTGAGGATTTAGGTGTAGTATATGAGATCATGGAATTCCATAGGTGGAAGTGGGGTGTGCATAAGGGCGTAAGGAAAAATGTTGGAAACCCGGTCGGAAAAGTTCGCAGTGAGACTCTCCATTTTTTATGGTGGTTAGTGACAATAGTGAAGAGATTTACCTAGAGGGCCAGGACCGCAGCCCGACACTGATCTCAAGAGGGGGTGTAGGGGTGTATCCCCCATGGAATAGAATAGTGGTCATAGAGGTGGGAGATTTGTGAAGGATAGGGATTCACTAAGGAAAGGAGTTCACATAGCATAAGGTTTCATGAAGGATGGAAGTTTCGCAAAGGAAGGATACTTCACGAAGGAAAGTTGCTTTGCAAAGGTAGGATGTTAGTGGATCAGGGATTTTCCTTAAAAAAGATAATATTATTTGGATAGTTCTCCATGTAGGCTTAATTCTTCATAGACCCTAGAGAAACCCGAAGGAGCTCTGTCCTTCATGAAGGGTGGATGCCTTCACAAAGGGTATCCCCTTGCGGTGCTCTCAAGCACCACGAAATGGGATATTGGCCAGTGAAAGGGTGTAATAACAATGATTATGAGGTGGGGAGATGAATATTTATTGTAAAATGGGTTTCATAGTTCTAATAGTGCTCTCTAAGAAGTGGAAAGGCTCCGTCAGACTCGCGGAGGTACCGTCATTCGCCTTCTCACTCGTGAAGAAAAAGGATGCTACAAAGGATATATGTTCAATCAGTCACGGAGGGATAAAGGGTGTCATGAATCAAAGACAATATAATGTGGAGATTTTTGAACCATTAATAAAAATGGATTCTAATAATCTCAAATATTCACACTAGGAGCTTTGCGTATCATTTTTCTATCCTAACTTCAAACATCCATAACTTCTAATCTGTAACTCTGTTCGGGCTCAACAACTAGTAAAATCGAAGCCTATGAAATGAGATATTTTCCAAGATCAACACTCAGAAAATTACATAGGTTTTATGAATTCATTTTCAGGTGCAAAAAATTCCATTATTATTTTATAATTTTTTATTTTTTATTAAATTTTATATTAGATTTAGGATGGGTAGCGTACGATTATTGTAATGAAAGTGGGGATTTTAGTGGGCTCATTTTAGGAGGTTGAGTTAGTATGGCCCATAAAATGATGAGGTTAGAAGTAATTCATGGGTGTATAAGTTTTTGGATTTATATATTACTTTCATGTTGTCATTGTTATGATTTTTGGATTGCGGGTGTTGTGTGGTTTCTAGAATGAAAGTGAGTTTTTGGGAGCATTTAGGGATCTATAGAGGAACGTTCAATGTGATTATGGTGGAGTAGTTTATTATTTTCTTATTATGTGGAATCCTTGTTATGTGAAAATTATTATTGTAATTTATTCCATGTAATTTTTTAATTTTGGGTGTGTTATAAGCTGTTTGGTGATGATGTGGTAGCAATGTATGAGGATGTGTGGTGCAAATTTAATAGAGGTGTACAGTGGATATGCAAAGGTGGTGATGTTGTGAAATGAAGTGTGGGGTTCTATATATGTGGTGGGGTTATGTGATTACATGGTGGTATATAATTATATGGTAATATTGTATAATGTGGTAATATGTAATCTTGGATGAAGTGGAAACATGATGAGGATACTACGTATTAATTTTATAGGCACTTCTTTTTTATTAATTTTAGTGGTGGAATTTGGTGTTATGATAAGGTCTTTCATTAATTTTTATTTTATATTGAATTATAATATTTCAGATAAATTGATTTTATATTTTATTATTAAACTTAAAATTATTGAAAATATCTTATATTTTGATATTCCTTTATTTGATTCCGGTTTCTATCTTTGTAAAACTTGGTTTTTTTACTCATATCACATACTTGGTTAAGCCTATAGTAACACTCTTCATGTTTTAATTGTTGATTCTCACTTCCTATTATTATTATATATAAACAAGAAGTCATTATCAGTTTTATAAATTTATATATTTTAATCTAGAATAAATTTTTCGCATTTTTTGATTAGTTTAAATATAAAATCTATCAACATTTTTTCTATTGTGGTTTTTATAATGTCAATATGATTCTATTTTTTTCATTTATTATCCACTTCCTTCATGATTTTTATAAATTTTGTAATCATTTTTAATTCTAGGTTTTTAAATTTTATTATATGAATATTATTTCTTATATATTGTTTTGTTTTATTTACTTTGTTTTCCATCTATTTGGTATATTTTTTATAGGGGATTCAATTTATTTAGAATTTATTTTTTTAACAGAAATATGTAGCGACAATTATAGCGGTTTAATATAGCATAATATATTATTAAATATAGCATTAGTTTAAACCACTGAAAAACCCTAGGTATTTTTGAGAGGAAACCCCATCACTAAAAATTGAAATAACGACCACTAACAATATTTTCATCACACTTTATAGAAACTTCTATTAAATGGGTTAAACCGACGCAATTTGGATATTGATGCCAACTTTACCGGTGGTTTTAAAAAAACCATCGTTGAATAATTTAACAGTGGTTTAAACTTAGTCTAGTGTCCAATTATATTTTAGTGTTGTGTCATAAGTAACATTAAGGGTTTTTGTAATTGATTAATGGAAATTCCATTAAAATATCATGAAAAACATTCTAGAGGAAAATACACTTTTCACTTTGAAAATAACTTTTAAAAAATATAAATTAAAAAAATAGTGTGAAAATCATTTTATTTAAAAATAAGCCTATATAATTTTAAAGGAATATTCAAATAAAATAATTTTCATGATGGTGGGAAAATACATTCATGTTGTAAATGTTAAAAATATACATTTTCTTCAAACATTTTGTAAAATGAGTCTAAAGTGTCCCATTTGGAAAATGATAAAAAAATTAATTTTAAAAACCTTTAAAAGAAAGTAAAATATCATGTAAAATATATTTAAGAAATAAATTTTTAAAAAAATATATAAAACATGTATATGTAAGTGAAACATTTCTGATCTAAAAGAAGATACAAGATCAGTGTCACTTATAAAGGACTTTCTAGATCTTTATTTAATAAATAAGGGAAGAAATGGAAATTAAACATGTAACCCAAATTCATAACCGGATTTGAATAAATTATATATGGTTCAAAAAAATAATTTCATATTATTTCACCTAAAGGAACCTGAATGTAAAAATCTCAAAAGGAAAGGATATTGTAACATAAATCCTTTTTCACTTTGGAAACTTTCAATCATATTCTATATGAAAAAATATCATCAAATAAAACTTTAAATATAATGAAAATAAAGAGATTAATAATAAAACATTTCAAAGGGTTAGTATATAAACCTCATAAAACAATTTATGTGCATAAAATCAATATATATCCCAAAGAAAGGGAATTTGAGATGGATAAATCTTACAAAGGTCATATCATTGAATTGAGAATTAATCAATGGAGATATTGTTTGTAAAAAAATTAAATACATAAAAAACAAGTGTAAATACTTAATAAATCAATTTATATAACAATTCCCACATAATCATGTCATAAAAACGTTATTCAAAAATATTGATAACCAAACAAAAAGAAATTGAGTTACCCTTTAGCACTTTGTAACTTTTAATTCAAATCCCCTGGGATAAATTAATACAAATTCCAACTTCAGATATAATTAATTATTAAAGAATCATCATATAACATGTAAAAGGGATATTACATATACCATATAAAATAAAATGGGTGTATAATAAGAAAATATGCCTCATTGATGGAAAATTGAGATGAAATCCCTTACCTCAATTCCAGACCTTCCATGTATATCATTTACCTCCTGTATAGAAAGATTCTATAAATTTTTTAATTTTTTAAAAAACTTTTATATTTTTATTAATTTATCATTAAACCACTTTTTTAATTTATTAAAATGACTTATTTCATTACTTAATTTGTTAATTCCATGTTGGGTGTTTTGACAATATTCTATTTGTAATTTCCAAACGATTGTGCCATGTTGACTATGGTAAAAGGGGCCATTTTTTCATTATAGTAGGAATACTAATCATGGAATAATTATAATTTTTATACATAAATTATAATTTTGAAACCAATTATGAATTATGGCTTTGGAAAATGAACTACATTAAAATCATGGAAATGGTAGGTCGTATGTATGGAAGAGTAATGTCTCCATTTTTTTAGTTATCATTATAAAAATAAGGTAAGAATTAGTTTATCATTATATAATTATAATTATATCATAAACAAAATAATATTTATTTCAATAAATTTATATGTATAATCCTGTGATTTGGTGAAGAAAAAACGCATCACTTCATGGAGGTGGTAGTCCACACATACCCATGAACAACGTTATCATTTTTCAGTGAATTTAAAGGTATGAAATTAAATGATATATTATATTCTAAGAATGATAAATATTTTATTAATATTATATATAAATTTTAATTCCATCATTATAACTATCCATGGGAGGTGGTAATGGAAAATGAATTACATCGGTCCATGGGGCAATAGTCTTCCCTACACTAGAACAATGGATTCTTTTCCCATTTGATGGAGGTTGTTGATGGATATAGGTTAGTTCATTAGCATGATAGAATTTTATTATATGGATGATACTTTATTAGGATTTTATCATGGTTTAATATGATTTTAAAGAGGTTTAAGAAGAAAAAAACAAAAATGCTCGGTAAAGAACTATACCACTTCTTCTAACAAACCTGTTTACTTTACACCTTATTCCCTCTAAGATTGGTATTATACCTAAAATAAGAACTATAAAACGTTTTTTTGGATGTTACTAAGTGATTTGGGTAGATATTAGGAGAAAAATTGGTTTTTATGTTTGAAAAAATGATAATAACTGGTTCCCTTTTACAAGATAGAGGATGGGAACTTTTGGAATTCATTAAAATATTAAATTAGTTGTGATTTAAAAATTGCTCAAAATTAAAAATATTAAAATATAATATTAGGAAGATTATAAATTCTATCATCAAATGATATTTGGACATGTTTTGATCACATTTTAACCCTTCTGTTTTGGCTTTAAGCCCTATTAACCATTTTCATACTTACCATGATAATAAGTTTTTTTACACATTGAGGGTCAGGAAAGTTACTATAAAAGGATAAAAGGCCCATAAATATACAATAGTTGATATTTTAAACTATATAATAATATTTTTTCCTAATATAGTATTTTTAATATTTTTTTAATCATTTTATAAAATATTATTTTCCTAAAATATCAATAATATTAATTTTAGAACTATTCATTTACTTTTACTTTTGTAAATTCAAGACATAAAATAAAATTTGAATAAAATATTTTAATACATATCTAACATATTATGTTAATCTATAAAAATATTGTGTCATATTAATTATTTCAAATTATACTACTTTTAGTATTTTTAATATCATTTATTTTATTTTTCTGTTAATTGAATAATTACTCCATCAATATTCTATAATCATTTAAAGTAATTATTTATTATTTAAAATTTCAAAATAAATTACCATGATGAATATAAAGAATTTATATCTAAAAATAATATTTATAAATGAACATATCCTCTGGTTAAATCCATTTTAAAAAAATATAGTTATTAAAAACAATAGTGTGATATTTGTTAGGTTTCTTCCTATAAAATATTATAATGGTAATAATCACATCCAAATAAAATAAAAGGTCATAAAAAACAATCCTCGATGAGTTTGGATGAAATGTACTCATCCAATAAAATTGATTAATGTTCTAGTTTCATTTTATGATCCTTATAATTTTATTTTTATCACTTAATTACCCGATATACCCTACTGTGGTAACATGAATTACTAATGTTACTATTCATAGAAAATAAAAAATTTATAAAGTTATAAAAATATCACCTTAAGATAATTTTGATATTATTATTTCAAAAATGATATTACTTTTATCAAATAAAATTTCTAAAATTTTCAAAATTTAATTATAATATTCACTCATAAAAAGAAATAAAAACCATTTTTTAAGAAAACATATCATTGAAGAATAAAATGGTTTTACTAAAAAGTGAGTTTTTATTTCATAAATACTAATCAATATGTTTTTATTTATTAGATCTCATATATGTATATATATAATCAAAAATTATTTCATCCTATTAATACCTGTTAATTTAATGATTAGGTTATAATGGTCGTATTTAAATAATAATATTGTGTGGTTTGATTACACTCAGTGCTTCGTATTTTTTATGCTATTGAACACAATAATTATTTTTAAATCTTGGGATATTAAAAAATTGGTTTTTCATGTGTTTTTTAAATTAAATCACATAAATTTCCAGAGAGGTTCAACAAAAGTGCATGGTCTTCTAAACCATGAATAATGTTTTGAAAAACCCTTTTCTCCACCCCTATAATGCATGGGTCAAGGGAAAATTCTTTCAAGACCACGAAGTAGACCATGAAAAAGTTTCTACCTCCAAAATAATGATACATGGTATCCCTTAACATGTAGTAAACCATTAAAACTCCATAAAATATCTCTCTAATTTCTTTTAGTTGTTTGGATTCTCACCAAACATTTTTACCAAGGTAAACACCTCATTCCAATTCCAACGGTATAATAAATTGATTGAAGAACTATGTATTTGGAAAAATAACATGGCTCATGTATGTTATATAGTGATAACTATATAACATAATTCAAGAACACTTGCATTCATGCTTTTATAACTATATATCATAATGTACACATGCATGTATGCATGCCCACCCCATCTACCCCCCCCCCCCCCACCACACACACAAACACTTTTGTGTGACCACACGTGCACATGCACACACACCTATGAACTCACCCTATTACAAAAGAGGAATGTGATGTTCATTCATGAGTGTCCATGATGAAAAGTTCTCTAAACCATTTTATAATTAAATTATTCTATAAAACAAATAAAAATTATTTAATAAAAACTATATATTAAAATGCATGTTATATTAGAATGTAAAAACATAAACTAGTGAAAGAGGTACAAAAATCCTGGATCTATGGGGAATCATCTCTTAATTTATTCTTATATAATCTTTTTCTATATCAAATTTCATTCCAAAATGAGTATGGTAGGTGAGGATACACCTATTTATAAACAAAATAATCCAAACAGGAACCTGAAACCCAAATTACAAAAAATCGCTACTAAGAAAAACACATTAACCTAAATAATTATATATCAATTTAAAGATTTATTTTCAATATTATTTGAATTTTTTCTTTGAAGAAAATTTGTATCAAACCAAACTAGGTGTACCAGATGCATCACTTATTCCATCTTACCATAAGGCCTTAACACACCTCACCATAGGCTATAGGATACCAACCAATGGAAATTTTCCAAATATATGCCTTGGTTAGACTATAACCTTATATCAGAGTGAAATAATAAAAGAAAATAACCAAATTCATATTCATACATAAACAAAATATTGTTTAAGACAAATAAAACAAGAGCATACACTAATAAATTGAATATAGAAACATATAGTCATACAAACTCACAATTATGCTAGTACACAAAAACTAATCACCCACTAAGAAAGCCATATATATAGAATAAATAAAGAAAACAAAATTCTCAAGGCTCCACTACCATCCTCAGTCCCTACCTCAAACTCAGTCTCCAACATATATTGAGATTCTCTAGTCTAATCCTCAAACTCTACTTGAGCAGTCCTGCTCCATCATGTGACATTGGGCCAGATATATGGGTTTTCATGTGAAATAAAGTTCTCTTATAAGGGTGAGAAAAAAATCTCAGTTAGACACCCCAAAATGGTGTACCTATAATTTACATTCATAAAAAATTTAATGCACACTTTATATTCCCAACCTAGTCAAATTATAACAAGAAGAAAATGTAAATAACTAGAATAAATAAACCATTTTTTTATCCCTAGGTTATAATGAGTCACCTGAGATCAACCCAACAAAATTAATTTGGTGCCAAAAATATCGACTCATGTGGCTCAACATGCCAAAACACATCAATAATGTACACTATATCTTAAATAATCTCTTAACCATCTAACATTATAGAAATTGCTAAAGTTAAATCATATTATCTCTATAGGCATCCAACACAACAACATACACCAATTCATAAATATAAGACTCTAGTATAATGATATGAACTGGTGAACATAAATCTAAGATGACAATAAAGAACATGCCAACATACCAGTAGTCCTATAGAACTAGAAATACTATATAATAAATCCTAGGAGAGCTTAAGATACCATGGTCCACAATATATCTAGTAGCTCTCAACATCCATCGCCATTATCCCTTAACTAGAGTATAATATAAACTAAGGGGCTATACTCGTCTAGATTTTCCATTAACTCTATAGACCTTCCTGATAGAAACTAATGGAGGATAGTATCCAAAAAAACCTCAGGGCCAACACCTCAGTCAATCACATCCAAACTTTTTATCTCACCTAAAAATCTCCCACATGGAACTATCTTTATCATCCTTGATATAATACATAAAAAAGATTCATCCAATTCCAGTTCTCATCCTCAAAAATGAAGAAACGAGTATCGACCCTCTCATAGGAAACAATATAGGGAATCCTAACTTTTCCTTTGAACCATAACAAAAAACAAGACACCCTATAAGGGGATCCTCCATCACCACCAAACATCAGGCTAATCACATCATAAGAAACCTCATTTGACCATCCTAGAACACACACCCTATCCTCAAACACACCACACCTGCAAGGTCATCCTATGGGGTCCATAAAATCTACCTTAACCACAACTCATTAGAACTCAGCCGTACTTGACACCCTATGGAGTCATCCTAGTCCAAAGGATCCAACCAAAATAAACCTCAATCGGCCAGTCTAAGATCTCAACCACTCAAACCATTGGAAACTAATCCTGAAAATCCATGATCCAAACCAAGAACCCAACTCAATCTCATCTTCTGGTAACCAACCCAATAAACCCAAAATAAACCCCTATGAATTCCCAATACAATTTGACCATAAAGAACACAACCCCCACCTAGGTCTCACAACACACCTTCCTCAGAGGAACTATCAACCAAAACCACTAGGTAAACCTCCCATCAAGCCTCACCCAACTCAAAACACCTAACCAATATCCTTTGATCATTATAGGGTCCTCACCAATTGATCCTATATAAAAACATACTCATAATGGACCACTTGTAAGTTAATTTTTGGCTCTTGGATAAGTTATTAAGAAAAACACCTCTAAGGGAAAGTATAATGTGTGTACTCAAAGAATCCCTCACCTACCTAACACAGTGCCAATGAATGCATGGTGTGTGTCCTTGAATTCCACCACACTATGAGATTGTGTTTTTGAACAAAAATCCTCTACAGACCACCCAAAACTCCCTTTCTCCCCAAAACAACCCAAAATGTCTCACAAGGGGATCTTAGCGGACTCAAAAACTTATAAAAAATTTAAAACTACAAGTCTTAAAAGTAATAATGGTGAAAAAAACACGGTCTACCTTATAGTGAAAATCGGAATCCTTGAGACTGAATATAAACCCTAATAATTTCCTAGACACCTATATCATGCCACACAACAAGATTAATTAATTATAAGAATTTATAATTAATTATTAAATTCAATTAGAAAGGTAATAAACACATAAAAACATAACCTTCAATCTTGCTACACCAAAACCAATCCTAATGGAATGAAATCATCCTCTTCAGACCTCCTCTGGTCAAGATGACAAAAATCCCCAAAATTTTGTATTTATTTCACCATGATTCATTGGAATTAGTTCCAAGACCTAAGACAAAACCATAATTAAATCTAAATGATGCAATAAGGGATAAGAACATATGAAGAAATGGAAAAAGTCACCTGAGATGATCATCGGATAGCACCCAATATCAACCCAAGCCATGGGGGATTTATAGGAGAGGATAGGAGGGGGTCTAGCTGAATGGCCTCCCTATACAGGCATGTTTATCCTAAAACACAAGGGGAGATAGGTAAATTACTAGTCTTCCCCTGGTTAAAAAAACATGGGTAGGAAATTTTCTGTAGTGTAGCCCCTTGGAATATAGTGGTCGCCCCCTGACTGCTAGTTAAAGAATGGATCCACATTACAGATCTCATATAGTATCCCAATGTGGGAAACCCCCTACTAAAAAACCATATGGGTTTTTTGAATCAACTTACCCCACCAGGGTGGGTTGTAGAGTGGCCTCCAAACTACAACAAGCCAACCCCTAGAAGGTAGTATTGACCCTGTAGCCCTCTTCACCTATACTATAGTGTAGCCCTTATGGATACATCATTTTCTTCCCTAACCACATCCATTATTACATTTCACCAAGGTTATGTCAAGACATATCCCTAAAAATTTTGGCTTAAGGTCCACCTGACCCTTCTCCAAGGCCCACCTGAGCATCCAACAAACAAAAAGGGCCTTTTCTATATCCAAAGACACAAGTTATAGATTTCCAAACACCCAAAATCTCTATCAGAGTCCCAATTCAAAAAAAACCTTTCTATAAATAAAAATTTCAATTTTTCCCATGCTTTTTATCAACCCATAATGTTATGGATCATTAAAATCTCCTCACCATAATTATTCTCAACCCCAATAAGACTTGATGGAAAATAAGATTCCATGAACCCACCCAAATAATCAACACATCTCTGATTAGACTCACTATTAGATCAGATCCTATTTACACAAATTTTTCTATCAAAACCTAGACTCCATCACACTTCTAAATCTAGATCCTAGATTTTGTGATTTCCATGAAACCAAACACATTTATATTCTACCCGCACTCCAACATTCAATCCACCTTGACCAGTATCACACACTCACAAATCTTCCAACATGATGGTCATTTATCCGTGATTGATAAGGCACTACCCACCATAAGATCATTTTTATTATTTCATTGGAACCAAACACTAACCTCCATGTACCATTATTTATCCACTACTAAATGAAATAACTAGGTATGGCCAACTCGCTCACACCAAAGATCCATACTGAAAATAGAAACAACCGCTCACCCATAACTCATCAATAACGGCATCCTCTACACTAAAAATACACTTATAATGAGGATCACACCCTCTATTGAAAAATGGTATGAACCCCATCATATTTATCCTCTCACACTACTCCTTGGGTGATGAACTCAATAGATTCCCCGCAAATACACCACTCAGGTTCCCCCAAGACCTGAATAACTCTCAATAGACCCACACAAGTTCCATTCAACTAGATCATGAACCAACCATCACTACACATAACCATAATTCACATGCTCTCATGTATAAAAGAGTTACCCAAAAATTCATTTTAACCACAACTATCCTCCTTGAGGTGGATTTATTCTCTAAGAACCACTCACCGGTTCTCCCATGCCAATATACTTAGTCTCACCTGAATCAAGATATTGCACGCTCCCACACAACCCAATTTCACAAATTGAATCACACTCACATGATTCGTGTCATAATGAACCAAGTATAACATTCCTAAACCACTAACCATTCTCCGCTTTCATTTAAATTACATCTAGTCAAATAACCCTCAGTGCTCCTCTTTAAAAAAATAGCATCTCACTCATTAAAATTATAATTACACAACATATTTCCATATAGTGGTTATTCTTAAAACCATGAGTGTCTTCCCATTATCTCATCGCACCATTAAAATCATGTATAGATCCAATATAAATAATAGGGATACGTATCTGACCAAAATTTCCCTCTCAACCCAACTTCAATGAAAGGAGCACCGCTAATGCTCCGTCTATCAAGCCAGAGGCATCCACATGCCTATACACAAATAACCTATTAAGGTAACCATATCCATAGGTAAAATCAATCCAAATAAAAACACCTTTCAGGAATATTATCCCTTATGAATCCATCACCAGGGCATCCAAATCCCATATCGACCTACTAGGATCTTCATACATCCATCTATGAAGGGACCACGTTTCGATCACTATAGAGAATATCATTGTAAGATCAAATTTTTCTTTCATAAAAATAAATTTCTCATAGTTTGTTTGACTATAATTATATAAAGATGATATACGATACAATTCTATATAGATTATTATTGACACTTTAAACAACTGAACCTAAAATGTCAATGACACCAATCACACACAAAAAAGCACATGTCATGGGAATTATAAATTCCTGATGTAATTTTTATAGATAGGAATATTATCAATAGTCTAATATCCAAAACCATAAATCAAAAATTCAAAACTCAAGTTTTTCACCCAAGTTGAAATCATACAACCATAAAAATAGAATCCAAGAACAACAATCTTACCACCCTAGTAATCAGAACTTCTGACTAAAAAGGTGTTCATGGTGAACTATTATAAGGCCTATGAAATTCTCTAAAACATTCCTAGACCACTTTTTAATCATATCCCAAATAATAATAAAAAATAAAAGAGATGTTTTTTATGCCATTTTATAGTGAACTGGCCTAGCTAGACATGATGTGTTACCCAATATGGCAAGCCACAAGGCCTCAAGCACACCTCCCCATACACTAGAGGAATTCAACTAGTAGTGAGGGTCTAAATAGATACCATGGGTAAAATATACCCTCATATAATAGTGTAATACCTATGGAAAATAAACAATCTTATACAAATCCATAAACATAAATGTACACGAGTCAAATAGAACATGAGAATTCTCTAATAAATTAAATTCAAAAAAATACAGTCATATGGACTCACAGTCATGCTAGAACACAACAACTAGTCCCCCATTAGGTTGGACACATATAAAGAATCAATAAATAAAAGAAAATGCCCAAGGATCCACTTCCATCCCCAAGTCATACCTAAAACCTAGTCTCCAACATCTATTGATCTACTCTAGACCAATCCACAAACTCTAACTGAGTAGTCCTACTTGATCATGAAATAGTTAACCTTTGATCAATCCTCTATAAATTCGATGCTCAACATGAAATTATACATAAGGGTTTACACATGCACCAATGTCCTTTCATAAGGGGTGGGAAAAATTCTTAGTTGTACACCCACAATGATGTACCTGTAATCTACTATTATAAATAAGATCATGCACACATGATATACCCATCCTATTCAAATAATAATTGTCAGAAAAAAGTAAATATTTAAATTAATAAAGCACCATAAATACTTAGGTTCTAACAAGACTCCTGAGATCAACCCAACCTTCTTTGTCTTCTTTTTTAAATCTCTGAACACATGGATCACCATGACACATCACATCAAGCACATGATCCACATCTTAAGGAAGATCCTAGACATCTAACACACTAATAGTCCCTAATGTTGGACCATAGTATATCAATATGTATCCAAAAGAAATAACACACACCACTACCGTATTCCAGGACTCCATTAGTATGATCTGAACTGGAGAAAGGAACTCTAGGTTGGCACAAAGAACCTATCAATTTTCTAATAGTCCAAAATTATTAGTTGAGTTATATAATCCATCCTGAGGGTGATCAAGATACCATGGGACACAATATATCTAGAAGTTCTTGAAATACATTTCAATTTTCCATTAGACAGAGCATAATATAAACTAAGGGAATTCACTCATCCATGTTATCTATTATCTCCCTAGACCCACCTGACTACAACCAATGGAGAAGATTATCTAGAAAACCATAGGGTCAATTCCTTACTGAATCACATCCAAACATATTCTCTCACCTTTGAAATTGTTGTAAGGAATAACCCCCATAATCCTTAGAATTATCCATATAATAGGGGTCTGTAAATACATAAACCTATCATCAATAATGTTTAACCCACCAGTAAACCTCTCAGGTTCAACAATGTGAGGCATTATCACTAGTCCTCAAAACCACATCACAAAACAAGACACTCTATAAGGGTATCCCCTATCACCACCAAACATTAAGAAAATATCTTCATAAGAAACCTCATCCATTTATCCTAACACACACAACTTATCCTCAAACACACAACACCCTCATGGGTATTCTCTCGAGTCCATCAGACCCACCTCAACCATTTATTAGTGGAACCTAGTCATACCTGACACCACAATGTATCATCACATAACAAAGGTTCTTGCTAAACAAAATTACAAGTGACCAGTCGAAGACCTCAATTACTCAAACCTTGATAAACTATTCAAAAAAACATAAACCAAACCAATAACCACCCAAAATCCCATCCTCTATAAACCTTCTAAATAAACCCAAATTAAACCCCATGTAATTTCCAATACAATTCAACTATGAAGCCCACAACCCTCACTTGGGTATCACACACACCTTCCTCATCATAACTCTTAACCAAAATCTTCATGGAAACCTCCCATCAGGCCTCACCAAACCCAAAAACATATAAAAAATGGCCGAATCACCATGATGTCCTCTCCATCATGTAATAAATCGAAAAAAACTCAAAATGGACTACGTACAAGTCCAATTCTGACTCTAGGTATGGAGAATAATACAAATAGCTCAAAGGGAAAGTACAATGTGTATACTCCCAGTTTTTATCTCCTACCTAAAGTATCTTTGAAAGGACACATAGTGTGTTTCCTTGAATTCCACCCCATGATATCAGATTTTCCAAACAAAAACCCTTAACAGACCACCCAAAACACATGTTCTCCCCCAAAACAACCCACGATGACCTCCAAAGGCCTCTTAGAAAACTCAAAAACTTTTCAAAACGTAAAAAATAATATCCAAAAAGTGAAAATGGTGAAAAATAAAAACACAGAATACCCCATAGTGAAATCCTAAAGTGGTAAGACTAAATTCACACATTGAAAATATATTGGGAACCTATCTCATGCAACATGACATGATTAATTAATTATAAATATTTATAATTAATTATTTGACTCAATTCCAAACTTAAAAATACCCAAATAATTAATATACAACCCTATTTCATTGAAACCACTCCCAAAGTGATGAGATCATCCTCTCAGGATTACCTCTAGACAAACTGAAAAAAAAAAGACCCATCATTCTGGATAGAGTCCATTTTTATCTAGTGCAATTTATGTCAAGCCCTATGGAAAAAACACATCAAAATCAGAGCACTACAACAAGGGATAAGAATAGAGGAATAAATTAAATAAATCACATAATATAACCATAGTATTTCTCCCAAAATCAGCTCAATCCATTATGAATTCAAGGGATATTAGAGGAGTGGAGGTTTAGATAAATATCCTCCCCACATGAGCCCGTACTCCCTAAAACAGTATGTGGTTAAATAGTAAATTACCAGTCTATCCCAACTATAAAACAATTGGTGGTGAATTTTCTACTACATGGGACCATGGGCCACGATGTAGGCCTCCCAAATATAGTGTGTAGTAGGGATCCATATTTTTTACCTCCTTGAGTAGCCCCTTAATCCCCCCCCCATGAAACCCTCTGAGTTTACGGTGTAGGCCTCACCACTAGGCTGCACTGTGGTGTGGCCTCTAGGAAGCAACACAATTATCCCCTAGAAGGTAGGGATTGCATCACATCCCTCTTCAACTCCACTATAGTTTATCTTTTAGGTCTACAATAAGTTATTCCATAACCACATCCATCACACTATATCCCAAGGTTGCACCATGATAACTACCAAAAATTTTCAGGTAAGGTCCACTTGACCTGTCTCTAAAGATCACTCGAGCACCCAAATAACCAAACATTCCTCATTCCATATACAAAGATATATGTAAAGGATGTAAAAACTGCCATAATTTGAATCTGAGTCCCAATTCTCAAAATGACCCCTTCTCTACATCAATAGTTCAAATTCCCCTAGATTTTTCTCAACCCTAAACGAAATAGGTTCTTACACCCTTATTCACGAACAGATCATTTCTTATATTTTTTCTAAACTTCTTATAGTATTTAATTAGACCTTTTAGGTTCATTATTTAGGAAATAAGAGCACTAATGAATCCAATATATTTATAAAGGGACTCTATTTATCAATTGATACAAATTAATTCTTATGGAGAATTTGAGATGTTTCTGCCTTTATTTCTTTTCATACGGTCTAGTACCTCCATTTTTTTGACATAAATATAATACAAGACAATTTTTAAATAGCATTAATTAAATATATATATATATAATATATTTTCCACACATAATTGTATGGATTGATTTGTGCATGCACATCAACATAAACTAACTCTAGCAGGTCTTTTTTACTCTTCTTTATAGAATTGTATACCTTCCCTATAATTTTATCTCTTTACATGCACCAAGAGTATTATCATGATCACTCTTAATTTTTGATGTGTCATTGGAAACATCATAATTTTTTATGACCTCTATCAAACATTGATGTATATGTCTATGATTTTAATTCCATGATATGTTTTCATCCTCATTCAAAAGGAATCACAAGTCATTATCTCTATTTATTTTATATATATTTCTTATCTTCTATCATTTATCACTATAACATCATCTCTTATATTTATTCTTCTAGTATTTTGAGTTGAAATTATGGCATGCATAAAGTTAAATATTTTACTTCCACTAATAGGGTTATACCACCTCCCTTACATGAATAATAATTAAAAGTTTTCATAGACTTGAATTTTGTCTTTTATTTTCTAGATCCATTGATTTTGAATTCTCCTTCATTTATATAATTCATAGATCTATCCACTATTTTTTTGATATTTTTCAAAAACAAATTGTATTTCACATCATGTAGTAACAATTAACGTTGTTGATTATCCATTAAAAATATCTCTCACTAGCCTTGAGAGAAACTCATAAAATTATAAATATTGATCCTCTTTACCATTTTTCATTAATTGGTAATTTTGGTTCACCTAATTTCATTTTGATCTTCTATATATAGATAATAATATTTCTCAAATAAAGAAAATTGATTTTTAAATGTCATCTCATTCTCTGGTTCTCCTTGTTGAATCCTTATTGGATTTGGATTAATTATCATCATGCGTATAATTATAAGACTAAATGGTGAGAAATATACTGTATAATATTAATAAAAATCATAGAAAAAATAACAACCTAGAAACAAAATCACTTTTAATATATATATTATTTGAAGTTCTTTTTTTATTTTTAGGGATTTGAACTAATTTTCTCATCTTTGTGATGGGAATATACATTAATTGAATGGTTCAAAATTCCAAAAAATATATCATATATACCTTGGTATTCTATTTTTTAGTATTATTTTGTGAAATAATCACAATTTTTAGGATAAACCAAATAAATATTCTTTGGGGTATAACAATTTGATTTCAAACATTAGGATTCATATTTTCATTATATTAACAGTACCTTAAGACTTATTTTCCATAAAAGAGTAGTCATTTATTTTATAGGAAATTAAAATGTTTTCATTATGATTATATATAATTTATTTAATTTTTCTCATTGAGTATACTTATAAACTTTGGATCTTTTTAGTGTTCATAAAAGTTGTTGAAAAACTAGATAAGGAATATAAGTTATCCTCAAGTTTTACCCTTACTTTTTCCTCTTTAACCTCAAAATCATAAGTGTGTTTTATATTTTCATTCAATGTAGATTTTAATCCTTTAACAATTCTAGATTTTTCCTCTACATTGAACTGGTGATTAATCACTCTTTTTTGTTCTTGTATTTTTCAAATATGAGGATACAAACATGTTCATTTAATTGATCAATTTATTCTTATTATCATTGAATGTAAGATTTTAAATATTTTTTTAATAGTATTATCCTTATTTGTTCAATTATTTTAAACATAAATCACATTTAATTCTATTTCTAGTTCAAATGTTAAGCTAAAAATTGTTTTTTTCATTTTTATCTTATTCAATGACATTTTTAAAGTTACAATTATTGAAAAAAAACTACCATAAAATCTAGAGAATAGTATATATAATCTCTAATCTCCTCCATTATAGACTTAATAAATTCACTATATCCTATGGAGTAAAAGCTTTTCTTGAATTTATAAAAATTATTCCGATTATCCTTGTTATTAGATATTTTTGTTGGAATATCCTCTTTCTCATCAACATCTCATACACTATAAAATTATTCTAATGATTATAAATGAATAAAACATTAAAAAATATTAATTAATTGGAAC
This sequence comes from Viscum album, assembly GCA_963277665.1. Classification (NCBI taxonomy): domain Eukaryota; kingdom Viridiplantae; phylum Streptophyta; class Magnoliopsida; order Santalales; family Viscaceae; genus Viscum; species Viscum album. Next base: position 1,977,083,180 of record OY728122.1, read on the forward strand.
CTTCATATTAATATTTGAAAGGAGTATCTATAGGTTCCATTTTATTATCCTTGTATCTTTAATTAAGTAACATAAGTCATTCATGTCACCAATAACATAAATTACTCAACTAATGAATGCTCCAATGGATTCCTTTGGAAATATCTTGTGAGGAACAATTTTGTTCCAAAGGACTTAAAGTTTCATCTCATTGAACTTTGAGTCACCTTATTAATTGTTCATAAACTTATTTATTATCTCCAGAGAGGATTTATAATCCATAATTTTTGTATACATGATATTTTATATTACTCTCCCTGGGGTGTTAATATTTTTAACATTTTCTTATAAGAAATTATGGTTTTATCTAAGTGGGTAATCCTATCAAGTATCTTACATTAATTATATGAAATATAGTGATGTAAATCATAATTCTGAGATAAAATACATCATGTGACATTTAACTTTTCTATAATTGAAAATTTTATCCATCCGAAATTAATATTCCTTTATAGTTCACTAGATTATTAATTTACATATCTTTAAATTGATATAAAAACCACCAGACAATATGCCTTGTGCTCTGATACCAATGTTAAATCCAATAGGGAAATTCTAAGAGAGGAGGGTTGAATCCGGGTATGAAAAATTGATTTATTTTATACTTAGTTCTCTTTATTAGAACTTTTTCCTATGATTAATTATGATATGTGGTTCTTTCAATCTCACTTTTTTATGAAATTAAATTAAGAATAAAAATAGAGAGAGAATTTCATGGTATTTTATCCTTGTGGAGACTCTACCCAATGTGAAATAAGGACTCACCTTTCTTATTACACAAATCACAAGTCACTAACTATAAAATATTGACTAAATACTCATTGTTTCTAAATGATTACAGCCATTATGATGTTCATGATCTCCCTACACAAAAGAAAAGGCGCATTTTCTTTATAATAATTATATCAACAGAATAGACTCCTCTAAATACCTTTTTTCAATTTTCCATGTAAACAACTTTTTGGTTGAGTGGGAACCTCATAATCACAATGCCTCAATTGATAGGGCCAAACCCAATTAAAAAATTACAAAACAAAACTAGTGAAAATTCAAAATTCAAACACAGATGACAAAAAAGTGGAACGTGCATCTTGTAGAAGATGTCACATGAAGCACACCACCATCCCCCCATGTCATCCAATTGAAAATTAAAATTAAAGAAAATCATAATTGGTTCATGTAACAGCTTTAAAGATTAAAATTTCAAATTTAAAATTTAAAAAAACCATTGTCACACCACCTTGGTTTGAAAAATATCTCAAACCATGCATGAAGATGGAACCTTGAGCCCCAAACCAACCAGAACATACCTCACGTCCCCACCAGTACATAGTTACTACTATGAATGTCACCCAGCATCAAATACTATAGAATATAATCACCAAGATTCCTTTTAAGGACCTCTACATTATAATAATATCCCACTAACCATAAAAAATATGCCACACCACCTTCATCATCACAAAAGAAAAACCATAAACACCTTGCATCATAAGCAATAAAACTGAAGAACCAACACTGAGGGTACCTATAAAAAGGGGTAAGTCTACCACTTGTTGTGACTCCTATAACACCCTTCCACTAAAAAAACACATCTAAAAACCTCCTCATAAACCATCTCACCCAACCGACCAGGAAAGGAGTAATGGACCTAGATTTTGTAGCTAATTAAGATGGGACTTGACCTCCATAGTGATCCTTGATGAATCCAACACCATAAAACCCATAGATAACATCATAATTGAACCATAACTACTGAAATAGCAAGAGTAACTCCATAAAAAATAACCATCAAAGGACCAGATCAAACATCAAATTTACCAGGATTAAACAAAAAAGAAAACAAAACCCTATACCATATGATTAAACTAGAAACAAATGTGGTAGACATTATTACCTAATATGATCCCCAAAAACTAACTTGAAACCACCAATACCACCCCAAAACCACCTTAAACACCATCATACTAAACCAAGATGTTGTGAAGCACAAGGGGATGGGTAGTAAGATTATAGGAGGGTGAACGGTCCATGTTGGAAGTTATGGAACCTCACACCAACACAATCCCAAAAAATTGAAGTGCCTTCATTACAAACCAAGATAAAGTTTAACATAAAGGTTTAGGTGATAATACTAGAGGTTGTAGTGTAATATAACCAAGAATAGATGGTCAAAATCCACCAAAATAGAACTATATTAACCATATTTACAAATTAAATAGCAAGGTCACTACGATATCTAGAAATAGAGAGGAGAAGTGGCAGCACAATGGATTGATAGAAAGAATAAGGCGAAGAGGTAGAAATCCTATGTTTCTGAAGAAGATAGAACAAAATGAGAAGGATAAAATCGGCTCAAAAAGTGGAAGGATTGAATCATGAAGATAGGAAATGAGATAAAAAGGTGAGACACTCCATTACCATATGAAAGAACACTATATTTAGGAGAAACACACTTGATAGAGTGTGTCAAGAGAAAAGAGATCCATTACCTCAAAAAAATTGAAAATATAACCCATTCATATGTATAAATGAAAATGGTATTCCTCCACAAACTTTTTAATTATCTAAATTCAATTGAAATGGTATGGAAATAAATACTTTTCTTTTCTCATACTCATAAAACACTTTTCTTTCTCTCATGGGTAATTTTCCTATTTGTCATTCACTACTAGTAATGTGGGTATTAGCGACCGCCAAAAGCGGTCGCTAATGCCCTTTAGCGACCGCCCTGCGACCGCTTTTGGCGGTCGCAGTTGCTCCGTCGCTATTAATCAATAGCGACCGCCAATGGCGGTCGCTAATACTGTCTTCGAAAACCGACGAAAAGTTTGTGCCCATTGTATACTGGGGCGCACGTGGGATGTTCGGATGGACCCCGAGCTTCGGTCGACGGCCATGGAAGATCCACGGTGGCCGGAGGAAGGGAGGTGACGGGGTGGAGGCGATGGGAGGCGACGGGGTGGCGACGAGAGACGACGGGAGGCGACGGGGTGGCGGCGACGGGGGTGACGGGAGGCGACGGGGTGGCGGCGACGGGGGTGACCTGTGGTGGCGGTGCGGCGGCAGGAGGCGCGGACGATGTTGCAGCGAGTTTCATCGAAGAAGACAGTGCGGGGGGCGGGAAAAATCCCGCGATTTTCATTTCAGTTTTAGCGACCGCTTTTGGCGGTCGCTAAAACTATCAGTAGCGACCACCAATGGCGGTCGCCCGCTATGACAGGCGCCGAAACTAAATTATCTAGTAGTGATTCTTCTATGATTTTTCTATGTTATTGAAGATATTTTATATATAATTATTTGAACAATAATAACAACTTAGTCATAAAATGACAATGGGATCAATACATAACTTTTCGAATAAATATATTAATATTATTCATTTTTAAATAAGTAACTATAGAATTAATGTAATAATCGTTATCTAATGTGGTAAAAAATATCATAATTCATATATTCTACTTAAATTACATTTCTAAATATCCAATTCCCAAAATAGGGTTGGTATAAAAAAAATCTCAACATGTGTTACAGATATGATCAATTTAAGCTTTTTCAAATTTTTATCAATAAAATGATCAATCATGCATTGATATTCAAAATAATAGTTTGACTTATATATATTAGATTTTTAAAACACTCAACAAATAAATTCATTTTGGATAATACTATGCTTACCCATTATGTCTATAAATTTTTAAAGGGCCATGTTATTAATTTTGTTATATAAAAAGATTAAAATTATAGTGTAAATATATCTTAGACTATGTAAAATTTAGTGAGTCAAAAAAATAAAAAGATGTCTTTTATTAACTATGTAATTAACTAATATTTTCTATAAATGAATATGAGAATTTGAAAATTTTGAGATTATACCATTAACAGTACCACTTTATTACATTTATTCCATAACAGTAGTTTATTTTCTACTTATAATATGACATTCATTATTTAATTTTAGCTAGTTAGTGTCACTACAAGATATATTAATAATATATTTAATATATATTTTTAATTATTCTTCAATGTAGTAAAACTATGTGTCTCACAAAAACATTCTCAAGGTTACCACATATATCACATGATATTTTAATGGGTGTTATGTAATATATTAAATCTATAAACTCATAGTGAAGATATCATTTAGTTCCATTATGTTATCCAATTAACTAAAATATTTAGTAGGATGAATATAATTAATGAAATGGTTAATTAAATAGTGTGGAGAGATTGATGTTTGAAATTGCGGTATGTAGTTATTGTTGGTGAATGAAATATGTGGTTTTGATATGGGGATGTGTTATGTGGTTTTGATACATGGATACGGTGGAATAGGAGTACTAATATGTGTTTTAATTGGATGTAAATAAATGGGTGTAGGTTTAATTTATTAATATATTTTCATATTTACTATATTATTGTTTTAAACTAATTTTTTGATTGATGTTTGGTGAGATATAATGTAGTTGACCTGGGATAAGTAATGAGTTGGTTTTGTTTTTTATTCACCAAGACATTAGTATGCTTCTTCTATATTTATATGATATTTTTTAAAGTGAAACTTGTTAAATATACTTGTATGTTCACTCCTACTTCTATATGTTTTTTATAATGACTTTAAATACTAGATTGATAATAATGTTGAAAATTATTGGCTCTTTGTGTGCTGTTCAATTAAATTTGATGGTGTCACACACTTAAGAGATTTTTATTTTGATATTTCCTTTAGATATGTTTTTTCTATATAATATTCCATGCATATTATATTATGGTTGGGATTATGGATTTTTTTATTTTATGGATTTAATATTGATTAGTGGAAGATCATTTTTTCTAGGAATAAAGAGGGTAATTTCACTCATATTTTTTGTTTTATACTCTCGATGATAATCACTAACTTTTTACCTATAAGAGATAGGTTTTAGTATTCACACTCAGCTTCACTAATAGAGTAATATCAGAGTGGTGTAGTAGATGTACAGTGAGTGAGGTGACCATAAGGTAAATTTTATGAGGTATAAAATACATAAACATATTCTAATTGATATTGCTCATTTAGGGATGAGTAATAATACTTAATATATTCATTAAAAGTATTAAATTGATCCCAATTTAAATCTATTTCCTTATCATGCAATATTTCTTCAAAACATAACAACTAAAATATATCATCATAACAATATTTATTAAATAATATACTCTTTTTTCAACAAATAACTCTAGAAATACCAAAAGTAATCATTTCAAAATGTACACACACAAAAATAATCCAGAACCGCGTCTATAAAAATGAGGGGAAGAAACTATCACTATCATTATCCATCATCAATCCCATGTAGAACCCAACCCTTCAATCCTCTCTTACCCTATCATTGGATATATCTAAAATGATATTACATTACCCACCATACACCATCACAATATCATTGCATTTATACCCCTATCCTATCACAAAGAAACCCATTCTATTCCTTGGACCAAGCACTCGAGCTGACTTATGACATACCCAAGGGGAATTACATATCCCCATGGGCTAGTGATATGCTCCAAGAGAATCAAAGAAAACATAATAGGAATAATTTTTCAAAAAAAATAAGACATGGGCTTCCTCCCAAAATCCCAACATGAAAACTCCGTATGTCAGAGTTCTATGCATAGTGAAATAAGAAATTATGAAATAAAATAGAAAATAAGAATAGAACATTAGAAGAAACATAATCCAATAATATAATATAATAGACAGTTCTAATAATAAACAAGTTCTATTATACATAAAATAAATATGAAAAAAGAAGGATGACATGGCCTATGTGATAATGAAATTGTAACAACCTAGAATTTTATAAATGGAATTACCATTTTGAATGAATAAACTAATTATTAAGTAATGTATCTATAGAAACATGTTCAGTAATTTTGTTATTTGTTATAAGTTATATCATGTCGGATTTAAAAGACCATTAAACATTAGAATCATTGATAGTTTAGCCTTTATATAGTGATATTATTATTAGTATATATTAATTTTTATGATAAAGTCCAATTGACACAAACAAAGGAAGTGATGGCCTTAAAAAATATGATATTACCCTCTTAAGCCCATTTAATAGAGTTTACAAAGAAGATCGCATCATTTGGATTTTCCCATAACCAAGCTCAAGCTATGATCCAACACATAAAAAAATATGAAACCATTTATGGGAAATGTTCAAGCTCATTGAGATTACAGTCCAAACCACGCACGCTAAACAACTCTAATAAAATATCATCATCACACACCTTACCCTTAGGGAATTAACTGGTCTAATAAATTTTTATATGTATAGAACCTAATAGTATGAATTTTTTTATTTTCTATTTAATAAATCAATGATTATGTTTATCCCTTTTAATCATTACTTTTTAAATGATTAAATGATGATTTTGATAAAAAAAATTACATTTTGATACAATGTAACCAAAATTGTATGTAGCAACCCCAACCCAAGTAGCCAAAAGTTGGTGTTTACTTTATTATATTGGCATAAGATACAAGGAATCTCATACTGTAGAACTGAATAGTTTAGTAATATTTTTAAACTATATACCTACTTGAAATTCTTATTACAAATGAAAATGTAAAATACACAAAGTGTTTTCTTTGATAATTCCATTATTCCTCATAGCATACCTCTGTATATCAATCACAAAACACTTTCAGATATCCTAAGGAAAATAAAATATAAGGAAGGGGTGATCTCATATGATCTGTAAGGTTAATCATATAGTGGAAGCTATGAATAAATAATTCATAATCAATATGGAAAATTAAATGATTGAAACACATTATATTTAATCAATAAATTTATCATAATATGGTAGTAATAAATGTTGATCAAACAATTCTTTATAACTAATCACGTGATCATGAAAACATAACCATGGATATTCTAACTAATCAAATAATCACAAGGAATATCAATAGCTGAATTCAAACTTATGGAATGTATAATGTCAGAAATCTAAACCATATTATTAAGGCCCTGATCCAAGAATTCTAAAAAATGGGAAAGGACTTAGCCAAAACCAAATCTAGTTTGTCTCATGAGACCTACCGATGCATCGAGGGCATACAGCAGGCCTCACCCATCACTTATTAAGTGAAATGAATTACTAATATAAAAAGTGTGAAATATAATTGACATAAATATTCATATTGAAAAAATAACATTAAAATGAAAATACTTACCACAATGAATAAACATAATCGTAAACTATCCAGAGTAAAATGGTGAATGGTAATAAAATTGTACATCCCCAAAAAAACTAATTATAAAAAAACTAGAGATATAATAATGATGGTATCAATACAACATATCCTTATTACATCATAATTAAAATAGATAATTTCTATCACTGATGAATAAAAATAACGTGAAAATATCCTTAAAAACATTTTTGGGAAAAATAACCATTGTGTTTTGAAAATTACTTATTAAAACAAAAAGATTACAAAAAATTGAAAATAATTTTCAATGAAAATAACCTCTTAAAACATTTAAAATAAGAATTAAAACATTCATTGGTCATGATGGAATAAAATTTCATTCATTCCGCACATTTTAAAACAAATATTACTTTCACATTTTCACTAAAATCCAAACAAGCGTTATTTTGAAAAATACATGAAGACCAAATTCAAAACAATTTATAAAAAATAAAAAAGGGTAAAAATGTATTTACTAAATCATTTTTAAAAGTTTGAAAATATTTTTTAATACATTTTTATAAATCATGGGTTTTTATGAAAAGGGAATTCTAATTGAAGATGGAAATAAAGTCATATTTTCTTAAAAACATTTTCTCAATCATTTTAACTGACAAAGATTGGGGAAATGGTACTATTACTTGAAAAAGTTCATGAATAAAAAAAGTTTAAGAAAATATATTTATTTTAATATATAAATTTCAAATAATTCCCTTATGTGGATGCAAACATAAACAATTCCGAATAAAGATGATATTGTGAAATAAACCCTTACCACTTTGGTGAATGATGAATTGTAAGCCCCATAAAATAAATGAAATTAAATTAAACATTAAATACCATTAAGATAAATATATTCCTAATATAACATAAAAAATTCAATATATACACCACATAAAGGAAATAAGTGGTGAATATGTCATATGTCTCATGGAAGTAAAAGTGAGACGAGAAACACTTACATCAGGTCTGATTTCCTTCATTCATGTTTTTACCCCATGTATAATGGTATTAATAATGTTTTTAATTTATAATGAAAATATAATAATATTTATAATATCATATATGATCCTATTATAACATTTTACCGCCCAATTTTTAATAATATTTCATTATTTTTATTTTTTCAGGTGTTAATTTCTTCATTTTCACATGCGCGTTTTGACATGAAAGTTCTGAGTCTTGTGAATAGGATATATATATCATATCAAAAATGATAATAATTTTATAAATATCATATTTAATTATTATATACATCTTTATAACCATTTATTAATTTTGGATATGTAAAACGAATCGCATCGCTTCATGGAGATGGTCAGTCGTACGCACACACGAGTGATGATATCATTCCCGTAATGAATAAAAGGGTAACTAAGTGGGTGATATATTAATTTTAAAAAATAAATATCATATCATATATATCACATATATTCATTAATTTTATCCTTATCATATTTCATGTAAAGTTTAAGTTAAAAATGAATCACATCGCTTCGCGAGACAGTAGTCTGCCCTACACATGAGCGATGTTATGATATTTTGAAATAGAATGGAACATAAAAATATATATGTGATAATAAAATTACATCAGTATAATAATATCATAAAGATAATGTAAATTTTTTAAAACCATAATTATATCCATCCTTCAAAGGTGGTGATGAAAAACAAACTACACTAGTTCACGATGTGGTAGTCCGTTGTACACACGATCGATCATTTTGTTTCCCATTCAATGAAAGTGGAGTTGGATAAATATTATAACATAAAAATAATAAAATATAATTATATGGTATATATTTATGTTATTTTAATTGAATTTTTAATACATAATGAAAAAATATGAAATAAAATGATAGATCTTTGTTAAGATAATTACCTTCTCTAAGAGAAACCTCCTTTAGATATCCTCTTAAGAATCCTAAAGATAGTCTTTTGAGAGTACCAGTAGCTCTAGAATGTGTATAATGATTTTTGGGTGATATTATTCAGGTTTTTTTAATATAAATGGTTCATTAGTTTTTAACAAGTGAGGGGAGGGAGTTCTCATTTATAAGTGGGGGAAGGGAACCATCTTGGAAATTACAAGGAAATTTCCCAAAAGAATCCAAAACAAGAAAGTAATTCACTTGAAAAAAAAGCATCCAAATGACCTTAGGATAGAATTTGGGATAGTATAAGGTGTAACTATGGCCATGAAATATTATTTTTAAAATTTGGTAGGTCATTTTAAGCCTTATATTTTTATTTTAAGCCCATGTTAAACCTATTTTTACCTTAACTATGGTAATTAATTTTTACTATTTTCACTATTCATTTTGGTCAAAAATTAAGAAGTACTTTTTAGACAATGTAAATTATTTTTATTCTAAAAATAATATCGATTTTTTAAAATTAAATTTTCATAATTGGTAGAATTTAATTTAAAATTATTCCCGTAGATGTGATAAAAAAGTTGGTATTCAAAGAGAAAATTATCATAAGTATAGAGAGTTTTAATATAAAATATCAATATGAAATTGATTACAATGACCATGACTACTTAATTTATAATATAATTGAAAAAAAAAATTAAAACCAATTTATAATATAATTTAAAGTTTTAAGTAATTTAAACAAAAATTAGTTTTTAGTAAAAATTAGTATTTTCATTATTCATTGAAAAATTAAACATTTCAAAAAAATCCCAAAAACACTCCCAAAGATCATTTTGATATGATGATTTCAAATAATAATTATATTTTTACAAATAAATTTTCTAAAATTTGTAAAAAATAATTATAAATTACGTGTTCAAAGAGTGACTTAACCATCTTTTAGAAAAATACATTTTTCAGAAAACATTTCTTTTAATTATAAATGATTCTTATTTTATTTATGATTAATAAAAAACATTTAATTTATTTTATATATGTGTAACCCAGAAAATTTTCATGATTTATATATAACTATTAATGTCTGCCAACTTATCGTCTAGGTTATAATGTACATTTTTTAAAATAAATATTAAAATATAGTATCGTGTTTCATTCAAAACCGATGTTGCGTGCATTCCAAGCTATCAAAGAGGTTTAATTTATTTAAAATAACTATATATCATAACATCTTGGGATGTTATATTCTATTTTAATATTGGTTTTGTGTGTCAAATATGATCTCAAACATGATGTTTTGATTTTAAAATCTTAGGGTGTTACAGTCTACCCCACTTAAATAAATTTCATCCTAGAAATTTAATCTTTATTTCGGTAATAAAAGGATTAAAATTTGAAAATAATTTTTTTTAAAACCCACCATGTAAAAAGGTTTAATAAAACATCCTCTTAATAATATATAAATGGAATTATAAAGGTTGTATGTAATAACACATAACATGGTTTCTAAGTAGGATAACATTGGTGGAAAATTAAGATATAGACATGGAAGAAAAGCGTAAATAATTATATCAAGTGATAGAGGTCATCAATCAGAATAAAGTGAATGGTAAATGTAAAGTTAAGGACCTAAAAACCATAAATATATAATGATTTAAAACACCATTAATTCAACATAAATTAAGGTATTATGATAAAATTATTTTTCAATACCCTTCTCCTAGAGTTGACTAATTCATTTACCATCTATACTGAGAATATATGAAAATATACTTAATTGATATCCTTCAATATCATAGGCAACGTTTTATCTTTTTGTTATGGTTCAATCATTTTCCACTTCATTTATTACTATAATAAATGAATATAAAATCTGAATTTTTTATTCCTGAAGTACTAAAATTAACATTTAATGGATCATAAGATCCATAAGAGTGACAAGACTTTCCATCTATTTATAAATATTTTCCAAAACCAATATAGTTGTCACATGTTATCCAATATAATACATTAATATTTAAACCTCAATAGTAACACCACTTTTTCAATATTAATATTTTTCTACAAAATAAATTAACTAAAAAATCAAATATTAACTATGACATCACATATGTCAATGGTAGGTGATAAAACCTAATAATCTTTGAGTTTTAGGTTCAAGTCCAACAACCTTTCCAAATGTGATGGGTATCACCCAACATGAGGGTTTTCCTTTTTCAAAAATTATATTAATAAAATTCTTATAATTTTACCAAATTATAATATCCAATAATTTACTCCATATCAAATATTAGATAAACTATAAAGTTTACCAATACCTTCATAAAAACTTCTTTATCATTATTATCCCAACATCAGGCACATATTAACTATTATCCTACCTCAATCATTTTTTTCCAAAAAGATAAATTTTCTTCCAGATCCCCTTTCTTGGTGCCATTAAACACATTATTTCAAATCTTTAAAGAAATAATACTATATTAAAATCCTTATACATTTAATAATTCTTATAACCATAATATCATTTATTAAAATAATCCTATAACATAATAATTTAATCCAAACACAAGAACATTAATCATTCCACTTCATTTGTAGTAATAGCATAATCTTTTCCTTGATCCATTAGATTATTTTTTAGGTATATTCCCTTGAAACTAGATTCATTAATTTGTATAGTGCACCATATCCTTATAGAAGAATCATTGCCCATTAGTATATTATTTCTTACCCTTTCAATTATGATCATGGTGGCATTTTCTCCACATTTCCAGAAAACTCCTTTTTCTTTTATACATGTACCAAGGTGTTTCATTCCACAAGTATCACATGTTGGAAAATCATTATTTCCATTATTCAATTTGTCTGTATTTTTCTTTGTCATCCTATTATTATCTTTCTTACCTTTGAATTCATAAGACTTTTAGAATTATTTCTCAATCTTTATAGAATATGATATTATACCCTCATATGATAAGAAAGATTGGGAGACTAGTTCCCTTTTAAGGAATGGATTAATAACATCAATGAAACGGTCAATATTAATCTTTGTATTGTGTACATAGTCTGTAACATATCTTTTTAACCTTGTAAAGTTGTATTTATAATTAGCAACATTTTCATCTTATTTATGTCTAATAGTCAAGAACTATCTTTCTATTTCATCTTATTATTCATGAGGAAAATATTTTTCCGAGAAGAGTACAATAACACCCTGAAATTATAAAATAATAACATTGTATTAGATATTATATGAGACACACAACAACAATCTTAAAAACCCCATGAAATAAATTTCTTTGAATATTATCCCTTTGATATCTTATGACACACATAACTCCAAGTCTAAAAGATTTCTAAAATAAGAATACCTCTATAACCTGGATATTAAATTGGAAGGAATGAATAATACTTAAAAATTATGAAACAATTATTGTTAAAAAATGTATAGAATAAATTCAATGTTTATCTAATGATTATAAATTAAAATAAGAATCATTTAAATGAAAATAAAATTTTTCTGAAAACTGTATTGTTTCTAAAAGATAGTTTAGTCGTGCTTTGCACACATAATTTAAAATTAATTTTTAAAAAATTAATAAAATTTATTTAATAAAATTATATTAATTTTTTAAATCATCATATCAAAATTATATTAGGTATAATGTTCTATATTTTTCTGAAATGTTTAATTTTTTCGATAAATAGTGAAAAATACAAATTTTTATTAAAAACTGCCTTTTCATTTAAATAATTTAAATTCATAAATTAAATTTTAAATTAGTTTTAAAGTAAATTAGTGAAATTATATTAAAATTTAACTATTTTAGTTAATTTTAATCAATTTCATATTGAAATTTGATAGTAAAACCTTCTATACTTATGAGAATTTTCTCTTTGAAAACTCATTTTTTCATCATGTCTATAGGTATAATTTTAAATTGGATTCTTCCACTTCTATGAGTTGAATTTTGAACAATCGATTCCATATTTGTAATCAACATAATTTATATTATATAATATTATCAACTTAATTTTTTTATCATCATGAATAGTAAAGGTATAAAAAATTAATTACCACATTTAAGATATAAACTGATTTTATGAGGGGTTAAACAAAAAAGATAAGGATTTAAATGACCTAAAAACTTATAAAAACACATTATCTAGAAATATTTATAACATAAAACCTATAATGGTGTATAATTATCCTTTTTTAGTCTTATGGAAAGATAAAAATGTTGGTGTAATTGATTATTTTGAAAAATTCCATGTGTGTCCTCTCCCCCGCTTATAAAAGGACACCCTCTCTCCTCCCCTCATCACACTTCCAAATCCATTTTTTTGCCAATACCAACCCAAATAACTTCTTTAATACCCTAAAAACATCCTATACCCCTTTTTATAATATATCCATCCTAGTACAGATTTTTATGCAATATAAAGAAGTTCATCGAAGAAGAGGTAACATTCTTAAACAAGAATTTTCATTTTATTTTTTCTTCCACCTCCCTAAAATATTATTTAATCATGATAATAGAATAAAAAAAATTGTTTAAAATATAATTATATGTTTTTATGTTAATTTAATAATATATATCCATCTCATCTTCCATTAAATGGGAAACAAAATTGTCGATCGTGTGTACAGCATACTACCACCTCATAAACCCATGTAATTCATTTTTCATCACAAACTTTAAAGGATGGATATAATGATTAATTTAATACATTTATATTAAATTTATGATATTTTTATAATTTTGAGATTATAGTATCATATATAACTTTTTACTTTTCATGTCGTTTAAAATAAAATAGCATCACTCATGTGTACGGAGGACTTCCACCCCACGAAGCGATGTGATTTGTTTTCACTTACACCTTACATAGAAAGTAGTAATGATAAATTTAATAAATATATGTGATATTTATGATATGATATTGATTTAATAATATTAATATATCACCAAATTCCTTAATATACAACCCTTTAAGCAAATGACACTACTAGAATGATGGCCTTTAGTGGCCGCCTTGGACTTTTTTTGGTGATCGCAGTTGGTCTGTCACTAAAGACCAGAAGCGACCACCTAATGTAGCCCCTAAAATACCCCCATGAAAACACCAAAGTTTTGGGTGTTTTTTTTTGTTTCTGACACAAGGTGGCATGGGGGAAAGATGGGGAGGGAGATCGAACCTTCATCGGCAACTATGTCAGATATGCGGTAGATGGAGGGAGGGGAGGGCATGACGTCGAGGGGTTTATGGAGGGAATTCAGACATCAGGGGATATTGGGTATGGATATGGGTTTTTTAAGTGTGACAGTATGTGACGGTGTTTGGTGACAGGGCTAACTGAAGGTGGTAGGGCAGCGGCGAGGTTGGCGGAGGGAATATACTGAAAGCTACAGCAGTGATTTGTGGAAGACAACGGTTGGGGTGGGAAAAATCCAAACTATTTCACATCAGAATTAGAGGTTGAGAATGGAGATCTCTAATAATACTAATGGTGGTAACCCATTCCCCAGGACACAGAAACTTATTTTTCTAATATTTTGAAAACGTTACTCATGTGTACGTATGTCTTATCGTCTCCACTATGTGATGTGACACATTATACATGTTAAAATATTAATAATGATTCTAAAAATTTAGCTACTAAAAAATGATATTTATAAAAATAATATAATTTTATAGATTATGTATCTATATCTTATACCTAATAACCAGAACATTCATGACAAAACATGCACAAGAAAACAAGGTAGTTGACACGTAAAATAATGAAAATAATGAAATATTAATAACAAACTAGTAATAAGATATTATAATAGAATCGCATATTCTATTATACATATTAATATGGTTCTGATGTAAATTAATAAAATTCTCAAAACCATTATATAGTAGATAAAATCATCTTCAACAAAAAGGAATCGTGAGGTAAGGGGCATCGTCTCAATTTCCTTTCATTGAGGTATTTTGTAATTTTATGCACCTAATTTATTTTATGTGGTATATATACTACCCCGTTGACATGTAATATCATGATTATTTTATAATTCATGGTATTTTAGGTTTTAATTTGAATTATTTCATCCAAGGAGTTTTTAATTAAAATTTACTTGGTGGTAAATAATTTCATAACTCAATTTGTTTCGTTGGGTAATATTACTTCTTTACTATCTTTGATATTATTAGATTATGTGTGTGATGGATTTTGATTATATTTTTACTTATTTAAAATTTTTTATGTGAATTTACATTTTATAAACATAATTAATTCATTGATTAATTCTCACTTCAACATTATGATCATTGTTAGAGTTTATTTTACAATCTCATTCTAATCAAGATTTTTTTTCTTGAATTTATATTAAAGGAAATTATTTAATCATTGTCTAATAAACCCATTTAAATTTATTATCCTCTGGTCACTAATTATATTTTCAACTAATATTACCATTTTCCACTCGATGTTACACAGAATAGTCGATAAAATAATTTTAAGGAAATCTGACTTCATTTTCCTCTTCGTTCAGAAGTCCATTTTTTTATAAAATGTTTTCTAAAAATATTTTTAATTAAATTAACCTTTTTAAAATGATTTATTGATAGAATTTTTACCAATTTTTACTTTTAAAAAAATTGAAAGGAATCCTCATATCATTTTCAAAACAAATCATTTTTTTATTTTACCAAAAATGTAAAAGAAATATTTATTTTAACATACTCGACGAGTAATAAATTTCCTACCATAATGAAAAAATCAGTGTTTTAAATATTCCTTTATAATTTCCCAAGGTTATTTTCAACTAACATTATTTTCAAAATATTTTCTGAAATTTTAATTTTAAAAGTTATTTTCCAAATGAAAAGGATATTTCACCAAATAATTTTTTTAAAGATCTTTTCATGGTTTTTATATTTAAAAATTACAACAAAAATTTATTTTACTTATACTCCATTAGGAATATTTTTTATTAATATCATACTTATTCTTTATATGGGTGGTTTTTGATCATTTTGAAAAAGGAATGTATTGACATTCACTTTCTTGATTTATTTTTTTAGTCATTTACTTTCCCTTGAAACATTCACTTTCTAGTGATCATTAAGCATTAAATTTTCCCTAAATATACATATTATTTATCATGGATATTCTTATTTATTAAAATTTATATCATTTATACATACATTTTTTTACATTGAAAGTTATTTTATTGACTGGAGAAATATTGATAAATATGTATTCTTTACTCAATATGTATATTTTTTGATACAACATATTGTTCATGAATTAAATCAATTATTTGATATGTGAGTAATTATTCGGACAAGAAGATATAGGTGGGGCCTAGTAATATATGTCCCCTCTATTAATTGGTAGTCTCATAAGACAAATGATTTGTATAGCCTTAGTTAAATGGATTTTTGGTGTATACCTACCAATAATTTTTTAATTGTATTGAGGAAGGTCTTGATAATAGAGGTTTTCATGATGCCTGAGATCATAACATCTAATAATTAATCATTTCTTTCATTCATAATTCAGTTATTATTATTCATGATATTTTTTCAATCAAATTATCTCCCGATGCATTTCAGTATCAGTTTATTGATTAAGTGAAATGTGTTTTCAGTTATTTACCTTTCTATATTGATTATGCTTTATCCTATTTTGATAGTAATTTTATTAATTAAATTGAATTTTTTTTCAATTATTTACCTTTCTATATTGATTATAATTATCAAGTTATTTAGATGCAATGTTTGTTTGGCTATTTACCTTGAAATTTTTATTATGCTTATTGATTCATAATAGCTTTCACTGTACATAATCTTTATTGGGAATCTAAGCTCACCTTTATTTTATTTTTTTCTCAAGAATCCATGATGTGTACTATGTTTGATATATAAGGATATTCTAGAGGAAATAAAGTTATTCTCAAAAAAATATGTTGTAATTGGTGGTTTAAAATGTAATATGGAAATCATGTATGTATCTATTTTACCAAGACTACTAAACTATTTGGTCTTTCAAGATTTTATTTCTTATATATTATTCTAATGTAATAAAGTAAAGAACCAACTCCATGTTTCTAGAGTTTTAGTAATTACAGTTGGTATCAGAAGAATTTTAGTAGAAACATTGGGAACTATATTTAGGAAAACATAGATTAGGGTTCATAACCCTATGATATAATTTGAGGATAATTATATATGAACATCCTAAAGTTTTGGTAAAAAATAAATTATGTGGTTTTTCCTAGAAATACATCCCTGGATGGATACTACAAGTGGACTTGGTTCTGGAATAGTTGTACCTATGGGTAATAACTCTGAAAAGGTCACACTGGGCTTGGCCTGATCATCACATGGTACGTGATAGCAAACCTTACTATGCACTTTGTTTGACACTCTTGGGGGTATACTTAAGATAATTAATATTTTATTTAGAAAATTATTATGAACGATTTTAACAGATGATGAAAATGAATGGACTTGTTTAAAGATAAGTTGTATTAGATTGAAAAAAAGGTTTCTCAAAGGAATGGAAAAATGTTTTATGTGTTTAGAGGAATGTCATAAAGAAATGAATAGATGAGAAAATATGAATAGTATGATGAAAGGAAATAAATTTCATCCTATGGATCAATTTATAGTTCATTTTATTAAATATAGGAAATCGAAGAATTATCCAAGTCAATTCCCTCTTCTAAAGGTTAAGAACTAGACCATGGATGGAACTATGTTCAAATAAAATGGATAAAGTATTTATGTATTAGGATTCAAGGATTAAATTATTGAAGTTTTTTTATGAGTGCTATTTTTGTTATAATAACATGAAATGTCAAAGGATAATGAATAATTTAAGAAGAATATATGTATTTATTAACTTATGAGTTATGGATACCACCATGTGTTTATTAGATTAATATTGATCATAAGTTCAAAGTCTTATAAACCAATTTTTAGGTTTTATGTGATGGGAGACTTCCAATATTAAGGATATTTTGGGAAATATTAATCGACATATAACCCACTGGTTTAGTAAATGTAAAAGTCATTTTAGGAATAATGCCTTTAATTTTTTTGGACGGGAGATTAAAGGTATTGGTAATATTTAAGTTTTAACTTATCTTTAATGGTGTATTAATTATAGTTCATCACAATTTGGGAAATTTATAGGAATTATATTAATATAGTTTTAGAGAAATGACAACCTGCATATCATGTGACAATTCATTGTTTTTGTCAAGGCCACAAGGCTTAAACCTACAATTGAAGGATAACAAGGTTTTAATGCCTATAATTGGCCTATATGATGTCCTTGTTAATATATTCATGTTTTTAGTTAAACAATTTTAAAAATAATTATTTAGTATGAACAAGTAGTTTTACTACTGAGATTTAGATATTAATTTATTGTATTGGATAACTTTTTCTTACCATATAAGTTTTAAAAAATAGTTAGAGACAAATGGAAAGACTTGTAACTCTTTTATGAATATTATGATATGTTAAAAGTTAATTTTAGTGATTCATGTATAAAAATTGATTTTTTGATATTAATTTCTTGGAGTAAGCAATGAATTTTAAATTTATTGAACCACAAAAAATGATTAAATTGTGAAAATGAAATAGAAATATATCAAGTATTTATATTTCCTTATATTATTATATAATAAAATAATTACTCAACTTTAGTAAAAGGATATTGAAACAAAAAACATTATCCAATTACCTTCATATATGATGAATCAAATTTTATTTTGGATCATTATATATTTATTATTTTTAGTTCCTTAACTTTCCATTTATCATTCACTTTCTTGTGATCAATAACCTATATCTGTCTCTATAATTATTAACGCTTTTCATCCAAGTCTATATCTTCACATACCATCAATGTTTTCCTAGTTAGAAACCTAGTTATATGTCATTATATATGTCCTTTTTAATTTAAATTCTCTCTTATTAAGAATATTTTTTGTAAACTCTTTTTACAATGTGGATTTTCAGCAAAGGAATTTTCAAATATCATCCCATTATTTTTGAGCAAAAGATCAAATTATAAGGATGTAATTTATTTAATGTGGGGATAATGTGATACCATGAAATTATAAAATAATAACATTGTAATATATTTTGTATGAAACACAAAACACTAATATTAAACAACCCATGAAATATATCTCATTAAATGTGATACCATTGATAGCTTGCGACACACACAGCCCTGAGTCTAAAGGAACTGTAAACTAAGAATTTTGTTATAACCTGGCCATTAAATTTGTGGGTATGAATAATAATAAATAAATTATTAAAATTTTAAATTTTACACATTTATAAAATAAATTAAATGGATATATAATTATTATAAATTAAAATAATAATCATTTAAAATAAAAATATATGTTTTCTGAAAAAACATTATTTTTCTAAAAGACAGTTTAGTCATACTTTGTGAACATAATTTAAAATTAATTTTAACCAATTATAGAAAATTTATTTAAGAAAATAAGATTTATTTTTTTCAATTATCATATCAAAATTATATTAGGGTGAATTTTTTGGATTTTTCTAAGATTTTTCATTTTTCAATGAATAGTGAAAATACTAATTTTTATTGAAAAATGTGTTTTCTTTTAAATAATTAAAAAGATTAAATTACATTTTAAATTATTTTTAAATTAAAATTAGTTCAATTATATTAAAATTTGACAATTTTATGTCAGTTTAATCAATTTAATATTGAATTTTAATATTAAAACCTTACATACTTATGAGAATTTTCTCTTCAAGAAACTGTTTTTTCGTCACGTCTGTGGGTATTATTTTAAATAGGATTTTATTACATAAGTAAATTGAATTTGGAAAAATTGATTAAATATTGGTAATTATAATAATTTATATTATATAATAAATTAATATTAATTTTCAACGGTTATGAATAATAAAATAAGTAAAAAACTTAAATATCGCGGTTAAGGTAAAAACTAATTTATTGGGGGGTAAACTAAAAATATAAGGGTTAAAATGAACAAAAAAATCTTCCAAAAACAATTTTATAGAAATATTTAAAACTTATCACCAATAATAGTCCATAATTTCCCATTTTTTAGTCTTTATTCAAGATAACAACTTGGGTGTAATTGATTCTTTTCAAAACAATCCATGTGTGTCCTCTCCCCCACTTATAAAAGGTCACCCCATCTCCTCCCCTATTTTCACTTCCAAATCCTTTTATTTCAGAAAATAAATAAAAAAATAACTTTCTTACTCCCCTGAAATCATCATATATCTATTTTTTATCATAAATCTATCATAGAAATTATTTTGGAGTAATCCAAAAGAAGTTCCCCGAAGAAGAGGTAACATTCTTAAATGAGTTTTTTCATTTGATTTCTTCATAAAACACCCTAAAATATTATTTAATCATGATAATAAAATAAAAAATATATCTAATATATAATTATATTTTATTATGTCAATTTGATAACCTATATCTATCTCCTCTTCCATCAAATGATAAATGAAATCATCGATCAGGTGTACGGTGAACTACGACATCACGAACCGATGTCACTCATTTTTTATCACCACCTTTCAAGGATAGATATAATGACATATGTAACAAATATATATGATATTGTTGATATTATTATACTTATATTATTATAATATCAAATATACCTTCTTAATTTCCATTCTGTTTAAAATGAGATAATATCACTCGTGTGAATGACAAATAACCACCTAACAAAGCGATGTGATTCATTTTTAACTTATGGATTAAATGAAAAGTAATAAAAATAAATTTAATAAATATATGTGATATATATGAGATCATATTGATTCTATAATATTAATATATCTCCCACTTCCTTTCCCTTTCACCTGTTAAGAGAACGATAATGTCACTCATGTGTACATACAACCTATCCTCTCCACGAAGCAATGTGTTCCATCCTCCATGATCAAATTTAAACAATGATTTTAAAAATGTATACAATGAAAAAAAAATGATATTTATAACTCTAATTTAATTTTTTAGATTATTTATCTATATTATATACCCTAGAACCATAACATTCCTGAAAAAAACATGCATGAGAAAATAAGGAAATTAACACTTGAAACAATTAAAATAATGAAATATTAAAAATGAATGGGTGATAAGATGTTATAAGAGGATCATATATGATTCTATAAATATGAATACGGCTCTAGTGTAAATTAATAGAATTCATTAAACCATTATACAGTAGTTTTAATCACATTCAACCAAAAGGAAGCATGAGATAATGGACATCGTCACAATTTCCTTTCATTGAGGAATATTGTAATTTTATAATCCTAATTTATTTTATGTGGTGTATATACTACCAAATTAACATTTAATATAGTGATTATTTAAAAATTAATGGTATTTTATGTTTCAATTTTAAATATTCTATCTAAGTGGATTTGAATTATAAGTTACCTAGTGGTAAATAATTTTATAACTCAACTTATTTTCATTAGGTTATATTACTTTTTCATTATCATTGATATTCCAAGATTATGTGTATAATGAATTTTTATTATATTATGATATTTTTCCACTTGTTTTATGTGTATTTACTTTTGATACATGTAATTGATTTATTTTTTAATTATCATTTCAACATTATGATCATTGTTAGGGTTTATTTAAGAATATTATTCTAATCAAGATTGTTTATTCTTGAATTTCTATTGAAAGAAATTATTTTATCAATTTAGAATAAAATAAAATAATTTTATTATATTGTGGTTTTTTATTATATTTTAAAGTAATATTACCATTTTTTAAATATTTAGTGCTTAAATGTTTTGTGATATTTTTTTAAAGAAATCTGACTTCATTTCTCTCTTCGATAAGAAATCTATTTTCTTCAAAAATCATGTTTTCAAAAAAATATACAAAATGATTTTAACCTTTTAAAAATAATTTATTAAGTAAATTTTTACCCATTTTTACTTCTTAAAAGAAGTTTTTAATCTTCAGTTCATTTTCAAAATAAGGCCTATTTCGATTTTACTTGAAATGTGAAGGAAATATTTATTTTAACGTACTCAACATGTATAGAATTTCCTATAATTATGACCACTCAATGTTTTAAATATTCATTTATAATTTTCAAAGGATATTTTCAAATAAAATTATTTTCATTTTTTTGAACTTTTAGTTTTTAAATGGATTTTCAAAATGAAAGGGATATTTTCCTCAAGAATTTTTTTAAAGATATTTTAATGTTATGTCTATTCATCAATGAAAAAAATACATTATTTTACTTATACACCATCAAGGGTATGTTTTATTTATACCATTTGTATTCTTTCCATGGTTGTTTTATGGTCATCTCAACAAACTAAAGTATTGAAATTCACTTTTTTGATTGATTTTTTAGTCATTATCATTCCCTTGAAATATTCAGTTTTCATCGATTATTGGACATTACTTTTCCCATAAATATCCATATTATTTATCATGGATATAATTATTACTTAAACCTTATATAATTTCTATATACAGTGTTTAACATTGAAAGTTTTTTTGTTGACTGGGGAAATATTTAAAAATATGTATTCTTTACTCAATAAGGATATTTTTTATAAGGCACATTTATCATGAATTAAATAAATTATTTGATATGTGAGGAATTATTTGGACATGCAGATATGAGTGGGGGTCAGTTATAGATATCCCCTCAATGAACCAGTAGTCTCATGAGATGAATTTTTTAATTAGATTTGGTTAAATGGGTTTTTGGTATATACCTACCCATCAGTTTTAAACTGTCTTGAAGAAGGTATTACCATTAGAATTTTTCATGATGCCTGGGATCATGACATCCAAAAATTAAGTATTTACTTCATTAAGAATTCATTTATTATTATATAATATATATTTTCAAATATATTATCTCTAGATGCATTTCATTACAACTTTATTGATTCAATAGAATTTTTTTATATTATTTACCTTATCATATTCTTTATTCCTTATCAAGTTATAATATCCATGTTATTTATTAAATGTAATGTGTTTTAATTCATTTACCTTGTCGTATTTATTATGATATTAAAGTTATTTAAATGGAACATGTGTTCAGTTATTTACCTTTCCATGTTGATTATGCTTATTAATTCCTGATAGCTTATGTTGAACATAACCCTTAGTGAGAATTTGTGCTCAAACTTATTTAGTTTCCTTTCTTAGGAATCCATAAAGCGTACAATGATTGATATGAAATTATATTCTAGATTAAATAGCATTACTCTCAAAGAAATTGTTATTTTTGTTTTCAAATATAATATGGTAATCATGTATTTATAAAGTTTACCAAACTACTATATTGTTTGGTCCATCAAATGTGATTCCTTGTATCTTATTCTAATATAATAAATTATGACACAAAATAAGGGTTTTTAGAGTTGGTATTGTTGCAAGTATATTGAAATCCTTCCACTATATTCTTGTTATTAATTCCCCATCCTTATTGTTTTGAATTAATGACCAGCATTGATCCGCATCTCCTGAGAGATGATAAATTACCATAACAACTTTATCACTTTCACTACATCACATAATGATAAATATCTTCTCTAATTCACTTATCCATTACTAAGATAAAAATTGATTTGTAGTCCCATTGAATGATATAGGTTTCTAATACGCGAAACGGTCTAAAATCATTACACCACATGGTGGATTAGAAGGTTTCTCTATGTTGGAAAGTTTATTACTCATAACCTAATTCGGCTACCCTAATATGGTTATAATTTGATCAATTCCATCTCTATCTCCAGCTCCATCTCTAGCTTCATTATCTTTCATAATGGGGAAATCACTACATGGGGTATGTGCATTGATATCATTCTCATTCCTTCTATTATGCACCATTTGAAACTAATGGAATAAAATATATTAGATCATAACATTTTGAAACATAATTTATAATCCCAAAACTATTTTAACTCTTGACATAAATTTAAAATTTTATGCATATATAATCTCATAATCATAAACATTATTTCTTTGGGATATCATTATTTTTAACTCCTTTATATTGGTTTGTAAAGAAAATTTTATTTATCTTAATCATATCCCCTGTGAGTGTCAAACCATATGCATAGTAAGTCATGTTATTGTGCATCAAGTGATGATTGGTTCAAGCCAACGGAATATTTTTAGAGTTATTACCCTGAGTAATATTTGTACCAAAACCATGTCTACTTGTAGTATTCAGATAGGGATGTATTTTCTAGGAAAAATCACATGATACCTTCCTCACCAAAAATTAATATGTTCTTCTACATATGTCCTCAAATTATATTAAATGGTTATGTTATCTAATATTTTTCCTAAATCTAATTACCAAGGTTCCAACTAAAATTCCTATGATACCAATTGTAGCAACCTCGATCCCAGCAGCACTGAACCGATGTCTACCTTATTACATTGGTATAAGATACAGGGAATTGCATCCTGAAGTACCGAATAGTTTAGAAGTCTTTGTAAACTAGATATATACTTGAAATTCACATTATATTTTAAACATGAAATACATTATGTTTTTTATTGTGAATTCCATTATTCCCATTAGCACATCCCAACTTATCAATCACAAAACACTTCTTGGTATCCTGGGTAAAAATAAAGCATAAGAAAGGGGTGAGATCATATTCTTAGTAAGGGTAAATGCACCTCATAATCTATGAATAAATAAGGTATAATCAAACTGGAAATATAAATAACTTAAACACATGTCATTTAATAAATAACTTGAGAATAATATGGAATGAAAAAATGATGATCAAATAATATCATATAAATAATTGCATGATCTTGAAAAATTAACCATGGATATTCTAACCAATCAAATAATAACGTCGAATATCAATAACCGGATTCATAATGATGTAATGCATAATTATGGACATTTAAAATGTATCATTGAGTTCTTGTTCCAAGACATCTAAATAAATGGGTAAGGCCTCATCCAAAACCCAAATGAGTTTTTCTCATGAGACCTATAGATGCATCGAGGGGATAAAATAGGCCCCACCCATCATTTACTAAGTCCAGTGAATTCCTCGAATAAAATAGGTGAAACATAATCAATATAAAAATTCACATTGAACAACTAACATATGAAAATTTCATATTTCCCCAATAAATACACATAATCATAAACCATCTATAGTAAAATGGTGAATGGTAATAAAATTGTACATATCTAGTCAAATAGATCATAAACCATCCAAAATAATAATAATTATAGTGTCAATACAGCATATCCTTAGGGGATCCAATGTAAATTATATGGTTTATGTCATTGATGAATATAAATACCATGAAAATATCCTTAAAAACATTTCATCAAAAATAACCTTTGTATTTTCAAAAATCACCTTTTAGAATAAAAAGTTCACAAAACATTATAAAAAACATTTTATTGAAAATAAAATTTTATAACATGTAAAATAATCATTAAAACATTGATTGGTCATAATGGTGGAAAATTTTGTTCATTTCGTACGCGTTAAAACAAATATTCCTTTCACTTTTTTGGTAAATGTAAAATGGACATTTTTTTGAAAATAGTATGAAGATTCCCTTAAATTCATTCTATAAAGAAATGGGTAAAAATGTATTTATTAAATCATTTTGAAAAGTTTAAAATCATTTTTGAAAATATTTATATAAAACATGGGTTTCGATAAAAAAGGATGTATGGAAAAAGAGAGAAATAAAGTTGTAACATCCCAAGTAGGTAATGAATAATATATTTTCTTATCTATTTCTATTTATGAATTAGATAGTGTTTTAAGAGGTTTAAAATGAGAAAAAATCCAATCTTAAGCATGGAATAATCTAATATTTTTTTAAAGATTGTTTTACCGCCTTTTGATGGAAAACCATTTTTAAATATATATTTTGACAATTTTATAAGCTCTATTTGTCAAAATAAACTTATTCATTAGTATTGGGACATTGAAATTTACTTTGGATAAATTTTTAGTATTTTCCTAACAATGTTCATTTTTTAATGAATAGTGAAAAATACTGGATTTTACATCAAAACTGCTTTTTCATATAATTTAATTATATTGTTAGATTATCTTTATAATTTGTTTTAAAGTGTAATTAGAATATATTTTTACCATTTAATCCAATATTGTTCATTATAATTAATTTCACTTTGGAATTGGGCATAAACAAGTGCAAAACTTTTCATAGATATTGTTTCAAAAAAACTCGCTATTTGTTTTGACAACGGGAGTCATTTTTAAATTAATTACTGTAATTTTTTTGTTTGGAATTTGGTAAAATGGAATCCATATTTGTAAACCTAAATTCCATATTATTTAATTAAGCCTCTTTTTTTTGTGGACCTTATGAATAGTAACGACGGTAATTATCTTTAATTATCGTGATTAATTAGTAATCGGGTAGTTAAGGGTAATAAAATAATATCATAATAATAAAAAATGACCCCAACATGTGTCCTAATGCTACGTTTTGTGTCATGGCCGACCATGGGATGCCTTGTGCCAAACTTAGAGACCCCATGGAATCAGTTTTGTGTGATAGTGACACTTTATCATTTTATGTTTTTTAAAAGGAATGTATAACCAAAGTATATATCACCCAAGTAAAACAATTTTAATTTTTTCTAAATAAATATTATATTGGACTATAAATAGTAATTGGAAATATAAAAATATTTCCTACATAATAGTTTTTTTTTATAATTTTTAGACATTAAATAAATTAAATTTTTTATGACACCATGATGATGCAGCGATTACATCATTAATGAACGATTTAAGTAAAAAGAAAAGACAATGTAAAATCTAAGCCTTACACTTTTCAACAACCTATTGGATGAGTATATTTCGAACCCTTATCACCTTATCCTCGAAATATATCAATGTGGGACCTTTAAAATCTGAAACTCATTTTAATATAAAGTAACATTTCTTGACTTTCCAAGAGTGCCCCTCCTCCCTCTTATAAAAGGCCCCCACCTCTACCTCCTTACAAACACCTCTCAAGCCATTGGCTTGGCCAAAATCTGCTCATTTTATCTCTTCACATCCCTCTCTTCATCCTAGAATCCTTACCTTAGGGAGAAAGCTCTTCAAGAAACCCTTTTGGTTCAAACCAAGAGGAGTTACCCGATTTAAAGGTAAAGTCTTCTCTAATGTTATTTTGTTTTATTTTGCTTCTCTAACCCCCTAAACTCGTTTTATTCATTTCTTTTGTAACAACACCAGTATCTTCAATATAATCCGATATTTTTATGTGAATTATTTGAGCTACACTTACACACACGTTCATCTAATGGTTAAAGAACATATTGTTTCTGTGGATGGCGAATTTCTACCTCACGAAATGATGATTGTTCAATCTTCTTTTAACACCTTTAAAGGTGGCCATTATGATGTCACTATATTTAAATATGATATATAATATGTTTATGTCTTCCTTATTCTTCTGTATTTTTTATTTATGGCATAACACTATGGTTTCCATTATGGGTAAACGTGATATCTTCATTTTAGGAAGTGCGGACTACCGCCCCCTCAAAGTGATTTGATTAGTTAATGCCATATGTGGGACATATAAAGGATGGAGTTAATGATATTATATATGATATTATAGTAGAATTATAATATACTTAAATATCATTATGATTTCATTCCATTAAATATGAAATAGAAATTAAAGTAGCCTTCATGCGTACGTAGGGCTTACCGTCTCAATGAACGGTGCATTTCATTTCTTACCTATAAATGTTATGTAATATTATAAATTCATGTATATACTAGATATATATGATATATATGATATCTGAATCATTAATATAATTCTGGATATAGTGGATATTTTACCACATGAACAACTTGTAATTATAAGGAGTTTATTTTTTACTCAAGTACCAATGATCAAAAAAATGACCGTTATTAACTTAAATAATTACATAGTGGTCATAACATGGTAATAAGTGATATAAAAGGAATAATGAACTTGATAACGGTTCTTAAGAAAGTAGAAATTAACTCAAGTTTATTATTCAGGAGATTAAAGAACGATCGAGTCAAGTCGGATACGAGGTGAGGGACTTCATCTCGGTCTCCTTTCATTGAGGCATATTTTGTTTTATACACATGTTTATTTTATACGGTGTATAAACTCCATTGACTTTTATGGTTATTAAAAAGGAATATTTTTTATAAGAAGCGTTTTACTACATGACAAAAGGGAATGTTTTTGGCATATGTATGCGGCGAAAAAGACTTCTCCGCTGCCGGGACCATTATTTGAGTTTCAGCTTACTCTACAAGCCATAACTATTTTTTAAATGAAAAATAAATACCATGTTTTACTTTAATTTTATTTTGGTATTGAAAATGGTTTTGATAATTTTTTTATTATATCAATTTGTTATTGATATCTTGTGATTGAAATGTGGAAATGTTATGATTCCTTTATGCATGTTTTATGTGATACGATTATGTTATGGTTCTTGGGAATTGTTTATGAAGACGGGTGGTTCCTTGATAAACTAAGGGTAGGTGAGCCTGATACAGCTCTCCAATGCATTGGGTAATGCGAAGGGGTTAAACCCTAAGGTTTCTCTGAAGATATTTAGGTAATATACTGTGATGGGTATTCCAAACGTAACCATGAGGGTTACTCCCTACGTAAGAATGTTATGAATGCCTCAAGTTACCTTTATGTCTTATGATTTCTATGAGTTATTAATGATTTGATGAGGTATGTTAAAGTGCTTATATTTTGTGAGTAAAGTATGATTTCATTGATTCTTATCTATTCATGGACTAATGTTTTCATTATGTATTTTTATATACCTTACTGAGCTTTTTATGATCATCCCAAGTTTTTGAAATGTTTTTGATAGGTCAAGGGAAATGTACATGATTTGATGATAGTGTCAAGTAAGTGTCATGAAAGAATCCATGTTTTGTTTTAATATGTTTCCTTTGATGGGAAAAATGAATATTGTCTTTAATGTAACCACCTTGTTTAAATATGGGATGTAATGCATGATTTATGATCTAATTCTCTACAACTCTAAACCTTAAAAGATCCTCAATGTGTAATCTTTTAATAACTCAAAATTAAGTAAGGTTTATGGCTAGGGACTTATAGTTGGTATTAGAGGTCGGTTTAGATAAATTTATGAGTTCGAATTATATTAAATTATTATCCAAAAATATTTTTTTGGGTCAAATTGAAATGATATAGCATTTGAAGATTACCATGTTGCTTCATCTAAGACATATTTCATCAGAATGGTTTTCCGCAGAGGAACTAGGGAAGCAATTCTAGGAAGGCATATAGAAGGAAATGACCTTCCGAATCAGCATCCTAAGATGGTCGGAATTGGAACTGAACAGTTTGTTGAAGTAATGGCGCATTTGAATCAAGTAATAAATGGTGGTGGTATCCATGCACGAGATCATCCAGATCAACCGAAGAGGAACATGTCAGTGGTGGAACATTTCATGAGGCAACATCCCCCATCATTCATAGGATCATCTAACCTTGTGCTAGCTGAAGGGTGGATTAAAGTACTGGAAAAGATTTTTGATGTCATGGGGTGTTCAGACAATCAAAAGGTTAGTCTTTCTGTTTACTGTTTAGAGGGTGAAGCAGATCAGTGGTGGTCGATGGTTAAAAATATCAGGGACGCTGATGAGATTTATTCTCTCGACTGGGATGAATTCAAAGGTATTTTTCTTGAGAATTATTTTCCTAAGGCTGTACGACTTAGGATGGAAAAACAATTCTTGGAATTAAGGCAAGAGGACGACTCAGTGTCTACTTATGAAGAAAGGTTCACTCGATTGGCAAGGTATGCTCCAAATTTTATATGAGACCTTGATAGTAAAATCAATCGTTTTTACTCAGGATTAAAGCCAAATTATCGAAGGGATTTAGCTTCTCGCGAGTTCAAGAGTTATGAAAATCCTGTTTGATGTGCTGAGAAGGTGGAAATGGAGTTTTCCGATGATCAAGAGTTCTATAAAAACCAACAGAAGAAGATACCGAGGTGGTAGGAGAAAGGGAAGAATTCTTCAAAAAGGTCTGATGGTAAGAAAACTAAGTTTACAGTTTGTGATAAATGTGGTAAAAGTCATGCTGGGTAATGTCTTCTGAATTCTGGAAAGTGCTACTGATGTGGTAAGATTGGACATAAGGCCCGTTATTGCACTGAAAAAGATCATGGTGATGATAAGACCAAATTTTATTTACAGTTAGTGAAATGTTTCAAGTGTAATGAGATGGGTCATTATGCAAACGAGTGTCCGACAAAGAGCTCGAGTGATGGGAAGAAG
Organism: Viscum album; assembly: GCA_963277665.1. Classification (NCBI taxonomy): domain Eukaryota; kingdom Viridiplantae; phylum Streptophyta; class Magnoliopsida; order Santalales; family Viscaceae; genus Viscum; species Viscum album. The sequence goes on from OY728122.1 coordinate 1,977,113,750, forward strand.
TCAGAATACAAGCCAAAAGGAGTAGTGAAATCCTTTGCAACTACTTCATCAGATGTTGGGCTAGAAAATGAAGTAGTATCAGGTACTTTGTTTGTTTTCTCAGATTATGCCAATGTGTTGTTTGACTCGGGGTCTACATATTCTTTCATTTCTGAAAACTTTTCTAGTGAATTGGGAATTCCATCTCAAGAAATGACTCCTGAACTTGTGGTAAAAACACCTAGGGGAAATGTTGAGACAAAAATAATTTATAAGAATCTTCATATCCTTATCCGTGGAAAGAACCTACTTGAAAACATTATTTTTTTACCTCTAGTATAGTTTGATATTATCCTGGGTATGGATTGGCTCTTTGTTTACCATGATAAGATTGATTGCAGAGCTAAAGAAGTTTCTTTTCAAAAATACTTTCAGTTTGTGTACAAGAATGAACCCTTAATGTTGATAACATATCAAGAGGCTGAGAAACTTGCAAAAGATGGAAATGCATGTTACCTTTCACATATTGTTGAAAACAAAGGAACCATTCAGATTAATGATGTGCCAGTGGTAAATTAGTATCCTGATATTTTTCATGATAAGTTTCCTGGAATAATACCAGATCGAGAAGTTGAATTTACCATTGACTTAGTTCCTGATGCTAAGCCAATTTCAAAACACCCTTATTGAATGTCTCAAATTGAACTTTTAGAGTTGAAGGAGAAATTGAAAGATTTATTAGAGAAAGGTTTCATTCGACCTTGCACATCACCAAGGGGTGTTTCTGTATTATTTGTTAAAAAGAAATATGGTTCTATGAGACTTTGCATTGATTATAGAGCCATGAATAACATCACTGTTAAGAACAAACATCCTTTGCCTCATATTGACGGTTTGTTTGATCAGCTCCAGCGAGCTCAGTATTTTTCAAAGATTGACCTGAGATCGGGGTACCATCAGTTGAAGGTAAAGGAAGAAGCTGTTCCGAAGACCGTGTTCTGTACAAGATATGGCCATTATGAATTTTTAGTAATGCCTTTTGGGTTGACCAATGTATCTGTTGTATTCATGGACCTTATTAATAGAATTTTCCATGAGTTATTGGATAGGTTTTTGGTAGTTTTCATTGATTATATTTTGGTTTTTTCTAAAAGTAAAGAGGAGCATGAAAGACATTTAAGGGTTATTTTGTAAACCTTTAAAGAAAAGAAATAGTATGGGAAATTCAGAAAGTGTGAGTTTTGGTTGCAACAAATTTATTTCCTTGGTCACATTGTTTCTAAAGTTGGAATAACTGTTGATCCTACAAAAACAAAGGTTGTTGATGAATGGCCAAGACCCACAAATGTAACTGAGATTCGTAGCTTCCTTGGTTTGGTAGGCTATTAACTAAGGTTTTTTAGAAACTTTTCATGGTTATCTAGTCCAATGACTAAGCTAACTCGAAAGGGTGTTAAGTTCATCTCGACAAAAGAATGTAATGATTGTTTTCAGGAGTTGAAAAGAAGATTGGTGAATGCTCCAGTTTTGGAACTACCTTCCAGGAATAGTGAGTTTGTTATCTATAGTGATTCTTCATTAAAAGGACTTGGTTGCGTCCTAATGAAGAATGATCAGGTAATTGCTTATGCTTCACGTCAGTTGAAAACTCATGAGGTAAATTACCCTACACATGATTTGGAATTAGCTGCTGTTGTTTTCGCTTTAAAAATTTGGAGGCATCATTTGTATGGAGTAAAATGTGAAATATATACCGATCACAAAAGTTTAAAGTATATATTCACTCCGAAAGAATTGAACATGAGAGAGAGGAGATGGCTAGAATTAATCAAGGATTATGATTGTATAATTCATTACCATCCAGGAAAATAAAATAAAGTGGCTGATGCTTTGAGTCGAAAAAGTATTTCTTCATTAACAGTGTTGTGTTTGGAACATGATCCTTTAGTTAAGGATTTGATGAACTTTGGAATAGAAGTTGTTGGTACAGGATGTTCTTCTGTTTTGTTTCAGGTATTAGTGAAATCTTCACTATCAGACAGAATTAAGCAAGCACAGAAGCAAGACAGTGAGTTGCAGAAAAAGGTAGAGCTGGTTCAGAAGCGTAATTTGCCGGAATTCAACATTGATAATGATTGTGTTTTGAGATTTGGGAAGAGATTGTGTGTGTCGTGTGATTCACAGTTGAAGAGAGAGTTGTTATGTGAAGCTCATAGTTCTCCGTTTTCAGTTCATCCTGGCATTACTAAGATGTATAGAGATCTTCGGGAGTACTACTGGTGGGATGGAATGAAAAGAGACATTTCTCATTTTACTGTGAAGTGTTTGAATTGTCAACAGGATAAAGCAGAGTGGCAGTTACCAAAGGGGATGCTTCATCCTTTACCAGTACCATAGTGTAAATGGGAGAATATATCCATGGACTTAGTTGTGGGATTGTCGAAGACACCTTGAGATAATAATGAAATCTAGGTTATTGTTGATCGCTTGACTAAATCTTCTCATTTCCTTGCTCTACGAGATACTTTTTCCCTAGATCAACTTTCTCATTTGTATATTAAAGAGATAGTTAGGTTACATGTAGTTCCCCTCTCCATTATATCTGATCATGATCCGAGGTTTACTTCAAACTTTTGGAAAGGCCTTCAGAAGTTGTTGGGTACTGAATTAAATTTTAGTATAGCTTTTCATCCTCAATCAGATGGGCAGTCAGAACGAACAATTCAGAATTTGGAGGATATGCTATGTGCTTGTTCGATGGATTATCAGGGAAGTTGGGACCAACATCTTTCTTTGGTTGATTTTTCTTATAATAACAGTTTTCATTCCAGTATACAGATGGCACTATTTGAGGCATTATATGGGAAGCGGTGTCAAACTCCAGCTTTTTGGGATGAAGTGGGTGAAAGGAAGTCGATGGGACTAGAATTGGTAGAAGTGTTGGCAGAAAAAGTTTAGCTGATACAGAAACACATGAGAACAGCTCAGAGCGGGCAGAAAATTTATGCAGACAATAGGAGGAAGGATCTCTCTTTTGAGGTAGGTGATCATGTCTTCCTCAAAGTTTCACCATGGAAAAATGTGATGCGATTTGGTAAGAAAGGAAATCTAAGTCCAAGGTTCATTGGACCATATGAAATTATGGAGAGAGTTGGATCAGTTGCATACCGAGTGGCTTTACCTCCGAGGTTATCTCAGGTACACAATGTTTTTCTTGTTTCAATGTTAAGGAAGTACATGCCAGATCCATCTAATGTTTTGAGTCCAGAGGTAGTTCAGCTAGAAGAGAACCTATCTTATGAGGAACAACCTGTCCAGATTCAGGACCACTGGGATCAAGTGTTACGGAATAAGGTGATTCATCAAGTAAAGGTTTTGTGGAAAAACCACATTATTGAAGAGGCAACATGGGAATCTGAAAATGTAACGAGGGATACATACCCCCACTTATTCGATATGTAAATAAATTGTGGGGACGCAATTTTCTAAAGGGGGGAATGATGTAACATCCCAAGTAAGTAATGAATAATATATTTTCTTATATATGTCTATTTATGAGTTAGATAGTGTTTTAAGAGTTTTAAAATGAGAATAAATCCAATCTTAAGCATGGAATACTCTAATATTTCTTTAAAGATTGTTTTACCGTCTTTTGATGGAAAACCATTTTTAAATCTATATTTTTACAATATTATAAGCTCTATTTGTCAAAATAAACTTATTCTTTAGTATTGGGACATTGAAATTTACTTTGGATAAATTTTTGGTATTTTTCTGACAATGTTCATTTTTTAATGAATGATGAAAAATACGGCATTTTACTTCAAAACTGCATTTTCATCTAATTTAATTATATGGTTAGATTATCTTTCTAATTAGTTTTAAAGAGTAATTAGAATATATTTTTACCATTTAAACCAATTTTGGTCATTCTAATTAATTTCACTTTGGAATTGGGCATAAACAAGTACCAAAATTTTTATAGATATTGTTTCAAAAAAACCCGCTATTTGTTTTGACAACGTGAATAATTTTTAAATTAATTACTGTAATTTTTTTTTGTAATTTGGTAAAATTGATTCCATATTTTTAATCATAAGGTTCATATTATGTAATTAAGACTCTTTTGTTTTTTGACATTATGAATAGTAATGACGGTAATTATCTTTAATTAGCGTGATTAATTAGTAATTGGGTAGTTAAGGGTAATAAAATAATATCATAATAATAAAAAATGACCCCAACATGTGTCCTAATGCTACTGGTTGTGTCATGGACAACCATGGGATGGCTTGTTCCAAACTTTCGGACCCCCTGGAATCACTTTTGGGTGAGAGTGACACTTTATCATTTTATGTTTTTTAAAAGGAATGTATAACCAAAGTATATATCACCCAAGTAAAACAATTTTAATTTTGTCTAAATAAACGATCTATTGGAATATAAATATTCATTGGAAATCTAAAAATATTTCCTACATCATAGTATTTTTTTTATAATTTTTAGACCATAAATAAATTAAATTTGTTATGACACCATGATAATGCAGTGATTACATCATTAATGAATGATTTAAATAAAAAAGAAAAGATAATGTAAAATATAAGCCTTAAACATTTCAAAAACCTATTTTATGAGTATATTTCAAACCATTATCACCTTATCCTCGAAATATATCTATTTTGGACCTTTAAAATCCGAAACTCATTTTAATATAAAGTAACATTTCTTGACATTCCAAGAGTTCCCCTCCTCCCTCTTATAAAAGGCCCCTACCTCTACCTCCTTACCCACACATCTCAATCCATTGACCCGGCCAAAATCTTCTCATTTTATCTCCCCACATCCCTCTCTTCATCCTAGAATCCTTACCTTAGGCAGAAAGCTCTTCAAGAAACCCTTTTGGTTCAAACCAAGAGGAGTTACCCGATTTAAAGGTAAAGTCTTCTCTAATGTTATTTTGTTTTATTTTGATTCTCCAACCCCATAAACACTTTTTATAACTTTATTTTGTAACAAAATGAGTATAATAAATATACTAGGATGTTGTTATGTGAATTATTCGATCTACACTTACACACACCTTCATCTAATGGTTAAAGAACGTATTGTTTCTGTGGATGGAAACTTTCAGCCTCACGAAAGGATGATTGTTCAATCTACTTTTAACACCTTTAAAGGTGGACATTATGATGTCACTATATTTATATATGATATATAAATTTTTTATTTCTTCCTTATGCTTCTTTATTTTTCATTTATGTCATACCTTTATGGTTTCCATTATGGGTAAACGCTATATCTTCATTTTAGGAAGTGCGGACTACCGCCCCCTCAAAGTGATTTTATTCTTTAATGCCATATGTGGGACATATAAAGAATGTTGTTAATGATATTATAATGTAATTATAATATACCTTTATATTATTATGATTTCATTCCATTAAATATGAAATAGAAACGAAAGTAGCGTTCATGTGTACGTACAGCTTACCGTCTCCATGAACGGTGCATTTCATTTATTACCTCTAAATGTTTTGTAATATTATAAATACATGTATATAATGGATATATATGATATATATGATATCTACATCATGAATATAATTCTGTATATAATGTATATTTTACCACATGAACAATTTTTAATTATAAGGAGTTTATTTTTGACTCAAGTACCAATGATCAACAAAACGACTGTTATTAACTTAAATAATTACATAGTGTTCATATAATGGTAATAAGTGATATAAAAGGAATAATGAACATGAAAAAGGTTCTTAATCAAGTAGAAATTAACTCAAGTTTATTATTCAGGAGATTAAAGAATGATAGAGTCAATTCTGATACAAGGTAAGGGACTTCGTCTCAATCTCCTTTCATTGAGGCATATTTTGTTTTATACACAAATTTCTTTTATACGGTGTATAAAACCCTTTGACTTTTACGTTTATTCAAAAGGAATATTTTTTATACGAATCGTTTTACTAAATGAAAAAAGGGAATGTTTTTTTGTATGTATGTGGCGACAACGACTTCTCCACTACCGTGACCATTATTTGAGTTTCAGCTTCCTCTACATGCCATAACTATCTTTTAAATGATAAATAAATACCCTGTTTTAATTTTCTTTTATTTTGGTATTGAAAATGGTTTTGATAATTTTTTTATTATATCAATGTGTTATTGATATCTTGTGATTGAAATATAGAAATGTTATGTTTCATTTATGCATGTTTTATGTGATACGATAATGTTATGGTTCTTGGGCATTGTTCATGAAGACGGGTGGTTACGTGATAAACTAAGGGAAGGTGAGCCCGATATAGCTCTCCAATGCATTGGGTAACATGAAGGGGTTAAACGCCAAGGTTTCTCCAAAGAGATTTAGGGAATATACTGTGATGGGTATTCCAAATGTAACCATGAGGGTTACTCCATACGTATGAATGTTATGAATGCCTCAAGTTACCTTTATGTCTTATGATTTCTATGAGTTATTCATGATTTGATGAGGTATGTTAAAGTGCTTATGTTTTATGAGTAAAGTATTATTTCATTGACTCTTATGTATACATGGACTAATGTTTTCATTCCGTATTTTTATATACCTTACTGATCTTTTTATGTTCATCCCAAGTTTTTGAAATGTTTTTCTCAGGTCAAGGGAAAGGTACATGATGTGATGATAGTGTCAAGAAAGTGTCATGAAAGAATCCATGTTCTGTTTTAATATGTTTCCTTTGATGGGAAAAGTGGATATTTTATTTAATGTAACTACCTTGTTCAAATGTGTAATGTAAGGCATGATTTATGATCTAATTCTATAAAACTCTAAACCGGAAAATATCCTCAATGTGTAATCTTGTAATAACTCAAGATTAAGTAAGGTTTAAGGTTGGGGACTTATAAAACCTGTATCTTCTTAAAACATTTTCTCAATCATTTTATGTAACAAAGAGTGGTAAATGGTGAAATTACTTGAAAAGGTTAATGAAACCCATGGGTGAAGAAAATATATTAATTTTTAGATAGAAATAACAAATAATTCACCCAAGGTAGATGTGAACATAAATAAACCCGAATAATGATGAGATTGTGAAATAAACACTTAACACTTTGGTAACTTCTAAATCGTAAACTCCATAAAATAAATTACATCAAACTAAACATTAAATAACATGAAGCTAAATAGATTCATGATATAACATAACAAAGGTGAAGTATTCACACCACACAAAGGAAATAAGTGGTGAATATGGAATATGTCTCCCAGAAGTAAAATTGAGATGAGAAACCCATATCTTAGGTATGATTTCCTTCGTAGGTGTCTATATGTAGCACTTCAAGATTTTATAGAATGTCTCTTTTTACATTTAACCTCTTTGATAGCTTGTGTTATATGCAAGATCAAGTTTTATTTCCTTTAAATGGAAAACCTATTTTAAAACTAAATTTTAGAAATTTTATAATTTATATTTTTTCAAAATGAAATTAATTTATGAATTTATAATATCAAAATTATCTGATGGTGAATTATTTGTATTTTTCTGAGAATTTTCATTTTTATGAGTAGTGAAAAATACTGCATTATAGTTAAAAATTGACTTATTGATTAAATAATTATTATAATTTATTTTTATTTTTTTACGTAAAAATAGAGAAATAATACATATTTTAATCCAATTTAGGATATTTTAATAATTTTTATATTAAAATTGGAAATAATATTTTATTCAAATTTTGAATGTTTCCTTTTACCAACCATCTCACCACCTCTGAAAGATTAGTATTAAACTTGATTTATCCATTTTTATAAATTAAATTTTTAAAAATGTACATACATTGTTGTAATTAGAATGAAATTATTGTTCTAAAAGGATCAACTTAATTTTTGTTGAATATTAACTTTATTATTTTATTTACCCCGGTTAAGGTTAAATTGGGTAATTAAAGGTAAAAATAATATTATAATCTTATAAAATTACTCTAACACTTTTCCTAATTTCATTTTATAAGTTGGTTTCAACCAAAATTAACCATATGTGGAAATTTTGATCATTTGTATGCCACTTGTGTAAGATTGTGTCATTTATTATATTTTATTTAAAGAAGAGTTAAGGATGTCATACTCAAATTTTGAAAACTATATCATATTTAATATATTGTTAAACATAAGATAAATTTTATTATAAATAGTAATTTGAAATATAATAAATTTATATTCATCATGATAATTTATTTTTAATTTTTATAATTAAATAATATAATTAATGTCTTGAATAATAATGATGCAGTAATAATTTAATTAATGGAAATATCAAATAAATGATATTAAAAATTTTAAAATAAATATAATTTGAGTGAGTTAATGTAATCTATGATTTCTATTGATGAATTTTATAAGTTAGTAATGTTTTAGAAGTATTGGATTGAATTTATCTTATTTTTTGATTTTTGTATAAGACAAAATAATGAATAGTGTCAAAATTGATATATAAGATATTTTAAAATAAATAATATTTTATTAAATGATATAAAATATATAAAAACTAAAATTTTCCCAATTAATTGTAATAAGTCTTAAAATTTCATCAATGACTCCTTTAGTGCTTATTTGTCATTTTATAGTAATTATATTAACCCATAATGTGTAAATTATATGATATCATGGTAATAGTTAGGGTTAAAACAAAATGTTAATGATTAAAAACATAATAAAAACATAGAAAAAAATATTTTATGAATAATATTAGACCCTTATCACATTATCATTTATTTTTAGTTGTTTAATGGACATGTTTCCCTAGAAATAAATTATATATTATTTAAATCAAAGATAGTTACAAAATATCACTCTCTTTATTTTTAATATCTTTTATATGCCCACATAAGGAAAAAACCAAGATGTGAATGAAAATAAATATCTATTTTTATAGTAATGAAGTTATTTAATTATATAAATTTATTTTTAATTTTTATAAAATATATAATTACCTTAAAAGCTTCTTCAGTACTAAAATAGTATTTATTTAATCAGAAAAAAATAAAATAATAGATTTTAATAATATTAATTTTGATATATTTGGGATGATTTAATGTGTCTGGTAAATTTTATAAACATATAGGATATAATAAAGATTTTTTAAATAATTATATTCTAATTCACACTTGTATTTAGGTATTTAAAGTCAAATTAATAGAATAGTATTAAATTTGACTATAAGAATATCTTATTGAATTAATTTATTATTAAATTTTTTAAAAATCTAAAACATGTTAAATAATAACAAGGGGATATGAAATATTATAAAATGTATTCTAATTTTTATTTACAATCCATTTTTATGTATATGTATCTAGAATAGTCTCATTATACTTTAATATTTTGAGGATTCCCAAAAGTGCCCATTGCCTCATTTATAAAAGGGAACCTCCTCTCTCACTTCCTCAAACCACATTGAGCCTTTTAGATATACTAAACCCTACCCATTTCTCCTATAAACATTATTATTTATGTTTTTCGGCCCTTGACTTCCAAAAATACCAACCCTAGTGTCTCTAAGAGGATATCCAAAGAAATTCCACCGAAGAAGAGGTAATTGTTTTATCCATTCATTTAAGTTATTTTCTTCTTCTACTTACTCTTAATATGTTGTTTCCTTACTAAGGTAATAACTCCAACATCATCTATATTTTGAGATGTTATTATGATTATGGGACAACCGTATTCCTCCTTTTATCCATCCTATGAAAAACAATATCACCATGTGTATGTACATATAGCTTATTGTCTCCATGTTGTGGTTAATTTGTTTTCATCACCACTTTTATTTGGATGGATATAATGGATAAAAATAATAAATATTACATGATATTTACTCAATATAATTAATATACAATCCAATTACTTACCACTTTACCATTAAGGGAATGACACCATTGCTCATGCGTATGTACGGCCTACCATCTCCATGACACTATGAGATTCATCTTCCATGTTAACTATTAAAGGATGATTATAAAAATGTATACAATGAATAAATATGAGATATATAACATAACAATACTACCGGAACAATATATATATATTCATATATATGGAACTTACTTTCTTCAATTCAATATGATTAGAAAATCGAAACAGCATTCATGCATACATACAGAATATCATTTCCATGAATGGTGTATTCCATTTTTTATACCTATACTTTATATATATTTATAAAATTAATATATATGATATATAAATAATTTTTTACATTCTATAAGTAATTAAATCATTATCTATGTAATAGGTTCATGAATAATAAGTCAAAACACAAATGATAAACAAAGTTGTTAACACCCAAAACATTGTTTTAACATGGAGTTATTAATAAATGGGTAATATAAAGTCATAAATGAATCATATATGATATCATAAATATTATAATTATTTTTGAACAAATTAATAATGTGTGTAAAACCACTATACAGGATTTTCATACATATATGGAGGGAATCATACCTAAGGTAAGGCTTAATTTCATAATCTCATTTTTATTTAGAAGCGTTTATACTTAAGTATTTATTGGGAAATATTTGTCATCCATGTCCATGTTTCTTAAAATATATTTCAAAAAATTATTACTATTATTCTATTATTTTTAAAATTCATATTTACCCATGTTTGAATTTTTTATAAAATGTTTTGAAAGGAATATTTTTTCATTTTCCGAATGAGGTACTTTATGACTTTTTCTATGAAAAGAATTTTTTTATTAACTTATGTGGTGTGATTGGATTTTTCAACCATCCTAATGCCTTAACATTTTGAAGCTTCCCTTACAAGATTACAAGTTTATTTTCAAAGGAAATTTTTTCTTTTATGATTGTGTGGCTTTTAAATGATTTTAAAGTAAAGGGGGGAATTTCTCTCAAGAAATTTTTAATGATTTTATTAGAGTATTTTAATCTATTTCAACATCCTTTATTTAATTTTATTCTTATTAGAGGTTTATTTCTTATAATATAATCTACCCTATTGTATTTAAGGTTTTATGATATGTTTGAAAATGCATGTGCTATTTTGATACCATTCATGGTTTATAGTTAATTTATTAACATTTTGTATGATAGTTTTAATACAAATATTTATGTTGGATATGTTTCACCCTTTTCATATGAGGAATAAATTAGACTTATTAAGTGACAAGTGGGGTTTTCTATAGCCCCTCAATGCATTGGTGGCTCTCATGAGACAAACTAGTTGGGTTTTTAACCATTTATGTGTGGTGTCTTATCCAAATCATTGATGGTATGTTTATGATCTATAACATTATATATTCCATCATTATGAGATTAGTTATTGATATTCCATTTGATTATTCTAATATTATAATATCCATGGTTAAGTATCTTTATCATTTGATTATTCATATGGTGTTATTTATTCATCTTTTATTCCTACCATATTATTCTCAAGTTTATGATTTAATGAAATGTGTTGTTAGTTATTCACCTTGAATTATTATTTATGTTTATTTGTGATTGTTGGGAAAAAATCCCTCAAGGTATCATTGAAGCATTTTTGTGGTGATTATTTTTGGTTAAAAAGTGGGTCTCCATACTCTGTTTGTTCAAAAAGCAGACCACGATGTATAATTTTTTGAAAAAGGATAATTACATGGTAATTTGTTGGGATCAAGAGGTGTTATTTACTATCCATGTTTTATAGAAGAACCTCAACAAAGGAATGGATGATCTGGAGGCGATAAAAAAAGAGAAGATACAAGGTGGAACTGTTTTCCAATGTTGCACAAAATATATGTGTGGTGCGCAAAAAAGGAAAGTGGTGAGCGAAACATTTGTGCGGTGCACAAAAAATAAAAGTGGTGCGTGAAATATTTGTGTGGTGCGCAAAGAAGGAAAGTGGTGTGCCAAATATTAGCATGGTGCATGAAATAGAGGATTGGTGTTTTTCACACAAGAGGCGTGTCATGATCAGAAGCTCAAAAATTGGAAAAGTCATGGGGTCCGTGAAATATTGGATCAATGCGTGAAAAACTATGTTGCGTGGAAGATGTGTTTTTTGTGCTCGAAGTGAATTACGTGATCAAGGAGGTTTTTTTGCACAGGGGTAGATCTTTCCTATAAATATGAAGTGACCACCCTCATTTGATGAAGCTCAAGACTTAGAGAGTATCTAAGCTCTAGAGCATGAAATTGGAGTGCACAATGGAGCTACTCAAAAATGATATGTTTTCATGTAAAATAATTGTTTACGCGCAAAGAAAAGGTTGCGTATATAAGATAGTTGTTGCGTGTAAAAGAAGTGTTTGCACGTAAAGAAAAGGTTGTGAATAAAAGAAGGGTATTGCGCATAAAGGAATTCGTTGCGTGTAAAAGAGGTGTAGCACAAAAATTGGGTTTCATGCAAAAGTAGGAAATTACGCACAAGGCCCAGTGAAGGTTGCGTGTAAAAAATTGGAGTTTCCCAATACACTCGATGCAAAGAGAGATTCATCTGTGAGTGAAATTTGGACATCAACAGAGCATCTATTAATAGTTTAGGATACATATTTCATTAGATATAATGAACAGACCTATAAGTCTATAAACTGTATGTGGATCCTTTCCAGAGTAGTGAGAAAAGAAAGAGTAAGAAGGTGATCCTTTCTACTGGAAGTGAGCCAGAGAGAGAGAGAGAGATAGAGAGAGGAAGAGGGGAGTAACCCTTGGTAAAGTAGTTAGCTAACCCTAAACATTGTAAAGTCATTAAGCCTGGGCATAGAAGTGATCTAGCCCAAACATTATAAATTTGTAGTGAGATTTAGTGGATTTGGTACAATGGGACATCGTCATTGTATGCTCCTTGGACATAGCCCAGTGAGGGTGAACCAAGTAAAAATCTTTGTGTCTACCAGCTTACTTCCCTAAATTTCATCCAAAGCATCCCTATCAGATAAATAAGGAAAGAACAAGATAAATGTTAACAACATAATAGAAAACAAAGTGAACCTTATAATATTGAGGTCAAGATCCAGTGGGGTAGGAAGAATTTTGAAATAGAATATACATACCTTGATTCACCCCCCCCCCCCTGTAGGGTATCTAGGCCCATTTTCGTCCTAACAATGATAGATTCTACTATATGCATACCCTTACTAAGCATCTGAGATCACCCATTTCATATTTTTTATTTTCCTCATGATGCCAAGAATTTTTATATGCAGGGTTTAACTAGTAGAATAATGGCGCTCTCAAATAATACTATATGTTTGATTTTATGTTTGATTTTAAATTAAAGGTTCATATATGTAATCTATTTTACAAAACTACTAAAATGATTGATCTTTTAGGATTTGAGTCATTTTAATGATTCTAATGTATTAAAATAATGCGCCGTCATTAGGCTTATGGGGTTGTGGCATTATAGTTAGTATCAAAGAAATTTTTATAGAAACCTTGGAAACTAGATTTAGAAATCAAATATTATAAAACAAACCCCTATGAATGACTTTGGGGATAATTCTAAGTATAGGATATCATCCTTTAGATTTGATAAACCTATGGAATTATGGATTGATAAGAACATTCCATCATTTAGAGATCCTATAAATGATTCTTCATTACTATATCACTATGATTATTGTTTCACACATTGTTCTTTGAGATTTGGTGAATCGTTAGAATTGGTAAGTTTATACAATCAATGGTTATACTACTGATGATGAAGTAGAATAATTAAAATTCATGTATATTTAGTTTCAATAATTAATTTATCAATGGTGCTCAAGTTATAAGAATCATAAGATATATAAGGATTATACTACAGTACATCTTCATCAATTATTTGGAAGCATGAATGATTTCATTAAGGGTTTTAAGGTGATAAAGGTGTGTGAAAATAAGAGCTACAATACATTTTTTGGATAATCTAATTTATTTTTAGAAATTTAGAGACCTTTTTGTACTGCAAATTTAGACATATGTTTTTTGGATGGGACTTAAGGTTGAAATGGATTAATTTGAACATTGGATAGTATTGTTTGTGGTTAAAGTATGATTTATTAGATATTTTTTCAATCCTTTTTGGTTTCAGTAAAAGGATGAAGGAATTATATATGGACTTTATAATTCGTTAAAAGTGATTCAGGCATTAAAATTCATATTGAATATTCATCTTTATGTGTACAAAATGAAGTTAAAATAGGTCAAAGCATAATAAAAGGATAAGCTTTTTCTTACAACATTGAAAAAATCAAGTAAGCATATTTTCTTGGGTTCTTATCTGAAAGGTAAAAGAATCACTCAATGTTAGGAAAGGATTTTGGAACAAAAATGTTATCCTAGTACCTTGTTTTCTGATGAATCAAATGGTCCCTTATATCGTCATAGCTTTATATCTTTTTATTGTTAACATTCTCCTGATCATGTTATCTACCACTCTCCAATAGAACTTGATGGTTATATTTTTCTTCCATATCCATTTTTTCCTACTTGGAACCCTAGTAGGTGTTATCTATAGTGACCTTCATACATCCCTTTATTTATTTTAAAGTGGAACTTTTATTGACCCTTGTTCCGATTTGGGATTTTAATAAAGGAATTTTGAATAGTCAAACCTTAGTTACCGAACCCAAATTCAAACTTTTCAAGGATGATATTTATTGAAAAAGGGGAGAATGTATCACCCCAAGATTTTCTGGTATGTCTCTTTTTAAATTTAATCTCTTTGATAGCTTGCGTTATATAGAAGATCAAGTTTTATCAGCTTTTAATGGAACGCCTTTTTTAAAACAAAATTATAGAAATTATAGAAATTATATTTTTTAAAATGAACTTCATTTTTTAATTTAAAATTTCAAAATTATCTTTTGGTGAATTTTTGGTATTTTTCTAAGAAGAATCATTTTTTGAGGAATAGTGAAAAATACAGCATTATAGTTAAAAAACCATCTTTTCATTTAAATAATTATTATACTTTAAATTTATTTTTTTAAGTAAAAATAGATAAATAATACATATATTAATTCAATGTAGGTTATTATAATCATTTTTATATTAAAATTAGATATAATATTTTATTGAACTTTTGAACATTGCCTTTTTACTACCTTCTCACCACATCTCTGTGATTAGTATTAAACTTAATTTATCCATTTTTTTGAATTAGATTTCAGAAAATGGACATGAATGCTTGTAATCAGTATAAAATTTTTGGTCCAATAGGATCAACTTTTTTTAATAATAACTTTAGTATTTTATTTACCATGAGTAAGGGTAAATCGGGTAATTAAAGGTAAAAATAATATTATAATATTATAAAATTACACTAACACTTTTCACAATTTTATTGGACAAGTAGTTTTAGACCAAAATCAACCTTAGGTTGAAATTATAATCTTTTTTATGCCACTTATGTTAGATTATGACATTTATTATATTTAATATAAAGAGGAGTTAAAGATTTCATACTTAACTTTTAATATCTATATCAATTTTAATATAGGGTCATAAAAAAGATAAATTCAATTATAAATAATAATTGTAATGATGATAAATTTATCTTCATCTTGATAATTTATTTTAGATTTTTAGAGTACAAATAATTTAATTTAAGTCTTTAATAATAATGATAAAGTAATTATTTAATTAATGTAAATATCAAATAAATTATATTAAAAATATCAAAATAAATATAATTTTAGTGGGTTAATATCATCCAAGATTTTTATTGACGAATTATAAATGTTATTATTGTTGTATAAGTCTTGTATCAAATTTATCTTATTGGTTAGATTTTTGTATAAGAAAAAATATTGAATTTTATCAAAATTGACATCTAAGACATTTTAAAATAAATAATATTTTATTAAATGATATAAAATATCTAAAAAACTAAAATTAGGTAAAATAATTTGAATAAATATTAAAATTTCAACAATGACTCATTTAGTAGTTGTTTGTGAAGAGTCCAAGTTCATATATATGACTGAGAGGGGGAGGGGTGAATCGGTGATGTACTTTTATAATTTATTCTTTTAAAATTAACCATTATGAACGGTTTATATCTTTTTCCCTCATTCATTAGAGTATCACTTCTCCCGTATGGAAAAATGAAAACATTGAAAAAGTACACAATAGTTCTTATAAGGTCTGGCCCCAATATGGGTGACTATGTCCTCATTGTGTTCAGGATAATCACTGACATAGAATTTTCACTAGTAATATGAAATGTGATTAAAAATATAGACAATCTACTGAAATTCCTAACAAAAAAACTCGTGTAATTCCTAGTCAAAACTTATTACTATGGACTATTTCTTGGAAGGATCTTCAGACTAGAATCCCACCATTGTTCTTTATACTAACTCCCTCCAATTGAGTTATCTCCTAAAGAGATCATGTTATTTATACTGGCATCTCACCATTTATTCAATAAATACTACATGTGAATACGTCTTCAACATCCACTGACTTTTGATGCAGTGATATGTTGACCTTATTCTGCTTCAAGTCCACTCAGTATAAACTTATGGTTAATGGTCGACCTTGATCACATTAAAACTGATCTTCTATAAATGATCAGTTGCCTTAGTTCAACGCTGCTCGGGCTATTCCTTCTTCTGTGGAAGACCTGGCCTCACTCACCATTAAAATATTGGATATAGAAATATTCTAAAACACTGATAGAATCACTACCCTAACTTCATTCTCAATCCTCTGCACACTAAATAAGAAATAAATATTCCACGTTCACATTTTCAAACTTCATGCATAAACATGAATGCATTAATGCCTCGCTTTATTCAAGCATTATTTCATGCTCATGTAAATTTCCTCATGCATCTTTCAGTGATGTATATAAATGGGTTCACACAATACCATGAACACACAAACACATGCACTAACCTAGTGTAAACCTTGTGTATAAAATGCATCCACAAAACCATCATTTTTATTTTCACACACATTGTCTGCCTTTTAATAAAAAATATTTCTTCTTGTGTACTCACAAAACAAACTGAAATACCACTATTTTAATCCCTCATGCACACACTATTTGGTCCACTTTTCATCTTCAATTATCTAATAAAAAACACCTCACTACCTTTATGTGTAATGGCCCAGACCCACCTGGTCCATTACTTTTTCAAAACACTGCTCCACTGAAATGGTAGCACCGGTCATGGGGGAACCAGTTACGGTGGCACTGTGACAGTCGCACACCAGTTAGGGTGGCACCATGACGGTGGCACCGGTGACGGTGGCACCGTGACGGTCGCACCCCGGTCACGGTGGCACCGTGAGGGTTCCACCTTGACGGTGGCACCGTGAGGGTGGCAGTGTGACGGTGGCACCGTGTCCTCACCGAGCGGTCTTCGTTGTTTTGCAGTTCACGACTTTTCCGCTCCTGCAACATATCTTTTGACGCAAAGATGATTTAATGCCCTCTTTAAATCAATTTGAAGCCCATAAGTAATATCTAAAATCCCCCAAGAGTCGGGAAACCCTTAACATACCAAAACGTGTGGTTTTTCAATGGTGTCACACCCTTTCCCATACCTTCCAGATCCACCCCTATTACTCATTTCCTTATGATTAAAGAAAACTGTTTAACGCATAGCCGTTTTGACCACCACTCTAAGGATAATTGTTAAATGACAATTAATTCTATCGTTCATAAATTCCCAATCGCGTGGGAAACCATGATCTGACTTTAAATCCGTTCAAATTTCCATATCCCGTAACAACGGGATCTCATCCTTATATAACATGGGAATTACTTCTTATTCTTCCTCTTGGATGGTCTCCTTTCCTTCCTGGTGTGTTTGGAGTTCCCCTTCCCGAGGAAAGTGGTGCACCTGTGTCAGAGCCTTTCTGCTCACCCGTGGAATCCCTGATGTTCCTCCCCTCCAAGTCACACATCCCCAGTTCTTGGCGCATGGAGAAGAACTTCGATCCTTGATCAGCCAGGTAGGGATTTTTCTTTCGTATCTCCTTACTGTGTATCATGCGGGGTGCGTACACTACTATTTCTGTGGGAATGGATGAAACCAAATCTTAGAAAAGATAATAAAGAGACTATTAAAGAATGATGGGCTGCTTTTTAAAATTCTCTTTTACTCTTTTATATTTTCTATATGTTGTGAACTGTACGGGATTATGCTCACGGAAAATCATGGTCATTGGTAGTCTTTCTTTGTGCACTAATGAACCCTGGTCTACTATGATGATTAAATAATTGTAACATGGAAATTGGTTAATCCCATAAACTCAATTGGTTAAATGGATACCCAATTAACATCAATCCTTGTGTGGTCACCCCGTCTAACCAACAGAAAGAAGAACTTAATGAATGATGTTCTTGAACCTGGAAGTTTCCCAACTCTGTTTTGGTAGTAGGTGTGTTGTTTTTTATGCTTATGGGGTGATGTGGATGGGGATGGGATCCTATGTTTTCACACAGTTTTTGGTTGTGAATCTAAAGCTGTGTGGGGATGTATCTTGAGGCTTGGTTTGGTTCCATTACTTTGAAGGATCTCACGGATCCCTTTTTTGTTGTGACTTTACAAGAGAACCGGGTGTGATTTCTTAAATTGATGGTTGGGTGTTTCTATTTCCATGGATTGTGGTTATGCCTGTTAGTTTCCCAGTAGTGCATAATTTACTTAAATAGGAGCACTTGAACATGAAAACAAGAATGGGATCAATGGGGAATTGTTTTCTAAGATGAGTGGTGATATGGTCGAGGGTTTGGTGTTTCTTGTGAATGAATTGTAATGAGGTTGTTTGTACTTAATTTGGATTTGTAAACCCTAGGTTGGGATGAGTTCTTGTTACCTATACACATAATTTTAGTTCTTATGTTTCTTATTCACACCCCACCCAAGTTGAGCACTTAGTGCAAAACACCCTCATTTCATTGGGGCGGGTGTTTTTCCCAACACTCCTATGAGTGGATGGTTATTATCTCCTTTTCTTCTCCCTTTACCGAATAGCCCAAGACTCTTCAAGTAGGCTGTGATAGCCTGAGGTCCATTATAGCCCAAGATTCTTCAGGAAGGGAAGTTGTGGTGGTTTCCCAGGTGTGTGTAGGCAAGTTGTTTCCCAAGTGTCTTCGGGATGAGGCCCAGGTGTCTTCAGGCGTGGTAGTAGTTGTTCTGGACTAGGTGTTTGCGGGCGTGGTTACACGTGGTTGTTGTGTCCCAGGTGTTTGTAGGCGGGATGTGTGGTAGTGATGGACCAGGTGTGTGTGGGTGGGGAGTGGCAGTGGGACTCCAGTGAGAATGGCAGGAGAGGTTCTATGCGTAGGATGTCTTCAATAACCAGTGGGAAAGTGGCAAGGGGTACCCAAATATCGATGTTCTATTACTATACGTTACTTGACTTGCATTATTTGGGGATTGTGCCTTGGTGAGGCTTGGGTGGGTAGTTTTCCTTCCTAGGTGCTTTGGTTATCTCAGTTCTCACAGGGCATTAGAATGCATCCCCACTTCTGCATGAGAGCTTTTGGATTTCCCTACTGAGTATACTTGTATGCTCACCCTACATATATAAAATTGTTTTTAGGTTTCTAGAATGACTTCAGGGATCGTGCAGGTTCGTACTAGTTCAGACGTTGGGACAGTTGTTGTTGTTGTTTTTCTTTCTTTTGGTACTTCTTTTTGGGGTTTTCTTTTACTTTTGTATCATTTACTTTTGTAACATGCATATGGGAATGGTTTTCTTTGGCTTTACTTTTACCCACCAGTTTTGGTGTTGTTGGGATTTACTAACTTATCTCCTGATCCTATTAAATAAAAAGGGTAATTCATTCCATCTTGTGTGTGATTCTATACCCTTGGTGCTATTTGCCTCTCTGGGACCTATTGAAGGTGGGTCTCAGGGGTCATTATCTCTCCTTCAACTTAAAGAAGGAGGGGTCTGGTAATCTATTGTCCCTTCTCTCATTATGGTGAAGGCGGGTCGTGACAGAATGCTATCAAAGGGAGGTTGAGAGATAGGATGGAATTCGGAGTTAGGCACAGTGAGGATTGCATGGGATGGTAGGGAAACCGTTTTGGACAATCTTGGTGTGTGAAATAGGCCTGGAAAGACCAGCTAGGACACGGGATATTAGGTCCCTTGTGATCCGATGCAAGGACTCTAGGCCTGCCGAACGACTAAGTGAGGCTACACTGATTGCATGGTAGAGACCCTAGGGATCTTACATGCATCATAATGACTTGTGTTTTTATGTTTCATGGGTATTTTGGGGATTTAAAATGAATAAGAAGCCAAAGAAAATTTAAGAACAATATTCTATGCTACTCGGGCTTAGGAATTCCTTGTTTACCTTGCAGCTATGTGACCTAGGAGACGACCAAGAGTAGTGTGGGTGATCGAGGCCTAAGAGGTTGACTTGGACGATCAGCAGAGGACTGACCGAGAGGAGGAGGTCAGTGGCAGAAGATGATTCATGCCATTCATTGGCAGACCCTATGGAAGTACGAGGGAAGAATATCTAACGTGGAGACAGAGAGCTGGATAGAGGAGCTGGTGATAGCTTTCAGCTAGATCTGGACTCCGATAGAGTACTGGGTTCCTCTGGCTATAAGCCAGATGCAGGGAGCAGCGCATCAGTGGTGGACGCTCTACCTCGGGGAGAAGAGGGAGGCTAAGGTTATGTGGGCTGACTTCGAGAAGGAGTTCCGGGCGGAATTCCTCTCTTCCACGATGAAGGATGAGAATAGGTAGGAGCTACTCTCCCTCCAGTTGGGGAGCATGTTAGTGAGAGAGTTGTGGATTAAGTTCAAGGATCTCCTCTGCTTTTCTCTGGACCTCTTTCCAGATGAGGAGCCTTAGGCAAGACGTTTGGAGGAGAAACTTTGACCTACTCTCTAGTATTTTATTACTCCCTTCACCCTACCGATGTACTTGGAAGTCCAGAAGAAGGCTGAAGTAGTGGAGAGTATGCACACGCTGGGTGGTGTATCGCGAGATGGAATCCAGTTGGGCTCGTTGAAGGGGAAAGTCATCAGCAGTAGGCCTCCAGCATTTGGGCCCCCTGGGTTTCAACCAGTAGGAAGCAGGCCTCAGTAGTTCCAGTTCTGATCTCCCAGCTCTCGCTCTTTCCTTTCAGGACCAGGACCGAGATTATTTATCTATGGAAGCCATTGGCACCTTCTGAATCAGTTCCCAGAGAGAGTGTAGTACATCTGGGGTGGGCAGGTTCAACGCCCACCTCAGCAGCAGCAGTTTCTAGCTAGGCCCTTTCAGCTGCAGCAGTAGGGGAAACAAGCTCCCGCTCCTCTAAGGGTAGGCATTGCAGGAGGAGGCCGACCTCAGGGCACTCCTTAGGGACCTTTATCAGGGCATGGTTAGGGAAGTGGGCGATAGCTGAGGCTCAGGAGATCTGGGTGTGGACAGTTACACGCCGTGGAGGCAGCGGTTCTAGCGGGGACCGAAGTCGTTCGAGGTACGATCAGCTTGTCCAGTACTCTTGCCTATGCCTTGTTAGATATAGGAGCTTCGCACTCCTTTGTTTCACCCATTCTGGCATGTGCTCTGGGTCTAAACGCTGAGAGACTTCTAGTGCCCCTGGTGTTGAGTACACCATTCAAAGGCCAGACCGACTTGTTTTATGTTTTCCGAGGGTGTAGCTTGATGATAGGGCCACATCAGTCGATCAGAGATCTTCTACTGTTGTAGATACATCCATACGATTTCATCCTAGGAATTTTCTAGTTTTTCTCTATATGTTCCATCATTGACTGCTTCTGAGGAAGGATCGTGTTTTCAGATTTGGGTGGCCGACGTGTAACTTTCATCAACGAGCGGGGTTGCCAGAAAAGTAGTAGGCGAGAGGAGCCCCACCTTTCCTTGTTAGCTGAACTATCAGTGGAGTCGGTGGATGCAGAAATGGTGTAAGTCCTAGGGATCGTTAGTGAGTTTATGTACGTCTTCCCTGAAGAGGTGGTGACTCTACCCCCTCGACGTGATGTTGAGTTCGGGAGAGACTTGTAACCTGGTGCCCGTCTGATTTCTATGGATCCCTACCGGATGGAACCTTCTGAGTTATGGGAGTTGCAGATTCAGATTGATGATCTAATGAATAAGGGTTTTTTTCAACCAAGTGCATCACCATGGGGTGCTCCGGTCTTGTTCGCAAAGAAGGTAGATGTTGGTCTGAGGCTGTGCATAGACTACAGGAGTCTGAATCAGGTGACGGTCAAGAATCGCTACACTCTTCCGAGGATAGACGATCTCTTTGACCAGCTGAGGGGAGCAGGTTGGTTCTCTAAGAATGATCTACGGTTTGGATATCACTAGTTGAGGGTTAAGGAGGGAGACATCTCAAAGACTACCTTCAGGTGTAGGTATGGACACTTTGAGTTTGTAGTCATGTCGTTCGATGTTAAAAATGAACCAGATGTGTTCATGGGACTCATGAACTCTGTATTCCGAGAATACCTGGATCGGTTCGTAGTCGTGTTTATTGACAACATCCGTATTTACTCAAGATCAGAGGAGGATCACGATGAGCACCTAATAATGGTTTTAGAGGTCCTCCGACAGCACCAACTCTATGGGAAGTTGTCCAAGTGCAATTTTTGGATGCGAGAATTGTACTTCCTTGGGAACATGGTGTCCGAGTAGGGAATAGCGATGGACCCATCAAAGGTCGAGGCGGTTGTTTCTTGGGAAGCACCCAAGAATGTGGCATAGGTTCATAGTTTCCTTGGACTGGCAGGTTACTACCAAAGGTTCGTACCCAACTTCTCCCGAGTTGCAGCACCTTCAACAAATTTGACCAAGAAGGGACAGGCTTTCGTATGGGATGGGCAGTGCGAGGCAGCCTTCAGCTATCTGAAGGAGAAGTTGGTAAGTGCCCCAGTGCTGAGGTTTCCAGAAGAAGGGTCGGCATATGAGGCGTTCTTTGATGCTTCAAGACAAGGTCATGGGTGTATACTGATGCAACTACAAGGGGTGATCTCTTATGGGTCTAGACAGTTATGTCCCCATGAGCGTAATTATGCCACCCACGTTTTAGAGCTTACGGCGGTCGTGTTCGCACTAAAGTTGTGGCGGCATTACCACATTCACGAGAACTTCGTGGTCTTCACAGATCACAAAATATTGAAGTATATTTTCTCCCAGTGGGACCTGAACTTATGGCAGCGAAGGTAGATGGATTTCCTTCAAGACTACAACTTAGATATTTTCTACACCTTAGGAAAAGGGAATGTGGTGGCTGATGCCTTGAGAAGAAAGTCACAGAAGGATGTGGTTCGAGAGTCGACAGTTGCTTGGAAGGTGATGGGGTATTTTTCTACCCTGCACCTGGATGTAAGGGAGGATGATGGTAGAGGTTGTCTATTTCAGATTAAAGTGCAATCTTCTCTCCTACGGTAGGTGGAGGAGTCTCAGTGGTGAGACATAGAGAGTGAAGTAATGTGTGACCAGGTAAACCAAGGTGATCCGTTGGAAGGGTAAATGGAGGATGGTCAGAATCAGATGTTTTTTCAAGGTAAGTTGTTTGTTCCAGAGACAATGCATGAGAGAGTTCTTGGTGTGTTCCACAAATCACCCCTGGAAGTACACCCAGGAGCTTCCAAAATGTACTAGGGTCTGAGGAGTCAGTTTTGGTGGCCCGGGGTAAAGAAGGTGGTGGTAGAGTTCATGGCCAGGTGCCTACTGTGTCAGTAGGTGAAGGCTGAACTCCGTGTTCTAGGCAGTTTGTTGCAGCATTTAGACATCCTCGAGTGGAATTGGGATGACATCTCGATGGATTTAGTCACAGAGCTACCCAAGTGTCAAGGAGGTTGCAACGCTATCTGGGTAGTGGTGGACCTATTGAAAAAATTGGCTCACTTTCTGGCGATCAAGGAGTCGAGTGCAGTGGATGCCTTAGCACGGAGGTACATGGATGAGGTGGTGCAGTTTCATGGGGTTCCGAGGTACATAGTCTCGGATAGGGATGCACGATTTACCTCATGAGTCTAGAGAGTATTGAAGCATGCTTTTGGAACCCAGCTACGTCTTAGAACTGCTTTCCACCCCCATACAGATGGATAGACAGATTCAACCATCCAGACAATGGAGGATATGCTACGGGCATGTGTTCTGGACTCAGGGGGATCATGGGAATGACACTTGGATCTGGTGGAGTTTTCCTACAACAATAGATATCACTCTACAATTGGAATGTCTCTATTTGAAGCTTTTTACGGGAGGTCGTGTCGCTCACCCGCGTGTTGGATAGAGGTCGGGGAGGCAGGTGTTCTTGGCCCGGAGCTGCTGTAGAGCACGATGGAGAAGGTTCGGCTTATACGGGAGAGGATGAAGGTGGCCCAGGACCGGTAAAAGTCATATGACAATAATAGGAGGAGACCCTTGGAGTTTGAGGTCAGGGACCACGTGTGCTTGAAGGTCTCCCCTCTGCTTGGGCAACAGGGGTTCGGCAGGGGGAGTAATCTTTCTCCCAGGTTCATCGGACCATTCGAAGTGATGTGACGGGTTGGTGAAGTGTCTTATCATCTAGCGCTACCACCGCCGCTACTGAGAATGCATGACGTCTTCCATTTGTCACAACTTTGACTGTACCTACATGATGATTCACACATCCTTGTCCTGGGAGAGATGGATATCAAGGACGATGTGACTTTTGTGGAAAGACCAGTGAGGTTCGAGGATCGTGAGGAGAAGGTGCTTCGTGGATGGACCATTCCTTTGGATCATGTGTTGTGGAGGCATGGAGGGCTCAAGGAAAGTACCTGGGAATGGGAAGCGCAGATGCGCGCCCAGTACCCAGAGCTGTTTTGACTTTTGTTCTATTTTTTTGTACTTGTTTGTGATGGAACGCTTTACTTTGTTAACTATGGAACGTGCGGTTTTCCTTATTCTGTGGATGTGTGTGAAGAGTCCTGACTATGGGTTGGGGCGGACCTGATCCCTAATCAAGACGCATTAAGGTGGATGCGATTAAACCCGTGCGGGTGAGTCAGTGCCACCCAAAGTGGATAGTATCTTGACATGGGGGCAGAAACTCCCTAACCCATATGACTAAATAGTTTGACCCTTGAATGTTGCTTGGATACTTGAGAGAGCGGTGTTCCTAGATGTCGATGAGGTTCACTCTTGAGAGATATCTTTCCTGGTGGTTGTCTGGAACCCCTCTTTTCTTCGGGTCTAGTTTTGATTCTCGAGGGTGATAATAGTTTAAGAGGTATCTGATGTAATGTCAGGGACCCACCTAGTCCATTACTTTTCCAAAACACGGCTCCACCGAAACGGTGGCACCGCTCATGGGGGCACCAGTTACGGTGGAACCATGACGGTCGCACACCGGTCATGGTGGCACAGTGACGGTGGCACCAGTGATGGTGGCACTGTGATGGTCGCACCAGTGACGGTGGCACTGTGATGGTCGCACCCCGGTCACGGTGGCACCCTGAGGGTGGCACCGTGATGGTGGCACCGTGACGGTGGAACTGTGTCCTCACCGAGCGATCTTTGTTCTTTTCCAGTTCCTGACTTTTTATCTCCCAAAACATATCTCTTGACATAAAGATTATTTAATGCCCTCTTTCAATCCATTTAAAGCCCATAATTACTATCTAAAATCCCCCAAGAGTCGGGCAACCCTTAACTTACCAAAACGTGTGGTTTTTCCTTCGTGTCACTCCCTTTCCCGTAGCTTCCAGATCCTCCCCTATTATGCATTTCCTTATAGTTAATGAAAAAAATTTAACGCATAGCCATTATGACCACCCCTTTGAGGAGAATTGTTAAATGACAATTAATTCCATCATTTGTAACTGCCCAACCACGTGGGGATCCACGATCTGACTTTAAAGTTGTTCAAATTTCCATATCCCGTAACAACGGTATCTAATCCTTATATCGCATAGGAATTCCTTCTTCTTCTTCCTCTTGGCTAGTCTCCTTTTCTTCCTGGTGTGTTTGGAGTTCCCCTTCCCAAGGAAAGTGGTGTGCCTATGTCGGAGCCTTTCTGCTCACCCTTGGAGTCCCCGACATTCCTCCCGTGCAAGTTTCACATCCCCAATTCATGGCACGTGGAGAAGAACATCGATCCTTGATCAACCGGGTAGGGATTTTTCCTTCTTCTCTCCTTACTATGTATCATGCGGGGTGGGTATGGTACTATTTATGTGGGAATGGATGAAACCAAACCTTAACAAAGATAATAAATAGACTGTTAAAGAACAATGGGGTGTGTTTGAAAATTTTGTTGTACTATTTTATATTTTCTATATGTTATGAACTGTATGGGCTTATGATCTCTGAAAATCATGGCCATTGGTGGTCTTTCCTTGCGCACTAATGAAACCTTTTCTTCGGTGATGATTAAATAACTGTAAAATGGAAATTGGTTAATCACCTAAACTCAGTTGGTTAAATGGATACCCAATGAACATCAATCATTGTGTGGTCACCTCGGTTAACCAACAGAAAGAAGAACCTAATGAATGATGTTCTTGAACCTGGAAGTTTCCCTACTCTGTTTTGGTAGTAGGTGTGTTGTTCTATTTGATGCTTATGGGGTGATGGGGATGGGGATGGGATCCTCTGTTGGGGCACGGTTATTGGTTGTGAATCTAATACTGTGTGGGGTTGTATCTCTAGGCTTGGATTGGTTCCAGTACTTTGAGGGATCTCACAGATCCCTTTTTTGTTGTGACTTTACAAGAAAACCATGTGTGAATGCTTAAATTGATGTTTGGTAGTTTCTCTTTCCTTGGCTTGTGGTTATTCCTGTTAGTTGCCCAGTAGTGCATAATTTACTTAAATGGGGTCACTTGAACATGAAAACAAAAATTGGATCAATGGGGAATTGTTTTCCGGGATGAATGGTGATATGGTCAAGGGTTCAGTGTTTCTTGTGAATTAATAGTAATGAGGGTGTTTGTACATAAGTTGGATTTGGAAACCCTAGGTTGGGATGTGTGCTTGTTAACTATACAGATAATTGTAGTTCTTATTTTTCATTTTTGCGCCCCACCCAAGTTGAGTACTTAGTGCCGAACACCCCCATTTCATGGGGGGGTGTTTATCCCAACACTCCTATGAGTGACTGGTTATTAGATCATTTTCTGCTCCCTTTCCCGAATAGCCCAAGACTCTTCATGCAGGATGTGACGGCCCGAGGTCCATTATAGCCCAAGATTCTTCATGCAGGGCAGTTTTGGTGGTTACCCAGGTGTGTGCGGGCAGGTTGTTTCCCAATTGTCTTCGGGATGAGGCCCAGGTGTCTTCAGGAATGGTATTAGTTGTTCTGGTCTAGGTGTTTGTAGGCGTGGTTATGCATGGTTGTTGTGGCCCAGGTGTTTTCGGGCGGGATGTGTGGTAGTGATGGCCCAGGTGTGTGTGGGCGGGGAGTGGCAGTGGGACTGCAGTGAGAATGACAGGAGAGGTTCGACGCATAGGATGTCTTCAATAACCAGTGGGAAAGTGGTGCGGAGTACCCAAATATCGATGTGTTTTTACTATACGTTACTTGACTTTTATTATTTGGGGAGTGTGCCTTAGTGAGGCTTGGGTGGATAGTTTTCCTTTCTAGGTGCTTTGTTTATCTTTTTTCTCACATGGCATTAGAATGCCTCCCCACTTGTGCATGAGAGCTTTTGGTTTTCCCTACTGAGTATACTTGTATGCTCACCCTACATATATAAAACTGTTTTCAAGTTTCCAGGAGGACTTCAAGGATTGTGCAGGGTCTTACTAGTTCAGATGTTGGGACTGTTACTGTTACTCTTTTTCTTTCTTTTGGTACTTCTTTTTGGGTTTTTCTTTTAATTTTTTATCATTTACTTTTGTAACATGCATATGGGAATGGTTTTCTTTGGATTTACTTTTACCCCCCACTTTTGGTGTTGTTGGGATTTACTATCTTATCTCTCGATCCTTTTAAAGAAAAAAGGTAATGCCTTCCATCTTATGTGTGATTCTATACCCTTGGTTCTAGTCGCCACTCCGGGACCTATTGAAGGCGGGTCTCGGGGTTCATTATCTCTCCTTCAACTTGAAGAAGCATGGGTCTGGATATTTGTTGTCCCTTATCTCATCTTGGTGAAGGCAGGTCGTGACACTCTGCATACACCAACTTCATACAACTGGTATGCACTCATACACATCACCTTTTATTGCTGTATGTTTACTACCTTTCCACCATGTGTGTGAAACTCCCTTTCATGCAATAGTATAGAATTCATGGTCTTCTCAAAAAAAATCATGCACAACCCCTTCACACAAGTGTGTTGTTTTCAATAAAACTTTTTCTAAAACATTCACATACACAGACTCGAATGAATATTAACTTGGTGCATGAAATATCTTCACAATATGTTGTGTATTTATATTTGTCTCGTGGAATCTCAAACCCTTATCACAAGGCAGAGAGATGAATGAAATGTTAACTCTATTGCATCATAGATCTTAGATCATTGAAAAGTAAAACTAATATGAAAACCACATATAGTTTACCCATGGGAGTCTCAACTTCTTCACACAAATAAAAGATGAATGTATCCTTCGTGAACAAAAGAGTTCACAAAAATCATTCTCTCCCAAAAGTTTCTCTTAGATATGAGATAAATGCCTAAAATAAATGAACTTTTTCTTGGTATTTATAGGCATTGAGAATCACCAAAGAATTTTTTTAAATAATAGAGATTCATTTCATCATCGGTTCATTTGAAAATTTCCCCTGTTTTATAGTTTCAAGAATCACTATCTTGTATTTTTAATCTTCTTCCCATCAATGATCATCAGATATTTCATTATAATATTATTCAATTGAAGTTTCATTTAATATTTTTGTCATGATAAAATCATCATAATATTCATATAAAAATAAAAAGTCTAAGGTAGATCTTATGTCGACATCATCATAGAGCTTTAGATAAACAATAATCATCGAGCGAGCTCGAGGTAGATGAAAACCTCAATCAAAGATCGAATGTCTCAGATATAATCATAAAATAGATCAGATATTTGAAATATCAGTGATTCCATTGGAAATCCTAGATATTTGAATTGGATGATTCAATGGATACAATGAATTCTTTATTAAAAACATGATCCCACATCAAAATTCCTTCAATCTGGAACTCCTTTATAATACAAACCACAAAAACCTTATACCAATAAATTATCTTCTCCCTCTCAGGTACCACCTTGTACCAATTCTCTATGGGCTCTCTTTGCACCCACCTATGCCATTGTTCCACCCTGCACGATGGTGTTTAGCCAATTCTATGCCTCATGAAGGTGTCCCCATGTACCTATGCACTGCCTCAGCCTCGTACTGGTTGGCTAAGGTTGAGATCAACCTCCCATACAGTAGCATGTGCTGCTCCCCTAGATGGTTATCCAGATGTGGCATAATTTTTTAATGAACTCCCATAAAAAATATCAACCATAATCATAGACCAACTAACTCAAGTATTTTGCATTCATATTTTCATAAGTCTTCAGAACTTTTTAAAATGTTGCAAACATTTTGCATTCATATATTCATAAGTCATCGAAAGTAAATACCATCTCAAAAATATTTTGATTTAAAACCCATTAACTTTTTATAATACAACTAATTGAAAAAAAAATTAACTTCAACAAAACAACTTGGATTCTTCAATCTCCCCCTTTGGATTTGTTATCAATACTCACTTTATTTAAAATTCAATGATATCTTCTCCCCTTATTGGCAATAAAACCAAAGATAATAGTATAGGAAAATATTTAACTCTTCTCATTTTTCTTCAGAAAACATGATAATCTCATTTATATGAAAATTTCCATAGTCGTTTCAAAGAGAGGAATAATCTCACAGTGTTTTCTTAGAAAATACCCTTTATTTAGTCATATCTAAGTCTACATGGGCTAACCTGGTGTAGAAAACTAGATAGATATGACTAGGGATGTCTTAGTTATCCATAAAATTCCATATATGTGAAATCATGTTTAGTATGTCTCAAAAATTGTTCAAGGGATTAGAAATATTAGGATTTATCAATAGAATTCAAAATCCTACACATACTTCAACAAACACCTTAGAAAGTTTGAGTGAAAAAAGATAAAAATATCCCTGTGTTTCTACTTTGTTATCAACCAAACACTCCCCCTTAATTGATAAGATAATACAATTAAGAATTAGGGATAAAAAGTGTGATTGGAACACCATGACCTTTATTTTGTAATCTTTAAAAATGTTTTCATATTAGTACTCAAAATTTCTCCCCCTTAATGGATGCACACTTTTCTTCCACTTTATGAAAATCAATTGACTTGATAAAGCGCAACCTTATCTGTTGTCCAAAAGTGAAAACCTCAAACAACTCCTTTAATTCCCTATATTTTTAGTTCAAAGTACATTAAATAATAGAGAATAATGAGGGAACTCTTTTTTTCTCAAAAATAACATTTATACTGAGATTTTCCTCTTAATATGAGTCTTTATTTTCTTCCAATCTCAGTATGGGAAGATTTAATAGAAATTTTATTTTTTTTAGTCTCATTGATTTGACCATCATTTGTCTTCCCTTTTTCTTCCATATATTGAATAACTGATAAGATATCTTTTCTTTTCTTTTATATATCTTTGATTTAGTAGCCTGTAATAACTGTCCTGGAAGTGTTTTCATGAAAACGTTAGCATAGTGACCTTTTTGGTCACATATTTCACAATTTTCCTTTAGAAAATCAAAAATATTCTAAGTAGATAGACATTTTGATTTATCATTAACAAACTTATGCAAACTATGATTGTTCCTTTTTATCACATAGATGATTCTTTTCTTATTAGAATTTATTCCCCTTGATAAATTCCAATTTTTAGGAAGTGACATATTTTTACAGTAGTTGTAGGATTTTTGCCCAAATTTACCACACACTGGCAATAACCTCTAAAATATCATCTTTCATTACCTTGAAAAAAAAATTGTTGTAAGATATTTTCTTCTTGAATACACTCCTGCCATTATTTTGTCTTAGAATTGGAGAGAATTCATCTTCAAACTTAATTAATCCCTTTTTATCAACATTAGTCCATATTCTTCCATTTTTTATGTCAGAACCTATATCACTAGATGCAACAGATTTAGTA
Organism: Viscum album; assembly: GCA_963277665.1. Taxonomy (NCBI): domain Eukaryota; kingdom Viridiplantae; phylum Streptophyta; class Magnoliopsida; order Santalales; family Viscaceae; genus Viscum; species Viscum album. The sequence goes on from OY728122.1 coordinate 1,977,144,825, forward strand.
TCACTGATAAAATCATAAATAACTTGTGCCTTCTTCTTTGGACTGGTCTTCACAGCAGTTTTGAAAGATTCATCTTGAACATCAATTACTTTATCAAAATAATCCTATATCTTTTTCAGGTTGTTTTCTTCATTAAGACATCGAGATTGTGTCTTGCCCAATTCTTCTTCTTTTTCTTCCAGTTTTTCATTAAGATCTTTCAAAAAAATCTAATTTTATAATTATCACCTTTTAATTTTTAGTCTCTTCAATCAGATCATTCTACTTCTTTTTTTCATTACTTTTTTATTTCTCCAGTAGTTTGATTCTTTTCTTGAGTATAGTGTTTTGATCATGACATGTTACAAGTTTAGATCTTAGCATGTACTCATGATATCACTCTTCTTCTTTCCCATCACTTCTTAAGGAATCAACTTTACTCTTAACTTGTTATATGAAGTTTTTCTTATTTATAGTTGAACCTTAATCTTATGATTCATTCCATGCTAAAGAGTAGTCTTCTACTCTCCTACTCATTAGATTTTTCTTGCACTTCCTTGAGAAATTTTTCTTATTTTCACTGTCATCCTTTATATCTTTTTCAGATATTCTTTTAATGTAGTCTTCTTTATTGTCATCACTCTAATAATTATTAAACCATTTATTTGGAAAATCAATTGTAAAATTTAAAATCTGACCACAATTAAATCACTTTAAAGGAATCACACCTTTAAATTTTATTATTCCTCTTCTGATATTTTTAGAAATAAAATTCATGACTCTTTTATAATCAGTATCACTGGCATCATCCTCATCATAATCTTAGAATGGTTCATCATTATTTTCCTTCATCTTGATAATTCTCATTGCTTTGAAATCCATTTCCTCCTTATCTTTCATTTTGAACATAGGAGCTTTTCTCATCTCATAATTGAGAACGGTATTATGTAATTCATCAAGAGATAATTCTATAACTTCTTCCAAGGTAGAAATTTTTGAATTAAATCCATCAAGAAAATTATGCATAAATTTTTTACAGTATATAAATCTTCTAAAGTGTCTCGAAAACCCCAGATATTACATAATGTCTCATTCACCCTAGTAAAGCATTTATAAATTGTCTCATCATCATTCATTCAGATATCTTCAAACATAGCTCCCCAGATTTAAAATTTTTATCCTTTGATCTTCACATTTTCTTCATACATATTATTGAGTTTATCCCATATCTCCTTGGCCATTTTCAATCCCATCACTTTACTGAACACTTTATCAGATAAGGATGAAAAAATAGAATTTATGGATTTCCCATATATTTCAATTTTTTTATTAGTAAGTGTCATGGGAGAATCTAATCCTATTAGTATAAAACCAACTGTTATAGCATAAATAACTTCAAGGACTTGTGAAAGAATATATGGAAACATTCGATTCTTCTATCCATAATAGTTCTTTTCATAAAAGAAAGGAACACCTATATTATTGACTGAATTCAAACTCTTCATCAGTAGTTCTTCAGTAAATATTGGATCATAACAGAGGAAACCTTACCCTCTGATACCACTTGGGGATTATAGGTTTAGATATATCACTAAGAGGGGGAGGGGTGAATTAGTGATGTACTTTTACAATTTCGTCTTTTCAAATTAACCTCTATGACCGGTTAATATCTTGATTCATCATTATTTAGATTATCACTTCTCCCTTATGAAAAAAATGAAAACACTAAAAAATAACACACATGTTATTAAAAGGTTCTCCCCTAATATGGGTGACTATGTCCTTCTAGGTTCAAGATAATCTATGACATGTAATTTCAACTAGTAATATGCAATGTGATTACAAATGAAAAAAATCTCCTGAAATTCCTAATAGACAAACTCCCATAATTCCGGATTACAATTGATTACTGTGGACTATTTCTTAATAGGATCTTTAGACTTCCATCCCACCAATTTTCTTTATATCGACTCCCATAAGTTGATCTATCTCCCAAAGAGCTCCTATAATTTATACTGGAATCCTGGAAATTCTTTAATGAATACTACTTGTGAATAGGTCTTCAACATCCACTAACTTATGATGTAGTGATATGTTATCCATGTTCTATGTCAATTCTACTCATTATAATCATCTAATTAACTATTATCCTTTCTCACAATAAAACTAATCTCCTATAAATGACCAGCTACCTTGTTTCAACACTACTTGGGTTATTCCTTCTTCTGATAAAGACCCAACCTCACTCACAACTAAAATATCAGATGCATAAATATTCAAAAACACTGATATAATCACTAACCCAGCATCTGTATCAAACCTCTACACACTAAAAAAGTAAAATATATTCTACATGTACTTTTTCAAACTTCATTCATAAACATGAATTCATTAATGACTCACAATATGCATACATTATTTCATTTTCATGTAAACTACCTCATGAATCTTCAGTTGATGTATATAAATGGGTTTACACACTACCATGAACATACAAACACATGTACAACCCTGGTGTAAACCTTGTGTATAAAATCAATGTACAACACCTTCATTTTTCTTTTTACATAAATTGTTCATCTTTTTTACACACACTATGTCTTCTTATGTACTCAAAACACAAACTAAAAGCCCACTTTATTACTCCCTTATGCACACACTCTTCAGTCCACTTTTCATATGAATTGATTCAAATATAAACACCTCACTATCTTCATGCATACATCAACTTCGTGAAACTAGTATGCACTCATACATAAAACCTTTTCATGTTTTATGTTTACTACCTTTCCACTTTGGGCACACTACTCCCTTGAATGAAAGAGTATATCATGCATGGTCTTCTCAAAAAACTTTTTGTGCACAACCCCTTCACACAAGTGTGTTGTTTTCACTTACACTATTTCTCAAACCATCAAATACACAGACTCGAAGGATATTAACTTTATGAATGAAATATCTTCATAATATGTTGTGTATGTATATCCTATCTCGTGGAATATCAAACCCTTCATGCGGGGTAGGGAGAATCATGAAATATTAACCAGATTGCATTGCAGATCTTAGATCATCCAAAAGTAAATCTAGTATTAAAATCATATATAGTTTACACACAGGACTCTCAACTTCTTTTCAAAAATATAAGATGTGTGAATCCTCTATGAACCAGAGAGTTCATAGAAATATTTATCTCTCAAAAACAACTCTCAGATGTGAGATAAATGCCTGCAACAAATGAAATTAGTCTCATTATTTATAGGTGTTTAGAATCACCTCAGAATCTTCTAGAATCACTTAGATTCATTTCATCATTAGCTCACTCGAATTTTTTCACTGTTCTATGGTTTCAAGAATCGCCAACTCTAATTTTTAATCTTCTACACATAAAAGATCCTCAGTTTTTTCATCATAATATTATGCAAATGAAGTTTCATAGAATATGTAGATCATGATAAAATCATTGTAATATTAATATAAATATCAAAATGTTAATGTAGATCTTTTTTTACATCTCCATGGAGCTTCGGATAAACAATAATTCTCAGGAAATCTTGAGGTAGTAGAAAACCTCGATTGAAGATCAGATGGTTCAGATATAATCATCGAATAAATTAGATAGTTGAAAGATCAAAGAGTAAATTTGAAATCCAGGATAGTTAAATTGGATTATCCAACATCTATTATGCATTCCACATTAAAAAACATGATCCCACACTAAAATGCCTCAATATTGGCAATCCTTTATAATACAAACCATGGAAGCCTTTGACTAATAACTTCTATTCTCCCTCTCCAGTATCACCCCATACCGGTTATTTGTGGGCGTACTTTATTCCCATCTCTATCATTATTACTCCCCACATGATCTATCACCACTGCTTTTATTCCTCACGTAGGAATCCCCATGTACCCATGCACTGCCTCAACCTCGTGATGGCCGGTTGGGGTTGAGCACAGCCTCCCACACAGTGGTGTGTGCTTCTCTCCTAGCTAGTTGTCTATATGTTGTTTAATTTTTTAATAAACTCCCTTAAAAAATAACAACCATAATCCACACACATACCAACTCAAATATTGTGTATTCATATTTTCACAAGTCTTCAAAACTTCTTTAAATGTTTTAAATATTGTGCATTCATATTTACACAAGTCTTCAGAACTGAAGACCAGATCAACAATAGTTTGATTTAAAACTCATTGAATTTTTATCTTATTAACTATTTCAAAACAATTTAAACTTCAACAAGAAACTAGGATTATTTATTTTGGCATTTTATAGTAATTATAGTAACTTATAAAGTATAAATTATATTATATGGTGGTAATAGTTAAAGGAGTTAAATAAGGGTTAAAACAAGATTTCAAGCATTACAAACCTAATATAAAATTAGAAAAAATTATTGGATGAATACTATTCGACCCTTACCATATTATGATTGATTTTGAAATTTTTTAATGGACACTTTTCCCTAAAAACAAATTATACATTATTTAAATCAAATATAGTTACAAAATATCACTCTCTTTGTTTTTAATATCCTTTATGTGTCCACATAGGGAAAAAATATATGAAAAAACCTAAATTTCTTTTTTAATACTATGGAAGTTATTTTCATTATAGAAATTTATTTTTAATTTTTATAAATTATATAATTACCTTAAAATCTTCTTCAATACTAAAATTTTATTTATTTGATCAACAGAAAGATAAAATAATTTTATTTTATTAATATTAATTTTGATGTATTTGGGATGATTTAATGTGTATAGTTAATTTTATATACCTATAGGATCTAATATAGATGTTTTAAATCATTATATTTTCATTCCCACGTGTATTTAGGTATTTAAAATCAAATTAAATGTATAGTATCAAATTCGACAATAATGATATCTTGTTGATTTAATTTATTATTAAATTATTTAAAAAATAGAAAAATGTTAAATAATCACAAGGTGGTATTATATGGTCTTCCATGTCTTATAATTTTCATTTGTGGTCCATTTTAAGTATTTGTGTCTATAATATTCTTATTATACTTTAATATTTTTAGGATTTCCAAAAGTTTCACTCACCTTGATTATAAAAGGGAACGTCCTCCCTCAGTTCCTCACACCACTTAGTGCCTTCTAGATCAACCAAACCCTACCAATTTCTCCTTAAAAAAATATTAGTTATGTCCTATAGGTCCTTTTATTCCAAAAATACCAATCGTATTGTCCCTAATAGGATATCCAAAGGAAGTCTGCTGAAGAAGTGGTAATTATTTTACCCATTCATTTAAGTTTATTTTCTTCTTGTACTTCCTCTTCCTATGTTTTTTCCTTACTAAATTAATAAATACAATATCATATATATTCTAAGATGTTATTATTATTATGGTACAACCATATTACTCCTTTTATCCATCCTAAGAAAAACAATATCACCATGCGCGCATACGTACGGCTTACCGTCACAATGCTATGGTGTAATTTGTTTTCATCACCACTTTATTTAGATGGGTATAATGATGGATATAATTGATATAAATAATAAATATGACAATATATTGATTTTTTATAATTAATATACCATCCAATTCTTTACTACTTTACCATTAAGTGAATGATATCATCGCTCATGCATACGTACGACCTACCGTCTCCCTGATGTGATGAGATCATCTTCCACGTTAACCATGAAATAATGATTATAAAAATGTATATAATGAATAAACATAAAATATATGACATAATAATTCTACTATAATAATATATATATACACATATATCTCACTTACTTTCATCAATTCATTACAATAATAAAATGGAAACAACATTCATGTGTATGTACAGTCAACTGTCTCTATGAATGGTGTATTCCATTTTATATACCTACATTTTATATATATTTATATACTGAATATATATGATATATAAATAATTTTTTACATTATAGAAATAATAAAATCATGATCTAAGTAATAGGATCAATAATAACGAGTTAAAATACGTACGATAAACAAATCTTTAACTTGGAATTATTAGTAAAAGGGTAATATAAAGTAATAAATGAATCATATATGATATCATAAATATTATTATGATTCTGTTACATGTTAATAATATGTTTAAAACCACTATACAATATTTTTGTACATGTATGGATGGAATTTGGCCTAAGGTAAGAGTTAATTTCACAATCTCATTTTTATTCGGAATTGTTTATATGTAAGTATTTACTGGGATATATTTATCACCCATGTACATGTCATGACCCATCCCATGGGGATCGGACACGACTACACCAAGACTTCCTTCCATAGGCAAGGGGTTGGTGACTAACCCCTAAAGGCTTTTTTCAAACAGGGTAGTCATTTCTTTAGATATTTGTAAACACTCAAAAAGGGAAACTAAAGTAAAAACTAACAAAAATTAAGGTACAACCACAAGATTAATGTACATCCACAAGTACAACTATAAATATAAAATAGTGTTCCGGAATAAAAACCCTAGAAACTGAAGAAAAGTAAACAGTTATTGCGTGTTCCCTGGTGATCTACCTAGAGGGTGGTAGTTGTACGTATAAAGTCGAATAAGAGGGTCTCGACTGCTCTTGTCACACCAAGCAACACTAATTCTGAAACCTCCAATTTCTATCTCAGAGGGTCAGTAGTCTCCACTAGACACACAGGTGCGGGCAGATCCTGTGCAGGGGTGAGTATAACAATACCCAGTATGGGACCTTGAGACTCCCGAAGGTCTCTCGGTAATCCACAAAGTAAAACATCACAAGAAATACCACAAAGGTAATATCACAAGAATTATATAAATAATGAAGCACAAAGCAAAAGATACAGCTCACTCTAATGGTATAACACTAAGGTTACTAGGATAGGGATGACTAGTTGTAAAGATAGATCATCCTATTCATAGTAACTCTATTTCTGACCTGTATAGGTCACTGTATGCTGGCCCGTATTGGTCACTACATGCTGAACTGTATTGGTCGATGGTGCTGACCCGTATTGGTTTCTAGATGATGACCTATATTGGTCGTTGGTGCTAACCCATATAGGTCACTAGTGCTGACCCATATTGGTCACTAGTGCTGACCCATCTCAGTCGCTGATGCAGAGGTAGGGATGATTAGTCATACAGCTTGACCATCCAACGCTAGAGTTTTTGAAGTTGACCCGCATTGGTCGCTCTACTTCCTCATGTCACAGCCAGCCACTGGATTCCCTTACGAAGCACACCAGATCTCCGGAAGACTCTGCTCCTCAAGCCATCTTTCATTTTTCAACCGTTACGAAGTCCTGAAAAAATCATTCCCAAGGAACTTCCCTATCATAGGGGTCCCAATGTGTCAGACGACACGTTGATCGGATGCCCGGTCTATGAGATATGGAAACTTTTGTAAAAAGTGCCTCGTTGGATTCATGTCTGATCCAGCCCATGTCACATGTCAAACTCCATAAAAACTCACTTAGACTATTTACAATGGACCGCATTGTCATAAGGGTCCTTATGCCACAGACGGCGTGTCGATCGGATACATGGTCTGTTAGTTACACCACTTTCTATGAAATTGGGGTTATCCTCCCTCAATCCGGCTTGGCTCGGTCAAGCCTACCGGAATATGCCAAAGGGACCGCTTCCTAAAAGGGGTCCCAACTCCCCTGACGGTGTGTCAAATAGAAACTTGGTTAGTCAGTTACGGGTGTATCTTTATTCGAGGGTCGGTTGGGTCTAGGCCCAGTCCGACTCGTTCAGGTCGGCCCGACACAACAGGTCTCGGGGTCTACCTAACCCCACCAGGGTCCAGCACATTAAGGGTTAGACCGGTTCACTAGGTTCAGCCCGTCAGGGTCGGCCTGACTGGTTCACAAGCCTGGGTCACGGTTGGCCTATCTCGTCAGGTGGGGCTCGGCCCACCTGTGCTGGCACGCTGGGCCGCAGGTCTGGCCCGGCCCATGTCTGACCTGGTCTTCCTAAAGGTGGACCACTCCTCCCAACTGGCCTTGCAGATGCAGGGTTATTTAATCTAGCGCGATGAGGTGCAGGGTCTGCGGCATGGCATGGGGTCCGCACCACCCCTTCTGTCGCGGCCTGCAGGCGGCGCCTGCGGGCGCCTCCCTTCTCCCATGCGGCCAGCTCAGGACGACCGCCTTTGGCCACCACGGCATGCGAAGGCATGCCACATTCCCACCACCCACTTCCTGTTTCCACGGACCTCCTCCGGCCGTCGCCGGCATGGCGCACCGGCAGTTGTTTCCACAGGCCACCAAATGTGCTCTGGTGGTCCGTTCTTTGTGTTTTCTGTGCCTATGGGCCTCCTAGATCGTCACCGCCCCAGTTTGACCTTCTGTCTGGCATTTCCATTGAATTGAGAAAACTATCCCTAAAGAACAAAACAACAATAAAAAGCGGCAGAGGGTCTGGGCCTTTTTTATTTGGCCCATACCATCCACATTAAAGTTAAAACAAGAGGGAAGTAATTATTCATCACATTTCAATAAAAATGAACCCCGTTAAAATCCCCCGCAACAACCTCCCTCCAATTCAAGAGAGAGAAAATAGAATCAAGGGAAAATCTTAAATTAAAATACAACCCATACCTCATGATTCATTGGGGATATCGCAGTCATTGGCATTCATCTCCCATCGACCTTCAGATCGATCCTACAGCAGGTGTCGTCAATCCTCCATTCTTCGTCAGTAGAAGGCATGGCATCACATCGTCAAGGGTTCCTCATTTGATAAAGTCGTGCCAAACACTAAATCCAAGCTATATATAAATAGAGTGGTGAAAAGGTGTGTAATGCGGTGAGTAATTAATAAGATTCATTAATTGATGCAATTAATGTGCCTCATTAATTGACATAATTAAAGTGTCTCATTAATTATACGAGGAATGGTCACACAACCAAAGTGTAATCATGCAATAAACAACCCATAATTAAAGGTATGACCACCTCCATGGTCCCCGCCACCGTCACTCAAAAGGTGGTAGGAAAAATAAAATAAAATAAAATAACAATTTATGTTACTTTATTATTTCTTTAAAAGTCGCAAAAACTAAATTTTTATCCCGATCTACTATAGTTGAAGTGAATCTTACCTTAACTGAATCGCAATGCTATGGATTCAACGGTGCTCTTGGATTTCAATTCTGAGCATCAGTTCAGAAGATAGAAAATACCTCCCACACATTTACTGAATGTACCCAAAAAAATTTCAAAAATTCGTTCCGGGCACACTGGTCCTCGGAGTTACGCACTGTCAATTTTTGCAGATTCATAAAAATCTCAAATAATTTAAAAAAATTACATGGAATTTTCGGGTCTTTACATTCCCCCCAAATTAGGTCTTTACATCCCCAAAAACCAAAAAAGGATACATAAACAAATAGGGGTACTAGGCACATATATGAGCCTCTCGCTACCGTGTTCTCTCCTAGAGATTCTTGTGCTGCCAACGAACTTGCACTAGAGGAATCGACAACCCATGAAGGACCTACTCCTGTTGATCCTCTATATCCACTGATAATTCCACAAAAGTCACCCCATTGTCAATCTCCAGCTCGCCATGGTCGATGATGTGAGATGGGTCATGCAAGTATCTCCTCTGCTAGGATAAATGGAAGATGTCATGCACCCTCTCCAACTACAGTGGCAATGTCAAGTGGTACACTACAATGCCAATCCTCCGAAGTATCAGGAATGGTTCGATAAACCACGGTGAGATTTTTCCACCTCGTCCAAATCTTCATAGTCCCCGTCGAGGGGAGACTCGCAAGGATACGTGGTCCCCCTCCTAGAACTCCATTGTTCTCCATCACCTGTTAGCATATGACTTATGTCAGCACTGTGCAGTCTTCATCAGCTCTTGGATGACCCGCACCTTCTCAGTGGTATCCTGTAGCATCTCTAGGACCACCAGTACTTACATCGAAGGTCCTAATACATCTTCATCATTCTTGGATGTACTTCCAAGGGGGATGTATATAACTCCCTCAGCACCTACTCTTGTAGCCACTCTGGTACAACTGTACGCCCACTGAAAAGGATAGCATGATCCCCACCTTCAGAATATCAATTAGGGGCATGGCTTGAGGATATCCGAGAACGGGTAGTATCATAGTTGTTGTCTCCGAGTTGTGCCTCCCTGACTCGCTAAAGGAGTAGAGGTGTAACTACCATCGACTAGAGTTAGACCATCTCACATCAATCTATGTAAGATATTTGAAGCAAGGCTAACTTCTCAGAAGCCTCATTCAGTAGCTGTGAACTCAATCTCTGGATAAGTGCATCTTCCACTACATTCCCCTTCCCAGGAGTATAGGGTCTCTAAATGTCATAGTCTTGGAGGAACTCTATCCAATGTTGTTGTCTCGGATTCATATCTTTCTATGTGAAGATATATTTGAGACTATTTTGGTCTGAGTAAACAATGAACAGCTTGACCATCAAGTAGTGTCTCCACATCTTCAGTGCGAAGAATACTGCTGCCAACTCCAAGTTGTGAGTCGCATATTTATACTCATGAGTCAGCTATCATGAGCCATAAGCAATCACTGCATCATCTTGCATCAGGATTCAACCATGTCTGATCCCTGATGCATCATAGTAAACCATGTAGTTAGTTCCCTCCTTCAGCAACCTCAAGATGGGAGCGCTGGTCAAGCTCTTCCTCAGCTATTTAAAGATCTGCTGGCATGTCTCTGACCACAGGAAGGGTCTCCCCTTCTTCATCAAGGTAGTCATAGGTGCTGCTACTCTAGATAAATCGGGTATGAACCTCCGATAGTATCCTGCTAATCCAAGGAAGCTCTGCAACTCAGTAACACTCATGGGTGGTTCCCAAGAAATTATTGCCTCGATCTTCACTTAATCCACTGCAACTCTATCCTCTAAGATGACATGTCCCAAGAAGTGAACCTTTTGTATCCAGAAATCACATTTTGAGAGATTTCCATAAAACTGGTGATCCTGAAGTGTGTCCAAAACTATCCTCACATGTACAGCGTGCTCTTCCTCAGATGCTGAGTACACCCAGATGTCATCAATGAATACCACCACAAAGCGATCAAGGTATGGCTGGAAGATCATATTCTTGAGCCCCATGAACACTTCTAGACTGTTGGTCATTCCAAATGGCATCACCAAGAACTCTTAATAGCAATACCGACATCTGATGGTTGTCCTTGGTACATCATCGTCCCGTACCCTGAGCTGATGATATCTTGATCTGAGGTCTATCTTCAAGAACAACTTCACTCCTTTCAACTAATCAAACAGATCATCAATCCCCGATAGAAGATACTTGTTCTTCATGGTAACTTGGTTTAGGCACCATAAGTCCACGCAAAGCCTCAAACTTTGGCATGTATTCTTGGAAAACAACACCAGGGATTCCCATGGAGAAACATTAGGACTTACAAATCCCTTCCTTTTTAATTCCTCCAAGTGTATCCTCTTCTCCCAGAGATCCACAGGGGCTATCCGATATGTTTTTTAGATATCGGTATTGTTCTTGGGTAAAAGTCAATGTGGAATTCAACCTCTCTACGAGGAGGTAGTCCTGGGAAATCTTCTGGGAAGACATCCTTATACTCATCCACCACCACTGGGAACTGTGGGCACGACTCATCCACTATGTCGAAGGTCATGCAAGATAGCTGATATGTAATTGGTTGCACCCTCTTGAGCACAAGTCTATCTCATCTTGCTTTGTTCTCCTTCTTACCAACAAAGGAAAAATGGACTCCATCTCCGCATGTACATCGCACTATACGTCTCAAGCAGTCAATCTGTGCATGAACTACTGATAGTCAGCCCTTTCCTAGAATGAATTCATAGGGATTCAACACCACTACTAGAATATCTCATCTGAAACACTCTCCTATGAGAGTAAAATCACATTGTCAACACTAATGTGTGACCACTGAATCTCCTCCCGTAGAAGTATCCAAACGCAAAGGTCGAGATAAAATCTTTGTCGGAATCTTAGAGTCCCAAACTAAGTTCACAGAAAGGAAAGAATGGCTATCCCCTATGTCGATAAGCATTACTGCTAAAGTAGATAAGATACATATCATACCTCATTCTATCTCAGGGACTTCATGATCGTGAGCCTCAACTTCCTATAGCTAGGGTTGTCCCCATCCACCTACTCCCTAAGCTCTTGTTGGACTGACTAGGGTGGTGGTTGTAGTTCCTGGTGACCCCGACCACCTCCCGCTACACGTCCTACTCCCCAGAATCATCCACCACCTAGATGATGCTCATTCTCCAATCGTTGTCACTGCCTCAATTTCCCCTCCACCTTCTGCTGATCATATGTGCGGGGAGTCGGATAGTCACGAGCTCTGTGACGCTGTCCTCCACAGGAATAGCATATCATGCCTCTCTGGTGGCTCCCTCAGCCTCTTGATCCTCTCACCTCTGACTATGAATCCCGCGGTCACCCTCTTAGAGTTCTAGCCTGCTTGGGCTTCTGCATCATCTGTATACTGCCATTTGCAGATGACTTTTCTACCTATCATTTGGTAGGGGACCTCACTATCAGTTTCTTCTCAGAAAGGAATCTCTCCATCATCAAATCCCTCTCTAGCACCCCATCCTGCATCGAGATACTGAGAGAAATAGTCACATCTCTGATATCTCGTCGAAGCCCTTGATCAAAGGTTCTGGTCCAGAAATTAAGGGTATCGTACCATTTTGATGGAGTATTGGGAGAGATTAGAAAATCTCACTTAGTACTGAGCCACAGTCTGTATGCCCTGCTACAGATGTAGTAGCTCTTGAATATGCACAGAGTGTAGTGTCACTGGAAAAAACTCCAACCTAAAAAGGCTTTCAAAATACGGCCAGGTGAGGGCCGTATCATCATTCACCTGGAGCATTGAGCTCCAAAATCATCCTACCAAACCCTGAAGAAGGCTAGAGGCCAAGATCTCCATCTTCTCGGTGGGTGTCTCTACTAAGTGAAAGACCCACGAAACCACCCCAAGTTGGTCCTCTACTACTTGGGGATCTTTCTTGACTTGAAACCCTTGGAGGCCTCTATCTCTAGAACTCATGTAATATGCTCATCTGGCGTGCATGATCCATTGTTAGCATCTACTTCTCAACGGGTGGTGGTGCTGCTGGTACACCACCCAAAGGTGCCATCACAGTGAGTGGTCCATGTACCGATGCCTTATCACTCGGTGGGCCACTGTCATTATCTCAAACTAGAATCCTAGATGGTTGTCTTCATGGAGGCATTCTATAAGAAACAGATGTTCCATGGTCAATCAGTTATACCTGGTGATCTGACTCAAGAAATATCAAGACAACTTTTCAAAACACTTGCAACCCGTGATTTCATGTACTGAGTCGGAAAACAGAATTCAGGGTCCTGGTGTATGGATATGTTGGTCTCCACACTAACATTGGACTCCCCGAACTAAAAATTGAACTCAATGCACTCTACACCATTGCCTCATTAAAATTAGACTCTTAGTTCTTCTGGTAGAACCGAATGTCCATTGATACCACTTCGTCACGACCCATCCCACAGGGCTCAGACGTGACTTCCACAAGCCCACCTTCCATTGGTCAGGGGTTGGTGACTAGCACCTAAAGTCTTTTCCTAAATAGGTAAGGCATTGCCTTAGATATCTATACAAACTCAAAAAGGGAAACTAAAGTAAACAACCGTAAAAAGTAAGGTATAACCATGAGGGTAAATTACATCCACAAGTACAACTATAAACTGAAAACAGTGGGCCGAAATACAATCCATAGAAAATGAAGAAAAGTAAACAGTTGTCGCATCTATCTTGGAGCTCTACCTTGAGGGTGGTAGTTGTATATCTGAAGTCAAAGAAGAGGGTCTCAACTGCTCCTCTGGCACTAACCTCCTCCAAGTCTCGAACCTTCAAAGTTTACCTCGGAGCGTCAGTAGTCTGTACCAGAAAAACATGTGCGGGCAGAGCCCATGCAGGGGTGAGTATAAAAATACCTAGTATGGGACCCCGAGACCCCCAAAGGTATCTCAGTAATCCAAAAAGGAAAACATCACAATATATACTACAAAGGTAATATCACAAGAATGATTTAAATCATAAAGCACAAAGAAAAATAGACAGCTCACTCTAATGGTATAACTTCAAGGTTACTGGGATAGGGATGACAAGTCATAAATCTAGATAATCCTATCTATAGTAATCTAATACTAACCTGTATAGGTAATTGTATGATTACTTTACTTTCTCTCTAGATTTTTACCCGTATTGGTCGTTGGTGTTGACCCGTATTGGTGACTAGATGATGACCCGTATTGGTTGCTGGTGAAGACCCATATTGGTTGTTGGTGATGACCTGTATTGGTCGCTACTGTTGACCTGTATTGGTTGATAGTGTTGACCCATATTGGTTGCTGATGTAGAGGTAGGGATGATTAGTCATATAGCTAGATCATCGCACTCTGGATTTTCTGATGCTGACCCGCATTGGTCGCTCTTCTTCCTCATGTCACAGCCAGCCACTGGAATCCGAAACGAATCATGCCTAATTCTAGAAGAATCTGCTCCTCAATCCATTGGTCCTTTTTTAAAAGGTACAAAGTCCCACAAAAATCATACCCAAGGGACCTCCCCATCATAGGGGTCCTGATGTGATATACGGCGTGTCAATCGAACACCTGGTCTGTGAGATATGGGCACCTTTGTAAAAAGTCCCCAGTTGGATTCAAGTCTGATCCAGCCCAGGTCACACATCAAACTCCATAAAAACTCACTTATAGTGTCTCTAATGGACCGCCTTGTCAAAAGGGTCCTTATACCATAGATGGCGCGTCGATCGAATGCTCGATCTGTTAGTTACATCCCTTTCCATGAAACAGGGGTGATCACACCTCGGTCCAACCCAACTTGGTCAGGACCGTCAAAATATGCCAAAGGGAACACTTCCTAAAAGGGGTCCCAACTCCACTAACGGCGTGTCAAACAGACACCCAGTTTTTTAGTTACGTGTGTTTCTTCATTTAGGGGCTGGTTGGGTCTCGTCTCGGTCCGACTCGGTCAGACTGGCCTGACGCAATGGGTCCCAGGGTGTACCTAACCCCACCTAGGTCTGGCCCATTAAGGTTTGTCCTGGTTCACTGGGTCTGGCCCATCGGGGTCGTCCCGGCTGGTTTACAGGCCTGGGTCGCAGTTGGCTTGGCCTTCCAGGTGGGGCTCGGCCCACCCACACTAACCCTCTAGGCCGCGGGTCCGACCCGTTCAGCCGGCCTACATCCGGCCCACATCTGGTCCGCATCCTCTTAAAATCAGATCGTTCCTCCCAGTTGGCCCTACTAATGTGGGGCTATTTCGTCTGGCACGGCGCGGGATCTACGCCACACCCTCCTTCCACATCCCATTGGCTGCAGCGCCTGCGTGTGCCACCCTTCTCTAGTGTGGCCGGATAAATTCGGCCACCTCTATCCACCGCGGCACACGACGACGCACCGCCTTCCCACTACCCATGACCAGTTTTCATGGTCCTCCTTCGTCTGTCGTCGGCATGGCGTGTCGGCGGTTGTTTCTACAGGATACCAGACGTGGTCTGGTTGTTCATTCTTGGTGTTGTCTGTGCCTATGGGCCACCCAGATCGTCACCTCCATAGTGTGACCTTCTGTCTCATTTTTTCGCTGAATTGGGTAAACTTTCCCTGAATAATGCAATAAAAAAACAAATGGTGGAGGTTCTAGGCCTTGTTTGTTTGTCTCGTGCCCTCCTCGTTAGCGTTAAAACAAGAGAGAAGTAAGTCTTCATCACATTTAAAAAATAATAAACCCCATTCAAATCCCCCACAACAACGTCCCAAAAATTCAAGAGAGATAAAATAGAATAAAGGGAAAATATTGAATTAAAATACAACCCCTACATCATGATTCGTTGGGGATATCGTAGTCCTTGGCATTCGTCACCCGTCGACCTTCAAATCGATCCTACAATGGGCATCTTCAATCCTCTATTCTCCGTCGTTGGAAGGCGTGGTGTCACTTCATATTGGGTTCCTCGCTTGATGAAGTCATGCCAAAAACTAAACCCAATCTCCATATAAATAGATGGGTGAAAGGGTGTGTAACGCGCTGAGGAATTAATGAGATTCATTAATTGACTTAATTAATGTGCCTCATTAATTAATGTAATTAAAGTGTCTCATTAATTACGCAAGGGTTCCTTACGCAACCAAAGTTTAACCATAGAATGAACACCCCATAATTAAAGGTTTGTCCACCTCTGTGGTCCCCACCACCACTGCTCAACATGTTGTAGGAAAAAGAAAAATAAATAAAATTACAATTTATGTTACTTTATTATTTCTTTAAAAGTCGCAAAAACTAAATTCTTCCCCCAACCTACTACGATTGAAGTGAAGCTTCCCTTAAGAGAATCTTGGCACTTTGGATTCAACGGTGCTCTCGAATTTCAATTCTGAGCACCGGTTCAAAATATAGAAAATGTCACCCACGCGTTTACTAAATGTACCCAAAAAAAGTTTAGAAATTCATTATAGGAGCACTGGGCCTTGTAATTACACGCCGTCAATTTTCATAGACTTGTAAAAATCCCAAATAATGTAAAAAAATTAAATGTAATTTTTGGGTCTTTACAATAAATTTTTTTTAAAATATATTTCAAATATTTTTACTATTATTATACAATTTTTTAAAGTCATTTTACCCACATTTGACTTTTTAAAAAAACATTTTAAAATGAATCTTTTTTCATTTTCCAAATGAGGTACTTTATAAATTTTTCAACAGAATTAATTTTTTTTTAACTTATACATCATGGGAAGATTTTTTTCATCATCATGACGCCTTAATATTTTGATGATTCCCTTACAATCTTATAGGGTTATTTTCAAATGAAATGTTTTATTTTATAATTGTGTGGCTTTTAAATGATTTCAAAGTAAAAAAGGAGAATTTCTCTAAAGAAATTTTTAATTATTTTATTAGATTATTTTCATCTATGTCAACATCCTTTGTTGTATTTTATTCTTATTTAAGGTTAATTTATTATAATAAAATCTACCATTTTTTATTGAAGGGTTTATGATATTTTTTACTATGGATGTGCGATTTTGATACCATTCATAGTTTATGGTGAATGTATTAAAATTTTGAATCCTAGTTTTAATATGAATTTTTATATTGGATATGATTCCCCCATTTCAAATGAAGAATTCATTAGACTTAATAAGTTATGGGTGGGGTCCGCTATATCCTCTTGAAGCATCGGTAGGTATCATGAGACAAACTAGCTGGGTTTTTACCTATTTATGTATTGTATCTTGTTTGAATCCATGATGGTATGTTTATGATGTTCCGAATTATGAATTCCCTCATTATGATATTAGTTATTGATATTCCATCTGATTATTCAACTACTATAATATCCACGGTTAATTATCTTTCTCAGGTTATTATTTATATGGGGTTATTGGACCAGGTTTTATTCCTAAAATATTATACTAAAGATTATGATTTAATTACATGTGTTGTTATTTATTTACCTTACCTTATTGTTTATGTTTATTTATGATAGCTTCTTTTTTATACTTACCCTTATTGAGTATCTGAGATCACCCCTTTAATGTGTTTTTTTCCCTTGTGATGACAAGAAGATTTATATATAGGGTTTAACTGGTAGAATAATGGAATTCTCAAAGGATTATCTATTTTTTATTTTATGTTTGAATTATAATGAAAGGTTATTGTATGTAATCTATTTTCCAATACTTCTAAACTAATTGGACCATCGGGATTTTATTCATTATAATCAAGCCAATGTATTAAAATAATGCACTGGCACCGGGCTTCTAGGGTCGGGGCATTACATCATAACTCTTGTATAATGGTATTAATCGTGTTATTAATTTATACCAGAACCATAATCATATTTATAATATCATATATTATCTTATCATAACATTTTACCACCCTTTTTTTAATTATATTTCATTATTTTAATTGTTTTGGGTGTTCATTTTCAGGTTTTCTCAGGTGCATTTTGTCATGAAAGTTTGGGTTCTTGTGCATAAGATATATATATATATCATCTAAAGAATGATAATAATGTTATATATATCGTATTTACTCATTAGATACATATTTAGAACCATTTATGAAAGTTGGACATGGAAAATGAATTGCATAGCTTTATGGAGATAGTAGGGCGTACGTACGCACGAAAGATGATATCATTCCCTTAATGAGTAAAAGGGTAAGTAATTGGGTGATGTATTAATTTTAGATAATTAGTATCATTTTATATATAACACAAATATTAATTAATTTTATTCTTATTACTTTCTATATAAAGTGTAAGTGAAAAAATGAATCACATCACTTCACAAGGTGGTAGTCTGTCGTATACATAAGCAACGTTATTGTATTTTGAAACAAAATGGAACATAAAAAGGTATGTGTGATATTAAAATTACATAATTATAATAATATCTTAAATATAATATACATTTGTTAATTCCAAAATTATATATGTAATTTAAAGTTGGTGGTGGAAAATGAACTACATCTGTTCGTGAGGCTATAGTCTGTCGTACACATAGTCAATGATTTCGTTTCCCATTTAATGGAAGTGGAGATAGATAAATATTATGTTATAAAAATAATAACATACCAGTATATGTGAGATATTGGTGTAATTATAATTGAAGTTTTAATACATAATTGATGTTAGAAAAAGAATAAATAAAATGAAATAGCTTTGTTAAGATGATTACCTTCTCTAAGAAAAACCTCCATTGGTTCTCCTCTTAAGGACCCTAGGGATGGTCTTTCGGGAGGAATAGAAACTCTAAAACGTGTTTAAGGATGTTGGAGAGAAATTTTGGTAGGATTTGTTTGATCTAAAGGGCTTGGGATGTGTGAATAGTTTAGGGTAGGGAGTTCCCTTTTATAAGTGGGGAAAGGGAACCCTCTTGGAAATTACTTGGACATTTCCTAAAAGAATCTAAAATGAGTAATTCACATGGAAAAAGCTTGAAAATAACCTTATTTTAGAATTTGGGAGAGTATAAGGTGGAAATATGTCTAGATAATAATATATTTACAATTTTTTAGGTCATTTTATCCAATATCTTCTTAGTTTATCCCCATGGTAGCACATTTTTACCGTAATCGTGGGAATTAATTTTTACTGTTTACACTGTTCATTTTGGTAAACAATTAAGATTACCATGTAATATAATATAAATTATGATGATTCCAAATATGGGATTAAGTTTTCAAAATTTAATGGACAAAAGTGTCAAAATTAAATTTAAAATTATACCTATGGAAATGATGAAATGTGGGTTTTCAGAGAAAACATTCTCATGAATATAAAAGGTTTTAATATCCAAATTAATTATACAATTGATTCCAATGACCTAAATTAGTTAAATTTTAATATAAATTAACTAATTTTACTTTAAAATAAATTTAATATATAATTTAATTTTTTAAATAATTCAAATGAAAATGAAGTTTTTAGTAAAAATCATTATTTTTCACTATTCATTAAAAAATAAAAAAAATTCAGAAAAATACCAAAAAAATCAACCTAATATATTTTTTATATGATAATTTAAAAAAAATTAAAAAATAATAATTTTCTAAAATTGGAAAAAATTAATTATAAATTATGTGTGCAAAGCACGATTGATCTGCCTTTTAGAAAAATACTATTTTTTTTAAAACATTTCGTTTAATTTCAAATGATTATTATTTTATTTACAATCAATAAAAAACCATTTAATTTATTTTATACCTGTGTAAACCATAAAATTTTCATAATTTAGTTAGTATTATTCATACTCGCAAACTTAATAGCTAGGTTATAATGGTCTTGTTTAAATAATAATATTTTAATAGAGTATCATGTTTCATCAAAATCTGGTGTTGCATGCATTGAAATCTATCGAAGAGATTGAATTTATTTAAAAATAAATGTATCATAAAGTCTTATAATTTTATATTATCTTCTAAGCTTGGTGTTGTGTGTCAAATATGTTATCGAATATGTTGTTCCTATTTTAAAATCTCAAGGTGTTGTATTGTATTTTTTGAGAAATATATAGTTTCAATCAAGAAACTCTTTTTGATGAATTTAAGAATTTTTTAAATAAATCAAATTTTAATAAAATGTTTTTATTCAATAATATTTATTAAATATATATGATAATATAATTTTATGACGTAAAATGTAATTTTTTATATGAGTTAGAAAATTGTTATTGTAAAAAATAGTATTTTTCAATAAATAGTGATTTTTTATTTAAAAGTATAAATTATCACATTTAGAGAATTATTTTGATAAAATAAATATTATTTTTTAAATTGTAATTTTGAAATTATCTAATGGTGATTTTTCATAATTTTCAGAGACAGTTGAATTTTCGGGAAAAAAATTAAATAGAGAATAAATATAAAATTTGTATTATAGAGACCCAAACTTGACGTACGTAGACAATACATTACTTTTTTGTAATACTTAATACATAACAAAAATAGACACCCAAAGACCGTATTAGTTTAGTGTCTTTGGAAACTCGGAACATAATCTTCTAATCATGGTGAAAGATCTTCAACATCTCCCATAAATGTCTTCCCCTTTTGTTTTCTTACCTAAAACCTTTATATATATCCCGGGGAAAAGAAAACATAAAAAGGGTGAGCTCAAATTCTCAGTAAGGGTAAACATGGAGAACATAAAATCAATCCATAAACATTTGAACGTAAAAACATGAACATAAAACATCAAAATCTTGAGCAATGACATAAATCTTGGGAGTACATAAGGAATAGATCATAAAGGAACATTAATCATGATAAAATAGGATGGGAATAAAACATGTATTTTTGGAAAACCATTAAGCACATTTTATGATTTCCATAGTAGCCAAGTCATTACTTCCAAAACCATCATAGTGGACAAAGTCCATTACTGAACCGGGTTTACTTGTCGTTCCAACCGTGTATTACTGAACCAGATTCACTTGTCGTTCCATCCATGTCTATCTCATGAGATATAAATCTTTTACCAAATCATTGGAGGGAGACATAGGTCCCATCCATCGCATAATGAAATCATTCTTACTTGTGCCACAAAATAAACATAAATCATTCATCATAACCCAAAGAATAAAATAGGTTTCATAAACATCATCTCATCGTAACATAATCAATATAAAACAAATGGAAATCATTTCATCATAAGAAGAATAAAACCATGTAAATAATAGAGACATTATACTTGAAACATAATCATACTAAATAATTTCATCTTGGATGGAAAATAGTTTAGATAACACAGTTGAAATGAATTCTTGAGGAAAATATCCTTTCTTCTTCAAAATCATTTTTTTTCAGAAAATGCCACACAATTTTAAAAGAAAATGGTTTTTTTGAAACTAATCATGAAATATTTTAGGTAAGTTTCATGAAAATGCGGTGTTAGGAAACTGTAAAAATCCGTTCATGTCGTATAAGTTAAAAAACATTCTCCTCGTACTTTTGACGGAAAAGTCAAAAAATACGTCGTATTGTAAAAAAAGAAATATTACTTCCATTCATCATAGTAAAAGTCAAAAGGGGTAAAATGACTTTAAAAATACATGGAATAATAGTAAAAATTTTATGAATTTTTTTTAGAAAACATGGACATGGATGATAAACCTAACGACTGTAAATACTTACGAATAAACAATCCCGGATAAGAAGGATATTGAAATAATTATCCCTTACCTTATGTCCAATTTCTCCCGTATGTGTCTGAGACCCCTGTATAGTGGGTTTAAACATATTATTAACTTTTAACAGAACCATAATAATATTTATGTTATTATATATGATTCACTTATGACTTTTTATTACCCGTTCATTTGTCAATTCCATATTAAAGTAGTGTTTTGGGTAAAATCGTTTCATTTATCATCCGTGTTTTGACTTGTAATTATTCATATGATTACTTAGATCATGAATACTTAATTCCAGAATGTAAAAAATTATTTATATATAATATATATTCAGAATATACATATATATAATAGATCGACAAATGGAAAGAAATACACTATTCATGGAGACGGTAGGCCGTATGTACGCATGAATGCTATTTTCGTTTCCTTATTAAATTTAATGGAAGTAAGTAAATAACATATAAACAAATCTAGTATCATTAATATGTCACATATTTCATGATTATTTGTTATATATACTTTATAATCATTCTTGAATGGTTAACTTGGAGGATGAATCTCATCGCGTCGTGGAGACGGTAATCCTTACGTACGCACGAGCGATGATATCGTTCCCATAATTATTGAATGGAATTATAGTGGATGATATAATATCTCAGAATTAGTATCATGTTATAATAACTATATATAGTTATTATTTACACCATTATTCCCATCCAAGTAAGGTGGTGGTGGAAAAAACAGATTACACCACGGCGTAGAGACGATATTCCGTAGGTACGAACGCGCGGTGATTTCGTTTTTCGTAGGATGGGTATAATGTGAAATAGAGTTGTTTCATATTTATAATTTCATATCTGTATATTATTTATACTGATGTTATTACTTTATAATGAAACAACTAAAGAAGAGGAAGTAAAAGAATAAAGAAACTCGAAAGAATCGGTAGAAGAGATTACCTCTTCTTCGACGTGCCTCCTCTTAACCTCCTATTAGGGCACTAAAGTTGGTCTTGGAAGAAAACCAGGACCTCTAGTAGATTTCTAGGGAATTGGGGAAGTGTAATGGTCTGGGTTTTTACAAGCTTTAATGATCAAAATGCTGTGAAGAGGAGAGGGATGAGGTTTCCTTTTATAAGAGAAGAGAGGGGCACTTTTGGAAACCTCAAAAATATTAATTAATAGTAAAATAAAACCCCAAAACTTCCAAAGTGACTCAAATTCAGAAATTCGGTAATATAGGGTTGTAATCTCATCAACGAATCAAATTCTCACATGTTGGTAAATTATTTTAAACCTTATCAATTTGATTTATCCTTATTTAATTTATTTAATCTTATTTGTGGTAATAATATTCTAAATTTTAAATTGTTATAAACACATACTTATATGTGGTAAATTTCCCATAATTGGATAATTTATAACCATTTAGACCATATAATTTTAAATTTTAAATTTTTTAAATATTTTTGGGATTTTTAAATAATTTAATAATTTGTTATTTTTATAAAATACCAATAGTGTAAATTTTGACACTATTCATTTGTTTGAATTTAAATAAAATACACACAGAGAATATATTTGAAAAAATATATTTAAATTGTTCCTAAAATGTCATATTAATCTATAAAATCCATGGATAATGTTAATTAGTTCATATAATATTTATTTTTATATTTTTAAAACTATTTATTTGATATATCTCTTAATAAAATAATTACTACAAAATTTTGTATAATTATTTAATATACTTATTTGTCGCATAAAAATTAAAACTAAAATACTATGATGAGGATAAATCTATTAAAGTTCACAATAATACTTTTACCTGAATTTATCATCTTAAAATCACAACATTTAAATTGTTATAATTATTATGTTTTGAAGGTGACAACTTTGACATTATTAAAAATAATATAATATAAATGTAATAATCTCTTTTATACGGCTCCAAATAGTCCCAAAGTCGACTCTTGGATTCTTATGGTATATATATACTCGTCCAATAGGTTTTGGTCAAGTGTTTGGGCCTTTTGATGGGTATTATTACTATAATAAAAAATATATTATTGATTTTTCACTAAGTAAATAATTTCTACATCATTAATGTATAAGCTATTAAGGTAATTAAATATTTCCTAAAAATTAAAAATAAATTACCATAACAAAGAAAAACATTTTAGATTTCAAATGAGTAATTATAATCGAATTTATATTCTGTATAACATTATATTAAAAATACTTTAATTATTAAAGTTTGAGTGAGACATATTTCACTTTCTTTTAAATAAAATAAATTAAAGGTCTTAATCACATCCAAGTGGATTCCAATAGATTCTATTTCAACCAAAGTATGTTTTAGGACGAAATATAATCATACAATTATATTATGACAAGTTTTAAGGTAATTTTATAATATTATATTTACCCTTAATTACTCTATTTACCTTTAACTATGGTAAATAAAATTTTCCGTAGTTACTATTCATAATGCTCAAAAATAAAAATTAACCTATTAACATAATTTGGACCCACTAATTCCAAATATGGAATCCATTTTTCCAAATTGAAAACAAATAAGTTGAAAGAATTAAATTAAAATTAATCCCGTTGTCGAAAGAAAACTAATTTTTGTTTAAAACATTGCAAAAGATTGAATTTATTTTACCTATGAATTAAATGTAAAATTAATGATAATTACATAAATTATTTTAAATGGTAAAAATACATTCTATTTATAATTTAAAACCATTCAATATTATAATTTAACCATATAAATTTAATTGATGAAAAAATTTATTTTTAATTAAAATTTAACGTATTTTTACTATTCATCAAAATAAGAAACTTATCAGAAAAATATAATAAAATTATCCAAAGTAAATTTTTATATCCTGATTCCAAATAAGAATTTCATTTTTTCACATTGAACTTATAAACATGTCAAAAACTATATTTAAAATGGGTGCGCCATCAAAAGGTGGCAAAACTACATTTTTTGAAAAATACTTATTTTACCCAAAAAAATTATTTTGTTCACATACCATGATATAGAAAATGTGTAAGATGAATGATAATGTAATAAAATTTAAAATTTAGTAAATAATATTCATAACGGAAAGTTCATAATAATATTATAACAATATTTAGTGAAAATCAAAATTGCGTACAACACATGCTATCGAGGAAGCTCGCAATTGTGTGTAACACAAGCCAAGAATAGTGTTTTCATATACTACAAGGTAATATGGTATTGTGTATAGTTAAAGCTAATATTAGTGAAGTTTACAACACAAGACATCAAAGAAGGAATATTTCTCATAAAATCTCAAGGTGTTACATTCTACCCCCCTTAAAATGAATTTCACCCTCGAAATTCATCAAGGTTATAAATGGTTTACTACTTCATAGTTTCTTTCATCGAAACCCACATCGTAATAAGTAATACTAAAATTTCATTTTAAAAAGGAAAGTTAGAATCATAACGGTCACCCAAAGTAACTCAGCGCTAGGTTTCCACATATGACAATATAGGTCAAAACATGGATATGGAAGAGAAATCTAACCATCAACTTCTAATGATGAGTGTTACAGGACATGTCTATGACAAATCCAACAATAACAAAGCCATAAATTTGTGATGATTTAAGGTACCATCTGATTCATCAGATATGAGGGCACTAGGACAAAATTTTTGGTTTTTAAGATCATTTCCCTAATGTTGAATAATTTTTGAATTAAAAGAAATACTTATGTGATTTCAGAACAATCTCACTGTTGTTTGTGCCTTGAACCATTTCCACTTCATATCTTAAAGAAATTAAGTTGAATTTGTATTTCGTCAAGTGTTAGAAGATCATGCGATAGAATGATAGGTCATTCCATCTGTCTCAAACATAAGGTTAGCAAAAGTTATATACATATGTCCATCTTATGGTGAGATTAATCGTACATGGTTACAAAAATGGACCTATACATCATCTATCATACCTCTTAATAAAATAAATCTAGTTTCTTCAAGCCGAGGACTTCCTATAGACCAGTGGTGGGTGATAAATGTCTGTCGCACTTCGTTTGTGGGTTCGATTCCCAGAGCCTTGTCTGACGTGACAGGTTGTCGCCCGTCCTGCAGGTTGTCCTATTTCTAAAACTACATTATTATAACATTCCATCAAAAATATCAAAAAAAGTTCTAGACTTAAAAAATACTACCTTATGTCCAACATAATCCATTCCAATATTTAGGCTTATCCAAAAAACTTTTGTCCAAGCTCATAGTATAAAGAAAACAATTACTAGAAATTTCATCTACCAAGCATGTGAATACCATCATTTATCCCCCATATATCATACGATATATCTTGTTTGTCACATTCCAAACATGTGAATACCTTAATCATGTATTCTATTGAAAAATTAATACTCATTGAACCTTAGTGAAAACATAAATGCTGTCAAAAGTTAACTCTTTACACAAACCAAAATCCCAAAATTTATATATACTCAAACCATGATATAACTTTTTCCTTATATCAGTCATGAGCTCATTTCATTTTTCACTTTATCCCTTCATTATGCGCATATCATCTTCTTTCCAAAAATATTTCAATCACTTTTCATAGTTACCGGTACCATTTTCTTATAGAAAACAACAATAGACAAATACATAGATATTCCAATATACCATTAAAGTACCTCAACAACATTATTCTTGAATACCAATACATAAAAACTTCAATCCACCGTATTCAATTATTTCCATGGAATAAGTCCTTCCTTGATTTAGAAGTAACCTCTTAGGTCAGGGAATTGAGTTTGGTGATTCCCATGTTCTCCACAGATAAGACATTTTATTCCATAACAGTCTCTCACTCTATGACCCTTCTCCCCACATAGATAACATCTTCCCCTCCATTTGATGTATTCATCAAGGTTCTTCTTCCCTTCTTTAGAAATCTCAATCTTCCTTTCCCTTTGCTCCTCACCATGAGAACATGCATAAAAGTCCATCTTCCTATTATATGATGAATTAGGAAAACCACTAAAGTTCACCTTGTTAATCATATATCGCGATGACTAATTTGGTATAATCACAATATCTTTCTTTCTAGGCATTATGAAATTTCATTTCTCATAGTCAAAAATTTGTCTATTGGATTCAATGTTGACCCAATTCATTTTGGTTCCCTCCATTGACTAAAACCAAAAACCATGGTTTAAGAAACAGTTAAAATAATGAGGAACCACATAATCATAAAAAGTCAAACATATCACACATTCTTTAATCCATGACACCTTAGGTTCACCCTAGATTATTCATGATCTTCAACATAATTCTAGGACTGTAACCTATAGTTATACTAAAACTTAGGTACATCCCCAGACATACCTTAGAAATATCTCTAGGGATCTCACTAAAGTTTTCACATCCTAGTTTCCAAAGGTTAACTAAACCTTCGCTCTGATACCAACTGTAGAGACCCAAACTTGACGTACATAGACATTACATTAATTTTACGAAATACATAATACATAACAAAAAACAGTATCCCAAAGACCGCATTAGTTTAGTGTCTTTGGAAACTCAGAACATAATCTTCTAATCATGGTGAAAGATCATCAACATCTCCCATAAATATCTTCCCCTTTTGTTTTCTTACCTAAAACCTTTATTTATATCCTGGGGAAAAGAAAATATAAAAAGGGTGAGCTCAAATTCTCAGTAATGGTAAACATGGAGAACATAAAAACAATCCATAAACATTTGAACTTAAAAACATGAACATAAAACATCAAAATCTTGATCAATGACATAAATCTTGACAGTACAAAAGGCATAGATCATAAAGGAACATTAATCATGATAAAATAGGATGTAAATAAAATATGTAATATTGTAAAACCATTAATAACAAGTTATGAGTTCCATAGTAGCCAATGAATTGTTTCCAAGACTATCATAGTGGAAAAAGTCCAATACTAAACCGGGTTTACTTGTCGTTCCAGCCCTGTATTACTAAACTAGATTCACTTGCCGTTCCAGCCATGTCTATCTCATGAGATATAAATCTTTACCCAATTAATTGTAGGGAGATATAGGTCCCACCCATCTCATAATGAAATTATTCTTACTTGTGCCACAAAATAAACATAAATCATTCATCATAACCCAAAGAATAAAACGGGTTTCAAAAACATCATCCCATCATAACATAATCCATATAAAACAAATGGATATCATTTATTTATAAGAAGAATCAAACCATGTAAATAATAGAGACATTATACTTGAAACATAATCATACTAAATAATGTCATCTTAGATAGAAAATAGTTTTGATAAAACACTTGAAATGAATTCTTGAGGAAAATATCCTTTCTTATTCAAAATCATTTTCTTTTCACAAAATGCCACATGATTTTAAAATAAAATGATTTTTTTAAAATAATTCTGAAATCTTATAGAGTAAGATTCATGAAAATAAGGTGTTATGAAACTGTAAAAATCTGTTCATTCCGTATAAGTTAAAAAAACATTCTCTGCATACTTTTTCCGGAAAAGTCAAAAAGTAAATTGTATGGTAAACAAAAGAATGATTGCTTCCATTCATCGTAGTAAAATTCAAAAAGTGGTAAAAATGACTTTAAACATACATGGAAGAATAGTAAAAATTTTATGAAAACATTTTTAGAAAACATAGACATGGATGATAAACCAAACCCCAGTAAATACTTACGAATAAACAATCCCGAATAAGAACGAGATTGGAATAATTATCCCTTACCTTATGTCCAATTTCATCCGTATGTGTCCGAGACCCCTATATAGTGATTTTAAACATATTATTAACTTGTAACAGAGCCATAATATAATTTATGTTATCATATATGATTCACTTATGACTTAATATTACCCATTCATTTGTCAATTCCATGTTAAAGTAGCGTTTTGGGTAAAATTGTTTCATTTATCGTCTGTGTTTTGACTTGTAATTATTCATATTATTACTTATATCATGATTACTTAATTCCAGAATTTAAAAAATGATTTATATATAATATATATTCAGAATATAGATAAGTAAAATAGATCGACAAATGGGAAGAAATACACTATTCATGGAGACGGTAGGTCGTACGTACGCATGAACGCTATTTCCGTTTCCTTATTAAATTGAATGGAAGTAAGTAAATAACATATAAATAAATCCAACATCATTAATATGTCATATATTTCATGATTATTTATTATATATACTTTATAATCATTTTTGAATGGTTATCTTGGAGGATGAATCTCATCACGTCGTGGAGATGGTAATCCGTACGTACGCACGAGCGATGATATCATTCCCATAATTATTGAACAGAATTAGAGTGGATTATATAATATCTCAGAATTATTATCATGTTATAATAACCATATATATTTATTCCTTACACCATTAATCCCATCCAAGTAAGGTGGTGGTGGAAAAACAGATTACATCACGGCGTGGAGATGGTATTCCGTACGTACGCACGCACGGTGATTTCGTTTTTCATAGGATGGGTAGAAGGTGAAATAGCATTGTTTAATATTTATAATAACATATCATTATATTATTTATGCTGATGTTATTACTTTATAATGAAACAACTAAAGATGAATAAGTAGAAGAATAAAGAAACTTTAAAGAATCGGTAGAAGAGATTACCTCTTCTTCAATGTGCCTCCTCTTAACCTCCTCTTAGAGCACTAACGTTGGTCTTGGAAGAAGACCAGGAACTCTATTAGGTTTCTAGAGAATTAGATAAGTGAAATGGTCAGGGTTTAGCTAAGCTTGAAGGCTCAAAATGGTGTGAATAAGATAGGGATGAGGTTCCCTTTATAAGAGAAGAGAGGGGCACTTTTGGAAACCTCAAAAATATTAATTAATAGTAAAATAAAACCCCACATAAAAACTTCCAAAGTGACTCAAATTATTGTATGAGGTAATATAGGGTTATATTCTCATCAACCAATCAAATTTATACATGTTGGAAAATTATTTTAAACCTTATAAATTTGATTTATCCTTATTTAATTTCTTTAATCTTATTTGTGGTAATAATATTCAAAATTTTAAATTGCTATAAATACATACTTATATGTGGTAAATTTACCATAATTTGATACTTTATAACCTTTTCAACCATATAATATAAAATTTTTAATTTTTTAAATATTTTTGTGATTTTTAAATAATTTAATAATATGTTATTTTTATAAAATACCAATAGTGTAAATTTCGACACTATTAATTTATTTGAATTTATATAAAATAAAAACAGAGAATATATTCGAAAAAATATATTTAATTTGTTCCTAAAATGTCATATTAATCTATAAAATTCGAAAAGAATGTTAATTAGTTCATATAATATTTATTTTAATATTTTTAAAACCATTTATTTTATATATCTCTTAATAAAATAATTACTACAACATTTTTGTATAATTATTTAATATACTTATTTGTTGTATAAAAATTAAAATTAAAATCCTATGATGAATATAAATCTATTAAATTTAATAATAATACTTTTAATAGAATTTATCATCTTAAAATCACAACATATAAATTGTTATATTTATTATGTTATGAAGATGACAACTTTGAAATTATTAAGAATAAAATAATATAAATGTAATAATCTCTTTTATACGGCTCCAAATGGTCCCAAAGTAGACCCTTGTATGACTATGGTATATATATACTCGACAAATATTTTTTTGTCAAGTGTTTGAGCCTTTTGATGGGTATTATTACTTTAATGAAAACTATATTATTGATTTTTCACTAAGTAAATAATTTTTGCAACATTAATGTATAAGTTATTAAGGTAATTAAATATTTCCAAAAAAATTTAAATAAATTACAATAACAATTAAAAACATTTTATATTTAAAATTAGTAATTATAATCGAATTTGTATTCTGTATAAAATTATATTAAAAATACTTTAATTATTAAAGTTTGAGTGAGACATATTTCACTTTCTCTTAAATAAAATAAATTACAGTTCTTAATCACATCCAAGTGGGTTCCAATAGATTCTATTTCGACCAAAGTATGCTTTAGAATGAAATATAATCATCCAATTATATTAATACAAGTGTTAGGGTAATTTTATAATATTCTATTTACCCTTAATTACCCAATTTACCTTTAACTATAGTAAATAAAATTCACCATCATAATGACCAAAAATAAAAAGTAGCCTATTAACATAATTTGGACACACTAATTCCAAATATGGAATCCATTTTTCCAAATTCAAAACACAGAAGTTTCAAAAATTAAATTAAAATTAATCTCTTTGTTGAAAGAAAATGAGTTTTTGTTCAAAACATTGCAAAAGATTGAATTTATTTTACCTACGAATTCAATATAAAATTATTGATAATGACATACATTATATTAAATGTTAAAAATATATTCTATTTATACTTTAAAACCCTTCAATATTATAATTTAACTATATAAATTTTCTTTATGAAAAAGTTGTTTTTAATTAATATTTAGCATATTTTTACTATTCATCAAAATAAGAAACTTATCAGAAAAATATCAAAAATTTATCCAAAGTAAATATTTATATCCTGATTCCAAATAAGAATTTTATTTTGTCACATTGAACTTATAAACATGTCAAAAAATATATTTAAAATGGGTGCACCATCAAAAGGCGACAAAACTACATTTTTTGAAAAATACTTATTTTACCAAAAAAAATTATTTTGTTCACATACCATGATCTAGGAAATATTTAAGATGATTGATAATATTATAAAATTCAAAATTTAATTAATATTATCCATAACGGCTAGTATATAATACTATTATAACAATATTTAGTGAAACTCAGTATTGCGTACAACACACGCTATCGAGGAAGGTCGTTATTGCATGTAACACAAGACAGGAATAGTGTTTGTGTATACTAAAAGCTAATACGGTGTTGCGTATAGTAAAAGATAATCTTGGTGAAGTGTAAAACACAAGACATCAAAGAAATTAAAAAGAATATTTCTCATAAAATCTCAAGGTGTTAAAAGTATTATGACATCATAATGACCCAAAAGTGACATAATATATTACATAAAGGTATCCATGGCCAAATATATATATTACCTTTAAAATAATTTGTTTTATTTTTTTAATTTTATAAATTTTTAATGAATCCTCCAAAATCAATAATATATTTTAATATTTTAAAATCAATTATTTATGAACATGATTCACTTCCATTTCACCAGGGGAATTATTTTAATGTGATCAATTCTTATCCATATAAAATAACTAAAACTACTTTAATTTTTTATAAAACCTGGGAAGGTTTTTGGTTTTATTATATTTTCATATAGAGTCCAAAACATATGTTTGGGAAGTAATAAATAATTCTCCTCTCTTTTTCTATATAAACCCACCCAACCTACCACTCATCTTCACTAAAAAACTCTTTTATAATTACATTACTCTAAATTTTCCTATTTATAGTCGTCACAAGGTTCCCCAATCTCTTAATAATCTCCTCCCGATATTATAGAATCATCCTCTCAAGGTAAGGGATCCTCTCCTTCATCTCTTTATTCAAGCACCTTCTTTGTATTATGCTTTTTAATTCCAAATTTTTCATGTTGAATTATACTCTTACATATACCTATTACTATTTTTATTATTTCCATGTGATTATATACCCCTTCAACTCTTATTAATTTCTTTTATTAATCTTTATATATTGTTGTTATGTTGCCAAAATAATCCTACGATTTTTCATTCCAAACAATTGTGTAGTGAATACTCATCCCCATTTCCAATAAATGGTATTCACCTAGATATACCTATACATAATTTATTAGTTACATACATATATGTCTCTCATGCTCCTTAATTATGGGATTAAAATTGATGAAATACATCATTATTTTGTATTATTTATGTGGCATACTTATTCATGTACATGATATGAAAGGTACAGGTGGGACCAGAATTTTATAGCCCTCTAATGAATTGGGAATGTTTTCATCTTATGATATACCATTAATAGTGCATGGTATTTTATCCTAACCACACTATGTTATTTTGTTGTGGTGGTTATCCATGACTTCCTCATATGTCATGTTTTATGTTGTTCTCACATTCCCATGACGCATTTTATGCAATCATGTTATATCATGCCTCATTATTTAATACTATTAGTCTTTACCCTATTATGTTACCTTGATATTTCTATTGGATTACACGTATTGATTTATCTTATTCTATGATTTTTTTTATTCCCTTATAGACCTTTATATTTCACTACTTTATTATGTACGTCCCCAGGTTATCCCATGAAATTTTAGAAGAATGATGGAATTTATGGGGCATATTAAGGAAGTTTTAAATACTATCCCTATATTCCTATTTCATGTTGTTATCAAATGTACCAAATTTCCAAAATACATTAGGCTTCATGACCGTTTGGAATTTTATTATGTGTTCCTTTAAGTAATAAATCATGAATTTAAGTGTATTAAAATATGGGTTATCATAGTTGGTATCGAAGTAAAATCTAGTTATTTTTTGGATTGGGATTAGAAAACTCTAGTGAAATCCTTAGGGATAATAATAAATATAGTAAAACATCCCTAAATTTGGTAAAGTATAGAGTAAGTGGTTTCCAATAAAATACATCCATTTATGAATACTACAAGTGGGTGTGGCTCTGGCATAGAGGTACCTTGGGGTAATAACCCCAAAATTGACACATTAAGTTGGACTTGATCATCACCTAGGGAAAGAAAATAGGCCTTGTTTCACCCCTAGTTTTACACTTATGAGATATATTATTTATTAAATTCACAATCTCATTACAAACCATTAGTAATGGTATAAAATTCTCAAAATATTTTTATATTATTAAATATATCATGGATAAATTATATTTATACCTTAAAATTCATAGGTTAAAGAATATATTTAATTTATAAGTTATCCGTTTAATGTTCAACATTTTCTGTTTATGAATTTAATTATTAAAAAAATCTCACCCCTAATTTTCCCTTTATTTCTAGTCAATGGCCGAAAATAGAAGGAATCGAGTCAACAACCAATGTCAGGGTAAATGTAATGACTTCACAAATGAGATTCCCAACCTTATAGGAGTAGGAATTATGAACTTTGTGACAAAAAAATCTTATTTAATACAAGTTTTTAATCAAAGCATGAATCAATAGTAATACTCATATACCCTTAAAATGTTAAAGTTTAAGTTGAGACCATTATGTGAAAAATACCTCTAACATTTAGTGGATCTTTTGATCCCTCAATCATGGATAAATTGTTAAAATCCATTGAAAATATCATATCCATCCTTAAATTCTATAAGAAATAGAATTTTGTGTTGGTTGTTTATTATATGGAGGGAGAATATGATCAATGGTGGACATTAGTTAAAAACATGAATCTCAAAGAGGATATTGAAGTGATATAGTATAATAAATTTTAGAAAAAAAATTCAAAAAATATTTTCCTTGTAATCTTTAACTTAAATTGGAGAGGGATTTCATTAGCCTCATGCAAAACGATGACGAATCCATCAGGGTTTACATGGAAAACTTCAAAAGGCTTCTGTTATATTCCTATGACTTTTTCATTTCCCATGAATTTAAATTTGACCTTTTCTTTTCTAAGATAAATATGAAACTATGAAACGTGTTGTCTAATTGAGACTTTGACATTTATGAGTAAATTGTCTAATGTGTACTCAAATTTAAATTAGAGATTAGAGGATATCAAGGGTATTTTGGGAATAGAGATAAGAAGTTGAGAATATATTTTAATTCTAGGGGTATGATGGAGAAATATCATGGGGGTAAGAAATTCCATTATCCCACTTTTAAAAATTGTGTGATGAATAAAACTAGAAATTACATGAAGGGGAAAAGGAAATGCTTTAGGATCATGAAGGAAGGGAACCTAGCTAGTAATTATTGACAGGAGAAACACACCAATGTGATGGAAGAAAGGGATGCTCCAGTCAACCCTCAACATATTTTACAACATTTCAACTACAAGTAATAAGGAAACTATGTGAATCAATTCCCTAATCCAAGTGTTGTTGATGAAAACTGACAACAAAAACCTCCAAGGCCTTGAGAGAAAGGGTGATATTTTCCAATCACAACAGCTGAGGTGGATCCTAATAAAGAAGGGTTGATAGGTACACCAGTTATTCATTCAAAAATAATGAACATACTTTATGATTTTGGTTCTACCAATTCTTTCATATCACTCAATTTTAGTAGAACTATTCAAACACCACCTCAAAACATAGAAGTTTAGTTATCGATGAAGATTGTGAATGGGTTAATTATTCCATCCCAAGCATATAACTCATCTCCTATCCATATTAGTGGGTTGAAATTCCCAGCTAACATTATGATACTCTATTTAGAGGAATTTTATGTAGTTCTAGGTATGGATTGAATTTACTTATAGAGTTCCAACATAACTTTACAAGAGAAGGAAATCACCATATGTATCTTAAATCTTCTTCTGATTCTATAAAATTGAAAGTAAGAGGATGAATATTATTTGGTAACAACATATCAAGTGTTGATATTATTTCCATGTGATAAATCATATCTAGATTAAAGGATTGAGGCTAAAGAAAATACCATCCTTGATGACATTCCCATTGTAAGTGAATTCACTAATGTGTTTCCTAAAGAATTTTATATCCTTCCTACTAACCATGAAGTTGAGTTCTCAATCAATCTTATACCCTGATCTTCTCCAATAACCAAGACTCTATATATAATGGTCAGTTTTTAACATGAGCGAAAGAACCAATTATATGATAATCTATATAAAGGGTTTATATTCCTTAGTTCTTTACCATGGGGTGCAATGTTCCCTTCATCTAAAAGAAGGATGGGTTAATGTACAACAGTATTTATTATCATGAGGTCAAAAAAATCATGATAGAGGAAAAGTATCATCTTCCATGGATTGATGAATTATTTGATCAACTTTATATTGCACAATACTTTTATAAGTTGTATCTTTGGTAGGGATATTATCAAGTAAAGTTGAAGTAGGAGGATATCCCCAAGACATTTTTTCAAACAAGGTACAGTCACTATGAGTTCATAGTGATGCAATTTAGATTCACTAATTCCCCATAAATCTTCATGGACTTGATTAATTGATTCTTTATGGATTACCTCACCAAATTTGTGGTAGTATTTATAGACGATATTCTAATCTAGTTCAAAAAAAAGAATGAACATGAGGGGTATTTGAATTATGTACTAAATACATTATGAAAGGATAATTTATTTTTTAAGTACAGTAAATGTGAGTTTTGGTTAGATAAAGTAACTTTCTTGGGACATTTTATCACCAGTAATGGGATATATGTGGATCCTTCACAAACTATGTTAATTTAAGGATGTACAATGCAATTATATATGATGGAAATATGTAGTTTCCTTGGATTATTTGGGTACTATCATCATTTTTTGATAAAATTATCATTATTTTCAATCCCAATAACCAAGCTAACTCGTAAGGGAGTCATGTTTTGCAAGACATATGAATATGAATAAATATTTAAAGAGATGAAGAAGAGGATAATAACTTCACTTATTATCACATTATCCACTAGTAGGGATGGATTTTTGATCTGCAATAATTTTTCTAGAAGGTATTTGGTTTTGTACTCATCTAAGATGGAAAAGTGATAGCATATTCCTCCCACCAATTAAATATACATAATCATAACTACCCAACACCTGATCTAGAATTGGAAACAGTGATATTTGAATTGAATATTTGGTGACATTATCTATATGGAGAAAAGTGTGACATATATATAGATCATAAAATCCTCAATTATATATTCACATAAAAGGATTTTAATATGTTCTAATAAAGGTGGTTAGATCTGACCAAAGATTATGATTGTTCAAACCATTACAATCCTTAAAAGGAAAATAAGGTGGCAATTTCTCTAGGTATAAATGATTATACAAACCTATCCATGACGAGGAGTGAAATGGATCCATTCATATTGCTCATAAAAAGTATATACATGGGAATAATAAAATTATTTTCATCCTTCCTTTCTCAAATAACTGCTCAGCCATCTGTTCTTGATAGGATTAAAGATTCCTAAAAAGATTATGAGTTTCTATATAAGAAGGTAGAAAATATTTTGGATTTAAACATTAATGTGGATGGATTTATATGGTTTAGAACCTGGATATTTTCCCCATAAAAACAAGAATTAAAGAAGTAACTTCTAGATGATTATCAGAGCTCGTCCTTCTCTATTAATCCTAGAAGCACTGAGATGTATTGAGATTTAAAAAAAATATAGTGGGTTAACATAAAGAGTTAGATTACAGAGTATATATATATATATATATTTCATATACCAAAACTTTAAGGTATAATGATAGAAGTATAAGGTTATGATGAAACTATTTCCCATACTAGTATGGATATGGGAAAAAACCATGGATTTCATCATAGAACTCCCCATAACACATAAATGAAATAATGTATCTACGTGGTGGTTGATCGCCTTAAAATTTTAGAATATTTAATTTCTATCACGGAATATTTATATCTTGACAGACTCGCCAAGATATACATTTTGGAAGTGGTAATACTGCAAGGAGTTACATTCTATTTTATCTAATTGAGATATAAGGTTTACCTCAAGTTTCCAGAGAATCCTTCAGCAAGTATTGGATACAGAACAAGGATTCATAATAGATTATAACCCTCAAACAGATGGTCTATCTGAAAGAACCATAAAAACTCTAGAGGATATGTTGATATCATGTTAAATGTATTTACAAGGATATTGGGATCATCACCTTACCCTTGTGGAGTACTCATATAATAATAGTTTACAATATAGCATTCAAATGGAACCTTATGAGGTTATGTTTGGGAATATGTGTTGGAATCTGACATGTTGGGATGAAGTTTTATAGAAAAAGCTAATGTGATCTTATCTTAACCAAGATATTACATAGAGGGTTCAAACCATTCTATGACATTTGAAATCTTCATGGAGTTAATAGAAAATCTTTGAAGACAGTCATTGATGCGACCTAGAGTTTGAGGTCGAAGATAAAGTGTTCCTTTATATATCACCATGGAAGAAATTCATGAGGTTTGGGAAGAATGGAAATCATATTCCAAGATACATTGGCCCCTTTGATATCCTTGATCGTATCGGAGTGGTGGCCTATCGACTAGCACTCCTAAATAACTTATTTTAAGTACATGATTTTTTCCATGTATCCTTCTTGAATAAGTACATACTAGAATCCTAAAATGTATTAAATACAAAGGTGGTGCCTTGGTAGAATGATCTTTTATAATAGAAGAAACCAGTGAAGATCTTAGATTTTAGAGACAAGGTTCTATAAAACAAGATAACTCACATTTTCAAAGTGTTATGGAAGAACAACAAGTTTTAGGGAGTGACATCAAAATTTGAAGAGGGAATAAAATATAAGTACCCTCATCTATTTTAATGTTTGAAAAAAAAATTGTGGGTTGAATTTATGAAGGTTTAATAATCTATTGAACCTAAATTTTATAAATTAAATTACCTTTTTTAATATATAAATTCATTATTAATTAATGTAGTTATAGAAAAGGCATTTCCTAATTTGGTTATTTTAAACCCTTATAAGTTATATCATGTCGTAGTTAAAATATCATTAAGTATTATAACCATTTATAGTATAGCCATAATATATTGATCCTATTATTATTATATATTAAGGGTTAGGATAGTCCAATTGACATAGAAAAAGGAAGTAGTGGCCTCGATCAACAATATTGTACCCTATGACTCCCATTTTTTCAGATATTCTGAGGGAGATATCGTCACTGTTCTTTCCTTTAACCAATCTTAAGCTGAGATTCAATAACTAAAACCTGCATGAAACCATTTATAAGATAATTTTAAGATCATTGAGATCACATCCCAAACCATGTATGTTGAACCACCCCAAGAAAATCTCATGATCATACACCTTACCCTTAGGTCCTTCATTGGTGTAATATAAGGGATATGTATCTAGAACCTAAAAATATGAATTTGTATATAATGAGTTTGATAAAAATTAGATTTTAATATGATAAAACACAAATTTTATTTTTAAGAAATGTATAGTTTCAATCAAGAAACTATTTTTGATGAATTCAAGAAATTTTAAATAAAAAGTATTTTAATAAAATATTATTATTAAATAATATTTGTTAAATAAAAATTATTTAATAATTTTATTAAGTCAAATATAATTTTTTATAAGTGTCATAAAATTGTTATCATCAAAAAACTCAATATTTTTAAATAAATATAGATTTTTTAATTAGAAGTGTAAATTATAATATTTAGAGAAATATTTTTAAAAAATAAATATAATTTTATAAATAATCACATTAAAATTATCCAAAAGTTATTTATACATAATTTTCTAAGACAGTTGAATTTTTAGGTTAAAATTAAATATGGTGTAAATATATGGTATGTATTAGGATATCATAATGACCCTAAAGTGATGTAATATATTACATAAGAATTATACATGAAAAAATATATATATTACATTTAAAATAATTTTTTTTAATTTATTTTATTAATTTCATAAATACTTAATGAATCCTCCAAAATCTATATTATATTTTAAGATTTTATGATCAATTCATTTTAAACATGACTCACTTCCACATCACCAAGGGAATTATTTTAATGTGTTTGGTTATTAGACTTATAAAATAATTAAAATCACTCCTCTTTGGTATAAACCATTCTCAAAAACCATAGTATTTTTTTCCATTTTGATTACTTTATCATATAAAGTCCAAAACCTAAATTTAGAAATTAATAAAGAATTCTCCTCTCTTTTTCTATATAAACCCACCCAAACTCCCAATAATGTTCACTCAAAACTCTTAGAGTATGAAATTAATCTAATTGTCCCTCTCTATATTCCTCACAATGTTCCACAATGATATTAATAAGATCATTCCCTGATTTTAGAAGTGTCCTCTTAAGGTAAGGGATCCTCTCCTTCTCCTCTTTATTCAAGAACCTTATTTGTTTATGCCTTTTAAATCCCAATTGTTCATGTTGGATTATGTTATTTCATATACCTATTAATTTACTTATTATTTAAAAGTTATTATAGTCCCATTTCACTCCCATTACTCCCTTCTATGAATCTTTATGCATTATTGTTATGGTGTCGAAATTATCCAAATATTTTTCAAGCCAAACAATTGTATAGTGAATACCCATCCTCATTTCCACTCAATAGTATTCACCTAGATGTAAATATCCTTTATTTATTGTTTAATTCCATGTATTTATCTCACTCTTATTAATAATGGGATTAAAAGTGATTAAATACATTCTTATTTTGTATGATCTATGTGTCACACATATGCATGTAAGGGAAATGAAATTGATGGGTTGGCACGGAATTGTATAGCCCTCCAATGAATTAGGTAACATGTTTATCTCATGATATTCCATGTATATTTCATGGGATATTATCATAATTACAATATTTTATATTTTCTGGGTGATTTTCCGAGAATTAATATTATATAATATTTTATGTTGTTTCCAGATTTCCTTATTACCTTTATGTTATCATGTTAAAACATGCCTCATTATTCAAGACTATAATTCTAACCCCTCATATTTTACCTTTATATTATTCTTGGATCAAATGTACAACTTTACCTTATTTTATCCTTTGTTTATTCCCTTAATTGGCCTTATAGCTCACCCCATTATTATGTATATCCTCAGGTTATCCTGTCCAATTTTAGAAGAATGATGGAATTGTAAGAGCATGTTAAGGATGTTTTCAATAATGACACTATATTCATGTTTCAAGTTGTTTTTCTATGTACAAAATTTCCAAAATAAACTAGCCTTCATGAACTTTTTAAATTTTATTATGAATAGATTTATGTAATAAATCATAAATTAAATTGTATTAAAATACGGTTCATCATATAAATTAAATAAAATAATAAATAAAAACATCAACTACCCATCATCAAGAATAAGCAAGATAACTCAACTTATAACCTCCACTAAACCTAAACTAAGAAAAAAATCATCCTGGACATCTAATCATACTTAATAAACCTATAATATAATAGGTGTGATAAAAAATATTAATTGGTATTCTTCCCATACCTTAGGAATAATATTTAAAAGGGAAAACCATTTTATAGTAGTTTGTAATTAATTTAGAAAATAGTTTTAACAGGTGAGAAAATGGGAATGAAATATCATATTCAGACTATTTCATAAAACTTTTGCTTATTTTTCTTTAAATAAAAACAATCACCTTTAAAAAAAATATTCTTTGATCAAAACCACCTTTATCAAGACACCCAACTAAATCCACTTCAGAAAAACACTTTCGATACCACATTTGGAAAAAATTTATAAGGAAACAAAATGATTGAATGATATGAAAAAATCTTGATTAAAAAATTATAGGAATAGTGGGGGTACACCCTAAGGCTACTAGTATTGGGATAACTATAAATGTTACACCACCCAATAAGTGGATTTTGGTTTTGCTTTACATCTCTATCTAGAGGGAATTTTAAATAATTACTTCACTGGTGTGTGTGTAGAAACTAATTCCAACTACATGTTTTAATAGTTAAATCTTATGCATCAAATGGAACCCAAGTTAAAAAATGGTATCCTTCTTTTAAATTCCATATACATATATAATACAATAATTATAAATTTAAAATATAGATTTAAATCACAATAAATCAATGTTTAACAATTTAAATAACTATATAATGGAGCAAACCTACCATAAAATTATTCCCTTCACAAAATGAAGTGATAGCCTACCACAAAAAAGTCTAAAGGGGTGGAAAAAAATAAGAGGAACCCTAAAATCACTAAATAAAATAATTAAATTGGAACCACATGGAACCCTTTGTCCTCAAGTTCATGCTAGTGCAAGAAAAAAGAAGATATTGAGAGGAATCTAGAGAGGAGATGATTTGGAGGGACATATCTTGAATAATCGACCTTAAAATAGATACAAGCTTCCTGGAGGAGGGTAATCAAAGGAGAGGTACTCCTAGAGTCACATGAGACAAATGAGGTAGAGGTGTGATTTGGGGTAAAAACCAAATATGGGTATAATTGAAATCTTCAATTTTTAATGAAACTCGGCATTGTGCATGGTTTGGCCTCAAATTTTGCAAAACCATGCACCAAATATGATCCCCTCAAAAACACCTCTGGGAACATGAACATTTTATCCACATGGTTTGGGAAACTATTCACCAACCATACAAAATAGATCTACTATGAATTTAAATCCTTCACATGATAAGCTACACTATCACTCATAATCATGCATCAACTGTGTGTTTAAATTGAAATTCTAAAATCTAAAAATTTGAGCATGGTTTGACCCAAAACTAAAGTACATGTTCAACCAAAAATAAATAAATAAAATAATAAATAAAAAAAGTTATAGGTTTGATAATTTTACCCACCATAACATTTCTTCCACAATGAATCCTTGAATAAAAACGTTGGTTCAAGAAAGGATGGCTCAACTTCTACCTTAGAGACATGGTCTGAGAAAGGTGAAAGAAAACTAGAATCACTCTAAACAATCATCTACACTGTCCTTAATTTTGAAATGGAACACATCACCAATGTCCATTTTCCTCATCATTGTAGCATCCTTCCCCGGAATCCACTTAATGGTGCCCTGAGATGGTTGGCCACATGACCTCAAGTGCGCCTCCCTATATGCCAGAGGTTACTGAATAGTATCAACTATCTAGGGTATGTCTATTGGTAGATTATTCCATCATTGATAATATTTTAAAATAGCATTATATAATAGTGGTAAGAAACAAAATAGAAAATAATAAGGAGTAGTATAAATAATAAATAAAAATCTAATAAATATAAATAAGAAGGAGCAGAATAATAAATAGATACAAAAATTTTGATGATGAACATGTCATGGTGTTATAAAAAAATATTACATAGGATACATGGGATATAAGAATATTCCACATTCTATATAAAATATAAAAAGGGAAAAAGTTTCAACTACTAGCATCACAAGTATATGCTCGGTCCTGTATCCCATACTCCTTCCTAGAACTTAGAATCAAGCTTCATAAGTTGTACACTTAAATTTATCTATACTTTTAATCATGAAGTCTAATTGGGTACCAAAGGTGGATCAATTAGGGTGTAAGATATACTCAGTAGGCCACCACCAATGGTGTTTATATCAATCCAGTCATTATATAATAAATGAGTAGTGTGTCAATAATAATAATAGATGGAAGGCAATAAAAAAATAAAATACATTGGATCGGGTTCCACTTGGGATACCAATCTAAATATATATGCTTTGGCCAAATTAGGATGTCTCTGAACTGAGCTAACCTATGAACGTAAGAAATATGGTAAAGTGGGTCATCCTAAATAATCATCAAAATGTGGACCACCCCCACGCATGTTATTTGACTGAATGGATGAAACCCTATAATTAAGTTACACATTCTTAATCTTTAGTTTAAATGTCATCTTTATAACTTAAAATGAGGAAACCTGATATCATCCAAGGTGAACGAGAATGAATCCCAAGTATCTCTCTAAAGGCACTACATATACCCAAATACCATAAAATTTCATCCAAGGATATCCATAAATTAAATCCCAAGTATGACTCTCAATATGGCATATAAACAACCCTCCAATGCCATCCCTACTATCCCATGTTGGGGAATGAGTATCAATCATGACATGGTCTAACCATATATCCACTGATACCATC
The DNA here is from genome assembly GCA_963277665.1 of Viscum album. Lineage (NCBI taxonomy): Eukaryota > Viridiplantae > Streptophyta > Magnoliopsida > Santalales > Viscaceae > Viscum > Viscum album. Next base: position 1,977,188,439 of record OY728122.1, read on the forward strand.
CATGATGTCTCCCTTAGGGAATTGGTATTGTTTACATGGAGGTAAGGTAAACACATGGTGATCCCATCCTAGGCATAACTGGTATCACTCCTGGTGTATATATGATCCACATGAAAAACTAGTTATAAATTTTGATGATCCCATCCAAGGAATCCCATAAGGATCCATGTATTCCTCTTATCTTGAGTATAAAGTAATTTAGCTATCAATAGCTCATATTATTTAACAAGGAATTGTATTTATTCTTCTTTATTCAAGTATTCCATTTCATTTAAGTAAGAAACTCAAGTTATGTCACGAAGAAAAGGGACTAACATAAGGCCTATCAATTCTCATTTCCATATTATTTATGATGAGTCAACAAACTTCAAAAGGTTATTAAAATATTTCTGGTAAGGGTAGTTAGGCCTTTATGGAATGGCACACCCATATGGGTGGATCATTTTAAGGAGATCAACCAAAGGGTTGAATATCTGCTAGCTAAGACTACATCAAGCATGATGAACCTTTTAAAGTGATTTATTAAGAATTATTGATTCATCTCTAGAAAGTTTGGGTGCATGGAATGGTGATGCATAATATAAATGAAACTAAACTTATGGAAATGAACTAGACCACATACCTTAGGTTCTTAGATGACCACTCACCCATTTCCATCCTTTAATTCAAGCTAAAATATGATAAAATGGAAAAGTGGCCAAAACCCCATTACAGATACAATGTAACCAATGGAGAATTGAACAGAGCTTGGATAGAGGAGATACACCAAAGCCTAGGTCGAGGTAGTGGCGGGAATTAGGTCATGTGATTCTTCTAGAGGAAATGGGGATTTCATTAAAAATATCCCATTCCCCACTTTTTTTTTAAAAAAAATAGGTTGGTTATTTACACGGCATGTAATCCTTACATGTTGTGTAAAGTGTGAGGTCCTTAGCACCTAGGAAAAAGAAGATCAAGATGTTCAAGGGGTATTTCCAACCCAGTAAATGTCAAGTACTAAGCACACATCATGTGTATTCTAAATAAATGGCATGTATTCAGTACACATCATGTACTTGTCTTGTAACTGTAATCTAACCAATCTGTTACCTCCTTTCCTAAAACGAACCAATCAGCCCCTAGGTGTAGTCTTTGGGTTTAAACAAAACTAAGAAGAAAACCTACCTCCCTAAAAATTTAGTATGTTACAACCTCCCTTTCATAAAACAAATTATCCCCAAGTTTCCATTCCGAGGGTGGTAAAGCATCATATAATAAAAGTTCCATCCAACGAGTATACACGTCAACCTCTCTCTCCTAGGTATAATCCTATAGTTCTATTTCTATAAAATCCAAACTAGAGGATCTAACTTTCCTCATAGATAATTCATGCTCTGATCAATGATACATATCATATGCTCCCTGAAGGATGCATTTGCCTCCAACTCAATGTCCTCAAGGTCAAATGAATGAGATGGTTCAACATGATACCAGTGAAGATATGATATGTGGAAAACATCATGCATGGAACAGTACCTATGAGGTACCTGAAACCAATAGGATACTGGCCTGACTCTTACTATGATCTCAAAAGGCCCAACATAATGGGGTGATAGATTTCCCTATCTTCAAATCCGTAAATGACCCAATCTGGGTGAAACTTATATAAAGACCATATGTACCATCTCGAACTCTAGAGGTCGATGGCAACGATTAGTATAAGACGTTTTCATGGACTGAGCTATATCCATATGTTTATGAATTAGTTATACTTTCTCTAAAGTCTTATGAATGATATGAGGACCCATTAGTGCTGCCTCACATGCCTCTAACCAGAATAGGGGTGAACGACATGTCCTTACATAAAGGGACTCATATAGAGACATCTAAATCATTTACTAAAATTTGTTGTAAGAAAACTCAATGATATTTATTTTATTTTCCCATGAACCTCAAAAATCAAGGAAACATGCTTAGAGTATTTCCTCTTTCACCTTAATTGTTTTATTATAATTCTCGTCAGTCTGAGGGTGATACGTTGGACTCAAGATCACATATGAACCCAGTGCCTTCTGCCTCCCCTATCAGAACTATGTTGTAAATCAAGAATATTAGTCTAATATGATGGAATAGGAAACACCATATAGGTTCATAACATCCAAGATATAAATCCTACTAATATCATCAACTAATAAGGTCTCCCATATTGGTAGAAAATGTGCAGCCTTGGTCAACCTATAGACGATCACCCATTCTGCATTGCTACCTCAAGGAGATGTTGGAAATATCATCATGAAATCCAGGGTGATGTTGTTCCATTTCAACATAGGAGTGGATAAAGGCAGTAGAAGTCTATCAGGTTACTGGTTCTCAACCTTCGCCTACTAATAGGTGGAACACCTCATGATGAAACTTGAAATCTACCTCTTCATACGTAGCCACTAATACTGATTATGTATATCTCAGAACATCTTGGTAATCCTAGGGTGAAATTCCTAAAATTATATATGATATTCCCACATCAAATATTTCCATACATTAGTAGGCACCCATACATTCCCACAGAAGAGTAGGGTATCATTCTCTCCAACAACCTAACTATTCAGTGGGTTCTCACCTATTATACTCTCCCTCAAGATAAGGTGCTTAGGATCTGATAGTTGTATCATCCACACCATCTTCAAGAGGGAGGATTTCACTACTAGAGCTAATAAAAAATGATTTTCATGTTGTTCCAGAACCTCCATGTGCATATCAGAAAACAAATCCATCAACTACCACTCACTACTATCCTCCTAGACTACATGTGTTTGAGTCTTCCAGATTAGGGAGTCATCCACTTCATTACCCTTCCTAGGTATATAAGTAAGCTCAAAGTTGAATGACTTCTGGTACTCAACCCACTTTCACTGCCTCAAATTTAAGTCTCATGGCGTGGATGTGTATTTTAGACTTTATTTATCCATCTAAACAACAAACCGCTCACCTAATGGATAATGCCTCTAACAACATTGAGCATGAACCATGACTGCTAGCTTGAGGTCATGCGTAGGTTAGTTCCACTCATGATGTCTCAGCTGGTACGACCCATATGCTACAACCTAATCTCCCTATATTATAACTACCTTTATCCCGATTCTTAAAGCATCATAGTAAATAGTATAGCTTTTTCCTGACTCTAGAAGAATTAGGATCAATTCTGAAGTCATTCTTCCCTTTAACTACTAAAAGGATATCTCCCAAGCTTTGGACTATACGAACTTCACTCCCTTTTTATTCAATCTCATAATATTCTCTACTAGGTGTGATAAATTCTTAATTAATATATTTTAATATGAATCCATCCCCAAGAAACTTTGTATATAAAATACACTCTTGGGTTTCTCATAGGAAACCACAGCACTCACCTTCTCTTTGTCAAAAGATACACCTACCTATGAAATGATATAACCCAGGAAGTGAACCTTATCATACAAAAGTGGAATTTACTAATCTTAGTATATAGATGATACTATCTAAAAGTATTCATAATGATATAAATATGTTTGGAATGGTTGTGTATAGTGAGATAATATACCAAGATGTATTCAATGAAAACTACCACAAATGAATCTAGGTACTGGTGGAAAAACTAATTCATTAGATCCATGAAGACTACTGGAATGTTTGTGAGGTTGAATGGCCTAACCAGATACTCATACAAGCTATATCTACTCGGGACCATTGTACGTGGTGTGTCTGATGGTCTCACATGCACCAAATGGTATCCCAACCTCAAATCGACCTTGGAAAAAATGGTAAATCCTCAGATCTGGTCAAAGAGGTCATCTATATAAGGCAATGGATATCGATTCTTTATCATAATATGGTTAAATAATCTATAATTCATACAAAATATAAGGTTATTATCTTATTTCTTGGTAAAAATGACAAGTTAACCCCGTAGAGAAGTGATGGGTCAGATAAAACCCTTCACCTCTAGATCTTCCAACTACTTCTTGATTTCCTAAATCTTTGTTGGTTCCATCTTATAGGGAGTAATGGAAACTATTACCACTCTTATAACTAGATCATTGGTGAACTCAACCTCTCTTACAGGAGGTGAACTAGAGAATTCATTGGGGAAGATATCCCTAAAACGATCCACTATGAGAAGGAATTCCATAAGCTACATTCCTTGATCACTCGTAAAGAGACTCACCATCTAGGTTTTCACCCTATCTAGCCCAGTATACTCTGGTCTAGCTCAAGTTTCCTTGATATCCCATTCACCCTTATCAATATAATCACTACCCTTTAGTGATGTGAATGACACCCGTCAGCAGCCGCAATAAAGATGGGCATGATAAGGCACTAGCCAATCAATGCCGAGAATGATGTCAAAGCCAGACATATCAAGGATAAGAAAATTCCATAGGAATTGGTACCCACTTATCTCCAAGGTCCACTCCTTTCACAAGAATACATTCTCTGATCTAAACCCTAACAGTGTTTCAAGAGTCATGAAGCCACTAAATCACTCTATCACTAGGCCCAAGCTTTCCATAATTATAGAAGATATGAAATAGTGTGATGAACCTATATCAAATAGGGTAGAAACTGAAATAGAGTCCACCACAACAGTACCTTTAACTGTAGAAGGCTCTAGACTCTGATCCTAATGTTTAGGCTACACTATAAATATGTGGCCTGATTTACAGCCCTGAGATACAACCTAACAAGCCCAAGGAAGTCCACTTTGTTGGTGATGAACCCTTGATTTCTTACTACCTTGGTCATGGACACCTCCTTGGACTATTCATCCTATAGTAGACCATATCCCAGGCTGGTGTGGAGCTACTGATCCTATACCTAAAATCAATGTAATCATTGATCCCATATCGAAAGATATGGGATGAAATTTTCAGCAGAAACGTTGTAGGTGACCTATCCTACAACAATCTTGGCCCTCGATCGGGTTCCTCGCACACTAGGGATTATTATTACCATTCCTTCCACACTCATACCAAACCACATATTTATTGGTAAATTTCAACTGGCCAAGACTTCCCCTGCATTCACCCTCGAAAAATCACTTCCTGCCACTAGATAAACCATATCCCTACCTGGAAGTTGAACTAACATGACTCACATTACCACCTGCACTCAGGTTTATCTCTGTGATGAGGGTTTGGTTCATTATTTCTATAATATCATCCATCTTAAAAACATTCACCTATGATCGAATGGAATATGCAATACCATACTCAAATTTCCTTGTAGTCATTAAATCATACCATATAAGGGTCAGCGCAAAACCCTAAATCTTGGTGAAACGAGTTGAGTATTCCATCACAAACATGGCACCCTGGTGTAGGTGAATGAACTCTCAAACATAGTCTTCTCTCAATGTTTGGGGGAAGAGTAATCATAAATGGATATTTTAAAACCCACCCAAACCATACCCTCATGAAGTATATTTGGGGTGATGACATCCCACTAATGTTAGAAGAATCAAGAAGCATGTAGGTAGAAAGTTTGACCCTATTCATTGGAGTCATCTGCATATTCTCAAAGATTGAAAGAATGGCCTCTATCCAAGACTCAATATCTTGAGGACTTCTATCCCCCAAAAGGTGGGAGGATGCTACTACTAAAACTCACAGGTCATCTCTGACCTCGTAGGGGTAGGTCGGGGAGCACCCTGTATAGACTGTATAAATCGAATGAAACTATCTTGGAACTGAGCATCAATGACCAGTGAAAGATCAACAGGAGGTCCCTCAGGGGGCACTATAAAAGTTAATACTGATGGCTCAGGGCCCACCACCTCTAGATCATTTCCATTGCCACCCTCCTAGAAAACAATTTGGTGATTTTGAGGTGGCATAGGTTTATAATTTCCAAACACTCACCTTAAATAATATTTAAAACATATGAAGAAAATAGTGAAAGAAATAAAGGATAGGTACAATTCCTTCCTATAAATAAGGTGACACCTCTCTGCCTACTCCTAAACAATGTCTATATGACAAAAAAGATCCTGAAAGTCTCACTAGACATAGCCTACTACCCCCTACTATGGTCAAGTAAGGGTCAAGGCCTCATGAAACAGAGTAGAGGTTCTAGTATATGGAGTGTAAATTGTAAGGTATAGAGGAAAAAACCCTTTACAATTGGAATCCCCATCTAGCGATAACCATTTTATTTAATAATTTTAAATCTTATTAAGTTACTACTCATTTATTTATATATGTATCTCATGGTCCAATTAAAAGTGTCACCATTACCAATTTATAAAGTCTCATACTCCTTCTGAATTGTAATTGGCATGTCATGTTATTGTGACCTAACCATTACATCTCGTGCCAAGATGTAACAGGTTTTTCATAGTGATTTGATTGAATGAACTACCATTAAATATTTATAGAATTAATATTTTATTAAATTTCCATTCACATTAATTAGTCAATTAAACTAATATTTCATCCCAAAGAACCATTGGTTCACGGCTTAAATGTTGCATAATTGGTTAATTAGGGTTTTATCATAAATCTATGTGGGAAAGCACTGTTTATATTGATGTAGTCACCTTATTTAATCTAATTATGTTATTACTGCAGAGATTTTAGCACATTTATAAATATGAAAATCAAGGGACATGAAAAAAGAACATGAAATACAGGAAATGCATATAGAAATATAGATATGGAATAGCATAATGTATGAAATTTAGGTCCTATGGTGGCTATTATGATGCATGAATTGATTCACCCTCATATCATCGGTCCAAGGTAAATAAATTTCATCATAAAAACATCGATAGTAATAACATCACACAACATGTGCATCACATAATGGTGAGATCAGTTCAACCATATAGGAACAAACTAGAACAGAAATAACCTATCCTAGGTAATTTGGGTTTCCCCTATACATGAGTTAGCCTACTCCTAGGAATATGCCCATTACCAAATTCCATTACCTTCTAGTCTCCTATATAATACCAAAATAGTAATAAAAAAGGAACTATGATACCACTTTGTAACATCCCACTCTGGAATCCACTTAGTGGTTCCGCATGACGGTTAGCTATATGACCTCAAGTGCATCTCCTCATACACCAGAGGTAGCTGACTATCAGTGAGGAATGAGGATGTGTTTATGGGGAGACTATGACCTCAATAATCAAAGTATAAAAAAATGGTATATAATAGTGGTAAATAGTGGAAAAAAAAGAGAAATTTGCAACAAAAATAATAAATGAACATCCAATAAATATAAATAGGCAAAATCTAAATAATAAATAGATACAAAAATTTTGATGATTAAAATTTCATGGTGCTATACAAAATAAGTACATGGGATATAGAGGATACATTCATATACCACATGCTATCAAAAATAAAAAAAATGTGAAAAGTTGAAACTAATAGCATCATGAGAATAGGCTCAGTACTCTACCCCATACTCTTTCCTAGAACTCGGAATCAAGCATCAAAAGATGGAAACTTCCCTTTATCTATACTTGAATCATGAAGTCTTCATGGGTAAAAAATTTTTCCCAAGTAGGGTGTGGGATATACTTAGCAGGCCACCAACAATGGTTTCTAGATCAATCAAGTCATTTCATAATACATGAGCAGTGTTCCAATAATAATAATAGATGCAAGGAAATAAAAAAATACATCAAACTAGGTTCCCCTTGGGGTACCTATCCGACTCTACCAGCTTAGGCCTAATCTGGATGTATCTGAATTGAGGTAACCTATGAAAGTAAGAAATATGGTAAAGTGGATCATCATAAATAAGAATCAAGATGTGTACTACCCCCAAGAATGTGATTTGGATTGGCAGACGCAGCCCTGGAATTTATTTACACATTCGTAATCTTTAGTTTAAATTTCATCTTTATAATTTAATAAGAGGAACCCTGAGCCCATCCAATGTGATTCATAAGGAATCTAAAGTATCGCTCCATGGGAACTACATATTCCTTAATACCATAAGAGTATGTATAAGGTGATATATAAATGGAATCTCAAGTATCACTATCATTATGGAATCTGAAAAACTATCCAAGCCTATCCTTGGTATCTCATGTAGGGGAACAAGTATCACTCATGACCTAGTTTGACCATCTATCCATCGATCCCATATATAGTGTCTCCCCTTGGGAATTAGTATCAATCACATGGACATAAGATAAATTCACTATGATTCCATCCTAGGCATAAGTTTTATTTCTCCCGACATATATACAATCTACATGAAAAAAATAATTATAAAGCTAGATGATCCCATCCAAGGAATTCCATAAGGATCCATGAATCACTCTCAGTTTGAGTATAAAAGTAATTTAACTATCAATGACTCATATTATTTAACAATTTCATTTTAATCAGGATTCTTTATTCAAGTTGGTCATTTAATTTAAATAAGAAACTCAAGATATGGAATTAATAAAAGGGCCTAACACAAGTCCTGTAAATTATCATTACAAGGAAACACATCTCAAAAGGTGGTTAAAAACATTATGTTAAGGAAAGTTAAGACTTTAAGGAACACCACACCAATAGGGGTGTCTTGTTTAAAGTTTTTCAACCAAAGGGGTGATTCGCTGTTAGTTAAGACTATATCAAGCATGAGGAACCATTTTAATTAATTTATTAAGAATTATTGAGGCTTCACCAAAAATTTATGGAACACAGAACGATAGTGCATAATATAAATTCAATTAAACTTAGAGAAATGAACTAGATCATCTACTTTAGGTTTATAGATGACTGATTTCCTATTTTTCGACTTTAATTCGATCTATAACAGGAGAAAATGGAAAAGTAGATAAAAATCCATTGCAAATTCAATGTGACAAACAGCAAATAAAAGAAAGCTCTGAAGGAGCAGATACCCCATATCCTAGGTCAAGGAGGAGGAGGGACTTCAATCATGTGTATCTCCTAGAGGAAATGGGGCTTCTGTTATAAAAGATCTCTTTCCCCACTTTTTTAAAAAAATGAGTTGGGAATTTCCACAGCATGTAATCCTTACACACTATGTATATCTCAAGGTACTTCCCTCCTGAGGGAAAACTAGATCTCAACGTGCAAGGGGTCTAGCTAAACCATTAAACATCGTGTACTCAATACACATCTTATATTATAAGTACATAGCATGTATTCAGTAAACATTGTGTACTTGGAATTTAGCCATCCTCCATCCCATCTACAACCTCCTTTCCTGAAATAAATTAACCACACCTTAGGCATGGTCTACGGGTTTAACCGAAACAAAGAAGAAAATAAACCTCTCTGAAAATCCAAGATGTTACAACCATATACATCCATAAATTACACTAATACAGATAGTCAAGAACACAAAACAAATGAATGTTACCCCCAAGAAATAAAGTTCAATTTCACAAATCAAAACCTAAAAACTCAAAGAACACCAAAAAGGAAATTGTGGAACCCAATCATTGGTCTTGAAGAAACATCATGAGAATAGATGACAACCAAATATCCACACTCTCTCTATGGGTGGGATTTATTAGGGAAGAATCAAAAGGATGTCTCCTAATCACCCATTATTGTCAGGCTATAAGAATAGGAAACCCATCCAAGGTCAAGGGAAAATGTAATTTCACTAAAGGACTGACATATGGTGATATCCCCACCATTTTAAGGATTTACTTAATACTTCGGCTCTCTAAAATATCTCCTCACTACCAGAAACAAGTAAGATCAAGATCATCCCAAAAGAATAAGGATTACTCATAAGGAGGAAGGATTTACAAGGGACACCATAAAAATATTAAATATGATATTAGGAATTCATATCCAAGATTTAAGGACAAATATCACCATGAAAAAATACAAACAAGGTAGATCATATGGGAGAGGAAAATACATAGCTGAAAATTCCTCAAATGACACCTACCTCAATAAGAATAACATGTCCATAAACATAGATCGAAAGAGGTATAGAGGGGGAGAGTGTGTGTTGGGACCTTAATTTAGGAAAACTGACACCTGGTGAACCATACCAAACAAATAAAATATATCACTCATCCTAGTTAACCAAACACTTACTCAAATCTCCCCATGTGCATCCACTCAAATGAAAAACCTCGTTACTAGGGTAACATGAATTTAACGTAAAGAGTGGATCAACCTAAATTATATAAGGATCAACCATGGGGATACCCAAGGAGATGCACCAATCAAGAACTATTTTAAAAAAAATCATATACCCTAGCCTCTATAAGGAAAATTATTTGAAATAAATGATCATCACTACAAAACAAAGGAACTACACCAGGATAACAAAAGGAATCATTATAAAGGAAATACATCCACTTTTTCAGTCAAGATCTTCTGTAATTCACAATCAAAACATCCCAAGATAAGGGTTATACCAACCTATACATCATAATTAAAATTAAAAAAATTCAAATTAAACCAACATGCATGCCCAAAACATAACCCACCAAATTAAAACACTTTTAAAAAATCTACCTATTGGCCTCACCTGTTTTAATAATCCCAAATCATGTTTAAATATTGATCATAATATATTAAGCCATTATTTAATCCTTTTAATATACATATAAAATTATATTATTCTCAAAAATGTATTTTCTTAAGACTCATGACTTTGATGCATCAACTTACAGTCCATATTTATCCAAATATAAGCTCATTATTAAAGGCTACTGGTAAGAGCCTTTTGTTCAAAGTCACCGTTATAGCTCACTATCACCTTAAGTCACTGTTGCTAGAAGATCACTGTTGAAGATTTACAGTCACTGTTGGAAGCTACCGGTACACAGTTACTGTCACAAACCTACTGATGATCAACTTATCAGAGCTCACAGACAAAGAGTTATTGTCATAAGGTCACTGCTGTAACAAGGTTTCTACTAGAAGTCCACTGTTAAACTCTTTCTCAAGTCTTCTGTTGATAAATTCTTTGTTCAAGTCTACAGTTGGAAAGGTTACTGTTGAAATATTCTGATGTTACAGAACTACCAATTATAAGCTTACTGTTAAAGGTCTACTGTTGAGCCTACTGATGGAGTTCACTGATGAGGATCCACTGTTACAAAGAATAAACAACTACCGTTGAAAGACTATAGTTGAAGTCTATAGATGGAAAGACTACAGTTGAAGTCTACAGATGGAAAGACTATAGTTCACAGTTGGAAAGACCACAGTTGAAGCCCTCAGCTGAACAGTCTACCGATGAAGTCCACAGTTGTAGAGATTGAATTCTACCTTGTGACATGCATCTGCTACCAGTCTAATGATATTCCACTCTTTTCTTTACCTATTTTATTAATACTATTATAATGGTCATGTCTGGACAAATTAATGCACCTGGTATTATTTAATGTTATTTGTAGGGATATCAGGAGATAGTATGATGTACGAGGAAGACCACACATGGTTGAAATATTTCTCTTGTCGGCCCCTATTGGACAACAAAACACAAGAACAAGAGACCATATAAAACACAAAGAAGAGAGGCACAAAGAAAGAGACCCCGATCATACTGAAAAAAAAAAGGGAACTCTCAAGCACTAATCCAAAAGGGAAAAAAATCTTCACGAACATCTATTGAAAAGAACCTTCTACAATCTATAGTAGTGTGCTATAAAGAGTTTTTGAATCCTAGAAGTTGGTCATCTCTACATCTGGAAGTCACAACCTGGAAGTTACGACACTCTTTTTTGGAGGCAACTTGCAGAGAAGGACCAAAGCTTCATTTCCTTCATTCCAACGAGTCCAGAACTGATCTTCCAACACAATAGAGAATTCCAAACTTATACCTACTATATTTATCTCTACTTTGTTTAAATACTTTACATTTGTGAGCAGTGTGTATGTGTTACACACACTGACTCTTGTGCTTGAACTGAGGGATACTAAAAATCCCCATACCAAACTATCTTTACATTTGTTTCCCACGTATAACTGTGGAAGAAGCCTGGTGTGGCTTGGTATTTATTTGTTTACCCACGTAGAACTGTGGTAGAGGTTGAAAAACCTGGATAGTTTGTGAAAGCTGTTGTAAAGCCCGATATAGGTTGTGTATCACTTTTTAATATAACTTCTTGTTGGCAGGTGATCACCAAGTGGAGATGACTAGGTCTTGACTTAAGACTAAGCCTCTTGTTTAAATTTGTTGGGTTCATCTTTGATTTACTCTATTTAACATCTATCCGTTGTGTATATATTTTCAAAGACAGAAATCTGTTTTTACATTCACTCTGATAGTTAGTTATGGTTAGTGTGTATATCTGAGTTGTTTAGTAAACCTGTTTCAAAAGTTGAATTAGTTCTCATACTGATTAAACTGAGGAGTAATCAACTTTTGAGAAACCTTTTAAACAATAACTCACTTATATCTCTACTGCCTTAATTGACCGGGCTGTTCTAATTTGGGAGATTTTAATCCTAAAAGTTTTTAACAGAAATTTTAATTAGAACTCAATTCACCCCCCTCTTGAGTATCCACTCCGACCAACACTACATTTTCTTTCAAAATCATAAATTCAAAATAGAGAGTATAATACTTGTTTTATAAAAAAAAAATACACTAAAAAAATACTTGCCTCTTTAAAAAAAACTCAAACTTAAATTTATTTTTTCCATTTAGGGAATAAATAAAAAAACATTTCTAAAATTCCAATTCCTCTATAAAATACCACCTCAATCTCATTTTCAAATCATCCCCAATCATTTCAAAAGGTATTTTCCAAACACATTTACAACCAAAACATTTTATAATATTTAAAACCTTTCTAAAACAACTTTCAACAAGGGAGGGAAATACCTTTAATGTTTTAAAACATCAACCTTCGAAATCGTTTAAATTTTGAGACCATTAAGTAAAAAAAAATATTTCCTATTATAAAATTTCATAAAAATGTTTCTAAAACATTTAACACAATATAATTTCTAATTTTTCACAACACTCGAATCCCAAAACAAAAGTTTTTCCAAATCCAAATCCCATTTTTTTCTAAATACATTAGAAATTAACTACCCACTTTCCAATTAAAATATTGAAACCTTTTTCCAAAAATCTTTTTTCCCTTCAAATGCTACCAAAATTCTTTATTAAATCCACCATAGTAATTCTGAAACATTTTCAAAAAAAACTTCTGATGAAAATCAAACATTTTCCAAAACCCTTTTTAAACCCAATAAAACCCCACTTTTAATGTTTTAAACACCAACCTTATAGATTAATTACATTTTAAAACTGTTAAGAAAACCCAATTAATTTCATTAAAAACATTAAACAAATATTTTTCTTATAATATTTAACCCCAAAAAAAATTTGAAAGTTTAAAAACATTTTAAATTCACAATTAATTCTCTCTAAAACCAAGGAACAATTTACAACTAAAACATATGAGAAACACTTCTTCATTTTACAAAATTCATCTTATTTTAAAACTCCCACCAAAACTGAATCATAAATCACAATCAATTCAACTTAAATAACATCAAGATCTCATATAAAATATCCCAATCCATCCAAAATTAATCATCAGAAATAATTGATTGACTCAAAATCATCAAGAAATAAAAATTAAAAAAATTAAAAAAAATTAAAAAAATTAACAAATGCACAAGGTTTGGCCATATGGTTTAGAAAACCAACTGCTAATTATGTGAGTCTCTACTGGAATCCATCCAGATAGTTCTCTATGGTTTTCCAAACCATGAACAGCGACTATATAACTGTGTATTTCTTCCAAAATTCACCCTAAAACTGAAAATTTATTAGAAACAACCCACAAATTCTCAATAGAAAATATAAATACTCAAAGAAAGACCCAACATACTGAAAAAAAATTAAAACCAATCTCAAATTCAAGGCATATTCAGCCCATAAAACCCTAGTAGGAAAAAATTTCAATGAGAATATTGTTTTCCAAACACTCAATATCACATAAACCTCAATATTTGATGATCCTTTCTCACATCTATCTCGACTCCCAAAATAACAAGGGTGTATTTATAACTAAGATCCAATTTTAAACATAGGCTCTGATTCCATTTATTTGCAAAGAAACATGTCCCACCCTCTAGATTGGGCACTCAAGCCAATTTTTTATGTAACCATGGGGAATTCTTGATCCCCATGGTTTAAAAACAAGAACCATTAGAATCAATAAGAACATGATGATAATGATTTCACAGAATAAATAAATTAAAGTACGGGATTCCACTCGAACGCCAATCATGGCCACTATGTATTCCATAGTTCTAAATGAAATGAAATAAGTAATTCTAAAATAAAATTGAAATTTATAATAGAACATGAAAATAAACATATTCCAAAAAAAATAATACAATAGAAAGAACTAAAAACATACAAAACTAACAATTTAAAAAACAAAGCTAATAAAGGCGGCTAACATGGCCAATACGACAATGACATCAAAGAATAGAATTAAAAAACTGTAACTACCCATCACTGAGCACAAGTGAGATAACTACACTTTATGACTCCTATAAACTAGAACTAAGAAATTTAAATCATCTACTACATCAAATTATACCTACTAAACTTGTAATATAATAGGTGTGATCAAAAATTATAACACCCAGAGATTTTAGAATATATTTTATACTTAATAAATTTGATGTGGGAAATAGATTGTAAATAAAGAAACCATGAACTTATGTAAATAATTATTATACATTATAAAATGAATCACATTATATAGTATTTAAAGGAAATTTAAATTTTAAAAAAATAATTCCAACTCACTTAGAAAATATTATTGATCCTAAAGAACTATTTTAAAATGTTTTATCTATAAGAATTTTTTTTGTAATATATGATTTATTTAAAACTTTATTCAGATTAATTATGAAAAATAGTTTTTTACACATGTATAATATGAATTTATTTTTTATCAATTTTATATAAATTAAAATAAAATAATTTTAAGGTAAAGGGGTATATTTTTTGAAAAACTGATTTTTGCGTGTAGTGTGTTTTTATCTTGGTAAGTTAAATTAATCACTATTGATGAATTATTTTAATTTAATTTGTTGATAATGTATTAAATTTAATATATTAAAATTCATCTAATGTTTTTTATTAGTTAAGTAATGATAATAAAATAATTTTTATACTTACATATACATTTTCTCTAAAAATGGTTTTTACGCATTTTCTACACAGACATTAGAATTAATTTCTTCCAATTATAGTAATTTAATATTGTAAAATTGGTATCATATTTAGAATCATAATAATTAATATTATTTAATATGTTCGATTTAATTTTTTTTCAAAATAAATAGTGACCATGGAAAAATTTTAACACCACAGTAAAAGGTAAAATGGATTAAACATGGTTATAATTATGGAATAAGGCTTAAAAATCTCTCAAAAACTTCTATTAATTTCATTTAATGTGTTTATTTCATCCATATTCAATATAAATTTGAATATATTGTAATATTTTTCCACTTTCTTGTGATTATGACCATTTTATTATTTTAATTATAGAATAATTACAAAGTGTCTATCTCTTTATTTTAATATCTCTAATATGTTTTCAAAAGAATAAAAAGATGTTTTGAATGATTATAAATGGTTATTTTGAAGATGAAGAGTTTTTATATATTATTTACTATTTAAAAAATTATAGTGATATAATTACCAAAAATTCTTACACATCGTTGATTCAACACTTGTGCATGTTGGTGAAAAATCAAAGTAAATAGTTTTAAAATATTAAAAGTGATATATTTTGGATCAGTTAAATTATTTATATATTTTTATAGATAAAAATTAAAGTTAATTAAAATTTTAATAAATTCTAACTCTAATTTAATCATGATGTTTTTAATGTCAAATTATGTGGATAGTCCCAAAAATGACTTTAAGGATATTTCGTGTTCAATATTTAATTAATTGTTTTAAAATCATAAAGATGTAACTTTTTCAAGTGAATAGTAAATAGTTGATCATGTAAACAAATTACACTTATCATCCACTTTACCTAGTAGAATTAAATTATTGACCCTTAAATACAAATTATTTTTTCACTATGGTTAGGGTTATAAGGGTTAACTATGGGGTTAAAGTAAGAGATAAGGTTCAAAATGACACTTAAAATTTTCTAAATATTATTTGATGAATTATTTTAGAACTTATCCTCAATATATTCAAATATATAGAACTTTTTATCCATTTAACATGATTTATATATATATTATATTAATATTTCATGTATTTAAAAGATTTTCACCCGCCTCACTTATAAAAGGGAACATCCTCTCCTCTTTTGTAAACACCTTATTGAGCCTCTTATCCTGAAAACAAAAATCTACCCAGAACTTTTATAAATTTCACTATACAAGTTCTATAAGTGATTTTATTTTTAAAATAACAACCCAAGGGTCCTTAAGAACAGATCCTAAGGAGGTTTCTCAAAGAAGAGTTAATCATCTTCACTGAATCCTTTTAAGTTTATTTATTCTTCTACCTACTATAGATATTACTTAACCATATTAACATAGTGAAATTATATTAATGAAATATAATTATTTTAATATAATAACCATTATTAATTTATCATATATCCCAATGGAAAATGAATACATCATTGTGTGTATATACAGACTACCATTTCCACGACCGATGTATTTTATTTTTCATCACTTCCTCTCATGGTTGGTTACATATATGGATTTAATTATTATATATTATGTTTATAAAATTATTCTTATTCTTTAAAGATAAAATATTGTCTGAATTCTAACTCTACTATCCTTTGTAAGATGATAACGTCACTTGTGCATACATGTGGATTACCACATCCATAAAACAATGTGATTTATTTTAAATTTATGATTTATATAGATAGTAACAAAAACATATTTAATGAATATATATTATATATATTATATTATTATGATTATTTTAATTTGAATAACTATTTTCCTTTCTTTTTTTCCATCCATCAAAATTTGAAAACATCACGTGTGTGTAAGTACATACTACCATCTCCATGAAGTGATGTAATTAATTTATCATCACCACCTTATATGAATTGTCATAAAAGTGTATATAAATAATAAATATGATACTTATGATATTATTAAGATTCATTATATAATTAAACCATGACCAATAAGAAAATAACAAGACCACCATACCAAAACGTGAATGAAAAATGGAGCAGTTAACACCCAGGATAAAGATTTTAATGGATAACTTTTAATAAATGGGTGATAAGATGTTATAAGTGAATCATATATGGTATTATAAGTATGAATATGGTTCTGGTATATAATTATAATAAATATAAATTTATTATAAAATATTTTAAGAGCGTGTATAAAGCAATTTAGGACTTGAGGTATTGGTTTCTCATCTCAATTTTATTTATGTGAGACATATTCCATATTCACCACTTATTTATTTTATGTGGTGTATATACAACCAATGAATATATTTAATGATTATTTCCATTAAAATTATGGTGATTTATAAATATTTATAATTTTACCTTTTTCAATAGTTTTTGAATCATAGATTACCAAACCTTTAAGGCTTCTTCACCTCAATATTGTTTTATTGAGGATTATTCCATGTTATGCACCTATTTGTGTAAATATAGTGTATATAATTCCCCTTTGATATGATATATCATGAATATATTAATATTCATGGTATTTATAGATTCATTTGAATTTATTTCTTCCAAGGGGAAAATGATTCAAAAGTTACCAAAATGGTAATGGTTTATGTTGCAATATCATTTTTAATCAGGATTGTTTGTGCTTGAATCTTTTATAGGGGAATTATATGATCATTATACTTTAAACCCAATTTATTTTATTATATTCTGGTTATTTATGGTATTTAAATCATACTTTTCTTTTTTTTTCTCTCTTTGGTACTTAAAATGTTCGATAAATTTTTTTTAGAAAAGCTAACCATATTTATTCTTTTTAGGTTCGGAATCTTTCTCCTCTGTATCCATGTTCTTAAAAATATTTTATGGAATTTTTTATCTACACTTAAATGTTTAGGTACATTATTTTTACAACTATTGAATTTCTTTATAAATGTTTTATATACGACTCACTTTTAACTTTTTACAATAGCATGAAAAAATGTTTTCTTTTTACATATATGGAATGAATGAATTTTCCTACCACCATGACCCTTATTTGATTTGAAGATTATTTTACAAGTCTCCATGGTTATTTTCAAAGAAAATATTTTTCTCAATCTTTTGGAAATTTTTAGTTTTTAAAGATACCGAAATAAGAGGATATTTTCCCATGTTTTAAAAGAAATGGTCAAATGTTTTTTTAAAGGTATTTTTCATCTACGACAGCATCCTTTAATGTTTATTATGATATACATTGGATATTTTATAATGATATTATCCTTTTTCTTTCCCGGTATAACCTATAGTAATTATTTTTTATTAAAGGAGTTTTCATGATACCTATTTTTTCATGGGTTAATTAAGCGATTTTGTAATTTTTATGTTTTAAGGAAGTTACCATGAAACTCATTTATTTCTCATGGGTTAATCAAGTTTTGAAGGGAATGATAGTTGTTTTTATGTTTCTTTTATGAAATGAAATATCTATGTACATAATTAATGTTATGTTTCTTGGACATTCTTGATTGGGATGGGTGAGCCCGATATAGCTCGTGATGATGGTTGATTCTGGCACATCTCATTATGATACACTACCAAAAAACTGGGTTTCCACAGCGCCACCCTTTAACAGCGCTAGAAAAAGCACTCATAAAGGGGGTCCTTTATCAGTGATAAAAAAATCACTTATAAAGGGTACTTTTAACAACGCTAAAAATGTTGTTAAAAGGGACCCTTTATCAGTGCTTTTTTAGCGTTGTTAAAGGGGTCCCCTTTATCAACACTTTTTTTAGCAGCACTGATAAAGGGGGGGGGTTTATCAGTGCTTTTTCCTAGTGCTAATAAATTTCAAAAAAATCATGAAAAATAATATATTGTTATGTAAGTATATTTATATTGATATAAAAATGATATGTATTTTTTAAATATGTTTTATATAAGTATAAATAGACTATTACCTTTAATATATAAGAAATTTTATGAAAATGGCTTTAAAATATTTTAAAATATATTATTAATAATTAATTTTCTATTTATAATCGATTAAAAATCATTTAATAAAAATTTGAAGACACAAAAAATCAAAAAATAATAATAAAAGATCTAAAATTAGTTGGAAATGTAACTCAAACTTCAAATGGATATAACTTTTGATTTGGTGTCCTTTTGAGCTCTACAGCATATCAAAATGAATTTTGCAATGAGATCTATGCGCTAGTGATCCAAGGGAATCTTTTTTCACATTTTTCAAGGACAAAAAAGGACCATAAGTCCTCCAAAACTGAGTTTTTAGTTGGGATACCCCAATTTTTTAACATTAAAATAGGTATAACTTCTGATATGGATGTCCTCTAGGCCTGCACCACATATAATATCGAATATTGTTTCATTTTATTTGATTTTAATGGTTGTGGAGTTGAAACAGACTTCTGTTTTAGAATTTATGGTCATTTTTACATTCTACGGCTTTTCAGATACACATATATATGTATTTATTCGTAACTGTGTGTGTGTGTGTGTGTGTGTCTATGTGTGTGTGTGTTGTATATATGTATGTGTTTATTTATTTATTTATTTATAAACACACATAAAAACATATTTTATAAATGTATTTAAAACTAGTCTTATAAATATATATATTAATATACAAATAAATATATGGATAAAAAATATAACTAAAAATATATATATAAATAGATATTAATATATATTAATATAAGAATAAATAAATCTATACATATATATAAAAATATTAATATATAAATAGATATATATTTATTAATATAACTAAATATATTTATATTAATATGAATCTATAATAATGTACGAATAAATATAACTATATATATATCATTAAATAGAGAAAAAGCTAAATGGCTTAGTGGTAAAGGTGTAGGCATGCAAGGGGGGAGGTATCGGTTTTGAGTTCTGGTGGAAGAAAAGGGCGCGCGGGTGCAAGTGTGAGGTGGTAGTGTGGGAAAAGGTAGCGTGTAGTGAGAGGGATGGGGCTCCGCCTAGTGCTAATAAAAGGGGTGTTAAGTACTGTTAACATATACCCCCACATTATATATACTTTTTAAATTTTTGTAATTTTTTTTGACTTTTATCAGTGCTTAAAAAAAAGAGTTGATAAAAGGGGTCATTTATCAGCGCTGATAAAAGACCCCTTTTATCATCACTTATTTTAATCACTGATAAAATCGGCCTTTATTAGAACTTTTTGGAGAACTGATAAAAGGGACCCCCTATCTTCGCCTCGATTAATAGCATTGTTAATGCCCTTTTCTAGCACTGATAAAGGCCATATTTTAAGTAGTTATGGGTGAGCCTAATATATCTCCACAATTTTTTGTGTAATGTGGAAAAGTTAACTAGATATATGTTACTCATAAGAGATAATGGAGGTTACTGAATGTTAGAAACCCATAGGAGGTTATGGGGTTAACCAGATGGAAGTTAATCCTAAGAGAATGTTGGAATTATCCTTTTTAAGTGATTCCATGAAGAAAGTGTGATGTCCCAAGATACCAACACCATTTATTTATGATTTCCATGAGTTTTAATGGTTCCTTTGGATAATATTGATAAAACATGGTTCGTGATTATTAAATCATATGACTTTTGTCTTATATTAAAGATTTATGTCATGAATCATGTTTTATGATCCATGTTTTGATGGGTATGAATTATATTATGTTATGTTTATACATAATGGTTATGCTCTCATTCCCTTATTTTTATCTTATACTTACATATGATAATTGATGTATATCATATATGTTTACCCTTACTAAGCATCTGATCTCACCCATTCATATGTTTCAATTTCCACAGGTTATAAAGAATGATATTAAGTAAGATATATATAGAATGGTATCATTTATAGATAATTTAATAGGAGATATTAAATTATTATTACATCGTGTCGACAAGAATTCTCCATCACATGACCACCCAGCAAGCTGTATCATGAAGGAGTGCACCGGCCCAATACCGATGGTAGAGCCATACCCTCTCAAAATTCCGAATCTGAATGGCATGAAAGGTGAAATCTATCTACTCTGGACCTCATCTGGAGTAGACCCATGTAGTGTGATGGTTTAAACACATCCATAGCCAACAAGTAATTCACATCCAAAATCCAAAAATAAATCCAGGAACTGTCTTTTCCATTCAACTTATCAAAATTCAGATCCAAATTTTTCGAGATAGAAAAATTCAGAATCATCCAAACCAGCATAGTAGACATCCAAACGAGATTCAAAAAAAAATAATCCAAAGCAGACAAGGAATGATGCCACTGGAATGAACCATGTTGAGGCCCGACATCATCACGAACAGAAAAATCCAAAGCAACATCAACAAAATTGAAGGTTGCTCATCATAAATTGCAGAGAAACCACAAAGTTGTGCCTCTACCATCAAGAAACTTCATGATAATATGATAAATCCACAGAAAACCATAGAATCAACTAAAAAAAGGTGAAGAAAACCAAATAGAGAAGTCAGGAACACCAGATCGTAGATCCACAGCCGAAACCTAAAAGCGAAGTCAAGAGACAATGAAAACGAAACCATCACCGTAACCATGACCACCCGATTTGTGGCTCTCCAGACCTCATCAAAATCCCGCACCCAAATCCTATTACTTCCATCCAAGATGCACTCAGCGACTGCAATGGACAACTCAACGCTCTCCAACGCTAGAGAAACAAGACAAAGAGTCATACTGGGGAGCTCTAGAAAAAAAATTGGTATCCACTCTATTTCCCTCATTCCTTTTGCGAGTAAGGTTGATGGTGTTCATGATAATTATTCTATAATTGAAAACTTGATAAATGATGTTTCATGGGGTGGAGGTACGGCCAATCATAGCATCAAAAAGAACCTGGGAATTAGTCTCATGGGTGGAAAGAGTGATGTTGTTTGGAATGAATAGCTTCAAACCTTTAAGAATTGAATTATCTTCTACCTACAAAGAGTCACCCATCCCATAGGAAGCTTAAAATATGATGACAGTTGAGACTATATTATCATGAACAATGCCTCCACCCCTCATTATAATTTAGTTCCACGACCCATCAGTATTCATCATTAAACCATAAATGGGATCTATTTTATCATATTTTGGGAATATATGTTTAGAAAACCATATATTTGAAAAGTGATTTATTGACTAAGTTATTTAATTTATTTTTGAAGAAGTTCACTCTATTTGTAAAATTATATAATTAAGATAAAAAATACTATAATCTACGATGGGATTTTACTTGAGGAATAAAGATTGACATAACTTATATAAGCATATATGTTTTCTTTTGGTTTTAAGGTGATTCAAGTAATTTTGGGAAATGATTCAAATATTTTATAGAATATATGATTAGGGTATATAAATTTTTGGTATTTGAATTTATGAGTGATTAATTTTATTCAAGGATAAATGTTTAATTGATCTTGGAAGAATTTGTGATCAAATAGTTTGAATTTTGAATTTTCTTAATCATATTTTAGAATATTTTTAAGGTTAATTATTTTTTAAAAGATTTAAGTTGAACATGGAGTTTTATTATTGAGGTTTTGAATATTGTTGTATAAATGTTTATTTATATTAGATATTATATTAACATGCTCTAACAATTTTGGTTTTGGTTAATGGGAAAAAAAAAGAGAAATTGTTTTATCCTTTTATGGATCCTGTAATCTATAAAAAGATAATTTTCAAACATTAGTCATGAAAAATTAATCATGGTAATTTTTCTTAAGAAATTAAGCTTAGGTGGGAAACTACTTGAAACACAACCAAATGATGAAATTATGGGAAGAAATCAAGTAAGTATATTCTCTCACATTTTATATATCAATAGTAAAATAATTCCTTAAACACAAAAAATAGGAACATAAATCTATCAATTCCTATGATTAAATACTTATTAACTATGAATGTAATATTTATGAAACTTGAATATCCATTGTATTGATTTTTTAATGATTTTCATATCAGTTTTCAATATCTTTCATGTGAATTTTTTTATGTTTCATGTGAAATTCAGTTGTTGTTTATTAGAATAAAGTTTTAGATTCTTTCCTTAAAAATTCATATCATGTTTTATTGATCCTTAATGTTTCTAACATCAGTATTACTAAAATATTCTCATGGTTTAAGCATGAAGTTTTCGTATAAAGACAGTTTGTGTGAAGATTAAGTTATAAAGTGTTGAAGTTTCAAGCTATACAGAGTTTGAACAATTTAATTCATGAGGTTTCATACTACATAAAGATTATTGGATCAAGTCCATCGGACTGAGAATGATTAGATAAAGAATTCTAAACTCTATAATAAGAATAAATCCTTAAAGATTATTGAATGAGAATGTAAAAAGTTTTATAAGATGAGGAAATGTGAAGTATTTTGGTCAGAGTGAAGTTTTGAGAAAGTCTCCAAAGTGAGTCAAAAAATAAAGATTATCAAAAAAAAGATAACCAAATGGAGAGATTTAGTGATCAATGAATTTCTAATAGGCAAATGTTTTCAAAGTCCATCAGATGAAAATTTTCAATGTTATACCAATAATATAAATCTATAAAGACTTCTAGATGAAGAAAGATGAATATGATCAGATAGAGAAGAATATGTCAGATTGATTTTAGGGGACCGAGCTCTATATGAGGTTTGATGGAACATAGGATTATTAGACAAATATGTTCCAACAATTCATACATATCAATTTAGATGGTATTTTGTGAGTGAAACATACAGATTAAATAAGTAAATGGCACTATATGGAGGATTAATAAGTCTATCGGGATGAGCTAATCAGACAAACAATATTGGTCAAAGGTAAATCAGACAAAGAAGAATGAGATGAATACTTATTAGATGAAGGATTCATTATGATGGCATCAAACAGAGCCTTGATAAATTTTAAATAAACATTATAAATCCAAATATTATTAAGTTGTTGTGTTGTTCTTTCAATATTCATAAATCAAGATTAAATTTGATGGTGTTCCTATATATATTGTTGAATTTAAATTTTTATAATCTTTGAAGGTGGTTAAATGAAAGTTGAGTTGAGTGGGAAACTTGAAATTGGAGCATGTTCCTCCTCTTAGATTTTCAGAGGAAGTATATCTATATAAAGGTGTGTTGGATTGTTGAGAAAAAAAATTTATTTCATGAGATCGGAAGTGCTGAAGTTTTTGTAGTGTGATTTTTCAGTTAAGGAATCACTTGGTTGAATAAGTGGTATCATACCAATCTTACTAGATAGATAATATTTTAAATAGTTTCATCAAACAGATAATCATTGGACTAAGGCATACTGGATGTAGTTGAAACAAACTGAATGTACTAGACATATTTTTGTGATAAACTTCCATGTTTTGATATTATATTTCCATGAAAGTATAAGAAAAAAATTTAACCTGTGGGAGCCAGTAAAATTTACTATCCGGAGATAGAATTATCTTGAGGGGATTTGGATAAATTGTATTCAATTCATTATATATTGGATATCCATGGACTGATGGGAGTTGACATGGTAAGGATGTAGTCACCCACATTGGGTGTGAAACCCGTAAAATATTATGTGACTTGCTTTATTTTTTAATTTTTTCATAAGAGTGAGGTTGAGTTATAAAGTTGAGAGGATCGATACTCTAACAATATTTATAGGTTAATTTCATGAGAAGTTAAATTATAAATGTTCGCCATAGATTTAATCCCCCATTCTCAATGGTCTACACATTCCTAGGAACTTAAAGTGGTATCAGAGAAGGTAGGCTTCCTCTATATGATGATCCTTATTCTCTTTATAATAGATAATCACAACATAGTTAATAGAAAATTTATTCCTACCATCTATGGTAAAAATTATCATGGATGGAAAACTATAACAATATAATATCTTCTATCTCTTGGCCTGGAGGTGATTGATGTAGATATTTTAGGATTTCTACTGATTGATAAAGATGATCCTATGACATTTTTTGGCAATAGGAATCTAAATTTGATGGAAAATATCATAATTTCAATCTTATTACCTTATTATAAAATGTTTATATAAAGTTTATGGTTCTCAAAACATCAAAGTAAACTTGGGGAAAACTTGAAATCATCTTCTATGTAAATATAAAACTAAAATAAGTAAATATTTAAATCTATAAAAGCAAGTTTGAAGTTATTACAATGGTGGAAAATTAAATTATTGACAACTAATTCATCAAAGTTAATGATATCATCAGCAACATCATAGGATTTTATGATTTATTAGAATATTAAACTATTGTTAAAAAATTTATGAGGAACTTTCCTAACATGATTGATCCTAAAATCTATGTTTTAGAAGATAAAGATGATTTATCTCCTAATGAATTTCATAATTTTCTTATTTCATATGAAATAAGGAAATATCCTACTTTTAAAAATAAAATTGAGGAAGATATATATTTTAAAGCAATGAGGAATTTGAAAATATGAGAACCCAAACCTGTGATAATGGACATCAGTGAATAGAAAGAAAATAAAGATAATGATAAAGTAAATGATAGAATTAAGTCCCTTTTCACTAAAAATAATTAGAAAAGTATAGGTAAGTACAAAGTAAAACTCCCACTTAAATGTTTGGAGTTTGAAGACATCGTAAATTTTTCAATTAACTTTCCAAAGAAGAATGATGGATAATATGATGATGATTTTTAAGAAAAGCCTCAAAGGAAGAAGTGGACCAAAAAATCCAAGGAAGATAAGTGGTCCACTGGAAGTAAGAAAAATTTCACCAAAATAAATAAAATAATTATTTTGAGTAATAAGGTAGAGTAAACCTCTACTAAAAATAGTTCATTATAATATAAATAATCATAAAAATTCATGAACTTCATAGCTCATATTGAAAGAAGATAACATACTTCAAACATTGAAGAAGTGGAAGGTGAAGAAACCTATAGGAAATACCATATCAGATAAGAACTTATGGATTGTATTGGTAAAATCACAAAACTCAAGAAATAATCCAAAATATTGAATAAGTAATGTGAGAAGAATAATGATTGAAAATAATGATTTATTAAAAAGTAAGATGTATACATATAAGAAATTAAAATTCTCAATCTAAAAGTTACAGAACCAGGAAATATGGAAACATATCTTAATGAAAATTTTACTGCTAAGGAATATATTTTATGTAATATGAAATTGAGATGCCTCAAGGTTTATATGATCAATAATATCAATAAATCTTTAAAGGTAAAGGCAAAAACATCTCAAGTTGTCAGAAGAACCCATCCCAACAATCAGGTGAAATCTATAACCACTAAACATAAAAGTTTATCTGATCATACTAACCAAGAAGGTGTAATAATTAATAATGGGAAATATTAGGTTGAAAAAGGTTATTATAAACACATCACATCGATGAAAGATAAAAATAACTCCCAGAAGAATGATTCCCCATGTCAAGGGAAATCATATGTTGAAAGGTATATTGAACCTCAACAAACTTATCATAGGTAAAAACCATACTTTTATAGAATACAAAGGTTCGATGTATATTGTTGGTTTTTTGGTATATCCAAACAAAAGGGGTATATTTTTTTTAAAACATGTCTCTCCCTAGGAGTATACACAAACTGAGGGAAATCAACAATGGAATAAAATGAGGAAACTCTCTAAATTTGTAGGAATAAACAAAAGAAAATTCATCAAAAGTTAAAAAGTCATCAAGGAAAAACTGATTTGATTGTTTGGAGGATTTTCTGGAAGGTTTGACCAACCATGTCACTATGATGAATATTTTATGAAAATAATTTCGAGATGAATTCATTATATCAAAAAATAAAAGGAAGTTGAGAAATATAAAATTGAAGATAATGTTTTTATTGTTAATAATTCTCTAAAATATAGAAAAATAAATAAACTATGGATTCTTAAAAGTGTTTGTTCCTTGAATATGATAGGTGATATCAAAATCTTGAAAAATATTAAAGAACATAAGGAAGGAGAAGAGACTTTTGGAAATGATAGTCCTATAAAAATAAGAGGAATTGGAATGTCTGCGATTGAATCCCAAAAGTTAAATTCAAAATAATTATTATTTTTTTATGCTCTTAAGCACAACTTATTGAGTTTCATCCAACTCTGTAATGATAGTAAGGAAGTTATCTTCAAAAAAATCTACCTCATCCATTGTTTGAATGATAGAAAAGTTGTTTCTAAGGGAGAAGAACCAATATTAATATATTCAAAATTTAATATCCTAGTAACTCATGTTATTTGCATTTTGAGGATAAAAAAACTAAGGCATCAAAGAATTAGACATATTTTTTAGAAATTTATAAGCATAATTTCAATATAAAGTGTTGTAAGAGATTTTATGCAAGTAAAAATGGAATGATTGTGTTATTTGTGAAACATTCTAGAAAGGAAGGGTGGTTACTAGAAGACATAATAAAGTTTAAATTCAATCCACCAGACCTCTCAAGATCATACACTCTGATTTATGTGGGTTTATGAGAAATAGATCAATAAATAGTGGATTTTAATTTATTACTTTCATTGATTATTTCACTTGGAAAGATAGCATAATTTTCATGAAACATAAATCAGTGGTTGTAGAGTTGTTCAGATGTTTCTAAAGGGATATTGGGAACAAGCTGGGTGTAAATATAATAATATTGAGAATAGAAAATGGAAAATGAGTACACAGGTAACATTTTCGATTCATATCTCATGAAACAAGGAATTAAACACCAATATAGTGCTCCATATAGTCCTCAAAAAAATAGAGTATCAGAAAGAAAAAATATAAGTTTAATTGAAATTAGAATAAGTAAGATCTTTAAATAAAAAATCTCAAAATTATACTAGAGAGAAGTTACAAGTAAAATTTTACATGTTTAAAATATATTTCTTCTATGACTAGAATAAAAAATTACTCCCTATGATATGTGTTACAATAAAAATCCTAAAGTGAAATAATTTAATGTTCTTGGGAGTCCCTACTTAATAAAGATAAAAAATTTTGATTTAGGAAGGTTTGATAAAAAAATTAAAATAAGGGGTTTTCATGGGTTATTCATCCAACTAAAATATTTACAAGTTCTGGAAGAACAAACTACAAAAGTTGATAGATTCCATTGATGAAAAATTTATTGAAAATCATTCCACCTTAACAAAAGTTGTTAAAGATGGTGAAGATGGTGTAATGAAAGATAGAATGGTGAATTATAGAAAATTTAATGATATGGATGATGAAGTGATTATAATATTTCATAGGTTGATTATGGTCAAACTAAGGATGAGGAATTTAAGATCGGAAGGAAACCATGAAAATTATGGACTTTATAAAAATAGGTTGAGTCTGATAATATCATCAAAAATCACAATCACTAGTTTAAACCAAGTGTAAATTGAGGTTTGATAATCAAAGGTCACTTATCTCATAGGTGAAATCTCTATACATTATGGAAACAATTGAGTATAGATAATGTTTAAATGATGTGGATAAAGCGTTAGATCAAATTGAGAAAACTTACACTTGAGATCTTGTTCCATGACCAAAAAGAAAGAATTTTATAGAAACAAAATGATTGTTCAAAATAAACTCAATGAAAAGGGAGTAATTTCTAGAAATAAAGTGTGGTTGTTTTACAAAGGTTATTTATTGGTGTATGGTTTTGATTTGGAAGAAACTTTTTCCCATGTAGTAATACTTGAAACCATCATAATGTTTTTAGTTGTTTCTCATTGTAATTACAAATTATATCAAATAGATGTTAAGTCATTATTTTTGAATGGAGAAATTTAAGAAGTTTATATTGAGAAACCCAATGCGTTTATACTTGATAATTATGGAACCATGGTTTGTAAACTGAAGAAATTTTTGTATGGGTTGAAATAGCCATCTCATTATATGTATTCAAATATTGAAAGTGTCCAAAATTAGTTGAAAATTTTTAAATAAAATGTTGATAGAAACTTTTATGTGAAGGATATGAGTATATGTACCATAATTTTTATTTTTTATGTTGATGATATAATTTTTATAGGTTATAGGGACAAATCTTGTGAAAAATTTACTGAACAAATGAAAAGGAACATTGAGATTTCAACGATCAGAGAGTTGAATTTATTTTTGGGATTACAAGTTCAACAGAATGGAAGATGCATCTTCCTCAAATAGGAAAATTATTCCAGGAAGTTATTACAAAATTTTGTAATGGAAGATTAAAAGGAAGTTTCTACACCAATTTCTATTGGCATGAGACTAAGTAAATTTGAAGCTGGGAAAAGTATGAATCAGATGGACTTATGAAAGTTTATTGGAAGTTTACTATATATTACTGCTTCAAGACCAAACATCTCTTATGTTGTATCTTTGTGACCAAGATAATAGTGTTATCAGGTAATCACACATACTAACAACAAATATAATACTTAGGTCTATTAAATGAACATATAATTATGGCATAATGTATATACAAAGTAATGATATAACCTTTATTAGGTTTTTTTAGGTTGATTGGTCTAGAGATTGCAATGATTAAAAATCAACATTGGGAGGAACTTTATTCTTGGGGGTAAGTTGTGTGAGCTTACATAGTAAGAAACAAAGTTTTGTTTCTTTGAGTACAATGGAAGCAGAATACGTTGTCGCCACCTAGGCATGTACACAAATGATGTGGATGAAATTTCATCTATAATATTTGAGGGAAATGTCTAGAAATCATTTAATATTCTTTGTGATAATAATAGTGATATTGATCTCTCTAAAAATATTGTGAAATATTCAAAATCAAAGAACATTTATATTAAATATCATTTCATTAAGTATAAATTTTCTGATGGAGGTATAATGTTTGAGGATATTTCAATAAAATATCAAATTGCTAATATTTTCACCAATTTTATTCCAAATGAAATATTTAAAAAATTGAGACTAAAACTACATGTTCGTCTTCCACCACTGACTTAAGGAATTTCTTAAGGTCACCCTCATGTTCCTTTGGATTCTGTTGTCAAGGGGCGAAAAGAAATACAACTATGTACTCTATCTTTTTTGGATCCAAATCTAGTGTTATCGTAGCAAGGGGTATTAAAAGTTGAATTAGGGGGAGTTTATCAATATCATGGCCACAAAATTTCTTGTCACTTAGGGATAGAATTCCTTCAAAATAATTTTTTAATTTGGAAGTGTGGTGTTGGTACATTCTCTATGAGAATGGTTTTGATTTGAATAAATTTTAGAAAATATTTTTTGATAATGTTGCCAAAAAATCTAAATAGGGACATTTAAGATCCTTTGGATTGGTTTTTTAAAAATTGTTATATTTTTTTCAACATCTTTTGTGTAATTTTTTTCATGTGAAAGGGAGTATTTTCTTTTCGTAATAACGTTTGAGCTACTTCCCTTAAAAATTCAAATGATACTTTTATAATCCTCAATATTTCAAACAACATGATTAGAAAAACTCTCTCATGGTTTAAGCATGAATTTTCCAGACATAGATGGTTTATAAAAAGTTCAAGTTATAATTTTTTGTAGTTGAAAATTGTATAATGATTTAATATTTGAATTCATAAGTTCATCTCCTATATGAAGATTAATGAATCAAGTCCATTGGACCGAGAATGATCAAATAGATAATTTTTAACTATAATATAAGAGTAAATCTATGAAGATTACGAGACATACATGGGAAAATTTTTACTAGATAGAGAGATATGAAGTCCTTCCATGAGAGTTAAGTTTTGAGAAAGTCACTAGACTGAGTCTAACAATTAAAGTTGATCAAACAAAGATAATTGGACAGAGAGTGATGGTGATCAATGAAGTTATAATGGACAGATGATTTCAAAGTCTATCACATGAACATTTTCATTATTGTACCAAGTAGAGAAATCTATAAATTCTACCAGATGAAGAAATTCGAATATGACTGGATAGAGAAGAAGACATCAGAATATGTTTAGAGTACCAAGATATGTATGAGGTTTTATCAAAAGTAGGATGATCAGATAGAGATGTGCTAACACTTTGGATAGATCAATCTAGATAATATTTTGTGAGTACAAAAAACAGAGGAAACTTGTGAATAACATTAGAAGTAGGAAGCTTGTGTCAACCAGACTGAGCTGGTCGTTCAAAGAGAAACCAGACTAAGAAGAATCAAATAAATACTTATTTGGTGTATGATTCATATGAAGGCATCAGACAGATCCTTGATAAACTTTACATATACTTTATAAAGTCAAATATTATGATTGGTATGAGGTGTTCTTTTAATTTTTATAAATCAAGTTGATGTTTGAGGAATTTTGTATAAATATTTTTCGCTCCAACCTTTTAGAATCTTTGAAGGTAGTCAAATGAAAGTAGAGTTGAGTGGGAAATTTGAAAACGGATCATGCGCCTCCTCCATAATTCTTGGAGTAATTATGCCCATATAAAGGTGTGTTATCTCATTGAGAATTTTTTTATTGCATGAGAGAAAAAGTGATAATTTTTTTGCAATGTGAGTTTTCATCCAAGGAATCACTTGGTTGAAGAATAGGTATCAGATAGATCTTATCAAATAGAGGTGCATCGGACAGAGTTACTAGATTGAGTTCCACTATATGCAGGTGTAACAAACTAAAGATACTGGATAAAGAATTTATGGGTACAGTTTTGTGGGAATATTTCGTTGTTTAATATTTTCTTGTCTTGGAAGTATAAGAAAACATTATAATTTGTGGGATCTAGTTTAATTTCCTATTGGGAGACAGAAGAAACATGATGGGATGTGTCTCAATTGTGTTAACTTCATTATATAGTGTATATTAATGGACTAATGGGAGTAGATACATCAAGTACATAGTCACCCACATTGGGAAAAAACCTTGTAAAATCTTATATATCTTTCTTTATTTTCTTATATTTGCATACGATTCAAGTTGAGTTATAAAGTTGAGAGGATCAATACTCTAACAAGTTATATAAGTTAATTTCAGGAGAGATGAAATTATACAAGACCACCACTAATTCAACACCCTATTCTTAATGGTCTACACATTCTTGAGAACTTAAAAACTCATTCATAAGTTTGATTCTCACAATGTTAATTACATGGTTTAAAAAAAATTTAGGAAATGATATTCCTAGTAGTAACATAGACATTAAATCCATTTTCAAAAGAAAATGTTATCTATGTGGATTAAAAGGTATTTATTTACATTTAGGTATATTTATCTTCCTAGCCTTAGATTTTATTTTGGGAATTTTTTAAACCTTTTTTATTAGGCGCGTGATAATATTGTGAGGTTGTAATTTCTTTAAGGGTGATAGAATGTAACACCCTAAGATTTTAGAATATTTTTTCTCATTAATAAATCCAATGGTTTGAAAGATTTTGAATCACACAACCATGAAATTATGTGAGTAATTCTCAAACATTATAAAATGAATCATATTATATGGTATTTAAATGAAATATAAACTATCAAAAATAATTTCTAATTCACTTAAAAAATATTGTTGATCCTAAAGAGTTGTTTTAAAATATTTTGTTTATGTGCATTTTTTTAATATAATTTTTATTTAAAATTTTATGTAGTGTATTAAACTTATTAAAAAAAATTTAAAACATTTATAAAATGAATTCATATGTTATCAATTGGTTAGAAAAGAAAATAAAATCATTTTAAGGTAAAAAGAGTGTTTGCTGAAAAATTTATTTTTGTATGCAATGTGTTTCTATTTTAGTATACTAAATTAATCACTACTTATGAATAATTTTAATGTATTTTGTAGATAATTTATTCAATAAAATATATTACAATTCATCTCATTTTTTTTACTTGGAAAAAATTAAAATAAAATCATTATTATTCTTAAAAATATATTTTCTCTAAAAATGGTTTTTAATTGTTTCATGCATGGATATTAGAATTTATTTCTACCACTTCTAGGAATTTAATATTGTAAAATGGATTTCATATTTTTAATAAGTATAATTAATATTATTTATTAAGTTCAACATAATTCTTTATCATAATGAATAGTAACCACGGTAAAATTCTCACACCATAGTAAAGGGTAAAATGGATTAAATATGGTTAAAAGTTTGGGATAAGGCTTAAAAATCTCTTAAAAACTTTTATTAATGTAATGGCTTGGATTCGGTTTCTACCCAAAGGTGCCCCGTACCCGGTTAGTCACATGGCCTCAAGCGCATTTCCCCAAATTCTTGAGGCTGTCGACTAGTAGCATGGGCCTTGGGTGTGATTGTGGGGAAACTATGCCCTCATTGGTCGAGTAAGACAGAAAAAACAAATAGTAAAATAGTAATGGAAGTATCAATACCAAAAAGAATTAAACTACGGAAGACTGATAGTATAAACAACCACAGCATATATATATATATATATATAATTAATGATGCATGTTACAAGTATCTAAGAAAGAATCCAAACAAGTCACAAAGCTATAATTACAATACTAAAACCAAAGTACTTAAAACAATAAATAACTCCAACAGCATCGCAAGCCCTTCTTGGTCTCACGCTCTCCATCTCCAATAGAAATCAAGTACCTAATGTAGAAGGGCACTTTCCCTTATCTATACCTACAACCATATAATCTGTTTGGGTCGAAAAGTAGGACCTAAATAAGGTGTGAGACGAATCCCAATAGGCAACCACCAAAATATATATTCCTAACTATATGTGAATATATATAGCAGGAAATATGAAAAATGAAGAAATAAACATGGAATTACTCGAAAGTAAACAATCCTACAGTTTCCAATTACATTCATTTACATTTACAAACTATTCAAACCATTTAATAATGAAACCCCGGGACCTAGCCTAAGCTCGATATCCCAGTGTAATAGAAAAAAAATATGTATTAGAATACCATCTAACAATCATGTAAGACCGAGCCAAAGCTTGTGATTTGTCTTGGTAGACTCATCACAATCAATCAATCATTCACAATCAAGCCTCTAGGAAATTTTTTACAGTCTAATCCCTTTGGTTCAACACATCCCCAAATCAACAAAGATATAATGAACCTCTGGG
Organism: Viscum album; assembly: GCA_963277665.1. Lineage (NCBI taxonomy): Eukaryota > Viridiplantae > Streptophyta > Magnoliopsida > Santalales > Viscaceae > Viscum > Viscum album. Next base: position 1,977,222,614 of record OY728122.1, read on the forward strand.
AAATCTCACACATTCTAACCCCTTTTTTCCCACAAAAACAAAGACTCTATAGGGAAGAACTCACCATCAATTCCACTTATGGTCTTCTAACGATAGACAAGAGACTCTCTAAGTAATCACTCAACTTCCATTCCCTTGTGTTCTTGTAAAGTTAAACTATAGACACTCTGAGGGATAACTCATTGTCAATCCCCCCTATGGTATTGAAACTTAAATATAATAGACACTCTGGGGAATCCCTCGGCATTAATTCCACCTATAGTCTAACTACACCAGGTTCTCATAGCCATGTGTAATCCAATAATAATCAAACAATATCCCACAGCCCAAAGTAATCTCAACTAATACAAGGATAAGCAGTTACAATGCATATCACAGGCATTTAATAAGAATCAATTAAGAAATCAATTACAACCTAACAAGAAAGGCAAGGAAATATGGTCTGACTCATAGGAATCCTGGACCAAACAGCCATAAACATCTGAATAATCAAATGCACCCATAGGGTTTCCCCTAAAAATGAAATCTAGCATAATATATATTAATGAAAATCATAAATCTACCAATCAATCTAAGGTAGATGATAACAAGGCTCAATTCCTTAACACGAAATACCTAAATCATGGGTAATCTGAAATTAGGAATATATAAATCAAATAAAAACTCTAAAAGGCAACAAACCACCTTCCTCGATGTTGTACGAGGAACACTTTTGAACTTCTTCCCTTGGATAGGCCTATAATGTCATAGATCTACAAAAATGTCAAAAACGTTCAACCTTGGATAACTCAAGAGAGAGGAGAAAATAGGAAGTGAGGCTCTAGAATAAGGAAGGACTAACCAGTGGGATTCCAATGCACCTGCTAAAGTTCGAATTGGACCTTGGATAGAGAAACAGTGGATCAGACTTTGATCATCACTCTTGGAAACTCCTGGACAAAACGAGGTTAGAAGAATATCATTCTAGAGATTAGAAGATAACATGGTCTTATTAATCAAATAAAATGAAAAGTACACAGTGTCTTCATTTAATGTAAACACCATGTACTAGCCTTAATGGACCCCCACTTTAGGCAGTCCACATGGCCATGTACTCTTCCATTACATAGACAGTACATGGCTACCCGTGACAATGGGGTACACGGCGTGTACTAAAAAAATTTCCAAAATATTCCTTTTTACCTCAAAAACACCCAAAATCAAGATATATACCTGAAAAAAAGATCTTGGTTCTTACAATCTTCCCCTATTAAATAAATTAATCCCCCAAATTCCTTTCCAAGGGTGGTGAAGAAGAAACTTCAAACAACTCTGGCCATTGTGATGGTATATCGGCCTCCCTCTCCTAATTCTCGTCTTGTACTCCCTTGTGCTGCCATAGCACCCATACTAGATTAACAGACCAAACACAGAGAACCTTCGTATTGTGATCCACAATATGTATAGAGTACTCCTCGAAGGATGCATCCACCTCCAACTCAACCTCCTCGAGTTGAAAAACGTGAAATGGGTCAGAAAAATAACTTTGTAGCTAAGAAACATGGAAGACATCATGCATATCCCGGGACCTCTAAGTAAATACAACTGATAGGAAACTGGCCTGACTCTCTCCAATATATCAAACGGCCCGACATATCTCGGTGAAAGATTTCCCTATCTCCTAATCCTCCAATGTCCCAACCTCGGTGTGACACATAAGAAAACATGATCTCCAACCTCAAACTCCAGAGGATGTCTCCATCGATTAGAATAGTATTTATGGAATGAATATGTAGTGTTCATACTCTTCTGAATCAACTCCACCTTCTCAGTGGTCTCCTGGAGAAGACGAGTTCCCAATATATCTGCCTCTCCTACATCCAACCAATATAAGGGTGATTGGAAAGGCCTACCGTAAAAATCCTCATATGGTGCCATCTAAATCGCCACCTAAAATCTGTTATTGTAGGAAAACTTCACTAGGGGTGTGTGTCTCTCCCAAGAATCCCCAAAATCCAGGAAGCATGCTCTAATCATGTCCTCCAAGACCTTAATCGTGTGATCAGACTGGCCATCTATCTGGGGATGGTAAGTTGTACTCATAAGTACCTATTTACCCAAATCCCTCTATAGTCCCTGCCAAACATGAGAAGTAAAACAGGCATCCATTTCTGAAATTATTGAGTGAAAAACCCCATGAAAATATACAATATCTCAGATATAAAACCTTCCAAGATCATTAACATTGAAGGTTTCTCTGATCGGCAATAAATGTGAAACCTTCATGAGTCTGTCAACTATAACTCATACTGCATCATTCCCGTGAGGTGACCTCAGTAACCCCATCACGAAATCCATCGCGACGTCATTCCACTTCCACTCGGGAATGGGTAACTACTATAATAGCATTGTTGGTTGTTGATGCTCTGCTTTCACCTGCTGACATGTGGAACACCTCATCACAAAACCAACAACATATCTCTTCATACTTAGCCACAAATACTAATGGTGTAGATCTAGATACATCTTGGTAACACCAAGATGAACTTCCCATTATAAGGAGTGAAAATCCATCATTAGTTCCTCACGTATGTCTCCTGAAACCCACATGTGCCCATGAAAATTAAATATCTCATCCTCGCCTACTATCCATCCAGGAGTAGGTTCCTCTCCTGACACACTCCCATAGGACTAGGCCTTCAAAAAGTGATAGCCACCTCATTCTCACTCAATCCATAAGAGTAGATGTAATAGATGTAGAAGAACTAAATGTTTCCCCTGTCTGTCATGAACCTCCAAATGCATCTTAGAGAATAGATCCATAAGCTTCCACTCATTGTTGGCCTCCTAAACTGCATGTATCAGAGTCCTCCTTCTCAACACATCATCCATAGCATTCCCTTTCCTAGGCATGTAGGTAATCTCAAAGTCAAAAGACTGAAGGTACTCAACCCACCTTCATTGTCTCAAATTCAGATCATGTTGAGTAAAGATATACTTGAGACTCTTGTGGTCAATGAAAAATAAAAAATGATCTCCCAATAGATAATGTATCCAAAAGTGTAAATCATGTACAACTGCAGCTAACTCGAGATCATGTTCTGGGTAATTCCTCTCATGTGCATCAACTACTGAGACCTGTACGTAATGACTCCTTCCCCCTGCATAAGCACTACTCCTAGACCGATACCTGATGCATTGTAGTGTACGATGTAACTCTTGCCTGGATCTGAGTATCAGTGTTGAATTCAATCTCCACTTCAGCTCCTGAAAGGTTGAATCACAGGAATCTGTTCACAAGTACTTTTCACCTTTCTTAGTCAGGACCCTCAGTGGCGATGTTAAGCATGAAAAGACTTGTATAAATCATATTTAGTTTCCAGACCGCCCCAGAAAACTCCGTATGTGATGACCCAGACTCTCTTGGTCCTTCCCTTTTCCAAAATCTGGGTCCTAAAGGAGTGGCGTCTCGGTGAGACCGATCGGCGCAACCGATCGGCGCGACCGATCGGTGAGACCGATCGGCGAGACTGATCGGTAAGACCGATCAGCGCGACTGATCGGCGAGACTGATCGGCGCCACCCAGACTTTTCAAGTTGTTTCCAGTAGCGCTCCTTTTGCGCAAATAGGGTTTTAAACCCTATTCTGACTCGTTTAAGCGTGTTTTAGAGACCCGTAACGTGCATAAGAGTTTTAATTAAATACTTAATCAATTCATGAGTCGGCTTAAACCACCCGACCCCTTTTTGTGACGAGTGGTGCTGCGTGGTCAACCCATGACCCCTGTGCCTTATGTTGTTTCGCGTTTTCACCTCAACTGTCCCCGGCTCTTATAAACTAAGGGTTACTAGTGGTTTCTCCTTTCCTCGATCGTGGCTTTTCACAAACAACTTCTGGTGCATCGGGCGCATCATTATCCGTAAAGTTCCATGCCCCCGGCCTAAACGTTGATCATCTATCAACAAGTAGGGAATTTTCTCCTTCACCTCTCTCTTTTGTGTATCATGCGGGGTGGGTGTGCTTTTGTTTCTGTAGAACTGGTTGGACCGAACTTAATGAAGATAATGAACGAATTCTATAAAGAAAGAGGGGGGGATGTGTTTGTTGATGTTGTCTTATATTTTGATGCTGATTCTTCTATGACCATCTTTTTGAGTTGTGCTGGCTTATGCCTTCTGAAAATCGAGGTCGTTGGTGGTCGTTTTTTGTGCACTAATGAACCCTGCTGATGTTTTAAATGGCTTTTTTGTGGTTGTAAACTCCTGCTGTGAAAAGTGAATTGGTTAATCACGTATATCCGGCTGAATAAATTGAAAGCACCAGGATCAACCCTTCTGTGATAAATCCCGGTTAGAACACACGGAATTTGAAATCATGGAGTGTGTTAAGTTGTTTAAATCTGAAAATCCCTTACTTGTGTTGGTGGTGGTAGTTGGTTGTTTTCCTTTCGGGACGATTGTTGGAGATGGGGGAGGGGATGGGATTCCCTATTCTTTTATACCCTCAGTGGTTGTGTGAAATTGGGGGATGGGATCCCCTGTTGGTATGGATTTGGTGGTTGTGAGTTTTAAGACCCAGTGGTTACTTGTTCATATCACGAATTGGGGTGGAATCCTCTGTTGTTGAGAACCGGGTGTGGGCGTTTTGGTTGATGTTTGACTGTTTACTTTCCTGGACTTATACCTATGCCTACTAGTTTCCCAGTAGTTCTTAAACATAAACATTATTACTGAACGTGAAATAAGAAAGGGGGCAAATGGGTTGTTAGCATGAGTCGTGACTCGGACTTGAGTGTTGTTGTGATCTGTAGGATGTGTGAAGAAAAACCTAGCTTTGGGTGAGTTCTTCTTACCTATATATATATATACTTGTAGCTTTGTGTTTCTTATTCACGCCCCACCCAAGTTGAGCACTTAGTGCTGAACACCCCCATTTCATGGGGGAGGGTGTTTTTTCCAATGCTATTCTTAGAGGCTGGTTATTAGCTCCTTTTCTGCTCCCTTTCCCGGATAGCCCAAGTATCTTCGGGCAGGCCGTGATGGCCTAAGTCCATTTTTTATCCCAAGAACCTCCGGGCGGGGTAGTGTGGTGGTTGGCCAAGTGTGTGCGGCAGGTGTTTTAACAAGTGTCTTCGGGATGAGGCCCAGGTGTCTTCGGGCATGGCAGTGGATCCTTTAGCCCAGGTGTCTTCGGGTGTGGTGGTGGTTGTTCTGGCCTCTGTGTTTGCAGGCGTGGTTACATGTGATAGTTGTGGCCCAGGTGTGTGCGGGCGGGATTCAGCAGTGGGACTGCATGCGGTTGTGTCCTAGGTGTGTGCGGGTGGGATTTCAGCAGTGGGACTGTGTGTGGTTGTGGCCCAGGTGTGTGTGGGCGGGTGTGGCAGTGGGACTGCAGTGAGAATGGCGGGATTGGTCCGATGTGTAGGATGTCTCAATAACCAGTGGGAAAGTGGCGTAGGGTACCCAAACATCGATGTGATCTTAATATATATATTACTTGACTTGCGTTATTTGGGGAGTGTGCCTTGGTGAGGCCTGGGGTGGATAGTTTACCTTGATAGGTGTTTGGTTTACTCCTTTTCTCACAGGACTTTAGTATGTTCCCCCACTTGTGCACGAGAGTCTTTGGTTTTCCCTACTGAGTATAATTCTATTCTCACCCTACGTATATAAAACTACTTTCAGGTTTCCAGGAGGACATTGGGGATTGAGTAGGACCATACTAGCTCGGACCTTTGGGGCAGTTGCAGTTGCTGTTTTTTTTCTTCTTTGTTACTTACCTTATAGTCACCTTTTGTACCTTGTGGCTTTACTTTTAGAACATGCATATGGGAATGGTTTTTTTTTTGTATTTACTTTTCTTTTACCTTTGTGTTGTTGAGTTTCATCATCTCATCTCTCGATCTTATAAACCAAAAAGGGGTAATGCCTTCCATTTGTGAGAAATTTCTATACCCTTGGTACTATTTGCCACTCCGGGACCTATTGAAGACGGGTCTCGGGGGGTCATTATCTCTCCATCAACTTAAAGAAGGAAGGGCTTGGCAATCTGCTGACCCTTCCCTCCTTTTGGTGAAGGCGGGTCGTGACAGAATTGTATCAAAGGAGGTTGAGAGATAGGATGGAGTCTAGAGTTAGGCACAGTGAGGATTGCATGGGATGGTAAGGAAACAGTGTTGGGTGACCTTGGCGCGTGAATTAGACCAGGGAAGACCAGCTAGGACATGGGATTTTAGGGCCCCCATGATCCGATGCAAGGACTCTAGACCTACCGAATGACCAAGTGAGGACACACTGATTGTAGGGTAGAGACCCTAGGAAAGGTACATGCATCATAATGACTTGTGTTCTTGTGTTTCTGGGATGTCTTGGGAATTAAGAATAAATTAAATTTTAAGAAGTTTTAAGAATGATACTCTGCACTACTTGGGCTTAGGCATTCCTTGTTTACCTTGCAGCTATAGAACCTGGAAGGTGACCACGTGTGGTACAGGCGATCGAGGCCTCGGAGACTACTTTGGCCTATCGGCAGAGAGCTGATTGAGAGGAAGAGGATGACAAGTGGCAGAAGACTCTTCGAGCCTTCCAGCAACAGGCCCTCGAGAAGTATGAGGGCAGGACCTCCGATATGAAGATGAAAGGCTGGCTAGAGGAGCTAGTTATAGCCTTCGACCTGATACGGGCCCCGACCGAGTACTGGGTTCCTTTGGACGTCAGCCAAATGCGGGGAGCGGCATGTCAATGGTGGACGCTTTACCTGGGGGAGAGGAGAGAGTCTGAGGTGGATTGGGTGGATTTCGAGAGGGAGTTCCAGGCGGAATTCCTCTCCTCGATGATGAGGGCAGAAAATAGGCAGGAACTACTCTCCCTCCAGTGGGGGAGTATGTTCGTGAGGGAGCTAGGGATCAAGTTCAAGGACCTCCTACGTTTTTCTTCAGACCCCTTTCCCAACGAGGAGTATCGGGCAAGACGTTTAGAGGAGGCACTCCGACCCTCCCTCCAGTATGCTGTTACCCCCTTTACCCTTCCAACGTACTTGGAGGTCTAGAAGAAGGCCAAAGTGGTGGAGAGGATGCATTCTCTAGGGGGAGTGTCGCGAGAGGGGATCTAGCTGGGACCATCGAAGGGGAAGGCCGTCAGCACCAAGCCTCCAGCGTCAGGACCCTCTAGGTTCCGACCCGCAGGGAGCAGACCGCAGCAGTTTCAGTTTCGATCCCCCGGCCCTCACCCTTTTCCTTCGCACCCGGGACCGCAGTGCTTCATATGTGGGAGCCCTGGGCATCTCCAGAGTTAGTGCCCTAACCAGGTGTAGTACAGCAGTGGTAGTCAGCCCCAGCACCCGCCCCAGTAGCAGCTTCCAGCCAAACCTTTCCAGCAGCAGCAGCAGGGACAGCGAGCTCCCGCTCCTCCGAGGGTAGATGTAGGAGGAGGCCGACCTCAGGTCGCTCCATAGGGACCTCGAACAGGGCGTGGTCGGGGAGGTGTCTGACATCCGAGGGGTAGGGGAGCTGGGCATGGACAGTTACATGCCACAGAGGCAGCAGTTCCAGCAGGGCCAGAGGTTGTTCGAGGTACGATCAGTCTGTTTAGCACTCTTGCTTATGCTTTTTTCGATACTGGAGCTTCGCACTCCTTTGCTACACCCATTCTATCCCGTTCCTTGGGTCTATATGCCAAGAGACTTCTATTAACCCTAGTGTTGAGAAAACCAGTCAGAGTTCAGACCGACTTGTTGTTCGTTTTTCAGGGATGTAGACTGATGTTAGGGCCACATCAGTCGGTTAGGGATATTCTTCTGCTATAAATTCAGCCATACGATGTCATCCTAGGCATCGACTGGCTATTTTTCTGTGTACTCCATTGTCAACTGTTTCCAAATAAGGGTGGTGTTCTCAGACTTGGATGTCCAGCATGTTACCTTCACCGGCGAGTGGAGCAGTCCGAAGGGAAACAAGAGAGATGAACCTCTCCTCTCCTTGTTGACCGAGCTGATAGAGGAATCAGTAGATTCTGAAATGGTACAAGTTTCAGGGATTGTCCGTGAGTTTATGGACATCTTTCCTGAGGAGGTGAAGACTCTACCCCCTCGACGTGATATCGAGTTCGGGATAGACCTGCAGCCCGGCGCTCGTCCAATCTCGATGGCTCCTTACCGGATGTCACCTTCGGAGCTACGGGAGTTGCGGATATAGATTGACGATCTGATGAAGCGGGGTTATGTTTGACCGAGTGCGTCACCATGGGGTGCTCCAGTCTTGTTTTCAAAGAAGGAAGATGGTGGTATTAGGTTGTGCATAGACTACAAGAGGATGAATCAGGTGACGATCAAGAATCGCTACCCTCTTTCAAGGATAGACGATCTTTTTGACCAGCTAAAAGGGGAAGGATGGTTCTCGAAGATCGACCAGAGGTCTGGGTATCACCAGTTGAGAGTAAAGGAGAGCGACATTCCAAATACAATGTTCAGGTGCAGGTATGGAAACTTAGAGTTCGTAGTCATGCCCTTCGGTGTTACGAACGCCCCGGATGTGTTCATGGGGCTTATGAACTCCATCTTCTGGGAGTACTTGGATCGGTTCGTGGTTGTGTTCATCGATGATATCCTGATCTATTCCAGGTCAGAAGAGGACCATGCAGAGCACCTGAGGATAGTCTTGGAGGTCCTCCGACAGCACCAGCTCTATGGGAAGTTGTTGAAATGAAAGTTCTGGACACGAGAACTGCACTTCCTCGGGCACGTAGTGTCTGAGAAGGGGGTAGCGGTCGACCCATCAAAGGTTGAGGCAGTTTTTTCTTGGGCAGCACCCAAGAATGTGGCAGGAGTTCGAAGTTTCCTCGGGCTGGCAGGTTACTACCGGATATTCGTACCCAACTTCTCCCGAGTAGCAGCCCCATTGACAGCTCTGTCCAAGAAGGACCAAGATTTCGTATGGAGTGAGCAGTGCCAGTCAGCCTTCAGCTATCTGAAGAAGAAGTGGGTCAGTTCCCCAGTGCTGAGATTACCAGAAGAAGGGGTGGCCTATGAGGTATTCTGTGATGCTTCGGGATAGGGCCTGGGATGCGTGTTGATGCAGCGACAAGGGGTGATCTCTTATGGGTCCAGGCAGCTACGCCCCCATGAGCGTAATTATTCCACCCACGACCTGGATCTTTCAGCGGTCGTTTTTGCGCTAAAGTTATGGCGCCACTACCTCATCGGGGAATGCTTTGTGGTCTTCTCGGATCACAAAATCTTGAGGTATATCTTCTCCCAGCGGGACTTAAACTTGCGACAGCAGAGATGGGTGGAGTTCCTCCAGGATTACGACTTCGAGATCTCTTATACTAAGGGAAAGGGAAATGTGGTGGATGATGCCTTGAGAAGAAGTACATAGAAGGATGCGGTCCGAGAGTCGGTGAATGCCTGGAAGGCAATGGAGGAGTTTTCCACCTTACACCTGGATGCGAAGATAGATAGAGGTAGAGGCTGCCTATATCAGATGATAGTGCAATCATCCCTGTTTCAGCAAGTGGAGGAGTCTCAGTGGGGAGACCTAGAGTGCAAAGTAATGCTTGACCAAGTTGACCAGGGCAATGCTCCGGAAGGATGGACAGAGGATGGTCAGAACCGGATGCTTTTCCAGAAAATGTTTTTTGTCCCGGAGGCGATGCGCGGCAAGGTTCTCAGTGAGTTCCACAACTCACCCTTGGAGGTACACTCAGGAGTTTCCAAGATGTACCAGGGTTTGAAGAGGCAGTTTTGGTGGCCCGGAGTTAAGAGATCAGTGGCAGAATTTGTGGCCAAGTGCTTAGTGTGTCAGCAAGTGAAGGCTGAACACCGATTTCCAGGTGGCCTACTGCGGCCTCTAGATGTCCCCGAGTGGAAGTGGGATGACATCTCGATGGATTTCGTCACGGGACTACCCAATGTACAAGGAGGATACGACGCCATCTGGGTGATAGTGGACAGGTTGATGAAATCGGCTCACTTTCTGGCGATCAGGGAGTCGAGTGTTGTGGATTCTTTGGCACGAAAGTACGTGGATGAGGTGGTGAGGTTGCATGGAGTTCCGAGGTCTATAGTCTCGAATAGGGATGCATGGTTTACCTCGCGAGTCTGGAGAGGATTGAAGCATGCATTTGGCACCCAGTTATGCCTTAGCACTACTTTCCATCCCCAGACAGATGGACAAACAGAACGCACCATCCAGACCATGGAGGATATGCTGCGAGCATGTGTTCTGGACTCAGGAGGATCATGGGTGAAATACCTACCTCTGGTAGAGTTTTCCTACAATAATAGCTACCACTCTACCATTGGCATGGCCTCGTTTGAAGCTTTGTATGGGAGGCCATGTCGTTCGCCTGTGTGTTGGACCGAAGTAGGAGAGGCAGGCATCCTTGGTCCAGAGGTGGTGCAGAACATGACAGAGAAGTTTCAGCTCATAAGGGAAAGGATGAAGGCAACCCAGGACCGACAGAAGTCGTATGCTGATACCAGGAGGAGGCCCTTGGAGTTTGAGGTTGGGGACCACGTGTTCTTAAAGGTCTCCCCTCGGCGTGGGCAGTGGAGGTTCGGCAAAGGGAGTAAGCCTTCTCCCAGATTCATCGGACCCTTCCAAGTGTTGCGGCGGGTCGGCGAAGTGGCTTACCATCTAGCGTTGCCACCTCCGCTACTAAGGATACATGATGTCTTTCATGTTTCCCAGCTCCGTCGGTATCTGCACGACGATTCACACGTCCTTAATTGGGGTGAGCTGGACATCGAGGAAGACGTGACCTTTGTGGAGAGACCAGTGGTGATCGAGGATCGAAAAGAAAAGGTGCTTCACTGGCGAACCATCCCCTTGGTTCGTGTGTTGTGGAGACATGGTGGGCTTGAGGAGAGTACGTGGGAGTGGGAAGCACATATGCGTACCCAGTACCCGGAGTTGTCTTGAGTTTTGTTCCTTGTTGTACCTGTTGTGGTAGAACGTTTTGTCTTTTGGCTATGAATTGTGCTGGTTTTCTTTCCTCTGTTTGTGTGTAAAAAGCCCCGGCTATGGGGAAGGAGAGAACCCGACCCCTAATCAAGACGCATTAAGGTGGATGCGATTAAACCCGTGCGGGTGAGTCAGTGCCGCCCAAAGCGGATAATATCTTGACATGGGGGAGGAGACTCCCCAACCCACAAGCCCGGGAAGTTTGGCATGGTATGTTGCTTGGTTCGTGACAGGAAGGTGTTCTTAGTTAATAATGAGGTTCACTCTTGAGAGGTATCTTTCAGGGTGGTTTTTCGGACCCGCCCTTCCCTTCTAGGTTGTTTAAATTCTCAAGGATGAGAATAGTTCGAGAGGTATCTGATGTGATGACCCAAACTCTCTTGGTCCTTCCCTTTGCCAAAATCCGGGTCATAAAGGACTGGCTTCTCGGTGAGATCGATTGGTGAGACCGATCGGTGAGACCGATCGGCGCGACCGATCGGCGCGACCGATCGGCGAGACCGATCTACGAGACCAATCTGCGAGACCGATCGGTGAGACCGACTGGCACTACTGATCGGTGAGACCGATCGGCGCGACCGATCGGTGAGACTGATCGGCACCACCCGGACTTGTCAAGTTGTTTCCAGTAGTGCTCCTTTTGCGCAAATAGGGTTTTAAACCCTATTCTGACTCGTTTAAGAAAGTTTTAGAGACCCGTAACGTGCATAAGAGTTTTAATTAAATACTTAATCAATTCATGAGTCGTCTTAAACCACCCGACCCCTTTTTGTGACGAGTGGAGCCACGTGGTTAACCCACGACCCCTGTGCCTTATGTTGTTTCGCGTTTTCATCTCAACCGTCCCCGGCTCTTATAAACTAAGGGTTACCATTGGTTTCTCCTTTCCTCGATCGTGGATTTTCACAAATAGGTTCTGGTGCATCGGGCACATAGTTATCCATAAAGTTCCACGTCCCTGGCCTAAACATTGATCATCTATCAACAAGTAGGGAATTTTCTCCTTCGCCTCTCTCTATTGTGAATCATGCGGGGTGGGCGTTCTTTTTTTTCTGTAGAACTGGTTGGACCGAACTTAATGAAGATAATGAAAGAATTCTATAAAGAAAGAGGGGGGATGTGTTTATTGATGTTGTCTTATATTTTGATGCTGATTCTTCTATGAACATCTTGTTGAGTTGTGCTGTCTTATGCCTCCTGAAAATCGAGGCCGTTGGTGGTCATTGTTTGTGCACTAATGAACCCTGCTGATGTTTTAAATGGCTTGTTTGTGGTTGTAAACTCCTGCTGTGAAAAGTGAATTGGTTAATCACGTATATCCGGCTGAATAAATTGAAATCACCAGTATCAACCCTTCTGTGATAACTCCCGGTTAGAACACACGGAATTTGAAATCATGGAGTGTGTTAAGTCGTTTAAATCTGAAAATCCCTGACTTGTGTTGGTGGTGGTAGTTGGTTGTTTTCCTTTCAGGTCGATTGCTGGAGATGGGGGAGGGGATGGGATTCCCTATTCTTTTATACCCTCGGTGGTTGTGTGAAATTAGGGGATGGGATCCCCTGTTGGTATGGATTCAGTGGTTGTGAGTTTTAAGACCCAGTGGTTACTTGTTTATATCACAAATTGGGGTGGAATCCTTTGTTGTTGAGAACCTGGTGTGGGCGTTTTGGTTGATGTTTTACTGTTTACTTTCCTGGACTTATGCATATGCCTACTAGTTTCCCAGTAGTGCTTAAACATAAACATTATTACTGAACGTGAAATAATAAATGGGACAAATGGGTTGTTAGCATGAGTCGTGACTTGGACTTGAGTGTTGTTGTGATCTGTAGGTTGTCTGAAGAAAAACCTAGCTTTGGGTGAGTGCTTGTTACCTATATATATATATACTTGTAGCTTTTTGTTTCTTATTCGCGCCCCACACAAGTTGAGCACTTAGTGCCGAACACCCCCATTTCATGGGGGTGTTTTTTCCAATGCTATTCTTAGTGGCTGGTTATTAGCTCCTTTTCTTCTCCCTTTCCCGGATAGCCCAAGTATCTTCGGGCAGGCTTTGATGGCCTGAGGTCCATGTTTTATCCCAAGAACCTTCGGGCAGGGTAGTGTGGTGGTTAGCCAGGTGTGTGCGGCAGGTGGTTTCCCAAGTGTCTTTAGGATGAGGCCCAGGTGTCTTCGGGCGTGGCAGTGGATCCTTTAGCCCAGGTGTCTTCGGGCGTGGTGTTGGTTGTTCTGGACTAGGTGTTTGCAGGCGTGGTTACATGTGACAGTTGTGGCCCAGGTGTGTGCGGGCGGGAGTGGCCATGGGACTGTGATGAGAATGGCGAGATTGGTCTAATGCGTAGGATGTCTCAATAACCAGTGGGAAAGTGGCGCGGGGTACCCAAACATCGATGTTCTCTTAATATATATCTTACTTGACTTGCGTTATTTGGGGAGTGTGCCTTGGTGAGGCCTGGGGTGGATAGTTTACCTTGATAGGTGTTTGGTTTACTCCTTTTCTCACGGGACTTTAGTACGTTCCCCCACTTGTGCACGAGAGTCTTTGGTTTTCCCTACTGAGTGTACTTGTATGCTCACCCTACGTATATAAAACTGCTTTCAGGTTTCCAGGAGGACTTTGGGGATTGAGCAGGACCGTACTAGCTCAGACCTTTGGGGCAGTTGCAGTTGCTGTTTTTTTTCTTCTTTGGTACTTACCTTGTAGTCACCTTTTGTACCTTGTGGCTTTACTTTTAGAACATGCATGTGGGAATGGTTTTTTTTTTTTTGCTTTACTTTTCTTTTACCTTGGTGTTGTTGAGTTTCATCATCTCATCTCTTGATCTTATAAAACAAAAGGGGGTAATGCCTTCCATTTGTGAGAAATTTCTATACCCTTGGTGCTAGTCGCCACTCTGGGACCTATTGAAGGCAGGTCTCGGGGGTCATTATCTCTCCTTCAACTTAAAGAAGGAAGGGCTTGGCAATCTTCTGACCCTTCCCTCCTTTTGGTGAAGGCGGGTCGTGACACCGTACCTAAAAGATGTTCTTTAGATGCTTCCAAGAAACTACTTCTCTAACTTTCTATGGGTCTACTGATACTCCTGTCTCTGAGATAACATGACCCAAGAAGTGAATCTAGTCCATCCATAAGTGTAATTTTGAGATCATAGAATATAATTGATGCTTTATCAGTGTACTCAAAATGATCTCAAAATGGATGGCATGGTCATGTTGAGTGTGAGAGTACACCAAGATATCTTCCATGAGGACTACCAAAAAAGAATCCAAGTAACCATGGAACACTCAGTTCATTAGTGCCATGAAAAATACCAACACGTTCATGAGACCAAACGGCATAACCACATACTCGTGTAGACCATACCTACTTCAAAAGGATGTAAGATGTGTATCTGATGGTCTAACGTGCAAATGATGATAACTGGATCTCAAGTCAATCTTAGAGAAAACATGGGCTCCTCTAAGGTAGTCAAAGATATCATCAATCCTTGGTAAGGGATTTCAGTTCTTGACCATCAACTAGTTCATCTTTTGATAATTTACACAAATTATAAGGGTATCATCCACCTTCTTTGCAAATAGGATAGGCGAACCCCAAGGAGAAGTATTGGGTTGGATGAAACTCTTTTCTTATAACTCCTATAAATGTTTTTTGAGCTCCCGTAACTCTTGTGTAGCCATCCTATAAGTAGGAATAGGCATCAGTGTCGCTCCTGAAACAATCTCAATATAGAAGTCAACCTCTCACTCTGGAGGTAAACTAGAAGATTCATCTGGAAAGACATCTATGAAATGATCCACCACTAGAGGAAAGTCCATCTGTGAAGTCCCCTAGTCACCAAAATATAAACTAGAAATCTGGGTTGTAACTCCTCCAAAACCATGATGCTCGGGTCTAGCTATACTCACATGGACATCCCACCCACCCTTGTGTAGAAAAGACCCACCCTCTAGTGACATGAAATGCACCCTATGGTGATAGAATTCAACAAATTCCTGGAAGGATACCAACCAGTCCATTCCAAGAATAACATCAAATCCTATCATCTATAAGACATATAGGTCCCATAAGAAGTGACACCCACCATCCTCAAGAGGTCACTCCTTTCACTAATGTACACTAGCCTTCATAAGCCCCAACGAAGTGTCTAATGTCATAACATCCGCATAAGTAAAGATACAGAGCCCAAGGCCCTCTACAGTGGAGAAAGATATAAAACTATGGAAATCCCCTATATCAAAAAGATCATAATATAAAACTGAGGCAACTGGAATCTTACCTCTAACCGTAGAGGGTCCGGGATCCTACTCCTACTGGGTCTACTCCACTACAATGGTCTGACCTGTACCGTGGCCTTGTGACCCTGCCTGAATACCCTGAGCTAATCCACCCTACTGTTTCTAAAATCATGTTGACTAGATACCATGGCCACGACCTCCTCCTTGGCCTCAATATCCAGAAAAACTCCAATTCCCTAACTTATGAGACATTGGTGGTCCTACTTCTGAATGTAGAGTCATATAAAAACATCTACCACTAGCTGCTGGTGAGAAAAACTGGCAAAAATGATGAAGATGGACTATCTTGTTGTAATATCAGCACTCAACTGGGTCTCTCAGGCACTGAGTTCTTATATGCCCACTCTTCCCACATTGGTAGCATACCACCTGGATACCTAAAGAAGTATCTCGTCTACTCAGATCTCCACATGTCGACTCCCTGCGGTGCTTCCTACTATCAGTTGGAGAAGTACAAACCCTAGATTCCAAACCTCCCTACCTCAAAGCTCCATACTCCCTTAGATTACATTTGGTGATCATTGTTTGGTTAACTATAGAAGATACGGAAGTCAACCTAAAGATTTTCATCTAGGATTTGATGTCATTTCTAAGACCATCCTTAAACTTCCTGAAAAAAAAACTCCTCACCCCCCGAAATGGGTGTGAAGTGATACAGCTATGTGAAGTGATAATAATAATGGATTATTGAAAGAGTACCATTTTCTAGACTCGTGAACTCTCAGGCTCGATCATCCCTCAAGGTATATGGGCAAAAATAGTCATAGAAGGTCCACTAGAACTCATCCCAAGACATAACTCGTTGTTATCCCTCCTATGAGATAAAATCCCACCATCTCTTGGAGGAATCATGTAGCAAGATTCTCCCTCCTCTCTGGAGGCATCTCGAGATTCTTGAAGATAGAAAACATGGCTTCTAACCATGACTCTGCAGCCTGAGGTCCTCCATCCCTTGAGAAAGTGGGTGGATGCTACTTCTGAAAAACCCGCGTCAACTCTGCCACAGATGGGGCAGGATGCGGTGCTCCCTAGTAGGTCTGCATAAATCTCATGAAGCCTTCTCGGAACTATAAATAAGCACTTATGTCTGGAATAATTGCTAGTTCCAAGATAGGCATGATGAGAGGATCTTCTATTAGTCTCTGGTCTACCATTTCTGGTGTCTGAACATTTCCCTAAATCTAGCGTACAACTGGAGGACATCTTGGTTTCATGAAACTGCAAGGTCAAGCACACACCTTAGTTCTAGATTATCAAGGAATGAAACATAGAGGTTCAAGAAAGGAACAGGAGAATAAAACATTCAAGTTTTACAAAATAGGGTTACATAGTATGTATACCCTCCACACGGAGTGTTCCCTTAGGTTTCAACATGGGCATGTACCTATTCCAAACCAGGTCGTGTAATACCCCAACACACGGAATGTCCCTCTTATGACACGGAATGTACTTGAATTTTCCCTCCTGCATGAGTTCCTCTACATGGATAAACTACACAGTTCTCTCTTGGCTAACACTACATGACATGTTCACCCTAGACACGACATGTACTTATTAATTTATAACCACCCGTGTCATTAGTCATGTGGTCGGAGACACAGTCGACTCTATGCAATGTGAAATAATGGGACACAGTGTCTATAACCTAAAATTCATCCACCCATATCGTTTGTCACATGGCCATACACACATCCTCTTTGGAACAGAATGTACTCCCAGTACACGATGTGTTCTACCCAAGTTTCCCAACCCCATGTCTCTGCTCAGATAGTCAGTCAAACGGTTAAATACTACACGACATGTACATATAGTATATGGCGTATACTTAAGAAAAGTAGTTTCTTCCAGAATAGAAGAACACATGGTGTGTGTTCATAACACCACACACGATGTTGTCCAGTTTTCCAAATAGTAGGCCTCTAAAACTCTTATGGAACCCTAAAAACCATAAAAATTTTTATAATGAATGAAATATTTCAACCCGTGAGAGCCCATACTCCCCCAAATCAATGTTTGGAATCCTTATTCACGACATAACTAGAAAAAATTCAATTAAATTTTATACATGATCCACCAAATTCTGATCCAAGAGAGCCCATAACACCTTAGAGACCAAAGTTTGGAGTCCATCCAAATGAAACTTTACAATTTCCAATACCCTATCAAAATATCATGTATCTCTATCATGGAATCTATCACAACAACATTCATATTTAGCACAACATCTATCACAACATCATGAAATCATAATTGCATCCTAAATGGCATGAGAAGCATGAATGACATGTGATCCCTATCAAGTGCCTATATAATGCATGATATGGAATACCCTAATATTATTGGGTTGAAACAAAAATAGAACCACAGTGATATAAATCTTAACATCACAAAACATGTGTATCACCCAATGGTGAAATCAAATCAATAGTAACAATTACAAAACAAGAAAATTGAAATTATCAAGGTAACTTGGATTCTCCCTGTACATGGATTAGGTACTCCTGGGAACATCTTATTACCATCTACCTATTCCTACGAATCCCTAACTATAGGCTCCAAATAGAAAGACAAAGAAGAAAATAACTTCCTTTGATACCACTTTGTAATGTCCTGAATCCGGGTGCCGCCAAAAGGTGTCTGGTACCCAGTTTGTCAAATGGCCTCAAGTGCATTTCCCCAAATTCTAAAAGATGCCGACTAGTAGCGAGGGTCTTGGGTTTGATCGTGGGGAAACTATGCCCTCATTGGCATAGTAACACAGAGGAAACAAATAGTAAAATAGTAGCGAAAGAAGTAATACCAAACAAAAATGTAAACAGTGGAAGACTGATAGTGTAAACAACTGCATCATATATATATATATATAGTTAATGATTCATGTCACAAGTATCTAGGAAAGCTGAAAAACAAGTCACAATGCTAGAATTACAATACTAAAACCAATGTACTGAAAACAGTAAATAACTCCAACAGCATTGCAAGCCTCATCTTGGTCTCATGCTCTCCAGCTCCAACAGAAATCAAGTACCTGAAATATAAGGGTGATTTTCTTTATATATACTTGTAACCATATAATTTGTTTGGGTCAAAAAGAAGGACCCAAATAGGGTGTGAGACGAATCCCAGTAGAAAACCACCAAAAGAAATGTGCCTAGATGTTAGTGAATATATATAGCAGGCAATGTGAAAAATGATGCAATAAACAAGGAAGTACTCAAAAGTAAACAATCCCACAGTTTCAAATTATACTCATTTACATTTACTAACCATTCAAACTGTTGAATAATGAAACATCAGGACATAGCCTAAGCTCTGTATCCCATGTGTAATCGAAAAACAGATGTCTCATAATACCATCTAACAATCATGTATGACTAAGCCCAATCTTGTGCTTTGGCTTGGCAAACACATCAAAATCAATCAATCATTCACAAGAAACCCTCTGGGAAATTTCTCACATCTAACCCCTTTGGTTTAACACATCCTCAAATAAATAACTATATGATGACCCTCTGGGAAATCTCACACAGTCTAACCACTTTGGTCCCACAAAAACAAAGACTCTATGAGGAAGCACTCACCGTCAATTCCCCCTGTGGACTTTTAATGATAAATAAAAAAATCTATAAGGAAGCACTCAAGGTCTATTCCCCCTATGGTCTTGTAACGGTAAACTATATGCACTCTAAGGGAGAACTCACCATCAATCCCCCCTATGGTCTCACAACAAAAATATAATAGACACTTTGGGGATGCCCTCAACATTAATTCCCCCTATGGTCTAACTACACCAGGTTTTCACAGCTTTGTGTAATACAATCGTGCTCAATTGATATCCAACAGCCCAAAGTAATCTCAAATAATAAAAGTCTAAGTAGTTAAAATTCATATCACAAGAATTTAATAAGCAGAAATTAAGAAATCAATTCCAACTTAACAAGAAAGGTAAGGAAACAAGGTCTTCCTCATAGGAAACCCAGACCAAATAGTCATAAACATCCAAACAAGGAAACGCACCCATGGGGTGTACCCTAAACATGCAATCTAGCATAACATATATCAATGAAAACCCTCATTCTACAAATCAATATAAGTCAGATGATAACAGGGTTCAATTCCTTAAAAATAAATATATAAATCATGGGTAATCGGAACTTAGGCATATATAACTCAAATACAAACTCATAAATGAAAAAAACCACCTGCCACGATATCGTATAAGGAACACTCTGGAACACCGGCCCTCGAATTGTCCTAGAACATCGTAGATCTACAAAAAGGTAAAAAATGTTCAACCTTGGATAACTCAAGAGCGATGAGAAAATAGGAAGTGAGCATATAAAAGAAGAAAGGACTCACAAGTGGGATTCCAATGCACCTGCTGGAGTTTGAATCGGACCTTGGATGGATAAATGGTGGCTCGGACATTGATCGTCACTCTGGGTCACTCCTGGACAAAATGAGGTTAGAAGAAGATAATTCTGAAGATTAGACGCGACCTCGGTACAATTAATCAAATAAAAAATAAAAGTACATGGGGTGTTCATTTAATATACATTTCATGTACTGTCCTCAATCGTCCCTCACTTTAGGTGGTCCACATGGCCTTGTACTCGATTGTTACATGGCTACCTCTGGCAACCGGGTACACATCATGTACTCAGAAAATTTCCAAAATCTTCTTTTTTCCTCAAAAACACCTGAAATCAAGATCTATACCTAGAAAGAAGATCCAAGTTCTTTAAATTAATCTCATTAGATGTTCATATTTCATCTATAATAATTATAAATTTAAAAATGTTCATATTTTTTTCCACTTTCTTGTGATTATTACCTTTAGATTATTTTAAGTAAAGAATAATTAAAAAATGTTAATATTTTTCTTTTAATATTTATAATATGAATTAATAGTGATTGAAAGATGTTATGAATGGATATAAATGGTTATTTTGAATATTAATAAATTATTTTTAGGAATGTAATTTATTTTTAATTTTTGGTAATTCTATAATTACCTAAAACACTTATACATCAGTGATGCAGCTCTTGTGCAAGTGGGTGAAAAATCAAAGTAAATAGTTTTAAAAATATTAAACGTGATGTGTTTTAGATAATTTAAAGTCTTTCATGATTTTTATGGATCAAAATGAAAGTTTATTAATGTTTTAAATATTAAAATTTTAACTCCAGGGTAATATTGATGTTTTTAAAGTGAAATTTTATGAATAGTCTTGAAAATGACTTTAAGGATATTACATGTTAAACAATATTTAATTAATTATTTTAAAAAAATTATATTTTGTTAAGTGAATGGTAAATTGTTGATTGTGTCAATAATTTTCCACTTATGATCCACTTTTCCTTTTATAATTACATTATTAACCCTTAAAGACTAAATATTTTGTTACCACGGTTAAGGTTAAAAGGGTAAAAGATGAAATTAAACTAAGAGATAAGATTAAAAAAGGCACTTAAACTAATCTAAATATTATTTAAATAAATTTATTTTTACCTTATACTCATTATCTTTAAATATATGGAACTTTAAATCCATTTCACATGATTTAGATTTATTATATATTAATATTTCGTGTATTTACAAGATTGTAACTCACCTATCATATAAAAGGGAACATCCTATCCACTCTTCTACTCACCTTATTTAGCCACTTATATAAAAAAAACCTAACCTAAAATATTACCAACTTACCTAAACAACTTTTATAGGTGATGGTAAAATACAAAACCAGTGGTCCTTAAGAAGAGATCCAAAGAAAGTTTCTCAAAGTAGAGGTAATCATCTTCACTTAATCCTTTTAAGTTTATTTCTTCTTCTACCACCTCCAATTCTTCTTCAAGCATATTAAAATAGTGAAATTAGTAAAATTGTATTAAAAAATTATTATGTTAATAAAATAACCATTTTAAATTTATCGTTTATCTCAATGGAAAATGAAAACATTTTCATGTGTACGTAAGGACTACCGTATCCATGACTGGCGACTTTTATTTTTCATCACTATATATCATGGTTAGTTATATAAAAGGATTTGATGATTATATATGATGTTTATAAAATTATAATTATTCCTTAAAAATAAAATATTATCTACCTTCTATCCCTCTCATTCATTATAAGATGATGGTGTTTCTTGTGTTAAGTCAAGAGTCTCTTTTTGACTTTTCTATTCCTTTTATTTTGAAAATCACAAAATCTCTCTTAAATACCTAATTAATAACTCGTTTATATCCTAATTATTTTAATAATGTTTTTATAAGAAATCATATATCATTTTATCATTCTTTCATCATGAACTTCAGTTTATAAAAATGAATTGATATTTTATCATTATGATTTTCATAATTACTTTCAATAAAAATCATCCACATAAAAATGGCAGTAATAGTTCATTAAATGATTATTGTAATGAGACCAAAAATGATTTATATTATACATAATGAATAAAATGAATATCATACACACTTTCTAGTCTTTCATACTCACAATATTTTCTTAATGATATAAATCATGTTAACTCTCATAATAGAAATCATCAGACTCATTGTTATCATACCCAAAAAACTATATCATAATAAAAGGTTTTGTTTTAAATAATAATGATGTCACATATTATATAATAATAAAAAAGATGTCATGATTTTAGTTTAAATATGACTGTTAGAGTTCCAGGTGTCCATGTCCCACAAATATTTTAGGAGAAAATCTTACCGTTGGAATCCAATATGACTGTTGGGACAAAGGCCTATAACTACCAGATCATTTGAACAATCTCAAAGAGGTGACATGAATTCGAGACACTATGTTTGAAATCTTCTAAAATTATCTACATGTGAAAATTTGGAAGTTCACAAGTCATGAACTGCATGTTCCATATACTTGTAACTTTCAAGAGTTTGTTTTGCTTTGTGCGATGTTGGTCGTTGTGATTACAATTGACAGTTTTAATAGATAAGAAGATAGAGGTGGAAATATTTTGTGGATAGAGGGATTATGAGGCTAGGAAGATAGAGGTGTCTATCACCTTCTTGATTGAGGGTTTCTGGGGATAGGCAGACAGACCAGAGCTGATAATCATATCGGGGGCTTACCCTAGTGTGGGTAAGACAGACTTTATTGAAATTATAAATCAAGGGACCTTTATCCTATTTTATTAGATATCCTTCTCTTTGGTTTAAAAGAATTGTATTCATTTATTTTTATTTCTTTTTTGTAGAAATTTTAATAGAAATTTAATTGTTTTATATATTCATTTTTATATTTTGTATTCTATTTATTGTAATTGATATGATTATGATACTATTTTATTAAATCGTAATTACAATTTATGTGATTACGATCATACTAATTACTCAGTATGATTCTATACAATTTATAATAGAATCATTATTTTTTTACTTTGATTATCCTAATCATTGTGATTATGATACTTACCATGCTTACTGTGAATATATTAGGTTCTAAATATGACATGTAGAATACATATCGGAATAAACCTGATTAAGATATATTTTTAATCATACCCAAGGGTCAGTCAATTTTCTTTATAAGATGTTTTTTAAATTACTTTAGTCTAAATCCTTTTAAACTATATTCTTTTAAGGTTATAAATGAAAATTTTTAAACATACAATTCACCCCCCCCCCTTTGTATTTTTTCATCCGCATATACATTTTGATCCAACAATTGGTATCAGATCCAAGTCTTTGTAATACTGATACTCATATTTGGTATCAGAGGAGGATTCCACTTCTTTTACCTGTTGATTCATTAATTCTATTTTTCATGTTAGTTTTATTTATTTTATAAAAAAAAATTATAAATAATTGTTACACTAACATGTATTGTGGAAAAATAAATTTTGTATTTTTTAAAGATAGCATTACTCAATGTCAGTTAAATTGACAATCTAAATCTCACAAGACCATCAATTTTTTATGGTAATGATTATGAATAATGGAGAGATAGAATGAATACCTTTTTAATCAACACTAGAGTTGATAAATTCTGTATACTGACTGGAGACTACAAAATTCCTGACAATGAAGTTAAAACCCTTTCCAATCAAGAGAAACAGGAATATCAATTCAATTATATGGTACAAAATACTTTACTTTATTCCCTGACTAGAAATATATATAGTCGTATTTCATCTTGTGAAGCATCCAATAATATTTGTAAGAAGCTACATATTACTCATTTCAGTACATCTAAAGTTATTGAAACAATAAGATCAACGCTAAGAGTAGATTATTAGGATTTTTAATTCCCTTATGGAGAATCTGTTAATAAGGTTCCACAAATTTTCATAATAATTGTGAATATTTTACAATCTATGGGTGAAAACTTATTATATTATGACATACTTGTGTAAAAGATTATAGACATCATGAAAAATGAATGGGAATCAAAGGGAACACTAGTTGATGAATCAAAAAATATTACTAATGTTACTCTTGATGATAAGAGGTGCTGAGAAAGTCAAAAATAAGAATGGTGGAGTTGAATTTACTTCTACTTCAAATCAAATGAATGCCCAAACTCATGAAACAGATAGTTAAGCTGTCAAAGAAAAAGAAATTAATTATTCAATTTGATTCAAGTGATTCAGAACATTCAGAAAATGAATTATCCAATCTCACTCAAATAATTAACAAGATCATTGGTAACAATTATTTTATATATAGATATAAGAAGAATAACAAGGAAAGGAATGATAAGAAATATTATAAATTTACTTGTTACTAATGTAAAAGTGCTGGACATATAAGACCTAACAATCCAAAACTCAAAATAAAAGATATAAAGGAAAGGAATTCTGATAGAAATCATAAAAATTATTACAAGCCAAAATGAAAGAAAGTCTTGAAATCTAATGACTCATGGAGTGCTAGTGTAGGAGATTCTTATAATGATTATTCAGATAATGAAAATTCCATATAGAATAATATTGGTCTCTATGCCAAAATGACTTTTAAAAATCAATGTTTTATGGATAATGTACACAATTATGATTCTTTAAAAAATATGACTTTAAATTAAAACTATCCTAACGGTAAAGGTTATATTTCTTCTGATGAAAAAAGTATTCAGTAGAATATAATTCTTTACCTTCGTATGAAGAAGTCTCTATATTTTCTAAATTTCTTGAAAATGATAATTTTAAAGTAAGTATGAAACTTGATAAATAAAATTCTATAATAAATGTTTTGAAAAAAGAAGTAACAAATCTCTAAAAATATATTGATAAGAAAAATTTGAAAGTGGTTCTATTTTAAAAAACCTTCAAAAAGATAATTCTAAAAGGTATAATCTTTCTAAAGATTTTGAAAATTTCATTTCTGAGAAAAATGTTTTAGAAAAAAACCACTTCTGAAACCAAAACTAATGTGGATAAAAATTTAGTTACAAAACTAAAGTATAAAATTTTCTCTTTAAATAAACTTTTGACAAACTTTACCACTGGTAAGTAAGGGTTTGATAAAATTTAAAAACAACTCCATCCACAAGGTAATAGTTCATAAATAGGATATACTCATTCAAAACCATTTTTTAGTCATAAATATTTTGTTCTAAAAATGATCCCTTTTTCAAAAAAAATCAAAGTGGAGGTCATTGTAATAAAAAAAATTCTTTTAATAAAATTCAATCATTAGGATTCCTCAAATATTGTTTTTTTTTAAATCTGGATTCCTAAACTTTTATTTTTTAACATTTTTGGACCCAATATGTTTTGGGTTCCAAAAATCTAACAATTTTGATTTTAGGAAAATAAAGGAAGTACCAGCAATAATAATATACAGTACATGGATTGTGGTTGTACCTAGAATATGACTAATAACAAATAATTCTTTGAAAAGATTATTCAAATGAAATGTGTAAGAGTTACCTTCAGAGATAATGCTCAATGAAAGATTGTTGGTATATGTAACATTTTTCTTTTTGGAAAATATTTATTTTAAAATGTTTTATTTGTAAAAGGTATTAAGCACAACATTATAAGCATAAGTTAGTTATGTGATAAAGGTTACCTTGTGAATTTTTTGAATGATAAATATGTAGTACACAATTCCAAGGATGAATTCATTCTTTCTACTAATCGACATGAGAATGTTTTTACACTTAACTTATAAAACCTTAGGATCCAAGACTTACCTTGCCTTAGTGCAATGGAAGATCAATCTTGGTTATGGAATAGAAGGTTAGGACACTATAACCTTAGGAAATTATGTAAATTAACTAATAAAATACCTGTTAAGGATCTACCAAAACATATATTTGATTCTTCAAAAGTTTGTGACCCTTGTCAATATTGAAAGTAACATAATTAAATATTTAAATCAATTATTGAAGTTTCAACTACTGATGCTTTACAATTAGTGCACATGGATCTTTTTTGTCCTATACAAACTGAAAGTATTTGAGGTTGGGACTATGTATTTGTTTTAGTTTATGATTACACTAGATATACATGGGTCTATTTTCTAGTAAGGAAATATGAAGCCTTTTGTTATTTAAAATTTTTTTAGCTAAAGTAAAAAATGAGAAAAACCTTTCATCGATAACTATTCATAGTGATCATGGTGTAGAATTTGAAATTTTTGATTTTCAATCTTTTTGTAGTAAAAAATTCATTACTCATAACTTTTTATCTCCTAAAACTACTTAGTAAAATGGTGTTGTTGAAAGAAGAAATCTAATTATTTAGGAAATAAAAAAGAAACATTTTGAGTGAATACTCAATTGCTAAACACTTTTGGGATGAAGCTGTTAGTACTACTTTCTATACTATAAATCAAGTTTTAATTTTACCCTTTATTAATAAAACTCTTTATGAGTTATAGACTGGAAAAAAAACAAAATTTTATACTTAGGAGTATTTGGATGAAAATTATTCATTTTTAGTACAAAATATAATTTACACAAATTCACACTCAAATCAGATGATGGTATATTCTTAGCATATTTCACTACTTCTAAGGCTTATAGAGTTTTTAATAAAAATTCTTGTACTTTTGAGGAAACAGTACATGTCAAATTTGTTGAAATAGATCCTTTTGTTTTTAAACAATACCAACCTATATCTTCTAAATTTTTTTCCAAAATTGATTATCAAACTATGATAGAAGAATCTTATAATAAGGAGAAGAATCTTCTAATAAGGATAATTCTCAAGAACATTTTTTAGAAGTATTCACTCTGGAAGACTTTCGACCTTATGTTACTAAATAGGTTTTATAAAACCCAATTCAGTTATTTCTTAATAATCATACCATTGATAGTATCATTGGTGATGAGAATCAACCTGTAAGGACAAGAGGTTCTTTTAGAAATGAAATAGAGAATTTTTATTTTATTTCCCAATTCAAACCTAAAAATCTTGGTGAGGCTTTAAGTGATAAATATTGGATTAAGGCTATGAAAGATGAACTAAATAAATTTGAAAGGAACAAAATATTGACCTTGGTTAAAATACCTAAAGAAACCTCTATAATTAGAGTAAAATGGGGCTTCAGAAAAAAAAATTGATGAAAATGGAATAATCATTAGAAATAAAGAAAGAATAGTTTCTAAAGGTTATAATCAATAAGAGTAAATATTTTATGAAGAAACCTAAGCTCGGGTATCTAGAATTGAATCTATTCGAAATATATTATACTTTACAGAATTATTTAATTTAAAACTTTTTTAAATGGATTTAATGTGTGTTTTCCTTAATGCAAAAAGTTCAAGAGTAATTTTTTTCTGAACAACCTTCTTGATTTGAAGACACAAAACATCTTACTTTATATGGACTTAAACAATCCCCTAGATCCTGGTATGATAGATTAAAATATTTTTTGTTAAAAAATAATTATGTTAAGGGAACTATTGTTACAAATCTTTTCATAAAGAAAGAAAAAAATGTTTTGATTCTTTAAATTTATGTTGATGACATTATATTCATATCAACTCATCAATAGTTAACATATTATTTTTGAAAATATTATGAAATCATGAGTTTGAAATGAGTATAATGGGTGAGTTAATATTCATTCTTGGTTTTAAAATTTCTCAAAAACTAGAAATAACTTATATATAACAACATAAGTATATTAATGGTATTTGTAAACAGTATGGATATGAAAATACTAAAATTATTCGTACTCCAATAAATACCTCAAAACACTTTATCTTGATGTAGCTGGGAAACCAGTTGATCAAATAACTTTTAGAGGTGTGATAGGAAGTCTAGTATACTTAATAACTAGTCATCTAGAGTTAATTTTTTTAGTATAATTATATGAAAGGTATCAAGAAAATACAAAAGAATCCCATTTAAAATATGTAAAAAATAATTTTTCATTATTTAAAGGGAACTATAGATTTATAACTCTTTTATTTTTCTAGAAATGATTTTTTTTAAATGAATGCAGAATTTGGGGGTTGTAGAAAGGATAGAAAAATTTCATCTAGAACTCTTCATTTCCTAGGTGATTCATTAGTTTTTTGGTCTTGTAAGAAACAACACTTAGTTTCACTTTCCACAGCTGAAGCTAAATATGTGGCTCATGGATGTTATTTTTCTCAAGTGTTGTGGACACAATACACACTCATGGATTATGGCATGGGTTTTACTAAAACTAAAATAATATTTGATAACACTAGTTCTATATATTTAAGAAAAAACCCTATAGATAACTCTCATGAAAAACACATAGATATTAGGCATCACTTTCTTAGGAATCACATACTAATAGGAGATATCATTTTTCAATTTATCCGAATGAAAGAACAACTTGTTGATGTATTTGTAAAAAAAATACCCTATGATAGATTTTAATACATCAAATAGAATCTAGGAATGATCACTCTAAATTAATAATTCATATCTACTTATTATTTAAACCATCTCCTTAAATTAAGTTACTTCTTTTCAAAAAGGTAGTATATATGTATGATTATTTATAAAAAAATTATAAAATAATTTTCGTAATTAATATTTTTTTCATACTCATTTTTTAAAAAATTTAATTTTTACTTATTTCTGTAATCAAAATTTTTCATACTCAAAATTTTTCAGACTCAATATTTTTTATACTCGAAATTTTTCATAATCAAATTTTTCATACTCGAAAATTTATCGTACTCAAATAATTTTCGTACTCAAATTTTTTATGCTCTAAAATTTTTTTATACTATAATTTTTCTTACTCAGAAATTTTTTGTATTTAAATTTTTCATACTCAAAAATTTTTCATACTCAAATTTTTCATACTTTTAAAAAAAATCATACACAAAATTATCATACTCATGAATTTTTCGTACTCAAATTTTATTAATTAAAATATTTTGAAGAAAAAAATATCTAAACCAATGAATCTATCTTGAGACTCTGAAAGGTGAGATTTCTTACCTTGCACTTTTTCAGTTCAATTTTGTTTGTCTGTATTTCATTTTATTTTAAAACATTATCAAATTCATGATGAATACGATAAATTTCTTAAAAAATATATAAAAACCTCAAGAGTTAAATTTTCTCAATAGTCAGATATTTTTTATCTAATTTGATCCATATAATCTCAAAGGTAATATTTCTTCACCTATATAAAGGGACATCCTCTATCCTATCCCATATCTAAATTTATTATCTGTACTCCAAACCTCTACTGCCCTTCAAGTATCTAAGTCTTAAAGTTATCTTACTCGAAGATTTTATCATACTCATGTCAGAATCAGTTGCATCTTCTCCAAAAGTAATGTCTCTCATGACTCTGATAGATTTCTCATCCATGAATTTCTTCATTAAAAGGTTATTAAGTAGATATTTTTATGAGAAATATAATTCTTCATTGAAAATATTCATCAAGATTCAAGGCTGGGAATCTTTTTTCTTAGAAAACCCCAACACCAATCAAGATCCTTATTTTATTGATGAATTTAGACAATTTTATAGCTTTGTTAAGATTGATATAGATTTAAAAGTATATTTTCACATGTACAATAGAGATATTAGCTTTTCTATAAAACAAGATGAAAATTTTCTTGTTGTACCATCAAAAGGACCCACCTTTTTCCCTTCTCATAATTTGTTGAAATAAAAATGAACCTTCAATAAGAAAAGTGATGAGGAATATATTTTTGAGATTCATAAGGATAAAAGTAAAACTAATCATCTCTCATTTCATAATAGTCTTATAGCTCTTTGGATGCAAGTCTTTTTAATTACTCTAAAAGGTGATAGGGAAACTTTAAAAGTATCATATGTTTTTATTCTGGAAAAACTTATTAATTTAAAAAATCTAAATTTGATGGTTTATATATTTGTAAATATCAACAATTTAAAGTATGGTTTTATTAAGTCTCAATTGATTATGTTTCCAATAATTCTAGTAAAGTTTATCTCTAAAAGTTTTAAGTGTTGTAATCTCCTAATCAAATCAGTGCCAAGTAATATAAAAGTTCCACTAATTAGAGATGATATGATAAAAAGTTTGAAGTTTCATTTGGATTCATAATGAAAACAATTTGTGAAAAATGTTGAAGCTGAAGTTTCAAAAGAAGTTGTTGGAGGAAGTCAGGGTGTTCCAAAATAATCAGTACCAATTTTTTCTAAGAGAAAAAATAAATCCAAGACTTAATATTCATTAAAAAAATAATCAAAAAAATTATAGTGATGAAATCATTGCCAAATGGAGAAAGGATCATGCTAAAATAAAAGAAGGAGACCCACAGTTTGGTCTTAACCTTGCTGAATCCCTTGTCAACAATATTATACTCAAGATTATATTAAATATTTTGAGAAGAAAAGGAGGTTGCAAAAGAGAAAATATGATGTTTTTAATTTTGATAAGTTGTTGAAAGTAGTTATAAAGGAGAGTGCTAAAATTGTAATTAGGGAATAAATTCAAGATAAAAAAATCACTCCCTCTGTCTAAGACAAGGTAAAGAATAAGGATAAACATGGTAAATAATCGGACCCACCAAAATATTTTTAAGAATAATTCTCAGAAGAACAATAAGATAGTGAAATGAGATATATAGATCAATATCTTGGTGAAGAAAAAGATATAAATGAAGAGTAATAAAGAGAAGAAAAAGAAAATGCGGAAGATAAAAATGAAAAGGATGTTGTTCTGGAAGAAAAATCTTATTCTGATAGAATACGAGTAAGATCTTCATAAGATACTTCATGAAAATTACCATACCAAAGAGTAGAGAATTTAAATCAAGGTTCTTAGAAAACCCAAGACAAAAAAAATTATTCACATTTTTGATAAAGTGGAAGATACTATGACTAATGAAAATTGCAACTAGAAATTGTAAGAAGATGCTATCAGAACTCATTCTTCAGATCATTCTTATTATGAGGAAGATACTAAATCTGATAATAATATCTCATTAAAAATATATCAGTACATTGTTCAGGATCTAAAGAGAATTTCGAATAAAATTCCATATTTCCTGAGGATTGAAAGAAAGATTTAAGTGGGTTTTGTAAACCCAAAACAAAAGATTGGATTCAATCAAACTTCTAAGACAAAGACTAATCAGGCCTGAATCCAATTTCAAAGTGTTCAAAGAAATTTATAATGAATATTGAAAGGCTTTCAATAAAGTGGTTAAGTGGTCTTATAATACTGATGAAAGTATCAAAGTCCATGAAGATTCAATTGAAGATATGATAATTCTTGTTAATGAGGTC
Source organism: Viscum album (assembly GCA_963277665.1). Taxonomy (NCBI): domain Eukaryota; kingdom Viridiplantae; phylum Streptophyta; class Magnoliopsida; order Santalales; family Viscaceae; genus Viscum; species Viscum album. The sequence continues at coordinate 1,977,253,557 of OY728122.1, forward strand.
ACTATTTCTTTCAACAAATTGGCTAGTGATACTACTCAAAAAGTGAAAGTTTTCAAAATCCCTGATGTTACCAAATCTAAATAAGTCAATGAAATAAACAAGAATTTTAATTTCATTCAATCATAAGTTTCAAATTTTATGTTTTATAAGGATGAAATTATTTATTTGAAAAACAAGGAAAAAATCTAACTAATATAATTGAATTTCAAGAACATATTAATAAGTATAAGGAATAAATGCTTTAGATTCAGGAAGGGAAAATAAAGTCCCAGGAAGATAGTCTTCGCACTCTAGAAGAGGATTTCCAATCTCAAAAATAATTGACTCATAACTAGGATCAATTGTTTTTATAATAAGAATAGAAACTCCAGACTCAGCAGGAATCTCTTGAAAAGATGATGGATGATAAAAATGAGTTTAAGAAGATTAAGACATTGTGTTAGACCTCATAAATAAGTAGAATTATAAAGAAAAGAAATGAATTTATGAACTCTTTTTGTATTGTTTTTGAAAAACATCAATGAAAGTTTTTTTCATCTACATACAACTTAATTGAATGTTTTCCAACTCTTTTGGGATAAATATTCTTTCATTTATTCTAGATGATAATATTATTTATTACTTCATAGTTTCCTTGTTCCTCTAACCCTTTTCAGGCATTAGAAGAATTTACCTATTCCTTTATGTAAATCAAAAAGGGGGGAATGATTTGGATAAAGAGAGAAATTTTCATAAGAGAGGGGAATGATATATACAAGACGATTATGATTTAGTAAGAGGGAGTAAATTTTCTAAAATAAAGAGAATACAATCTTTAATGAATTTTTTATTTTAAGTGGGAGTTAGTCGTACTCAATATCACATTTAGAAAATTTTTAAAAATCAGGGGGAGATAAGTATAAGTGTTTACTTTGGAATAAAAAAATTTATTCAAACTCTTTTTAGACATAAATTTTACTAAGTAATTTTCTATGTAGTTCTTATGGTTTGTGCTTTCCAAAAAGAGGCAGATTGTTGCATCAAAAGTCTTTTTTTTTACTTTTCTATTCCTTTAATTTTTAAAATCACAAAATCTATCTTAAATAACTAATTACTAACTCCTTTATGTCCAATATATTTTAAGAATGTTTTTATAAGAAATAATATATAATTTTATCATTCTTTCATCAATACCTTTGTTTTATGAAAATTAATTGATATTATATCATTACGATTTTCATAAGTAATTATGATAAAAATCATACTCATAAGAATTGAAGTAATAGTTCATTTTATGATTATCATAACGAGCCCAAATGCGATTTATATTATACACACCAAATATGATTAATATTGTACATATTTTTTGGTCTTTCGTACTAACAATATTTTCTTAATGATATAAATCGTACTAACTCTCATAATAGAAATCATCAGACTCATTGTTATCATACCCAGAAAGCTGGATTGTAATGAAAGGTTTTCTTTTAAATTAAAATTATGTCATGTATTATATGTTAATCAAAACAATTTTTTGATTTCAGTTTCAATATGACCATTAGAGTGTCAGGTGTCCAAGTCCCTCTAAGATTTCAGGAGAAAATATGACTATTGGAGTCCAATATGACCATTGGGATGAAATCTTATAAATACCAGATCATTTGAACAAGATCAATGAGTTGACATGATTTCAAGACATTGTGTGAGAGATCTATCAAAATTATCTACATGTAAAAACTCTGAATCTTACAAGTTGTGAACTGCTTGTTCCATATACTTTTAACTTTCAAGAGTATGTTTTGATTTGTGTAACACCAATCATTATGATTGCGATTAAGGGATTCTTTGGATAGGAATACATAGGTTCTGATCTTTTGTGGATCGAGGGATTATGAGGATAGGAAGACATAGGTTCCAATCACCTTCTTGGTCGAGGGTTTTCGGGGATAGGCAGACATACCAAAGCTGATAATCATATCGAGGGTATACCCTGGTGTGGGTAGGACAGACATTCTTGAAAGTATAAATCAATAGAAATATATCCTAGGTTATCGTATACCCTTGTATATGGTTTAAAAGAATTGTATTCATTTACTTGTATTTATTTTCTGCTACTATTGTAATAGAAATTGAATTGTTTTATATATTCATTTTTCTATTCTGTATTATGTTTATTGTAATTGATCTGATTATGATAATATTTTATTAAATCATAATTACGATTTCTGTTATTATAGTCATTATAATTACAAATTGAAATACTATATTCCTTACGATAGAATTTTTATTTTATTTTACTTTGATTATCATTATCACTGTGATTATGATACTTACCACACTTATTTTGAATACTATTAGTTTCTAAATATAACCTGTGGAATACATATTGGAATCAACCTAATTACAATATCTTTTTAATCAAACCCAAGGGCTAATCTATTTTTCTTTATAAGAGGTTTTTTTAATTCATTTAGGTTAAATTATTTTAAACTAAATTCTTTAAAGGTTAAAAACGAGTTTTTTTAAACATATATTTCACCCCCTCTTGTATTTTTTCATCTTTATATACATTTTGATCCAACATCTTGTGTGTACGTGTGGATTACCACCTCCACAAAACGATGTGATTTGTTTTCCATTTTTTATTTATATGGATGGTCATAAGGATATATTTAATGAATATATATGATATATATAATATGATTATGATTATTAAAAGGTTAATTAATATTTAACTTTCTTTCATTCCATCCATCAAAAAGTGAAAACATCACTCATGAGAACGTATGGACTACTGTCTCTATGAAGTGATATAATTCATTTATCATCACCACCTTATATAATGGTTATAAAAGTATATATAATGAATAAATATGATACTTATGAAATGACTAATATTCTATAGAATATTAAACCATGATCAAAGTGAAATGATTGGAACCACTATCTAAAAACATGCATGAAAAATTGAATATTTAACACCCAGAATGAAGGTTTTAATGAAGAACTATTAATTAACGGGTGATAAGATATTGTAAATGAAACATATATAATATGATAAAAATGAATATGGTTATGATATATAATTATAATAAATCAAAATATATTATACATGATATTTAGAGCACATACAAAGCAAGTCGAGATTTGAGGTAAGGGCTTTCCGTCTCACTTTTATTTCTATGAGACATATAACATATTCAACACTTGTTTATTTTTTATGGTGTATATACTTATCATGAATGTATTTTATGACTTTTTCAGGAAAATTAAGGGTATTTACAAATCAATCTAATGTTCTCACTTTCATGAGGTTTTGATTTAGAGATTATCAACTGTAAGGGTTATTTATCTCAATATAGTTTTTTAGACATATTTCATGTTATGAACCTATTTTTATCTATATTATGTATATAATGTGTAACAAACTTTCCAAAAGGTCCTATCCTGGTGGGAAAGGGCTCTTTGGGGTGTCGATGTGGTCTCAGGTTCGAGTCTCTCCGGCTTCCTTCATGTGTGTGTTTGCAAGTTTCATTATAGCTTTATAGTTCCCCATATCCAACCGTTTTTAATATAATGTGTGACAAAAAATATTTTATGGTATTTATATTTTTGAATAAATTTAATTTCTTCGATAGTTAACATTGCACAGAACACCAAGCTTAAAAGAACTCTAAAATATTACTATTTTAACACGACTATTATAAACTAGCCATTAAATTAGTGGGTGTGAATAGTATTACTATATTATGAAATATATATATGAATTTTATGTTCAATACATATTTATTTATGCTTAGTAAATAAACACATAATATTTAGTAAAGTCATTTTGTTCTTAAAATAAATGTTTTCTTCAAAAAGAGATTTTTATTACTTTCTATGAGGAAATTAATATAATTGATTTTTGAAAATTTTTGAAATTTTATTTTATAAATTGAACATAATTTTTATATTCATTTTGTCTTATGATGAATTTTTTATATTTTTTTGGAAATTTTAATTTTTCCATCAATAGTAATAAAATACAAATTTTTATAAAACTCTTATTTTTTATATTTAAAAGTCATTTTATGATTTTAAAATAATATAAAATTAAATTAAGTAATTTTTAGTTATATATAATCTAATTAATATAATTTAAATATTAATTATACCTTATTTTGGTTTAAGTACATTTTTGGGCTTAAAAACTCATTTTTCTAAAAAACTGTTTCTCATTGTGTTTTGATGGTTTAATTTTAAATGTAATTTTACAACATCTGTGGTTTGAATTTTTTAAAATTTATTCCATATTTTGAATCATTAGGTCTAAATTATTTTATAAGATCATTTTCATTTTTAGTCATAAAAAAATTATCGTGGTAAAAAAAGATTTACCGGGGTATATATAAAATAATGTAGCAATTTAAAGTTAAAAGGTAAAAGTTTAAAATACCTAAAAACTAAAAAATTAAATTGGTGGTTTATTTGTCTCTAGATATTAACCATACTTTAAAAGATTAATTATAAATCAAATTTTTTAAAATTAATGTCACCCAAATGTGGTTGTCTTTAAATATAAAAAAATCATTGTTTAATCACTTAAAATCACCCCGCCTCAAGTATAAACATCACTCCTCACCACCATCTTTCTCCTCAAAAGCATTGAATCACTTCAAATATATTTAAAACCCTCTCCAACCCACTCTCCCCATGTCCAAGTGTTTCTGTTTTTACTAAAATACAAATTCCAAGTGCATTAAGGGGTCCATTAAGGAGGTGATATTTGAGAGGTAACTTTCTTGAATAACCTCTCTTAATTTATTTTCTTCTTCCACCTTATCTTCACCTCCTTCATATATAAAATAATAATAAATATAGTATAATTTATATTATTTAATTTTATATTTATAATGGAATTCCTTATATTTATCCATTTTCTTATCTCCTCATATTCAAAGAAACGAAACCATTATCAAAATTATGGCGGTTAATCATCTATATGAATAATGATTTTGTTCATTTTCCATTTCTGAATTCAAGTAAAGTCATAAAAATTTTATTATAGTTAAATAATATTTTAATAGTTATATTATAACCTATTTCATGTTCTATAAATAATATATATATATTATTAAATAAAATGAAACTAGTTTTTGATGGTTGGAAAAACCACCCAAATAAACTAAACATTTATAATAAACATTTTATCAAATGAATCATCCACATACAAGAATTAAAAATGATATATAGTTCTATTTTAACTTTTTTAATTGAATTAATACTATTTCATTTTACTTCTGTAGTTTTATTTCCATTTTACAAGAAAATTCATAATTATACACAAGTGAACCGACCATGAAACAATGAAACAAATGCTCCTGGAAAAATGAAAATAACAAAATATTATTAATGAAAGGGTACAATGATGTCATAAAAGTATCATATAAGGTATTATAAATATGAATATGGTTTTTTAATGAATTAATAACAATATTTAAACCTTTATACAGGAAGTTAAGGTATGCAAACTAAAGGTAAGTGTGAGATAAGGGTTTATCATCTCACTTTTACTTCTATGAGATATGTCTTACTCAAAACTTATTTCTTGTGTGTGGTGTATATACTAACCATTGATAAATAATATCATGAATATAATTATCTTAATTTTATTAAATATTTCATTTGATAATTATTACTTTTATGGGACATATGATTAGACTAATTACAAAGTAGGAAGGGATTTCTTAACTCAATTTTCATTTATTGGGTTAAACTTCTACTTCATTGATTATGTAATGTAAAGATTATGTGTGGGGGGGATTATGAATATAATATGTTGTAATAACACGTTTTTATGATTATTTATAGTTTATACACATAATGTATTCATTTTATTAATTCTTAATTCAATGATATGATATTTATAAGGGACTTTATTTTAAAAATTACATTTTAAAATTTCCCTTAAAACTCTCTTTTTCTTCCTTGTCCTTGTTTTCTAAAATAGTTGTAAAAAAAATTCCTATTATATTATGATTTTTTAAATTCATTTTTACTCAGGTTTGACTTTTTAAAGAATGGTTTGAAATGTTTCTTTTTTCATTTTCTAAATGGGGTTTTTTGTGACATTTCTAATAAAGATACAGGAGTGTTCTTTAAACTTATACAGCATGAGCGGCATTTCCTACCATAATTATGCCTTAATGATTTTATTTTTCCTTTTAAATATTAAAAGATTATTTTCCAAGAAAATTTTTTCTTTTATAATTATTCAACTATTTAAAAATAAATGATTTGTAAATTGAAATGTTATTTTTTAAGAATTATTTCAAGTGATCTTTCAAAATTATTTTCCATATAAGATATAATTATTTGATGTTGATTATGCTTTACTGGGGATATTATTCAAGGATACTATCCTTATTCTTTTTATGTTTGGTTTATGCTTATTATGGCCTAATGTTTATGAAACCGTATTTATTTCCATGATATATGTTATGATGAAATTTTTATGAAACTTATTTCATTACATGGGTTCTAATATGATGAATGACTTATGTTCTTATGGCATGCATATGTATAGCTTTCATTATGTGATGGTGGTTATGTTATAAACAATAATGGTTACCTTATAACTAATGATCGTGGTTACGATATAACCAATGATGGATGTTACTTATATCTCCCTTCAATGCATTGGTAAATGATTTATATCTCATGAGATCGATAGTAATTATCATGAACCAGCCCAGGTACCCTGGTAACTTGATAACCAAGCCAACCCTAACATAATCCGAAGGTCATTCCCAATCCCCATGGGTAGACAACTAGAACCTGGAATCATACAACATGCAAGTGGGAATTAGACTTTCACAAAACATAGTAGAAGCAAGACAATAAAGTCAATATGTATACAAAACAAACTCCACTTGGAGTAATGTACCAAAATTAAATAAGGAATTAAATCCCAAAGTACTACAACTCTAGTAAAAAAACATAGGAAAACACCCCAAGTCCCTAAGGACACAAATAACCACATACAAGGTTCAAAAGTTGGATCCACCTCCAAGAGATCCTTTCCCCTTGCTCGAACCTGAAATAAGATAATCTACAAACACCCAAAGGCACAAGTAGGGTGTGAGCTAAAAATCCCAGAAAGGTCTCACCAAGGATTCCATAATATATTCCAATAATATATTAACCAAAATAAATGCATTCAATTTTAAAATAAATAGTTTTATCATTTTAAATCATATTTAACAAATCATGTTATATGGTTCAGATGATGGAAAAAGACATTAAGAAAAGGCTTTATAAGTGATGTAATATTTCTAAAATAATGGCTCAGATAAAATATTTAAATAAAATAGTTTATGTAAATTTAGGTGGCATTTAAAGTAGTTTTACAACATTGGAATACATTTATATCTCAAATATAAAACAAGAGAGAAACATGGTCATATTCCAAATAGATACGATAGTATTTCTGGCAATAAGACTATGCACACTCTAAGTGATCTCAGCAATATGTGTATACACACGTCCCCTTGACATTGGTCAAAGGTAACTTGTAACCCTCCCACCAGGGATATGACCCGCTACATATATGTTTTATAATTTTGTAATAGTCAATTATACCTAATTGGTTTAAGATGTTTAGAATTCACTTCATTTCCCACTCTTTCTATATGCTGCTATGGAGTATTTGAAAGGGTAGACTTCCCATGAAGAATATATTATAGAAATTGTGATTTCACCTAGAATTTTTTCTCTATTTATTCTTGTAGGATGTAGAATTTACTTCTTATATTTTTCATGTTTTTAGTTTTTCATGTAGGTTCTGGCTTCACTTATAGATGATATTTGGTATTCATCTAGACATGAATATCATGGAGGATCTTACGGTCTTTCTATAGTGAATGAAGATGAGTGAGCATGTTCAGGCTATTCTTATCATAGCAGTTGTTGTTGTCATCACTTTCATATGGCATACAAGAAATGCCATTGCCTTTGAGGGTCACGGGACCTCTTTGTAGGCTGGGATGTGTGCTATATATAGGGCTATTCTGAGAGCTTCTAAATTACATATTGGCATAATGAGAAATTATTTGTTTGATTTGATTATCATAAAAAAAATTGGTGTCATGGGGAGAAGTAGGATGCCTTTATTCCTTAAATAAATTAGGTGGATTCCATCTATTCTAATATTGTTTAAGGTGAATGTGGATGGGGTGAATTTAGGTTTACCAAGTCCTTCGGGATGTGGTGGCTTATTTCGCACTCATTGGGGATTTATTAAAGGTTTCTTCTATCATTAAATTGGACATGGAATGGAAATCGAGGTAGATATATGAGCTATGATTAAAGCAATAAAGTATTCCACTCATCATGGTTAGAGGCATCTTTGGGTGGAGTCTAACTCAACCACTGTAGTTCAAATCCTCAAGACATGTTCTATATCTATACCATGGAAAATTCTCCTTATATGGATTGAATATTTTCATAAAATTGGACATATTCACTTGGATGTCACACATTCTTACCGAGAGGCCATCCAGGTTAGGGATTCTCTATCAACAAGGAAAATTTTGGAGGATTCCTCAAGATAGTCTTTTATTGCTCCATAATTCTGCTCTCATTTTGTTGACTTTGTTGCACATTGTGTTTTTGATTACCATATTTTTAAAACTCCATGTACATCCAATTTTCTATTTTTTTAATAAATTTTTTAGGAATGAGCTCCCCTAGCTCCTAAACCTGTTTGATTAGAATGTTGTAATGCAATGAGTGTGTCCAAATAACTCACCAACTACCTAAGGCTTAAATGTTATCTTACACAGTCAATGATGGTGAATTTATTTTAAGACTACTCAAAATAAAATTAAATACCATTCTTACATTTCAATTCCAATTTTCCATTTAAAACCAAAATGTGTTTTAATAAAAAACATACCTCTTTCACAAGATAAAACCACTGGGTTTCTATCAAATATTTTTAATCCATTTTCACAAGTTTGAATTCCATTCAAAACCAAATCCATCCATTTTATAATTCAATTACATAATTAAATCCAATAATTAAATTGAAATCATTTCCATCAAATCCAAAATTTAAATTAAAAAATTTAAATTAGCCAATTTCCTTAAACACGCCCAGATTCAATTGAATTGGGGGTTTTCCCAATTTCTGTGACAAAACCATTTTAAATCTCCCAATTCATTGGAATCAGGTTTTATCATGTAAATTGAAATAAAGTTTAAGAAATTGAGTTTAAGTTAACAGTTTAAATAAATCAAGCAACATAAGGTTAATCAATTTGGCTAATTGGAATGGAAACACCTACCTTTTTTCTGAAAAACAACACTCAAAACGGCACCCGTCAACAAGAACCAATGTGTAGAATACCTCAAAGCACAAAATTTGGGTGAGATCTAACAAAAAAGGACATAGGTCCATATATTTCAGTATTATATGTTTAAATCCTAAAGGAGGATAAAGAGATAAAGATGAAGAATAAAGGATAAATCTTACTCAGGAATCACCCATCCAACATAAGGATAATTAAATAAAACATGGATGGATCAGAAAGAGTTGGAGAGATTCAAGATCACCTGGGGAAGGCCTTAGGTTAAGGGAGTTGAAACTGGAGTGGAGGAAATAAAATATATCAGTCATGCTACCCTTTTAAAAAAATTCATTCAAGGTATTTCATGATGTGTAATACAATTTCATGTCATGAAATATTTAATATTTGAAACTGCTAAAAAATGAATCACCTCAAATTAAAAACCATCCATTAAATAACTCACGATGTGTAAAGTATATTCATGATGTGAAACCTTCACAGCATGAATCCTTTCATGACTTACCTCCATAAGTCCTTACATGTAGTGTAACCTAGTTACACAGCGTGTTACCCTCCTACAGCCTGCAAAAAAGTTTGTTAAAGCTAGGAGTCCAACAAATATCAACTTCACCACTATTGGTATCCTCAAAACTCATTATCAACCTTACCTAGTCAATGAAAAGGAAAAATCACGACAAAGTTAAAGGAATTCCTATCAAATCGGTAATGGGATGTTACAACCTCCCCACCATAGAAACTTATTGTCCCCAAAAAGCCTATGAACAAGATTCCATACCAAAAATATGAGACCACTTCTCTCCCATGAGTTTCTCATGTTCCCACATCTCATGAATATCATAACCATTCTTCCATAGCACATGGACCAAAGTTATCATCCTCCCATGAAGTACCTTGGTCTCAGAATCAACTATCTTGACCGATCGCTCATTCAAAGATAAATTAGGTTCAATCTCAAGATCACTCTAGCTCAAAACATGAGATAGATCAAAGAGATACTTTCTTAGCCATGATAAATGGAATAAATTATGTATCGACTTCATCTAAAGTGGAAGTGCTAAACGGTATGCAAATTTACCCACCTGTTCAACAACCTCAAGATTTCCCACAAAATGAGGAGCAATCTTCCCTTTCCGCCCAAGCCATTGATGACCCAATTGGGGTGAATCTTTCAAGAAAACCTGGTCACCAATTGAGAACTCCAAAGTTCTGTGGTGATAATCAGCATAAGACTTATATCATCTTTTTGCTGTTAATATTCTTTGACAAATCAACTAAATCCTTGTTTTTATTTTTTGCACCAAACTTGGTCCAACCAAGGAATTTTCTCCAATATCCAACCAACACAATAGAGATTTATAAGGCCATCCATACGAGGCCTCAAAAGGTTCCATTATAATCATGGAATAATAACTATTTTTATAAGAAAACTCAACCAGCCCTAAGTGATTATCCAAATCCCCAGCAGAGTCGAGAAAATAGGCATAAAAAATAACCTCAAGAATATATATAGCTCTCTCTATCTATCAATCTAACTATAGATGGTAGGCCATGCTCAAACAGACCTGAGATTTCAGTGCCTCCTGAAGGCCTCTCCAAAAGAGAGAAGTAAAATGAGGATCCCTATCAAAGACTATAGCAGATGGAACTCTATGTAAATGAATAATCTATTTCATGTAAATATTCCCCAACTCCTTAACTTTGGTTATATAAATAATTGGATTGAAGTGATCCAACTTGGTCAGCCTATCAATCACAACCCATATCACATTTTTTATTCTATGGATATGAGAAAACCCAGCCACAAATTCCATAGAGATTTCATCCCACTTCCAAGTAGGGACTGGAAATGGTGGAAGCAAACTAAAAGGTTTCTATGCTTGGATTTCACTTATTGGCACATATAGAAATGGGAGACAAAATCGGTAATGAATCATCTCATCCCTATCCAATAGAACTATTATTTCATGTCATAGAACATCTTAGTGGTTTCTGGGTGCACAACCCATTGGGAATTATGACAATTCCCCATCACAGCCTTCCCTACTTATAAAGGCAAAACAAAGAAATTCTGATAACAAAGAACACCCACTTTGGAGAACATACACTGGGAGACTATACCCCCACCATAAAGAGAGTCTTTAATTCTATAGAATTCATCATCAATCTCTTGGTCCTAAAGAATCATCTCAAGAAGAGTGGGTGTCAACTGAACACTGGATAAATAAACTTCACCCCCTTTCTCCTGAGCTCCAATATGCAACTACGAAAAAAGAGCCACCAAATTCTACTCTTATGAAGATTATTTCACTTCCTTGTTTGGAAGTTTATTACTCAACACATCTACAAAAACATTTTCTTTCCCCAGGGTATAGGCGATGTCAAAGTCGAAAGATTACAAGTACTCTACCCAACACCTCTAAGGAAGATTAAAATATTTTTTTGAGAAGATATAACTCAAGATTTTGTGGTCTAAATACACAGTAAACTTTTCTTTGAAAAGGTAGTGTCACCAACCCTTAAGTGTGTTCATCACAGCTACAATTTCGAGGTCATGGGTTGGGTAGTTCTTCTCATGTGGCCTAATATGACAGGATCCATAAGAAACTACATGATCACCCTGTATAAGAACACAGCCCAAGCCTAAACCCGATGCATCATAAAATACAACATAGTCTTTCCTGGCCTTTAGAATATTCAACACCAGTGCAGTAGACAAAATACCTTTTAGCTCAAAAAAACTCTAAAATTTATCATTCCAAGAAAACATCACACCCTTTCGAGTTAGAGAAATAATTGTAGAATCCAACTTTGATAAGTCCTTCACGAACTGATGATAATATCTGGCTAAGCCCAAGAATATTTGAATATCAAAGACATTTTATGGTTGCTTCCAAGTCATAACATCCTTCTCCTTTTCAAGATCAACTAATATACCCTGTTCAGAAACCACGTTTCCCAATAATTTCACATCTTGAATATAGAAATCACACTTTTAAAGTTTTGCATAAAGTCTGTGATTTCTTAGAAGACTCATAATTTTTCTCAGATGATGCACATGACCCTCCTCGGACTTGGAGTAAAAAAGTATTTCATCCACAAATTATGCCAAAATGGTATCTAGATACTCATGGAAAATTCTATTTATCAAATCCTTGAAAATTATAGGAGAATTTTTCAAACCAAAGGGAATAGAAGGGTACTCATAATAACCGTACTTTCTTCAAAAATTGGTTTTCTAAATGTCATATTATTTTAAACTGATGGTAACCAAATCGAAGGTCAATATTTAAAAACCACTTCTCCCCTTTCAACTGATCAAATAGATCATAAATCTGTGAATATTGATAATTGTTCTTTACCATAACTCGATTGAGATTTTGGTAATCAACACATAAGAGAAGAGAACCATCAACATTTTTAGTGAAAAGGATTGGTGCCACCCAAGGTGACACACTAGGGCATATAAATCCTTTCTCAAGAAGATCATACAATTAGGACTTCAAATCTTTCATTTTAGTAGGTTCCATGTGGTAATAGGTATTTAAAACTGATTGAGTACTAGGCAGTAAGTCAATAGAAAACTCAACTTCCCTTACTGGTGGAAGACCAAAGAAATCGGAAGGAAACTCGTTAGGAAACACGATGAAAACTGGATGAAGATCACCTCTCAATGATTCCCACTCCAAATTGAAATAAAAAACTAATATTACCTTTCCCAACTCCAGATAAGAAGGTTTGGTCCTACCCAACCTTGAATCCCGTTCTCATTGAAAGACAATAGAAACACCACTGGGTGTAATCAAGTAGACCCATTGAAGATAACAATCAATCTGGGATTTATTGGAAATGTTACAGTCCATCCTGAATATGATCTCAAGAGATTTTATATCGAGGACCATAAAAATACAAGATATCTCAAAATTGGATAGAGAGAAAATACAGGAAAGACTACGGATAACCTGCTCTCTCATTGTACAAAGGGGTGCTGTAATATCCACTGCATAAGACAAAATCTTCATATGAAGATTAAGAAGATTAATAATATGGTTTGAAATAAATGAGTGAGATGAACCAGTATCAAATAGATCTATCACTAATGATGAATCTATAGTAATGGTACCTACCACATTCACTGGACCCATGTCTAGGTGCTCTAGAGAATCTTCCACTGCGTGAAGTATATTCGTTCTAGATGCATATGGCTGGAACCCTTTTATATCTGAAGCATCTGATTGACCCACAATTTTAGGAGGATATGATGATCGTGTCCCTCTATGTAGACTAGAAAAGTTATGGATGAATCTTTGTAAGTGTCCTGAATATCTGCACAAGTTATAATTATTGGGTGCCTTGGTGAAAACCCTCTTAGAATGTCCTGTATTTCCACACTGATAGAAAATAAAAGGACTTCCCCCTAGCATTTTAGGACGTCTGGAATGACCCTAACATTGAGAACTACTATGAGAATCATCACGGTTCTGCTTTCCCATGAAGTAACTAACACTACCACTGGGAGAAAAAGGAACTCCCATCAAACCTGACTTCCCATCCAAGTCCATCTCAACCATTATTTCCATATCCAGTACATCATCATAAGTAGGAAGCTTTAGCAAGAAAATATGAGAATGAATATATGATCAAAGTCCCAAATCAATCCATAGAGCCTTCATCTTCTCATTAGATACAATATTCGTCACACACATCACCAGATCAGTAAAGTGATTTGAATACTCAGTCATGATTCTATTAGTCTGCTCAACCTTCAAAAACTCCACATCCTTGGCCAACACCATTGACTCTAGACAGAACTGGACTGTGAAAATAACCTTTAAGTCTATCCATGCTAATACCTTATATTTTTTCATCAATAAAATTGTGTCCCACCATCTCCTTCTTGGTCCTTCTAGCATGTAGGTGGTACACTTCACCTTGATCATGTCTGGTGTCTCCAAGAACTTGAACAGACATTCTATCATTCCCAATCAATCTTTATCATGTTTGGGATCAATGGAGCCTTTGAAAACTGGTGGCTTCTGGTGAAGGAACTCTTGAGAATGATTCTGAAGAATATCCCCCTAAGGATCCACATCTTGATCTTGAATAGGAACTGGAGGTGGTGGTGTCCTAGATCTTGGACATTGTGCACAATCACCTGAACTATATTTGGGAACACTAGAGAATTCTCTCGTTGCGGTTTAGCAGTAGCTTCCTCTTGGATCTTATTTTCATGTCTTCTCAGAGGCATGGTTCTACAAAACATCATTAGAAAACAAGGAAGAAATCAGATTAACACTCAAACTAAGTAACAAGTGAAATTATTTCCAATAAATGGAACAAAAATATTTGGATTTCACTCCATCCAAATCACAATAGGGAAAAGACTAGAATCAATCCATAAGACGTCCTTCCCTAAAAACCCTGGTGACTTAAGGTTCATTGCTGTGAGAGCTAACCTAGAATTCAATCACAACTACCTCCTAAGCCCCAAAAAAATTACTCAACTGCATACTGTCTTTAAGAAAAAAACTCAATAGCCTCCTCTGATACAATTTTTTCATGAACCATCCCAGGTACCTAAGTAACCCGACAACGAATCCAGACCTAACATAACCCAAAGGGCATTCTCGATCCCCATGGTTCAACTACTATCACCTGGAATTATATAACATGAAAATGTGAATGAATTTTCCACAAAACATAGCAGAAGTAAGACAAGAAAGTCAATATGCATACAAAAGAAACCCCACTAGGAGTAATGTACCAGATGTCAACAATGCATAAAATCTCTAAATACAACAAATCAAGTACCAAAATAGAATAAAACACCCCTAGTACCTAAGGACACAACTCACCACGTCTAAGGTTAAACGGTTGGCTCCACCTCTAAGAGATCATTTCCCCTTACTCGAACATAGAATGAGATAATCTACAAACACCCGAAGGCATAAGTAGGGTGTGAGATAAAAATTCAAGTAGGGTATCACAAAGGATTCTATAATATATTCCAATAATAGATTAACCAAAATAAATTCTTTCAATTTTAAAATAAATTGGTTTGGTATTTGAAATCAAATTTAAAAAAACATGCTATAGAGTTCAGATAATGGAACAATACTTTAATAAAAGGATTTACAAGTGATGTAATATTTCTAAAACAATGGCTTAGATAAATAAATTACATAAAATAGTTTATTTTAATTCATAAGGCATGTAAAGAGGTTTTAAAACATGTGAATACATTTATATCTCAAATATAAAACAAGCAAGCAACATGGTCATTTTCCAAATATGTACGATAGTATTTCCAGCTATAGGACTTCACACTCTCTAAGTGATCTCGGAAATATGTGTATACACACATCCCTCTGACACTGGCCAAAGGTGACTTTTCACCCTCCCATCGGAGATGTGACCTGCTAAATGTATGTTTTAGAATGTTGTAATAGCATAGAGTGTGTCCAAATAACTCACCAACTACCTAAGGCTTTCATGTTCTCTTACGTAATCAATGATGGGAAATTTATTTTAAGACTTCTTAAAATATAATTAAATCTCATTCTTCCATTTTAATACCAATTTTCCATTTAAAACCAAAATGGGTTTTAATCAAAAACATGAATCTTTCATAAGATAAAACCACTGAATTTATATCAAATATTTTTAATCCATTTTCACAAGTTTGAAATTCATTCAAAACCAATTCCATCCATTCCAAAATTAAATTCCAAAATTAAATTCAATAATTTAATTTAAATCATTTCCTTCAAATTTATAATTTAAATAAAAAAATTAAATTAACCAATTTCCATAAACACTCCCCAATTCAAAGGAAATGGGGGTTTTCCCAATTTTTGTGCCAAAATGATTTTAAATCTCCAAATTCATTGGAATTAGTTTTTATCATGTCAATTGAATGAAATTTTGAGCAATTAAGTTTAAATAAACAATTTTCATAAATCAAGAAACATAAGGTTAATCAATTTGGCTAATCGAGATAGAACCACCTAGCTTTATTCTAAAAAACATCACTTGAAATGGCACACATCAATGAGAACAAAGGTGTAGAAGACCTTGAATCACAACCTAGAGGAAATATCTAACACAACAGGACATGGTTCCATAAATTTCAGGATGATTTATTGAAATTCCAAAGGAGGAAAAATAGATAAAGATGAAGAATAAAGTATAAATTTTACCCAAGAATCACACGGCCAACGCAATGAATATAGAAAACCAAAAAAATGGATCTAGAAGATTTGGATAGCTTCAATATCACCTAGGGAATGCCTTAGATTTAGGTATTTGAAACTGGAGGGGAGGAAAGAAAATATCTCAGTCATGATACCCTTTAAAAAATGCAGTCGAGGTATTTCACAACGTGTAATGCAATTTCACATTATGAAATAGTTAATATCTGAAACCTCTAAAAAAACATGTCACCTTGAATTAAAAACCATCCATTAAATAGCTCATGACATGTAAAGGCTAGTCCCAATATGTAACCTTCATAGCATAAATATTTTCAGGACTTGACTCTATAAATCAGTATATGTCGTGTAACCTAGTTAAACAGTGAGTAACCCTCCTAAACCCTGTAGAAAAAGTTGTTTAAAGATGAGGGTCCAACAAATATTTGACTTCACTATTATAGGAATCCTCCAAACTAATTCTCAACCCTACCCAGTCAATGAAAATAAAAAACCATGACAAGGTTAAAATCATAACTTTCAGATCGGTAACAGGATGTTACAAGACTGAAATGGGAAGTGAACTCAGTTTAGTAAGACAAGATTTGAATGGGAAGTGAACTTGGTGTAGTAAGATAGGATTGGAATGGGGAGTGAAATTGGTTCAGTAATACAAGACTGTAATGTGGAGTAAACTCGATTCAGTAAGGGAATTTTTCCACTATGATGGTCTTGGAAGTGAATCTTGATTAGTATGATGGTTAGGGGAGTTAACTCATTCCACTATGAGAAAAGTTATGCCATTAGGGATGGTGGTACATCCCACCTAGGAGGTGTAGCCACCCATAGAGTTCCCTTATATGTTTTGGAAATGAGACTTGACTACTAAGGGAATAATTTTCTATGCTTATATGTATGACACATTCCATGTCTTATGACAATTTTATTCTCTCATGGCGCATATTATTTTATGATTCATGTCTTATGAACTTCTATGATTTATTCCATGACTCAGTATTATGATATTTGATGTACAAGTTAAATTTTTTAAATGTTATGCTCCTATTATTATCCCCTTATGCTTATGTTATGATTGATATCTCTCTTGTTTACCCTTACTGAGCATCCAAACTCGTCATTTTCTTATTTTTGTTTTCCCCAGGATATGAAGAAAGGTATTATATAAGATATGTAAAAAAGGGTTATAGTTATAAAGTAATAATCATGAGAAGATGTAGATGTAGTATAAACCAGTTGTTTTTGTTTCCAAGTTTCGAAATACACTAAACTCACATGGTTCTGGCATGGTTATGTTATCTTATGAGATGAATATTTATCTATTTAGATTTAATATATTTCTATGAGAATAATGGTTCATTATAGTTGGTATTAGATAATGTTTTAGTTAACCTTATGAAACTTGGATGATAAAACCTTAATTAAGATCCCTAATGAAAAGTCTAAGTATAGGTTATAATCCTAGAATTTTGGTAAAATGATCATGAATGTACTAGTATTAAAACTAAGGTGTTATAGATTGAAATTTTATAAGAAATTTATCTTGATTATTTGGTTTCCCGATGTTATTACTATTACACAAAATATGTTTTTTGGGTTTTAGACAATGGTCGGAACAAAGAGGATTCATGTTAATGGTGAATGTGATGGACAATGGAATGATCTTTTTTAGGAGCAACCAAATGAAACCAGAGTCAGAAGGTGAAACCTTATTATCATGCCTAATCATCAATATCATAATATGATCAATAATATAAAATTTTATGAGTTTCATGAACTATCTAATAAGAGAAATATAGATTTTCATGGTAACCACAGAGGAAAGAAAGTTAAATTTTCCTCATTTAAATCATGTGGGAAGAAGCATCAAGGAGAATGTTTCAACGGAACTGGAAGATACTTTGGATGTGAAAAATAATGAAATAGGGAAAGTAATTACAATGGAGAATTGAAATGTTTGGTTAATGTAATATATGATAATAATGGTATTCCTAAGGCATCATTGAAAGTTAAATGTTTAAAATGTGAAATGTATGGGCATTATGAAAATTAATTCCCTAGGGGGAAAGCTCATAAAGAGACTCAACCAGGTTGTGTGAGTAATCGTTATATTGTTGATGATAAAGAGACAACAAATGACATATGATATGTAAGAAGTGTTAAGGAATAAAATGATAAAGCCTATTTAATGGTTTAATAATGAAGTGGAATGACTGAGTGTATGTATTTGAATTCAAGAATAATATTGTAGAAATAATTTTATGGTATTACGGAATAATAAAAAAACTAAGGATTTTTCCACTGTAGTTTTTCCTTAAGTATGTGAAAGTATATGTTGAATAGTACTGGTAACTATGAAAAGTGATTGGGGTGGTAAGGTGATATTTTTTAGAACACGTGATTAAGGGAAATATAACCCTTAGTATTTTCATGATATTATAATGATAATGAGATAAATAGATGTTTGATTTGGATAAAATAAATGGGATGGTATTGATGACCTTGGAACTGATTAGTAATATGATGACAAGGTGGTTTATGGATTGAGTTTATAGATTTTTTGGATTTATGGTATGTGGAAAGAGTTAATTTTTGAAATCATGCATGTTTTTACTAAGGTTTTATGGTAATTCAGGTTATTACCTTGTTTCAATAGAATACATGATAAATATATTCACAGGTTTGGTGTGTGAAAATTAAGATCCAAATCAATTTATATAGTGTATTAATGATAAAATGATTTTGAAAATTTAGGGTACTTCTTTAAAAAATATTATTTTAATCTTTTGAAAGGTTTATATGGGTAACCATTTGTGAATTTTTTTACATTGAACTATGGATTATGTTTTAGAGACTAGGGTATTACTTAACCATATAAAGATTTATGTGTATTGGATAACCCATGGAAACCATTTTATTATGATGATAAATAGAGATAGAAGTAATGACTTTTCATTCTATTATGGATCCTATGATCCACATTTTATTTAGGCATTAAAATTTAAACATTATTTCTTGGAGTGAGAAATGAAGCAATAATTCATCAAGTCATGACCAAAGAGTGAGATTGTACTTATAAAATGAAATCAAGTATATCTTCTCAAAGGATTTTGAAATAAAATTTTATCCTATTATCAACATTTTTTATGATATCAATGACCTTTTGTAGACCTATTTTTTCAATGATTTTTTGGTAATTGACCTTATCTTGACAATGTTCTTTGTCATTCTCTATCAGAAATTGATAGTTATAATTCACTTCTACACCCATATATTCACTTTATACTAATGTTATCTTAATTGTAATCCAAGTTTTGTGGTGACATCCTCCTTTTACTTTCCCTATTTTTTAGAGGAAGTTTTATTGGCCCTTTTAACGATGTGGGTTTCCCACAGAGGAATTTTCAAACATCCACCTTTAATTTTTGAAGTGCAATTTCAAATTGTGAGGACTCAATTTCTTGAAATTTTTAATTATATTAGGATGATGGCTTATCAGTTGATGATTCCACTAAACCTATAACACCCTGATATTTTATGGTATGTATATTTTAAAATTTAATTTCTTCAACAACATAGGTTTCACATAACACAAAACTTAAACAAACAATGATATACAATTAAATATCATTATTTTAAAATGATCATTTTAACATAGCTATTAAATTGGTGGGATTGAATAGTATTGACCAAATTATGAAATTTATATCTTATATATATAATCAAAAAATTACATTCATCCAGATGATTTTATAGGCATATGATTACAATGAATCCAATTTTACGCATTAAAATGCTATATTTTTCTAAAGGTAGTTTTACCACCTTTTTAGGCCGCACTTGTTTTAAAATTAAATTTTAAAACTTTTACTAATTACTTTGATTAAAATAAAAATTATTTTTAAAATAATATTTTCAAAATAATTTTAGTTTTAAATTTTGATATTTTTCTGAAAATATTTATTTTATACTGAATAGGGAAAAATCCTGATTTCTATAAAACTGTTATTTTCATTGTATTAATAGAATATTTATGATTTGAATAGTATAATCACCTATGAAAGTTTAAATATAATTTTAAAATATTATATATAAAACTATGATACACTTATATCATAGTATAAGTAAACAAATATTTTGAAAATGATAAATTAAGTGTCGGTATTTATATAAAACATAAATGTTTATTTACAATTTTTTAACTAATATTATGATTGAAAAGAGAATTTATTTTCATAGAATAGAATAATAAATTAATATTTTTATGTCTTATTATTATAATATAATTTTATGAGATCTTAATTAATTTTTCAAAGTGTTATAAAATCAGTTATAATTATAAAATTAATATTTTTTAAATAAATGATGATTTTATTTGAAAATTAAATTTATCATATTTAGAAAATTATTTTTATAAAGTGGAGATAATTTTTAAATTCTACACATCAAAAAAAAATTAGGGTGAATTTTTTATATTTTTCTAAAATATTTGAATTTTTGTGAATAGTGAAATGCAGTAATTTACGGTATTTAACGAAAACATGAATTATTGAGTCATAGATGATGTATGAATGATTTAATATCATAATATCAAACTATATATTTTTTTTAATATATTTGGTGATAATTCTCACACTATTCATAGTCTTGATCGAAAATAATAAACAAATGAATAAAAAATTCAAAAAACACTCCTCTTCTCCACTATAAAAATAACCCCTCACCATCTCTTCTCCTCACACCACAAAAGACTTGAAGATTTTCCAATTTCTTCCCAATCACTCTCACAATACTCTCCCTAACTTCTAGTATCCCTTTTTCACAACAAAAGTCCAAAATCAATTTTCTTAAGGAGGTTCTCGAGGAGAGGAATTCAAGTGGTAAATCTTTTTTTGTTCTCTTTTAATTTCTTTTAATAAATTTTCTTCTTATTATATCCTTATGTATTATATCCAAAGTAAAATTATAACTCAATTATCTTGTATATATAAAATAATTTTATTATGTTAATTTAAAATCCACCATCAAGTCTCTTCTCCTCTTCCTTTTATTCAAAAAATAAAAACATCGTCTGTGAGGTGTCGATTTACCACCTTCATGGATGATGTGTTTTCATTTTTTAATTACACCTTAAAGGATGGTCATAAAACCATTTTTATAGTTAAAACAGACTATAATATATGTATTAAAAATTATTTAAGATTCTAGAACTAATATATATACATAATATTAATTCATAATAATTTGTAAAAAAATAAATTTGAGGTATTTCTCGGCGTGTAATAAAATTTCACATTATGAAATAGTTGATAACTAAAACCTCTAAAAAATGCGTTTCCTTGAATTAAAAACCACCCATTAAATAACTCACGACATGTTAAGGTGATTCATGATGTGTAACCTTCACAGCATAAATACTTTCATGACTTGCCTCTATAAATCCTTACACGTCACATAACCTAGTTACACAGTGTGTGACCCTCCTACAACCTGTAGAAAAAGTTTTTTAAAGCCAAGGGTCTAAAAAATATTTGACTTCACTATTATTAGTATCCTCCCAACTCATTCTCAACCCTACCCATTCAATGGAAAGTAAAAACTATGACAAGGTTAAAATCATAATTGTCATATCATTAACGGGATGTTACAAGACTGAAATGGGAAGTGAACTCGGTTTAGTAAGAAAAGATAGGAATGGGAATTTAACTTGGTTTAGTAAGATAGGATTGTAATGGGGAGTGAACTAGGTTCAGTAAGACAGGACGGGAATATGGAGTGAACTCGATTTAGTAAGGGAATTTGTCTATTATGATGGTCTTGGAAGTGAATCTTGAGAACTATGATGGTTAGGGGAGTTAACCCATTC
The DNA here is from genome assembly GCA_963277665.1 of Viscum album. Taxonomy (NCBI): domain Eukaryota; kingdom Viridiplantae; phylum Streptophyta; class Magnoliopsida; order Santalales; family Viscaceae; genus Viscum; species Viscum album. The sequence continues at coordinate 1,977,275,960 of OY728122.1, forward strand.
CAATATGAGGAAAGGTATGCCACTAGGGATGGTGGTATATCCCACCTAGGATGTGTAGCCACCCATATAGTTCCCTTATATGTTTTGGAAATGATACTTGACTACTAGGGGAATAATTTTTTATACCTATGTATATGACACATTCCATGTCTTATGCCAATGTTATTCTCTCATGGCTCATATTATTTTATGATTCATGTCTTATGAAATAATATGATTTATTACATGACTCAAGATTATGATCTTTGATAAACAAGATAAAATTTTTAAATATTATTCTCATGTTCTTATCCCTTTATGCTTATGTTATGATTTATATCTCTCTTGTTTACCCTTACTGAGTATCTAAACTTGTCCTTTTCTTATTTTTATTTTTCACAAGATATGATGAAAGGTATTAAGTAAGATATGTAAAAAAGGGTTCTAGTTATAAATGAATAAGTGGGTGATGATTTAGATATTTTATAAACTAGTTTTTTATGTTTCCAAATTTCCAAATACACTAAACTCACATGGTTCAAGCATGGTTATGTTATGTTATGAAATGAATATTCATCTATTTATATTTAATATCTATGTATGAGAATAATGGTTCATTATAGTTGGTACTAGAGAAAGGTTTAGTTAAACTTTTTAAACTTTGATTATAAAACCTTAAGTAAGATCCCTAATGAAAAGTCTAATTATCGGTTACAATCCTATAATTTTGGAAAAATGATCATGAATGACCTAGGATTAAACCTAAGGTTTCATAGATTGAAATTTTATAATAAATTTATCTTCATTATTTGGTTTCCCACTATTATTATTGTTTCATACAATATGTTTTTGGGTTTTAGACAATGGTCAGAACCAAGAGGATTCATGTTAATGGTGAATGTGATGGAAAATGGAATGATCTTCCTCAGGGGAAACCAAATGAAACCAGAGTCGAAAGGTGAAACCTTATTATTGTTCCTATACAACAATCTCATAATATGATTAATAAACTCAATTTTTTTTGTGTTTCATGAACCATATAATAAGAGAAATATAGAGTTTCATGGTGACCATATAGGAAATAAAGTTACATTTTCCTCATGTAAATCATGTGGGAAGAGGCATCAAGGAGAATGTTTCAATGAAATTGGAAGATCCTTTGGGTGTGAAAAATAATGAAACAGGGAATGTAATTACAATGGAGAATTGAAATGTATGGTTAATGTAATAGACGATAATAATGGCATTCCTAAGGAATCATTGAAAGTAAAAAGTTTTAAATTTGAAATGTATGGGCATTATGAAAATCTATTCCCTAGGGGGAAAGATTATAAAAAGACTCATCTAGGTTGTGTGTGTAATGGTTATATTGTTGATGATAAAGAGACTACAAATGACATATGAGATGTAAGAAGTGTTAAGGAATAAAATGATAAATCTTATTTAATGGTTTAAGAAGGAAGTGTAATGACTGAGTGTTTATGTATTTTAATTCCAGAATAATGTTGTAGAAGTAATTTTATGGTACTACAGAATAATAAAACAACTAAGGATTTTTCCACTGTAGTTTTTCCTTAAGTATGTAAAATTATATTTTGAATAGTACTAGTAACCATGAAAAGTGATTGGGGTGGTAAGGTGATATTTTTTAGAACACGTAATTAACATAAGTATAACCCTTAATATGTACGTGATATTCGGATGATAATGAGATAAAGAGATGTTTGATTGTGATAAAATAAATTGGATGGTATTGATGACCTTTGAACTGATTAGTAATATGATGACAAGGTGGTTTATGGATTGAGTTTATATATTTTTTGGATTTATGTTGTGTGGAAAGAGTAAATTTTTGAAATCATGCATGTTTTCACTAAGGTTTTATGGTAATTCAGGTTATTACCATGTTTTAAGAGAATACATGATAAATATATTCACATGTTTAGTGTGTGAAAATTAAGATGATAATAAATTTCTTTGGGTTATTAATGATAAAATGGTTTTGAAAATTTATGTACCCTCTTTAAAAAGTTTTGGATTTTATTCTTTTGGAAGGTTCAGAAGGGTAACCATTTGTGAATTTTCTTACATTAAACTTTGGATAAGGTTTCAGATATTAATGTATTACTTAACCATATGAAGATTTATGTGTATTGGATAACCCATGATAACCATTTTATTATGATGATAAATAGAGACAGAAGGAATGACTTTTCATACTATTATGGATCTTATGATCCACTAGTTCTTTAGGCATTACAATTTAAACTTGATTTAATGGAGTGAGAAATGAAGCAACAATTGATAAAGTCACAACCAAAGAGTGAGATTGTACTTATGAAATGAAATCAAGTATATCTTCTCAAAGGATTTTGAAATAAACTTTTATCCTATTATAATAATTTTTTTAATATCAATGAACTTTTTTAGATCTATTTGGTCAATGCTTTTTTGGCCATTGACCTTATCTAGACAATGTTCTTTATCATTATCTATCATAACTTGATAGTTATAATTATCTTCCATACCCATATATTCACTTTCCACTAATGTTATCTTAATTGGAATCCTATTTTTGTGGTCACCTCCACCTTTTACTTTACCTATTTTTAAGAGGAAGTTTTATTGGCCCTTTTAATGATGTGGTTTTCCCACAAAGGAATTTTCAAACATCCACCTTTGATTTTTGAAGAGCAATTTCAAATTGTGAGGATGAAATTTCATAAAATTATTAATTGTATCAGGATGATGGCTTATCAGTTGATGCTTCCACTAAACCTATAACACCCCAATATTTTATGGTATGTCTCTTTTAAAATTTAATTTCTTATACAACGTAGGTTTCACACAACACCAAACTTAAATGAACAATGATATACAATTAAATATCATTATTTTAAAATGGCCATTTTAACCTAGATATTAAATTGGAGGGAATGAATATTATTGACCAAATTATGAAATTTATATATTATATATATAATCAAAAAAAATTCTCAGCCAGAAGTTTTTATAGGCATATGATAAAAATGAATCCAATTTTACGCATTAAAATGCTATATTTTTTCTAAAGGCAATTCTACCACCTTTTAATGACACACATGTTTTAAAACTAAATTTTAAAACTTTTAAATTTTCCTTTGAATAAAATAAACTCCATTCTTAAAATAATATCTTAAAAAATATTTTAGGTTTAAATTTTTATATTTTTATAAAAATATTTATTTTATACTGAATTGTGAAAAATCCCAATTTCTATAAAACTATCATCTTCATTGTATTAATAGAATATTTATGATTTGAAAAGTTTCCTCACCTATGAAATTTTAAATAAAATTTAGAAATATTATAAATAAAAATATGATATAATTATATCATAGTATAAGTAAAAAAATATTTTGAAAATGATAAATTAATTGTTCACATTTATATAAAACATAAATGTTTATAAATAATTTTTCAATTATTATAATGATTTAAAAAAGAATTAATTTTCATAAAATAGAATCATAAATTAATATTTTTATTTCTTATGATTATAATATAATTTTATGAGATCTTAATTAATTTTTCAAAGTGCTATAAAATCAGCTATAATTTAAAAATTAATATTTTTCAAATACATGATGATTTTATTAAAAAATTAAATTTATCATATTTATAAAATTATTTTTATAAAATGAAGACCATTTTTTAATTCTATTAATCTAAAAAAGATAAAGGTGATTTTTTGATATTTTTCTAAAATATTTGAATTTTGTGAATAGTGAAATGCAGTAATTTACGGTATGTAACAAAAACGTGAATTATTGAGTCATAGATGATGTATGAATGGTGTAATATCATAATATCAAACTCTCCTTTTTTATTTTAATATATTTTGTGTTAATTTTCACATTATTCATAGTCTTGATCGAAAATAATAAATAAATGAATAAAATATGCAAAAAACACTCCTCTCCTCCAATATAAATATCACCCCTCACCAACTCTTCTCCTCACACCACCAAAGACTTGAAGCTTTTCCAATTTATGACCAATCTCTCAAATGAACCTCTCCCTAACTTCTAGTATCCCTTTTTCACAACAAAAACCAAAATCAATTTCCCTAAGGAGGTTCTCAAGGAGAGGAATTCAAGAGGTAAATCTTTTTTTGTTCTCTTTTAATTTCTTTTAATACCTTTTCTTCTTATTATATACTTACCTATTATGTACAAAGTAACATTATAACTCCATTATCTTATATATATATATAATAATTTTATTATTTTAATGTAAAATCCACCATAAATTCTCTTCTCCTCTTCCTTTTATTCTAAAAATAAAAACATCATATGTGAGGTGCCGATTTACCACCTTCATGGATGATGTGTTTTCATTTTTTAATTACACATTCAAGGATGGTCATAAAACCATTTTTTTAGTTAAAAAATACTATAATATATGTATTAAAAATTATTTAATATTCTGGAACTATTATATATACATAATATTAATTCATAAGACAAAACTAGTTCATGATAATCAAAGAAACGCCAAAATAATCTAAACGGTTATCACTAACATTTTATATAATGAATCATCCTCGTATATAGGGAAAAATGATGTATAAGACTATTAAATATTCTATAAGTTCATTAATAACATATAACTTTAATTCTTTTTAACTATTCCCATTTCATATGATCTTTTATACATGTATACAAGTTAACTAATCATAAAAATCAAGGAAATAAACACTTCTGATAGACAAAATTGAATCTTATAAATCATCAAAAAGGTCATAAATGAACTTAATAAAATTATAATAAATAAAATACATTTTTAATATATTATTAATTAAATTATTAATGAATATAATTTTATTATCTAGGACATTAAGTACAAGTGTAGAATATTTTGGGAAATAAGGTAAGGGATTTCTCATCTCACTTTTATTTATGTGTGATTTCCCTTATACGCCACTAATTTCTTTTGTGTGGTGTATGTATACTTCCATTTGACATATAATATCATTAATTTATTTATCTTCATGGAATTAAATGTTTATTTTTTTGATTATTAATGTTTTGAAATATGATTTGATTGAATAAAGAGTGGCAAGGGATTCTCCCCAAACCTCTATTTTTCATTCGGGTTACAATTTCTCTCTCTCTACCCCAATGTAATTATTATTTATTTTTATATATTATTATAAATTATTTTTATTTGTTCCAAAATCATGTATCCAGGTTATTTCATATATATTTTATGGTAAATACATAATTTTATAAGGTTCTCTTTTTAATTCCTTTCAATAAGCAAGCCCGACTTAAGGGAACTTTTGAATTTCATACCCATTTTCAAGTACACTTCATAATATATTTTAATCCACTAATATTTTTATAAAATAACACTTTTTATTATGAAAATTTATAGTAATTAATTTATTATTATCTAAAAATAGTTTAGACTTTTCCCATTTTAAAGACTCTTTAATATTTTCCCTTAAACAGCACTAAAGCTTCTCATTTCTAAAGTTTATTAAAAACTCTTTTTACATTATTTCACTTCAGTTAGACATAATTTATGTCTCAAACATAATTTCATTGTCCTTATATTTTATTTCTTGGTATATTAATTTTTATAATATGAATTTATGTCAAATACAAATGATTTTCCAAATGAACTCTTCTTTCCAAAGTAACATGGTATTTCTCTCCAGATTTTATCAATGATTTTAATAGAGTATTTCTATCTATGATTATGATTAAAATATTTAAAATTGTTATGGGACACTTTGATTTAAATATATCTTTTTATTAGATATATGATGAATGCATTGGACTTAGTAAATGATGGGCAAGACCCGCTATATCCATGTGATGCATTGGTAGGTTTCATGAGGCAAACTAGATTGGGTTTTGGTTGAGGCCTTACCCATTTATGTAGACATCTTGTATAATTCCTAGATTATATGTTTATAATGTCCAGAATTATGTATTCCATCATTGTGATAGTAGTAATTGATATTCCATGTGATTATTCGACTAGTACAATATTCATGGTTAATTTTCATTCCCATGTGATTATTTATATGGAATTATTTAACAGGATTTTTTCCCTACAATATTATACTCAATATTATGTTTTAATGGAATGTATCTTTAGTTATTAATCATATATTATTGTTTATGTTCATTTATGAAATATTCTATAGTATTTATTACCCTTACTAACAATTTAATCTCACCCCTTTCTTGTGTTTTATTTTCCACAGGATGTGAAGATGTATATTACACATGACTTACAGGGATGATCTAGGGGTTTTTGGGTTATTGCAATGGATTTTATATATTTTTTTCATATCAATTTGAAATTTAAAATTCATGTATATAATCTGGTTTTCCAAAACTACCAAACTATTCAGTCCATTTGGATTAAAGTCTTGTATTTATGCTAGTGTATTAATATAAGGAACTAGCTCTGGGCTACTTAGGTCGGGGTCTTTACAGTTGTAATTAGAGAAAGTTTAGTAGAAACCTTAGAAATTAGATTTAGAAAACATAGATTCAAGAACATAACCCTAAGAGTATCTTTGAGGATAATAATATAAGAACATCCTAGAATTTTGGCAAGGAAGATTTTATTTGGGTCTTCCTAACAATACATCAATTTCTGGATACTAAAAGTGGATGTGGTTCTTCACAGATGTACCTAGGGGTAACAACCCCGACAAGGTGCGTCAGGCTTGACTCGGCGTATCCTAATATATGACAATGGGCCTTACGATACACTTTGTTTCACACTCCTGGGGAATATTTTTAGGACAATTCACATTTTCTTTATAAACTATTATGAATTATTTAAAAGTAAATGTGTCCCCAAAGAAACCATGTTTATGATTATGAGATTAGTTATGCATAAATTTTTCAATTTATGTTAACTATTTCACTAGTTCGGAGATTATAAATTATGTTTCATAATGATGTGATCTAATCTAGTTTATGTCATCATTTAGAAATGGTGTCTAGTGGTAGGAATGGAAAATTTGTTAATGCGCGTAATCCAAAGAGTAATAATGATTATTTCTTTGATGGGTTTATGCTAGAATTTATAAGGGAAGTAGTCTCCCAAATATTCTCATCGTATGAGGAAATAATATCTTGTTATAACAATATATATAAATAATTATCCAATTCTTATGGCTTCAAAGGGAAGAAAGAGAAGAAGAGGAAAGCTGGGAATAAGATAGAAAAAGGGAAGATGGTAAAGAAGTATTTTCCCACATGTGATAATTGTGGAAGGAAACACCTTAGTATATGATTAAGAGGAAAAATATTTTTCTTTAAGTGCGGATAAAAAGGCCACCATACTCATAATTTAAAGAGATGGAAATAATTTTCTAATATTCAATGCTTCAACTATAATGATATGAGGAACTACACAAATGAATGTATCAAGTCTCAACGGAATATGGCTCAAAAGAAAAAAAGGGATCAAGGTCAAAATTATGTTGTCACTACATTCGAATCGGAATAATTAATGTATTTGTGTTTTTGGATTTAGGAATTATGATTTTCTCATTATAAGAATCATGAGATATATAAGGATTGTAATATAGTACTTCATCTTTATGGAGTTGGAAGCATGCATGATTTCATTAAGGTTATAAGGTATCAAGGTATTCATATTTTTGTTGTATAAGATTAAGAACTACATTATTTATAGAACCTTATGTTGAGTTGATTTTGTAATTTTAGTAACCTTCCTTCTAATTTTTGTTCATTGAATGTTGACAGACATGTTTTAGATGAGTCTAAAGATTATATACTTGTGAAATGGATCAATTTAAAACTTTGGAAATTATTTTTCATTAAAAACATATTCTAACCTTCTTGGTTTCATTAAACATTTAATGTTTGAAAGAATGAATTAAGGTTCATATAATACGTTAAAAGTGATTCGGGTGTAAAAAACATCTTGAACATTCATTTCCAGGTGTAAGGGATGAATTGAAAATAGATCGAAGCATAACCAAATGATGATATTACTCTTACAACATAGAAATTCGTCAACTAAGTTTATTTTATTAGGTGCTTATATGAATATTTAAAGAATCCCTCAACAGTAGGAAAAATATTTTGGAAAAAACATTATTTGTATACTTTTCTTTCTGAGAAATCAAGGGTCTTTTAACCAATCACAAGATTTACGGTTTTGTGATGGTCAACTTTCTAATGACCATGTTCTCTATCACTCCCTATCATAATTTTATAGTCAAATTTCTCTTCCATTTCCATGTTATTGATTTCCACTAATGATTTCCAACCCAAAATCCTAGTTTTTTGGTGACCTTCACATTTCTCTTTCCCTCTTTTTAAGATGATATTTTATTAACCCTATTTCTGATGTGGGTTTTCCAAAAAATAATTTTAAAGTATCAACCTTTGGTTTTCGAAGTACAATTTCAAATTATGAGGACATAATTTATTAAAGGTGGGAGAATGTAACACCCCAATATTTTATGGCATCTCTCTTTTAAAATTTAATTTTTTTCAACAACATAGGTTTCACACAACACTAATCTTAAATAAACAATGATATAAAATTAAATATCATTATTTTAAAGGGAACATTTTAACATAGCTTTTAGATTGGAGGGAATGAATAGTATTGACCAATTTATGAAATTTAAATAATATATATTTAATTTAATGTTTTTATATTCATCCAAATAATTTTATAAGCACATGGTAACAATGAATCCAATTTTGTGCATTAAACTGTTATATTTTTTTTAAAGGAATATTTACCACCTTTTAATGGTCCACTTGTTTTAAAACAAACTTTTAAATCTTCTACAAATTCCTTTGAAAAAAATAAACTTCATTTTTAAAATAGTAATGTCAAAATTAGATTAGGGTGAAATTTTAGTAATTTTCTAAAAATGTTTATTTTACAGTGAATAGTGAAAAAAATAGATTTCTATATAACTATAATTTTCATCTTATTAATAGATAATTATACTAGAATGTTTTTGTGTTAAGGGAAAATCCACCATCAAGACTCTTCTCCTCTTTATTTTATTCTAAAAATGAAAACATTGTTTTTGAGGTGACGATTTACCACCTTTATGGTTAAACCAAACTATAATATATGTATTACAACTTATTTAAGATTATGGAACCATTATATATACATAATATTAATTCATAAGTCAAAACTAGTTCCTGATGATCGAAGAAATACCAAAATAATCTAAAGTATTTTCATTAATGTTCTATATAATGAATCATCCTCATATCTAGAAACAAAATGGTGTATAAGACCATTAAATCTTATGGAAGTTAATTAATAACATATAATTTCAATTCTAGATAACTATTTCCATTTCATATGATCTTTTTTACATGTATACAAATGATCTAATCATAAAAATCAAGGAAATGAATACTTCTGAATGACGAATGTGAATCTTATAACTCATCAAAAAGGCCATAAATGAACTTAATAAAATTATAATAAATCAAATAAATTTTGGATAGGTTCTGAATTAAATTATTAATAAATCTAATTTCATTATCCAGTATGTTAAATACAATTTAATAACACTTTCATACATAAGGTAAAGAGTTTCTCATCTCACTTTTATTTTTGTGATATTTCCCTTATACGCCGCTTATTTCTTGTGTGTGGTGTATGTATACTTCCATTTGATATATAATATCATGAATCTATTTATCTTAATGGTATTAAAATTTTCATTTGATGATTATTAATTTTTTGTCATACTATTTGATTGAATACAAAGTGGTAAGGAATTTTACCGGAACCTCTATTTTTCATTTGGGTTACGCTTTCACTCTATCTATCCCAATGTAATTATTTATTATTTTTATATACTTATTCTAAATTCTATTAATGTGTTCCAAAATCATATATATTTTTCATTTCATCTTTCTTTGATGTGAAATACATGATTTTATAAGTTTTCCTTTTCAATTCCTTCTGATAAGCAAACTCAATTTAAGGAAAGTTTCAAATTTCATACCCATTTTCAAGTAGACACCGTAATCTATTTTAATCCACTAATATTTTTATAAAATCGATTTTTTAACCACAAAAAACTATCATATTTCATTTCTAGTTTTATGAAAACTATTAATACTTTTTCCGTTTTAATGACTCTTTAATATTTTCCATTAAATCTTACTAAAGCAGCTCATTTCTAAAGTTTCTTAAAACTATTTTTATATTTTTTCACTTTAGTTGGACATCATTTATTCCTAAAACATAATTTCATTGTCCTTATATTTTATTTTCAAGTAAATTCATGTTTAGAATCTAATTTTATGAAAAATACAAATGATTTTCCAAAATAACTTTTCTTTCCAAAGTAAAAGGGTATATCTCTCAAGAATTTGTTAATAATTTTATTAGAGTATTTTTTTTTATGATTATGATTCAAATATTTAAAAGTGGTATGGGACACTTTTATTTAAATATATCATTGTATTAGACATATTAGGAATTTATTGGACTTAATAAGTGATGGGTGGGGCCCGTTATAGCCCCTCGATGCATCGGTAGGTCTCATGAGACAAACTAGACCAAGTTTTAGCCGACGCCTTACCCATTTATATAGAAGTCTTGGCCAAGGATTTTATGGTATGTTTACGATATTTGGTATTATTAATTACCTCATAATTATAGTAGTAATTGATATTAAATGTGATTATTCAACTAGTATAATATCCATGGTTAATTTTTATTCTCATGTGATTATTTATATGGAATTATTTAATCATCTTTTATTCTTTCCATATTATGCTCAAGATTGTGATTTAATGGTATTTGTCTTTAGTTATTAATCATTCCTTATCTTTTATGTTCATTTATGATATCTTCTTCAGTATTTCTTACCCTTATTGAGTATCGTAGGTAAACTCTTTATTATCTTTTATTTTTTCCAAGATGTGAAGATTTATATTATGAATAACTTTTATGGATGATCGAGGGGTTTTTGGGTGTTTTAAATGGAGTTTCTATGTTTTCTTCATTTAAAGTTGTAATGTAAAATTAATGTATGTAACATGGTTTTCCAAAACTATTAAACTATTCAGTCCTCTATGATTCAAGTCTTGTATCTATGTCAATGTATTAATATAAGGCATTGGCTCTAGGATACTCAGGTTGGGGTGTTTATTGTTGGAATTAGAGCAAGTTTAGTAGAAACTTTGGAAAAAAAGTTTTGGAAAACATAGATTAGGGAACATAACCCTCTGATTTAATTTAAGAATAAGTATATAAGAACATCTTAAAATTTTGATAAGGTATATATTTTTTGGGTCTTCCTAAAAATACATCCATGTCTGGATACTACAAGTTGATATGGTTCTGGGAAATATTTACCTAGGTATAAAAACCCCAACAGGTTGAGTTGGGGTTGACTTGGTGTAACTAGGTACATGAAAAAAAGCCTTACTACCCACCTGGTTTGACACTCTCTAGTTATATGCTTAGGATAATTCAAATTTTCATTACAACCCATTATGAAGGACTTAAAAGTAAATGTGTCCCCAAAGAAACCATGTTTATGATTATGAGATTAGCTGCGCATAAATTTTTCAATTTATGTTAATTATTTCATTAGGTATGAGATTATTCATTATATGTCATAATGATGTGATCTGGTCTAGTTTATTTCATCATTTATAAATTATGCCAAGTAGAAATAATGGGAACTGCATCAATGCACAAAATCCAAAGAGTAAGAATGATCATTTCTTTGATGGTTTTAATCTAGCCTTTGAAAAGGAAGTAGTCTCCCAAATATTCTCATCATATGAGGAAATAATATCATGTTCTAACAAGATATAGAAAGAATTATCCAATTCTTATGGCTTCAAAGGTAAGTAAGAGAATAATATGAAAGCTAGGAAAAAATAGAAAAAGGGAAGAAGGTAAAGAAGTTTTTTTCCATATTTGATCACTATAAAAGGAAACACCATGTTATATACTTAAAAGGAAAAGGAGTTTTCTTCAAGTGTGGATAAAAAGACCATCATGATCATAATTTCAAGACAAGGAAATAATTTTCCAATATTTAATACTTCAACTGTAATGATATGGGGTATTATTCAAATGAATGTCCCAAACATTAAGGGAATATAAATCAGAATAAGAAAAGGGATCAAGTTTAAGCTTATATTGTTACTATAGTCGAAGAAAAATAATTAATATATTTTTTATTTTCGATTCCGGAATTATGATATTCTGGTCATAAGAATCATGATAAATATAAGTATTTTACTATAGTACTTCTTCTTTATAGAGTTATAAGCATGCATGATTTCATTAAGGTTGTAAGGTGTCAAGGTATTCATATTTTTGGTATACGATATTAAGAGATACATTATTTGGAGAAACTTACATTAAGTTTATTTTAAAATTATAGTGACCTTCCTTCTAAATTTTGTTCATTTAATGTAGAAAAATATGTTTGTGATGAGTCTAAATATTATCTAGTTATGGAATGGATCAAGTTAAAAATTTGTAAATTATTGTTCATTAATAACATATGCTAATATTATTGGTTTTGGTAAACACTTAAAGTTTAAAGGAATGACTTAATCTCCATATGATTCGTTAAAAGTGATTGAGGCATAAAAAATCATATTGAACATTCATTTACAGGTGTAAGGGATAAATTGAAAATAGATTTAAGAATAACCAAAGGATGAGATTACTCTTATGACATGGAAATTAATCAAGTAAGTTTATTTTCTTAGGTGTTTATATGAATATTAAAAAATCCCTAAACTCTTGGAAAAATATTTTGGAATAAAAATGTTATCTATTTACTTTTCTTTTTTAGAAATCAATGGTTTTTTTACCAATCACAAGATTTACGGTTTTGTGATGGTTAACCTTTAAATGACCATATTCTCTATCACTCTCCATTATAACTTGATAGTTATATTGATCTTCCATGTTCATGTTATAACTTTTCACTAATTATTTCCTACTTGAAATCTGAGTTGTATGGTGACATTTTCATTTCTCTTTTCCTCTTATTAAGATGATATTTTATTAACCCTATTTCTGATGTGGGTTTCCCACAAAATAATTTTGAAGTATCAACATTTTCTTTTCAAAGTATAATTTCAAATTGAGAGGATGTAACTTATTGAAGGGGGAATGTAACACTCCAAGATTTTATGGTATGTATCTTTTAAAATTTAATTTATTTGACAGCATAGGTTCCACACAACACTAAGCTTAAATGAAAATGATATACAATTAAATGTCATTATTTTAAAACAATCATTTAACCTAGTCATTAAATTGGAGGGAATGAATAATATTGACAAAATTAGGAAATTTATATATTATATATTTAATCAAATGTTCTGACATTAATCCAAATTATTTTATAGGCATATGATAACAATGAATCCAATTTTATGCATTAAAAGGTTATATTTTTCTAAAGGTGGTTTTATCGCCTTTTAAGGGCGCACTTATTTTAAAACTAAATTTTGATACTTCAAAAAATTTATTTGAACAAAATAAACTCAATTTTTAAAAGAATAATATCAAAACTATCTTAGGGTAAAATTTTGGTATTTTTCTAAAAATATTTATTTTACAGTGAATAGTGAAAAATCCTGATTTCTATAAAACTGTCATTTTCATCATATTAATACACTATTTATGGGTTTAACAATATCAAAACCTATTAAAGTGTAAATAAAATTTAGGCATATTATAAATAAAAATATATTATAATTATATCATAGTATAAGTAAACAAATATTTTGAAAATGTTAAATTAAGTGTTGGTATTTATATAAAAAAAATTATTTACATTTTTGTATTTAATATAATGATTTAAAAGAAAATTTACTTCCATAAAATAGAATCATAAATTAATATTTTTATTTCTTATGATTATAAGATAATTTTATGAGGCTTCAATTAATTTTTCAAAGTGTTATAAAATCAGTTATAATTTTAAATTTGTATTTTTCAAATAAATGATTGTTTTATTTAGAAATTAAATTTCTCATATTTAGAAAAAAATTTATAAAATGGATTTCATTTTTAAATTCAAAATAATGAAAAATGGTTAGGTGGAATTTTTTATATTTTTCTAAAATAGTTGAATTTTTTTGTGAATAGTAAAATACGGTAATTTACGGTATATAACAAAAACATGAATTATTGAGTCATAAATGATTTATGAATGATGTAAGACGATAATATCAAACTCTCACTAATTATTTTAATATATTTAGTTATAATTCTCAAACTATTCATAGTCATGAGCCAAAATAATAAATAAATGAATACAATATTCAAAAAAAACTCCTCTCCTCTATTATAAATACCACCACTCACTACATATTATCCTCACACTATCAAAGCCTTGAAGCTTGTCCAATTTCTATCAAATATATATATAAAACCTCCCACCCCCCCCCCTATTTCTAGGATCCCTTAGTCCCAACAAAAGTAAAAAATCAATTTCCTTAAGAAGGTTCTCAATGCTACGAATTCAAGAGGTAAATCCTTTTTCATTCTCTTTCAATTTATTTTAATCTATTTTCTTCTTATTTTATCCTTTCCTATTTTGTAAAAAGTAAAATTATAAATATATTATCTTATATATACTATAATTTTATTATTCTAAAGTAAAATTCTCCATCAATTTTCTTCTCCTCTTCCATTTATTCAAAACATGAAAATATCGTCTGTGAAGTGCCTATTTACCGCCTTCGTGAACGATGTGTTTTCATTTTTCAATTCCACCTTAAACTCTGGTCATAAAACTATTTTTATGGTTAAACCATATTATAATATATATATATATATATTAAAACATATTTAATATTATAGAATCAGTATATATATATAATATTAATTCATAAAACAAAATTAGTTTGTGATGATTGAAGAAATGCCAAAATAATATAAATGATTATCACTAACATTTTATCTAATTAATAATTATCGTATCTATAAAAAATGATGTATAATACAATTAAATATTATTTAATTTTATTAATAACAAATAATTTCAATTCTGGATAACTATTTTCATTTCATACGATCTTTTGTATATATATACAAGTGAACCAATCATAAAATTCATGGAAATGAATACTTCCGAATGATAAAATTAAATATTAGTATAAATTGATATTTTTTATTAACAAATACATGATATTAAAAGAACAATATCCCAGCATCCAGCCCTATCGAGTAGCATAAAATGTCACCAAGGAAAGCAGAGGTCACAGAGGTTTGAAAAAATGGAGGCCAAGAGTGTCCCCAATAGCAAAGTGGTGTATGAATACTTCCATTTGATATATAATATCATGAATATCTTTATATTATTAGAATTAAATATTTCATTTGATTATTATTAATTTTTGGGCATATGATTCGATTTAATACAAAGTGGTAAGGGATTCTCCTCAAACCTCTATTTTTCATTCGGGTTACACTTTCTCTCTCTCTACCCCAATTTAATTCTTCTTTATTTTTATATAATTCTTATAAATTATGTATATGTGTTCCAAAATCATGTATCCGGGTCATTTCATCCTTCTTTTATGGTAAATACATGATTTTATAAGGATCATTTTCAATTCCTTTCGATAAGAAATCCTGATTTAAGGGAACTTTCCAATTTCATACTCATTTTCAAGTACACTATGAAATCTATTTTAAGCCACTAATAATTTTATAAAATCAATATTTTTATCATTAAAAACTATAAAAGTTTATTTCTTGTTTTATGAAAATATTCAAGACTTTTTCCGTTTTAAATACTCCTTAATATTTTTCTTTAAATCGCACTAAAGAAGTTCCTTTTTAAATTTTCTTTAAAACCCTTTTTACATGTTTTCACTTAAGTTGGACATCATTTATGTCTCAAACATAATTTCATTGCCCTTAAATTTTCTTTTCTTGTATATTCATGTTTATAATCTGATGTTATGACAAATACAAATGATTTTCCAAAAGAACACTTCTTTCCAAAGTAAAAGGTTATTTTTCTCAAGAATTTATAAATGATTTTATTAGAGTATTTTTATCTATGATTATGACTCAAACATTTCAAAGTGGTATGGGAAACTTTTATTTAAATATATCTTTGTATTATACATATAAGGAATGTATTGGATTTAGTAAGTGATAGGTGGGTCCCGCTATAGCCCCTCGATATATCGGTAGGTCTCATGAGACAAACTTGACTGGGTTTTGGTCGAGGCCTTACCCATTTAGGTAAACATATTGTCTGATGCCTTGATGGTATGTTTATGATGTCCATCATTGTGAATTCTCTCATTATGATAGTATTAATTGATATTCTATGTGATTATTTGACTAGTAGAATATCCCTGATTAATTTTAATTCTCATGTGATTATTTATATGGTATTATTTAATCAGCTTTTATTCCTGTAATATTATCCTCAAGATTATTTTTTAATGGAAATTGTATTTAGTTATTAATCATAACTTATTGTTTTTTTCATTTATGATAGCTTTCACTATATTAATTATATTTACTGAGCATCTGAGCTTACTCCTTTATTATGTTTTATTTTCCCCAGAATGTGAATGTGTATATTATGAATGACTTTCAGGGATGATCTATGGGTTTTTGCATGTTTTCAATGGAGTTGTTATGTTTTTTTCATTTCAAGTTATAATGTAAAATTCATGTATGTAATCTTTTTTTCCAAAACTATTATACTATTTGGTGCTTTGTGATTTGAGTCTTGTATCTATTTCAATGTACTAACATAAGGCCCCAGCTCCAGGCTACTCAGGTTGGAGTCTTTATAGTTGGTATCAGAACAAGTTTAGTAGAAACCTTGGAAACTAGATTTAGAAAACATAGGTTAGGGAACATAACCCTAATAAAGATTTTGAGTATAAGCATAGAATAACATCCTATATTTTTAGTAAGGTAGAGATTATATTGTTGTTCCTAACAATACATCCCTTTATGTATACTAAAAGTGGATGTGGTTTTGACACATATGTACTTAGGGGTAACAACCCTGACAAGGTGTATCGGGTCTGACTCAGCGTAATCTGGTACACAAAAATGGGTGTTAATGCACACCTGGTTTGACAATCCTAGTGGATATTCTTATGATAATTCACATTTTCATTACAAAACATTATGAAGGATTTAAAAGTAAATATGTCCCCAAAAGGTCCATATTTATGATTATGAGAATAGCTACGCATAAATTTTTCAATTTATGTTAATTATTTCACTAGTCTTGAGATTATACATTATGTTTCATAATGATATGATCTAATCTAATTTATTCCTTCATTTAGAAATAGTACCTAGCGGAAGGAATGGGAACTACATCAAGGCACATAATTCAAAGTTTAATAATGATCATTACTTTGACCGGTTTAATCCAATATTTTGAAGGAAAGTAGCCACCCAAATATTCTCATCATATGAAAAAATAATATATTATTCTAAAAATATAGAGAAATAATTATCCAATTATTATGGATTAAAATGGAAGCGATTGAAGAAGAGGAAAGATGGGAAAAGGATAAAAAGGGGGAATAAGGTAAATAAGTATTTTCTAACATGTGATAATTATTTAAAGAAACACCTTGGTATATTCTTAAGATGAAAAGGAGTTTTCTTCAAGTGTGTAGAAAAAGGCCACCATGCTCATAATTCCAAGAGTAAGAAATAATTTTCCAACATTTAATTGTTCAACTCTAATGATATCAAGCACTACAAAAATGAATGTCCCAAGCGTCAAGGGAATATAACACTGAAGAAGAAAAGGGATCAAGGTCAAGCTTATGTTGTTATGATAGTCGAAGCAGAATAATAAATAAATTTTTGTTTTTTGATTCAAGAATTACGAAATTATGGTTATAATAATCTTGAGATATATAAGGATTATATTACAGTACTTCTTCTTTATGGAGTTAGAAGCATGCATGATTTAATTGAGGTTTTAAGGTGTCAATGAATTCATATTTTTTGTATGTGGTATTAAGAGCTACATTATTTGGATAACCATAAATTAAGTTTATTTTGAAATTTTAGTGACCTTCCTTCTAAATTTTGTTCTTTGAATGCCACTACTAGAAATCCATCCTTTCCCAACGGTTCTGAACCGTTGAGAAAGGCTGCAGAACCGTTGGTATATGTTATACCAATGGTTCTGCCAACTATGGGGAAGTAAGCCGTTGGGAAAGGCTTTTCCCAACGATTTACAAGGAACCGTTGGGATAGGTTAGAAAAAATCAACCTACCCCAACGGTTTGGCCCGTTGGGAATCCCATGACTATTTTCTTTCCCAACGGTTCTACCAACCGTTGGTAAAAACACCAATTCCAAAAGGTATCCCAACGGTTTGAACCGTTGGGATAGCCTGTTTTTACCAACGGTTTAATAAACTGTTGGTAAAAACAGCTCCATATGGGCTATGCCAACGGTTTGAAACCATTGGCATAGGCTTTGCTATGCAAATTGCACAGTAGCCTACAATTTGCACAACAGGTCTATTTTGGGCTCATTTTGGCACAACAGGTCTGTTTTGGGCTCATTTTCAATTCAATTTTCATTTTCAATTCAATTTTCAATCCAATTATTGTAACTTTAACACATATACAATGCATACATATAGAGAACAAACCAACACATTTAAATAATGCAAACCAACCAACCAACACATATAATGCATCCTAGAAATATACTCATCCATAATTAAATTAGAATTCATAACATAATTATAAACATACATAATTCATTTAGAATTCAATTTAAAATTTAGATGACAATCATATGTGGAATCCGGAATTCAATTCATAATTTGATTGGTTTTTTGTACACCATATATTTTTACTCGAAATCATATACATTTTAAACAAAATACATACACCTGGAATGATACTGGTCACACCATGCCTCGGATTGAGGCGAGGTTAACTCATACATGTCACAAATGACTCATTGATCGTTGTCCTAAAGTATCAACATATTCTGAAATCATTTGGTCAGTTTTCAGTATGCCAGTTGTTGTTTTCACTTAAAATGAAGTGTTTTTTAAATAAAAGAGAGACACTTTGAATGGTGCCATCCACACCGCGCCTCGTATTGATGTGGGGTTGACTCGTACACATCACACATGACCCATGCATTGTTTTTCTAAAATATAAACACAATCAGAATGTGTTTGGTTGGTTTTCCGTATGTATTTAAAATGTAGTCCATTTTAAAGAAAATAGATACACTTAGAGTGGTCTCGGCCAAACAGTGACTCGGATTGAGGCGCGGTTGACTCGTACACGTAACATATGACCCATGGATCGTTGTCCTAAAATTTCAACAGATTCCGAATGCGTTTGGTCGGTTTTTCGTATGTTAGTTGTTTATTTCACTTATAATCTTGTCCCTTTTAAACAATAGAGACGCGGTTAGAGTGGGACTGGCCACATCATGTTTCGGATTTAGACGAGGTTGACTCGTACACGTCTCACATGACCCATGAATCTTTTTCCTAAAGTATCAACACAATCCGAATGCGTTTGGTCAGTTTTCCATATGTTATTTGATGTTTTTCACTTAAAATGACGTCCTTTTGAAACAAAAGACATACACTTTGAGTTGTGTCGGACACACTGCGCCTTGAATTGAGGCGGGGTTGACTCGTACACGTCACATATGACCCATGGATAATTTTACTAAAGTATCAACACAATCAGAATTCGTTCGGTCGGTTTTCCATATGTCATTTGTTGTTTTCACTAAAAATGAAGTCCATTTTAAACAAAATAGAGACACTTTGAGTGGTGTCGGCCACACCGCACCTCGGATTGAGGTGGGGTTGACTCGTACACGTCACATATGACCCATGTATCATTCTCCTAAAGTTTCAACAGAAAACGAATGTGTTTGGTCGGTTTTCCGTATGTACTTAAAATATTATCCATTTTAAACAAAAGAAAGTCACTTAGAGTGGTCCTGACCACACCGTGACTCGGATTGAGCCCAGGTTGTCTCGTACACGTCACATATGACCCATGGATCATTGTCCTAAAATTTCAACAGATTCCGAATGCGTTTGGTCAGTTTTTCGTTTGTTAGTTTTTTATTTCACTTATAATCTTTTCCGTTTTAAACAAAAGAGACGCATTTAGAGTGGTACCGGACACACCGCGTCTCGAATTTAGGCGGGATTGACTCGTACACGTCTCAAATTAACCATGGATCGTTTTCCTAATGTATTAACACAATCCGAATGCGTTTGTCTGGTTTTCCATATGCCAGTTGATGTTTTTCACTTAAAATGGCGTCCTTTTGAAACAAAAGACATACACTTTGAGTTGTGCCGGCCACACCGCGCCTCGGATTGAGGCGGGGTTGACTCGTACACATCACATATGACCCATGGATCATTGTGCTAAAGTATCAAAACAATCAGAATACGTTCGGTCAGTTTTCCGTATGTCATTTTTTGTTTTCACTAAAAATGAAGTCCATTTTAAAAAAAATAGAGACACTTTGAGTGGTGTCGGCCACACCGCACCTCGTATTGAGGTGGTGTTGACTCGTACACGTCACGTATGATCCATGGATCGTTCTCCTAAAGTTTCAACAGAAACCGAATGCGTTTGGTCGATTTTCTGTATGTACTTAAAATACTATCCATTTTAAACAAAAGAAAGTCACTTAGAGTGGTCCCGACCCCACCGTGACTCGGATTGAGCCCGGGTTGGCTCGTACATGTCACATATGACCCATGGATCGTTGTCCTAAAATTTCAACATATTCCGAATGCGTTTGGTCGGTTTTTCGTCTGCCAGTTGTTTATTTCACTTATAATCTTGTCCGTTTGAAACAAAAGAGACACAATTAGAGTGGTACCGGCCACACCGCGTCTCGGATTTAGGCAGGGTTGACTCTTACACGTCTCAAATGAATCATCGATCGTTTTCCTAAAGTATCAACACAATCCGAATGAGTTTGGCCGGTTTTCCGTATGCCAGTTGATGTTTTTCACTTAAAATGACGTCCTTTTGAAACAAAAGACATACACTTTGAGTTGTGCCGGCCACACCGCGCCTCTTATTGAGGAGGGGTTGACTCGTACACGTCACATATGACCCATGGATAATTGTTCTAAAGTATCAACACAA
The DNA here is from genome assembly GCA_963277665.1 of Viscum album. Taxonomy (NCBI): domain Eukaryota; kingdom Viridiplantae; phylum Streptophyta; class Magnoliopsida; order Santalales; family Viscaceae; genus Viscum; species Viscum album. Next base: position 1,977,297,127 of record OY728122.1, read on the forward strand.
TCAGAATCCGTTCGGTCGGTTTTCTGTATGTCATTTGTTGTTTTCACTAAAAATGAAGTCCATTTTAAACAAAATAGAGACACTTTGAGTGGTGTCAGCCACACCGCACCTCGGATTGAGGTGGCGTTGACTCGTACATGTCACATATGACCCATGGATCGTTCTCCTAAAGTTTAAACAGAAACCAAATGCGTTTGGTCGGTTTTCCGTATGCCAGTTGATGTTTTTCACTTAAAATGATGTCCTTTTGAAACAAAAGACATACACTTTGAGTTGTTCCGGCCACACTGCGCCTCGGATTGAGGCGGGGTTGACTCGTACACGTCACATATGACTCATGGATAATTTTTCTAAAGTATCAACACAATCAGAATCCGTTCGGTCAGTTTTCTGTATGTCATTTGTTGTTTTCACTAAAAATGAAGTCTATTTTAAACAAAATAGAGACACTTTGAGTGGTGTCGGCCACACTGCACCTCGGATTGAGGTGGCGTTGACTCGTACATGTCACATATGACCCATGGATCGTTCTCCTAAAGTTTCAACAGAAACCGAATGCGTTTGGTCAGTTTTCCGTATGCCAGTTGATGTTTTTCACTTAAAATGATGTCCTTTTGAAACAAAAGACATACACTTTGAGTTGTGCTGGCCACACCACGCCTCAGATTGAGGCGGGGTTGACTAGTACCCGTCACATATGACCCATGGATCATTGTGCGAAAGTATCAACACAATCAGATTCCGTTTGGTCGGTTTTCCGTATGTCATTTGTTGTTTTCACTAAAAATGAAGTCCATTTTAAACAAAATAGAGACACTTTGAGTGGTGTCGGTCACACCGTACCTCGGATTGAGGTGGCGTTGACTCGTACACGTCACATATGACCCATGGATCGTTCTCCTAAAGTTTCAACAGAAACCGAATGCGTTTGGTTGGTTTTCCGTATGTACTTAAAATAATGTCCATTTTAAACAAAAGAAAGTCACTTAGAGTGGTCCCAACCACACCGCATCTCGAATTTAGGCGGGGTTGACTCGTACACGTCTCAAATGACCCATGGATCGTTGTCTTAAAGTATCAACACAATCCGAATGCATTTGGCTGGTTTTCCGTATGCCAGTTGATGTTTTTCACTTAAAATGATGTCCTTTTGAAACAAAAGACATACACTTTGAGTTGTTCCGGCCACACCGCGCCTCGGATTGAGGCAGGGTTGATTCGTACACGTCACATATGACCCATGGATCGTTTTCCTAAAGCATCAACACATTTCGAATGCGTTTGGTCAGTTTTTCGTATGTCACTTTTTGTTTTCACTTAAAATCTTATGGAAATTCATATAGAATATTTTTATATCATATTTAGTATGGATTAGATTTTAGTTGATCGTGCTATGAAACAGTTCAGAGCTAATGAAATTAAGGAAGGTGGAGGGGCTGTCCAGGGGGCTGTCTGGGGGGGCTGTCTGGTGGGTGTCCGGGGGGCTATCCGGGGACCAAGGAGGAGGGTGGGGGGGCTGTGCGGGGTCTGTTCGGGGGGTGTTTGGGGGTTGTTCAGGGGGATGTCCGGGGTTGTTTAGGGGGCTGTCCAGGGGTTGTTCAGGGGGTTGTTCAGGGGTTGTTCAGGGGTTGTTCAGGGGTTGTTCAGGGGTTGTTCAGGGGGTTGTCCGAGGTTGTTCAGGGGGCTGTCCGTGGGGCTGTCTGGGGGTGTTTGGGGGGTTGTCCGGGGTCCAAGGGGGAGGGTGGGGGGTTGTCCGGGGGGCTGTCCGGGGGGCTATCCGGGGTCCAGGGTGGAGGGTGGGGGTTGTACGGGGGGTTTTCCAGGGGGTTGTCTACGGGGCTGTCCGGGGGGTGTTTGGGGGGTGTTCAGGGTCCAAGGGGGAGGGGGGGTTGTCCAGGGTCCAATAATGAGGGGGGTTGTCCAGAGAGTTCTCAAACACACAACCACTAAAAGACAACAACATCCATAAAAATAGAAAATATATAAAAATAACTCAACTCCAATACTATACTACAAGTCTAGATAAAACCAACAACTAGAATAGATTAAACATCAAATCTCAGTAATATAAGTCAAAAATGTAACGGATCAATATGTCCCACATCAGCATCACCATCACCATCATCATCATCATCATCACCCTCGTCATCGTCCTCCTCATCGTCCTCACCCTCCACAGTGCCCTCCTCCTCGCCTTCACCCTCCTCCTCACCCTCCTCATCTCCCTCCTCTTCCGCATCAGACTCCTCGCCATCATCATCTTCAAGCTGGACATCGGCCTGACCACCACTGGAACTGCCAGCTAGTGCACCATATATAGAATGTATCTACGACATGTATTCACTAATCGTTGGGTTGGCCTCTGCTGGAAGTGTTGGACGTAGAACTTCAATAAATTTCATAAATGCACTGTTTGCCCTAGCAGACTGTTCTGCCGTCTCTGTGGCCCTTTTCTCAGCCTGTTCTGCCTGTTCCCTAATTTTCTGCAGCTCGGTGGCACTACAACTCGTACCTGAGGCAGGGAAATACCTCGTCGGGGCTATCCTAGGTCGGCAGCGTACTCTGCCAGAATGATCCTCTCCCAACACCTGATGTAAGTGATCAGATGGCCCAAAATTGTCTGCTTCTTGGGCATCGAGGGCCTCTAAAGCATCCTGTTACAAATATAAATATATTATTAAGTTACAAAATAGATATTAAAATATAAAATCAATAGATTAAAACTTACAATCTGCTGCTGAGTCTCTTCGTTGATAGCACTTCCATCCTTTTTTCGTCTACTCAAGCAAAACAGTTTTGCTCGAGGCACATGTCCTTCAATATTTTGTACTTGCCTCTACAATGACATTGAAAAAAAAAGTTATATAAAAACTTTAGAAAATGATTAAATAATTGAGGAAACAAAATAAAATGTAAGTCCTAAAAAAAACTTATAAACAATTGTCATACCTGCTACCTCTCATGATCCGGCATCGTCGTGCGTCCTAGTGTATGGAGGTATTTTTTTACATCAATGTTTTTTTTATTTTTTCCAAATGATTCCTAAATAAAATTCGATAATGTAAAGGATAATATTAATGCAAAGCTTGAAAGTTATAATTTAAATACCTCAAATGTAATTCATACCTTAAACTGGGTACTCGTCCAATGAGTACTCATCTGACGATACTGCTCTATAGGACAATCATCCACGACTGGTACCGCCTCTAACTCAGTGCCAACTCTAGCACGCCAGCCAATATACAACTCATGCTTATAGGCTCTCCAAAGCTCACCTAAATCCTTTAGACGTTCCAGTCGTGCACCCTCACCATCAGGAAAATTAAATCGAAGCTGAAATCAAAATATTAATTCATATAAATACAAAAATAATTCATGGCATTAAATACAACAGATTTTTTTACCCATATCTCTGCCCAAGCTCTATCTTTGACCTCATGTGGCAAATGTCTCCATGACAGTGGGCTGACGGGAATGATGTCGGAGTATTTGGAAAGCGTCGCCAGAAAACTCCGACATTGCTGACCTGTTTTCTCAACCATCTGATTGTCTTCATTATATTCCACCATAACCTGTGTGCGACGGTTCCACACCGAACGCATGCGTGTACGGCCCCGCCCCCGCCTCCTGTCAGTAGATGTATTTGTCATAAAAGAAAAACAAATATTTTATCAAAACAAGTTATAATGAAAATAAATATTGCTATAAAAATTTGTTAGGGTTTTATAAATATACATGCGCTAGTCTGATCAATGAGTGGCACCGGATCCACAGAACCTGATGGAACACCCTCTGGTGGAACAGGAGTCGAAGACGATGGAATATAAAAGCTTGGAGAGACAAAAGTATAAGGAAAAGAAGATGGAACATCTGTATGACCTGATGCTGACAGGGGAGTGGGAATCATCATGGGAAGTGAAAATGATGGGGCAGAAGATGCAGAAGGTAGCGAAAACATGGGAGGCCTAAATACCCCGTGTGTCCCTAACGACACACCGGGATCAAAATGTGGGAAGGCTGAAACGTCAGTGGGAGGGGTAGGGTCTAGTCGAGCACGCGCAGCTCTATGTCCACCTCTGGTACGAACCCTCCTCGTACCACCGGCTTGAGTACTAGGACCAGTACTAGGCTCCTCGTCGAATAACTGTCGACGTAACGGTGGATCCTACAAAAAAGTTTACAAAAAAATTAATCACATGACATTATATATTCTGTAATATATATATATATATATATATATATATATATATATATATTTGAAATAAAGTACTCAATGTAGGCACTAATGGTGGAATGCCCAGCTCCTCCATCCGACGATTTTTCTCTGCCATTTTTTTTCTTCGTCTCTCTTCAATTGGCTGCATTTCCTGCATTTGAAAACAAATATGTAATTAATTAGAAAAAAGGAAATTAATGTGTAAACCAAAAAACTAAATATATGAGGGAATGAGGGGATTCATTGGTAATTTAGCTATCAATTGTTTTAGAAGAGATTGAATGAATTTAATAAAACATACAAGTTGTAATGTTCACCAAGTTAGAAATATTGTTTGATTTGGTTTGAATACAATTCAATTCCAAATTAGAAAATGCAATTCAAATAAAACAGCAACCAATAAACATTGAAAATTCACATAACGGTCAAGTCAGCTAAAACATATTTGTGATCAATACTAAATAAATATGAATATTACCAACCTTAACAACCCAACTCGAGGTAAACCAAAAGAATTGAGAACATGGATGAATGATTCTATATATTTCCAACCACAACTTCAGGTTCACAATCAAATCTGACAATTGATCTATTGGAGTCATCAAAAGAAATAAATGGATTGGTTCCAATGGCAATAGGGACAGTTTCAATTCCATCATCAGCATCATCAAAAATATGTCTTGGAATTACTTCAACTATGACACCAAATTCAGGTTGAAGTTGATCTTTGACATAAAAAACTTGTTTAGCCATTGATGCCAACACATATGGTTCTTCGGTAGCAAGAGTGCGGGTCATATTAATTACTCGAAATCCACAATCATCAATAAATGTGCCATGTCTCGTCATCGAATCAAACCAATGTCATTTCATCATTGTGACTCGTCCATGAGAGTAATAATCCAAAATTATTATTTTCTCAACGACTCCATAATAACCCACATTTTCAAGTCGTGGTCTACTATCTGATGCACTGGCATAACAATCTGTTGTGGCAGTAACCATAATATCATCATGTTGTGTTCTCATGTTTTTGGCTCGTTTAGTGACAATAAATATGTACCCATTGATAACAATTGATTTACAGTCACGAACCACGGTATTAGGACCAAAAGACAAAGCTCTTATTTCCTCAGAGACAGAGTCAGCAGACAAACTCAATACCTACAATATAAATGACAGTTAAACTTAAGTAAATATTGAAATAATTAATTTAAACAGTAATATTTTTACCTTCAATTTTAACCAAGCAGAAAACTCTTTACTATGAAAAGTCTCTCTCCTTCTGAAAGATAAAGAACGATGCTTCCTATTTATCATTGTTTTATGTTCCCTGTAGATAAAAAAATATGAATAGTTTAACAGATATATATGTAAGATATACATATTCAATTTTGTTACCTGATATAGTCATCGAACAAATCACAGTTGAACAAAACTGTGCGATGTGCCATCTCCCGCTCTTCATGGCTTAATGTCTTCAATGTATATGATCCAGGAATTCCTCCTGTTTGAGGAAGTGATGGAAAACTGGGTTCAATTTGCTCATATTGTTCTTCTTCATTTCTCATTGGTTTGTTCATTCTTGTAGTAAGATCAGACAAATACATCGAACAGAAATCCATACATTCTTGAGCTAAGTAACGGTTCACGATAGAACCTTCGGGATGATTCTTGTTTCGAACATAAGACTTTAATGTGAACATATTTCTTTCAGTTGGATACATCCAACGAAAAGAAACAGGTCCTCCGAGAAGTATTTCAGTTGGAATATGGACAGTCAGATGCAGCATGCATGTGAAAAATGATGGGGGAAATATTTTCTCCAACTCACACAAAATTAATGGGGCATCTGTCAACATTTTTTGCAAGAAAGACTTGGACAACTTCTTAGCACAAAGATCTCTAAACAAATGGCACAACCGAATAACACCCACCCTTACATTATTGGAAAAAAGATGATGGATTGCTATTGGAAGCAACTCATGCAGTAGAACGTGATAATCATGAGTCTTCAAAGATTTTAGCTTCAACTCTCTTCTGTTGACCCGTTTAGATATGTTGCTTAAATATCCATCAGGAACTCTAATAGTCTCTAATACTTCCAAAAATTGTTTTTTTCAGTAGGTGTCATCACATAAGAAGCACATGGAAGTTGCCATTTATTTTCACTGATACGCACAGGATGCAATTCTGGTCTGATGCCCCAATCCACCAAGTCACGTCGAGATCGTAAATCATCTTTTGTCTTCCCCTTGACATTTAGAAGAAATGAAAGCAACATTTCACATATATTCTTTTCAATATTCATTACGTCTAAGCAATGACGTAGCAAATTGGTTGACCAATAAGGAAAATCAAAAAAGATACTCCTCTTCCTCCAATTGTAACAGGTTTCTGTGGAAACATTCTTTCTCTTTCCAGATTTCATTTGACCCTTCACGAACAAAAAACTAAAATCTTTCAATTCATTAAGTACATCAGTTCCAGACATACGCTGAGGTGGATCATCGGTCTCTATAGTATTATCAAATCTTCGACGATTCATTCTATATGGATGATCCTTTGGCAAAAATCGTCGATGTCCCTTAAAAATGAAACTACAACGATGTTTCAGTCTTCTGGATCGTGTATTCTTCATACAAACTGGACATGACAGTTTTCCCTTCGTGCTCCATCCAGACATCATTGCATAAGCCGGAAAATCATTGATCGTCCATATAAGCGCAGCACGCATCTGAAATATGTCTTTCGAACATGCATCGTATGTGCGCACACCCACATCCCAAAGAAGTTTCAACTCTTTTATTAAAGGTTGCATGTATACATCAATATCAATGTCGGGATCAGAAGGACCAGATATGAGTATACTCATGAAAGTGAAAGATTTTTTCATACACAACCATGGGGGAAGATTATAAATGTGTATAAAAACTGGCCATGTGCTGTGCGAAGTAAGTATCTTCCCAAACGGATTAAAACCATCGCATGAAAGACCTAGTCTCACATTACGCACGTCAGCTGCAAAATCAGGATGTCGAGCATCAAATCTCTGACATGAAAATCCATCTGCAGGATGAACCAACTCATCATTAGTCTTCTTTCTCTCGGTATCATGCCATCTCATTTTTATTGATATGTCATCAGACATAAAAAGATTCTGGAGTCTGGGGGTCAATGGAAAGTGCCACATTACTTTATGTGGAACGCGGGATGGTGTTCCATCAGATTTTGACTTCTAGCAGGATGTGCCACATTTTATACATTCATTTCGTTCAGTGGTTTCTTCCCAGAATAAACTTCAATCTTTCGGGCAAGCATGAATTTTGTTTCTATAAAATCCAAGTTCTTCAACTAACTTCCATGTCATATAGTGGTTTGAGGGAATATCTGCATCATCTGGAAGTAAATCCTTTAAGAGGGTAAGAATGTAATCGATTGCTGTATTATAAATCCCATACATAGTTTTTCCATGAAACAATCGGATTAAAAATTCCAGCTTTTTCATTTTATCGCATTGTCGATATACTGGAGTCATGGTAGCATCATTCAATTTTTTCACCCTATCAATATCATCATTTTCACTAGATGCATCAGTTTTCCTCATATCGACATCTTCTTGAGTCGAAATCCTTTCTTTTTCATGATGACGAATAAACGGAAACCGATCATCTAACAAATTCTCCATTCCAGTCCTTTCATTTCGATCATCACCAATTTGAGATTTCATTTTCTCCCCATTGTGATACCACACAAAGTAGTTTGCTTGAAAACCATTTTTGGTAATGTGGTAGCTGACTTCTTCACGACTCAACCAAGGTCTACCAACACAATTGGAACATGGGCAGTGTATGCGACCACTATCTAAAGCATTGTGAAATGAAAAATCTATAAAGCTCTCCAAATTGTTTTGAAAATCGCTTGAGATATGATCGGTTTCATACATCCAACTTCTGTCCATTCTGTAAAAAGAATTCATATAAGTCATTTTGTCAAAAACAATTCAATAGGATTGAACTTTACTAGAAAATACATTTAAGTAAATGATAAAGGAAGAAAATAATCATGGTATCAACTACACATGTGAAAAAAACATACTAATGTGTTATTGAAAAAATGTAAAACCAACAAGAACTTAATGTGTTATCACATCAGAGCATGCCTCATCCCATAACCATATTAGTAGGGTATCCTCATATGTGATTTACCTTTTTGAATTAATATGCACTTCCTCACTAGGTACCTGAGTAGATTTCATAGATATAATCATCTCACATCTTGTAAGGCTTCTATTATGTATGATCTGCAGAATAATTTGAGTGATCATGAATCATGCATGGGATCTTCCCATGATCACTATAGATTATGAGAAGGAATTATGATAGGTCACTTGAAGAACATCAAACACATATTTTAGATAATTTGAGACATAATATAATAAAATAATGTATAAATCTATGGAATTTGGGATAAAAGGATGGATGAAATACTAAAATATGGGAGACTAAGGTGAAGGAAATATATGTTGACCCTAATGTTCATAACATGCATCACCTATGAAATTTTATTGCACTAGGAAATTTCATCTTGTTCACAATACATTCCATTGGAAACCTATTTTGATCATTTGATGTCCCCTTGACATGTCAAATAAAATCAGATGGCACCCATGAATATGCCACCCTTGTAATGAAAAGCCTTTAATTCTCACCATACAGACTACATGTTTTCCAATAGATATGTATCTCCTTCTATATAGGGGAATCAATTCATATTATCTCAGTCTCATATTAAATGTCAGGAATGTTAGATGGCTCCCTTAACACCCTCCAGGCACACCAACTAGGTCATGTGATGTCCTCAAATCATGTCACTATGGACATAAATCACCCTTCAAGACATGTCACACTGACTCTAGAGTTTCCCTCCCAGTGTGTCAAACATGTCTTTTGATGAAAATGGAGAAGATCACCAAAATCAAGAGATTCCCTATAGGCATTACATCCATTATCATGAAATTGCTTCTAGGATCAACCAGTCAGGACTTGTGATGTCCTCCAAACATTTCGTCCTTCATCATTAGAGAAACATCAGACAATCCATCTAGGTTAGGAAAATTCATCAAAATTTTTTATAGGATCATGTAATTTCCATTGGAAATTTCCAAAAGAAACCCTTTATCATGCTAAGTATATAGTCAAGGCATTCCATGTGGAAAACCAACACATATACATAAGAGAAGAAATCTAAAAATAATAGAATCTATATGCATTATAAAATTTTCCACCATTGGCATGTAATCTTCTATAAAAATGGAACCATAGTGTTTATGTTTTAATTAATGGAAAAAATCAATTCATTAAAACAACTACAAAAACTTGATTGAGATCAATTTTTACCAGTTCGGATGGTGGGTGTACCTATTCAGACGGGGGTCGATGATGTTTGGATAGGGGGTTCGCGAGAGCACGACCACCCCCTGTGGCCAGCCCCACCCACCCCCCTGGACAGCCCGCCCACCCCTCCTTGACAGCCCGGCCACCCCCCGTGGACAGCCCGTCCACCGTTGTGGATAGCCCGCCCACCCCCCGTACCCCACTGGACACCCCGTACCCCCCTGGGATAGCCCCGCCCACCCTCCTAAACAGCCCACACCCCCCTCCCCTGCAACCCCACCACCACCACCTAGACATACCAACCCCCCTGGACACCCCACACACCCTCCCCCACCAGGACACCCCACCCAGACCCCCAACACAGCCCACACCCCCTGGACAGCCCTGCCCACCCCCGTGGACAGCCTTTCCCACCCTCGTGGACAGCCCCGCCCACCCCCGTGGACAACCCACCCACCCCCATGGACACCCCCTACCCCCTAGACAGCCCAACCACCCCCGTGGATAGCCCACCCACCCCCCTCGACACCCCTTCTCCCTATGGACAGCCCCCCACCCCCTTGGATAGTCCGCCCACCCCCCCTGGACACCCCTACCCCCTGTGGCCAGCCCACCCACCCCCCCTGGACAGCCCGCCCACCCCTCCTTGACAGCCCGGCCACCCCCGTGGACAGCCCGTCCACCCTTGTGGACAGCTCGCCCACCCCCGTACCCCCCCTGGACACCCCGTACCCCCCCCCCCCCGGGATAGCCCCGCCCACCCTCCCAAACAGCCCACACCCCCCCTCCCCTGCAACCCCACCACCACCACCTAGACATACCAACCCCCCTGGACACCCCACACACCCCTCCCCCACTAGGACACCCCACCCAGACCCCCAGGACAGCCCACACCCCCTGGACAGCCCCGCCCACCCCCGTGGATAGCCTTTCCCACCCCTGTGGACAGAACCGCCCACCCCCGTGGACAACCCACCCACCCCCCGTGGACACCTCCTACCCCCTAGACAGCCCAACCACCCCCGGGGAGAGCCCACCCACCCCCCTCGACACCCCTTCTCCCTATGGACAGCCCCCCACCCCCTTGGATAGCCCTCCCACCCCCCTGGACACCCCTACCCCCTGTGGCCAGCCCACCCACCCCCCCTGGACAACCCTCCCACCCCTCCTTGACAGCCCGGCCACCCCCGTGGACAGCCCGTCCACCCTTGTGGACAGCCCGCCCACCCCCGTACCCCCCCTGGACACCCCGTACCCCCCTGGATAGCCCCGCCCACCTCCCAAACAGCCCACACCCCCCTTCCCTGCAACCCCACCACCACCACCTAGACATACCACCCCACCTGGACACCCCACACACCCCTCCCCCACCAGGACACCCCACCCAGACCCCCAGGACAGCCCACACCCCCTGGACAGCCCCGCCCACCCCCGTGGACACCCCCTACCCCCTAGACAGCCCAACCACCCCCGTGGGACAGCCCACCCACCCCCCTCGACACCCCTTCTCCCTATGGACAGCCCCCCACCCCCCTTGGATAGCCCGCCCACCCCCTGGACACCCCTACCCCCCGTGACCAGCCCACCCACCCCCCCTGGACAGCCCGCCCACCCCTCCTTGACAGCCCTGCCACCCCCGTGGACAGCCCGTCCACCCTTGTGGACAACCCTCCCACCCCCGTACCCCCCTGGACACCCCGTACCCCCCTGGATAGCCCCTCCCACCCTCCCAAATAGCCCACACCCCCCTCCCCTGCAACCCCACCACCACCACCAAGACATACCACCCCCCTGGACACCCCACACACCCCTCCCCCACCAGGACACCCCACCCCAGACCCCTAGGACAGCCCACACCCCCTAGACAGCCCCACCCACCCCCGTGGAAAGCCTTTCCCCACCCCCGTGGACACCCCCTCCCACCCCCGTGGACAACCCACCCACCCCCGTGGACACCCCCTACCCCCACAATCCATTATCCAAAACATATCAAATTGTTTTGAACACAATCCATAATTCCCACAATCCATTATCCAAAACATGTAAACGTTCACGATAGCCTCCCCCAACTCTGATTTACATGTTTTGAACACTCTCCTTCCAAACATAGAATACAAAAACATTAAAGAAGTCTTCACAAACACAAACAATATCCTATTTAGATATTAATTTCAATAATCAATTAAACCACCAACACCTGGAAAAAATCTATTCATTAAAACAACTACAACAATATGGTTGAGATCAAATTTTACCTATTCGTATGGGGGTGTACCTGTTGGGATGGGGGGTGCTGGTGTTCGGATTCGCGAGAGCAGTGGAGTCGGATGGGGTTCGCTAGAGCAGTGGAGCGAATAGATTAGGGCTCTGTCCGAATGGGGAGAGGAGATCGCGATCTGGAATTTGGGGGAAACCTTTGCCAACGGTTTATAAAAACCGTTGGCAAGGGCACACATTTCCCAACGGTTCCAGTGAACCATTGGGAAATGTGTGTGTTTAGCGCCCCTTTCCCAACGGTTCCAGTAAACCGTTGGGAAAGGGTCCACCGAAATTCCCTTTGCCAACGGTTTTATTAAACCGTTGGCAAAGGCTCACTATACCAACGGTTTAAGTAAACCGTTGGTATACTACCGTTGGGAAAGGACCAAATTCTAGTAGTGTGCAGATAGATGTATTTTACATGAGTCAAAAGATTATCTACTTTTGGAATTGATCAAGTTAAAACTTTGAAAATTATAATTCACTAATAACATATTCTAACCTTCTTGGCTTCAGTAAACATTTAAAGTTCAAAGGAATAACTGAAGGCCCATATGATTTATTAAAAGTACTTCAGACATAAAAAATTCATCTTGAACATTCATTTTTAGGTGTAAGGGGTGAATTAAAAATAGATCAAAGCACAACCAATGGATGAGATTATGATTATGACATGAAAATTAATCAAGTAAGTTTATTTTCTCAGGTTCTTATATGAATATTAAAAGAATCCTTCAACTCTATGAAAAATATTTTGGAAGAAAAATGTTATTTGTTTACTTTTCTTTAATATAAATCAATAAACTTTTAATTGATCACTAAATTTACTGTTTTGTGATGGTTAATTTTCTAATGACCAAGTTCTATATCACTCTCCATCAGAACTTGATAGTTATATTTCCCTTCCATATCAATGTTATCACTTTACACTAATGATTTCCTACCCAAAATCACAGTTTTTTGGTGACCTTCGCATTTCTCTTTCCCTCTTATTAAGAGGATATTTTATTAACCCTATTTCTGAAGTGGGTTTCCCACAAAATAATTTTGAAGTATCAACCTTTGATTTTCAAAGTATAATTTCAAATTATGAGGACACATTTTATTGAAGGGGTTAGAATGTAACACCACAAGGTTTTATGTAATGTCTCTTTCAAAATTTAATTTCTTTTCCAGCATAGGTTTCCCACAATTCTAAACATAAATGAACAATCATATACAATTAAATGTCATTATTTTAAAAAGAATGTTTTAACCAAACCGTTAAATTGGAAGGAATGAATAATATTAAAAAATTATGAAATTTATATATTATATGTTTAATAAAATGTATTTACATTCATCCAAATGATTTTATAGTCAAGTGTTAACAATGAATCCAATTTTATGCATTAAAAGGCTATATTTTTTTTAAGGCAGTTTTACCACCTTTTAATGGATAACATATTTTGAAACTAAATTTGTACACTTTTAAAAAATATTTTTGAACAAAATAAACTTCATTTTTAAAATTCTAATATTAAAATTAGATTAGGGTGAAATTTTGGTATTTTTATGAAAATATTTATTTTACAGTGAATAGTGTAAAATCATGATTTCTATAAAACATTAAATTTCATTATATTAATAGTCTATTTGTGATTTGAATAGTACACTCACCTATAAAAGTTTAAATAAAATTTAGGCATATTATAATTAAAAATATGATAAAATTATATCATATTATAAATAAACAAATATTTTGAAAATGATAAATTAAATTTTGGTATTTATATAAAACATAAATGTTTATTTATAATTTTTTAATTAATATAATGATTTAAAATAAAATTAATTTTCATAAAATAGAAACATAAATTAATATTTTTATATCTTATGATTATAATATAATTTTATGAGACCTTAATTAATTTTTCAAAGTGTTATAAAATCAATTTTAATTTTAAAATTAATATTTTTCAAATAAATGATGATTTTATTTAAAAATTAAATTAATCATATTTAGAAAATTATTTTCATAAAATGGAGTCCATTTTTAAATTCTACACATCGAAAAATAGTTATGGTGAATTTTTGAAATTTTTCTAAAATAGATGAATTTTTTGTGAATAGTGAAATATGCTAATTTACGGTATTTAACAAAAACATGAATTATTGAGTCATAGATGAAGTATGAATGATTTAATCTCATAATCTCAAAATAAAATTATTTTAATATATTTGGTGATAATTCTCAAACTATTCATAGGTAGCATCCAAAATAACAAACAAATGAATAAAATATTCAAAAAAACACTCATCTCCTCCACTATAAATATCACATCTCGCCACCTCTTCTCCTCACACCACTAAAACCTTTATACATATCAAATTTCTACCCAATATATCTCCCAAACCTCTCCCCCACTTCTATGATCCCTTGGTCTCAATAAAAGACCAAAATCAATTTCCTTAAGGCGGTTCTTAAGGAGACGAATTCAAAAGGTAATTCCCTTTTCATTTTCTTTCAATTTCTATTAATCTCTTTTCTTATTATTCTATCCTAATATATTTTTTCCATAGTAACATTATAAATACAGTATCTTATATATATATATATTAATTTTATTAGGTTAATGTAAAATCCACCATCAATCCTCTTTAACTATTCCTTTTATTCTAAAAATGAAAACAGTGTCTGTGAGGTGCTGATTTACCACCTTCATGGACAACGTGTTTTTTTTCAATTACAGATTCAAGGCTGGGCATAAAACTATTTTTATGGTTAAAACATAATATAATATATTTATTAAAACTTATTTAAGATTCTGGAACTAGTATATATATAATACTAATTCATAATATAAAACTACTTTGTGATGATCGAAGAAACGCCAAAATAATCTAAACAGTTGTCACTAACTTTTTATCTAATGAATCATCATCATATCTGCAAAAAAATGATGTTTAAGAAAATTAAATATTATTTAAGTTAATTAATGACATATAATTTTAATTCTAGATAACTATTCCCATTTCACATGTTCTTTCGTACGTGTATACTAGTGAACCAATTATAAAAATCAAGGAAACGAACACTTCTGAATGATGAAATTGAATCTTACAACTCATCAAAAAGACCATAAATGAACTTAATAAAATTATAATAAATAAAATAAATATTTAATAGGTTATAAATTAAATTATTAATTAATCTAATTTCATTACCCAGGATGTTAAGTACAAGTGCAGAACACTTTCAAGCATAAGGTATGGGGTTTCTCATCTCACTTTTATTTCTGTGAGATTTCCTTTATATGCTACTTATTTCTTATCTGTGGTGTATTTATAACCCCATTAAATATATAGTTTCATGAATATATTTATTGTAATTTAATTAAATGTTTCATTTGATTATTATTAATGTTTGGGAATACGATTCGATTGAATACAAAGTGGTAAGAGATTCTCCCCGAACCTCTATTTTTCATTTGGGTTACGCTTTCTCTCTCTCTACCACAATGTAATTATTTTTATTTTTATATACTTATTCTAAATTATATTTATATGTTCGGAAATCATTTATACAAGTAATTTCATCCTTTTTTTGGTAAATATCTAATTTTATAAGGTTCTTTTTTCAATTCCTTCCGGTAAGCAAGCCCGATTTAAGGGAAATTTCCAGTTTCATACTCATTTTCAAGTACACTCCATAATATCTTTTAAGAAACAAATATTTTTATAAAATAAATTTTTTATCATTAAAAACAATATTATTTCATTTCTGGTTTTATTCAGACAATTAATATTTTTCTATTTGAAATAATATTTAGTATTTTTCCTTAAATCTCACTAAAGAGGCTCATTTCTAAAGTTTTTTAAAAACTCTTTTTACATGTTTTCACTTTAGTTGGACATCATTTTTGCCTCAAACATAATTTAATTTTCTTTATATTTTCTTTTCAAAGATATTCATGTTTATAATCTGACTTTATGATAAATACAAATTATTTTCCAAAAGAACTCTTCTTTCCAAAGTAAAAGGGTATTTCCCTTAAGAATTTATCAATGATTTTATCAGAGTATTTTTATCTATGATTATGATTAAAAATTTTAAAATTGGTATAGGACACTTTTATTTAAATATATATTTTTATTATACATATAAGGAATTTATTGGACTTATTAAGTGATAGGCGGGGCCCGTTATATCCCCTCGATTCATCAGTTTCTCTCATGACGAAAACTAGACTAGGTTTTGGCCAAGGCCTTACTCATTTATGTAGATATCTGGGACGAGGCCTTGATGATATGTTTATGATATATAGAATTATGAATTCTCTCATTATGATAGTGTTAATTGATATTCTGTGTTATTATTTGACTGGTAGAATATTCATGGTTAATTTTAATTCTCATGTGATTATTTATATGGCATTATTTAATCAGATTCTATTTCTGCCATATTATGCTAAAGATTATATTTTAATGGATTATGTCTATATTTATAAATCATGCCTTATTGTTTATATTCATTTATGATAACTTTCGTTGTACTTCTTACCTTTACTGAGCATCTGAGATCATCCTTTTTTTATGTTTTATTTTCCCCAGGATGTAAAGATGTATATCGTGAATGACTTATAGGGATGATCTAGGGGTTTTGGATGTTTTCAATAGAGTTTTTATGTTGTTTTTCATTTCAAGTTGTAATATTAAATTCATGTATTTAATATGGTTTTCCAAAACTACTAAACTATTCAATAATTTGAGATTTGAGTCTTATAAGTATGTCAATTCATTAATATAATGCACCGACTCCAGACTACTAGGGTGGGGGTCTTTACAGAACCTCTCTTAAGTCCATGATGTGTTCCATGTATCTCTCCTGAGAAAGTACATAATTGATCCTTCACATGTAATAAACTTAAAGGTTATACCGTTGGAGTAATATATTTCTTATGAGAAACAACTGGTAGAGATTCTGGATTTAATAAAGAAAGTTTTATGAAACAAGACCACTCACTTGGTCAATGTTTTGTGGCAAAACCTCTAACTTAAGGAAACTACGTGGGAACTTGAAGATGTGATGAAGAAGAGATATTCTCAAAAAAATTTATCTAAGTGATGGATTTTGAGGAAAAATATCATTTTAAAGGGGTAAAATGTAACACCCCAAGATTCTACAGTATGTATCTTTTTGAATAAATTTAATTTCTTCGATAGTTTACATTTCACAAAATACCGAACTTAAACGAACTCCAAAATATTATTATTTTAACACGAATGTTATAAATCAACTGTTAAATTGGTGTGGGTGAATAGAATTAAAAATATTATGAAATATATATGAATTTCATGTTCAATACAAATATATTTATGAATAGGAAATAAAAACATAATTTTTAGTAAAGTCATTCTCTTCTTCAAATATATGTTTTCTTCAAAAAATGATTTGTATTTATTTCTATGAGAAAATAATTATAATTAATTTTTGAAACTTTTAGAAAATATATTTAATAAAATTAACATAATTTTTTGATTCATCATGTCTAAAGATTAATTTTTGAGAATTTTCTGAAAAGTTTAATTTTTCAATGAACAGTAAAAAATATTGATTTTTATAAAAGTCGCATTTTCTTTATATTTAATTGATTTTATGATTTTAAATTAATCTCAATGTAACTTAAGTACTTTTTAATTACATATAATCTAATTAATTACATTTAATCAATCTTTATACCTTATTTTGATATAAGTACATTTTTTGGCTTGAAAACACATTTTTTCAAAAAACTGATTTTCATTGTGTTTTGACAGTTTAATTTTAAATATAATTTTGAAACTTCTATATTTTGAATTTTAAAAAATTAATTTCATATTTGGAATCAATATTTACAAATTATTTTATTAGTTCATTTTCATTTTTAGGCATAAAAAAGTTACCATGGTAAAAAAATATTTACCGCAATATAGGTAAAATAATGTAGTGGATTAAAGTTAAAAGGTAAAGGCTTAAAATACCTAAAAACTAAAAAATTAAATGGGTGGTTGATATGTTTCTCAACCTTAACCATCATTTAAAAAATTAACTATCAACCAAATTCATTGAAATTAATGTCACTCAAATGTGGTTGTCTTTAAATATAAAATAATCATTGTTTAATCACTTAAAACTACCCTTCCTCAAGTATAAAT
The DNA here is from genome assembly GCA_963277665.1 of Viscum album. Lineage (NCBI taxonomy): Eukaryota > Viridiplantae > Streptophyta > Magnoliopsida > Santalales > Viscaceae > Viscum > Viscum album. The sequence goes on from OY728122.1 coordinate 1,977,315,175, forward strand.
ATACCTCCTACCAAGACTTGAAGATCTTAAAATATTGGTCAACCCCTATCCTCATCACTCTCACCACATAAAAGGGTTTTTTTTTCCTTTCAACCTCGCTCCTCTTATTCAAAGAAACAAAACTGTTGTCCAAATTATGACGGTTAATCGTCTCCGTGAATAATGATTTTGTTCATTTCTCAATACCGCCTTCAAGAATGGTCATAAAAATATTATTCAGGTTAAATCAGATTATGATAGGTATATTATAACTTATTTCATGTTTTGGAACTAATATAAAGAAGTAATATTAAATAAAATGAAACCGGTTTATAATGGTCGGAAAATCGCCAAAATAAACTAAACATTTATCATTAACATTTTATCAAATGAATCATCCTCATACCATAAAAAATGATATATGAAACAATTTAAACTTCTGGAAGTTCAATAATACCATTTCATTTCACTTTATTTGTTTTATTTCCATTTGAAAAGAAAATCTATAATTATACACAAGTGAACTAACCATGAAACCATGAAACGAATGCATCGAAAACAATGAAAATAATAAAATGTTATTAATGAACAGGTGGTATGATGTTATAAAAGTATCCAATAAAGTGATATAAATATTAATATGGTTTTTGTATGAATTAATAACTTTATTTAAACCTTTACATAGAAGGTTAAATTATGTGAAACTAAAGAGAAGCATGAGGTAAGAGTTTCTTATCTCACTTTTACTTCTATGAGATATATGTCTGATTCACCACTTATTTCTTATGTATGGTGTATATACTGAAATTTGATATATAATATCATGAATATTATTATCTTAATGTTATTAAATGATTCATTTGATAATTATTACTTTTATGATGCATGTGATTCGACTGATTACAAAGTGATGAGGGATTTCTTAACTCAATTTTCATTAATTGGGTTAAAATTCTACATCATTGATTATGTCATGTTAAGATTATGTGTGGGATGACTTATGAAAGGATTATTTATGTCATTTTCTAAATGAGTATTTTTTTTACTTTTCTGAAGAAAAAAGATATGGAAGGAATGTTTTTTTAAACTCATACAGCATGAGTGGCATTTCTTGTTTTCATGATGCCTTAATGCTTTGATGTTTCCTTTAAAAGCTTATAATATTCTTTTCAAAGAAATTTTTTTCTTTTATAATTATATAGATCTTTAAAAAGAAATGATTTGAAAATGAAAATTTTATTTTCTAAGAATTATTTCAAGTGATCTTTAAAAAATATTTTTCATCTGAGATAACATTATTTGATGTTACTTATGCTTTACTGGGGATATTATTCAAGGATACTATCCTTATTCTTTTTATGGTTGGTTTATGTTTATGATGGAATGATGTTTATAAAACTCGTTTCTTTTCCATGATATATGTTGTGATGAAATATTTATGAAACTCATTTATTTACATGGTTGCTGATATGATGAATGACTTATGTTCTTGTGACACACATATTCATGGTTTTCATTATGTGACAGTGGTTATGTTATAACCAAAGACAGTGGTTACATTATAACCAATGTCGGTAGTTACTTTATAACCAATGATGGTGGTTACATTATAACCAATGATGGGTGAGACTTATATCTCCTTCCAATGCATTGGGTAATGATTTATATCTCATGAGATAGACATGATTGAAATGAGAAGTGAACTCAACTCTGTAAGACATGACTGGAATGGGAGTTTAGTAAAATGGGACTGGAATGATGAGTGAACTTGGTTTAGTAAGACATGACTAGAATGGAGAGAGAACTCAGTTCAGTAAGGGACTTTGTCTTTTGTGATTACTTGGGAGTGAACCTTTACTACTTTGATGATTTGGGGAGTGAACTCATTCCATTATGAGGAAATGGTTTCCATTGGGGATGGTGGTCTATCCCACCCAGGAGGTGTAGTCACCCATAAAGTTCCCTTATATGTTTTGGAAACGAGTCTTGACTACTAAGGGAATTATTTTCTATGCTTATGTGTATACCACATTCCATGTCTTATGTCAATGTTGTTCTCTCATGACTCATGTTATTTTATGATTCATGTCTTATGCACTTCTATGATTTATTTCATGACTCAAGATTATGATCTTTGATATGGAGGGTGTAATTTTCAAATATTATTCTTATGTTATGATTTATATCTCCCTTGTTTACCCTTACTGAGCATCTGAGCTCACCCTTTTCTTATGTTTCTTTTTCCCATGATATGAAGAAAGGTATTAAGTATGATATGTCCAAAAACACTAAACTCATACAGTTTTGGCATAGTTTTATTATGTTATGTAATGAATATTCATCTATTTAGATGTAATATCTATGTATAAAAATAATGGGTCTTATATATTGTCTCTTTGATTTGTTATATCATTAATCTATTTACATTCGTGGTATTTAAAGTTTCATTTAAAATTATTTATTTCAATGAGATTGTGATTCAAAAGTTACTAAAGTGGTAAAGGTTTATATTGTAATCTCATTTTTAATCAGAATTGTATATGCTCGAATCTCCTTTAAGGAATTTATATGATCTTTATCTTTTAAAAATCATTTATTTTCTTATCCTCTGGTTATTTTTGAGGTTTTCAAATATACTTTCCATTATTTCCCTATTTGGTATGAAAATATTTTTGATAAAAGTGAATTTTATTTCTTCTTTCAGATCTAAAATCTTTCTCCTCAATATCCATGTTCTTAAAAATATTTTATGAAAGCTTTTATCTACACTTATGTTCTTCAAAAAGATATTTTCCAATGTTTTCAGCAAAATTTCCAAATTCTCTTTTAAAAGTATTCTTCATCTATGTCAACATCTTTCAATGTTTCATATGATCCATTGGTGAAATGTTCTAATAAAACCACCCTTTTTCTTACTCTAGATAACTCGTGCTAATGATGTTTTAAAGAACCAAGAACACCTATTAAATTCAAGGAATTTCTTTGAAATACTGGTCTTAAACCTAAAGACAATTTTGAAATCTTAGAATTTATTTATAAGGGACGGTCAGGATTTTTATCAAACTGTTGGTGCACACCTTCATGTTTAAAAAGAATCATTTGTATCAAATGGAAACAAAGTTAACATTTGGTTTCCTTAGAGAGTCCATATACATATATAATAAAATCATAATACATTTAAAACGGGGATTTAAAGGACAATAAATCAAGGCTTAACAATTTATAAAACCATTCCATTATGTAAACTTACCATGAAAAGAGGGAATAGGAAGGAATCAAGAAAGAAACTGCATAGAGGAGCATAATGATGATCTCCATGGAACCCTAGTTCCCCAAGACCATTCCAAAGAAAAAAAGAGGGAATAGGGAGTAATCAAGAAAGGAGATGATTTTGAGGTACATACATTGAAGAATCAACCTTAAAACAAGGATAAATTCATGGAGGAAGCTTCATGGAGGAGAGGAACCAATGGAGAGGATCTCTTGGAGTCGCATGATCCAAATAAGGTGTGATTTGGTGTAAAAACCGGATAGGAGAATATTGATGGTCTCCATTTTTAACAAAACTCAGTATTTCATACAATTTTTCACATTGTGTGCCCTCACTAAACACCTCTAAGCACATGCACTATTTGATTACTTGCTTTGATAAATTGTGTGTCAGCAAGGAACTACAGGAATTCGCATGGCTACTCCTAATCATTGAAATTACAAAATCTCAAATTTTAGACATGATTCAACCCAAAATTCAAAGGTAAGGTCAACCAATAATAAATAAACAAAATATAAAAAACAAAAAAAAAACAAGATCAGTGACATCCTCTAACCTTCCAATGCAATCCACAGTTAACACAATACTAATCCTAATGGATTGGAGAAGCCTCCCAAGTAATAAGGGTAACCTACACATGAAATCTGTAAAGTTAATCATCATTGTATTCTTAAAATATTATGATTCCTAGTAGTATTGTGTCTTATCTGGAAAAAAACATAATATCCTAACATCATTAAGAAAGAATAAAAACAATTATTTTAAGGATCAGATATGTTAGAATGTCACGTTGAAAAAAAAACTTCACACCACTGATGCCCTGTGGGCCATAGTTTCATGCCAATGAGCCCCATCCTAATTTGCAGGAATGTGGCAACATAATACCAAATGTAGGCATTTCCGTTAAAAGTTTTTATTTATCATGGTCAATAAGACATCAAAGCTACATCAAATCTGTGTAATGTTTGATCAATTAATAGGTGTGACTTGTTTTTTCTTAACCTGCTTCTCATTCCAACTCACAGAAAACAATTAACTCATATTTTTTCCTTTAAACCCTTTTCCCAAAATAGTCTGAATTCCCTAATTTTTTACTCCCATTTTCTTAAAGAAAATTACATATCCCAATGGACAAGCCGGTAAAATTAAATAAACAAATTACACTAAAGAAGGTATTTTACAATAATCTCTTTGAGACCGTTGAAAAAAATCACTCTGGGTAATTGGATCATTTGAAAAAATAAATCAACTATTGTTCATTGATTTAAAATAATAATTAAATAGTATCTATCATAAAATGTTATTCAATAAAAATAGCTTCCTCGGTTCAATGGTGGATCGAAATACCTTTAAATCTACCGAGAGTAGACCCATTGTAGCATCAATTTGGTACCATGAAGCAAACAATATCATCAGACCACAGGCAGCTTCCTTCGTTGTAGCCAAACCAAAGCACCTGCCAAACAAATATACCGACATTAAACAAACAATGGAAGTCCAAAACAAATATAAAAGTAGTTGTGATCGATTCTTACAGCTGAGACAAGCTAAAAAACTGAAATGTCAAGATTCAGTAGCTGAGACTACTAAAATAGAAAAAAGCACTGAAACACACCGAGCCATCATGCCAAAAACAATTTTGACTACAACCTACAGCTAAAACAAAGCCAAAGAACTGAACGTATAGCATTATGAAGATATTTTATAGAACCAGGATGCTAAAATCAATGAATCTCAAACATTTTGAAATAATCTAAAGTCCAAAAGCACTGAAATGTCAAGATCCCATTCCCAATAACGTTGAAATAAGCCAAACCAAGCTAGCATTCCACAAAACCATATACAAAGAGACCAATTATGCCATTATCCAACAAGTCAAAATCCATTAAAACAAGAAAAAAACTGAATATCAAGAAATTGATGAGAATTTCTTCCTGAAAGACTGTGCAGGACGGAGTGAAATTATTCCAGTACAAAGACTAATATGCCAAACATATCATACATAAAGTTCCAGGGAAGATCCTTAGGCATCCAAGAACACAGTATATGTAACACCCCGAGATTTTATGATAAGTATTCTTTTTAATTTATTTGATTTCATGTGTTTTATGCTACACCATGATTATCTTGTGCTATACGCAACACCGTATTAGCTTGCAGTATACGCAACACAATTCTTGGATCGTGTTATACACAATTTCAAGTTCGTTTGATAATAGTCATTCTACACAACATTGAGTGTGTATATATATATATATATTCAATGTATAAATGAAATATGGTTGGATTTTTTTATACGCAACAACAAATGAGTATTTCACAACATGCAACCCTAACTTGGCTTTCATTACACACAATCGCAACCTTCCTCGGTAGCATGTGTAGTACGCAATACCGGGTTTCACTAAACAACGATATATGGTTATAATATTATTATAAACTAGCCATTATGAATAGTATTAACTAAATTTTGAATTTTATAACATTATTATTCATCTTACACATTTTTTAGAATATGGTATGAGAACAAAATAAATTTTTTCGGGTAAAATAAGTATTTTTCAAAAAATGCAGTTTTGCCGCCTTTTGATGGCATACCCATTTTAAATATAATTTTTGAGAAGTTTATAAGTTAAATTTTACAAAATAAACTTATTATTTTGAATCATGATATAAAAATTTACATTGGATAATGTTTTGATTTTTTTTTTGATAACTTTCATATTTTAATGAATAGTAAAAACACGCTATATTTTAATTAAAAACAACTTTTTTCATCGTAATAATTTATATGGTTAAATAATAATATTGAATGATTTTAAAGTATAAATAGAATATATTTTTACCATTTAATATAATTTATGTCATTAGCATTGATTTTACCATGAATTCGTAGGTTAAATCAATTCAATCTTTTGCAATGTTTTAAACAAAAACCCGTTTTCTTTCAACAGCGGGATTAATTTTAATTTAATTTCTGCAAATTTTTTGTATTGAATTTGTAAAAATGGATTCCATATTTGGAATCAGTGGGTCCAAATTATGTTAATAGGCTACTTTTTATTTTTGGGCATTATGAATAGTAACTACGGTAAAATTTATTTACCATTGATAAAGGTAAATCGGGTAATTAAGGGTAAATATAAGATTATAAAATTACCCTAACACCTGTAAAAATACTATTGGATGACTAAAAGTCGACCAATATCACCTAAGGGTCGGATTAGAATCATTTAATGGACTTTTGTCCATGAAAATAACTTAATTATTATTAAAACCAAAGAAAGTGACAACATGTCACTCTCTTAAATCTTATAAGTATATTAATTTTAATTTAGTGATAAACTTCATGAAACTTAGAACATGAATAGTCTCCAGAAAGCTAATGAAATTATCTATATCATATGAATTTTGGTTTTAAAAATAATAAACTAAATATTATATGAACTATTTAATGTGCTCCACTAATTTTCTAGATACATATGACCTTTTATGAGTCTATTAAAGCTTTTAGTTCGAACATATCTTCTGTATAAATTTTATTTAAATTCAAATAAATGAATAGTGTCAAAATTGACACTATTGTTATTTTTTAAAAATAACATATTATTAAATTGTTTAAAAATCACAAAAATATTTAAAAATTATAAATTGAAATTTATATATTCTAAAATATTATAAAGTATCCAATTATGGAAAATTAACAACATATAAGTGATTATTTTTAACCATTTAAAATTTAGAATTTTATTACCACAAATAAAATTAAATAGATTAAATAAGGATAAATCAAAATGATAAGGTTTAAAATAAACTCAAAACATGTCTAAATTTGATTGGTTGATGATATTACAACCCTATATCATCTAATATTTGAATATGAGTCATTTTTGTAGGTTTTTAAGTGGGGTTAGATTTATTATAAATTAATATTTTTAAGATTTGCAAAGGTGCCCCTCTCCTCCCTTATAAAAGGGCACCTCCTCCCTCCCTTCCTCACACCAATTTGAGCCTTCAAGCTCGGCCAAACCCTGCCAAATTCTCTTATCCACTTCCATAGAAACATCATAGAGGTCTTGGTCTTCTTCAAAGACCAATTTTAGTGCCCTAAGAGGAGGTCTCAAAGAGGCGCTTCAAAGAAGAGGTAATGTCTGTTACCGATTCTTTCAACTTTATTTCTTCTTCTACTTCTTATTATTTAGTTTTTTCATTATGAAGTAAAAACATAAGTATCACTCATATAATTATATGTTATTATAAGTATTAAACAACCCTATTTCTCCATCTATCCATCCTACGGAAAACCAAATCATCGTGCGTGCGTACATACGAAATACCGTCTCCACGCCGTGGTGTAATCTGTTTTTCCAACACTACCTTACATGGATGGGTATAATGGTGTAAAGAATAACTATACATAGTTATTATAAAATCATACTGATTATGATATATTGTATAATCCTATCCAATTAAATTCAATAATTATGGGAACAATATCATCGCTCGTGTGTACGTACGGACTACCGTCTCCACGACGCGATGAGATTCATTCTCCATGTTAACCATTTAAGAATGATTATAAAGTATATATAAGAAATAATAATGAAATATATGACATTATAAATCTACTGGAATTATGTATATATATATGTGTATGTCATCTACTTAATTCCATTCAACTCAATAAGGAAATGAAAACAACGTTCATGCGTACGTACGGCCTACTTTCTCCATGAACGGTGTATTTCTTTCCATTTATCGATATGTTATATATATGTATATTCTGAATATATATTATATATAAATAATATTTTATATTTTGGAATTAAGTTATCATGATCTAAGTAATCATATTAATAATTACAAGTCAAAACACGGACGACAAATGAAACGATTTTACCCAAAACACTCTTTAACATGGAATTTACAAAAGAACGGGTAATATAAAGTCATAAGTGAACCATATATGATATCATAATAATGAATATGATTCTTTAATAAGTCAATGACATTATTTAAATCATTATACATGAGGTTTGGATACATACTAAGCATATCAGACATAAGTTAAAGGATAACTATTCCAATCTCGTTCTTATCCGAGATTGTTTATTCGTAAGTATTTACTGGGGTTATTGTTATCATCCATCTCCATGTTTCCTAAAAATGGTTTCATGTATATTTAAAGTCCTTTTTACCAATTTTGACTTTTACCCAATGGTATGTAAGGAATCTTTCTTTTATTTACCCAACAAGGTACTTTTTTACTTTTTCGACAAAAGTACGAGAAGATTGTTTTTTTAACGTATACGGCATGAAAGGATTTTTACATTTTTATAAAGCCTTATTTTCATGAAGCTTCCTCCAAAATATTTCATGAATATTTTCAACAAAATCATTTTCTTTTAAAATTGCACGATATTTTGTGAAAAGAAAATGATTTTGAAGAAAAAATGATATTTTCCTCAAGAATTCATTTCAAGTGTTTTATCAAAACCATTTTTCATCTAAGATGACATTATTTCATATGTGTATTTTTCAAGTATAATGTCTATATGATTTACATGGTTTCACTTCTCTTATTATGAAATTATATCCATTTATTTTATATGGATTATGTGATGATGGGATGATGTTTATGGAACCCATTTTATTTATTGGGTTTTTATGAATGATGTATGTTTATTTTGTGGCACAAGTAAGAATGATTTCATTATGAGATGGGTGGGACCTATATCTCCCTCCAATTCATTGGGTAAAGATTTATATCTCATGAGATAGACATGGATGGAATGGTAAGTTAATCTGGTTCAGTGTTACAGGACTGAAACGAGGAGTAAACTCGATTCAGAAAGGGACTTTGTCCACTAAGATGGTCTTGGCAGCAATGCCTTGGCTACTATGGAAATCATAACAAGTGCTGAATGGTTGCCACAATTACATGCTTTATTCCCATGATTTTTTATCTTGATTGATGTTCCTTTATGTTATATGCCTTATGTACTTCCAAGATTTATGTCTTTTCTCAAGGTTTTCATATTTAGATTTCATGTTCAAGTTTTTTCTTTCAAATATTTATGGATTGTTTTATGTTCTCTATGTTTTCCCTTACTGAGCATTTGAGCTCACCCTTTTTATGTTTTATTTTCCCCAGGAAATAAAGAAAGGTTTTAGGTAGGGAAACAAAAAGGGGAAGATCTTTATGGGAGATGTTGAAGATTTTTCAACATGGCTAGTTGTTTATATTCTAAGTTTCCAAAGACACTAAACTATTACGGTCCTTGTGTGACTTTTTTTTATGTATTAAGTATTCCGCAAATGTAATGTAATGTCCATGTACGTCAAGCTTTGGGTGTCTACTGTTGGTATCAGAGGAAAGGTTTAGTCAACCTTTAGAAACTAGGATGCGAAAACGTTAGTGATCCCTAGAGATATTTCTAAGGTATGTCTAGGGATGTCCCTAAGGATAAGTATACGTATAGGATATAGTCATAGAACTATGGTAACGATCTTAGAATTTAACCTAAGATGTTAGATATTGAGGGTACTCCCCCTTTACTATGTTGATTTCCCTAGAATTATTTTTTCCTCTTACAGAATTCTTTTTATGTTTTAGTCAATGGAGGGAACCAGAAGGAATTCAGTTAACATTGAATCCAATGGACAAATTGGTGACTATGAGAAACGAAATTGTGAAATGCCTAGAGATAAAGATATTGTGATTATTACGAATCAGTCATCATGATATATGATTAACAATGTGAAATTTAGTGGTATTACTAAGTCATCAAATAAGAGGAAGATGGAATTTTATGCATGTTCGCATAGTGAGGAGCATAGAGAAGGGAAGATTGAGATTTCTAAAAAAGGGAAAAAGAACCTTGAGGAATACCTCAAATGGAGGGATATATGTTATCTTTGTGGAGAAAAGGGTCATAGAGTGACAGACTGTTATGGTGTTTAATGTCTTATTTGTAAAGAACATGGGCATTACCCAACTCAATGCCCTGACCTAAAAAGTATCTTCTGAAATCAAGGAAGGACTTATTCCAGGACAATCATTGAAGAGGATGGATTTAAGTGTTTATGTATTGGTATTCAAGAATAATTTTGTTGAGGTACTTTTATGGTGTATTAGAATATTTTTGTATTAGTCTATTGTGGTTTTCAATAATTTTATTGTACCGGTAACCATGAAAAGTGATTCAAATATTTTGTAAAGCAGATGATATGCGCATAATGAAGGGATAAGGAGAAAATGAAATGTTTGACAGTATTCATGAGCTCATGATTGATATAAGGACTAAGTGATATCATGGTATGAGTATATAGAATTTTGAGGATTTTGGTATGTGTAAAGAGTTAACTTTTGACAGCACTCATGTTTTCACTAAGATTCAATGGGTATTCATTTTTCAAGAGAATACATGATTAAGGTATTCACTTGACTGGAATGTGACCAACAAGATATATGAGGGATAAATGATGGTATTCACGTGCTTGTTATATGACCTTTTTAGTAATCGTTCTCTTTATAAAATGAGTTTGGAAATAAGTATTTTGGATAAGCCTAAATATTGAAATGGATAGTATTGTTTAAGGATAGAACTTTTTGTTATAATAATATTGTTTTAGAAAAAGGATAACCTGCAGGACGGGCGACAACCCATCGCGTCGGACAAGGTTGCGGGAATCGAACCCACAACCGAAGTGCGACTAGCCTTTATCGCCTACCACTGGCCTACAGGAAGTCCCTGGTTAGTAGAAACTAGTTTTACTTTATTAAGCGGTATGATATATGAAGTATAAGTTCATTTTTTTAATCATATATGATTAACCACACCGTAGATGGACTTATGTATATTTGATAACTTTTTCTAACCTTTTGTTTGAAACAGATGGAATGACTCGTCATTCTATCACATGATCTTCTAACACTTCATTAATTGAAAAATTCAACTTCATTTCTTTAATAGATGAAGTGAAAATTGTTCAAGGCACGAACAACGGTGAGATTGTACAAAAATCAAGTAAGTATTTCTTTTGATTCGAAAATTCTTCAACATTAGAGAAATGATCCTGAAAACCAAAAATGTTGTCCTAGTGCTCTTATATCTGATGAATCAGATGGTACCATAGATCATCGCAAATCTATGGCTTTGTGATTGTTGTATATTTCATAGCCATGTTCTCTACCACTCTCTATCATAACATGACGGTTAGATTTCTCTTCCATATCCACATTTTCATATATGTTCTCCTACGTGGAAACCCAGTGATTAGTTAATTTGGGTAACCGTTACGTTTCATTCTTTAGTTCTTAAAGATAAGTTTTGTTATTCCTTTTTACGATGTGGGTTTTTATTAAAGAAACTTTCGAATAGTAAACCATGTATAACCCCGACGAATTTCGAGGGCGAAATTCATTTTAAGGGGGGTAGAATGTAACACCCCGAGATTTTATGATAAGTATTATTTTTAATTTATTTGATTTCATGTGTTTTATGCTACATCATGATTATATTGTGCTATACGCAACACCGTATTAGCTTGCTGTATACGCAACACAATTCTTGGATCGTGTTATACACAATTTCAAATTCATTTGATAATAGTCATTCTACACAACATTGAGTGTATATATATATATACACATATATATATATATATATTCAATGTATAAATGAAATATGGTTGGATTTTGTTATACATAACAACAAAGGAGTCTTGCACAACACACAACCCTAACTTGGCTTTCATTACACGCAATCACAACCTTCCTCGGTAGCGTGTGTAGTATGCAATACCGAGTTTCACTAAAAAACGATATATGGTTATAATATTATTATAAACTAGCCATTATGAACAGTATTAACTAAATTTTGAATTTTATAACATTATTATTCATCATACACATTTTCTAGAATATGGTATGAGAACAAAATAAATTTGTTCGGGTAAAATAAGTATTTTTCAAAAAATGCAGTTTTTCCGGCTTTTGATGGCGCACCCATTTTAAATATAATTTTTGAGAAGTTTATAAGTTAAATTTTACTACATAAACTTAATATTTTTAATCATGATATAAAAATTTACACTGGATAATGTTTTGATATTTTTTTGATAACTTTCATATTTTAATGAATAGTAAAAACACGCTATATGTTAATTAAAAACAACTTTTTTCATCGTAATAATTTATATGGTTAAATTATAATATTGAATGGTTTTAAAGTATAAATAGAATATATTTTTACCGTTTAATATAATTTATTTCATTAGCATTGATTTTACCTTGAATTCGTAGGTTAAATCAATTCAATCTTTTGCAATATTTTAAACAAAAACCCGTTTTCTTTCGACAACGGGATTAATTTTAATTTAATTTCTGAAACTTTTGTGTATTTAATTTGGAAAAATGGATTCCATATTTGGAATAAGTGGGTCCAAATTATGTTAATAGGATACTTTTTATTTTTGGGCATTATGAATAGTAACTACGGTAAAATTTATTTACCATAGTTAAAGGTAAATCGGGTAATTAAGGTTAAATATAAGATTATAAAATTACCCTAACACCTGTCAAAATACTATTGGATGACTAAAAGTCGACCCATATCACCTAAGGGTCGGATTAGAATCATTTAATGGACTTTTGTCCATGAAAATAACTTAATTATTATTAAAACCAAAGAAAGTGACAACATGTCACTCTCTTAAATCTTATAAGTATATTAATTTTAATTTAGTAATAAACTTCTTGAAACATAGAACATAAATAGTCTCCAGAAATCTAATGAAATTATCTACATCATATGAATTTATTTATAATTTTTATGGATTAAATAATTATCATTAATTGTGACACAATAGTGATGCAGAAAATTGTTTATCTAGTGAAAACTAAAGAATATAGTTTTTATTAAACTAATAGTGACCCTAAAAGGCACAAAAACCTGACCAAATCTTATTGGTCATGTAAATGTAAACCATAATCATACGATGGTCGAATATTTGACCATTTGGAGCCTTATAAAATCGATTATGACACTTATATTATTTTATTTTAAATGATGCCAAAGTTGTCACCTTCATAATTTAATAAATATAACAATTTAAATATTGTGATTTTAAGATGATAAATTCGATTAAAAGTATTATTGTGAAAGGTAATAGATTTATCTTCCTCATATGATTTTATTTTTAATTTTTATGAAACAAATAAGTATATTAAATAATTATAAAAAAATGATGTAGTAATTATTTTATTAAGAGATAAACCAAATAAATGGTTTTAAAAATAATAAACTGAATATTATATGAACTATTTAATGTGATCCACTAATTTTATAGATACATATGACCTTCTATGAATCTATTAAAGATTTTATTTCGAACATATCTTCTTTATATATTTCATTTAAATTCAAATAAATGAATAGTGTCAAAATTGACACTATTGTTATTTTATAAAAATAACATATTATTAAATTGTTTAAAAATCACAAAAATATTTAAAAATTATAAATTGAAATTTATATAGTCTAAAATATTATAAAGTATACAATTATGGAAAATTAACAACATATAAGTGATTATTTTTAACCATTTAGAATTTAGAATTTTATTACCACAAATAAAATTAAATAGATTAAATAAGGATAAATCAAAATGATAAGGTTTAAAATAAACTCAAAACATGTCTAAATTTGACTTGTTGATGAGATTACAACCCTATATCATCTAATATTCGAATATGAGTCATTTTTGGAGGTTTTTAAGTGGTTTTAGATTTATTATAAATTAATAGTTTTAAGATTTCCAAAGGTGCCCCTCTCCTCCCTTATAAAAGGGCACCTCCTCCCTCCCTTCATTACACCAATTTGAGCCTTCAAGATCAGCCAAACCCTGCAAAATTCTCTTCTCCACTTTCCTAGAAACATCCTAGAGGTCCTGGTCTTCTTTAAAGACCAATTTTAGTTCCCTAAGAGGAGGACTCAAAGAGGCGCTTCAAAGAAGAGGTAATGTCCGTTACCAATTCTTTCAACTTTATTTCTTCTTCTACTTCTTCTTCTTTAGTTGTTTCATTATGAAGTAATAACATAAGTATCACTAATATACTGATATGTTATTATAAGTATTAAACAACCCTATTTCACCATATATCCATCCTATGGAAAACCAAATCACCGCGCGTGCGTACGTACGGAATACCGTCTCCACACCGTGGTGTAATCTATTTTTTCAACACCACCTTACTTGGATGAGTATAATGGTGTAAAGAATAAATATACATAGTAATTATAACATCATACTGATTATTATATATTTTATCATCATATTCAATTCAATTCAATAATTATGGGAATGATATCATCGCCCGTGCGTACGTACGGACTACCGTCTCCACGACGCGATGAGATTCATTCTCCATGTTAACCATTTAAGAATGATTATAAAGTATATATAAGCAATAATAATGATATATATGACATTATAAAGCTACTAGATTTATGTGTATATATATATTTATGTCATCTACTTAATTCCGTTCAACTCAATAAGGAAACGAAAACAACGTTCATGCGTACGTACGGCCTACCGTCTCCATGAACGGTGTATTTCTTTCCATTTATAGATCTATTATATATATGTATATTCTGAATATATATTATATATAAATCATATTTTATATTCTGGAATTAAGTTATCATGATCTAAGTAATCATATGAATAATTACAAGTCAAAACACGGATGACAAATGAAACGATTTTACCCAAAACACTCTTTAACATGGAATTTACAAAAGAACGGGATTATAAAGTCATAAGTGAACCATATATGATATCATAACAATGAATATGATTCTTTAATAAGTCAATGGAATTATTTAAATCATTATAAAGGAGGTTCGGATACATACGAAGCATATCGGACATAAGGTAAGGGATAATTATTCCAATCTCGTTCTTATCTGAGATTGTTTATTCATAAGTATTTACTGGGGTTATTATTATCATCCATGTCCATGTTTCCTAAAAATGGTTTCATGTATGTTTAAATTCCTTTTTCCCCATTTTGACTTTTACCCAATGGTATGGAAGGAATCTTTCTTTTATTTACCCTACAAGGTACTTTTTGACTTTTTCGACAAAAGTACAAAAAGAATGTTTTTTTTAACGTATACGGCATGAAAGGATTTTTACAGTTTTATAAAGCCTTGTTTTCATGAAGCTTCCTCCAAAAGATTTCATGACTATTTTCAACAAAATCCTTCTCTTTTAAAATTGCACGACATTTTGTGAAAAGAAAATGATTTTGAAGAAAAAATGATATTTTCCTCAAGAATTCATTTCAAGTGTTTTATCAAAACCATTTTTCATCTAAGATGACATTATTTCATATGTGTAGGTTTCAAGTATAATGTCTCTATGATTTACATGGTTTCACTTCTCTTATTATGAAATTATATCCATTTCTTTTATATGGATTATGTGATGATGGGATGATGTTTATGGAACCCATTTTATTTATTGGGTTTTTATGAATGATGTATGTTTATTTTGTGGCACAAGTAAGAATGATTTCATTATGAGATGGGTGGGACCTATATCTCCCTCCAATGCATTGGGTAAATATTTATATCTCATGAGATAGACATGGCGGGAACGGTAAGTTAATCTGGTTCAGTGTTACAGGACTGAAACGAGGAGTGAACTCGATTCAGAAAGGGACTTTGTCCACTAAGATGGTCTTGGCAGCAATGTCTTGGCTACTATGGAAATCATAACAAGTGTTGCATGATTGCCATAATTACATGTTTTATTCCCATGCTATTTTATCGTGATTGATGTTCCTTTATGTTATATGCCTTACGTACTTCCTAGATTTATGTCTTTGATCAAGGCTTTAATATTTAGATTTCATGTTCAAGTTTTTGCTTTCAAATATTTATGGATTGTTTTATGTTCTCTATGTTTTCCCTTACTGAGCATTTGAGCTCACCCTTTTTATGTTTTATTTTCCCTAGGAAATAAAGAAATGTTTTAGGTAAGGAAACAAAAAGGGGAAGATTGTTATGGCAGATGTTGAAGATCTTTCTACATGGCTAGTTGTTTATATTCCGAGTTTCCAAAGACAATAAACTATTACGGTCCTTGTGTGTCTTTTTTTGTTATGTATTAAGTATTCCGCAAAAGTAATGTAATTTCCATGTACGTCAAGCTTCGGGTATCTACAGTATAGATACAGATAAAACAAACCAATCCAGCATGTTTTTATAGGAATCAAAAACAAGGCTGACAAAATCAGTATCCTCTGCTTCCAAAAGAATGGCGATCAATGTTGGGGTCAGAAGCCCTTACCCTCTCATATTCCCTCAAAACATAAGAAAAAAATGAAAATAGAGTGACACATAGTATCAGTGATTGAGATCGTCTGATGACGTGTCGATGATGTGGTGATGACGTGGAGATTCCATGGCGATGACGTGGTGTGCTGGAGCAGCTGCCGAAAACTCTCCGGAAACGTCGACAGTGTTGGAACAGTACCTTCTTCTCCATCAAGGGGGGTACTATAGCACTTAAAGTTTGACCGAACTTTGTCCGGGCCTAGGAAGCTCATTTTAGATCTGTTTTCGATGTTTTTTACACCATTAAAATCATCTTGACACAGGCTTTCAGAATATGCATTCAAAACTCGATTCTGGGAAACTTGAATTTTCCGGTCACCGAAAAATTTTCACTGCTTTTCGCTGTTTCACCAGAACCACCTCTGATACCACTTGTTGTGGTTCGCTGACCACGAAGAGAGATAATAGAGGAATAATGGGAAGAAAAAATCCGTTATTTCAACCAGAAAAAAGGATTACAATTTACCCTCCCACACATCCATTTATTTCTCTCCCATGGAGCTCTCCCGGCACTCTCACAATAGAGCTCTCCCTTGGCTCGAATCAGATATGAATATTGAAGGAAGCATCCAAAATCCACCTTATATATCCATGGTTGAGGAGTACATGTTTGACACAATTCCCCCACCAATCCCCCACCTACCTTCAGCAATGGTATCCTACAAAATTAACATGTGTTGCAGCCAATGTCGAAGCAGCCAAGGGGATGATGGGGTTGGTGAACCAGCCATATACCATGCAGCTGGAAATTTCTCCATCACAAATCCCCCCCGGTTATATTATCCCTCAACTTATACCCCCAACTCAACAAAATAAACTGCATAATTATAGAACTACCCCACCCCCAGCACAGATAACTCCTTCGCTATTCCCTTACTAACAAACTCTCGTCTGATATGAATACAACATGGGTTGTCAGGGTTCAAACCCAACATGCCCCTCCCTCCAGATTCCAATCATCCATGATTTTTATATGTTATCAAGTTACTTCTCTTTCACTATTTTATCAACAAATAAAACTAAGGCAACAGGCTCCTATTTAGGCTCAACAAATTTTTATCAAAAAATTGATATATTAATTTATTTTTTAAATGATTAATAATATGATTAAAGTAATAAAAATTATTTGAAGTATTAAAAAAATACCATACTTCATATATTAGACTAAAATCATTTTTCACCCAATAAAACACCCAAAGTGAAATTGGTATACAGAAGTTCAACATGTGTGGAGGATATGATCCCTTTATGTATTTTTAAATTTTTACCAATAAATGATCAATAATGAACTGATATCAAAAATACTAGTTTAAATATATTATATTTCAAATAAACTCAACCAAAAAAATATTTATGATAACACTATGCTCACCCTTAATGTCTAAAAATTTAGAAAGGACCATATTCCTGATGATATTTTTCCATCGCAATCACCAAGAAATAATTTTTAGACAGAATCCTGTCATTGTATTTTTTTATCTAGCCTCAAAAGAAATATAGATAAATGGGTTGATATAAATAAATACAAAACTCAAAATCCAAAATAGCACATACCTGAATATGCTTCCTAACTGAACATGAAAACTACAGATAAATAATATTTAACTCACATAAAACATGTTAAAACGCATCTAATCATTATCTTCAGTGCTAACTTTAGATTTATCATCTTCTAATCTGTAAATTAATTCACTAACATCATCTTCGCTTTCATATTAAAATTCATTATTGTGGTGACTCACCATACTAGAATTTTTGTTATGGGTGGGCTTCCCGATCTGTGCAGTCATGAGATTCAAACAACCAGAGAGTCGTAATAAAGACTGCATGGCCTTCTTTTTGGATACAAAACTCTTGTATAGATTATTAAGAACTTCCCTTGTAGACTCGTCAGATTCAACATGATTGCCATGGTTCACCAATATACTATAGATCCATGGAATAACATACTTTCTAGTCCATGACCTTGAATGCCACAAAGACATCAAAACTTTCAATAAATTGAATTCCTCACTTGATGGAATGGAAAAAACAATTGCCTTCACCTTCTTTGGTGGGAAATCATCTTTAAGATTAATTCCCTTGAACAAAGAAGAATTGGTAGTTAATTCAGATATACAATCAACTTTCCTGCTAATGATCCTCAGGGATCTAAGTCAGTCCTCCATGAAAAACCTGAAAGTGTCATCTTGATCCTTACATGATATATTATTCAAAAAATTAGCAAAGCAGCCATCTGATTCCACTTTATCCAGACCAATGACTAAACATTGTAGTGTTTTCTTACTTTCATGAATTTCAAAAAACCTTGAAACAATAAGCAAGGCATATTCAGAATTTTTACAATCTAACACAGTGATTCCAACTTTTAAATCTTGTCCATGTTTAGATATATGAGACTAGCTTGGTAGAAGGACTCCATTTTGAGCAATTGAAAACTTTCAATTGAGTAGATGTTGTTGCCAACAATTTTATATCTGGGGACAAGGCCAAAGAATATATAGCTTTAGTAGATGCTTTAAATTTTCCCAGGATATTTCCAAACCTATGGTTAATTTTTTAAACCATCCCATTGGCACTAGAAGCATGGATGCATGAACCATATATAGGAAAATAAATGGAGGCAACACCCCCAGGATGGCAATCACTAACTTTCCATTTCAATTGACCAATGGATATGTCCATTGCTAAAACATCACGGATGCCTATTCCAAGAAGTAATACTATAGACATGGACTTCCTTTTTCTCTTTTTGTCCAAAGACATCCATTTCATGCATGTGTAATTGACAAAGAGGTGACCTCTTTCATCTTTGGAGTATATGATTGATGTGTCTGCAGACATGGTGTCAGAAAATTTAGTCTACAGTTGGCCCTTCAAAGTGCCCCAAATCTTAATTTTTCTATCACCAGTTGTGATAGAAAAAAAGTCCATAGAAGGACTAAATGCTATCAAAAGATCTCTGATATTTGACAAGCCCATGATCAACACTTCATAAACGATTGACCGTTGGATTCTTTGGAGTAGAGCTTGTAGCAGCTTGCAGCGGCTAGATTCGAGTATCTTACGGAGAAAGGGAATGGTCAGGCATCTTTAGTTCAGAAGGAGAAGTAGGGGTCGGATTGGAAGGCTTCAGCGGGAGAGGGGAGGCATGGGCCGGCTTCGGCGGGAGAGGGAGGCGTATTATCCAACGGCTTCAGCAGCTGGGGGAGTGACCTATAAGGGCACAATGGAGGTGTGTGGCACTAAAAATCACACAAAATAAGAGTAAAACTATTAACACAATAATTTTACGTGGTTCATCTTTGAAGCCTACACCCATGGGAGAAATAGGCCTTTCTCCATTTCACTCTTCTCCGAAAACACTCTTCAGAGGATCACCACAAAGATTACACACAAATTTTTCAACTATAGGATTGATTCACATTAAATAGATGAATAAAAACAAAACTGTTTTCTCTGGCTGGTGGGTAGGTCATCTACCCTTGAACTCCTCCCTACCGGCTACTCACCCGCCTTGACTGACCACTAAAGGGGAATTCTCCCGCAATCGCTTCCTGGGTTGGTTACCACCTGATGAAAGGTGATGCTGAAAAAATTTCCTTCCATAAAAAATCCTATGAACTTTCTCCCTATATTGGGAGTGTCCCCCACAAATCTCCCCCTCATAACCAATTTGGAATAGAAGCTTGACCTGCAGTCACCTTGCATGTGTTCAAAACTTCATCAGCAAATCGAATATGCTTCTTCACACCAGACGACATGGCACTTCCTCCATCTTCAATCAAGCTCGGGCGGACTGTGTTCCCCATCAAATGATACAACCATTGGGACTCCTTCCCAGTAAGCATCGATGCATCCCCGCGTGAGACCTTTAACACTCCACCAACTATAGAAATCTTAAAATCTTTCACATTGAGCCTACTTAATGATACTAGGTTCTGTCTCATCCTCATAACGAATTTCACGTCAGCCAGTTTACGAACTCCTCCACCATGTGTCTTCAATTTCACCATCCTGGCTCCTCGAACCTCACATGTTGACCCATCACCAATTATCACTAAATCTCACACCTGCTGAAAGGTATGAAATGCACCTTTCATCATACATATGTGTGTCGAGCTCCCCAAATCCAAACCCCATCTGTCTTCCTTTGTATTTTGATCCCACTCATACTTCCTTCTTAGAAATCAACATTCCTGCTTCATGTGATCGTATATTTTGCAGTAATGATACTACACTTCTCCTCATTTAACTCTTCCATCTGAGTACGATCTTCCCGTTGTCACAAAAATTTCATCATCTGCTGATAATTTTGTGATTTTCGCATCCTTTTTATCAACTTTCTATTTACCAACAACATATCATTTTCACTCTCCACAGTCACTTTTATAGTGACCCTTTTTCTCACACAAGAAACATGTGATTTCATTAGGATCACGTCCTCTCTATTTTGGCCACTTTTCTTTACCTCTTGAATTCAGATATCAACTCCTATCACGTTAATCATCTTGCATCACCATGATTTTCTTGCCTGAATGTGTTGTGGGTTTTTGACATGCCTCTGAATGTTGAAGTGATGTCATCACCTCGTCCAGCATCAATGTTTCCTTTCCCATGAGTAATGCAGTCACAATTCCATGAAATAAACTTAGTAGTGATGACAAAAAAATTACTTTGGCTTCCTATCCAACCTTCACACCAATCCCCAATAATTGCGTCATGATTTTGTTGAATTTTTTGGTGTGATCCAACAAATTTGTTCCCTTGTCCATGCGCAACTGGTGCAATTTATTCTTCAAGAATAATTTTTTGGTGAGAGACTTCACCATATATCACTGCTCCAACACTTTTAAGATCTCTTTCAGTGAGGTCTCTTCCAACACTAAGTATTTTACCTCATTCTCCAGACACAGTCGAATTGTGATGATGACCCACATATCTAGTTCTTCCCAATAGTCTTTACTAGTTGCCTCGAGATTTTCTCCGATAAATGGTCTGATCATGCCCTATTGCACAATAATATCTTCACTGTGATTTGCCACAAGACGAAATTTTTTCTACCATCTAACTTCTCGATCTCAAACTTTGGTAGTACTCTGCCACTAACCATCGTTGTGGTCTCAAAACGAGATCACCACCATTGATGTTACATCCTTCTGAAACCACCTGATGCAGTACAATTTTTGAAAAACTAACTATAAGGATATGTCTGGAATGGTTGAAATACTCGGAATCGACTCCTGGATCGTCGAAATTAGACACCAATTGGTTGAGATATCGCCAAAACAAGTTCAACGGTCTAGATTGCTTGCGGACGTGGAAATGACATGGATCTGACATGGAACACCGGAGTACCTACCAGAATCTCACTGGCATCTCTCCGGAATATTTCTGAAATTTTTGACAATGGTGTGAATAGTACCGTCTTCTCTGGCACGGGGTTACTGTTCACTCGCAGTTATCACCAAATTTTGACCGAGCTTATATCCTTCATTTCAGCTCCATTCTCAATGCTGCTTGTGTCGTTGGAATCATCTTGTTGACCTCTTCATGGATCTGGCCTCAAAAAAAATTCCAACCACTTTCAATTTTCTGATCACTAGAAAACTCATTGTCGTTTCTCTGTTTCAACTCCGATCGCTCTGTCTCACTCTGATACCACTTTTAATGGCACAGCGAAGGTGTGTGGCACCAAAAATCACACAAAAAAATGAGTAAAAGGAAGAATACAAGAATATTATGTGTTTTGTATTTAAAGCCTACATCCACAGGAGAAACAGGCCTTTCTATATTTCACTTTTATTTAGAAACACTCTTCTTAGGATCACCACAAAGATTACAAACACCTTTTTCAATTATGAGATTGATTCCCGTTAAATAGATGAAGAAAAACAAAATTGTTTTCTTTGGTTGGTGGGTATTTCATCTACCCTTAAACACCTCCTTGTCGGTTTCTCACCTTCCTTGACTTCCCACCAAATGGTATTTCTCCTACAGCCGTTCCTTGGGTTGGTTACCACCTGATTAAACGTGCTACCGAAAAAGTTTACTTACACAAAAAATCCCATGAACTTTCTCCCCATAATGGGAGTTGCCCCCACATGACCCTAGGGTTTGAGGTGATGGGGAGGTGTGATCTAAGTGGGACAGGGGAAGGTCTCCTTCCGGAGTGGTAAAAATTTTAGGAAGGATAGGAGGTCGCCTGATGTTTCCTAAAAGGAATCAAAGAATGGTGTGTGAATCTTTGACCAATTGAGTATATTTGGGGTTGAAAAAAATAAAAGGTTTTTAGGTAATGACCATATACACAATTTGACTGAAGACTTACCCCATAGTTTGAGAACCACCTCACCGTGAGTAATAAAATTATCAAGTATATAATTAAAAAATAATTTTTCGAAGAATAGGATGATACAAAAATTTAGAGATACTACCACTAGTACATGCTTAATTAAATATATATATCATGATATTAGTTTATTGTCTATATAGAATATGACTTTCATAATTTATTTTTATCTTGTTAATGTCACAAAAAATGCATCATTAGGTGATTTAATATATATTTTTTAAATTTTCTTCAATACATTAGAATCATGTGTTTCAACAGAATAACTATTCTCAAATTTATTTCATATGTTAGATAAAAATCGAATGAGTGCTATACTAAATGGTGTTGTGTGTGATGCTGATAAAATTATATATACTCTGTGAGGATATATATTGATCATTTTATTATCCAATTGAATTAATTATTTATTAAAATTAATATCATTAATAAAAAATGATTCAATAAAAAAGAATACTATAAAAGTAAAAAATAAAATTTTATAAAATAAAAATTATAAAAATGGTTATACTTCGCTTTTCTATTACAAAAGTTCAGAAATGAGGATACAAAGAAAAAAAGAAAATATACAGCACCTATAGGTACTTGGGGAGACTCAAACCCGATACCTCACACGATACCCCTCAAAGCCATAACCACTATCCTACGCCCCTGGGGGTGACTTCCCTTTTCTAAAGAACATGAAAACCAAGAAATTACGACGATAGAGATCTATTAGAATTTATAAACAAAAATCACCTGATAAAATGTATATTAAATGAAAGGATTTAGATGATTCTGGTAATGATTATTAAATTACTTCTTCTAGATCTCTCATGTGAAACTGCATAGAATCGAAATGAAGAATTCTTGTACACTACTACAAAATACACTTTTAACAGTGTTGAAAAATGATCTTTGTTGGCACTTAAAAGTGTTCACAATATAAGAGATATTAAAATCTCATGGTCTTTATCAGTGCTAAACAAATCACTGATAAATAACACTTTTACCAGCACTTCTAAAAAATGTTGATAAAGAGAATCTGCATCAATACTTTTTGAAAGCTCTGATACAAGGTATCTTTATCAATGCTTTTTGAAAAGTGCTGATATAGGGTATCTTTATCATCACTTAATCTAGAATTGATAAAAGGTTCATTTATCAGTGTTAAATAAAATTATAATAAATAGACCTTTTATTAGCACTGATGAATGAACCTTTTATCAGCGCTAGATGAAGCGCTGATAAAGTCCATTTCAGCTGTTACACTTCTCCACCCATGCGGCAACCCTATAAAATCAAAT
Source organism: Viscum album (assembly GCA_963277665.1). Lineage (NCBI taxonomy): Eukaryota > Viridiplantae > Streptophyta > Magnoliopsida > Santalales > Viscaceae > Viscum > Viscum album. Next base: position 1,977,339,475 of record OY728122.1, read on the forward strand.
TCAATCAGAATACATAAAATTAAATATAAATATATATTAAAATGGATTGTAATATAAATAACACATTGTGTAGAGAACCTATTTTTTTCTAACAAGACTTTGAAATATTTCAGAATATTATTCTAGAGTCGGGCGGTGAGACGACGTGCGATTCTGAGACCCAGTGTACCCGGGATTAATTTTATAAGAATATTAAATATATTTTATATTACACAGGAATAGTTAATTAAGGAAACCAATATTTACCTTAAAAGGTATCTTGAATCATAAATTTGAGGCCATTGTTGGGTATGAATGTAGTGTTTTCCCTAGGCGTGACATAAAATGAGTCATCGTGGGATGTTCATATCCCTCGCTCATTGGTGGTGTGTTAAATGGATGAATCAAATTATTAAATTATTCAATTAATAGCTCAAACCCTAATAACTCATGGATGGGGGCTCAGATGAGAAATCTGAGACCACCGTTGAGTTTAGAATGTAGGTTTCACCCTAGGCAGTGTATGACCTTTGTCAGCATCGGTAGTTTGGCTTATGTTCCATCATGGACGAATAATAAAATAATTAAATAATTATTTGTTTAATTATTTTATTAATATACTAAACCTAATTTATGAGTATAAATTCATATTTTAGAGTATTTGGCCTCATAATCCCCTTAACAATAACGACTCCCCTCCTCTCCTCTCTCCCTCTTCCCATTGGCGAATGACGAACGACGAAGAATAGAGAGGAAATCTTAGTTCGAGGCGGATCAAAGTGTGATGAATGTAGCAACATCTTCTGATCATTGAGAAAGTTCTATATTCATCAATATCCACCTATCCAATTCAGTTTGGACTCATTCTTGGCATTCCTATTCCCTGAATTAAAATATTGATCATGTTTCCTATTTATTCTTCATCCTGCGCCCCTTGCTCTTAAACTTTTCACGAGCCTATGAACCAGATTCATATTGTTTATCAATTTATATAACACTAGTACCCCTTTATAGATTGTCAGCCAAGAATTCTTGGCCAGTGATGAATGAAAACCCTTGTTTATTATTTCTTTCCCCCTCCTTTTTTCGCATTTTTCATCGCGGAATCCATTTGGATTGCAGTTTGACAATTGTCGGGTGACCCGAGCTCTGTCGGCTACCCAAAATAAGATGGATTTGTGCCGGTTTCACCAAATAGTGATGGAGTTTCAAGAAAGGAATAGATTTAGAGATAGTATGGAATGAGGATGAACAATTTGGTGGTTTTAAGATGATCTGATGAAGAACAAATCCATGGCAGCGATCAGATGTTCCGGCCAAACCCTCATTTCCAAACGAGGCCAAATCGTGATGAGTGATGAAGCAATATTGTGTTCATCGGTCAGATCTGGTAATCTCGGAGTAGTTATGGGCGACTTGGACTGTGGTGGAGGTTGATTTGGAATCAAATACCGAATATTAGATAAACCCTCGGGTTTCTGGAAAAATCCCGACTACACACTGTGTTCCATGAAGAACACACGACATGTAGCCTCCCTCAGCGGAGATGCTAGGGTGTTGGAAAAGTTACGGACGACACAGTGTTTACTACACTTCAAACACTATGTGCCTCATTCCCATAAGAATCAATCTGTGTGAATGAAAACATGACCATGTATTGATCCCACAAACACGACGTGGTCACATAGACAACATTCCGTGTGGACCCTCATGTCGTGTACCGAGGTACATATACACAACTGACAGACACGGCCTGGTACCCAGATCAGTAGGTCATGCCATGTATTCCACCCACATGGTGTGTTCCCATACATGGGATGGAACCCGTGTCTAGTCAAAGGCACAGTTAGACAATGAAGAGAAGACACATGTCATGTGGCTACCTCACACGATGTGTACTTCTTGGGCTCAATTGAGCGATCTTCAATCCTTCGCACCTCCTTCGTTTGAACTCTGATTTTGGTTCATGAGATACCTATCATGAGTGTCTTTTCATGTAGAATGTGATGATTCCCTCGGAAGAAACTTTCAAGATATGATGTTAATGTTTTGGGTTGGTACATGTAGAGACGACACCCGATTACGGCAGTGTACAGACAAGCTCACCAGAGTAGTGTCGGGCTTACCCTCCATCTGGGATAGGTAGTGGCCTTCCCCGTTGATCCTTTCAGGTGTACCCTCCAGCTAGGTTGGGCAGTGCCATTCCTCAATGACAGTTCTGGGTTTACCATCCAGTGGGGCTGGGTAGTGGCATTCCCCAATGATCTTTCCGAGTTACCCTCCAGTGGGACTCAGAAGTGTTGTTTCCCAATGACTACTAGAGAAGGACACTCATCTGAGAAATACAGTGACAAGGAGTAGTTTGACTTACCTACAAACTCATAATAAATAGGGGCACTTTCCACATCAAGACACGTCCTTGTGATGCGACCCAAAACTGTGCAGGCGAGTTAGTGCCTCCCAAAGCAGAAAATATCGAGGTGTGATGATTTGATCCCCTTTGACTTGAACCTCCTAGTTAGTTATGATGAGGTGAGGGACATCACAGATGGTTATTACCTTGAAACTAATGGCTACTCACTTTTCTTGGAACGGGATGTGAGATGGAGATCTCCTTACTCCCTTGTTTGGGTTTCTTTGAATGAGAATATCTATTGTTGGGTAGAGTTGTACTCTTCTTTTCACTTTCACTATAAATTGTTCCCACGCTGTTTCTTTCAAGTCGTATCTCTTAATTCTTACCCTCCCCCTTCTCAGGGCATCCTACTGGGTATGTATATACTCACCCCAACATGGTATTTTCCCGCACGTATTGTATCTTTTGAAAACGACAGATAGGTTGATCGTTACTACATAGGTGCATAGGGATATGGGCTATGTGGACTACATACAGTGATTGGGGTTGGGATTTAGGATTTGGGATCTCTCAGCATACTCTTTTACAATTTTTCTTCAGGTTGGACCTATTTTTGGTTTGGGCATGTGTCTTTCCCCTTTTTACCCTACAGTTTTCCTACCCTACTTTATACTATCTAGAGCTTCATTCATGCTTACTATACTTTATAGCAGTTTCATATTTTAAATTATTTTTTCCTCTGAACTTTTTTTCATTTTTGTTGGTTGTGTATGTACAGGTGTTTAGGAAAAGGCCTCCCTGATTTTTTATGTCTTTGGTGCTAGTCGCCAACCCCTGGCCTATGGAGGCAGGCTTGGGGTAGTTTTGGCTCGATCCCGGCTAGGTTCAGGTCGTGATAGAGTGGTATTAGAGGTGGTTCATTCCTTGGGACGTTGTTCGGACGTTACCCCTTAACAGGATTTTTTGGGATTAGGGTAACGATTTCTAAGTGTCTTGAGAGCAGCTCTCAGGCCAGGGAGTCCAGTGTTGGCGCGGCGGTTGGCGTATCCATTCACCAGGACCCTGATTAGCTGTTTGTCGACTTAGCACCCTTAGAAATTGGTTATAGGGAACAATGGTACATGCATCATATAGTATTTGAGTATTTGACTATACTTCTTGAGTTAGATCCCCATTACTTTGTTGATGTATATATATATATATATATATTCTCATCTGACAGCGGTAATCCTTAACCATTTTTAGGATTCCTCCGCAATAACATCCATCTAGGATTATAGATCCAATTCATGATGATGACCTGATGAGTGACGAGGCCTCAGTTCAGGGCCCATCGTGCAACCCCATTCCTCCAGGTGGATAGGTAGAAGTGCCTCGACCCATCGAGAAGCAGTTGGTACAAACAGTATAGGCTATGTACATGCACTAACTGAACACAGTTTGTGAGTTTCAACAACAACAACTGCTTTGATTTCATGGAGATCTCGATCCTCAGGAAGAAGAGGACTGGATGAAGTTATTATTCCACATGTTCAGACCGGTGTGAACCCCAATAGATCAGAGAGTGGCTTTAGAAACTAGCCTCTTTCACAACATATCTAGGAACTGATGGAGCTTAGTTACCAAGATATGTGATGAGGTAATGCTCACGTGGGACAACTTTCAACATATTTTTCACGAGGAGTAATACCCCTCCTATTTACGCTCTATCAGGATCTGGGAGCTTCTATAATTTCAATAGGGTGGGATGACGGTGGCGGATTACACAGTGAGGTTTACCGATCTTACCCGCTACTCCATAGATATGGTCAGAGATGGCTACTTCCGCACACAGAAGTTCAAGAAGGGGCTCCGTAGAGACATTCAAGACAGAGTAATGTCCCTATTCATCCCCACCTATGTTGTGGTGCTATATTGAGCACTTGTGATGAAGATATTCCTGGAAGATGGATGCTAGATAGTTGGAACTAGTGGTAGGCGTGAAAGAGCTGAGTCTTCTTCAGCAGCAGGCAGGCGCTGGAGATCTTGGGATAGGAGACTCTTCCGTGAGAAGACTCAGGGTAATGGTCGTGTAGGGCTAAGATAGTGCAGAGCCTAGGGGCATCTTGGGGGGAGATGATGTTATACTTGTGATGGGTATGGTCATGTGTCCCAAGACCACCCAACCAGGCGTACCAAGTATCCTAGGCAGAGCTGACGGACCATCACGACAGAGGCAGTGCCGTGACCAGGGGTCTCCTAGGCGAGGACAGAGAGGTACCCAGGGAGGCAGAGCTGGCAGAGGAGAGGGAGGATCTATAGGTGGGGATGGATATATGAGGTACTCCCACCACCACCACCACTAGGCATCCCACGTTAGGCTCAGGGAGCTAGCGGTCGGAGCCGCAGACAGCTACAGGCTATGGACATTCATGATCTAACGACACATAGGATGATTCGAAGTATGATTTTTGTTTACTATACTCTTTCTTAAGTACTAGTAGACATAGGTGCTATCCACTCATTTATCTCTTGACTCTTTGTGTGGGATTAGGAGCTCCCAGTTGAGACACTAGCACAGTAGCTATGCCTTGAGGTTCCTACAGGGAACGCTTCCTCCGTAGCTTCCATCTGTCGAAAGTGTAGGATATCTCTTGGAGGAGAGATGTTCACATGGGACCTAATGGTCACCACAATGGACCCCTACAATGTCATCTTGGGTATTTATTATCTTTCCATGGTTCAAGCCCAGATTGACTATCACCGCAGATCAGTCAGATGCCTTTGTACTAATGGGATGAGGTTCTCCTTTTTCAGTGAGAGAGACCTCATAGTGGGACCAGGGGGAACTATGAGCAAGAGTTCACAACCCATCACCCATCGACTAGAGAGTATGACCCTTAGAGAAGAAAAATCTTCAATAATATGGATCTCAAAAGTTGTGTAGGACTATATGGATGTCTTTCCCAAAGACGTTCTGGGACTACCTTCGAGGAGGGAGTTAGAGTTCTGCATCTACTTGCAGCAAGGGACTACCCTAATATCTTCCGCAGCATTTCATATGGCACCCACTGAGCTCCAAGAGATGAGGTTTCAGTTATAGGACCTTCACGAGAAAGGTTTCATTATACCCAATGTGTCCCCTATGGTGTCTCTAGTTTTTTTTGTAAAGAAGGAAGATAGGAGCTTACAACTCTGCGTAGATTATTGTCTCCTAAACTAGGCCATGATAAAGAAAAAGTACCCCTTACTAAGGATCAAAAACCTCTTCGATCAATTGTGAGGTTCAACATGGTTCTCTAAGATCGATCACAGATTCGGCTACCACCAGTTTTAATTCTGTGAGGCTGATATCCTGAAGTTGGCCTCTCAGTGTTGCTATAGGCACTATGAGTTTCTAGTGATGCCCTTCGGTGTGAAAAATTCCCTCATTGTCTTCGTGAATTTGATGAACCAGATCTTCCAGACATACTTGGATCAATTTTTCCTTTATTTCATAGAATAAATAATCATATACTCTGTTATATAGGAGGAACATATAGATCACTTGATAAGGGTCCTTGATTTTCTTCGAGAGAATCCATTTTACGGAAAGCTCTCAAAATTCCAATTCTGGATACAACAAGTCCACTTCCTTGGACATTTCATTTCCGAGTAGGGTTTAGTCATGGATCCAGTGAAGGTCTAGGAGGTTCTTTCTTGGGAACCACCCAAGAATATATTATAGGTGTATAGATTTATTAGCATGGCAGGAGACTACAAGATATTTTTGGAAGAATTCTCTAGAATTGCATTCCCTATGACCACCCTGATGCAGAAGGGGCAGATGTTTACCTGGTCTGAGTAGTTCCAGAAGGCCTTTGGGGATTTGAGATTGAGATTGAAGAGCCCTCCAGTTTTGTGGCTACCATAGGGAGTTGAGTTTGTTGTTTATTGTGATGCTTAAAGAGTTGGGCTCAATTGCGTGTTGATGCAATGTCAAGAGGTCATCACATATGGATTGAGGAAGTGAAGACCCCATGAGAAGAATTATGTGACACATGATCTGGAGATGGAGGCAGTAGTCTTCAATTTGAGGATGTGGTGACACTATCTTTTGGGAGAGTGCTTTGTGGTTTACTCAGACAACCAGAGTCTCAGGTACATCTTCACTCATAGAGATCTGAACCTGAGATAGCAATGATGATTGGAGTTCATATAGGACTACGACTTCGAAATCATTTATACTCTAGGGAAGGGAAGCATTGTATCATAGGACCTTAGTAGTAAGTCCCTAGATCACATTGTATGGGAAGCTTCAGAACAGTTGGCCTCCCTATAACTGACCCTGGTGGAGCAAGAGGGTATAGTTTTCCTTTAGTAGATGACGTTGACTCCTACACTCCTCGAACATGTGAAGGGGTCTCAGGTGGGAAACATTGACTGTTAGGTTATTTATGATCATATATCCACAGGCGACACACCCGATGGATATTCTGAAGGAGGGAATCACGATATCCTATTCCAAGGTAAGATAGTAGTTCCAATGATGATGCGGGAGAAAGTGATGTGGGAGTTCCACACTTCTCCCTTATCAGTACATCCTGGCATGGAGAAGATGTATAGGGATATTCAGCAACAATTTTGGTTATCTAACATGAGACAGAGTGTAGCTGAGTTCATCTCTCAATGCCTTACCTGTTAGTAGGTTAAGGTTGAGCATCATTGTAACGTCCCGGGTTCGGGTGCCACTCAACGGGTGCCCTGAGCCCGGTTCACCACGTGACCTCAAGCACATTTCCCCAAACGTCAAATGCTGCCGACTAGAAGTGAGGGCCCAGTTCTGATAGTGGGGAAACTATTCCCTCATTTGTCAAAGTGTAGCACGGTGGAATAAAATAAAAAGCATACAACAACAGCGGAAGCAATAAACTATACACATTTAATAAAAAAACTGCAGTGAAAGATAACCAACCAGTTATATAGATATGATGCAACATGTCTCAAGTTCTAAGAAAATATCCAGAACATGTTACATAGCAGTAAAATACAATGCAGAGTACAAAAAGGAAAAACAAAACAGTTGGTAGCATCGCGAGCCTAAGCCCGGTACCGTGCTCCCATACTCCTCAGTAGCAATCAAGTACCTGTATAGGGACCCTTTCACTTATCCACACCTGCAAAAACGTAATCTGTTTGGGCTGTAAAGCATGACCCAAACAGGGTGTGAGAAATAATCTCCATAGGCACCCACCGAAGGCTCGTGCTCAACTGTGTGAAAACATGCAACAACAATGTGCAAAATTAAAATCAATAACTAAGCAGTACTCAAAAGTAAATAACTACCAGTTATATTGCCATTTTATTATTCAATTTATCCATTTAAGTTAAGAAATCACCACAGTTCATTTCTAAGTAAACAGTCAGTCAGTGTCCTCAGACATGAAAACCCTTACCCTCAGGTAAAGAGAATCCAACACAAGAATCTTCCTACATGCATACAGATATTGCCCACAGGCATAAGTAGTGTCGCCCACAGGCATAGAATCAACTGCCCACAGGCACGGAAGAAGTCTCCCACAAGCTAAATAGTACAGTGCCCACAGGCTAATCACAACACTGCCCTCTGGATAAATAGGTAACCGGGCCATGCCAAACATGTAAACAATCAGTACACAAGAAATTCCTCTCAAGGCCATTCTATAATCATTACTTTAAAGGCTTACCCTCGGGTATCCTGGACAAATGGCTAAATAGAGGAACGCACCCCCAGGGTGGTCCTGGATCCAAGCAACGATCCCAAACAGCAGTTTGTTATCACAATTAATTACCTATTCAATTATAGGTCTTTAAAATAGCCATGACCTCATCCACATGACACCCCAACATGGGTTTGTGGCACAACGGTATACACAAATGCACAACAGTTGGAAATTAAACACCAAGACACCTACCTTAAACGCCCCTGATCAGTATACTTGAATGACGTTCCACAAATCGTCCTACAATGAGGTATATTTAAGATGAAAGAAATATTTATTAAACGCAAATAACTTCCCTTAGAGGAAGAATTGGCAAGAACTATGCAACGAGATGGGAGGGATTACTCGTGTGGTTACAGGGAGATCGACGGTGCAGAAAATGGATTCCCGACGTGCGCTCGGTGGATCTCCAATGATCTGGCCTACTCTCTTTCTCCTTGCTCTGGTTCTAAGCCTTCCCTGTGAACAGGATTGGATACTGCCCATTTTAAGAAAAAAAAACAAAGTACACGGCGTGTACTTTTGAGTACATGGCGTGTAATTCCTTCATTTAATTATTCCTCTGGTGACACCACCAAACTGTTCACCTGTTGACATGAGTACACAGCGTGTATTCCCGACTACACGGCGTGTACTGTCACCTAGTTGGCAGTTTCTTCCACCGCCTTAATATTTTTCCTGCTGACTGACTACACGGCGTGTAAAGGACCACTACACGGCATGTAGTCGGTTTTTACACCCTTCGTCGCCGACACGGCTACACACCCTATGTACTCATCCCACACGGCCAAAAGTACACGGCATGTGGAAAAGTACACGATGTGTACTTCCAAAATTTGGGATTTTTTCTCATTTCCTTATTTTCTCAAAAACACTTAAGGGAAAGAGAAGGAGAGAAACTTGTACCTCAAAAATAAGAACCAGGTTCTCATAAACTTCCCCCTTAAAGAAATTTGTCCCCGAATTGCCCTTCCAAGGGTGGTGAAGATAAATCTCAGAATAGCTCTGGCCACAAAGCACGTAGGTTGGTCTCCCGCTCCCAGGTTTTATCCTGCACTCATCCATGCTGTCATAGAACCCATACGAGAGGAACTGACCGGCCTCGGAGAACCTTCATGGTCCTATCAATGATACGAATCGAATGCTCCTCAAATGACACATCAACCTGAAGCTCAACCTCCTCGGGCTGAAAGATGTGAGACGGGTCTGAATGATAGCGGCACAACTGAGATACATGGAAGACGTCGTGCATGGAACGGTACCTCTGTAGTAACTGTAACCGGTAGGCAACCGGCCTGACTCTCTCCAAAATCTCAAATGGCCCCACATACCTCGGTGAAAATTTAACCTGACTCCTGATCCGCCTGTGTCCCAGCCTCGACGAAACACGCAAGAAAACCTGATCCCCAACCACAAACTCCAAAGGTCATTTAAGGTGATCAGCATAAGATTTCTGACGATACTGTGTGGTAGCCATCCGCTTCTGAATCAACTGGAGCTGCTCAGAAGTCTCCTGAACGAGACGTGGTCCCTGTAAAGCTGTCTCAATTGTCTCTAACCATAACAAAGGTGATCAGCATAGACTTCCATATAAATCCTCATAAGGTGCCATATCGATAGTTGCCTGAAAACTGTTATTGTAGGAAAACTCTACTTGGGGTATATGTTTCTCCCAAGAGCCCCCAAAGTCTAGGACGCATGCACGCAGAATGTCCTTAAGCACTTGTATCGTACGATCTTACTGGCCATCGGTCTAAGGGTGGTAAGTTGTGCTCAGAATCACCTGTGTACCCAGTGCCCTCTGAAAACTCTGCCAGAAATGAGACGTAAAATGGGCGTCCCTATCTGAAACGATAGAACGAGGAACCCCATGAAGACGTACAATCTCTCGAATATACAACTTTCTGAGCTCGTCAACTCTGAAGGTCTCCTTGATCGGAAAAAAGTGAGCTACCTTAGTGAGTTTGTCCATAACAACCCACACGGCATCATTGCCTCAAGGTGACCTCAGCAATCCATTCATGAAGTCCATCGTGACATCATCCCATTTCCACTCCGGAATGGATTACTACTGTAACAGTCCGGCTGGCCTCTGACGCTCCGCCTTCACCTGCTGACTGGTGGAACACCTCGTAAAAAAACTAGCTACATATCTCTTCATACCCGGCCACCAGTACTGACATCTCAAGTCTCGATACATCTTGGTAACCCTGGGATGAACTGCCCAAGATGAATCATAAAACTGCTGCATCAACTCCTCGTGTATATCCCCTGGAACCCACACTCATCCATGGAAACGTAAAATTTCATCATCGCCTATCGTCCAACTAGGAGGAGGGTCCTCACTTGCCACTGAATCCCATAGAACTAGGCCTTCTGAATCAGATAGTTGTCTCATCCTCACTCTATCCAGGAGGGTAGAATTCACATCTAAAGATGAAAGATAAGTTTTCCCCTGACTATCGTGCACCTCCAGATGCATCTCAGAGAACAAGTCCATGAGCTTCCATTCACCACTGGCCTCCTGCACTGCATGTACCTGAGTCTTCCTGCTCAGTTCATTAGCTACTGCATTACCTTTACCAGGTGTATAGGTAAGCTCAAAATAAAAGGACTGTAGGTATTAAACCCACCTCTACTGCCTCAGATTCAAGTCACGTTGAGTAAAGATATATTTGAGACTTTTGTGGTCGATGAAAACCACAAAATGCTCTCCCAAGAGATAGTGTCTCCAATAGCGCAACGCATGAACAACTGCAGCCAACTCGAGGTCATGCGTCGGGAAATTCCTCTCATGTGGCCTAAACTATCGAGACCCGTATGCAACAAATCGATCGCCCTGCATCAACACTTCTCTAAGCCCAATACCTGATGCATCACAGTAAACTATATAGCTCTTCCCTTGCCCTGGAAGTATTCCGACTGGTGCTGATGTCAACCTTCCTTTCAGGTCCTGAAAGGCTGTCTCTCAAGCTTCTGACCAAAAGAAATTCACACCCTTCTTAGTCAGACCCATCAACGGCGTCGTTAAGTAGGAGAAGTCCTGTATGAAGCATCTATAGTAACCAGCCAGCCCCAAGAAACTTCGTATCTCAAACACATTCTTGGGCTGCTTCCAGGAAACTACTGCTCTCACCTTATCTGGTTCTACTAAAACTCCTGCCTCTGAGATGATATGACCCAGGAAGTGAATCTGGTCCATCCAAAAGTGGCACTTTGAGAGCTTATCATATAGTCAATGCTCTCTCGGTGTACTCAATATGATCCCAAGATGGGTGAAATGATCGTGTCGAGTGTGAGAGTACACCAAGATTTCGTCCACGAATACTACCACAAAATAATACAGATAAGGATAGAACACACGATTCATCAGAGCCATGAAAACTGTTGGCGCATTCGTGAGTCCGAACGGCATAACCAAGTACTCGTACAGACCATATCTACTCCAAAAAGCTGTGAGAGGTATATCCGATGGTCTCACGTGCAGCTGATGATACCCTGATCTCAAGTCAATCTTCAAGAACACTTGTGCTCCACGAAGTTGATCAAAAATATCATCAATCCTCGGTAAGGGATATCGGTTCTTAACCGTCAACTGGTTTAGCTTCCGATAATCCACACAGAGTCTGAGGGTACCATCCGCCATCTTAGCAAGAAGGACAGGCGAACCCCAAGGAGAAGTACTGGGTCAGATGAAACCCTTTGCATGTAACTCCTCTAAATACCTCTTGATCTCTTGAAACTCAGGTATAACCATCCTATAAGGAGGAATGGACACTAGTTCTTCCCCTGGAATAAGCTCAATATAGAAATCCACCTCTCGCTCTAGAGGTAGACCTAAAAAGTCGTCCAGGAAGACATCCCTGAAACGATCAACGACTGGAGGGAAATCCTTCTGACATATCCCCTGGTCGTCCAGATATAAGCTCGCAATCTGGGTTGTGACTCTACCTCACTCATGATGCTCTGGTCAATCTCAGCTCGCCTGAACATCCCATTCGCCCTTGTATAGAAACTCTCTGCCCTCTGGTGAAGTGAAACTTACCCTGCGACGATAGCAATCTACAAAGGCACGAAAGGGAACCAACCAGTCCATCCCGAAATTGAAATCATATATCTTCATCTCTAAGACATAGAGGTCCCATAGAAAGTGACACCCACCAACCTCAAGGGGTCACTCCTTGTACTGATGCACACATGCCATTCTCCTTCCCAACGGAGTGTCTAGAATCATAATAGTAGAAGAAGAAGAAACACAGAGCCCAAGGCTGTCCACAACGGGTACAGATATAAAACTATGTGTAGCACCCATATCAAAAAGTACTGAAGATAAGACAGAAGCTACTAGAATAGTACCTCTGACTGTAGAAGGTCTGAGATCCTACTCCTGCTGGGTCTATTGCACTGCATATTTATGCCCAGTGTCGCGGCCCTGTGACATAGCCTGGCTACCCAGAGCTGTCCCGCCCTACTGCCTCTAAGATCCTGGTGTCTGGCTACCACGGCAATGACCACCATCTCTGCCTGCTTGCCCTGACGTATTCTAGTTCCCTGACTGGTAAGAAGCCATTGGTCCTGCTCCCACACGTGGAGTCTGCACAGAACCCCTCTCACAAGCCACTGGTGGAAACTCCCTATAGAAGCGTTGCAGATGACCCATCCTGCCGTAGGCTCAGCACTCCACTGGGTCTCGTGGACACTGTGGCCTCTTATGCCCCTCTCTACCACACTAGTAGCACATGAACTGGCCACCGGAATCATTATTCTGGATGGTACTTCCACCCTAAGAGAATTCCATCGATCTCTTCCTCTTACTAGTAGAAATAGTACCAGAAACTGGTGCTAAACCGACCTGGACCACACCACTAGCTTCCCGAAGGTTCCTCTCTATAATCAGCACCTAGTTCACAATAGCATGTACTGAAGGCAACCTAAAAACATTCACCAGTGCTCGGATGTCATAACAAAGACCATCCTCAAAGAGTCTGGCTCTCAACGTCTCATAACCCACCAACACAGGTGCAAAACGCTGAAGCTCGGTGAAACGAGCAGAATAATCCATCACCAACATAGTGCCCTACTGCAGATTCATGAACTCTCGAGATCTATCTACCCTCAACATCTCTGGAAAGAAGAAATCATAGAAATATATCTGAAAATCTTCCCATGCCATGTCTCTGTGATGCTTTGACTGGGTGGTAACATCCCACCACCTCTTGGCAGAATCACACAGCATATATGTCGTGAGCTTGACCCTCTGCCCTGGAGGAGCCTCAAGATGATCGAAAATAGTATGCATCAATCCTATCCAAGACTCCACAGCATGTGGTCCTCCATCCCCTAAAAATGTAGGTGGATGTTGCTGCTGGAAGGTACGTGTCAGCTCATCCATAGATGTGTCAGCCGGTGGTTCTCCCTGAAAGGTCTGAATGAACCGCATGAAGCTTTCACAGAACTGCGCATCTGCACCTGTGTTTGGTATAATGGCTGGAACCACATCTGGCTCTACTGGAGGATCCACTGGTAGCCCATGGCCCACAATCTATGGATTATAATTGTCACCGCTCTCCTGTAGAACAACGTGTGGTCATCTCGGTGGCATGACTCTACAACATCAAACGCACAACTTAGATCCACATTATCAAAGACTGAAAACGAAGGAACCAAAAAGGGAACAGGAGGAGGAAGGCATTTCAAGATTTGAAAAACAAGACTACATGGCGTGTATACTGACTACACGGTGTGTACCTGACTTCTCTTCCCCTACCCGGATCCTTCTACATGGCTTAGACACACGGCTCCCGTTTAAACAAGACTACACAGTGTGTATATTAACTACACAGCATGTATGGTGTAATTTTCCAACCGCCCGTGTCGTTTGTGACATGGCCGACTACTCGGTTTGAGACTACATGATGTGTTACACCCACACACGATGTGTACACCACTCCATCTTCCCATCCACATGGCTAACTCCACACGGTCTTTCCTCGGGCAAGACTACACGGCGTGTCCCAAAGGCACACGACGTGTACTAGACGAGCTCCATCGACCCATGTTGTTAGTTACACAGCCAAATACATGGATCAAACTATATGGTGTGTTCCATATACACATGGAGTGTACACTAAAGGATTTCCTAGACCCGTGTTTTTAGTTACACGGTCGGGTCCCCAGGTCACACTACACATCGTGTTCTTCATTGACACGACGTGTTCAAGAAAAGATCACACTGGCCCGTGTTTGTTAGTTAAACGGTCGGGTCTTCGGGTCAACACTACACGGTGTATACAGAAGCTACACGGCATGTTCGCCCCAAGCTCTTCCCTTCCCCATGTCTCTGCCCACACAGTTTGTGACACAGGAAGAGACTACACAGCGTGTACTCGGGATACACGGCGTGTACTCAAAAAGTTTTCTTTTATTCCCAAACCAAAGGACAACACGGCATTTTTAAGGTACTACACGGCGTGTATACTGGGTTTCCGGACAGTATGCCTCTGAAACTACTCCAAAATCCCAAAAAATACTGAAAATAACACCAAAGTGCCAAATTCCAATCTGTGAGGGCCCATACTCCCTGCGAATCAAAGTTTGGAATCTTATCTGTGTTATAATAAAATAAACAGTCAATGATCCACCAAATTCCGGTAAATGGGGACCCATACTCCCCAAAAACCAAAGTTTTGCATTCATTCTAATAACCAACTCACACAAAAATACCCTATCACATAGCAGGTATTTATCAAGTAGCTATCACAACAGCATGCTTTTCTAGCACAACAACTATCACAACAACATGCAATTTCTAATGCACCTATGTGGCATGGAACTATGCATGGCATGTGATTTCTAGCATGTTCCTAAATGATGCAGTAGATGTAATACCCTCATCTCATCGGGTTGCAACTAAATAGAACCCATGGATAAAATGTAAACATCACAATCACGAGTGTGTCACCCAACGGTGAAATCAAATCAACTGTAAAACTTGAAAAATCAGAGAACTTGAAAAATATGAGTTAGACTGGCTTTTCCCTGTACATGGGTTAGCTACGTCTGGGCATAGCTTGTTACCAACTACCGTTTCCATCCTATCCCTGACTATGGATCCAAATAGTAAGTCAAAGAAAAGAACTCCTCTGATACATCTTTGTAACATCCCGAGTCTGGGTGTCACTCAACGGGTGCCCCAAGCTCGGTTTTCCACGTGACCTCAAGCGCATTTCCCCAAACGCCAGAGGCTGCCGACTAGCAGCGAGGGCCCAGGTCTGATAGTGGGGAAACTGTGCCCTCATTTGTCAAAGTGTAGCACAACGGAATAAAATAAAAATCATACAACAACAGCAGAATAAATAAACCATACACATTTAATATAGAAACTACAGTGAAAGATAACCAACGAGTTATATAGATATGATGCAACATGTCTCAAGTTCTAAGAAAATAGCCAGAACATGTTACATAGCAGTACAATACAATGCAGAGTACAACAAGGAAAAAAGTCAGCCGGTAGCATCGCGAGCCTAAGCTCGGTCCCATGCTCCCCTACTCCTCAGCAGCAATCAAGTACCTGTATAGGGACCCTTTCCCTTATCCACACCTGCAGAAATGTAATTTGTTTGGGCTGAAAAGCATGACCCAAACAGGGTGTGAGAAATAATCTCAGTAGGCACCCACTAAAGGCCCGTGCTCAATTGTGTGCAAACATGAAACAACAATGTGCAAAATTAAAAGAAATAACTAAGCAGTACTCAAAAGTAACTAACTACCAGTTATATTTCCATTTTATTATTCAATTTATCCATTTAATATAAGAAATCACTACAGTGCATTTCTAAGTAAACAGTCAGTCAATGTCCTCAGACACGCAAAACCTTACCCTTAGGTAAAGAGAATAAAACACAAGAATCTTCCCATAGGCATACAAATATTTCAAATGGGCGTAAGTAGTGTCACCCACTGGCACAGAATCAACTGCCCACACGCACAGAAGAAGTCGCCTAGAGGCTAAATATTACAGTGCCCACAGGCTAATCACAACACTGCCCTCAGGCTAAACAGGTAAATGGGCCATGCCCAACATGTAAACAAGCAGTACACAAGCAATTCCTCTCAAGGAAATTCTACAATCATTACTTTAAAATCTTACCCTTGGGTATCCTGGCCAAACGGCTAAACAGAGGAACGCACCCCCGGGGTGGTCCTGGATCCAAGAAACGATCCCAAATAGAAATTTATTATCACAATTAATTACCTATTCAATTCTAGGTATTTAAAATAGCCACGGCCTCAGCCACAAGACACCCCAACATGGGTTCGTGGCACAACGGTACACATAAACACACAACAATTGGAAATTAAACACCAAACCACCTACCTTAAACGCCCCTGATCAGTATACCCAAACGACGTTCCATGAATCGTCCTAGAACGAGGTAGATCTGAGGTGAAATAAATCTCGCTTAAATGCAAATAACTTCCCTTAGAGGAAGAATTGGAAAGAACTATGCAAGGATATGGGAGGGTTTACCCGTGCGGTTCTAGGGAGATCGACGGTGCAGAAAACGGATTCTCGACGTGTGCTCGGAAGATCTCCAAAGCTCCGGCCTCCTCTCCAACTCCTTCCTCCAGTTCTAAGCCTTCCCTGTGAATAGGGTTGGCTACTGCCCATTTTAAGTGACAAAAACAAAGTATATGGCGTGTACTTTTGAGTACACAGTGTGTACTTCCTTCATTTAACTGTTCCTCTGGCAGCACCGCCAAACTGTTCACCCATAGACATGAGTACACAGCATGTTTTCCTAACTACACGGCATGTACTATCGCCCAGCTGGTGGCTGCTTCCACCGCCTTACTGTTTCTCCTGCCAACTGACTACACGGCATGTAAAGGACCACTACACGGCGTGTAGTCAGTTTTTACACCCTTCGTCACCGACACGGCTACACACCTTGTGTACTCATCCCACACTGCCAAAAGTACACGGCGTTTGGAAAAGTACCCGGTGTGTACTTCCAAAATTTGGGATTTTCCCCATTTCCTTATTTTCTCAAAAACAAACTTAAGGGAAAGAGAATGGGAGAAACTCGTACCTCAAAAATAAGAACTGGGTTCTTACAATCAGGTTTTGGAAGGTTTGTTGTAGCCTCTGGGTATCCTAGAATAGAAGTGGGATGCTATATCCATGGACTTCGTCATCGGGCTTCCACACACAGTGAAGGGACATGATGCCATCTGGGTGGTAGTTGACTGGCTCATGAAGTCAGTACTCTTCCTTTCCATAAGGGAGTGGAGTTTGGTAGAGAGTTTGGGGAAACTGTATATGCAAGAGATCATCTGAATTCATAGGTTACCCACGACAATTGTCTCCGATCATGATGTGTGGTTTAAGTCATGATTGTGGAAGGGCCTTCATGAGGCATTCAGGACCCAGCTGCGGATGAGTACAACCTTTGACCCCCAGACTGATGGGAAAACCAAGCACCCTATCCAGGTGATTGAGGACATGTTGAGAGTGTGTGTGCTAGATTTTGAATAAAGTTGGTAGGATCACCTACCTTTGGTGGAGTTCACGTACAATAATAGATACCACTCCACTATCGACATGTCACCTTTTGAGGCCCTGTATGGAAGACCCTGCAGGTCGCTCTTATGCTGGATGGAGATTGGAGAATCCTATCTCATGGGCCCAAAGTTGGTGCAGGCAATGATAGAGAAGGTGGAGGTCATTCATGAGCAAATGAAGACAGCCCACAGCAGATAGAAGTTCTATCCAGATCACTAATGTAGGCCGTTGGAGTTTGAGCATGGAGACCATGTATTCTTGAAAGTATCCCCATGATTTGGAATGCGTAGGTTTATCTGGGGAAGAAAGATATCCCTGAGGTTCATTAGGATGTTCAAGATAATGTACAGTATTGAAGAGGTTTCCTATCACCTCGCCTTACCCCCACAGCAAGAACAGGTGCACGACATCTTCCATGTGTCCCATCTTAGGAGATATGTGCATGACTCCATGCACGTTATCAACTGGGGCGAGTTGGACATTGAGGATGGAGCCACCTTTGCAGAGTACCTGGAAGTGATTGAGGATTGACAATAGTGGGCCCTATGAAGACGATCCATCCCTATGGTGTGAGTTTTTTGGTAGTATAGGAACATGCATGAGAGTTCTTGGGAATGAGAGATCCAGATGTGGGATTAATAGCCCGAGTTGTTTGTTTATATTTTCTTTTTAGGGATGAAAATCTTGATGTATGGAATGATGTAGACACCCAGTGTTTTCCAAATAAGAATTTAAAATATTTCATAATATTATTCCAGAGCTGGGTGCTAAGACGGTGTGCGATTCCAAGGCCCAGTGTGCCCAGGATTAATTTTATAAAAATATTAAATATGTTTTATATTACACATGTTCAGTTAATTAAAGAAACTAGGATATCCCATAAAGGGTAGATCGGATCATAAATCCAAGTCCATAGTTTGGTCCAGAACATGGTGTTTACCCTAGGTGCGACATAAAATGAGTCGGTGTGGGATGTTCGGATCCCTCACTTGTTGGTGATGTGTTAAATAGATGAATTAAATTATTAAATTGTTCATTTAATATCTCCAACCCAAATAACTCAAATATAAGGGATAATATGAGAAATATAATACCACCATTGAGTTTAGAATGTAATTTTTACCCTAGGCAGGGTATGACCTTTGTCGGCATCGGGAGTTCAGCTTATGTGATGTCATGGATGAATATTTAAATAATTAAATAATTATTTTTTTAATTATTTGATTAATGTCCTAAACCTAATTTATGATTATAAAATAATATTTTATAGGATTTGGCTTCATAATCCCCTTACCATTGATGGCTCCCTTTATATCCTCTCCCCCTCTTCCCGTTGGCGAACGATGAACGAAGAGGAACAAAGAGGAAATCTTGGATCGAGGAAGATCAAAGTGCGATGAACGTAGTAGCTTCTTCCTATCATTGACCAAGTTAAATCTTTATCAGCATCCACTAATCCAATATAGTTAAGAATCATTCTTGGAATTCCTATTCCCTAAATTAAAATATTGAGCATGTTGTCAATTTTTTCTTCAGCCTATGCCCCTTGATCTTAAACTTTGCATGAGCTTATGAACTAGATTCATATTGTTTATCAATTTCTCTAACATCGTTCCCCCTTTATCGATCACTGGGAAATAATGATTGGCTGGTGATGATTGAAAACCCTTTTTTATGATTCCTTTCCCCCTTATTTCTTCTCATTTCTCACCCTGACATCCCTGTGGATTGCGGTTCGACAATTTCTAGGTGACCTGAGCTCGGTCAGCCACCCGGAACGAAATGGGTTCATGTCGGTTTCAACAAATAGCGACAGAATTGAAATCAAGGCATAGATCCAGATACGACATGGAATGAGGATTATAAATATGGTTGTTTCAAGATGATTCGATGAATAATGAATCCATGGAAACGATCAGAAGTTCTGGACAAACCCTCATTTCCAAAACGAGGTCGAATCATGATGAATGGAAAAGTAATCATGTGTTCTTCAGCCAAATACAATAATATCAGAGTAGTTACAAGAGACTTGGACTGTAGTGGATGTGTATTTGGAAGTGGAAACTGAAGATTGGAGAAACCCTTAGGTTTCTGGAAAAATCCTGACTACATGTTGTGTTCCGCGAAGAACACACGATGTGTATCCTCCCTTAGCAGTGGCGCTAGGGATTTGGAAAAGTTAAGGAAAAAATGGTGTGTACTACACTTGACATTCCATGTACCTCCTTACTTTATAAAGCAACCCATGTGAATAAATACACAACCATGTATCAAGCCCACATACATGGATTGGTCACATAGACAACATTCCATGTGGACCAGCACATCCTGTACCAAGGTACACGGATGTGGACGACATACACGGCTTGGTACTTGGATTGGAAAGGTACGCCATGTATTCCACCCACACATCGTGTTCCCATACATGGTATGGAACTCATGTTCAGGAAGAGGCATGTTTAGGAAATAAAGAGGAGACACACACTATGTGGATACCTCACACGTCGTGTACTTCTTGAGCTCAACTAAGAGATCTTCAATCCTTCATACCTCCTTCATTTAAACTTGTATTTTGGAACATGAGATGCCTACCCTAAGTGTATTTTTACATATAATTTGATGTTTCCCTCAAAAGAATATTTTAAGACACGATGTAAATGTTCCGGTTTGGCATGTGCAGAGATGACACCTGATGATGATAGTGTACAGAAAGGCTCACCAGAGCAATACTTGGCTAACCCTACAGTTGGAATGAGTAGTGGAATTCACCGATGATCATTTCAGTATTACCCTCTAGTTGGGCTGGGAAGTGGCATTCCTTGACAATAGTTATGGGTTTACCCTCTAGTAGGGTTGGGTAGTGGCATTCCCTAATGATATTTTCGAGTTACCCTCTAGTAGGTTTGGGAAGTGGTTTTCCTCAATGAATAATAGAATAGGACCCTTGTCTAAGAAACACAATGACTATGAGCAGTTTGACTTACCTATGGACTCATAAGAAAGATGGGAACTTTCCCCACTGAGATGCATCCTTATGACACAACCCAAAACCATGCGGGCAAGTCAGTGCCTCCTAAAGCAGACAATATCGAGGTGTGGTGATTTGATCCCCTTTGACTTGAACCACCTAGATAATTACAAAGAGGTGCAGGGAATCACAGATGTATGTTACCTTGAAACTAATGGATACTCACTTTTCTTGGGATGGGTTGTGACATGGATATCCCCTTACTCCCTCCTTTGGGTTTCTTTGAATGATCATATCTATTGTTGGGTGGATATGTACTCTTTTGTTCACTTTCACTATACCTTGTTCCCATGCTATTTCTTTCTAGTTGTATCTCGTAATCCTTCTCATACCCCTTTTTGGGGAATCCTACTGGGTATCTATATACTCACCCCAGCATGGGCTTTTCCCACATGTGTTTTGTCTTTTGCAGACGACATATAGGTTGATCATGACTACATAGGTTCATAGGGATACTGGTTGCATGGACCACATACGATGGTGGTTGGGGTCAGGATTCAAGAGTTGGTCTCTCTCAAGAGGCTCTTTTACTAGTTTTTTTTAGGTTGGACCTATTTCTAGTTTGGGCGGGTGTATTTCCCCTTTTTACCCTATAGTTTTTCACTACCATACTTTTTACTGTCTAGAGGTTCATGTATGCTTATTGTACTTTATAGCAGTTGAATATTTTAAATTCTTCTCTCAATGCACTTTCACATTTTTTTTGGATGTGTGTGTGTGTAGATTTTTAGGAAAATTCCTCTTTGAGTTTTTATGCCTTCAGTGCTAGTCATCAACCCCCAGCCTATGGAGGTGGGATTGGGGTAGTTGCGGCTCAAGCCCAGCTAGGTTTGGGTCGTGACACATTGCACTATCAATTCAATTCAAAATTTACATAAAAATTATTTATATTAATTTCATATTTACAATTAACCCAAAAAAACTACAACCCATATACAAATTTTAAACTTTCAAACTCTTTTCAACAATCAACCTCTGTATAAAAGTATATCCCTACAATAAAACCAATGTTTATTTTTATAACATTAAATAAAAAAATAAAAAAAAAATTAATTTTAATGTTATATAATCCACATATGATAAATTATATTATTAATTACTATATATATTAATGATATTATCAGTTAATTGTGTGTCGAATTGACGTCTGGTTAATTCCCACATGACCTAAATATATCATGGATCATTGTCCTAAAGTTTGAAAAAAATCAAATCTCATTTGCTCAATTTTGGCTATTTTTGGTGTGTTTTAAACTAAAATGACACCCATATTGAAAACACTCACTTTGAGTCATACCAACCACATTGTGTGTTTAATGTACATGTGGTCAATTCCTACATGTTACAAGTGGGTTATGGATCATTTTCCCAAAGTTTAAAAACAATTCGAGCTCGTTATTTCAGTTTTGATTATGTGATACATGTTTTAAACTAAAATGAAACTTATATTTAAAACACACACTTTGAGTCATAACAACCACATCATTTATTGTATTGATGTGTTCTCAATTCCTAAATGTCACAAATGAATTATGGATCGTTGTCCTGAATTTTAAAAACAATACGATCTCATTTTCTTGGTTTTGATTATGTGAGGTGTGTTTTAAACTAAAATGACACTTATATTAAAAACATTCACTTTGAGTCATAGAAACCACATCATGTGTCATATTGATTTGTGGATGATTCCTACACATCATAAATATATTATGTATCATTTTCCTAAAGGTTGAAAACAATCTGAACTCGTTTGTTTGGTTTTTTCTATGTGATGCGTGTTTTAAACTTAAATGACACTTATATTTTAAAAACATGTACTTCAAGTCATATCGACCACATCGTGTGTCACATTGATGTGTGGTTGATTCCTACATGTTAGAAATATATTATGTACCATTTTCCTAAAATTTGAAAACAATTTGATATTTTTTTCTTGGTTTTGGATATGTGATACACGTTTAAACTAAAATGACAGTTTTATATTTAAAACACACACTTTGAGTCATACAGACCACATTATGTGTCGAATTGACATGTGGTTGATTCCTACAGATCAAAAATATATTATGGATCATTTTTCAAAAGTTTATCCAAGCTTATTTTCTCAGTTTTGTCTATGTGATATGCGTTTTAAAATGAAATGAAACTTTTATATTAAAAACACGCACTTTGAGTCAAACCAACCACATCATGTATCGGATTGAAAATAGGTCAATTCCTACACATCATAAATATTTTATGGATCTTTTTCCTAAAATTTGAAAATAATTTGAGATTTTTTGCTTGGTTTTCTCTATTTGATGCATGTTCTAAACTAAAATGGAACTTGTATTGAAAACAAACACTTTAGGTCATATCGACCATATCGTGTGTTGGATTGATGTGCAGTCAATTACTACATGTGAAAAATTAATTATTGATCATTTTAAAAAAGTTTTAAAATGATTTGATCTTATTTTCTTGGTTTTGGCTATTTGATGTGTGTTTTAAACTAAAATGACACCTTTCTTTTGAAAAAAAACACTTCAGGTCATGTTGACTACATCATGTCTCAGATTGATGCGCGGTCAATTCCTAAACATGAAAAATAAATTATGGATCATTTACCTAAATTTTGAAAATTATATGAGCTCGTTTGACTAATTTTGGCTATTTGATGTGTGTTTAAAACTAAAATGACACTTTTGTATTGAAAACACGTACTTCAGGTCATATCAACCACATCGTATGCCAGATTTATGTGTGGTCAATTCCTACATGTGAAAATTGAATTATGTATTTTTTTCCTAATTTTTGAAAACAATATGAGCATGTTTTCTTGGTTTTGTCTATTTAATGTGCGTTTTAAACTAAATTAATACTTTTTTATTGAAAACACGCACATAGGGTCATATCAGTCATATCATGTGTCAGATTGATGTGTGGTCAATTCCTACATCTGAAAAATTAATTATGGATCATTGTCCTAAATTTTGAAAATAATCCAAGCATGTTATCTTGGTTTTTTCTATTTGATGTGTGTTTTAAACTAAAATGCCACTTTTATATTGAAAACATGCACTTTGAGTCATATCAGCCATATCGTGTGTCAGATTGATGTGTAGTCAATTTATACATGTGAAAAATAAATTATGGATCTTTGTCATATGTTTATAAAATAATATGATTTAATTTTCTGGATTTTGGATTTTTGATGTGCGTTTTAAAATAAAATGACACCTTTCTATTGAAAACACGCACTTCAGGTCATATCAACCACATCATGTGTCAGATTGATGTGTGGTCAATTACTACATGTGAAAAATGAATTATGGATCATTTTCTTAAAGTTTGAAAATAATATAAGTTTATTTTTTGCTTTTGGATATTTGATGTGTGTTCTAAACTAAAATGACATTTTTGAATTAAAAACATGCACTTTGGGTCATATTGAGCACATTGTGTGTCAGGTTGATATGTGGTCAATTCATACATGTGAAAAATGAATTGTGGAACATTGTAGTGAAGTTTGAAAACAATTTGATCGTGTTTTCTTAGTTCTGGATATTTTATGTGTGTTTTAAACTAAAATGACACTTTTGTATTGAAAACACACAATTCGGGTCATATCGACCACATTGTGTCTCATATTGATTTGTGGTCAATTCTTACACATGAAAAATGAATTATGGGTCATTTTCCTAAATTTAGAAAACAATATGATCCCATTTTCCAAAGTTTTTCTATTTGATGTGTGTTTTAAATTGAAATGACACATTTCTTTTGAAAACACACAATTCGAGTCATATTGGACATATCATGCCTCAGATTGATGTGTGGTCAATTCCTATTTGTGGGAAATAAATTATTGATCATTTTTATAAAGTTTGAAAATAATGCAATCTTGTTTTCTTAGTTTTGGTTATTTGTGTAATGTTCCGTGTTTTGAACCGGATGAAAAATAATGCAGGAAATAAAACTTTTATGTAAACTGGGCATCCCAGTTTAAAAACCGAGCATCAGAACTTTTTTTTCTGATATCCGACACTGTGGTGTTGATAGAATAAAAATATTATGTGTATTTTATTAATACACGTGTATGTTTCTTTTAAAAAAAATTAAATAACTCTCAAACGGTGCGTCGTATGAGAAATATGAGACCACCATTAGGTCCGAAATGTTGGGTTTACCCTAGATAGGGTATAACCTTGATTTGCATTGGGTGTTTGGCACCCTCACACATGATAATTCCATATTTATTTTTAATTAATTAATTAATTCGTTTTTTATATAATAAATATTTATTTTATCACAAATGGTGCATCGAATGAGAAATCTGAGACCACTGATAGTTCTGGGACATGGGGTTTACCCTAGACAGGGTATAACATTTGCGAGCATCGAACGTTTGGTCATATCTCACCCAAAAATAATTTAATTGAGTTAAATATTTTTATTGGATTTTAGAAATAATAATAATAATTTTATTATTAATATTATTATTTGCGTTGATGTCAAAAAATGGAAATTCACTACCACAATTAATAAATTGTTTTGCGGTGTAAATAATAACCGGGTAATGTAATAAATATGATATTATTAATTGTTCCAATTAAATACAATTGCGCAATCAATATTTATTTAATAACCATTATCCTTTTTATTAATGGTTGTTGTCATTAAAATATTAATGGTGTCATTGATGGGTTGAATTAAATAATTATTATTATTTTAATTATTGTTATTAATATTATATTAGGACAAAAACATTGATGTATATATATATATATATATATCTATATATATAGTTATATATACATGTGTGGGTGTATATACATGAATATGAAGATATGTATATATATATATAACATGTATATACATGGGTGGATATTTATTGTTACGTTAGATAAAATATTATTAATTACCTACATAAATTAATTTAACATGTCGACTTAAATCAAGTTGTGGACTTTTAAGTTTTTA
The DNA here is from genome assembly GCA_963277665.1 of Viscum album. Taxonomy (NCBI): domain Eukaryota; kingdom Viridiplantae; phylum Streptophyta; class Magnoliopsida; order Santalales; family Viscaceae; genus Viscum; species Viscum album. Next base: position 1,977,365,088 of record OY728122.1, read on the forward strand.
ATCCAAATCTTTAAAACGACCTAGGGTGCGTGCCTGCGCACCCTGTTGTGGGTCCCGGACAGCTATTAAAATTAATTAAATGATTTTTCAGGTTTTATGTAAAAATTACGTCGTGCCATAGCACAACGTTCAGGTTAAAAATAATTAAAAAGGATTAAAGGAAATTAATGGAATTTAAAGAGGGATAAAAATGAATATTAAAATAGATACAGTTGGAGAGAAATTAAAAATAATTAAAATGAGGTAAACCGATTTTAATTATTTATTTCATTTCTTCCACCATTTTATTTTTATTATTTTATATATTTGTCACCTTTTTCTTTTTTCCTTTTTCTTTTCTTTCATTTCCTTTTTATTTCTTTTTTTCCTCTCCTCCTCTCATCCTCCTCTCATGCGTGTAGCACACCTCTCCTCTCAAGGTGGTGTGCACCACTTTCTCCTCCATTCGGAAGATGACTGTGCCTTTGTTCCTCATCCGTTTTCTTCACCGTCAGGTGCACTGTGAACCTATCGATAAGGCTTATCCCACGTACCAAGAATCATGTGATCTCATTCCAAATCCTTTGCGCAGTTCGCTGTGGAAATATTTTACCCTATTTTGGGGTTTTTCTAAAATCTTTTGTTTTCTTCAGTTTTACGTCAAATAAAAGCCTATCGCGGATCATTGGATCATCTATAACCATAAATTAAGGCGTCTACTCTATTTCCCTCTGTTTCATTTTGATTTATAAAAACGCATCTTTGTGTTGTTAATCGGTGCCTACAAGCTTTGTGCAAATTCACCCAAATTCATTAATTTATTTGTTTCACCTAGTTTTTGCAGCCATATTGATCATGAATTGATTTGTTTAATTTGTTTCAACAAGGTCGGAGACCCCTTATGGCGTGCCGACGTGATCAATATAATTTCTGTTAGCCCAAACTTTTAATTTACTTAATTGTATGTGTTGCGTAGCCTATTTTTGTGGTTTTCAATTTAAATAATTAATTTAGATTAATTATAAATCTTGAATTGTTGAATCTTTGGTAGTTGGTTTTTCTAGATTATTTATTATTAAAAAGTGTCTTTATCTGCATGTTTTTCAAAACCTATTTTGTTGTGTTTAATTTAAAATAATTAATTTATATTAATTATGAACTTTGGAATTGTTAGATATTGGTAGTTGGTTGGTCCAATTTATTTATTTACTTAAAGGTTCAATTTTCTTATTATGTTGATGCGGTACCTTGCCTTGTTAATATTTCTATGCTGAAGTATTTAATTTTCACTATGTGATGCATGGGTGTACCTGTTTGGTTTAAAGATGTAATTACATATGTTGATATCATATCTGCTGCTGTGAGAACATTAATTAAATTCAGGGTGGGGAAAGGAGGTGGGTCCTGTATTAAGGGTCACACTTAGACCCTTTGTTCCTGACGGTTACCTCTATGTGTCGGGGGCGGTTTTCTTTGATTTTTTGGACTGAGACTTCCCCAGGATTTCTAATAATTATGAGTGATACCGGTTCCAAAAGGTCCCATCGGAATGGATCCATTGGTAATGTGGCTAAGCCAGCCTCAGATGACACTCGACCCCTTTTTGCGAGATCGGGACGGACTCAGGGTAAAGCCATGCCACAAGCAATACTTGGTGTTTTTAAATATTGCCTTGGACAGGCTCAGTGGTATTGTATAATTGAAGGATTTTCCGTAGTGATACCTGTGGATGGTATCAGTTTCCAACTCTCAACTTGAACTTTAATAATGATGCACTGAAGGTTTAGATTAATGTCGTTGTTAGTCTCTTGAGATTTGAGATATTTTATGGTATGTTGAAGCACACCTGGTGGATACATGACTTAGACCCCAAGTTAAATCACAAGCTTGAGGGTATGCCTCTTCATTGTTTTAACTTACTCTTCAAGGCTTTATATGTATGCATATGTGCATTCTGCTTACAGATACTTCTTTCAGACTTTCGGCTTAGGCCAAAGAAGGTGATTAGGCACGTGTGCCGCTTGGAACCTGGGTCGAGTTATTTATGTCATGACCCGCCTTCACCAAAAGGAGGGAAGGGTCAGCAGATTTCCAGGCCCTTTCTTCCTTAAGTTGAAGGAGAGATAATGACCCCCGAGACCCGCCTTCAATAGGTCCCGGAGTGGCGACTAGCACCAAGTGTATAGAAATTTCTCACAAATGGAAGGCATTACCCCTTTTTTTTATAAGATCGAGAGATGAGATGATGAAACTCGACAACACCAAGGTAACTGAAAAGTAAAACAAAAAAAACCATTCCCACATGCATGTTCCAAAAGTAAATCCACAAGTACAAAACGTGACTACAAGGGTAAGTACCAAGGAAGAAAACCAGCAACTGCAACTGCCCCAAAGGTCCGAGCTAGTATGGTCCTGCACGATCCCCAAAGTCCTCCTGGAAACCTGAAAAAAGTGTTTATATACGTAGGGTGAGAATACAAGTACACTCGGTAGGGAAAACCAAAGACTCTCGTGCACAAGTGGGGGATCGTGCTAAAGTCCCATGAGAAGGAGTAAACCAAACACCTATCAAGGTAAACTATCCACCCCAGGCCTCACCAATGCACACTCCCCAAATAACGCAAGTCAAGTAATATATATATAATCAGAGCACATCAATGTTTGGGTACCCCACGCCACTTTCCCACTGGTTATTGAGACATCCTACGCATCGAACCAATCCCGCCATTCTTTCACCGCAGTCCCACTGCCACACCCGCCCACACACACCTGGGCCACAACCACACGCAGTCCCACTGCCGAAATCCCGCCCGCACACACCTGGGCCACAACTGTCACATGTAACCACGCCCGAAAACACCTAGGCCATAACAACCACCACCACGCCCGAAGACACCTAGGCCAAAAGATCCACTGCCACACCCGAAGACACCTGGGCCTCATCCCGAAGACGCTTGGGAAACCACCTGCCGCACACACCTGGCCAACCGTCACACTATCCCGCCCGAAGGTTCTTGGGATAATAATGGACCTCAGGCCATCACAGCCTGCCCAAAGATACTTGGGCTATCCGGGAAAGGGAGCAGAAAAGAGCTAATAACCAGCCACTAAGAATAGTGTTGGGAAAAACACCCTCCCCCATGAAATGGGGGTGTTCGGCACTAAGTGCTAAACTTGGGTGGGGCGTGAATAAGAAACACAAAGCTACAAGTATAGATATAGGTAACAAACACTCACCCAAAGCTTAGGTTTTCCTAACCAGCCTACAGAACACAACACCACTGCGTCCAAGTCACAAGTCACGACTCTCGCCAACAAAACCCATTTGTCCCATTCTTTTTTCATGTTCAGTAATAATTTTTAATTAAGTTTAATCACTACTGGGAAACTAGTAGGCATAGTCACAAGCCTAGAAAAGTAAATAGTCAAGCATCAACCATAACGCCCACACCCGGTTCTCAACAACAGAGGATCCCACCCCAATTCGTGATATAAACAAGTACCCACCCGGTCTTAAAACTCACAACCACCGAATCCATACCAACTGGGGATCCCATCCCCAAATTCTCACAACCACTGAGAGTATAAAGACAGGGGATCCCATCCCCTCCCACATCTCTAAAAATTAGCCCGAAAACGAAAACAACGAACTACCACCACCAACACAAGTCAAGTCCATGCGGGTATTTTCATATTTAAACGACTTAACACACTCCATGATTTCAATTTTCGTGTGTTTTAACCGGGTTTATCACAGAAGGATTGATCCTGGTGCCTCAATTTATTTGGCCGGATATACGTGATTAACCAATTTACTTTTCACAGTAGGAGTTTACAACCCAACAAGCCATTTAAAACATCAGCAGGGGTTCATTAGTAAACAAACAATGACCACCAACGGCCTCGATTTTCAGAAGGCATAAGCCACCACGAATCAACAAGATGGCCATAATATAAACAACATCAATGATCACAGCCCCCCCCCCCCTTTCTTTATAGAATCCAGTTCATTATCTTCATTTAGGTCTGGTTTGTCCAATTCTACAGAACAGAAGCACGCCCACCCCGCATGATACACAAAAGAGAGAGGCGAAGGAGAAATTCCCTACTTGTTGATAGATGGTCAACGTTTAGGCCAGGCGTGGAACTTTAAGGATAATGATGCGGTGTGCCCGATGAACCAAAATATTTTTGTGAAAAGTCGTGATCGAGGAAAGGAGAAACCACAGCTAACCCTTAGTTTATAAGAGTCGCGGATGGTTGAGGTGAGAACGTGAAACCGCGTAAGGCGCGGGGGTCCTGGGTTGACCACATGGCTCCACTCATCATTAAAGGGGTTCGGGTGGTTTAAAACAACTCATTAATTGATTAAGTATTTAATTAAAACTTATATGCACATTACGGGTCTTTAAAACACGCTCAAACAGGTCAAAATAGGGTTTAAAACCCTATTTGTGCAAAAAGGAGCGCTACTGGAAATAACCCGCGGGGTAGGCCAGAGCCACCGGTAGCTGAGAGCTACCGGTGGGTGACAGCTACCGGTAGCTACGCTACCGGTAGGCTGCAGCGACCGGTAGGCCGTAGCTACCGGTAGGCCGAGCTATCAGTAGGCTGCAGCTACCGGTAGGACGCAGCTACCGGTAGGCCGAGCTACCAGTAGGCTGCAACTACCGGTAGGCCGAGCTACCGGTAGGTTGCAGCTACTGGTAGCTGCAGCTACCGGTAGGTTGCAGCTACCGGTAGACCGAGCTACCGGGAGACAGAGCTACCGGTAGGCTGTGGCCACTAGTAGACCGAGCTACCGGTAGGCCTGCTACCGGTAGGCTAAGGCTACTGGTAGGCCTACACCACCGTGATTCCCAGACCCAAAAACCCAAAACGAGATTTTCACAAAGTAATGGACCCCAAAAACTCGGGCCATTACATCAGATACCTCTTAAACGATTCTCGTCCTCGAGAATCAAAACAAAACCAGAAGGGAAGAGAGGGTCTGAACAAACACCTCGAAAGATACCTCTTAGGAGCGAACCCATGCTAACTAAAAAATTTCCCCACCAAGAACCAAGCAACATACCATGCCAAACTGCCCGGTCATGTGGGTTGGGGAGTCTCCTCCCCCATCTCAAGATATTATCCGCTTTGGGCGGCACTGACTCACCCGCACGGGTTTGATCGCATCCACTTTAATGCGTCTTGATTAGGGGTCGAGTTCTCTCCTCTCCATAGCCAGGGATTTTCACACACAAACAGAGGAAAGAAAACCTATACATTTCATAGCCAAAAGACAAAACGTTCTACCACAATATGTACAACAAGGAACAAACTCAAAAAAACTCTGGGTACTAGGTACGCATCTGTTCTTCCCTCTCCCACATACTCTCCTCAAGCCCACCATGTCTCCACAACACACGAACCAAGGGGATGGTTCTCCCACGAAGCACCTTCTCCTTGCAATCCTTGATCATCACTGGTCTCTCCACAAAGGTCACGTCATCCTCGATGTCCAGCTCACCCCAATCAAGGATGTGTGAATCGTCGTGTAGATACCGACGGAGCTGGGACACATGGAAGACACCATATATCCTCAGTAGCGGCGGTGGCAACGCTAGCTAATAAGCCACCTCGTCGACCCGCCGCAACACATCTAAGGGTCCGATGAACCTGGGGGAAAGCTTACTCCCCTTGCCGAACCTCCGCTGCCCACACCGAGGGGAGACCTTCAAGAACACGTGGTCCCCAACCTCAAACTCCAAGGGCCTCCTCCTAGTATCAGCATATGACTTCTATTGTTCCTGGGCCGCCTTCATCCTTTCCCGTATGAGCTTAACCTTCTCTGTTGTGTTCTGCACCACCTCCGAGCCAAGGATACCTGCCTCTCCTACTTCGGCCCAACACATAGGTGAACGACATAGCCTCCCGTACAAGGCTTCAAACAGGGACATACCGATGTTAGAGTGATAGCTATTATTGTAGGCGAACTCTACCAGGGGAAAGTGTCGCACCCATGATACTCTTGAGTCCAGAACACATGCCCGTAGCATATCCTCCAAGGTCTGGATGGTGCGCTCTATTTGTCCATCTGTCTGGGGATGGAAAGTAGTGATAAGGCGTAACTGGGTGTCAAACGCATGCTTCAATCCTCTCCAGACTCGCGAGGTAAATTGTGCATCCCTATCCGAGACTATAGACTTCGGAACTCCATGAAACTACACCACCTCATCCACGCACTTTTGTGCCAAAGCATCCACAGTACTCGACTCCCTGACTGCCAGAAAGTGAGCCGATTTCTTCAACCTGTCCACTACCACCCAGATGGTGTCGTATCCCCCTTGTACCTTGGGTAGTCCCATGACGAAATCCATCGAGATGTCATCCCACTTCCACTCAGGGACATCTAGGGGTTGTATTAGGCCGCCTGGAACTCGGTGTTCAGCCTTCACTTGCAGACACACTAAGCACTTGGCCACAAACTCTGCCACCACTCGCTTAACTCCGGGCCACCAGAGCTACCTCTTCAGTCCCTGGTACATCTTAGAAACTCCTGGGTGTACCGTCAGGGGTGATTTGTGGAACTCACTGAGAACCTTGTCGTGCATCACTCCTGGAACAAACAACCTTTTCTGGAAAAGCATCCGGTTCTGACCATCCTCTGTCCATCCTTCTAGAGCATTGCCCTAGTCAACTCGGTCACGCATCACTTCGCACTCTGGGTCTCCCCATTGAGACTCCTCCACTTGTCGAAACAGAGATGACTGCACTATCATCTGATATAGGCAGCATCTGCCGCTATCCATCTTCGCATCCAGGTGTAAGGCAGCCAACTCCCCCATTTCCTTCTAGGCGTCTGCCGACTCTCAAACCGCATCCTTCTGCGTCCTCCTGCTCAAGGCATCGGCCACCACATTTCCCTTTCCCTCAGTATAAGAGATCTCAAAGTTGTAATCTTGGAGGAACTCCACCCATCTCCACTTTCGCAAGTTTAAGTCCCACTGGGAGAAGATATACCTCAAGCTTTTGTGATCCGTGAAGACCACAAAGATTTCCCCGATGAGGTAGTGCCACCATAACTTTAGCGCAAAAACGACCACTGCAAGATCCAGGTCGTGGGTGGCGTAATTATGCTCATGGGGACGTAGCTGCCTGGACCCATAAGAGATCACCCCTTGTCGCTGCATCAACACGCATCCCAGGCCCTATCCTGAAGCATCAAAGAACACCTCATAGAACACCCCTTCTTCAGGTAATCTCAGCACTGGGGCACTAACCAACTTCTCTTTTAGATAGCTGAAGGCTGACTCGCACTGCTCGCTCCACACGAAAACCTGTTCTTTCTTGGTCAGGGCTGTCAAAGGGGTCGCAACTCAGGAGAAGTTGGGTATGCACCTCTGATAGTAACCTACCAGCCCAAGGAAACTATAGACCTCTGCCACATTCTTGGGTGCTACCCAAGAAACAACCGCCTTAACTTTTGATGGGTCCACCGCTACCCCCTGCTCGGACACCACGTGCCCGAGGAAGTGCACTTCCCGTGTCCAGAACTTGCATTTAGACAACTTCCCATAGAGCTGATGATGTCGGAGGACCTCCAAAACCATCCTCAGGTGCTCCGTATGGTCCTCCTCTGATCTCGAGTAGACCAGGATGTCATCGATGAATACGACCACGAACCGATCCAGGTACTCTCGGAAGATGGAGTTCATAAGCCCCATGAACATAGTTGGGGTGTACGTTACGCTGAAGGGCATGACTACAAACTTGAAGTGTCCATACCTGCATCTGAACACCATATTCAGGATTTCTCCCTCCTTCACTCTTATCTGGTGATACCCAGACCGCAGGTCGATCTTTGAGAACCACTGTGCCCCTTTCAGATGGTCGAGGAGATCGTCTATCCTCGGAAGAGGGTAGCGATTCTTGATCGTCACCTGATTCAACCTCCTGTAGTCGATGCACAACCTGAGACCACCATCTTCCTTCTTTGCGAACAAGACTGGAGCGCCTCACGATGACACACTTGGGAGAACATAACCCCTCTTCATCAGATTGTCAATCTGGATCCGTAACTCCCGTAGCTCTGAAGGTGACATCCGGTAAGGAGCCATCGAGATCAGACGAGCACCGGGCTGCCGGTCTATCCCAAACTCGATATCACGCCGAGGGGGTAGATTCGTCACCTCCTCAGGGAAGACTTCCATAAACTCACGGACGATCTCTGGCACTTCCACCATTTCAGCATCTACAGATTCCACTGTCAGCTCGGCCAACAAGGAGAGGAGGGGTTCCTCTTGCCTGTTGCCCTTCTGACCGCCCTGCTTGCCGGTGAAGGTAACACGCCGGCCGCCCCAGTATGAGAACACGACCCTTCTTCGTAAACAGTCGATGATGGAACACACAAAAAATAGCCAGTAGATGCCTAGGATGACATCGTATGGTTGTATCTGTAGTAGGAGAATATCCCTAACCGACTAATGTGGCCCTATCATTAGTCTACATCCCCGATAAACAAACAACAAGTTGGTCTAACCTCTGATTGGTGTTCTCAACACCAGGGGCTCTGTAAGTCTCTCCGCATCTAAACCCAAGGAACGGGCTAGACTTGGTGCAAAAAAGGAGTGCGAAGATCCGGTATCGAACAAGGCATAAGCAAGAGTGCTAAACATACTGATCGTACCTCGAACAACCTCTAGTCCTGCTGGAACTGCTGCCTATGCGGCATGTAACTATCCACGCCCAGCTCCCCTGCCCCTCGGCTATCGGCCACCTCCCCAACCACGCCCTGGTCGAGGTCCCTGAGGTGCGCCCTGAGGTCGGCCTCCTCCTCCTACGTCTGCCCTCAGAGGAGCGGGAGCTCGCTGTCCCTGCTGCTCTTGGAATGGTCTGGCTGGAAGCTGCTACTGGGGCAGGTGCGGGAGGTTTCCGCCACCGCCGTACTGCACCCGGTTCGGGAACTGACTCCGGAGATGTCCAGGGCTACCACAGACGAAGTATCGCAGTCTCAGGCCCGAAGGGAAAGGGCGAGGTTCGGGGGATCGAAACTGAAACTGCTGCGGTCTGCTCCATGCTGGTCGGAACCTGAAGGGTCCTGACACTGGAGGCCTGGTGCTGACGGCCTTTCCCTTCGATGGTCCCAGCTGGATCCCCTCTCGTGACACTCCTCCTAGAGCATGAATCCTCTCCACCACTTCGGCCTTCTTCTGGACCTCCAAGTACGTTGGCAGGGTAAAGGGGGTAACAGCATACTGGAGGGAGGGTCGGAGCGCCTCCTCTAAATGTATTGCTCGAGACTCCTCGTCGGGAAAGAGGTCTGGATCAAAACATAGGAGGTCCTTGAACTTGATCTCTAGCTCCCTCACGGACATACTCCCCTGTTGGAGGGAGAGTAGCTCCTGTCTATTTTCTGCCTTCATCGTCGAGGAGAGGAATTCCGCCCGGAACTCCCTCTCAAAATCCTCCCAAGCCACCTCAGACTCTCTCCTCTCCCCCAGGTAAAGCGTCCAACACTGACGCGCCATTACCCACATCTGGATGACGGCCAGAGGAACCCAGTACTCGTTCGGGGCCCGAATCAGGCCGAACGCTATAACTAGCTCCTCTAGCCAGCCTTCTGTCTTCATGTCAGAGGTGTTTCCCTCATACTTCTCGAGGACCTGTTGCTGGAAGGCCTGAAGAGTCTTCTGCCACTGGTCATCCTCTTCCTCTCGATCAGCTCTCTGCCGATCGGCCAAAGTAGTCTCTGGGGCCTCGATCGCCTGTACCACACGTGGTCTCCTTCCAGGTGCCATAGCTGCAAGGTAAACAAGGAATGCCTAAGTCCAAGTAGTGCAGAATATCATTCTTAAAACTTCTTAAAATTTTAATTTATTCTTAATTCCCAAGACATCCCAAAAACACAAGAACGCAAGTCATTATGATGCATGTACCTTTCCTAGGGTCTCTACCCTGCAATCAGTGTGGCCTCACTTGGTCGTTCGGTAGATCCAGAGTCCTTGCATAGGATCACGGGGGGCCCTAAAATCTCCTGTCCTAGCCAGTCTTCCCTAGCCTAATTCACGCGCCAAGTTTTCCCAACACTGTTTCCTTACCATCCCATGCAATCCTCATTGTGCCTAACTCCATACTCCATCCTATCTCTTAACCATCACCTCTGATACCATTCTGTCACGACCCGCCTTCACCAAAAGGAGGGAAGGGTCAGCAGATTTCCAGGCGCTTTCTTCCTTAAGTTGAAGGAAAGATAATGAACCCTGAGACCCACCTTCAATAGGTCCCAAAGTGACGACTAGCACCAAGGGTATAGAAATTTCCCACAAATGGAAGGCATTACCCCTTTTTGTTTTATAAGATCAACAGATGAGATGATGAAACTCAACAACACCAAGGTAACCGAAAAGTAAAACCAAAAGAAAGACCATTCCCACATGCATGTTCCAAAAGTAAAGCCACAACTACAAAAGGTGACTACAAGGGTAAGTACCAAGGAAGAAAAACAGCAACTCCAACTACCCCAAAGGTCCGAGCTAGTATGGTCCTGCGCGATCCCCGAAGTCCTCCTGGAAACCTGAAAACAGTTTTATATACGTAGGGTGAGCATACAAGTACACTCAGTAGGAAAAACCAAAGACTCTCATGCACAAGTGGGGGATCGTGCTAAAGTCCCGTGAGAAGAAGGAGTAAACCAAACACCTATCAAGGAAAACTATCCACCCCAGGCCTCACCAAGGCACACTCCCCAAAAAACGCAGGTCAAGTAATATATATATAATCAGATCACATTGATGTTTGGCTACCCCGCGCCACTTTCCCACTGGTTATTGAGACATCCTACACATCGGACCAATCCCACCATTCTGTCACCACAGTCCCACTGCCACACCCGCCCGCACACACCTGGGCCACAACTGTCACACGTAACCACGCCTACAAACACCTAGGCCATAACAACCACCACCACGCCCGAAGACACCTAGGCCAGAAGATCCACTGCCATGCCCGAAGACACCTGGGCCTCATCCCGAAGACGCTTGGGAAACCACCTACCGCACACACCTGTCCAACCGTCACACTGCCCCGCCCGAAGGTTCTTGGGCTAATAATGGACTTCAGGCCATCACAACCTTCCCGAAGATACTTGGGCTATCTGGGAAAGGGAGCAGAAAAGGAGCTAACAACCAGCCACTAAGAATAGTGTTGGGAAAAACACCCTCCCCCATGAAATGGGGGTGTTCAGCACTAAGTGCTCAACTTGGGTGGGGAGCGAATAAGAAACATAAATCTACAAGTATAGATATAGGTAACAAACACTCACCCAAAGATTATGTTTTCCTAACCAGCCTATAGATTAAAACACCACTGTGTCCAAGTCACAAGTCACGACTCTCGGCAACAAAACCCATTTGTCCCATTCTTGTTTCATGTTCAGTAATAATGTTTAATTAAGTTTAAGCACTACTGGGAAACTTTTAGGCATAGGCACAAGTCTAGGAAAGTAAACAGTCAAGCATCAACTGTAATTCCCACACCCGGTTCTCAACAATAGAGGATCCCACCCCAATTCGTGATATAAACAAGTACCCACCCAATCTTAAAACTCACAACCACCGAATCCATACCAACAGAGGATCCCATCCCCAAATTCACACAACCACCGAGAGTATAAAGACATGGGATCTGATCCCCTCCCGTATCTCCAACAATTGGCCCGAAAAATAAAACAACCAACTACCACCACTAACACAAGTCAGGGCCATGCCGGTATTTTTACATTTAAATGACTTAACACACTCCATGATTTCAATTTTCGTGTGTTTTAACTGGGGTTATCACAGAAGTATTGATCCTGGTGCCTCAATTTATTTGGCCGGATATACGTGATTAACCAATTTACTTTTCATAATAGGATTTTACAACCACAACAAGCCATTTAAAACATCAGCAGGGGTTCATTAGTGTACAAACAATGACCACCAACGGCCTCGATTTTCAGAAGGCATAAGCCAGCACGACTCAACAAGATGGTCATAATATAAACAACATCAACGATCACAGCCCCCCCCCCCCTCTTTCTTTATAGAATCTAGTTCATTATCTTCATTTAGGTCTGGTTTGTCCAATTCTACAGAACAGAAGCACGCCCACCCCGCATGATACACAAAAGAGAGAGGTGAAGGAGAAATTCCCTACTTTTTGATAGATAATCGACGTTTAGGTCGAGCGTGGAACTTTACGGATAACGATGTGGCGCGCACGATGCACCAGAAGCAGTTTGTGAAAATCTGCGATCGAGGAAAGGAGAAACCACGACTAGTTTATAAGAGCCACAGACGGTTGAGGTGAGAATGCGAAACTGCGTAAGGCGCGGGGGTCGTGGGTTGACCACGCGGCTCCACTCATCATTAAAGGGGTTCGGGTGGTTTAAACCGACTCATTAATTGATTAAGTATTTAATTAAAACTCTTATATGCGTTACGGGTCTTTAAAACACGCTCAAATAGGTCAAAATAGGGGTTAAAACCCTATTTGCGCAAAAAGGAGCGCTACTGGAAATAACCCGCGGGGTAGGCCAGAGCCACCGATAGCTGAGAGCTACCGGTGGGTGACAGCTACCGGTAGGCTGTAGCCACCGGTAGGCCATAGCTACCGGTAGTCCGAGCTACCGGTAGGCTACAGCTACCGGTAGGCCAAGCTACCGGTAGGCTACAACTACCGGTAGGCCGAGCTACCGGTAGGCTGCGGCTACCGGTAGACCGAGCTACCGGTAGGCTGCGGCTACTGGTAGACCGAGCTACCGGTAGACAGAGCCACCGGTAGCTGCAGCTACCGGTAGACCAAGCTACCAGGAGACAGAGCTACCGGTAGGCTGCGGCCACCAGTAGACCGAGCTACCGGTAGGCCTACTACCGGTAGGCTAAGGCTACCGGTAGGCCTACACCACCGTGATTCTCAGACCCGAAAACCCAAAATGAGATTTTCACAAAGTAATGGACCCCAAAAACCCGAGCCATTACAATTTATTCCATTTCACTTAATAATTTGTCTTAAATTGTTATATAATGGCACACTACATTTTATCATTGCATGAAATGGAAAGGTTTAGACACCTTGGGTGTCAGCCTACTGGGATTTTATCTCACACCCTACTCGGGCGCCGTTGACACCTGAGTAGATTATATAATTGCAGGTATTGAAAAAGTTAAGTGTGCCACTTCTGATTCTTGATTGATTGTTGCTGATTAGGATGGAGACTGGGGTAGAGGATCGAGCCTTTCTCATGATGCAGTTGTCGCACTTTTTTCCTTTTCATTTTAGTTAATAGCATGCTTGGGTTCTGTTTTCTGTACTTTCATTTTAGACATACATCATGGCATGACATCATTTTGTGAGCTTCCGCACTTGAGTATTATTCAGTTGGATTATTTATATTGCTTCTGTTGTAGTTTATTCATTTATATGCTTCCACTATTTATTATTAATTGTTGTTTACTTCCACTGTGATAATACCTATTACCTATGAGGGCATAGTCTCCCCCTCGGACACAAAAGGCCCTTACTGCTAGTCGGCATCCTCTGGCATTCGAGGAGATTCGCTTGAGGTCTTGTGATGCACCGGTCTGGCCACCGTCTTAGAGGTGAGCCAGGTTGGGACACTACAAAGTGGTATCTGAGGTGGTATTTTTCCTTTGTCTTACTATTTTGGGATGGTAGATAGGAGACTAGGAATGTGTCAGTGCTTGGTTAATAGTCATGTCTGGGACTGATCACCCCATGTACGGGAAATGACCATGTGGTTAGGGTTGGTATTGATGTTCATGCTTTTCGATATTATAGTTGATATGATTTCACCTTGAGTGATTGGTGTAATTTTCATTGCTTATGAATTTATATAATTTATGATATTTTACCCTTGTCCTGTTAAGGTAAGGATGAATCATTGCATGCATCATAATAGGCACATAGGAATTCACATGCCATGCATATTTTCATGCCATATAGTTTCATTTTAGGCTGCGTACTGATTCAAATTGTGTTCCTTGAATGTACTCCATGTCCTACAATTATTTTTCATTCCTTTTTAGATACCATGTTTCAGTATTATATTTAGCATGCTAGTTTGTTGCTATGTTGCCTGTTTAATACCATGTTTGCCTTGTATCATGATTTTGTGCCTATTATCTTGTCCTTGTGATTAAAATGTTATTCTTATGTGATTACAACATGTCTCTCTCTATTAGCTTCTTGTAGTGACATGCTATCTTTTTTTATGTAATTGGTTTCTTTGCAAAAAATTATTGATTTCCTTTGAATGGGATCCAAATGCCAAAAACTATAAAGTGTATAGTTTCTTATTAAGTTGATAGCCACCCATATATCTAGGCTAATAATTTTTTTTGAGCATGTTATAATTTTAAATTAATTGGTTAACTACATAAAGTCACAACTAGAACTAAGTAGGCTAGTTGGTGTACGCTCCTTATGAGATAACCTGTTATGGGTGTTGTGGATCTTAATAATTAAAAAACTGTTTTTTTTGGGGGGGGGGGTTGCATTCAAATGAACTCAAGTCATCTTAGTGGGACCCTTATAGGTCGCCTTACCTACTTAAAAGGAATTTATTTGATAGATTGTCTAATTAAGGACAGGATTTCAATTAATGTAAAATGTTTTAAAATTGAGTTTTATAAAACTTGCATTTTTTTCCCTTGAGGTATTGTTTAAGATCATGTACATTGTATTTTGTATTGAAAAATGGTACTTTATGTTTTGAATAAATCTTTTGAGGATTTAATATTAAATTTGATTAAATATAAAGGGCTTGGATATGGGGCCTGTAGAAATGGCCTCTGATTAAGACCCTGGTATAAGATTAGTTTGAGTTTCTCCTTGATTTACTTTGGAATAGAACATTTCACATGTTTTTGTCCCTAGTCGGACCCCCTTGATTAAAATGACACCCTTGTTTGGATGGGTGTTCATGTTTTCCTTGACTTTTGTTTCGGGCTTGAGCATCGATAAGGCTCATTTCCATTAGGTTAGGAATTCTTTAAGAATGGTCAGTTGCTTCATAGGTCATTCGACCCTCTCTTCTCCACAGTGATGGATGACTTGGTATGTCGTCCTCTGAGTTAAAAGTCATCTTGTTTCTATATCACCTTGAGGTCGTAGGTGTTCACGTACGCGGTTCCGTCAAGTGCTTAACGTTGTGACAACCCGGTTGAGTTCAGTGTAATCATCAAGTCTTGCATTGTTAAATGCATTTTAGGTCATCTCTGTAGTACAATGACTTCTATGTTAATGGAATCAAGTTTTTCTAATGCTCAAGATGAATTCCAGAGACTCGGGTGTTTTGACACACCAGTCAGTTTGGTTGGGTTTTCATGCCCTTTTATCAATGTTTTCATTTTGGTAATATTCTAATCCTCTTATTGTACTCTTCCTTAAGTGACGAGCATGTCCCCTATCTTACCTTCATCCTTGATGCACTAAGATAGCATCAGTCTTACGCCATGATAAATATTTAAAAGTTGTTGGGATTTGTTAGGGTGGTTTTCCTTAGTGTTTCATGCTGATACATCATTCTTATCAAGGATTGTTTAGTCTTGATTGACCTTTGGATTTCCATGTGGGAATTCTTAATGAACATTTCTACACCAACTGTTTAATCTAACTTGATTTCCAGGTTGATGTCGATCTCACTTTGGTCAATGTTTTGATATGGGTATCTTTCCCTTGTACCAATTTCTCACTCGTAAACATGGAGTTTGGACTACCTTACGTTAGTTCCTTTCACTCATGTTGTGCCAATCTAAGTTTACCCTAGGCTTTTTGTTGGGCTCGGTGATGCCTAAGTCAAGTAACATCACTAGAGGTTAGGTATGAACTTCAGTGGATGTGTTCGTGGTAAATGTGAGATGCCTTTGAAGAAGACATCACATTTCAGTTCATAAAATGCCAAAAGTTTAAGCTGGGTGCCTTCTTAAATTGTCGGTCGGAGTGTCTTGACTAGTTCTCTCTCTTTCTCAATGAGGTGGTCAGTGAGGGACCTTTTTTTGGCATGTTGTCTATTGAGACGAGTGTAGTTTGTGTCGACTAGGGCTTTTTATAAAAAGATAACTCAACTTGGGTTTTAAGGGTGATGGGGAATTGACCATTTTATCCGTTTTGGTAATCAAGCAAGAAGTGTCGCTAGAACACTTAAGGGTGTCTCTTGTAGGAAATTTCGATGTTGGAAGGTGTCGTGACTCAAAATTTTCCCTTTCTAACTTTAAAACCTAAGGTGGGAAGTAAGTTTGACCAGATGTTTAAAAATACTATGACATGGTCGTGTCTCTAGAAAAAATGGATTGGGTAAATATCATCTCGGTGTTTTCAGTTGGAGAATGAGTGTTGACTCATATCTTAATGGTTCTTGTGTCGTTTTCTAAACCAATGTTAAGCGTGTGTTGGACGTTTAGATACACAACACAACCTTTTGTATGAGATTTCATGACCCTGTAGATCGGGTGAGAGTTGTGTTGTTCCAAAGGCTTCTCAGGGAAGAGAAGTTCTAAGGTGGAAAGGTTGTAACGTTCTGTGTTTTGAAATAGATGAAAAAAATGCAGGAAATAAAAATTTTCCTTTAACTGGGCATGCTGGTTTTAAAAACCGGGTGTCAGAACTTTTTTTTCCGATAGCTGACACTGCGGCATTGATAGAATAAAAATATTAAGTTTATTTTATTAATATTCCAGTTAGTTTATTTTTTTTAAAATGAAATAACTCTCAAACGGCGCATATTATGAGAAATTTGAGACCACTGTTAGGTCCGGAACGCTGGGTTTACCCTAGGGAGTGTATAACCTTGATTCTAATCGACGTTTGGTCACATCGCACCCGATGATAATTTAATTGAGTTAAATATTTATGCTGGCTATTAGAGATAATAATAATAATTGTAGTATTAATATAATTATTTACGTTGATGTCAACAAATGGAAATGCACTACCATAATTAATAAATTGTGTTGTAGTGTAAATAATAACTGGGTAATGTAATAAATATGATATAATTAATTGTTCCAATTAAATAAAAATGCGAAATCAATATTTATTTAATAATTGTTATCCTTTTTATTAATAGTTGTTTTCATTAAAATATTAATAGTGTCATTTATGGGTTGAATTAAATAATAATTATTTTTTTAATTATTGTTATTATTATTATATTGGGACAAAAAAATTGATGTGTATATATATGAGGTATATCTATATATATGGGATTAAATATATATATATATATATAGTTATATATACATGTGTGGGTGTATATATATGAATATGCAGACGTGTATATATATATAGCACGTATATACATAGGTGGATATTTATTGTTAGGTTAGATAAAATATTATTAATTACCTACATAAATGCATTTAACATGTCGACTTAAATCAAGTTGCAGACTTTTAAGTTTTTAATCCAAATCTTTAATGCGACTTAGGGCGCGCGCCTGCGCAACCTGTTACGGGTCCCGGACAGCTATTAAAATTAATTAAATGATTGTTCAGGCTTTATGTAAAATATTACGTCACGCCATAGCGCAGCGTTTGGATTAAAAATAATTAAAAATGATTAAAGGAAATTAATGGAATTTAAAGAGGGATAAAAATAAATAATAAAATATATACGGTTGGAGAGAAATTAAAAATAATTAAAATGAGGTAAACCTATTTTAATTATTTATTTCATTTCTTCCACCATTTTTTTATTATTTTATTTATTTATCTCCGTTTTATTCTTTCCTTTTTCTTTTCTTTCCTTTCCTTTTTATTTCTTTTTTTTCCTCTCCTCCTCTCCCCCTCCTCTCTTGTGTGTGGCGCACCTCTCCTCCCTAGGTGGTGCGTACCACCTTCTCCTCCCTTTGAAAGATTGTCGCGCCTCCGTTCGTCGTCCGTTTTCTTCATCGTCAGATGCACTGTGAACCTATCGGTAAGGCTTATCCCACGCACTAAGAATCATGCGATCTCATTCCAAATCCTTTGCGTAGTTCATCATGGAAGGATTTTACCCTATTTTGGGGTTTTTCTAAAATATTCTGTTTTCTTCCATTTTAGGTCAAATAAAAGCCTATCACGGATCATAGGATCATCTACGACCATAAGGTAGAGAGTTTACTCTCTTTCCATTCGTTTCATTGCGATTTATAAAAATGCATTGTTCTGCCGTTAGTCGGTGCCTACCGGCTTTGTGAAAATACACCCAAATTCATTAATTAATTTGTTTCGCGTAGTTGTTGCAACCATATTGATCATGAATTCATTTTTTTAATTTTTTGCAATAAGGTCATACACCCCTTGGGGCGTGCCGACGTGGTCAGTATAATTTCTGTTAGCCCAAACTTTTAATTTACTTAATTACATGTGTTGCGCAATCTATTTTTGTTGTGTTAAATTTAAATAATTAATTTAGATTTATTATAAATCTTGAATTGTTTAATCTTTGGTAGTTGGTTGTGCTGGTTTATTAATTATTAAAAAGTGTCTTTATCTGCATGTTTTTCACAACCTATTTTGTTGTGTTTAATTTAAAATAATTAATTTAGATTAATTATGAACTTTGGAATTGTTGGATCTTTTTAGTTGGTTGGTCCAATTTATTTATTTATTTAAAGGTGCATTTTTCTGCTTATGCTGATGCGGTACCTTGCCTTGTTATGATTTCTATGCTGGAATATTTAATTTGCACTGTGTGATGCATGGGTGTACCTGTTTGGTTTCAAACTACAATTACATATGTTTATATCATATCTACTGCTGTGAGAATATTAATTAAATTCAGGGTGGGGAAAGGAAGTGGGTCCCATATAAAGGGTCGCACTTAGACCCTTCATTCCTGACGGTTACCTCTATGTGTCGGGGGCAGTGTTCTTGGCTTTGTCGAATCGAGACTTTCCTGGGATTTCTAATACTTATGAGTGATACCGGTTCCAAAATGGCCCATCAGGACAGATCCATTGTCAATGTGGCTAATCTAGCCTCGGATGACACTCGAACCCTTTTTGCAAGATCAAAACGAACTCAGGGTAAAGCCATTCCACAAGCGATACTTGGTCTTTCAAAATATTTCCTTGGATGGGCTCGGTGGTATTGGATAATTGAAGTATGTTCCGTAGTGATACATTTGGGATGGGCTCAGACTCCAACTCTCAACTTGAACCTTAATAATGATGCACTGAAGGTTTAGATTAATGTCGTTGTTAGTCTCTTGATATTTGAGATATTTTCTTGTATGTTGAAGTCACCTAGTTGACACATGACTTAGACCCCAAGTTAAAGCTCAAGCTTGGGGGTATGCCTCTTCCTTGTTTTACCTTACTCTTTCAGGCATTATATGTATGTGTATGTGCGTTTTTCTTACAGGTACTTATTTCAGAATTTCGTCTTTGGCTGAAGAAGGTGATTAGGCACGGGTGCCGCTTGGAACCCGGGCCGAGTTATTTATTCCATTGCACTTAATAAATTAACTGAAATTTTTATATAATGGCACACCACATTTTATCATTACACGAAATGGAAAGGTTTAGAAAATTTGGGTGCCGGCCTACTGGGATTTTATCTCACACCATGCTCGGGCATCGTTGACACCTGAGTAGATTATATGATTGCAGGTATTGACAAAGGGAAGTGTGCTGCTTCTAATTCTTGATTGATTGATACTGGTTAGGATGGAGACTGGGGAAGAGGACTGAGCCTTGCTCATGATGTAGTTTTCGCACTTTGTTTCTTTTCTTTTTAGTTGATAGCATGATTGGGTTCTATTTTATGTACTTTCAGTTTAGACATACATCATGGCATGACATTGTTTTGTGAGTTTCTGCACTTGAGTATTATTCAGTTGGATTATTTATATTTCTTCTTCTCCAGTTTATTCATTTATATGCTTCCACTATTTATTATTAATTGTTTTTTACTTCCGCTGTGATAATACCTATTACCTATGAGGGAATAGTCTCCCCCTCAGACACAAAAAGTCCCTCGCTACTAGTTGGTATCCTCTGTAATTCGTGGAGATACGCTTGAGGTCTTGTGATGCACCGGTCTGGCCACTGTCTTAGAGGTGAGCTGGGTTGGGACGTTACAATTTGATGTGTATTTTAAACTAAAATGACACTTTTGTATCGAAAACACACACTTCAAGTCATATCAAATACATTATGTGTCAAATTGATATGCAGTCAATTAAATTTTGAAAACAATCCGAGATCATTTTCTTGGTTTTAGACTTTTGATGTGTGTTTTAAACTAAAATGACACATTTGTATTGAAAACACACTTCTGGTCATATCAACCACATCGTGTGTCAGATTGAAACACAATCAATTATTTCACATGAAAAATGAATTATGGGTCATTTTCATAAAGTTTTTAAAACAATATAAGCTCATTTTCTCATTTTGGATATTTATTGTGTGCTATAAACTAAAATAGCACCTTTCTATGCACTTCAGGTCATATCAACCACATCATGTATCAGATTGAGGTGCAGTCAATTCTTAGACATGAAAAATGAATTATGGATTGTCTTACTAAAGTTTTAAAACAATTTGATTGTGTTTTCTTGGTTTTCTCTATTTTATGTGTGTTTTAAAGTAAAATGGAACCTTTCTGTTGAAAACATGCACTTTGGGTCATATCAACCACATCGAGTCTCATATTGATGTGAAATAAATTTCAACATGTGGAAGATGAATTATAAATCAATTTCCTAAAGTTTTAAAACAATATGATCTTTTTTTCTTGATCTTGTCTACTTGATGTGTGTATTAAACAAAAACGACACTTTTGTACTGAAAAAACACACTTATGGTCATATCGACCACATCATGTGTTAGATTGATGTGAGGTCAATTCCTATGTATGAAAAATGAATTATGGATTATTTTCCTAAAATTTGAAATCAATCCAAGATATTTTTCTCAATTTTGGCTATTTAATGTGCGTTTTAAACTAAAATGACGCCTTTCTATTGAAAACACGCATTTCGGGTCATATCAACTGTATCGTGTTTCATATTGATATGTGTTCAATTCCTATACATAAAAAATTAATTATAGATCATTTTCCTAAAGTTTTAAAACAATTTGAGCTTGCTTTCCCAGTTTTGGCTCTTTGATGTGTGTTATAAACTAAAATGGCACTTTTTTATTAAAAAACCAAACTTTGATTCATATCAACTACATCGTGTGTCAGATTAGTGTGTGGTCAATTCCTACTCATAAAAAATGAATTATGGATTTTCCCTAATTTTTTAAAAAAATCCAATCACTTTTATTTCATTTTGGATATTTGATGTGCATTTTAAACTAAAATGACACCTTTCTATTGAAAAAATTCACTTCAGGTCATATTGGAAATATCATATCTCATATTGATATGCTGTCAATTCCTACATATAAAAAATAAATTATGGATCATTTTTCTAAAGTTTGAAAACAATTCAAGTTTGTTTTCTCAGTTTTGGCTATTTGATGCATGTTTTAAACTAAAATGACACTTTTGTATTGAAAACATGCATTTAAGGCCATATCAACCACATCATGTGTCAGATTGATGTATAGTCAATTCTTACACATGAAAAATGAATTATGGATTATTGTCCAAAATTTTGAAAAAAAATCAATTTTGTTTGCTCAGTTTTGACTATTTGACACACATTTTAAACTAAAATGACACATATCTATTGAAAACACACACTTAGGGTCATATCAACCACATCATGCCTCCGATTGATGTGTGGTCAATTTCTACATGTCAAAAACGAATTATGGATCATTTTCCAAAATTTTAAAAACAATATGAGCCCGTTTTCTCAGTTTTGACTATTTGATGCATGTTTTAAACTAAAATGACACTTTTGTATTGAAAACACTTACTTCGAGTCATACTAACCACATTGGGTATCATATTGATGTGTAGATAATTCCTACCAATGAAAAATAAATTGTGGATTATTTTACTAAAATATGAGAACAATCTAAGACCTTTTTCTTGATTTTGGACATGTGATGCACGTTTTAAACTAAAGAGAAACTTTTATATTGAAAACATATACTTCAGGTCATACCAACCACATCATGTGTTATATTGATATTCGGTCTATTTCTACATGTGAAAATGAATTATGGATCATTTTCCTAAAGTTTGAAAACAATCCAAGCTCATTTTATCAGTTTTAATCATGTGATGTGTGTATTGAACTAACATGTAAATTTAAAAAAACATGTATCAGATAGAAATGATAAGGAAATTAACTAAAAAAGTTAGGAAAATGATGGGAAAATTAACTAAATAAGTAATAAGAGGTCACCTCTTCATAATTACTATATAAATTCTGACACTATATATTCTTCCCATTCATTTCTAAACAAATTGATTTCCAACATTATAATTCTCCTTGAGAAACAGATCAAAAATAATATATAATCATTCCAATACTAATACTTCACACCCCAAATATATTTCTAAGGTTATATCCCATACTAGATCATAAAAAAGTAGGTGATCACTTAAACTTTAAGTCGATAAAAATTCTAACACCATGCACGTTGGCCACTCGTCTCTAAACAAATTTATTTATTCTTTTGAGTATGTAGATTTTTAAGAAATCTTGATAGCACTAATAAAATATAGACAAAAAAATTATTAAGAAATATTTTTTATAAAATTGTAATTACATTTAGAAGTTACTTGTTTGGGGATGCTAGTATTCTCATGGTTTATGATATCTTTCATAAATTTTCCAACATAATATCTAAAATCATTGTTGTTATCTTACTTTGGACACTATAAAAACATTGACCAAAATAAATAATTTTTTTTGAAATATGTTTTGATAGTTAAATATTTCTATATATACATTAATATGTTTCCATTTAAAGTTATCAAAAGGCTTCTTATATCCAGTCACCGACTTCATACCATGATTTAGCCTATATTTAGAAATCACCCAATCATAACAAAATTCTTGTTAAAACATAGATTGAAACATATAATTATAATTTTATCTATAAAATGTGTATTGTAGTGCATTAAAAATTCACAATACACATCATGCGTGGTTTATTTAATGGATATTCATGCATTGGATCCATAAAATAAATATTTGTGGCATCCATATTGATTGTGATTAGCATCCAATGATTCCTAAAAAACAAATAAGTAATGAAAAAAATAAAAATATATTTTATATAATTCAATTGAAGAGTTTTACCCCTATATTGTAGGAATAAAAAAGAGTTTTTCATCAGTTATTTTCTTATCAAACACCTCATTTAGTACATATTTTTTTCTTATCAATTTATTTTGACTCCAATTTAATTTCATCCATTGAAATGATACAGGGATTAATAAGTCTAAATCTTGATTCATAGAGCTTTCCCATTATACAGTAGTAATATAAAAGTATGTAGAAAATATGAATAGTTATTAACATTAATGAACATATTAGATCATTTTTTGGATAAATGTATTATTAAAATATAATTTATGTATATATTCACAACCTAGACTCCCAGCCATTCAAACTTGAGAATCTCATTTATATTCTCGAGACCAACCACATATATAATGACAATTCCAAATATTTATTATTCATATGGAATGTAGGACACATCTCCATCATTTAATGTGGTGTTTGTATGAAGTTGTAATGATAATATATGTTATAGTGGAACTGATGGGGAGAAGGTACTCCTGAAAGGTCATTTTGTTTTCTTGGTTGATTCACTAGATTTTCTTGATCTGGCCTTTCGTTTCCCCATGATTTTATCTGTCTATAATACCATACCTCACTTAAGATCTTTTTCATTAACTGTTATAGGTTTTTTATTTAAAAAATTTATTAAGGACATACCTCATGTATCTGTATAATAATATACAACCATTCTATGAAAGTTCTAATAACATCATTATATGTTTTAATATATGGATCATCAAGTGGAACAGACAACTCAGTGGGTCGACTCTCGAGGTACCTCAATCCCCAATCTCATGTGATCTTTTGAGAGTTATTTTTTTATCATGTCTCCCAGGATATTATACATCGTACCTCTCACAACAAGGCAGTGTGTGGGTTTTGATAGATAGAAATGACATACAATTTTAATCAGTATAATTTTAGTAATATAAAGTTATTAGAAGTTTTTTTATTCACATTTAGGAGAAAGAGTGATGAAAAAATTTATTACCTTGGATAAGGTACGCAGTTGATGGGAATGACTAGCCTCAAATCTAGTGGGGTCATTTGGTTGTTCATGTGCTGATCTTTGTTCCAATACTGGTTCAATTTGATACTTTCACATATATTGGTATACCAAACCAAACTAAATAATAATATATTGTAAAGCATATATTTGTGTCTGCAATCCTTTAACCAACTGATATGGATCTTCTTCTGGTTTTTTCTTCTCAAAATATTTTTTAGGAGACACTTCAAATCCCACACCTCTAATGTGGTCATATTGTTCTAGTCGCTTCAAAGCTACTTAAAGTAGTTTTTCTTCCAGTACGGTTACTACCGATTCTTATGTCTAAACCATATAAAAATTATATGATCATAAATATACATTTTTATGCAATGCTATTATAAATCATAACAAATTACTATTATTTCATACTTACACACATGTTCCGCACCGCTTTTTTGTTTTCATCAACTAGTTTACCCTCCTTATTTACACGAGCCTTCTTCCATAGCACATGACATGGGATGGATATGGGTTCAGATTTTGATTCATATATTTTCATATAAATAAAGGAATGTTTATTCTTTCAGATCACATAAAAATTTTATTATTGATTTAAAATACACACCAATTTATTCTCTAGTGAAGTGTTCCCTCTCCTTTCTTTGTGATAGGGGTACATTGGTTTTTATGTACATTTTTTATTTTTAGAACTCCTTTTTTGTTTCATAAATTAACAATTTTGAGTCAAATTAGATAAAATAAATAATTTCAAATAATATGTTATCAACTACAATGCATCTGAAATGATTTCTCGTCATGAAAATTGATGAAAGAATTCCATATTTATAGTTTTATAATGTATGCATAAGTAACTGGTGGTTGGGGATTTACTTTCCCCTTAACATCCCTAATATAAAACTTGGTAATAAGATTCTAGAAGCCTCTATGGGATTTTAGAGCAACCATTAAGATATATTTCTTACAAAAATCATTGAAAATAAATGAAATATACAATGAATAATGAAAATTAAATCAACATTTCATCATATATTTTTTTGATAAAATAGAGAAAGTATATCATAACATTACCTTTATATATTCCCAAAATGTTTCCTTCATTATAGGATGGAAAAGGTTCCATGAATATATATAAATCGGCACATCCATCCTCACTATGACCCCAACATTACTGATGAACATTAACTTGTTGGGGTCAATAGGTTGGTCCTGTTGATTCCATCCAACCTTAAATTTTATATCATTACTTCTTGCCTTGATAATTTTAGTAAACACAGTGATGGTGCATCGTTCTTGTTTTTTCATAAACATAATCCCCTAATAATTCTATTATTTCAACAACATCCCTTTGTTCTTCCCCAAGATTGATAACATCATCATGTGAGGAAGAAATTTTCTACATGAATAATCAAACATTTAATTTATATTATGTTAATATAGTAGAGAAAACATAATATTATGAGGAAAATCATAATATATTAAATAAAACTTTAACCTAATCATTGAAACATCTTTATTTTTTAAAATTTTTAAAGGATTTGGGTCCTCTACTAAGAATAAAAATCCCCTCTTTTTGGTCCCCTCTAATATAAAAGACATTGTCTATATTAGGACCACCATGAACTGATTATGATCTTCCAATGAAAGGGTCATCCTTGATTTAATTTTCATATGACCCAATAGTTGTTTTAGTCTCTATTAGTAAAATCAACAAATTATTTTTTATTGGATCTAAGACATAATATACTTTCACTGCTTATAATTACATTATGAATGACTCACCCTTTTCCCCTTACACATTTAAATTCACCTTCACGAAGTTCGTTTCATCAACTTTAATTGCACTCCTATTGTCAACACATTTTCAATGGTAAATTGACACATGAAATGATGTATAATTCAACTCATATATCTATTTGATAATTATGAAATATGAAATATTCAAATAAATTGGATTTCTATCCTTGGAACTATATATGTGCATCACTTCCACCACAAGCATAACTCCAATGTTTTTTATCATACTACAATCATCACGCTATTTTTTATAGAACGTATAACCATTGATTAAAATTTAGCAACTCAAGTTTTCACCTGTCATAATTTTGAATATTTCTAAAAATATTTTTGAATCCAGGCACTGAGCCGGTGTAGGAATCTGAGGTTCAGTGAGCCTTGGTGCGATGATTTTAAAAATATTAAATATATTTTATCACCCATGCACAATTTATCTTAAAACATGAATAAATCCTTAGTGGAGTCTCATATCAGATTTCTAAGACCTCGGTTGAGTTCAGAACGTCACATTTACCCTAGGCGTGACATAAACTTTGTCAGCGCCGGGTGTCACGTTGGAGGCGAGTCAGGCTGGGGTGTTAAGTAGATATTTATTTTAATAAAATTAAAACAAATACCCCACTCTCACTTCTCCACTTGGTGTGCATTTAGTGATTCCAAATCCCCATATTCCCCTATTTTTTGAAGAATGAACCAAAGTCCAAATTGATGAAATAAAGCACCATCAATCTTGGATCTTGACAGTGATTCCTCCTGAATCATGCAGTAGCAGCTTCAGAACACGGATCTGACTCCAAATCTTCAGTGTTTCACCCTCAAGGTAGGTAGATTTTTATTTTAGTCATGATCTCCCTTTTATGCATTTTTTAAGGTTTTAGAGCCCATAGACGACTGCTAGGGACCCCTAATGGGTCGATCTGTGTGTTTTGGAGTATACAGGGGTGATCCAAAATGTTTTCAGGGAAATCCCGTCAGATTTCCCCATCAAAATGGCATGTAAACCAATCACACATGCCATGTGTTATTCCCATTTATGGAAGAAGGAATTTTTAGAAGTACACATCATGTACTCTAAGTACATTCAGTGTAGTATCACGTGGTCATGTGTCCGACCTTGTGAAAAAGAACACGAAAAGATGGTTTTTGGAAAGTACATTCCATGTACTCTAAAGTACACATCATGTAGTTTTACACAGGCAAACCCCATGTTTCTCTAGACATATAAAATTACATGGAAATGAGGATATGTTAGATTACATTCTATGTACTCTAAAGTAAATTCCATATACTTTTTCTAGCTTAGAGGTTTTGGGTATTTTGTGCCCTCGAAGTCAGAATTGGGCATGTGAGTAGTCATTTCTGAGCGTTTTTCTACATAAAACACAATGGTGGCAACGATTTGGGCCTATGAGGTGTAGTGTGAAGGAATTTTTGTGAGGGTCATTTGGTTTAGTGACGCCTTCACTATTTGGGTTGAGTGGGTCCCCTTAGTCTCTGTCGACGACGTTTCGACCGATAGGGTTGAGTGGGTCCCCCTTGTCCTTTCGCTTTGAGGGGTTTCAGTATCATGTGTGCTTCACAAGTAGAGACCCGGTTTTTTCCCTGTCAGACTTTGGAATATTCCTATGAATAATTTCAGATCTAGGCATGAATACGGCGTGTGATTCTAAGGCCCGGTGTTCCCAGAATTAATTTTATAAAAATATTAATTATTTTTATATGATGCACATAGAGGGGTTGTTTTTTCTCTTAAAAGGTAGCTCTTATTGGAAATCCAAGGGAACGACTGAGTCCGGAGCGTGCCATTTACCATAAGTGGGGTGTACAAGTTGCG
This sequence comes from Viscum album, assembly GCA_963277665.1. Classification (NCBI taxonomy): domain Eukaryota; kingdom Viridiplantae; phylum Streptophyta; class Magnoliopsida; order Santalales; family Viscaceae; genus Viscum; species Viscum album. The sequence goes on from OY728122.1 coordinate 1,977,392,933, forward strand.
GGCAAGAGCCTGCTGTGAGAGATGTCACCCAGGGGAAAAATCATCATTTTGAAATAATAACTTAGTGATTTTTATCACTAGAATTATTTTTGAATAAATTTCGAAAAGAAGTCTCAAAATGAAAATCCGAGACTTTTGTTGAATTCGAAATGGGTCATTTTTCCTAGGCGCGATATAAAATAAGAGGGTATGACAATTTCGGATTCCGCGCTAAGTGGATTTTTCTATAAATAGGAAAAAATATGAGTTTGGAGTTGGGGGTTTTACTTTCTCTCTCCTCTCTCTCTCTCTCTCTATTTCCCTCTCTCTCAACTGTGACCTCAATCGAAACCTTGGCGGATCGAAGCAGGAGCGTCATGGACATGCCGCCAACGACGCACGGCCGATTCGAGGTATGATTTTTTTTGGTTAAATTTCGCACATTCGTTGATTTCTTGACTTTTCATAAAATTTTTCTTTTACATTCTAAAATTTTAGAATTAGGACGATGGCCAAATGAACACAGCCATCATCTGAGCCCCGTTCTAAATCCTATGTTCGACGCGTTCTTCTTTGTTCATCGTCCGAATTTTCGGATGTGCTAAAACCTTGAAGGATTGGCGATCGAGGGTAGGCGATGTGAATGCCTCTTCCCGAGGATTCCAAATCCACCTTTGGTTTCAAAATAGGGCCTTCGGAGTGGTCGTGGAGGCCGATGGAAGTCCCAGCTCCGGTAAGGGGCAGTGGCCGGAGGTCGGGGTGGTGTAGCCGTGGAACCGGCTGGAGTTGCACCGGCAGCGCGAGGGTGGCACTCGGCCGGTGTGCAGCGGCCAACGGTCGAGCGGAGAGGCGGGGTCAGGAGTGGCCAGTGAGGACGGAGAAATCAAGGGTGGTCAGAGAAGAGGACCCGGTTGTGGCCGGTGAGGTGTAGCAGTGTCCGACGGTGGAGTCGAGCGGAGCAGTGGCCGGTGCGGTGTGGCGAATCCAAGCGGCGCAGCAGGGAGGTCGGGCGGCCGTGACGCGGGCGGCCTGTCGCGGCGGTGTGATCGGCCGGTGGAGCAAGAGGTACTGGCCTCAACCAGTCACGGTCGGGGCAGAAGACCCGAGGCGTTGACCTCAGGGGGGGTGCGGACAAGGACCCGAATTCGGCGGGTCTTGTTGGCGCGACGTGTGGAAAGACACCGGCCGCTTGGTCGGTCAGTGGAAGAACCAGACCCTAGGGGTCCGGTGGTTTCGAATGGGCCGCGACGAACTGGGACAGACCCATAGCTGGGCCGCGGGCTGGTGGTCTGGACCAGGTCGGCCGATCTGTACCTACCCATTTTGGGCCCCCTTCTGTTCAAGGGGTCGTAACTTTTAAACAGCGCGTCCATTTGACACGCCATCAGCTGTTTTGGGTTCGTCTCTTTGAGACAAACTTTTTGAAGTTGGTTTCAGAAATTTTGAGTTCTAATCCCGAAGGTGGGTGACCCAAAACGCTTTATGTTAATAATAATAAATGATTATTAAAGTTTACAATGGACGTATTTGTGATTCGGACGTCCGTTTCATGCGCCGTCAGAGGCGTTGTGGCCCTGGAGTTGAGACGGTCCTTCCAAAGTTGGTTCGGAACCCTTGCGGTTTGGTTTTGTTGCTCGGTGGCATGAAACGCTTAATGCGTATAATTAATTATTTATTTAATTAATTAATTACTCTTGTGTCGGACCTAACTTCTGTTTGGGATGTCTGATTGATGTGTCGTTAGCGACAGCGTGACCCCAGTCCTCGTGCGGACTTTTTGAGATGCTCTCCAAAGCATTTGGGTTGGAGAAAAGGTGCGGCCCCACAGGACCTGGTTCACACGTTTTATGGTGAAATGCCACTTTTTCACCCGACATCTGTTTGGGGTGTTTAAGCACTCATTTCTGAGTGTTCTTCTGAAGGTATTGCGATGGCGCAATCTGCTGCCTAAATTCGGGTCCGAGTCATGGGCCCCACGAGGCGGCTTTCGGACATATGTTGCATTTTTACAACTTATGCTTCATAAGTCCGTTCATGGAAAATGAATATCCTACTCCTCATGTTTATCTGCAAGAAACGCAATGGTATGATCTGTGTGACGTGTTTCGGGGTTGAGATGTGGGCCCCATGGGGCCCCGTTTGCATAATGCGGGGAGTTACTTCTTCTGCATCCGGAGTCCATTTTTGGCATCGTCAGCAGCGTTTTGACCCTGGCATCGAGACAAATTTGACCAAGGTGGTTTCATGCGTTGAATCTGGAGTTGAGGCGTGGACCCCACGGGCCGTCTTTTAAGCTGTGTGCAGCGTACTGCGACTTTTTCATCAGACGTCTATTCGGGGTGAGTAAATAGTCTATCTTGCGTGTTTTTCCATGAGGATTGCAATGGTGTAATCTGTTTGGGTGTTTGGATCCTCTTTCGAGATATCATTAAATGTGGAAACATGAAAGGTAGTTGGTCGGAGGTCCCTTTGACGCACTCCGAACCAATACACGGTAGCGATGTTAGTGACACCCAGTGATGACACGGGCAGTGCGGAGTAATCTGACCATTTCAGGGTTTACCCTCTAGCGGGTCTGGGTAGTGGGTTACCTGTTGACCTTAGGGTTTACCTTCCAATGAGGCTGGGCCGTGGGTTACCCTTTGACCTTAGGGTTTACCCTCCAGTGGGGCTGGGCAGTGGGTTACCCATTGACCTTAGGGATTACCCTCCAGCGGGGCTGGGTAGTGGGTTACCTGTTGACCTTAGGGTTTACCCCCCAGCAGGGCTAGGCAGTGGGTTACCCGTTGACCTTAGGGTTTACCCTCCAGTGGGGCTGGGCAGTGGGTCACTCGTTGACCTTAGGGTTTACCCTCCAGTGGAGCTGGGTAGTGGGTTACTAATTGACCTTAGGGTTTACCCTCCAGCGGGGCTAGGTAGTGGGTTACCCAATGACCTCTTAGGGTTTACCCTCTAGCTGGTCTGGGCAGTGGGTTACCTGGAGACTTCTTTCAGACTCATCCCTTTCTATGAGTCTAGTAAGTGACTTTTATCCATGGTTACCAGAGTGGGACCCTTGGTTGTACGGTTTAGCGATGAGACGGATTTATCGTACGGGACTGTTGGGCATCAGTGATGGATATCCTTTGAACTGTTTGCAAATTTTTCCTAGGCTGAGCTTGGAGATGGAGATCCCCTCACACACTCATTCGGTTTTCTTGTTGAGAATATATATATATATACACCCTAATTTTGTTCCCACTCCTTGGGTTCAGTTACTTTCCTTCTAGGAGGGGCGAAGACATGCGGGGTATGCCACGTGCTTTTCGTGTCTATCTCCTCTTGGTTGGATGAGTCCACTTCCTTCCTTCTGTTGGGTTGAGATGCACTCTCTCTATTGTACTCTCACACTGTTCTCTGTTCTGTCTTCTATTCACCATTTTAGTATCTCCTTTGTTGCTACCTCAAGATTTCAGGGCATCTTATAGAGTATCTTTATACTCACCCCTACTTGGGATTTTCCCACACTTGGTGTGCCCTTGCAGATGACGGACAGGTCGATCGAGACTACGGAGGAGCGTAGAGGACACATGAGCTTGGGCTGCTTTCATTGGCCATAGTAGGATTTTCAAGTGTGAGACTCACCAGCTGTTTAATTTCGTTTACCTATTACCAGGTTGTGGCACCTTTCTAGTTGGGAATGTTTTTCCCTTTTCTGATCAGTTTACTTGTCAGTCTACTTTTCAGCACTTTACTTGTTCTGTTTTAGAAGTTAATTCATGACTGAGGTTGGGTTATAGTTTTTTGTGCATTGGTATCCTTTTTTACTCTTCACTTCTACATTGAGTGGGTTGTGTGTGTGTGTACAGGTACTTAGGCAAAGGCCTCCCTGAGATTGTTACGCCTTCAGCGCTTGTCGCCAGCCCCTGGCCTATGGAGGCGGTCATGGGGTAGTTGCGGCTCAAGACTGGTAGGGTTGGGTCGTGACATCACAATACTGTGAACCCTTTTCGGTTTCTTTGTATATGTTCATCATGGGTGTTTCCTACTTTTTGAAGTGAGTGGTCTCAATTTGCTTCAATAGCAGACTAAGAAGATTTGGATCATTTGTTGCCTTGAGAGTCCCAACGTGATTCTCACGTCCTTTTATGTTTCCCTAATAGGGTTCTTACAATCGGTGTGAACAATATTTAACCAGGAATTGATCCTCTACCCAGGATGTTGTTCCAGTAGAGGATAGAGCCCCTAGTGAGCCCTAGGTGTAGACCCTCTATCGGTGTATTGAGATGTGATTCTTCCTTCTGAGATCTATCATGATGTTTTCCTCAGAAGAGTTCCCATAATTGGCATGACCATATCTACATGTGAATTGCTCCTCTTATAGGTGAGTTGTTCTAGATTTGGGTTGTTGCGCAATACCCTTTCAATGATCGGTGTTCTAGCTAGGGTTCTTAGTGCCCCCAACAAACCTTGGGTGGGATCCCCTACCTGAGGTTGAGATAATCACTGGGTGACTGCTTCTATGGACTCTCCATCGAGTGTTCCCTCACAGATAAGAACCACGAGGGTTGTTTGGATTGTGTCGTTAACTTATTTTCTCAATGGAGTGGAATCTCTTGGTTGAGTGCCTTTTGGAAGGGAGACGTTGACACATTGACTAAGATATGGATATGTTTGTCCCCTCTTATTCTAAATTCTATCAGGGGTGGACAGGTTCTTAGTGAGTGTGCTCCGAGGAAAGATTCTATCTTCAGGCCTCGAGTAGGAGCATGCTGATGTTAATGAGGTTAGATACTCAAGTGAGCATTGTGTTAGGCCTTTGAGTTGGATACCATGGCCAATCTATGGTTGGGACCATAAGACTTGGAGTCAGAGATGAGTATATCTGTGTATGTTATGGGAGTCCCCGCAATGTGTGTCATTTTGTTGACATGCTGGGGATGTTGAGATGACTAGTCATGTATAGTCGAGGATGATCTTGAGATGGAGTTTCTCTCTCATTTGGGTTCCCTCTTTCTGGGTCTAGTTGACTAATTCCTATCAGTTTCTCTTTTTTTGTTTTGATTTTTGGGGCACCTACTGATTATTCTTATACTCACCGTTGTATAGGATTTTCCCAAACATGTGGTGTCATGTGAAGACCAAAAGTCCTTCAACGGAGTCCTAGTAGGACCCAGAGTAGGTAGGTCATAATAGCTAGATTGACTAGGGGTTTTACCAGAGCCTTATTGTGGATCTTACTGGTGGGAGTTTGACAGTGATCCCCTCCATCTGAGCAGGTTGGACTCTTTTTCATTTTTCTTTTGGTGGGTGTGTATTCTTCCCTTTTTCACTTTTGTTGTACTCTAGTTAGGTTAGATGTATGCATGCATTTTAGTTTCCAGTTCATACTTATATCTCTTCACCATTTCATGGAGGTGTATTTGGGTGAATGTATATAGGTACGATAGGATAAGGCCTATAATGTGTGTGATAGTCTACTTGACGCTAGTCGTCAGCCCCTAACCTATTGGAGGTAAGCTTGGGGAGTCGTGGCTTGAGCCCCAATGGGTCGGGTCGTGGCATAGTGGTATCAGAGCATGTCTCAATTTGGGACCATAATCATGAGCATGGTTTGGGTTGTATAGAATCAGTGTTAGGATGTTTCAAGTTTATATTTTAGGATAGGGACTCGAGTGTTAGTGAGGGCGGCTGATGTATCCATTCACTAGGAATTTGATAACCTACCTTTCAACTCGATACATTAGGACACTGATAACAGGGAAATAATGGTACATGCATCATATATGACTGGTTTTTGGTTTTTTCCTATCATTCTTGAGTCATATCCCCAGATATATTCTTTGACCATGGTGCATATTTACTTTATTTCAGGATGTTTCCATAATGAAAACCTTTGAGGTTTCCACTGGAAGGTTTAAAGTAAGAACCAATGAGTGACGAGGTCACCTTATAGGGGATTGGTCATGAGATAGGTTCTTCTCTAGTTGTGCAGCTAGTGTAGCCACCACCCATTGAGTAGCACATTAACGCACCTCCAAGAGTTCAGGTGGATGCTATTTTTTAGACTGAGTCATGGATGGATCTGTTGGTGTTAGAAGTCGATGCATTAGGGTCGTGCACGTAGCATGAGATTCAGAGATAGAGTTTTCCTAAGGTCTAGGTCGATTAGGACCCACAGTTAGCACGTGTGCAATGCAGGAGGCACTGTCATTTTCATAGGCATACCCATGCCCGGATTCAAGATTTGAGTCAGGGTTTTGGACAATATTGGGAGAGGTGCTACTATGATTATGACGAACAAGAACATATTATGAGAGATTATCTGACCCGTTGTGCTGTTGAGGGAGGATCGGTCGACTAAATGTCATGGTAATGGTAGTAGTTTCAGTGAGGTTCATCAAGTAGTAACCAAGACATCAGATCCATAGTGTTAGGAGGTGGTTGGCACTTGAATACATTACCACCACCACCCCTAGGTGGTCTAGGCAAAGCTCAGGGAGATGGTGGACAAGGATTTGGGTGGTTTTAGGAACTTGAGGGTGTTGACCTAGAGGATCCAGATGAATATAAGTATGTTATGTGTCCTTTCTACTTTCTATAGTAGGATTGTCAGACACTATTGGGAGGTACTCTTTCCTTTTCATTGATTGCATTTGGTTTTCATTCGGGAAGACGTGGGGTGTCGGTGGAGCCATGTGTCTGTGTTTCTATTCTTTGCTTCGAATGAACGAGGAATAGGGATCCTTCCCCCACTGATACACATTTTTGTGACATGATGAAAACTGTGAAGGCAAGTCAGTGCCACCCAAAGCCAATAGTATCGAGGTGTAGTGGATGGGTCCCTTAGACTTGTGTATTCAAATCATTTTCATGAGATTCGAAATAATTTTTTTATTATTTCAAACACTTTTAGGAAAAGTGAGAAACCCAAAGTCACAACAAACCCAAAAATAACAAACAAGTCCTCTCCAAAGATGAACAATCAAATAGACACACAAGCAGTCAACAAAAACTAAATATCATAGTTACCATACCCGTCATCTCCACCAGCGCATGAACTCCCCTCCACGGTGGTCGTTCCCCATTCAGAATCCGGATTTAAACGCCTCATGAAATCACCATCGTAGTCCTGCCTCACATCATCCAGTGTGATTCGCCCGGAACCTTCTTTCTTGGACAAGCTTCCTTTCTTGAAATCCAGAGACACCCCATGGTCCCGTTTAAAGGATGCTCTGGTGCACAGTGGTCAAGGAAGATAGGAGTAATCCTTCCTGCCTTTTCTTTTTAGAGTATCAGAAGCCGCTCCGCCATCATCAGTCCTGATTATGTCTCCACCCTGCACTATGTCACTAAAGGAACGAGCGACCATATCACCTCTATTCTCCTTGTCGCAGCTGGATAGCATCCCCTTACTCCCAAGACTATTGTCCGAAGTTAAATCCTTTCCCTCCTCATCTCTTCCTCTCCTCTGATCAGGTGTTTTGTAGTCAATATCACACATGTAAATGCTCGAAACACCATCATAATTAATAGCTCCTGTTCCTTTCCCTTCTAGGACATTTCCCAAGTCAGTCGGTTCACCCTGTTGGCAAGCTGTATTCTCCACAGTAGGATCTCCCACAACCTCACAGGAAGCCTCACGGTAAACTTTCCCTCCTTCACAATCCCACATACTGGTCTCCAGGGATTCACCCTGCTCCATTGCAACAGCATCCATACCCTCCTCAGTAAGACCGAGGAATCTATTACTCAAAGGAAGAACAGCCGCAAAAGCAACACCCGGTCTCCCACTATCCTGTTTCCTCACATTCCTGCCAAGAGCCACTGCCGAGTCACCTCTTTTACATTCCACCCTTTGATCCCTCGTATCCAAGGCATCACCCAAATTCTGATCCCTCAAATTCACCCCACTGGATGTGGCACCATTCATTTGATCACTCCTAGTATTAGGATTCTCTTGCCTCTGTCTCTTGCTTGCATCCGGAGCCTCTGGAATGCTTTGAGTTTCCATGACATCCGTCAAGGATTTGATATCACCATGCCTATCTGGATCCTTTCCATCCCCTCCGGTAAGCTGTTGAACCAAAGGACCTAGTGATTGGGAACCTCCATTTGTCCCCTCCATAACATTAGTCCTCATCTCCGAACCTTCCATCAGCTGTGTCACCGGGATGATCCCTATAGTATCCTCCCTTCTAACTAGAGCCTGATACTCCCGATGCCCTAAATACAACACCTGAGATGATGATCCTCTTTGGAAACTCCCTGGAAGATGCCCAAAACAGTTGCAAGTTGAGAAAAAATCATACTAGTTCTCATTAACAACCTGTTGTTTACACCTATATTCCTCACCGATTTTAATCCACACAAACTCAAAAGGGATTCTAGAAGTGTCAACCTCAATGCATACACGAGGGTTAATCAGATGGAACACCGCTTCAGTGCGGCTATCCTCACACAAGAATCTACCCACAAGATTACCCAACATTATTATAATAGATGGATTCTAAAAAGGTAAGGGGAGGTTAGGGAAACTGACCCAAACTGCAGCCGAGGTTGAATCCCATTTCATGAGAGTGATTGGTAGCTGGAGGGCCCGGTAAGACCCAGTGTGAGAATCTAGGTAGGCCTTTTTTGTTCTTGAGTACCCTTTCATTCATGATGTCAGTTTGTATGTGGGATACTCAAGGAGATTTTTTTGGGTTTCTCCATGGCTTCGAATTGGTAGGAGGGATGGAAAATTCCCCCAATAAGATGCATCCTGAAGATGCGATCAAAAAACATGCAGGTGAGTCAGTGCCGCCCAAAGCAGATAGTATTGAGGTTTGGTGGATGAGTTCCTTCAACATATGAGTTAGAGGTTGGTTTCATCTGTTGGAAGTAGTTTCTTAAGGGATAGTAAGTACCGGTGCGTATACTTGGGTAACCCTTTTTGTTCTCCATCTGGCGGAGATGTTTTTATTTTAGTGTTGGGGTTTGTTTGTGTGGTCTCGAATGATGGTATATCTACTGGGATTGTTCTCGATGGATTTTCCCTAAGGTGGAGAGTGCATCAACCTTCTGAGGGACATAGTTGGCCTCAGTCATGGGGTGAGATAGGGTGGTGAGGTGGTCTCTTTACCTTGGTGTCGTGTTGGTGTTGGAATAGACCATTCAGAGCTGGTTGAGGTCTTGTCTTTTGTTGGAGTTGGGAGTTTTTCCACCTGTCCCAACCAAGGAAAACATGTGCTTATTATTTCATGATGTTAACCCGGTGATAGTTGGATGATGTGTGGTTGCGCTTAAAGGTTCCCTTGAGTGAGTGCTTGTGGGTATCATGAGAACCCTTGTTGGACTTGTAGTGGTCTTTATTTTTTGTGGTTCCTCTTGGTGCGTGTTTGTTACAGCACAAGAACCTTTGGTGAGATCTCTGGCATGGGTGTCCTAGTGAAGAGATCTGGTTCTTTCCCATGTTTCTATGATTTATCTTTTTAGGGATGAAAAGACTTAATATGGGGAGGATGTAGCAACTCAGGTTTTTCCCTATCAGACATTAGAATATTTCAAAAAATATTTCCAAATACAGGTGCTGAGTTGGTTCAAGAATCCGAGGGTCGGCGAGCCTCGACGCAATGAATTTAAAAATATGAAATATATTTTATAACCCATGCATAGTTTCACTTGATATGTGAACAACTTCTAAGAAAAGTCTTGGATCAGATTTTTGAGATCGTGGTTGAGTTCAGAATGTCATGTTTACCCTAGGCGTGACATAAACTTTATCGGCATGAGGTTTTGGGTCGAAGGCGAGTTGAGATGTGGTGTGAAGGGGATATTTGTTTTAATAAAATTAAGACCAATACACCTCTCCCCTTTCTCCCCTTGGTTCACACAAAGGGAGGATTAAGCCCCCTCTTCCCCTATTTGTCAATGAATGAATCGAAGGCCAAATCGACAAAACGAAGCATCACCAATCTTGGATATTAATGAAGATCACTCCCGGATCATGTAGTAGCATATTTAGAACATGGATCTGATCCCGAATGTAACACCCCAAGCATCCATGGTATGTTTCTCTTTGAATAATGCAGTAGCTTGCATTGTACGCAACTTAGAGTTTTAACACACCATGACCAATCAAACTAGCCGTTAGGAATAGTAATACCCAATTTTTGAAATTTTATATATTTTATTTTTCAAAATGGACTTCATTTTTGAATCGGAATATCAAAATTAGCTTAGGGTGAGTTTTTTTTATTTTTCTGAAAACTTTCAATTTTTGATGAATAGTGAAAAACAATGCGTTATTGTTTAAAACCGACTTTTTTTAAGTAATTAGTTATATTATTTTAATTTATTTTAGGTCAAAATAGATACATAATACCTATATATGTTCAATGTAATTCATTGGAGTCATTTTATAATAAGTTTAGATATATAAAATTTTATTGAACTTTTTACCGTCTTTTACCCACCTTCTAAGAGCATTTAAATATTTGCATAAAACTTAATTTTACCGCTTCTGTGAGTTGAATTTCAAAAATCTGAGAGACACAGTTGACATCAGTAAGTAAAATTTTTTTCAATAAGATGAAAATATTTTTTGGTGAATAGTAACTTTTGATTTTTATTTACCACGGTTAAAAGTAAATTGAGTAATTAAGGGTTAAAATGATATTATAATTACCATAACACATGTCCTTATTCTATTGGATAAGTGTAGATCAACCAAAAACAACCTTAGGAATAAAATATGACCCTTTTGGTCCACTTGGATTAGATTAGGAAATTTATAATTATTTTATTTAAAGAAGAGTTAAAAGAGTAAAATACAAAGTTTAATAACTAAACCATTTTTAATATAGGGTTACACAAAATATAGATTAGACTATAAATATTAATTATAAAGATAAAAATATTTAATACATAATGATAGTTTATTTATAATTTTTAGACATTAAATAATTTAATTTATTTATGACACAATGATGATGGAGTAATTACCTTAATAATGAAATATTAAAATAATTGATATTATAAATATTCAAATAAATGTAAATTGATACTTTTGATGAATTTCACTAATTTTATAGGTTAATATTACATGTTAGGTTGATTAAATAAATTTTATTCGAATTGATAAATATTTTATGATTTTAAAAAAATCAAATACTAAATAGTACCAAAATTGACATAATTGAGTTTTTAAAACAAATACTATATTATTAATTGATATAATATTCCTAAAAATATAAGGTTCAGCCAAAGGAATTATATAAGGTTATATATATTAATAATGAACCACATGGGGTTCTATTGTCTTTTTAAAGTAATTTTATTAAACATATAATATAAAAATACAAAGAGACATGGTAAATGTCAAACTATTTAACTAAGAGTTAAATCTAAAAGATAGGTTTAATATGGTGATCTAAACCAGTCCAAAACCTATTGGATGAGAGTTTTTCGACCAATAACCACCTTATCCTAGAAATAAATAATTTTTTAGCCATTAGAAATGGAAAAAAAATTATTATAAAATAATATTTCAAGCTTTTCCTAAAGTGACCCTCACCTCTCTTATAAAAGGGTACTTCCCCTTCTCTTAATTCCACACCTCCAAAGCCATTTTTCTCAGACAAACCCTACCCAAATATACTCCAAACTTTATTTCCTTCATCCTAGAGGCCTTACTTTGGTCATAAAGCCAACCTAATGAGCCCTTTTGATCAAATCAAAAGGAAGAACCCAAAGAAGAGGTAAATATTTCATCACCTCTTTCAAGTTCTTTTCTTCTTCCACTTACTCTTTCTTTGTTGTTTCAATTATAAAATAAAAACTCCAATATATTATATATATTTTGATGTTATTATAAAAATGGTACAACCATATTCATTATTCTATCCATCATATGAATGACAAAGTCACCATACGTGCGTACGTACAGCTTACCGTATCCACGTAGTGGTGTAGTTTGTTATTCAAACACTTCATTATTTGGATGGGTATAATGATGATTATAGCTGATTTAAATAATAAATATAAAATTTTAATTATTCTTTATATATGATATACCATAAAATTACATACAATTTCACCATCAGTATAATGATATTATCGCTCGTGCGTACGTACGGATTACCGTCTCCACAAATGCAATGAGATTAATTCCCCATCGTAATCATTCAATAATAATTTTCATTTTATGATTAAAAATAATGTTTATGAACATAATATAACTCTATATATAAATCAAATGCATCCTATCCAAAACAAACATTACTTACTTAACTACGCATATAAAGGAAAACGAATTAGTTAACACCCGAAACGATGATACTACTAAAATATTATTAACAAAGAAATATTATAAGATCATATATGATATCATATTTATGTATAAGATTATTTTATAATTTAATAACAATTTTTTAACTATTATACATAAGTTTAACATACCATCAAATAAGTAAATGTACAAGTTAAGGGTTAATTTTACAATCTCTTTATTATCCGAGGTTGTTTTTACATAAGTATATACTGGGACCTATTTATCATCCACATCCATGTTTCTTAAAAATGTATTCCAAAACATTTTTACTATTTACTAGACTATTGGTTAAAGTCATTTATACCCTTTTTTTACTTTTTATAAAATGGTTTGAAAGGAATCTTTCCGTCATTTTCCAAACAAGGTACTTTATGACCTTTTCGACAAAATTAAGGTAAGAATGTTTTTTTTAACTTATAGGGCGGGTACAGATATTTTCCGCCATTATAACAACGTAGAATATTACCTTAAAAGATTATAAGAATATTTTAAAAATAAATTTTTTCTTTTATAATTATGTGACTTTTAAATAATTTTAAAATAGAAAGAGGTATTTATTTCAAATAGTTTTCATTTCATCTATGTCAACATCCTTTGATGGATTTTAAACTTATTTGAAGTTGATTTATTATGATACAAATCTTCCATATTATATTGAAGGTTTTGTGATATGTTTGACTCTAGATGTGTTATTTTAACACAATTCATGATTTATGGATAAAGTATTGACATTTTATATGCTAGTTTTAATACGAATGTTTATGTTATGTTTAAAACTTTTCATATGAGGAATGAATTGGACTCAGTAAGTGATGGGTGGAGCGTGCTATAGCTCCTCGATGCATCGGTAGGTCACATGAGACAAACTAGTGTCTTGGAACAAGGCCTTTACAAAATCTTATTTGTAGTCTTGGCACAAGGCCTTCACTATTTGGTTATGAAGTCTGACATTATGCATTCCATCATTATAAAAGTGGCTATTGATATTGCATGTTATTATTAGACTAGTAGATTATCCATGTGAATAAGTAAATGGAATTTTTTGATTTTATCTTTTCCATATTATGATGAAGTTTAAGTTTAAAAGGCTTTTGTTTTAATCTTATACATTGCCTTAAATGTTCATGCTTATTTATGAAAGTTTTTGCTATATTTTTATCCTTACTGAGCATCTGAGCTCACCCCTTTCTATGTTTTATTTTTCCCAGGATGTGAACAAATATTTTATGGTTGACCTAAAGGGATAGGCTAAGGATATAAGTGTGATCAATGGGGAAAAATGTTGGTGATGTTTTTATTTCATGATGTAATGTAAAACTTATGAATGTATCTAGTACTTCCATGGATACTAAACTGATCGGTATTTTGGGACATGATTCCTTGTATCATGCCAATGTTATGAAATAATGCACCAACTTTGATTAACTGGGGTCAGGGCGTTACACCAAAGCTTCATTGTTTCACCCTATAGGTAGGTGGTTTTTCATTTTTGTCTCGATCCTACTCTTTATGTGTTTTTTAAGGTTTTAGAGCCCATAGAAAACTTCTAGAGACCCCTTGTGGGTCTATCTTTTTGTTTTTGGGTATATAGGGGTGATTCGGGATGTTTGCAGGGAAATCCCATTTTATTTTCCTATCTAAACGATGTGTAAAATAGTCACACAAACCATGTGTTCTTCCCATTTGGGGATGAAGGGATTTTTAGAAGTATACCCCATGTACTCTGAGTACACGCCGTGTAGTAGCACATGGCTGTGTGTTTGGAATTATGAAAAATAACACAGAAAGATAGTTTTTGGAAAGTACACACCAAGTAATCTAAAGTAAACACCATGTAGTTTTACACAGGCATACCCCATGTTTCTCTGTCCATGTAAAAGTACATGTCCAGAAGGAGAGAATAGAGTACATGTTGTATACTCTATAGTAAATGCCATGTACTTTTTCCAACTTAGAGATTTTGGGTATTTTGTTCCCTAGAAGTTATAATTGGGAATGTGAGTAGTATTTTATGAGTTTTTTTATACATATAATGCGATGGTGGACACGGTTTTGTCCTAGGAGGTGCAGTGTGAAGGTGGTGTTGTGTGGTTTGTTTGGATTAGCAATGCCTTGGATGGCTGGGTTGAGTGGACCCCCTTATCTCTGTTGGTGATGTTTTGACCGTAAGTTTTGAGTGGGTCCCCCCTGGTCATTTCACTTTGAGGGTTTTTGGTATCACTTCCCCTTCATCGGATTGTGACCCCTCTTTGGCTGCTTTTCATATGTGCAATGTTTGTGTTTCCTGCTTTCTCGAGTGAGTTGTCTCAACTCACTTAAACAATAGACTCAGTGAATTTGGAGCATGTGTCACCCTGAGAGGCCTGAATCCATCCTCAAATCCTTTTGTGTTTCCTTTATAGGGTTATTATAAAAGGAGTGACAAATATTTTCTTGGGCATTAATCCTCTACCCAATATTTTGTTCCAGTAGGGGATGGAGCCCCTAGTGAGCCAAGGGCACAGACCCATTATCTGTGTATCGAGATGTGATTATTCCTTATGCAATATATCATGAAATTTTCCTCTGTGGAGTTCTTGAAATTGACATTACTAACTCTATATAGTCATTGATCCTCTACTAGGTGAGTTGTTCCAGATTCAGGTTATTACGCAATACCCTTTTTGTGATTGTTGTTCCAACTAGGGTTCTTAGTGTCCCCCAGTGGATCCTGGGTGGGATCCCATACTTGATATTGAGATAGTCACTGGGTGACTGCTTCTGTGGCCTCTCTATCGAGCATGACCTCACAGATAGGTACCATGATGGTTGGTCGAGTTGTGCCATTAGTTCATTTTCCCAATGGAGTGGCATCTCTCGGTTGAGTTCCTTTAGGTATGGTGACGTTGACACATCGACTATGAGCTGGTGATGTTTGTCCCCTCTTGTTATAAATTCCACCAAGGATGTATAGGTTATTGGTGAGTGTTCTTCAGGGAAATATTCTATCTTCAAGCCTCAATCAGGAGCCTGCTGATGTCAATGAGGTCATAACCGCATGCAAGTGTTGTGTTGGGACTTTGAGTTGGCTACCAAGGATAGTCTATGGTCGGGACCATGAAACTTGGAGTTAGATCTGAGTATATCTAGGTATCTTCTAGGATTCCCCATGGAATGTGTCATTTTGTTGACATACTAGGGACGTTGAGATGACTAGTCGTGTATAGTCAAGGATGGTCTCGAGATAGAGTTTCTCTCTAGTTTGGGTTCCCTCTAGTTGGGTCAAGTTAACTGATTCATATCAGTTTCTCCCTTTTTGGTTTGGATTTTTGGGGTGCCTTCTGATAATTCCTATAATCACCCCTATATGGGATTTTCCCACACATGTTGTGTCTTGTGTAGACCAAATATCCTTTGACAGAGTCCTAATAGGACCCATAAAAGGTAGAGCATAGTAGCTGGACTAACCAACATTTTTACCAGAGTCGTACCGCAGATCTTACCAACGGGACTTTGATAGTGATCCCCTCCATCTGAGTAGGTTGGATGCTTTTTTAGTTTTATTTTAGTGGGAATGTATTTTTGCCTTTTTCACTTTTTTTGTACTCCGGCTGGGTTAGATGTATGAATAAATTTTAGTTTCCATTTTTTAATTATATCTCTACATTGTTTCATAGAGGTGTTTGTAGGTGCGTGTATATAGGTATGATAGGATAAGGCCTCCCATGTGTGTGATAGCCTACTAGGTGCTAGTTGTTAGCCTCTGGCCTATTAGAGGTGGGCTTAGGGATTCACATCTTGATCCCTATTTAGTCAGGTCATGACATACAAAACCAGTGTAAGATCTAACATTTTCATTTGGTTCTATAACTAGAAATTTAAGTCGTTCGACAATTAAATTCATATTTTCAGATAACTCCTTATAAATATGATCTCTTAACCATCATATAAACTATTGATTATCTATATTTGATATCCATCCTTAATCCCTTGATGTATTTAAATCTCTAAGAATTTCTTTGTGGGATTCAATGTATGTATAAACATCTTCACTATTATGTAAAATGTAAAGGTGTTCTTGTTCCTGCTTTGTGATGGTATTTGTAACAACATATCTTCCAAAAGTAACTTCTTCCATAAGGTGTCTGCTTTGATGATACTTTGGGAGACCGATGGTATCAACATCTAATAGGTAATCGATAAAAAATTCAATAGATTCTTCAAAAATATATTGTTCTGCAATACAACCTTTTGGAAAACTTCGATTCTTAACATACCCTTTCAAAATATTCATATATTGTTCAATGGGGTACATCCATCTGTAATGGATGGGACCACATAGTTGAAACTCTCTAACCAAGTGAACCATCAGGTAGACCATTATATCAAATAATAATGGTGGTAAGAACATATCTAATTCACATAATATGATTGCGACCTTATTATTCATGATTGGAAACTCTGATGAGTCTATAAATTTACTGCATATGGCTTTGAAAAAGAAGCAGAGCCTAATTAATGTATGTCATACATTTTTAAGAGAAATGAAACATAAAGAGATGAGAATAAAATCTTTCACTAAAACATGAAATTTGTGTGAGTTTAGTCAATGTAACTTCAAATCAATCATTAACACAACATTCTTGATATTTGATAAACACCCCTCTGTAACTTTTACACCATTAAGGAAAATGAAAATTTTCAATTTTTTCTATCTTGATAGAGTTCAAGCTACTAGAGGAACAAAAGTACACCCTTTACCCTTCACTGGTTCCAAATCTTCCTTTAACCCTATGTCAATCATGTCTAACCTAGACTTGATTCCATCATTTTTTTAGAAACATTTAGTAACGTGACAATAACACTATCAAATACATTTTTTCTACATGCATGACATCAAGAAAATGTCTGACATATAAAAAATTCCAATATTCTAATTCAAAGATAATTGATATCTTTTTGCAACCTGATTTTGTAAGGTTTTTAAAAAATGGTTTACCAAATATAGTGTTAATATCTTTTACTTTATTGAACAGTTGATCACCCATTAGCATAGACGGTGTTGTACCTTGTTCAGTATTCCCATCAAATTTTGTTGTCTAGGATAAGTATTTATACCACAAGGTGAAAATTTATGATGTCCTAAAAACATAGTCTTAAAGGAATGTTTCAACCTAACTGAGTGTTTAAATTCATCACAAATCAGACACCCCAACATTTCTTTAATGTTATAGCATAAAAATTTTCCATAAGTAGGAAAGTCATTTATCATCCCGTACAACATATACCTCAATGTGAACTCTTCACTTCTATGAGAATTATATATTGTAACACCTGTATCCCACATCAATTTCAGATCTTTGATCATTGGAGAAAAATATACATTAATATCATTACTGGGTTATTTTGGTCTAAATATATATAGAAACAACATAATGTATTTTCACTTCATGCATAACCATGACAATAAGTTAAAATTTAACAACATGACTAGTCATGTATTGTGATTACTTCTAGGTACACCAAAAGGATTTATTCCATTTTTAGATAACGAAAGATGGAATTTTCTCGACTTATTTCCATATTTAGGATACTCGTAATCAATTTTTTTCCACTAAGGAGAGTCTGATGGATGACTTAGTTTCCCATATTTAATTCTTGTATCTATATTCCATGTCAATTTTCCTCCGGTTTCCTGAAATCTATATAATATTCTAAAATGTGTAATGATATTAAATCACCACACTACTTTCAAAGGAATTGA
Source organism: Viscum album (assembly GCA_963277665.1). Classification (NCBI taxonomy): domain Eukaryota; kingdom Viridiplantae; phylum Streptophyta; class Magnoliopsida; order Santalales; family Viscaceae; genus Viscum; species Viscum album. Next base: position 1,977,410,947 of record OY728122.1, read on the forward strand.
TTAACCTTTCTTGTATCGATCTACACCACACTTACAACACTTTATGAGTGATTCATGGTCCTTGAGAAACAATATGAAATCATTTGAACAAGCATGTATTTTTTAGAGATCATTCCCATTGAACATAACATTTGTTTAGCATCATATGTTCAAAAAATAAGTTCATTTTATTATGGTGTCATATCATTCAAGAGATCAGGTAATTCTATAAAGATGGTGTTGCTCCATCCACTTCTAGATTTCAAATTATATAACTTCAATATAGCTGACAATGTTGTGTATTTAGTACAATGGTATATAGTGGTCTCTTAGCATAACTATTTAACTTCTCAAAAAAAATTGGACAACCACTAAAGTCATCTTCAATTTACATTTTCATTTATTTCATCTGATCTCCATCATCATTTTCACTAGAATTAATATCAAATGATTCATAAACTACAGTATCATCCTAATCAGTGTGCACATTCAGTTGTTCCCCATGTTTAGTCCAACATTTATAGCTCTGATCAATTCCGTGAAAATAAAATATTCTTCCAACTCTTCTGGACTAATTTTTCTTGAATAACAACAATGTAAACACAAACAAATGATTTGAGAATGGTCGTAAACATGCTCTATTGAAAACTCAGTGAACTATTTAACTGCATCTTCATGCTCTTTTTTTCATATGATTAGCACATATCCATTTTTGATTCATATTCATCCTAGTAGGTTCATAAAATATTCATTTTGTAAAAATAAATAAATACACAAAAGATATTCATAATAAAAGGAGAAGGTTATAGATAATTTTATTTAGGGGAACCCATCATTTAAATGTTATTAGTTATGATTCCTAAAAAGTTATCATTTTACACAAGGGTGACATGAAAAGAAACAACCTAGGGTAAACATGTGATTGTTGGTACAAGTTATTTATTTGATTTTTTGTGGGATAAAAAGTAATTAATTATAGGGTGATTTCTGTAACATTATTAGGTGAGATTCCAATAAGCGGTAAGAGTTTATGTTTATTAATTTATTAACTTTTTATGTGGTGGGATAGGTGGTGTTTCATTGGCAGTCTGAGTAGAGATTTAAATGAGTAGGAAAGTTCAGGTGACCATCACTTGTCATTGGAAAAATGTCAAATATGATTAATTCAAAGATCCATAAAAAGTAGCAAGAAATTGAAATCATACAGGATATTTGACCACTGATAAGTATAGGTCAACCCTTGATCCTTCTTTCCTTTAATAATGAAATCTTACTAATGATAGGTATCTGCTTCAAGAATAAATGTTTCTTCTATAATTTATTCCCATTTAACATGTTCTAATACACTTTACATCATAAATTAAGGGCTTTCAAATCATTATTTCATGTATAATTATAAATTTTTTATTAAAAATGTTAATAAAATGGATTTCATACTCAATTAAATCACTTATAGACATATATTAATTTAATCATCACTAATAAATATTTTTTAAAACAAAATTTATTTATTATTGGATGGAATAATTTCCTTACAAATTCTTGTATCTTTCTTTACATTTAATTGCGACCTGAATTTCTAAATTTATGTAAAAATACATTTCCTCAAAATATCCAAGGTCATGTAATCACAAAATTTTGACATAGGGCCAAAGAGCTTGAAATTTCATGAAACTAATGGATGAAATTGTTATTTATTACATAAGTGAAGTTAGATTCTATGTTACTCCCTTTTTCTATAAATTATTATAAATGATATGTTATACGAATACCAAAAAATATATTTGTACTATAACCCACCGACAAACCCCTACTTCAAAAATAGTAGAGTTATAAAGCTTAAGTATATTTGAAAAATCCTACAATATCTAAAACCTCTATTCAATTTCCTTAAAAACACCACAATTACTTTCCATTAATAAACATTTTGAAAATTCAGTTACCATAGATTCCACATCATTGATATCCAAAGAATTCCGATTACACCTATAATAATGACACAAATAATTATAAGTTATCTCCCAAATATAAAATTCAAAAGCATCATAGGTATATACAAAGGAAATTGAGTCCTTAATGAAACCATATTTCTATATATTTTGGTTTCCTGAAAGAGAAACAATATTGAAATTTGATACTCTAATGGTCACTAAAAATAAATTACACATGGTAATGACATGTTTTAAAAATACATTTTGGTTTTAATCTATGGGATTAAAAGGGATACTTGGAATAAAATGGGTAGTATTTTTTGATTTTAATCCATGGGAGTTGGAGAGATACTTAAAACTTGGATCTGATTACCAACTATGCATCACAAAAACAATACCTACTTATCATTTTCAATCACCACCTTACACAATAAGTGGGTAGTGTTTTTTGTGGTGATAAGCTAGGAGCTCTATGAAATTAGAGTGATAAATAACAATTAATGAGTGAAAATGAACATGAATGAAAGAGATAGGGTGAACCCAAAATGGATTAAGGAAATAGAGATTGGGTGGAACATGAGAACAAGAGGGATACTTAGAACTTGGATCTGATTACTAATTATGTGCTGCAAAAAATATATCTACTTATCATTTATAAACACCACATTACATTATAGCAAGTAGAGTTTTTTCAGTGTATAACTAGGAGATCCATGCTATCAGAGTGAGAAATAATGATGAATGAGTGAAATGAATGCAAAGGTGAGGTAGAGGGTGGACCAAAAATCGATATAGGTGAATATTAGATTATTATGGAGAACACCCATTATAGTTTTGGGGTAAATATTTAATTAATATCTTTGTGATTTTGACCTATATATCAAATATATCTTTGTAACCCTCTTGAATGAAGTTATTGTATTAGAAGAAGAGGATATAGAACTTGGATGAGAAGTGATATTATCCTAAATCTTGCAATCACATAATAGTGAAGTGGTGGATAATTGGTATATGAACACATCATTGATAGGTACTCCTTGGATATATCCCATTATAGGTGAATCATGTAAAATTTTCATTTCATTTTATATATAATATTTCATAATTATTTTATGCCTACATGATAGATTCAATGTGTCTTGTCTAACATGAATATAAGATCTAATTTGTTTTAAAGATAACGAGAATTTTTCAAGACAACCTAATTCACCCCCCTCTCAGGGTGTAGAATAGAACAATAGTTTACAACATGTGGTATCAGATCCACATTTTATTTCTCCATGTATATATAAAAGGAAATTTTCATGGAGAATATTTTTAATGAATAGGAAGTACTCTTATTTGATAGGTTCAATTTTCAAGAATGGAAGAAGATGATGAGATGTCATTTAATATCTCATGGTAAATATGTTTAATAATACATGGGACTCAAGTAAGTGACCCTTTTATATGGTCAATGATGGAAGTAGGTAATATGACGTGTAATAACGAAACTAAATATTATTATGCTTTAGCCAAAGCTTTATCCAATAATATTTATATAAATGTGATTGATGACACAACACCCACATAAGTTTGGGAAAATCTTGATAATATTTATAAAGGTTATAGAAAAGTGAGAAAATAAAAGGTGAATGTTTTGTAATGAATATTTAATAAATTAAAGAATAATTCAAATAAAAATTTGGATGAATTATTTAATAATATTACAAAATATATTATAGATATTCATGACATTGGTAATGTTTACAATGATTTAAATATTATATATAATATCATATGTATATTAACAAAAAATAACAATATTAAGGTGGCATCACATGATGAAATGAATCTTTTAGAATTATCTTCTGACGATTTATATAAAAAACTAGTTACATAATAAATGTGAGTGAATCCAGAAATATATTTATAACATTAATCTAATGAAATATTATTTAATGATATGGAGAACTAAGATTTTTGGGTGACTGAAATTGAATAAGTGGTAAGTGATGATTTCTTATCACTTTTAAAAAGGATGTTCAAAATCGGTAAAGGTAGATTTGAGGGTATGTTACTTTTTTCTTACATTAATTATGGAAATATTTGGATCTTTACTGATATATTTACATATAAGTTTGATAAAGATGATGGTGAGTTTTAATTTTCAAAAAAAATTAGAAATTTTCCCCTATAAAGAATTTCAATTCTTGAAATTCAAGTGGATAGAATTTTCAGAGAAAGGTGCTAGTGAGTGATGAGGTAGAGGATTCCATCGAATATCCCTTAGAATTTATTGAAAAATATTTTATATTAGTAGTGGAAGATGGTATATTGGAATCACTAGAAAAATAAAAATTTATTATTGAGGATGATGTAAAATAAGAAGGATTTATAGATATTAAGTTTTAATTGGAAGGGGAAATCATGACACTTGATCCATCGATAGATATGTATTGGAAAATTTAATAGTTTTTTTGAATTATTATTCATGTTATGTTGATGAAATTGAATCAAAACTTGATCATATTAAAAAATTAGTGGAAGACTATAAAAAATAATAATATTAAATATAAAGTAGTTTTTAATTAATAATTCAAAATTAAGGAATAAATCAAGATCATTAAAGATCATAATATATTTTTAAAGTAATAGTAAAATAATATTGTGACACTAAAATTATAAGTTGTTGCATTGAGAAAGAAAGTTGAGACTGAATGTAAAAATGATGGCTCAAATAAGAAGTTAAAATTAAAAAGGGTTTCGCATGAAGTGTTAAAAGAAAGAGCTAAAAACGCACAATATTAATTTAGGAAGTGTTAAATACTCAAAGACCCAATTTCATAGGTAAAAATACTCTTGGATATGATACTCAAACATAAAAAACAAAGACATCCAATGTGAAAAGTAAAGAGAAGAATATGAAATGATAAATTTCTCAACCATCAAGAATTTATCAATAATTAAGGAGTTATACAAAATTCAAATATATCTTGAGAGATGGAAATAATAATATATTTCCAATTATTATGTTTTAGTTTTGTGGATATATTGTGTACATGATGTCTTACTATGGTGAAGCAGAAATCTATTTGTGAGCTAAAGAGAAAGGTCACCAACAGAGTAGAAGAAAAAATGTATCCTTAATATAAAAATAAAAATTTATTTTATAGATATTGTTTTAATTTATAATTTTTTATAGATAATTAGATTGTAGGAAGAGAAGAGTTAAGTATTTTTATGGAATTCAATGCTAAATAGATGAAAGAAAACAAATTTTTTTTAAAAAAAATTAGTTTTATCCATTTGAAGAAGAAATATTTAGTCTAATTTCTTATGCTGTAGAAAATGGGTAGAGAAAAAAAAAAGTCACAAATAATTTGTGAATATATTGTAAGTAGTTAAATAAGATTAGGAAATAAATTTTTGTTGAGATTTACTTGAGAATATTAATAAATAGTAGAACGTGGATTCTGTATTTTTGGTTTTCATCATATATGATAAGTAATGTGATTTTTTTAAAGAATTCAAAGGGAGATGAACTAGTTATCTAGAGATGAATTAGGGAATACATCAGTCCTCTATGTTGATGGACTTCATCATAATTTATTGATTGTAAGTCAACTTTGTTACTCGGGAATGGAAGTTTCATTCAACTATAAAGTCTATGATATCAAATGAAAGGATGAGAATTATCTTATAAGATATTAGAGGACAAATGTCAATATATATTAGATAAATAGAAAAGAGAATACTTATATTCTAATATTGTAAGGCAAAAATATCTTGTAGAACTATAGGTTAGGCCACATTAATCAATAAAAATGGACAACTAGTCCATTTTAGGACCCATAGTTGAAATTCCTAACTCGAAGTAAGACTAGAAAAATAAGGAACATATGTGATCTGTAGTAGGGTAAATCAGGAATGCTTAGACCCACAAATAAGTAACCATCAAAGGAGGATGAACGATGGTGGAGACTTCATCGAGTGAGCTCCTAAACATGGAACAATGAGACCATCGAGCCAAGAAAATGTTTCACTAACACAAACCATGTGTCACGACCCCCTCTTCATAAAGTGCACCCCTCCTAGGATGACAGTGTGAGAAGAGAGATAATAACCCCTGAGTCATACCTCCAGTAGGCCCCAGGTTTGAAACTAGCACCAAGGGTATAAAAAACACATAGATGGGAGACATTACCCTCTAAGAGAACAAATGCAGAAGAGAAAGATAAGATAGACACCAACCAACTCCTTCTCAGAATACAATATAAAGTAAATTATATGTACACATATGTAATGTCATGAAAAACTACTACAACTGAAAGGGGGAAACTAAAAGTACCAAAAGAAAGTAAAACGACAACAACCACGAATCCCAAACAGCTCCTGCAAAACCTCAAGCTAGTAGTAACCAACCTGATCTCCAAGATACTCCAAGTGACCTGAAAAATAGTTTATATAACATTGGGTGAGTATAATATTATACTGAGTAGGATCCTCCCTAGAGCCTCTCATGAAAAAGTAAAGAAAGCATGCTAAAGCACAGTAAACAACAAGTGAAACTAACTTGTCACCTAAATAGGTATACTATGTTCCCAGCATCACCATGGATACTCTCACTAATTATCACATACAATAGTATATAATATAATAAATAATTTCAAGGGTACCCCACTACCACTTCTCCATTAGTTTTATGCTTTTCCACAACGCCACACGTCCTAATCATATCTCTCCAAAAAGGCTTGTCCACAAACACCTAGGAAAAGCACCACAACATGAACCTCATGCAATACAAAGGCTTTCCCATAGAAACTTGGGAAAATCACCATAGCATCCACACAACCAGAAGTAACCAGATAGTTTCTAGGAGCCACCATAGCCCATATATCGTGTATGAAATATCAGGTATTGTACCTCAATCCATTATAACCCATACACCGAGTAAGGATACTCAATCCATCATACCCTATACACTTTATACCTATAGTAGTACATAGGAAACTATATCTAGAATGCATGTGTGTGAAATAACCATAGGCCATCAAATCCCTTTACACACATATATGTGGAAAACTAACCACTTTGCATACTAGCACAAGTAACTACCAATATAATAGAGTGGATACAAAGGGCACTAGTGGAAATACGGGCTTTAACGTCGTCGTAATAACGTCGGTTTTTTAAAAACCGACGCGAATAGTATATGCGGGGAATTTTTGGCGTCGGTTTTACACAAAACCGACGCCAAAAATAATTATGTTTTTTTTTTCGCGTCGGTTTTTCTAAAAACCGACGCGGAAAACCTCTTCGACCGGATTTTCCGCGTCGGTTTTCATGAAAACCGACGCGGAAAATATAGTCGAAGAGGTTTTCCGCGTCGGTTTTTCTAAAAACCGACGCGGAAAATCCTGTTTTAATCGGTTTTCCGCGTCGGTTTGTAGAAAAACCGACGCGGAAAACCTCTTCGACTATATTTTCCGCGTCGGTTTTCATGAAAACCGACGCCGAAACTCATAAAAAAAATATATTTCGCGTCGGTTTTAATGAAAACCGACGCGAAAAGTCTTTTAAAAATATTCACGGACAGAAACCCTCATTTTGTTCGTCCGTCGAAATCGAGTTCCGCTGCGGCGCTTCGGACTCCCGACGACCTTCGAACTTGATTTGCGATCTTGAACGGCCATTGTTGAAGGTTTTTTGTCGTCTGCACGATTTTGGGTATGTGTTCTTCCTATTTATCTCTTGTTTCATATCCCATTGTTTATTTCTTTATCAATAACCCTATTTTGCGTGATTTGGATTATTGGTTAGATTTTAGTTGTAATTTATCATTATTTTTTGTTTGTATTATCATTGTTGGTGTAGATTTGATATTGTTTGTTTTTGGAAGTAATTATACCGGTCGCAGTTTGGATTTAACATCTCAATTCGGGTTGAATAATTATGTAAGATTTTATATTATGTTGGATTTTAAATAATTATGTAAGATTTTATTTTATTTTATTTCAAACTAGATTAAAAGGGGCTTTAATTAAAAGTTAGAAATTTTGTAAGGTGAGTAGTGGCCTAATTAGTATTTGTATACTCATGTTTATCTACATTTCAGTTTTAGGATCTTATCCAGTTCTTTTTCCCTCTTAGGATGCATTCTGTTTCAGTTTGGGTTAGTGATTAGTGGGGACTTGAGCTCAGTTATTGTTTTACTTATCAAATTATCCCAAGTGTGCCTATTATAGGTTTTTTACGGATTTATTTAAATAGAATATGTGTAAATTTTTTCCATTTAAATGATGTTTTTACTACTTAAAATTATGGTTAAAAGTGTATTGAATTACTTTTGTGAGGACTAGGTGATTTAGGAGATGAAGTGTATTGAGGGAATTAGTTTATATCTATTTATAGTTATTCTTTATATTATTTCTACTGATTCAAATTTTGTGTTGATGTATAACCTATGGATAAGTCATTTCAGATTTCTGATAGAAATATGATGTTAATTACACTATGATTAATGGGTGAAATCATACCTAGTGATTGTTTTAGATGCCTATAATGCTTATTGTTAGTCTATGAGGATTAGGTACTCCCCTCAAGTATGTCATGGTCTAGTTTAGGTGTTTAATGGATAGATATCTTGGGTTGGTTCATGAAAATGGTATCAAAACCAAGATTTTTCAGAGGGTTTGGGTTTCCAAGTTCCCTTTGTTATTTGGCATTATAATGTTATTATGGATATAGGTTATAAAAAATCTAGTGCTACACATTGGGAAAAGTGTCATAATATCTTTTCCATTTGAATCCTTGAGTGTTTATGTAATTCTAGGATTTATTGTTGGATTTTGATATTGATTTTGATTGGTTTTATGTGTTTGATATAAAAATGATGATTGAATTACCAATGATGTGTAATCTATTTGGGGGTTCACTTAATATTGGGGTGATGGTGGATGAAGATTTGTAGCTATAGGTCTATCCCCCATAGTTAGGCCAACCATATGGAGCCCTTTTGAATAGTTTTAATGACTCTTCAAATCCCACAAGTAGTTTTGTTAATCGAGTTCCACATGTGTGTTTTAATACACATTGTTTTAAATAAGGATAGTTATTGCACTATTTTTCACATTAAGTTTTCCATGATTCATTCATGTTACATCAAATGAATAAAAAAATAAATATAGTGTGATCAATAGTAGTCATAGTGAGAAATCATATTATCTTGTATGTCATTCATATAATATTTATATCATGGAACTTTATTTTCAAAAAATGAAACCTTTGATTTAACCATTTTGTCCTTGTATTTCAATATAACACACATGTATATAATATTAAAATTAACTGTTTACTATATTTGTAAACGTGTTTCATATTTGATGTCTTTTATCTGATTATCAATAGTTTTTATGGAATATGTTTTTGTTTACAATTTATCTGATAGATATTTAAATGTTTTTATGTTTTAATATATTCATCAATTATATTGTGATATCAGGTATTAATGGATCATAATTGGATTTATCTACGAAGAACTACTAGTGAATATGAAAGAGGAGTTGACAATTTTTTGGAATTTGCTAAACGGCATAATCAAAATATTGATTTGATTTTCTGTCCATGTGTGAAGTGTGTAAATATGAGAAAGTTAAACTTCAGAGAAATCAAAGATCATCTCATTTGTTATGGTTTTAGCCTTAATTATACACGTTGGATCTTGCATGGTGAAAGAACTGAAAATTCAACATCCAATGTTGATGACGATATTCATAATGAGGCAGAGGATCGTATTGAAGAATTAATTCATGATTTAGGTGTTGAAACCATCGAAAAAACACCAACTGTTGAACGATTGTATGGAGATTCTGAGAAACCATTATTCCCAGGTTGCAGTAAATATACAGTGTTATCAGCAGTTTTGAGATTAGTTAACTTAAAAGCAAAAAATGGGTGGAGTGATAAAAGTTTCTCCAGTTTACTTGAGCTTTTAAAAGAGCTTCTTCCAGAAGGCAATGGGCTTCCAGATTCCAATTATGAGGCGAAGAAAATATTATGCCCAATGGGATTGGGGTATAAAAAGATACATGCTTGCCCCAATGATTGTGTACTATATAGGAAAGAAAATGAACATTTATCAAGTTGTCCTACATGTGGAACATCGCGCTATAAGATGGATGAGAAAGTCAACTCAGATTCATTTTCAGGTGATGTCATGTAACGTTATGAAAAATCAATTTTTTTACTTTCCAATGATATCATCCAATATTTTTTTCAAACAATTCTGATAATTCAATTCTGGTTTATTTTTAGGTACCAAAATCAAAACTCCATCTAAAGCATTTTGGTACCTTCCAATTATTCCTCGTTTGAAGCGTCTATTTGCAAATTCAAATGATGCAAAAAGGTTAAGATGGCATTCAGATGAGCGCATTTCTGATGGTAACTTACGTCACCCGGCCGATTCACCACAGTGGAAGAGTTTTGATAAAAAATTTCATGATTTTGGAAGTGAAGTTAGAAATCTCAGAATGGGATTGTGTACTGATGGAATGAATCCATATCGGAGCCTCAGTAGCCAACATAGTTCATGGCCTGTTTTGCTGGTACTTTACAACTTGTCCCCACATCTATGTATGAAGAAAAAATATGTTATGATGAGCTTGATGATTTCTGGACCAAAACAACCAGGAAATGATATTGATGTGTATCTTACACCATTGATTGAGGATTTAAAACTGCTATGGGAGAAAGGTGTTACAGTTTTCGATGCATACAAGAAAGAGTATTTTCTTTTGCGTGCTATGATAATGTTCACTATAAACGACTTTCCTGCGTATGGAAACTTATCTGGATATAGTGTTAAGGGACATAAAGCATGTCCAATTTGTGAAGAACAAACTTCATATTATCAATTGCAGAATGGAAGAAAGACAGTGTACATGGGACATCGAAGATTTTTGCGAATTGATCATCCTTATCGTAGATTGAGAAAAGCATTTAACGGTTTACAAGAATACAACCTCCCCCCTCAACCATTGTCAGCTGAAGAATATTATGACAGAGTGAAAGATATTGATTCAACATTCGGAAAGAGAAAAAGTTCTGGTTTACAAAAACATATCTGGAAGAAGCAGTCTATTTTTTTCAAACTACCTTATTGGAGATTTTTAGAGATAAAACATAACATTGATGTTATGCATGTTGAGAAAAACATATGTGATAGTTTGATTGGAACTTTGTTAGACATAAAAGGAAAGACAAAAGATGGATTACATGCTAGATTGGACTTGATGTTAATGCGAATACGTTTGGAGTTAGCTCCCGCTGTGAAAGGAAAAAGAACATATTTACCTCCGGCTTGTCACACATTAAGCAAGATTGAAAAGATGAATTTTTGTCAGTGTCTTCATGGTATTAAAGTACCCAGTGGTTTTTCTTCAAATGTGAGTAATTTTGTGTCATTGAAGGATTGTAAATTAATAGGTATGAAATCACATGATTGTCATGTGTTAATGCAACAAATTCTACCAGTAGCAGTGCGTGGTATATTACCGAAAGCTGTCAGGAAGACAATCATCAGGTTATGTAATTTCTTTAAATCCATTTGTAGCAAAGTCGTTGATCAAAATTTGTTAGATTTGTTGGAGAATGAAGCAACTCTTATTCTTTGTCAACTAGAAATGTATTTCCCACCCACATTTTTTGATATAATGGTTCATCTATTGGTTCATTTGGTGCGTGAGATAAGAATGTGTGGGCCTGTTTATTTAAGATGGATGTATCCTTTTGAAAGATATATGAAAATTTTGAAAGGATATGTTAAAAATCCTTATCGACCAGAGGCCTCTATTGTTCAAAAATATGTATCAGAAGAGGTGATTGAGTTCTGTACTGATTATTTGAATGAAGTGGAGCATATTGGTCTCCCTCTATCTCGACATATGACAGTTGACAGAGAAGGTAGAGGGGTTCGAGGCTTAAAGGTAAAGTTCATTCCACGTGATGAAGTGATGCAAGCACATTTATACATTTTGAACAACACAGATGAGGTTCAACCATATATATCCTCACATATTGCTGAATTAAAGTTACGATATCAGAAAAGAAATGAAAAGTGGTTGATGATTGAGCATAAGAAGACATTTGTTTCATGGTTTAAAGAGAAAGTCACCTCAGATATATCTGTATCAGAAACATTGAAGTGGTTATCAGGGGGACCATCTTTTAATGTGATCACTTGGTCTGGTTTTGATATCAATGGCTACACATTTTACACAAAAAACCTGGATGACAAGAGTACCGTTCAGAATAGTGGTGTGATGGTATTCGCTGAAGCAGTGCATTTTTCGAGTGCCAAAGATAAAAACCCAATTTCTGCATCAACATCATATTTTGGAGTTATTGAAGACATATGGGAAATTGATTATATTAAATTTCGAGTCACTATTTTTAAGTGCAATTGGGTTGATAGTAATAGTGGCGTGAAACATGATGAATATGGGTTTAAACTGGTTGATTTGAAAAGATTTAATCACAATGAGGAACCATTTATCTTGGCGACACATGCAAAACAAGTATTTTATGTCATTGATCCGTCGAATGATCAGTGGTCAGTTGTTTTGCAAGGGAAAAGATATCATTTGGGTGATGATGATGATTCTGATGATGCTAGTGATTTACATGAGCGTTATTCATCTATTATGCAATTTTCAGATGATTACAATGAATATAAGACAGACATAGTGCATGCAGTACGTACCGATCATGATGAAGGGACGTGGGAAAACACTAAATTAGTCTCCTAATTTTTCTGGTAAATATTTATATTTTGTGTCTATTTTTAAAACTTACAAATGCATGCCTCTATTTTTACATATTTATTTTTCATTTCCTTGTTTCTAATTATTCAGTTTTCTAATGATATGCAGGTACCCAAAATTTCATTACACTTTCTAGTAGCAATGTCAAATACAGATAGAGATGAGCAGTTACCGAGGTATATCTATTTTGACATATTATTAAATATTCAGTAATATACATATTTAATGAAATAAAACTGTTAATTTATTAAAAAAAATTGCAGGACTACTGATGCGTCCTCGGCGGAGGAGACTTCTCCAGTTACTACTGAAAAATCAAGTTCTCTAGTTGGTAAACGTGGTATTACACGTTTACCAAAACTATCACTCGCTCGTGATGATAACAAATTACACATCCGTTTTGATGATAATAATAATGCAGTTGGCCCAAATGCAGTTCAGTTTGTCAGTTATATAGCGATGCAGAGCCGTTGCAGGATTAGTATTTTATATCCTGATTGGAAGTCAGTGGACAGGACGGCGAAGCAACAACTTTGGGAGGCCGTGACGGTAAAATATCTTTATTTATTTATTTTATCTCATTTTTTTAATATTATATAGTTTAAATGACATATTTTATTTTTTCAATTACAGATGACATTCAATTTTGAGGAAACCAAAGAAATTAGGAAAAGACATCTCTCTTTAGCGGCGGTTCGATGGAGAGATTTTAAAAACAAACTGACGAAAGATTATGTTTTTGGAAAGAGAAGGTTTGAAAGCCCATGTCTTAAGTATCCATATATAGATGAAGAAACATGGAAGCGATTTGTTGACAGTCGTCAGGAAGAGAAATTTCAGGTATTGTAATTGTTTTATATTTTAAAATTTATGCTATATTTTCCTTATTACTAATGTGTTTATTTTTATGTAACAGGCCTCCAGAAGATCTCATCAGGAGATCCAGTTGAAAAACGTATACCCTCATACTTTATCACGTGGAGGATACTCGTATTTGGAGCAGAAAATTATTGAAGAAAAATTTGAAGCATTAAGAGCTCGATCAAGTAGTGGTTCAGAAGAGGTCCAGTATGGTCCTCCATCTCCTCCCACTCGCCATGAGAAATGGAAACGAGCAAGAAGAAAAAAAAATGAACAATATCTTACAGACGAAGCTCATCAAGTGGCTGATAGAATTGTAAGTAAATATTAATTCTTTGTTAACAATTTTCCTTTTTTATAATTTATAAACACTAATATAAATTTTTTATTTTTCATTTCAGGATGAACTTCAGGAGAAAGAGACACAGGGCTCTTTTATCCCTGAGGGTAGGATGGATATCCTAGCCACTGCTTTGGGAAAGACTGAACACCCCGGCCGTGTTAGAGGATATCAGGCGGGTGTTAGTATTCGGAAGGTTTTTGGTAAGAGTAAGCAACCAAGAGACCCGGAAATTGAATCCTTAAAAGAAGAGCTGCAGGATATGAAACGGTCTATGGGTGATCAAATTCAAGCAGCAGTACAGAAGGCTTTATTAGAACACTTGGCAAGACAGTCACAGTCTGCTCATCCTTCCGAGGTATATTATTTACTGTTAACAATTTTTCTTTTCTATAAATTATAAACACTGATATAACTTTTTCATTTTTCAACATTCTCAGCCTACTCACTCAGACTATCATGCCTCATATGCTTACCCAACACCGTCTGGGCAGCCTTCCGAGGTATATTATTTAATGTCATCAATTTGTCTATTTTATAAATTATAAACACTGATATAACTTTTTCATTTTTCAACATTCTCAGCCAACTCACCCGGACTACCCTGCCTCATCTGCTTACCCTGCCCCGTCTGCGCAACCATTTGAGGTATATTATTTAATTTAATTTTTAATCAATTTTTCTATGTTAAAAATTTTAAACACTAATATACCCTTTTCATTTTTCTGACTTCTCAGCCTGCTCACCCTGACTACCCTGCCCCACCTGCTAACTTTGAGCCTCCACCTCCTCCATCGGATCAAACCTTATATTGTGAGTTGTTTGCGGGAGATCCTCATGTACATATTGTTGCGTTAGGACAAGTGTATTTTTTGGGGGACTCGGTACATCATCAGCCTATGCAGATGGGTCAGGTTAGAGTATCAGTACTTTTTATTATAGATCCTACTGCTCTACTACCATTTCCTACTGCGGAGATCACCAGTGTTGGGGAATGCATGGGCCATTTTTTACTTTGGCCAACTGCACTTCTTCGTTATATTTCACATGAGGTATGAGTTTTTTTAACTAGTAATTAGAAATGATTCCAAATTACTTATAATGTTTTCTGACATTTAACTTATATAGGAATATCTGAAAGCAAAAGAAACTGTACAAATGCAGCAAAATGTTCAAAAACAGTCGGCTGTAGATACTTCTGATATTTCTTCTGGGTTGAAAAGATTATCTCAGTGCTCTTCTTCCTTGAATTTTATCTATGAGTTTCGGATGACGCCCGATATATGTGGAAGAAATTATAAATTGAGAATATTGAAAGAAGATATCATGAATTTAGTTAATTTTGAAGAGATCGGGCTGAATGTGGTGCAGTTGTTTTCCATGTAAGTAAATTGACGTCTGAA
This sequence comes from Viscum album, assembly GCA_963277665.1. Taxonomy (NCBI): domain Eukaryota; kingdom Viridiplantae; phylum Streptophyta; class Magnoliopsida; order Santalales; family Viscaceae; genus Viscum; species Viscum album. Next base: position 1,977,426,266 of record OY728122.1, read on the forward strand.
TTGCTATTTCTTTACTAAAATATTGTTATGTCATTGACTAACTATGTTTTCTTTTTAAATTAGGTATCTATACAGGATTCTTTTACAAAATGAAACTACAAGCATTTATAGCTTTATAGATCCAGAGTACATTTCCTCGGAAGTCAAACATGTGAAAAATGATGACAAAGTTAAATATATATCCGAGAGATTATCACAAACAGAGATTCAGTGCTGGTTTTTGCCATTTGTTGATAAGTAAGAATATCAACATAATTTTGAACTCATGATCATTATAATGTCATTAATTATGAACTTTTTGTATTATAGGGGGCATTGGATGTTAGGTGTATTTTGCCCAAATGAATGCACCTTATATTGGTTTTGCTCTTTATTAGGAAAAGTGCGTAAAACGTTTTCCAACTTATTAAACAGGTAAGTTGTTTTTTTATTTTTAGAAGTTTGTTATGTTTAATTTTAATTGTTTACACAAGTTTTATTAGTTCTTATATAAAACAATGCAGTTCATGGAAACATTTTACAAATGAAAAGAAACCAACGAAAATCAAATATGTGGAAGTACAGGTAATTAGTTTTTATATTTTTGTTATATATTGGGTTTCATTATTAGTTAAATGTTTTATAACTGCAGTGTCATCGTCAAAATGGAAGCGTTGAATGTGGTTATTATATTCTACGATTTATGTACGAGATAATCACAACTGGGGAAACTACTGATTTTCATAAGGTTAGTTGTATTAACTTTTTTATATATTTTCATCCACTTTCTTCTATTTATTAATTTCATATCATTCAATATTATTGTAGGTATTCAATGATTCACAGTCATATTCTCAATCTGATATGATTCATATTCAATCTACTTTTGCGGACTATTTGTTAAGTCTGATTAAGATTTGAGGTATGTATACTAATATTTATAAATAATATTATATATGGGTTTAAAAAACTAACTCTTATGATATATTAGGTGTTTGAACCTACTAATAATCAAATGAATGCTTCAACAATAACAAACAATGAGCATGTCATATATTTCAGGTACGTGTATTTTAATTCTGATTTACTGAGTTTTCTCAAGTGCCTCTGCAAAAACTGTTTTATTGAATCTACTAATAATCAAATGAATCCTTCAACAATAACCAACAATAAGCATGTCGTATATTTCAGGTACGTGTATTTTAATTCAGAATTAGTTATTATATTTCTTTTCATTGTTATTTCTTAAAATCATTTGTCTGTACAGTGACAAATCTGTAGGGTGGTACTTGGATCATGAACATAGAGATTCGTATAGCGAAATAACATTCACAAACACTAAAAATTGTCTCCCTTGAATGCACAGCAATATCTTCTAGGCCTTTTTATTTTTTATGCAAATAAATATCGAAAAATGATTGCCGAGAAGCATATCACATAATACCTGAAACAACGCTTAGTGGGTTTGCACAAAGATAAAATAGAAGGCGTCAATTTTTAAGGTATGTTTCTTTATGTATCTTCAATCTGCATTTGATTTCAATTTTCTAACCTATTTTTTGCACTCAAATTTATTTCTCTGTTATTCCATAACTTAAACAAATAACAATAGTGAATAGGTAATGCACGTCTATACAGAGCAAATATAAAAACCTGAGGTTGGGGGTGGTGGGGATTCTATGGTGAAAAGACACCCCCAACATCTTCAGTGGGGGAGGTGAGGAAGAGGTTGCATCGGCTGAGTGTTCCTGGAATTTTGATCATTTCATTTTGGTAATTTACTTTGTGAAAAAATGAATGATTCAAATAAATTACACATTTTCATTTAATGTTTATTCATTGCACTAATAACTTGGATTGATTTTTTCACTCGTTTCATTACTGTTTTGACAGGATTGGTGCTATCTATGGGAGGAAACTTACAATGATTGATACTGAGTATGGTTAGATTAAGAAAATGCACCATGTAGGTACGTGTATTTTAATTCTGCTTTACTTTGAGTTTTCTGAAGTACTTCTGTTAAAGCTGTTTAATTGTTTTTGTATACTTCGTTATTTTTTTTCAGGGTTCCGATTTGTTTGGAGGAGAAAATATATGTATTTTATTTAAAAAAAAAAAAAAATTTACGGCGTCGGTTATTTTAAAAACCGACGCCGAATAATTTTAAAAAAAAATTATTTACGGCGTCGGTTTTTTTAAAAACCGACGCCGAAAGGGTTTTCCGCGTCGGTTTTTAGAAAAACCGACGCGGAAAACGCGGTTGAAAGCGGGTTTCCGCGTCGGTTTTTAGAAAAACCGACGCGGAAAATCCGGTTGAATGCGGTTTTCCGCGTCGGTTTTTCTAAAAACCGACGCGGAAAATCCTGTTCCAATCGGTTTTCCGCGTCGGTTTTTCTAAAAACCGACGCGGAAAACCTATTCGAATATATTCTCCGCGTCGGTTTTTTAATGAACCGACGCGGAAAATAATGTCTACATGTAGCTTCGGCGTCGGTTTTATAAAAAACCGACGCCGAAGCTCATAGGCGAATTATTTTTCGCGTCGGTTTCTATGAACCGACGCGAAAACGCTATTTTTAACGTCGCCTATAAAGACGTCGGTTTATAACCGACGTTAAAAATAAAAAAAAACCGACGCGAAAAAGTGTTTTTGCACTAGTGGGGGGAATTCAACCATCCATCCCCCCACTAGGATGTTAAGGAAAACACCCCCTAGGGCTCAAAATCTCTAGGGTGTCAGTTTCCCTAACCCACGGGGTGGGGTAACATATAGAAACCCAAAAATTACAGGATATAATATATCTCAAAACCACACTATGGGAAAAACCTAGTCTTAGACTCAACTACAGCTAATGTCACTTGGAATCCTAGCTACCACTGCTAAGACTAGATATCCTATAAGCACACAACCATTTAAAGAGCCATATTAAGTTACTTTATCCATTTTTTATTAGTTTAACTTTATATTAAATAATTATTTAAACATTAATTAACAATTATCAATTCCACATTACATTTAATTATCATTCCAACCAAGATCCATGCCCTTCAGGCATAACCAAACAAAGATTCTAAACATGTAAAGCATGTGGCATACCTCATGTTTCTTCACCTCTTTTAAAAGGAGGGTAAGTCAGACCATATGCCTCAAGCAGTGGTGAAAGTAAAGTAGATAAAAAAACAATATATTCAACAAGAATTCACTTCCATATCAATGGTTAATCCTAGCTTCAACCCATTCCATCATCTCAGGTGTCCTCCTTAACACCCATATTCATAAATCAATGTATCTCACCATTTTAGGCGTCAAATGTTTCCACAAAAATCATACCTCCCTACCCCACGTACCACAAAAGACCTCCAGAATCCACCATCCCAGACTCATGTCACATCCAGGCCTCCCTTCCCCCACAACCACAAGTCTTGTATCTAGAGAACATCACAAGCAGTGGGAAAAAACATAGAAATGGGATCTCAGACCTAAAACAAGGAATCCAACCTTCACAAACAATGAGCTCTCATGACTCCAGATAATAAGGCACTTGGCCTTTATAAGAAATCGGGTAACTCAGGCATGATAAAGGCATTATCTTTATCACACAACCTATTCTTATTTCATCTTGAATTAATTGATTCATTATTCGCAGGTTCCAACTATGGGAAAACTAAGAAAAAATATATCACAAGATATTACCAAAATAATTCAATAATTAATTTAACATTCCTTCAATACTTTATCAACAAGAATAAACATGCTTCTGGTTCATTAACCAATTCCATTATACATTCACATCTGTATAAATTTGATTAACATCAAACTACAACAACAACTGGATTTATTAAACATTTCTCTTTATCTTTTAGCCAGTTAATTATCAGTTAATTCTAGATTTACATTATTTACCAATTTCCATAAATAACGACATGATAAATAAGAAAAGAATAGATATCACACTATCTAGAAAATCAAGAGGAAAACCTTTATAATGGTATAAATCAACAACATCACTACGTGTTTGATACCAATTCTTTAATCCAGTTCAAGTATTTAATTAGGTAAATTTCATTGCGATCCAAGGGGATAAATCATGTTAACTCTAAAATTGCATATAATAAATAGAGAATAATAGAATCCACTGCCTCAAAAGGTTTTTCATGTTCTTTGCATGAGAACGACCAACACAATGGATCACGATCACCTCTCCTGCAAGACTGCATCCACCCGAGGATTCCGCAACACCACAACACCAACCAACAACCTAGAAAACTACTCTAGAAACATGGATATAAAGAGACAACACATGGAAAAGATAAATGAGAGGGAACAGATCGAAGAAAACATAATAATAGAGGTAGATCATACCTCAGATCGAAGAGGGATCACTACAAATCGAAGGAAGGAGTTAAGAATCAATCATCAACAAATGAATTCCCAAAACGATGAGGAGATGGTCATCGGGTCACATGGAGTCAAGGAAGATCCACTGTAGTTATAGGTTTTAAGAAAACTCGAGTGGCTAAAATTTCTTAAAAACATACAGTGGTAGGGGATTACATGTCGTGTAATCCCCATTCATATCGTGTAACCCTTAAAATTTTGTTTTCACCGAAAAACACATCACCTTAGCATTTTATTTATTTTTTGAACCCCGAATACTTATACGTTGTGAAACCCTATTTCATGTTGTGTAACCTCCCTACTTCCATATTTTAGTGAATGAACTCGTCCAGGTATCTTATAAGCCTCCTCCAAACACCTCGGTCTTCAAAAACACACAAAGGGTCAATCCACACAGATTTGGGCCCTTACATCAGATAACTCTCAAATAATTCTCATCCTAGAGAATCCAAAACCAACCAATAGAGGAAACAGAAAAAGGGGTCATCCAAACAGCAACCCCATGATATACCTCTCAAGTATCACACCACTATAGTAACTCAACCACTTCATCAAATAAAAAAAACAAACCATGTGATAACCACAACCATCTCCTAAACATTCTCCTTGGGGAGATACCTATAAAAATAGAGAGCCATAACAAGAAACAATATAAAGTCATCTCATAAACAGAAAAGGTTTATAACCCCCAAATAAACAATGTTACAAGGGAAGAGCTAAACATAAAATGCTTGGGGAACTGAGCACATATATGCAACTCACATTACCAAGTACTGTCCTCTATGCCACTGTACCGCCACAAGAAATGAACCAAGGGGATATCATGCCCAAAAAAACCTTCTCCTTACGGTCTTGGATCTCTACAGGATGCTCCTTTAAAGATGCATTATCATCAAAATAAATATTACCCCAATAGATGATGTGGGGGTCATCATGATGTTAATGATGGAACTACAATACATGAAAAAACATCATGTATCTGGATCATCTATGAGGGAAGTGTTACCTGATACACCACGACTCCAACATGATCCAACACCTTAAAAGGCCTAAAAAACTGGGGAGAAATCTTACTCTAATGACCAAACCTATGCTACCCATGAAGGGGATTCACATTCAAAAATATGTGATCCCCAACTTTAAACTCTAAAGGTCTCCTCCTATGATCGGTATAGGATTTATATCAATCCCGCACTGCCTTCATCCTCTCACAAATCACCTGAACCATATCTGGCATGTTTTGTACCATTTCCAGCCCAAGAATTGCTGACTCTACAAACCCATTCCAGCACAATGGAGAAAGAAAAGGTCGTCCATACAAGGATTCAAATAGATCCATACCGATTGTAAGAGAACTCTACCAAGGGAAGGTGCCTCATCCATGAACCTCCAAAATATAGGACATAAGAGCACAACATGTATTCAAGATTTTGAATGGTCTGTTCTGTGTAATTGTCCATATGTGAATGAAAAGAAGTGCTAAGGTATATCTAAGAACCAAAATCATGTTGGAAACCTCTTCACACCCTAGAGGTAAAATGTGGATCTTGATCAAAAATGATCTTCCTTAGGACTCTGTGGATTCTCACCACCTCCTCTAGATATTTCCTCAATAAAACCTCCACTAATCTTGAATCCTTGATTGAAATGAAGTGGGATGATTTCGTCAAACGATCCCCTACTACCCATGTAGCGTCATAGCCTCCCGGATCTCAAGGTAAACCAGAAACCAAGTCCATCAAGATGTCCTCCCACTTACACTAAGGAACATCTAACATCTGGACCAAACCATTGAGAACATGGTGCTCAAACTTCAACTTTTAGAAGACCAAGTATCGAGACACAAACTCTACAACTTCACGCTTCAACCCAGAAAACTAAAATAGACTCCTCAAATCTTGATACATCGTTGTCATGCCAGGATGTACCATTATGGGTGAACTATGTAACTCTTTGAGAACCATCCCACGCATCACTAAAGGAATGAAAATCCTTCCCTGAAACAACACACAGGGTTTTTCATCCTTAGACCAACCATTAGGGGCCTCCCCACAAACAACTTATTCTATCCAGACCTCCGCCTAAAGATCCCCCAACTGGGACTCTTCTACCAGCTACACCAGAGATTAATGCACCATCATCTGAAAAATACAACCTCTTCCCCCAACTTCTCCCATATCCAGATTTAATGATAAAATTTATTCTATCACTCTCTAGGAGTCACCCAATTCACTCACTACATCACTATGCGACTTCCAGCTCAATTCATCACCCACAACACCCCCCTTTATAAGTGTATATGAAATTTTGAAGTTGTAATCTCGTAAGAACTCCATCCACCTAAACTGTTGGAAGTTCAAGTCATGCTGGGAGAAAAAGTACCTCAGGCTCTTATGATCGGGGAAGACCACAAAACATTCACTGATATGGTAATATCTCCACAAATTTAGGGAAAACACCACTTCCTCTAACTTGAGATCATGGGTGGAATAATTACGTTCATGGGGACACAATTGTTGAGACCCATAATAAACAACCCATCTTTTCTACATCAGAACATAGCCTAACCCTAGATGAGAAGTATCACAGAAAACCTTAAACTGAACTCTTTATGCTGGAAGATAAAGAACCGAATCACTGACCAACTTCTCCTTCAGATACTCAAAAGTTGTCTAACACAGATCAGTCTACACAAATTTCTAATCCTTTCTAGTCAATGTTTTTATAGGAGTCATAACTCAAGAGAAATTGAATATAAAACTCCTGTAATAGCTTGTGAGACCAAGGAAGCTTCGCACCTATGCCAAAATCTTGGGGTATTTCCAAGACACAACTACTTCTCTCTTTAAAGGATCCATAACTACTTCTTACTGGGATACAACATGCTCTAAGAAACAGACTTCTCAAGCCCAACACTCACACTTCGAAAACTTCCCAAACAATTACTATCTATGAAGAACTCCCAAAACAACATGAATATTCTTTGTGTGCTCCTCCTTATATGTAGAATACACAAGGATGTCATCTATGAAGACCACCATGAACTTATCCAGGAACTCACAGAACACAACATTCATCAAACCCATGAACATAACTGGTTCATTCTTCACACCAAACAGAATCACCAATAATTCATAATTTTCATGATGACAATAGAAATTAGTCTTCGGGATATCCTCATCCTTCACATGCATTTGATGATATACTGACCTCAAATTGATCTTCAAGAACCAACCTGAATCCTTCATTTGATCGAATAAATCATCAATCTTTAGAAGAGGATGGAAGTTCTTCACCATCACTTTGTTCAAATAATGATAATCGACACACAACCAGAAACTATTGTCAGCTTTCTTCATGAAAAAAACCGGTGCACCCCACGGTGACACACATAGATGAACAAAACTGCACTGCAATAGACCATCGAGTTGTATATGCAGCTTTCACAACTTATAAGGCACCATCCTATACGGAGACATCGAGATAGGATATGAGCTTGATTGTAGCTTGATCCAGAACTTGATCTCTCATTGAGGGGGTAATGCGACAAACTATTCTGGAAATATATCAGGGCACACTTCAAAGACCCTAGGAAATACTGATTGTTGAACCTCCAATGAACTCAATATCAACTAAGCCATCAAGGATGACAAGGAAGGAACACGCCTCTGACCCATCTGAGGGTCTCGCTCATGAACAAACACTTCTAGATCTCTATCAGCATCGAAGAACACCACCTTCCACCAGAAACAATCTATGATATCCTGAATCAAATAAAACCAATCCATGTAGAGGATGACATTATATGGTTGTATTCATAAACATAGAAAATATCCCCAAGAGCAGTGCTGCCCCAATACTAGTTCACAATCTCTATATACTCAAAACAAGTCAGCTCAACCTCTAATTGGTGTAGTCAACACGAAGGGAAATAGAAGCCTCTCTACCTCAAGTCCCAAATCATATACAAGGGTAGGTGATATTAAGGATAATATTACTCGTGAATCTAATAAGGCATGCACCAAAGTAGAAAACAAGAAAAGGGTACCTCGAATGATGTATAGCTCACCTGGAACTAGAAAATCTAATGCATGAAGATGACCACAACCTACTCCACATCCTCTTTGACCCTAATAGAGACCACCTCCATGGACAAGATATTCTCTCTGAGGACAGGGAACATCCTGGGATTTTCCTCTTCTCGCCCCATCTTCTCTCTACTGATCCAAAAATGGTGTAACCTACTACTGCTACCTTGGCTGCAACTACCTCAACAGAGGAACCTAGAGCAGAATACCTGACGCACACTGACTTCTCAAAAAGTTCGAGCACCCTTTCTACTGATGAAATCAGCCTCCATAAGAAAAACAAGTTCCTGATCCATTTTCATAGTTCTGAGAGCCATTTACCCTAGAGAAATGGCATACTGAGGGATGAGACCTACCCCCGGCCAAATAGAAACTATTCTTCCCTAAAAACTAGGAACCCCATACCAAAGATCTACTTCATGAGGAATCCTGATAACTCCCCTATCATGATGATCCGGTTCTGGATAATATCCTCTCAATGACCTCTTCCCTCTCAAGCACCTCAAGATATGTCTTCAGCATAAATGGGGTGGCCAGGAACTAGATCTCTGGACACATTGCCTCCACGAAATTCCTCACCCTGACCTCATCATCTAGAAACAGGTCCAAATCATATCACAAAAGGTTTCTAAAATGGATTCCAAACTCTCACACACTAGAGCTCCCCTATTATAGGGTAAGCAACTCCAGGCGATTATCCACCTTCATGGTCGAAGAATGAAACTCATCTCTAAACTAATCTTTAAACTTCTCTCACAAGGCTACCGAATCCCCACAATCCTCGACGAAAAAGAACCACCACTGCCTCTCTTACCCACATAACATCGTCACATCCAAAGATACCTAGTGCTCCTTCTAAGCACGGATCAAACTAAAAGCAATCTCAACATCCTCCAACTAGTCTTCTATGGATGCATTTGAAATGGAGCCCCCGTACTTCTACATGATCTAGCACTGAAACTCTCATAGTGTCCTCTTCAAAGTTTCATTGTTGTTAAACTTTACTCTATGGTGATCTATTTGTACAACCTGCTAAACATCTTCTGCACAAACCTGATGATGAATTCGACTTGGAGCCATACCTACAAAAGGGAAAATAGTTAGAACTCTTAAACCTGGTATATAGAAGACTTTAAAATCAATTAATTTTTTTCTTTTATTCCTTTTAGGTTAATATAACCCAAGTTCTACCCATTCAAACACTAGCATAAAGAAGAATGATGCATGATCCTTTCCTAGGTATCTACCCTATAACCAGTATCACCTCATTTTGTAGCCACTACAAAATTAAATGTCCATGCATCAGATCACAGGGGGCCCTAAATACCTATGTCTTATCCAGTCTCCAGTGTTTACAAAACTTTCTAAACTTTACTGACACCATTTACCTACCAACCCATACAACCTTACCTATGCATAACTCCAAACTACATCCTATCCCTCAACCAGACATCTGATACCACTATGTCACAACCTCCTCCCCACAAAGTGTACCCCTCCTGGGCCGGAAATGTGAGAAGAGAGATAATGACCCCCGGGTCATGCCTCTAGTAGGCCCCAGGTTGGAGACTAGCACCGAGGGTATAACAAACACATATATAGGAGGCATTACCCTCTAAGTGAACACATGAAGAAGAGAGAGATAAGATAGACATCAACAAACTCCTACTCAAACAAAAATATAAAAGAAATCACAAGTACACAAATGTAATGTCATGAAAAACTAATACAACTGAAAGGGGAAAACTGAAATTACCAAAAGAAAGTAAAATGACTAGATCCTACAAAACCCCAAGATAGTAGTAACTAGCCTGATCTATAACCTGCTCTAAGTGACATGAAAAATAGTTTATATAACATAGGGTGAGTATAACAGTATACTCAGTAGGATCCTCCCTGTATCATGTCCTCAAAAAGTAAATAAAGCATACTAAAGTACAGTTAACAACAAGTGAAATTAATTCATCATCTAAACAAGTATACTATATTCCCATCCTCACCATAGCTACTCTCACCAAGTATCGAATACAAGAGTATATAATATAATAAATAATGTAAAGGGTGCCCTGCTACCACCTCCCCACTGGTTTTCTACTTTTCCCCAACATTTCACGTCCTAATCATCTCTCTCCAAAAAGGCTTGTCCATAGACACCTGAGCGAAACATCACAACATGAACCTCATGAAACACAAAGGCTTTCCCGCATACACCTGGGAAAAGCACCACAACATCCACACAACCAAAATTAACCAGGTAGTTTTTTGGATCCACTACATCTTGTATAATGTGTATCAAACATTAGGTATTATACCTCAATCCATTACAGCCCATACGCAGAGTAAGGATCCTCAAGCCATCACAACCTATACACATTATACCTATAGTAGTCTGTAGGGAACTATATCTAGAATACATGTGTGTGAAATAACCACAAGCCATTTCAACCCTCTACACACATATACAGGGAAACTAACCACCGTGCATACTAGCACGATTAACTAACAAGAGAAGAGAGAAGAACCAAAGGGGGAAGTCAGCCATCCATCCTCCCACTAGAATATTGGGGAAAACACCCCCCCAGGGCTTAGAATCCTCAAGGTGTTAGTTTCTATAACTGATAGGGTGGGGTAGCGTATATAAACAAAAAAAGAACATGATATAATATAGCTCACAACTACACTATGGGAAAAACCTAGTCTTAGACTCAACTACAGCTAACATCTCTCAGACTCCCAACTATCACTGCTAAGACTATATATCCTATAAGAACACACCACTTAAAGAGCTATATTGAGATACTTTATTCCTTTCTATCAATTACAATTTATGTTAATTAATTCTTTAAACATTAATTAACCGTTATAAAATCCACAATACATTTAATTATCATTCCAACCAAGATCCATTCCCTCCAGTCATAACCAAACTGAGTCCATAATTCCTCATAAGTATAAACTCAACATTTCATCCTAGCAAGATCCCACCCCATAGGTTAAACATCATTTATTCTTTATTTTACAACATTACAATTTTCCATTATTCTAGGTATTCTAAGAAATAATTATAAGCTACCAAACACAAGGAGCTCAACATGGTGAGTAGATTAACTACTCGTCGAGTCTTTTCTACTTATATAATGAGCGTAGAACCATACATCCTAGAGAAATTAAACATGTAACGAATGTGGCATACCCCACGCATCTTCACCTCTTTTGGAAGGAGGGTAAGCAAGACAATCCACCTCAAACAGTGGGTAAATTAAAGCAGATAAACAAACAATAGATTCAATAAGAATCCATTTCCATATCAACAGGTAAGCCCAAATTCAACCCATTCCATCATCATTGATGTCATCCCTAACACCCCTATGAATAAACTGATGCATCTTGCCACTCTAGGCATCAACTACTGCCACAACAATCGGGCCTCCCTGCCCCACATACCACAACATCACTCCAAGCTCATCCATCCTAGGCTCACATCACATTCGGGCCTCCCTACCCCCACAACCACAAGTCTTGTATCCATAGAACATCACAAGAAGCAGGAAAAAACATAGAAATGATCTCTCATCCCTAAAACTATAAGGCCCCAGCCTTAAACCTTACTTAATCTTGAGTTATTACAAGATTACACATTGAGGATCTTTTCGGGTTTAGAGTTTTAGAGAATTAGATCATAAAACTTGCATTACATTCCACATATAAACAAAGTGGTTACATAAAGATAGTATTCTTCATTCCCATCAATGGAAACACATTTGAAATAAAACATGGATTATTTCTTGACACTTCCTTGACACTATCATCATATCATGTACCTTTCCCTTGACCTGTGAAAAACATTTCAAAAAAACTTGGGATGAGCATAAAAAGCTCAGTATGGGTTATAAAAACATGGAAAGGAAACATGAGTTCATATATACATAAGAATGAAATCATAATTTACCCATAAAATATAGGCACTTTAACATACCGCATAAAATCATGAATAAATCATAGAAATCATAAGACATAAAGGTAACTTGAGGCATTCATAACATTCTTACGTAGGGAGTAACCCTCTTGGTTATGTTTGGAATACCCATCAAAGTATATTCCCTAAATCTCTTCGTAGAAACCTTAACGTTTCACTCCTTCGCGTTACCCAATGCATTGGAGAGCTATATCGGGCTCACCCGCCCTTAGTTTATCACGGAACCACCCGTCTTCATAATAATGCCCAAGAACCATAACATAATCATATCACATAAAACATGCATAAAGGAAACATAACATTTCCACATTTCAATCACAAGATATCAATACAACACAAAAAACATTGTGAAAACCATTTTCAATACCAAAATAAAAGAAAAGTAAAACATGGTATTTATTTTTCTTTTAAAAAGAAGGTATGGCTTGTAGAGGAAGACGAAACTCAAATAACGGTCACGACGGCGGAGAAGTCGTTGTCGCCGCATACGTATGACAAAAGCATTCCCTTTTTTCATTTATTAAACGCTTCGTATAAAAAATATTCCTTTAGAATAAACGTAAAAGTCAAAGGGGTTTATACACCGTATAAAAGAAAGTTGTGTATAAAATAAAATATGCCTCAATGAAAGGAGATTGAGACGAAGTCCCATACCTCGTATCCGACTTGACCTGACCGTTCTTTAATCTCCTGAATAATAAACTTGAGTTAATCTCTACTTGCTTATGAACCTTTTTCAAGTTCATTATTCCTTTTATACCATGTTATTAACATCATGTAATCATTTAAGTTAATAGTGTTCATTTTGTCGGTATTTGGTTCTTAAGTCAAAAATAGACTTCTTACACTTACATGTTGTTAATTTGGTCAAAGGTTTGTTATATCCAGAATGATATTAATGATTTGGATAACATATATATCATATATATTCATCATATACATGTATTTATAATATTACATCACATTTAGAGGTAAGAAATGAAATGCACCGTTCATGGAGACGGTAAGCCGTACGTACACATGAACGCTACTTCCATTTCTATTTCATATTTTCTGGAATGGAATCATAATGATATAAGAGTATATTATAATTCCAGTATAATAACATATATAATATCATTAACTTTATCCTTTACACATCCCACATATGGTATTAACGAATCAAATCACTTTCAGGGGGCGGTAGTCCGCACTTCCTAAAATGAAGATATCGTGTTTACCCATAATGGAAACCATAAAGGTATGCCAAAAATGAAAAAAAACAGAAGCTTAAGGAAAACATAAACATATTATATATCATATATAAAAATAGTGACATCATAATGGCCACCTTTGAATGTGTTAAATGAGTATTGAACAATCATCGTTTTGGGAGGCAGAATTTCGCCATCCACGGAAACCGTATGTTCTTTAACCATTTGATGTAGTTGTGTGAGAGTGCAGCTCAAATAAATCTTATAAAAACATCCTAGTATATTGAATATACTGGTGTTGTTACAAAATAAGTAAATAAAAAGATTTTAGGTGGTTGGAGAAGCAAAATAAAACAAATGAACATGAGAGAATGAATTACCTTTAAAAGTGTAACTCCTTTTGATTTGAGCCTAAAGGCTTCCTTTGAAAGGATTCTTCCCAAAGGGAATCCTCTAGGATGAGGAGAGGTATGTGGAGAGATTAAATGGGTAGGGGTTGGCCGATCCAAAGGCTTGAGGAGTGTGTGAAATGAGGTAGAGGTGGGGGCCTTTTATAAGAGGAGAGGAGGGGCACTTTTGGAAAGTAAAGAAATATTACTTTATTTGAAAATGTGTTTCGATTTTAAAAGGTCCCACATTGATATAATTCGTGGATAAGGTGATAAGGCTTCGAAATCCACTCATCCAATTGGTTTTGTCCATGTGTAGGTTTTATATTTTTCATTATCTTTCCATTTTATTTAAATCGTCAAATAATGATGTCATCGCTGCATCATTATTATGTCATAAATAATTTAATTTATTTAATGTCTAAAAATTATAAAAAAAAATACTATGATGTAGGAAATATTTTTAGATTTCCAATTACTATTTATAATCAAAAATCTGATCTTTATAAACCCATGTAAAAATTGTTTTCGTAAAACATATTATGTTTGTGTCATTTTTACTTTTACATTAAATAAAAAGTTATTTATGTCATTTCTCAACCAAAGTGGATACATGGCGTCCCCAAGTTGACCCATGGCTTGTCTTGGTCGGCCATGACACAAAAAATGAGGGTAGGACATGTTTCAAGCTCACCTCATTTTATTAAAGCATTATTTTTACCTTAAACTACACTAATTACCACTAATCGCGATTAAGAACTTAATAAGTTACTATTCACCAAAAAATTATTATAGTCTCATTGAACCAAATTTTACTTCTTAATGACAACCATGTATGTCGGATTTTTGAAATTCAAAACACAATGATGGCAAAATTTCATTTAAACGGAAAATCAGTCTTTATAAGTACCACTTAGTGGTTTCACTATTCATCAAAAATTGAAGTTTTTCAGAAAATTACAAAAAATTCACCCTAAGATATATTTGATATTCCGAATTCAAAAATGAAGTCTATTTTACAAAATTCAAAACATATAAGTCACATTAATTAATTTAATAATTAATTCCCGCTGTCAGAGCAAATAGCGTGTTTTTATGAAACAATAAGTATCAAAAGATTGACACTAGTTTAAGTCCAATTTCAAAGTGAAATTGATTCCAATGACCACCATTGGATTAAATGGTAAAAATATATTCATATTACACATTAAGACCAATTCAAAAGATAATCTAATCATATAAATAAATTAGATTAAAAAGCAGTTTTGATGTAAAATGCAGTATTTTTCACTATTCATTAAAAAATGAACATTGTCAGAAAAATACCAAAAATTCACACAAAGTAAATTTTGATGTCCCAATCATAAAGAATAAGTTTATTTTGACAAACATAGTTTATAAAATTGTCAAAAGATAGATTTAAAAAGGGTTTTCCATCATAAGGCAGTAAAACAATCTTTTAAGAATATTAGTGTATTCCATGCTTAAGATTGGATTTATTTTCATTTTAAGCCTCTAAAACACTATCTTAATCATTAATAGACATAGATAAAAATATATATTATTCATTACTTACTTTGGATGTTACATCCTTCCCCCCTTTAGAAAATTGTGCCCCCGCAATTTATTTACTTATCGAATAAATGGGGGTACTTATCCCTCATTGCATTTTCAGATTCCCATGTTGCCTCTTCAATCATGTGGTTTTCCCACAAAACATTTACCTGGTGAATCACCTTATTCCGTAACACTTACTCCCTGTGGTCAAGAATCTGGACCGGTCGTTCCTCATAAGATAGGTTCTCTTCCAACTGAACTACCTCTGGGCTCAAAACATGAGATGGATCTGGCATATACTTTCTCAACATCGAAACATGAAAAACATTGTGTACCTGAGATAAACTCGGAGGTAAAGCCACTCGGTATGCAACTGATCCAACTTTCTCCAGAATTTCGTATGGTCCAACGAACCTTAGACTCAACTATCCTTTCTTACCAAATCTCATCACACTTTTCCAAGGAGAAACCTTGAGAAAAACATGATCACCTACCTCGAAAGATAGATCCTTCCTCCGGTTATCCGCATAACTCTTCTGCCTGCTCTGAGCTGTTCTCATGTGTTTCTGAATCAGCTGAACTTTTTCTGCCATCTCTTCTACCAATTCTGGTCCCATAAACTTCCTTTCACCCACTTCATCCCAGAAAGCTGGAGTTCGACACTGCTTCCCATATAATGCCTGAAATGGTGCCATCTGTATACTGAATGAAAACTGTTATTATATGAAAATTCAACCAAAGAAAGATGTTGGTCCCAAATTCACTAATAATCCATAGAACAAGCTCGTAGCATATCCTCCAATGTCTGGATTGTTCGTTCTGACTGCCCATCTAATTGAGGATGAAAAGTTGTACTAAAATATAATTCAGTACACAACGACTTCTGAAGGCCTTTCCAAAAGTTAGAAGTAAACCTGGGATCACGATCCGATACAATGGAGAGAGGAACTCCATGTAACCTGACTATCTCTTTAAGATACAAACGGGAAAGTTTATCTAGGTAAAAAGTATCTCGTATAGCAAGGAAATGAGAAGATTTGGTCAAGCGATCAACAATAACCCAGATTGCATTATTACCTCGAGATGTCTTCGGTAATCTAACGACAAAGTCCATGGATATATTCTCCCATTTCCACTCTGGCACTGGTAAAGGCTGAAGCATCCCTTTCAGTAACTGCCGCTCTGCTTTAACCTGTTGTCATGTCAAACACTTCACAGTAAAATCAGCAATGTCTCTTTTCATTCCATCCCACCAGTAATACTCCCGCAGATCTCTATACATCTTAGTACTGCCCGGATGAACTGAAAACGGAGAACTATGAGCTTCACATAACAACTCTCTCTTCAACTGTGAATCACAAGGCACACACAATATCTTCCCAAATCTCAAAACACAATCATTATCAATGTTGAATTCAGGAAACTTACCTTTCTGAACCAGCTCTACCTTTTTCTGCAACTCACTGTCTTGCTTCTATGCTTTCTTGATTCTATCTGATAGAGATGATCTCACTGATACCTGAAACAAAACAGAAGGACTTCCTGCACCAATAACTTCTATGCCAAAGTTCATCAAATCCTTAACCAAAGGATCACATTCCAAATGCAACATTGTTAATGAAGCATTACTTTTTTGACTCAAAGCATCAGCCACTTTATTTTCTTTTCCCGGATGGTAATGAATTGTACAATCATAATCCACTACTAGAAAAACAGGTATTTGCGATGGGGCATTTGCGACGGCATCCCGTCGCAACTGGCTTTTTGCGACGGGGGCCCGTCGCAAATAGCCCGTTGCTGAAAACGCCGTCGCAACTACACTTATTTGCGACGGGCCCGTCGCTAAAGCCTTTTTTTTTGCGACGGTCATTCTCCCCGTCGCAAATAGTATTCCGTATTTTTGTAAAAAAATATTTAAAATACCTTTTGCGACGGGTCCCGTCGCAAATACCTTTTGCGACGGGACCCGTCGCAAATACCTTTTGCGACGGTACCGTCGCAAAAAACTATTTTTTAAAAAAAATAAAAAACTATTAATAATACTAGTATTTGCGACGGGCATAGTATCCCGTCGCAAATACTATTTTTTAAAAAAAATAAAAAACTATTAATAATACTAGTATTTGCGATATGTATAGTATCCCGTCGCAAATACTATAAAAAAAATAAAAAAAAATAAATTATTAATAAATTATTTTAATTAATATAATAATAGAATTATAATTTACAAATGAAAATAATAAATTATTTTAATTACTATAATAATAGTAGAATTATAATTCAAAAATAAAAAATAATAGAATATTAATAAATGATTTAATTAATATAATAATATTACAATTATAATTCATAAATAAAAAAAATATTAATAAGTTATTTTAATTAATATAAAAATAATAGAATTATTTTACATTCAAATATTAAAATAATTCAAGTATTACAAAAAATATAATTAAATTATAATATTATAAAATTTTAATATATATATAAAATTTTAATATATATATAAAATTTAATATTATAAAATATAAATAATATTATTATTCACATTAATATTGTTATTTAAAAATATAATATTATTAATATTTTATAATAAGACAGAAACTACGAATAGAAAAAAAAAATTTTGATTTCACAAATTTTATAACAGAAATACAAACTCTAATCTGAAGGAGGGGGGGAGGTGGGGGATCTACAGATGGTGGTGGAGGAAACTCCATCCCTAAAGCATGAGTGAGTCGGCACATGTACTCCATCTGCTCCTGATGCTGCGGCTGCCACCGACTCGCCTGCTCCTCGTACAGCTGCTGCTGGCGTCGACGCTCCTCCTCATGCTGCTGACGCATCTGCTCCTGCTCCTGTCGGAGACTCTCTATCTGTGCAGTCTGAGATCGCAACTGATCCTCATACTGTGTAGAAGAAGATGCACGAGCTCCTCTCGAGCTGGACGCCGACATCGCAACACTGCCATAATAATCTCCAGGAGTCAGTCGAGAGCCGATACCAACTACCCGGCCCTTCTCGAAGGCATACTGGGTGGCCTGCATCCATGCCGCCTCATCAAACTGACGGGCAGTGGTCTGATCTGATGACTCGGCCTGACTCTCAGGCCGGGCCTGTGCCGCTGCGGCCTCATATGACTCCTATAGTTACAATTTAAAATTAATATTGTGAATATATTATATGCAGTTAATTTTTAAACTTGAAAACAAATAATACTGACCACGATGTGATGCTGACGATCACCTCTGAGCTCCCCAGTAGCAGGATCACTATACATCCTCCGATATATGTCGTACTCTGTAATATCGGGGTGCTCGACAGCCTATAAGAATAAAAAATAAACTGTTAATAATTGTAGTTATATAAAATATTTATAAATAATGTACGTACCAGATGCTGTCTATGAGTACTGAAAGAACGACTCCCAGCTCGATGAGTCACCTCCTGTCTCCCCCGATTCTGCCTCCCCACCGATGATCTCCTCTGAAAGGTACCACTCAACCAGTGCGCACATAATCCATCCCATACATGGGATGAAATATACTCTGGTCGGTGTGCTCTACATGACTCATCAAAATCTGACACTCCTGCTTTCTTCATCGCAGCTTTTCTTAAATTGTGCAAAAACTGACGAAGGCGATCACGCATGGCCACCTCCCATGCCTCGTGGATGGCGTCACGCATGGCATCCTCGATCGGATACCATAAACCCTACAAATAAATCAAAATATCAAGTTAGAAATGAAATAATTTTCAAAATAAAAATTATTTATTTACGTACGTACCAACCAATGGCCGAACATGGCCTGCTGCACATCAATGGGAATCTGCTCCCATGTGGTCCACGACTGAGAGAAATAGTTTCGCAAAATAGCGCTGCCCTGTCCGACTGCTATATGCGGAAAACTGAAAAAAATAATAAACATTTATTATGTGAATAGATTAATGAAATCTTAGTCAAATCCACAGGTTATCACACAGGTTATCACACCTCCGTGTGCGTGGATAAAACCCAAGACGTGGACGTCGCTCGGGGACGGGGTCAGGAATCATCAATCGTGCAAGACCGCACCCCCTCCGCGTACTCCCTAGAGCGCCTGCAGGCTGAGGGTCATCTGTCAGCAACTCATCCGCATCAAAAGTCAGGTCAGCATCCGCCAACTCACGAAATGTGGCGTCGTCCATCTGAAACAGAAAATGTTAATGTTAGCAAATAATTGATAATTACTATTATATATACATATATACATATTATGATTGTATATAAATACCATGGAATGCTATCAGTGTTCATCTTCATCATCATCTTCATATATGTCAATGTCATCTTCATATTCCTCCTCAACATCATCGATATCCATTCGAGTTACAGTTGCTTCATCTCTTACCGTTTCAAATTCATATGTGACATCATTAACATCATCGTCATCACCGACTCTTAAATGTGGGGTGTCGTCATCGATACTCATGTCTCTTTGTAAAAAAGATTGATTTTGAGTACTCTCTTGAAAAACTTCAATTCTTTACACATCAGTGAAAGCACATTCACTTTGACTAAACTGATTGTCTCGAATTTTGATTTTTATTACACTCCACCAATCAGTCAAGTCTCTTGATGTTGCACAGTACTTTGCATAATAAAATTGATATGCCTGTTGAGCCAATAAGAATGGTTCATTTACTGCGAGAACACTTTTACATTTAATATCGATGATTCCATGAGTCGGATGAACACACACGCCTCTCTCTGTATCCAACCACCGACATTTGAACATGGTTATGTAATGTTGTCCAAGATAACAGAGTTCAATGATTTCATCAAGTATGCCATAAAAGTCAACTTCATTTTATCGATGATGAGATCCTCTCAAGCTAACTCCACTGTTCATTGTTTTTTTCGATTCCCCATATGCATGTGTGTGGAATCAAAATCCATTCACCACATATGCATTATAAGTTTTAACAAGTTTGGAAGGTGGGTTACTCAATACACACAGCCGTTTGTCAATTTTATCAGCATGTCGAGACACCTGAAATTTTTTGAAATAATTATCAATATAGTAAACTATACATTGAATGAGTTTCTAAAAGATAAAGAATTTATGTTACCAGTTTTTGAAACCACTGAGAGAAATTTTTCAGTCGACTTTCTTCGAGAGCAGCTGCTGTAATTTGTGGAATTTGTTTCTTGATATGATTATCATACAACCTATAAAAACCAAAGTTATTTACTGTAACATAAATGATAGAATAAGTGATATAAACACTTACAGTACAACTGATGTCATCTCTTCACAGTTGAGCAGAACATACGTATGAGCTCTCTGATGTTCATCATCTGAAAGCCAGCGTTCATAAACTCCACCAAAACCAAGCTCTGACTGGTTGAAAATAGATAATTGATTGTCGATTTCATCAATATTCCTCTCGTTCCATCCCATTCGGTTGTGTTTTGAAGGATACTCAGATTCAAAATAATGGGAGCAGAAAAAAGATATTTCCTCTTGCAAATAAGCTTCTGCAATAGATCCTTCAACAGATGCTTTGTTACGTACTCTTCTTTTCAATTTTTGCATGCATCTTTCAAATGGGTACATCCATCGAAACTGTACCGGACCTCCACATTTGGCTTCATATGGCAAATGTAACATCAAATTTTCCATTGAGTCGAAGAAAGACGGCGGAAATATTTTTTCCAGTTTACATATAATTACAACAACATCTTTTTCATGTTTTCCTAAAGCATCATAATCTGCCGTAGCCGCACAAATTTCCCGAAAAAAATGAGACATGTCTGTTATGGAATCCCAAATCACAGAATTCAATAGACCTCTTAATCCAATGGGTAGAAGTCTCTCCATTATAACATGACAATCATGACTTTTTAATCCAGTAATATGACCATTCCTTACACATCTACCCAAATTGGAAGCACAACCATCTGGAAGTCTCAAATCTGCAATCCACTGACAAAATAATAAACGGTTTTCTTTAGACAGTGTATAAGCTGCTTTTGGTTTCAGTAACCTTTCTGTTCTGACATTCTCAAATAGTTCCAATTCTGGACGCCTGCAAATTTGGGCAAGATCTAAACGTGCATTTACATTGTCTTTGCTCTTTCCTGGCGTATCCAAAACTGTATGAAACAAATTATCAAAACAGTTCTTCTCAATATGCATGACATCTAACATGTGGCGGACCAACAAATCAGACCAATATGGAAAATCCCAAAATATGCTACGTTTAATCCAATTGTGTTCTTTCCCAAAACCAGAAATTTTCTGTTGGTTTATTGTGGGACCAAAAGTGATGGGAGGTAATGAAAATACAACTGATTTTAACTCCGAAACTGATAGCATTTTTGGAGGTCCATCCATTTCAACTGTTCCTTTTCTGAAATGAGATCTGTTTCTGCGAAAAGGATGATCAGCTGGAAGAAATCTGCGATGACAGTCAAAATAACAAGGTTTCTTTCCATGAATGAGAATAAATGCTTTGTTCTCTCCCATACAGTAAGGACATGATTTCTGACCATGTGTACTCCAGCCAGATAACATCCCATAAGCCGGGAAGTCACTTATTGTCCACATCAATGCTGCTCTCAGTATGAAATTCTGTTTCGTTGCAACATCATATGTACTGACACCAGTACTCCACAATAAATTTAATTCATCAATCAATGGCTTCAAATAAACATCAATATTTTTCTTCGGATGTCCTGGAATTAGTAAAGTCAAAAAGATATATGGCTCCTTCATCAACATCCATGGAGGTAAATTGTACGGAGTTAAAAAAACAGGCCAACATGAATATTGACTACCATAAGATCCAAACGGACAGAAACCATCAGTGGAAAGGCCTAGTCAAACATTTCTAGCTTCTAAAGCAAAGGATGGATGCACTCTATCAAAATGTTTCCATGAATCACCATCGGCTGGATGATTCAAGCTTTTATCGGTTGAAATATTCTCTTTATGCCATGACATCATTGTCGTTGTATTCTTAGACATGAATAAACGCTGAAGTCTGGATGTAAGCGGAAAATATCTCAACTGTTTTACAGGAATCAAACCAGACTTCCCGTGTTGTCCTTCTTTATATCTCAGTTGCCCACATGTGGGAAAACTATCCAACGACTCATTTTCCCCAGAATATAAAATGCAGTCATTTGAACATGCATGAATCTTCTGACAAGTAAGTCCCAAATTTCGAACCAACCTCTTACTTTCATAGTAATTTTCAGGTAAAACATTTCCTTCGGGTAACAGTGTTTTCAGCAAAGAAAATATCTGGTCAAAACAGGTGTTTGACATTCCGTTATCTGATTTGATAGCCATAAATTTTGCAACTACTTCTAATTTGCTCATCTTGCAGCCAGGATATAATGCATCCTCAGCAGACTTCAACAACTCATAAAATTCAGACGGTCCCAACTCAGGATTTGAAGCTATATCAGCCGGAGTTTCTGTATGTTGAACAGATGAACCTGCAACATCATGTACTAAATCTTGAAACTGGGATGGATCCAGAATCAATTTGGTATCACCTGCTCTGGAACTGCATTCACCGTGTTGATACCAAAAAACATAATCTGCTTGAAAACCAAAACGCAAGAGATGTTCCCCCACTTTGTCAAACGTGTCAAACGTTCTCAATGCACATTTTCTACAAGGGCATTTTATCTTTCCTTCTGAAACAAATTCTGGATTTGATGCCGCAAATGATAAAAAAATCTCCACACCCTCTATATATACTGGATTTAAACCAGAACCATTTGGATTTCTACGTTGATTTATCCATATGCGGTCATCTAATAATGACTGTTGACGACCTCGTTGTTCCATATTTTTCTATAAAATATAAAAGCATTACTGGTTTTGAATAATTTGTTAGAAAAAACACTCAAGCAAGAATTGAATATATTGAGAATAAAGAAAAACCTGTTACAAATATTGATAATTTTAATATTATATTGATTTTTTATTTTTTTTAATAATACTAATATAATTTTTTTCATAAATATTAATTATATAATAATAACATCATTACATTATTAGTATATTTTATTATTAATATTAAAATAATCTAATTTTCTATATTATATACAATTCTCCTTTCATCTGTGTGTTTCACATTCTGTCTCCACATGTAATATTGGCATTCACTTTCACCTCTCCATTGGCGAGTAGGTTGATAATTTTGAAAAAGAATGCCAATATTACATGTGGAGACAGAAAAAACACAGAAAAAAAGAGAATTGTATATAATATAGAAAATTATATTATTTTAATATTAATAATAAAATATACAAATAATTTAATAAGGTAATTATTCCTAATTATTGGTAATTATTTCAAATTATTGGTAATTATTCCAAATTATTGGTAATTATTCCAAATTATTGGTAATTATTCCAAATTATTGGTAGTTATTCATAATTTTTGGTAGTTATTCCTAATTATTGGTAAATATTGGTAATTATTGGAAAATATTGGTAATTATTGGAAAATATTGGTAATTATTGGTAATTATTGGAAAATATTGGTAATTATTGGTAATTATTGGAAAATATTGGAAATTATTGGTGATTATTGGTAATTATTGGTGATTATTGGTAATTATTGGTGATTATTGGTAATTATTGGTAATTATTGGTAATTATTACTAATTATTGGTAATTATTACTAATTATTGGTAATTAATACTAATTATTGGTAATTAATACTAATTATTGGTAATTAATACTAATTATTGGTAATTAATACTAATTATTGGTAATTAATACTAATTATTGATAATTAATAATAATTATTATTAATTATTGGTAATTATTACTAATTATTCCTAATTAATACTAATTATTCCTAATTAATGTTAATTATTACTAATTATTACTAATTATTCCTAATTATTACTAATTATTACTAATTATTACTAATTATTAGTAATTATTGCTAATTATTACTAATTATTGCTAATTATTATTAATTATTACTAATTATTAGTAATTATTGATAATTATTAGTAATTATTGATAATTATTAGTAATTATTGATAATTATTAGTAATTATTACTAATTATTGGTAATTATTACTAATTATTGGTAATTATTACTAATTATTATTAATTATTACTAATTATTAGTAATTATTACTAATTATTCGTAATTATTTCTAATTATTCGTAATTATTACTAATTATTCGTAATTATTACTAATTATTCGTAATTATTACTAATTATTGGTAATTATTACTAATTATTGGTAATTATTGGCAATTATTGGTAATTATTGGCAATTATTGGTAATTATTGGCAATTATTGTTAATTATTACTAAATATTGGTAATTATTGGTAATTTTTACTAATTATTATTAATTATTACTAATTATTGTTAATTATTGGTAATTATTACAAATTATTGGTAATTATTCCTAATTATTACTAATTATTGGTAATTAATACTAATTATTGGTAATTAATACTAATTATAGGTAATTATTACTAATTATTGGTAATTAATACTAATTATTGGTAATTATTACTAATTATTGAGAATTTTTCCTAATTATTGGTAATTTTTCCTAATTTTTCCTAATTTTTCCTAATTTTTCCTAATTTTTTCTAATTTTTCCTAATTTTAGGTATTTATTACTAATTATTACTAATTATTGCAAATTATTGGTAATTATTGCAAATTATTGGTAATTAATGCAAATTATTGGTAATTATTGCTAATTATTGCTAATTATTGCTAATTATTGCTAATTATTGCTAATTATTGGTAATTATTTCTAATTATTGGTAATTATTGGTAATTATTGGTAATTATTGGTAATTATTGGTAATTATTGGTAATTATTGGTAATTATTGGTAATTATTGGTAATTATTGGTAATTATTGGTAATTATTGGTAATTATTGGTAATTATTCCTAATTATTGGTAATTATTCCTAATTATTGGTAATTATTCCTAATTATTCCTAATTATTCCTAATTATTCCTAATTATTCCTAATTATTACTAATTATAAATAATTATTACTAATTATTCCTAATTATTCCTAATTATTATTAATTATTCCTAATTATTCCTAATTATTACTAATTATTACTAATTATTACTAATTATTACTAATTATTCTTAATTATTCCTAATTATTACTAATTATTCCTAATTATTCCTAATTATTCCTAATTATTCCTAATTATTCCTAATTATTCCTAATTATTTGTAATTATTGGTAATTATTGGCAATTATTGGTAATTATTACTAATTATTACTAATTATTGGTAATTATTGGTAATTATTACAAATTATTACAAATTATTGTTAATTATTGGTAATTATTCCAAATTATTGGTAAGTATTATTAATTATTGGTAATTATTACTACTTATTGGTAATTATTACTAATTATTACTAATTATTCTTAATTATTGATAATTATTGATAATTGTTCCTAATTATTCCTAATTATTACTAATTATTACTAATTATTGATAATTATTGATAATTATTGATAATTGTTCCTAATTATTCCTAATTATTCCTAATTATTCCTAATTATTCCTAATTATTCCTAATTATATCTAATTATTCCTAATTATTCCTAATTATTCCTAATTATTCCAAATTATTCCTAATTATTCCTAATTATTCCTAATTATTCCTAATTATTCCTAATTATTCCTAATTATTTGTAATTATTGGTAATTATTGGCAATTATTGGCAATTATTGATAATTATTACTAATTATTACTAATTATTGGTAATTATTGGTAATTATTACTAATTATTACTAATTATTGTTAATTATTGTTAATTATTCCAAATTATAGATAATTATTACTACTTATTGGTAATTATTACTACTTATTGGTAATTATTACTAATTATTACTAATTATTGATAATTATTACTAATTATTACTAATTATTGGTAATTATTACTAATTATTACTAAATATTCTTAATTATTGATAATTATTGATAATTGTTCCTAATTATTAGTAATTAAATGAATAATTACCAATAATTAGGAATAATTACCAATAATTACAAATAATAACATTATTAGTATATTTTATTATTAATATTAAAATAATATAATTTTCTGATTTATATACAATTCTCTTTTCATCTGTGCGTTTTCTATCTCCACATACAAATAATACATGTGAAGACAGTAAACACACAGATGAAAAGAGAATTGTATATATATAAAAAATTATATTATTTTAATATTAATAATAAATTATACTAATAATGTAATAATGTTATTATTCCTAATTATTGGTATTTATTACTAATTATTAATATTTATTCTTAATTATTAAAAATTATTACTAATTATTCCTAATTACCATTAACTATGATCAATACTAATAATTTAAATTTATTAAGTAAGAAAACAATGTAAACATAATTAAATTACAACTAATTAAGAATAATTGAAACTAATAAAAAATTAAAAATAAATATTAAATTAAAATGAACATAAATACCTTGAAAATTGATCTGCTCTGATCGTTCTTCAAAACATTAATATCAGCTCTGAAGAAAAAAATTAAACTGAAGAAAAACTCAACTTTAGAAACACAAGTTTGAGAGCAGGAGAAGATAGAGAATGAGAATGATTTGAAAAAAACGGATGGGGGTATTTATAGGTTAGATTATTTGCGACGGGTTTATTTGCGACGGGATTCCCGTCGAAAATAGTATTATTTGCGACGGGTACTGTCGCAAATACATTAGCCCGCATTAATTACGGTCAACGAGTAAATAGTTATTTGCGACGGGTCCCGTCGCAAATAACATACTATTAGCGACGGGAATATTTTCCCGTCGCAAATACCTTTTACCGCCGCCGGTTATTTGCGACGGGAAAATTTTCCCGTCGCAAATAGTTTTCCCGCGATTTGGCGCGCATCGCGGGAAAACTATTTGCGACGGGGAAAGCAATCACGTCGCAAAAGCCTATTTATTTGCGACGGGTAAATACCCCCGTCGCAAATAAGTTTTTAACGGGACTATTTGCGACGGGATTTATTCCCGTCGCAAATACCCATTTTTCCCGTAGTGATCCTTGATTAATTCTAGCCATCTCCTTTGTCTCATGTTCAATTCTTTCTGAGTGAATATATACTTTAAACTTTTGTGATCGGTATATATTTCACACTTTACTCCATACAAATGATGCCTCCAAATTTTTAAAGCAAAAACAACAGCAGCTAATTCCAAATCATGTGTAGGGTAATTTACCTCATGAGTTTTCAACTGTCGTGAAGCATAAGCAATTACCTGATCATTCTGCATTAGGACGCAACCAAGTCCTTTCAATGAAGCATCACTGTATATAACAAACTCACCATTCCTGGAAGGTAGTGCAAAAACTGGAGCATTCACCAATCTTCTTTTCAATTCCTGAAAACAATCATCACATTCTTTTGTCCAGATAAACTTAACACCCTTCCGAGTTAGCTTAGTCATTGGACTAGATAACCATGAAAAAATTCTAACAAACCTTTGGTAATAGCCTGCCAAACCAAGGAAGCTAAGAATCTCTATTTGATGGACCGACATCTGCTGAAGTAGTTGCAAAGGATTTCACCACCCCTTTCTGCTTGTAGTCTAACTGCATCCCATCACTCAAGATCTTTGTCGGACACTCGTTTTCATAGTGACCCATCTCATTGCACTTATAACATTTCACTAAATGTAAATCAAATTTTTTCTTACCTTCACCTTGATCCTTTTCAGTGCAATCACGAGTCTTATGTCCCATCTTACCACATCGGTAGCACTTTCCAGAATTCAGAAGACATTCCCCAGCATGCCTTTTGCCACATTTATCACAAACTGGAAACTTAGTTCTCTTACCATCAGACTTTTTTGAAGAATTCTTACCTTTCTCCTGTCACCTCAGTCTCTTCTTCTGCTGGTTGTTATAGAACACTTGGTCATCGGCAAACTCCATTTCCACCTTCTCAGCACATCGAACAAGCTTTTCATAACTTTTAAACTCACGAGAAGCTAATGCCCTTCGATATTTTGGATTTAATCCTGAGTAAAAACGATTGATTTTACTATCAAGGTCTCGGATAAAATTTCGAGCATACTTTGTCAGTCGAGTGAACCTTTCTTCATAGGCAGCCACTGAGTCTTCTTCTTGCCTCAATTCCAAGAATTGCTTTTCCATCCTAAGTCGAACAGCCTTAGGAAAATACTTCTCAAGAAACATACCTTTGAATTCATCCCAGTCAAGAGCATCAATCTCATCAGCGTCCTTGATATTTTTAACCATAGACCACCACTGATCTGCTTCACCCTCCAAACGGTAAATAGCAAGACTAACCTTTTGATTGTCTGAACACCCCATGACATCAAAAATATTCTCCAGTGCTTTAATCCACCCTTCAGCTAGCACAGGGTCAGATGATCCTCTGAATGATGGTGGATGTTGCCTCATGAAATGTTCCACCACTGACATGTTCCTCTGCGGTTGATCTGGATGATCTCGTGCATGGATACCACCACCATTTATCGCTTGAGTCAACTGCGCCATTACTGCAACAAACTGTTCAGTTCCAATTCCGACCATTTCTGGATGCTGATTCGGAAGGTTATTTCCTTCTGTATGCCTTTTTAGCACTGCTTCCCTGTTTCCTCTACGGAAAACCATTCTTAACAAACATGTCTTAGATGAAGCAACATGGTAATCTTCAAATGCTATATCATTTCAAAAAAAAAATTGGATAATCATTTAATAGAATTCTAACTCCTAAAGTTATCTAAACCGACCTCTGATACCAACTATAAGGCCCCAGCCTTAAACCTTACTTAATCTTGAGTTATTGCAAGATTACACATTGAGGATCTTTTCGGGTTTAGAGTTTTAGAGAATTAGATCATAAAACTTGCATTACATTCCACATATAAACAAAGTGGTTACATAAAGATAGTATTCTTCATTCCCATCAATGGAAACACATTTGAAATAAAACATGGATTATTTCTTGACACTTCCTTGACACTATCATCATATCATGTACCTTTCCCTTGGCCTGTGAAAAACATTTCAAAAAAACTTGGGATGAGCATAAAAAGCTCAGTATGGGTTATAAAAACATGGAAAGGAAACATGAGTTCATATATACATAAGAATGAAATCATAATTTACCCATAAAATATAGGCACTTTAACATACCGCATAAAATCATGAATAAATCATAGAAATCATAAGACATAAAGATAACTTGAGGCATTCATAACATTCTTACGTAGGGAGTAACCCTCTTGGTTACGTTTGGAATACCCATCACAGTATATTCCCTAAATCTCTTCGGAGAAACCTTAACGTTTCACTCCTTCGCGTTAACCAATGCATTGGAGATCTATATCAGTCTCACCCGCCCTTAGTTTATCACGGAACCACCCGTCTTCATAATAATGCCCAAGAACCATAACATAATCATATCACATAAAACATGCATAAAGGAAACATAACATTTCCACATTTCAATCACAATATATCAATACAACACAAAAAACATTGTGAAAACCATTTTCAATACCAAAATAAAAGAAAATTAAAACATGGTATTTATTTTTCTTTTAAAAAGAAGGTATGGCTTGTAGAGGAAGCAGAAACTCAAATAACGGTCACGACGGCGGAGAAGTCGTTGTCGCCGCATACGTACGACAAAAACATTCCCTTTTGTCATTTAGTAAACGCTTCGTATAAAAAAGATTCCTTTCGAATAAACGTAAAAGTCAAAGGGTTTTATACACCGTATAAAAGAAAGTTGTGTATAAAATAAAATATGCCTCAATGAAAGGAGATTGAGACGAAGTCTCATACCTCGTATCCAACTTGACCCGACCGTTCTTTAATCTCCTTAATAATAAACTTGAGTTAATCTCTACTTGCTTATGAACCTTTTTCAAGTTCATTATTCCTTTTATACCATGTTATGAACATCATGTAATCATTTAAGTTAATAGTGTTCATTTTGTCGGTATTTGGTTCTTAAGTCAAAAATAGACTTCTTACACTTACATGTTGTTAATTTGGTCAAAGGTTCATTATATCCAGAATGATATTAATGATTTGGATAACATATATATCATATATATTCATCATATACATGTATTTATAATATTACATCACATTTAGAGGTAAGAAATGAAATGCACCGTTCATGGAGACGGTAAGCCGTACGTACGCATGAACGCTACTTCCATTTCTACTTCGTATTTTCTGGAATGGAATCATAATGATATAAGAGTATATTATAATTCCAGTATAATAACATATATAATATCATTAACTTTATCCTTTACACATCCCACATATGGTATTAACGAATCAAATCACTTTCAGGGGGCGGTAGTCCGCACTTCCTAAAATGAAGATATCGTGTTTACCCATAATGGAAACCATAAAGGTATGCCAAAAATGAAAAAAAAAACAGAAGCTTAAGGAAAACATAAACATATTATATATCATATATAAAAATAGTGACATCATAATGGCCACCTTTGAAGGTGTTAAATGAGTATTGAACAATCATCGTTTTGGGAGGCAGAATTTCGCCATCCACGGAAACCGTATGTTCTTTAACCATTTGATGTAGTTGTGTGAGAGTTTAGCTCAAATAAATCTTATAAAAACATCCTAGTATATTGAAGATACTGTTTTTGTTACAAAAGAAGTAAATAAAAAGAGTCTAGGGGGTTGGAGAAGCAAAATAAAACAAATGAACATGAGAGAATGAATTACCTTTAAAAGTGTAACTCCTTTTGATTTGAGCCTAAAGGCTTCCTTTGAAAGGATTCTGCCCAAAGGGAATCCTCTAGGATGAGGAGAGGGATGTGGAGAGAGTAAATGGGCAGGGGTTGGCCGAGCCAAAGGCTTGAGGAGTGTGTGAAATGAGGTAGAGGTGGGGGCCTTTTATAAGAGGAAAGGAGGGGCACTTTTGGAAAGTAAAGAAATATTACTTTATTTGAAAATGTGTTTCGGTTTTAAAAGGTCCCACATTGATATAATTCGTGGATAAGGTGATAAGGCTTCGAAATCCACTCATCCAATTGGTTTTGGCCGTGTGTAGGTTTTAGATTTTTCATTATCTTTCCATTTTATTTAATTCGTCAAATAATGATGTCATCGCTGCATCATTATTATGTCATAAATAATTTAATTTATTTAATGTCTAAAAATTATAAAAAAAAATACTATGATGTAGGAAATATTTTTATATTTCCAATGACTATTTATAATCAAAAATCTGATATTTATAAACCCATGTAAAAATTGTTTTCGTAAAACATATTATGTTTGTGTCATTTTTACTTTTACATTAAATAAAAAGTTATTTTTGTCATTTCCCAACCAAAGTGGATACATGGGATCCCCAAGTTGACCCATGGCTTGTCTTGGTCGGCCATGACACAACCAATGAGGGTAGGACATGTTTCAAGCTCACCTCATTTTATTAAAGCATTATTTTTACCTTAAACTACACTAATTACCACTAATCGCGATTAAGAACTTAATAAGTTACTATTCACCAAAAAATTATTATAATCTCATTAAACCACATTTTACTTCTTAATGACAACCATGTATGTCGGATTTTTGAAATTCAAAACACAATGATGGCAAAATTTCATTTAAACGGAAAATCAGTCTTTATAAGTACCACTTAGTGGTTTCACTATTCATCAAAAATTGAAGTTTTTCAGAAAATTACCAAAAAATCACCCTAAGCTATATTTGATATTCCAAATTCAAAAATGAAGTCTATTTTACAAAATTCAAAACATATAAGTCACATTAATTAATTTAATAATTAATTCCCGCTGTCAGAGCAAATAGCGTGTTTTTATGAAACAATAAGTATCAAAAGATTGACACTAGTTTAAGTCCAATTTCAAAGTGAAATTGATTCCAATGACCACCATTGGATTAAATGGTAAAAATATATTCATATTACACATTAAGACCAATTCAAAAGATAATCTAATCATATAAATAAATTAGATTAAAAAGCAGTTTTGATGTAAAATGCAGTATTTTTCACTATTCATTAAAAAATGAACATTGTCAGAAAAATACCAAAAATTCACACAAAGTAAATTTTGATGTCCCAATCATAAAGAATAAGTTTATTTTGACAAACATAGTTTATAAAATTGTCAAAAGATAGATTTAAAAAGGGTTTTCCATCATAAGGCAGTAAAACAATCTTTTAAGAATATTAGTGTATTCGATGCTTAAGATTGGATTTATTTTCATTTTAAGCCTCTAAAACACTATCTTAATCATTAATATACATAGATAAAAATATCTATTATTCATTACTTACTTGGGATGTTACAAAAACAAGTCATCAAGACTTCACACACAACGATATCTCAGAGATCCAAAGCACAAGGCACTTGGCCTTTAGAAGCAAGCGGGAAACTCAGGCCAAATAAAGTCATTTTCTTTATCACACAAGTGATTCTTATTCCATATTGAATTAATCGATTCATTATTCATAGGTTCCAACTACAGGCAACCTAAGATATAAGAAATCACAAGCTATCACAAAATTAATTCAACAATTAATTTAACATTCCTTTAATCATTTATCAACAAGCATCAACATGATTAAATTTCATTAACCAATTCCATTATACATGCATATATAAATCATTTTGATTAACATAAAATTAAAAAAACAAAAACCGGATTCATTAAACATGTCTCTTTATCTTTTATCCAATTAATTATCAATTAATTTCGACTTTGTGTTCTTTACCAATTTACATCAAGAACAACATGCTAAACAAGAAAAGCATAGATATCACACTATCTATAAAATCAAGATGAAGACCATTATCACGGTATAAAGAAACAACAACACTACATGATCAATACCAATTCTTCAATCTAGTTCAAGTATTTAATTAGGTAAATTTCATTGCGATCTAAGGGGCTAAATCCTGATAACTCTAAAATTGCACGTAAATAAATACAAAAGAATTGAATCCCCTACCTCAAAATATTTCCGACATTGTTTTCATGAGAACGACTAACACAATGGATCTTGATCTCCTCTGCCACATGACTGCATCCACCTGAGGATTCCATGGAACCACAACACCAACCAACAATCGAGAAAACTCCATTAGAAACCTGGAGATCAAGCACCAACACATGGAAAAGAGAAACGAGATGGAATAGATCGAAGAAAAAACAAGAACGAAGGTAGATCTTACCTTAGATCGAAGAGGGATCGCTACAGATCAAAGGAGGGAGTTAGGAATCAATACTAGATGAAGGAATTCCCAAAATAATGAGGAGAGGGTCTCCGAGTCACATGGAGTCGAGGGAGGGCTACTGCAATCATAGGTTTTGAGAAAACCCAAGAAGCTCAAATGTCTTAAAAACATACATCAGCAGGGGATTAGACAACGCATAATCCCTATTCACGTTGTGTAACCCTTAAAATTTAGTTTTCACCAAAAAATGTGTCACCTCAACATTTTATTTATTTTTTGAACCCCGAAGACTTACACATCGTGAAACCCTGTTTCGCGTCATGTAACCTCCCTGCTTCCATATTCTAGCGACCGAACTCCTCCAGACTTCTTCTAAGCCTCCTCTAAGAACCTTGGTCTTTAAAAAAAGAAAAGGGCAAATCCACGTGAATCCAGTCCCTTACACCATCGAACTTAAACAAGCAAGCAACAAGAGATGAGGAGAAACAAATGACATACATTAGATTTGAGGCTTGATTCGCCCGAGAGAAGGTCAAGGGGGAGCGATGACAATACTGGACTTCCATGAGAGCTTAAATGGGATGATGAAAATCGGTTTGGTTAGGGATATTTTAAAAATACCAGGGAGCGTTTTATCAACGCTTCCAAAAAACACTGATAAACAGTGGTTTTATCAGTGCTAAAACATTAGCGCTGATAAAGATCGCTTTTATCAATGCATGTTTAGCACTGATAAAGATTTATAATTATAATTATAAATAAATATATTTGTAAACATATTTATAAATATTTGTATATAATTATAAATATATTTATATAATTATATATATTTATATAATTATATATGTATTTAATAAATAAATATGAATATAAAAATAAATATATTAAATATATTCATTATTTAAATATATATATTATAATTTTATAATTATTTACATATGTAATTATTTATTTACAATTATATAAATACCTTTTTAAAAAATTATATTTATTTATTTATAATTATAAATATATAATTTTAAAAATATAGTAAATATACATTTATAAATGTATTTATACATAAATATATTTCTAAATATATTTATAATTAATTATTTATAATTATAAATATATTTATATAATTATATATATTTAATAAATAAATATAAATATAGTAAATATATTCATTATTTAAACATATTTATTATAATTTTATAATTTTAAATATATTTATATCATTATATATATTTATATATATATTTATACATTTAATAAATATATATAATTATAAATACAAATATAGAAAATATATTCATCATTTAAATATATTTATTATAATTTTATAATTATTTAAATATATAATTATTTATTTATATTCATATAAAAAAGATTAAAAGAAATTATATTTATTTATTTATAATTATAAATATAGCCCCATGGTCTCAGCCTAGTGGTTATTCCTTTAAGGGGTCTTGTGGGAGGTCTTAGGTTTGAGTCTCCCCAAGAACTTGTAGCTGTTGTGGATTTTCTTTGCTTCTTTATACCCCCTCCCCCAAATTGTTGTGATAAATATATAATTTTATAAATATAGTAAATATCATTTATAAATATATTTATTAATGAATATTTATTTAAAAATATATTTTTAACATTATTAATTAATATATAATCTTAAATGAGTGAATGTTAAAAATGAGCAAAATTGAATAATTAAAAATAAGTAGACTTTAAATTTTTTGCAAAATGGATAAGTTTTATTAATTATACTAATTATTAAAAAATAAAATATGGATATATATTGAAATGAATATGAATACATATTGAAAATATTAAAATATAGTAAATAAATATTCATAAATAAATATTAGAAAATTATTCAATTTTAAAATAATAAAAAATAAAAAATATTAAAAATGAATAAATAATACTAATTGTAATAATATTAAAAATAAATAAATAAAATTTACCTATTAAAAACATAATATATCAAATATATTATTTTACAAAATTGAATTCTATAATGAATATTACAATTTGAATAAATTGCATAAATATTAGGTGTATGGGTTTATGTATAATATTTCATTAATTACGTAAATATTTGTGTGCGTGAAATTAATGTGTTATATATATTCAAGTTTTACATAAGTTAAATTAAACAATGACATTATATAATATGTATCATCTATTAAGGAAATAAATATTAATATCAATGAATAAATTTAAAAAATGAATAAAAATTCTTAATTATATAGATAATTTTAAAAAAATTAAAAATGAATATTTATATATGTTAATGATTACATATTAATTATATAAAATGAAACCATATTAAAAACATTAAATTTTAAAGAATAAACCTAAACAAATAAATATCGAAAAAGGATAAAATTACAAACATATTGAACAATGAAAAATTGAAAACGAATAAATTAAAAAAATATTAAAAAAATATTTAATATTATTAATGAATAAATAATATAAAAATGAATAAATTTGAAAAAATATTAGATATAGATATATAATTTATGAATTTTTATTAATAATTATTTAATTAATAAAAAAATTAATATTTTTTTAAATTTACACATTTTCAATTTTTATATGTATAGTTATTTCAATTTATTCATTTTAAATATCTATATTTAATATATACTATTTATTGATATTTATAATATATATATATATATATATATTAAATACATTAATAATTATTTAAATGTTCATTACTCAATACAATTAGTCAATATTTTTAATTAATATTTTTTTTAATTATTAACTAATTTTCACTAAATATGTGACTTATTTATTGCAAACATTAATATTTTGTATTATATAAATTATATTTTAGGAAATATTATATATACCGATATATATATATTATATATTTTAATATATTTCTATATTAAAAATATTAATTATGTTAATGAATAATTATGTATCAAAACCATTAAAAATGAATAAGATGTTAATATGTTTTTAATTATTACATTTTCTTCATTTTATATATTTATATTTAATATATATAATGTATTACTATTTATTAATATTTATAAAGTATATATATTTATATTAAATTTATTCATTTTTATTAATAATTATTTAATTAACAAAAAATTTAATATATTTTTTAATTTACTTCTTTTAATTTTTATTTGTTTAATTATTTCAATTAATTCATTTTATATATCTATATTTAATATATACTATTTATTAATATTTATAACATATATATATTAAATTTATTAATAATTATTTAATTAAAAAATCAATATTTTTAATTTATTCATTTTTAATTTTTATTTGTTTAATTATTTCAATTTCTTTAATATTTTTAATACTTGGATTTTTTTAGTACATATAAAAAATATGGGACATGGCCCGCATGGGGAGGTGGGTTGGGATGTATAGGAATCAACTATGCGCGTGGGAAGCATACGGTGTGCCAAGGCGTGTATGGGGGTGGGCTAAAGCATGTGAGAAGCATAGCGTGGGCCGAGACTCATGTGGGCCCATGGACCCATATGGGTGTGTGAAGTGTATGCGAGAGCCTATCCACACAACAGGATTCTAAGTTTAGCTTGCAGCATAATCTTATATAAAGAAGCGACTGAATAGTTGTTATTTTGATGTGGGACTCACGCACGCGATCAAGACCTTTATCATTGCTAGAAAATGAACTGATAAAGGTAACCCTTTATCAGCGCTAATAAAGGGTACCTTTTATCTGCGCTCATAAAAGGTATCGTTTATTAGAAATTTTTTAGTGCTGATAAAGGCAATCATTGTATATTGTGTGTTTTGTAGTAGTCGTAGATATAGTGTACCACACACCTAAGAGCATTCGCAACATCTCAATCAGAGATTACATGAGTAGCAGCCAAAAAAAATCTCATCTTCAGAGGTATCCATGGGTCTACATGAATCATCCAACATTTAGATGGGATTCTTCATCCCTTCACAGCATGCTAGTGCCTCGAGCATAAAGAAGGTAAAAGAAGAGAATATCGTGTTCAGGGAGGTTTGTTCAAGTGTAAAGTACCAATACACCCACCACTAGTAGAAAATATAGATTTTTCATGTGGTTTTTAATTTCGGTTATTAAAATAGTTGATGTTAAAAACCCTATTTTTTACCAAACTTAAAACTCTTCCCCTCTTTTTCACATGAATTTATTTTCCATCCTATAATGTATAGTGCAGCATATGGCGATTTTATATTTTTTATCATGACCTCATGTTTTTCCTTTATAGTATAATTTAATATCACCAAAACCTCTTCTTTTTCATTTCCATCACAAACATTTGTCTCAACCACCATCTTATGATCTATCATGCTCATATGATTTCTATCCCAAGTTTCATTTCTCATGTTACTCCTCGTTTATAGATTCTAAATCATGACTGAATAACCATGAAAGATATTTTTCTAGATTGAATACGATGAGGTAGAGAGAGTGGTATCGATGATGAAAGAAATGGTTGTCATTAATGATCTTATATATAAGTAAATATTTGTGGATCAATCACTTTTACTTGTTTGATTTTTTTTCCTTCATTATTTATAACATCTTTAATTATTATGATAATTTCAAGAATGGTTATTTTTTTAGTTCAATGATTATAAACTAATTTTTTATCATTTCAAACTAAAATCAAACATTATTTGTGATATTTTTTTTTGAGTTTTAATTTCTTCATTGATTCCCTAAAACAAACACACGGGTTTATGGGCTCATTCTCAATTTTTTTAAAAATATAATTTCCCAATTTTTTTAAAAATTAACACACAAAACAAATTTTAATGTCGATTTTTCAAAAAATCTGACGTTAAAAGTCATATAAAATTATATTTTTTATTATTTTTCCAAAAAATGATATTTTAACATTGGTTTTTATAACCGAAATAAAAAATATATTTACAATGTTGCTCACAAAGATGTTGACTCAAAAAATGATATTAAAACCCCAAAAAACCCGATGTTAAGGTTCTTTTTTATACTAGTTCACACCTATCATAAAATTTCAATGATATATAAAATCATGAGGATGATACCTGGGATACTGCATTTATTCATGCATTTATAACGCATGAGTAAATTATTCTTGGTTCAATTCATGTATGAATGCATCAAATACATTTCCTTCCTACTATTTCATCCATTTAAACAGTTCCTTTAATGATAGCATATGTGGGAGAATCACTAAATTATAAAATTTTATCATCTATCATGCCAATGAAAGTTACATGTATTAATATTCCCATTTTTCATGAAAATCATAATTTTCATGTAATACAATTCAACTCATAAATATATCATATACATATATAGATTTAGGTAATATCTCCTTTAATCCTTCACTTGTATTAAAACCTAAAATAATTCATGTCATTTCACCTTATATTGCATCATATACAGTAACTCATGAAATCATATCCAAAAATCCTTTTGTATATATTCCAAAACACTTTGAGAATGATGTCATTAACTTCACATTGTATCACATCATATGTAATACCTTCTGAATACCCATCCAAAACTCTTTTATATTAATTCTAAAACACTTTTAGAGAAGCTCTCTGAGTCAAACTCAATCCCTATTCATCTAACCACAAAGTGTGACCCCATGACCTTTATAGCATTGAAAACAAATAAAAATCACCGAATTCATAATTTTAAGAAAATATTAGCCTCTAGAAAAGTGTCAATGCTACTTACTCTATAAAGGTATCCAACATGATCTCCATCAAACATATGTATCTTTATACCTATGTCCACTAGTCTGCATCATATGCAAACACACATTCTCATATTTTCTATTTTTCCAAGACATCATGTGACCATCAGATAGAGAGGTACATAGATTTTGTCAATATCATAAAGCCTACTCAAACATTCTCAATTATCAAAGTATAGACTGAACTGTTTAGTGAATAAATCACATGTCATTCACCCTTACAGATAAACACATCACATGTACCTTATCCGAATAGATATATAATATCTAGGTTCAGATTCACACTTCCACAACCTATCTTAATCGAGGGTCCATATGTCATACTCAACACACGAGAGGACAAATCCTATCTTGGTCAATCTCCAACTGACGACATAATCAACAACATACCAAACCAGCCCCATATTAGATAATTCAATATGTAGACTTTCATAAGTAGGGGTATCAAAGTATAGAAGTTCACATGTTAGGTATCTCACCAATATCAGGCAGTGGAGACTAAAATAGGATCCATACACCCCTAGTATACCAAATACATTTGTATAACACTCCATGTGGTATACTTAGTGGGACATCCGGTGCACAAAAAATAATCTTATTATTTTTTTGTTCCCCATAAGCATATTTTGTATCTCTATACAAGAATACTACTCATAATAACCTCAACATTTCATTATAACCTATAATATTTCATGATGAACATCTGTTAGGGATCACTCAAAGTCATACTTTGAGAGGTCAATTATTATTACAGCTCATGAAATCTATATCTATATATACATTTATGAAACCAATGTGAAAAAATGATAAAGTTAATATTACCTAATAAATGATACATTTTATAACCTTAAAAATATTCTAAGAATATTTAACAAACCTTATATAAGAACCTATCTATCATACCATATAGGATAAACTTCCAAGTCAGGATAATTCATGCTTTGCTTTTCAAGAGTTTTACTAACACATTACATCATATTAAATCTATATCATATCTCTATGTGAGAATCTGATAAAACTATCCCACTAAATCTTTAGTGAGAAACATTTATAAAGTTATCAAATTTGAATAATGTTGAGATTCAACAATCAAATTATTTGACAAACTGACCCATCGAGGCTCACTTGGATGACAACAATCCAAGTGTGACACTCATGCCCACCTACAATAGGCTTGGGGATTATGACAAGCACCGAGAAGGAATAAACTAAAATAGGGGGGTCTTATCCTAATCTACCTATATGCATGAATAAAACCATGTCCATGAAAAATCATAGAGTAATAATAAAAGACTATGACATATAAGGTATAACCATGCATGTAATAACCTCCAGGGAATACATCAGAGTACAACAATACATTTCCAAAGAAAAAAGGGGAAAAATACATACCCAACTAGAAATGAAGTCCCAACATGATAATAATTAGAAAGAAGTAAATATATAGAGATCCTGATTCATGATCTCCAGGTCTAACCACTATACACAGTCAGTGAACCCAAGTACTACTATGATCCACCAAATTCATCGCTGACACTGCCTATCATCTATATAAAACATGACACAAGAAGGTAAATCCCATGTATGGGTGAGTATATTCATACCCATTATGAAACCCCAAAAACCATAAAGGGAACAATATAAAGATACATCATAAGTTAGCTCAACCCAATAA
The DNA here is from genome assembly GCA_963277665.1 of Viscum album. Taxonomy (NCBI): domain Eukaryota; kingdom Viridiplantae; phylum Streptophyta; class Magnoliopsida; order Santalales; family Viscaceae; genus Viscum; species Viscum album. Next base: position 1,977,467,515 of record OY728122.1, read on the forward strand.
ACATATATGCTAATAAAGAAACCAAAGTGAGAGAGAAAGATGATCTCCATAACCATAGCTCAACTAAGGATTATGAGTCTTCCTGTAGCTCCACTAGTCCATCTATGATGCCCAACATCATGTAAAATCACACAAGAATACATGTGTAGTACCTTCACCTAGAGACTTCACTCCACAGTTGAGGGGGCACAATCTCTAATGGAGGAATCGAACCCTAGTGCATCAAGGGGTGACACTATATAGATATAGGACTCATTCCCTAGTGCATAGGGGGGGTCAAACTCAGTAGATAGAGGAACCACAGCCTCTATAACATGATGGGGTACCACTCAACCTATGAAAAGATCAAGGTGGACCCACACTCTAGTGAAACAGGGTGTTTCCAACCCCGAAATCTCTCTGATAAATCGGCCCAATCACTACCATCAATCAAGTATCACCGAGAGAAGAATAATACTCATAAAATATCATGCCATATATCCAATGTAAAAATGAAGTTCATCATCACGTTTTACGTGAAAAAATTCTCAGGATAGGCTACCTGTATACCAAAATCTGAGTCCATAGGAGGGAGATACAGATGGTGGAAGTTCCTGAAGAGGTTACACAGTGTGTACCTAGGGCCACACGACATGTGACCTCACCTAGAAACCTGGATATGTCCTTGATTGTACACTTCTTGGATAAACATGTGGGTCAACATGGTGTGTATAGGTGTTTCACGATGTGTCTTGGATTCCCAAGGCCTTCCCATGTTCATTTGTCCCTTTTCCATGTACTTCGACTCATGTCATGTACATTGGCAATGTCTGGGCACCATGGCCATGTATGAGTATATGATTGTGCTTGATTACTATGGCAATTCCTATGTGTCTAGATATATCCATGCCAGTGTAATCTTGGATCACACACCGAGCTTCCAGTACCAGGTCACACGATGTGTATTAATCATACACAATGTGTGATGTTTATCTTAACCCAAAACACTAACTGCCATGGCTATGGGAATACACAATGTGTGTTCTTCTAGACTACATGTTGTGTAGTCAGGTTTTTCATAGGCAGTAAAGCCTGGTCTTCACATGGTTTCTCGATCCACCATTTCCACTGTAAATATCATCTTCGATCGCCCGAAATCAAAGGGTTCATTGCAAAAAGTAGATATCTGGCCTTCGGTGGCTGGAAATCAGAATTCTGATTACCAATGTGAAGTTGTTACACCTCCTATCACCACTCCAAATCCCAAATCCATGAATCCATCACCCACATACTATATAAAACCTTGATCGGTAAATAAATCATCAATCCATAAATTGTTCATGAATCTGCCTTGTATATGAGGGTTTGATCATGCTCAAACACATCTCGACAATGTCAAAACATGACCTCGTGGGCCAATTATGATTAATGTGAAGAGAGGTGGGAGAAAATCATAAGAGTGAGGTGAATCCACTATTAGCCAATGCGGTCTAAGCTAATAGTCAAAAAAATGGGAAAAAGGGTGAAGTCAAAGGCATAACGATAAAAAACCATGTTCAATAACACAATTTATGATTGGGCTCATGTGAAGAATGGATAATCACATATCAATAAAGAAGATAATAAAAATTCATGCATATTAATTAGTCTAAGGTTAGAAAACCAAAAATAATGATCTCTACCTCGATGATGGATCGATTATTGGGGAATAATGTGTTCTCTAGTGATGAAGAAGAGGATCTAGCAATGTTCATTGTCTACCTCATGATCCTATGATCATTATTTTTTGATCCACACTCTCGGTTTCCAATAGAGCTCTCCTCCTCTGCCTCTATAATCTCCCAAGATTATATGGCCAACCCTGAGGATTTTCAAAAATATGTTATTTATAGAGAGAGGGTTAGGTTTTAAATTTTAAAATAAATAAATTATTTATTTTACTAAACACACCGCTAATAGATACCTTCCACGAAACTTTTGATACCGATGAACATTATGTTGTGCCTAGGGTAAACCCTGCATTCTGGATTCAACTGTATTCTCATATTTTCTATTTAATTTTTCTATCAACAAGAAAACAGTTTGTTAAAAATGATGCATTTGAATGTTTTAATATATATTAATATTTTTGATATATTAATTTTTAGGTCCCAAGACACCCAAACACAATTCCAACTCCATCAAAAAATCTAGAGATATATAGAGAAATATCCAAAGAACTAAATCCAAAAAAAACTGGATTCATTACATTCGACCCTCCTTCAAGGATTTTTTCTTTGAAAAGTAAAAGATAAGAAAAAAGGTGGGGGTACTGAGTCTACATTTGACTCTCACACTCCCAAGTTCCCTCCTTCATGCCCCCATGTTGCCAAAATGAATTAACCAAAGGGATTTTCCGTCCACAGAGGATCCTCTCATGATGATCCTCGATCTCCACCAGGTGCTCCATGAAGGTGGATCCATCCTCGATGTCCATTTTCCCAAGTGAATCATGTGAATAGGGTCATTCATGTATCTCCTTAGTTGAGATACAAGGAAGACATCATGCATTTGGTCTCACTATAGGAGCAATGCCAGGTATTAAGAAACCTCTCCGACCTTCTATAGGATCTCAAACGGCCTGATGAACCTTAAGGATAACTTGCTTCCCTGAAAAACTCTTCACAATCATCATTGTGGGGAAACTCTCAGGAAAAAATGGTATCCTTTATTAAACTCCAAAGTATTACAACATCAATCTACATAAGGTTTATATCTGTTCTGGGATATACTCATATGCACATGGATCAATTGTACTTTCTCCATCGCCACTTGCACCATCTATATCCCAATAAGTAACGTCTCACCAATCTCAGTCCAACATAAGGGTTACCCGTAGGGTCTCCCGTAAAGGGCCTATAAATGTTACATACCGATAATAGAGTGATAACTGTTATTATAATAATACTCTAACAATGATAAGTGATCTTCCCAACTTCATCCAAAGTCCAATACACAAGATCTCAACATATCCTCCGATATATAGATAGTCTTCTTGGTCTATCCCTCTGTCTGGAGGTGAAAAATTATGTTCATTAGTAACTAGGTCCCAAAGGTCTCCTACATACCTCTACAAAACCATGGCATAAACTGATTATCACGGTGGGAGATGATCATTATGAGTACCCCATGAATCTGAATGATCCCTCGCACATACAACTACCCCAAAATCTCAATCAAACTCTGCTCCCTGATGGTAAATAAGTGTTCTAAATTGTTAAGTCACCCAACAATCACCTAGATATCATCATGGTCTCTCATTTTTCACAAAATAACCGTCACAAAGTTCATAGAGACGTCATCCCACTTCCACTCTGAAATATCAAGAGGTTTTGTCAAACCTACCTGAACTTAGTGTTCATCCTTTACCTACTAACATGTGAGACACTGAAAGAAAAACTTCGTAATTCCCCTCATCATGTAAGCCCACCAAAACTTCCACTAAAGTTCCTTGTATATCTTTTCCACACTGATATATACAACCAAGGGGGAAGTGTGAAACACCATCATCACCTCCTCTCGCAATGTGACCAGAACCACCATCCATCCATGGAAAAGGATGATGTGTTCCACTCCTTCATAAAATTCATCTAGTGCATCTTATGAGGATATATGGTCCTGTAGAACTTCATAGTAAATGTATCCCAATAGATCCTCTCTCGCACGCTAAAGAAGCAGTAAAGTCATCACCATATACTGAAGAAAAATGAAACCCCTCTCCTCCACCAGAGTCATCTATAATGAAGCCAACTACTCGGAAACCTCCTATAATAAGAAAGAACAAGACTTCCTGCTAAGGTCATCTGCCACCACATTGCCCTTCCTAAGGGTATAGACTATTTGGAGGAACTTCAACCGACTCCTCTATCTCAAGTTAAGATTTATTTGAGTAAAGATGTACCTGATGCTCTAGTGGTCTGATTAAACAATAAAATTCTCATCCAGAAGATAGTTCATCCACATATTTAGAGTGAATACTGCCACTTCCAACTCTATTTCACAAGTCTTGTAGTTATTCTCATGGTGTCTCAACTACCTCAAACCATATGTGATCATAGCCTGCATCTGCATCAACATGAAACTAATCCATACTTCAAAGGAATCGCAAAAGACTACAAACTCAACACCCTCCTCCTATAGTCTCAACATAGGAGAACTGGTCAACATCAGCCTCAACTGCTCAAAGTCTACCTAACACTACCCAGTGAAGGTAAAAAACAACTATTTCTATGTCATGGTAGTCAAAGGGGATATAATTTTGGATATGTATACCACAAACCTCATATAGTACTCTACCAATCCAAGGAAAATATACACCTCTATAACACTCTTGGGTGGATCCCAAGTAAGAACCACTAGAATATTCACTAGGTCCACAAATAAACCATGCTCAGAGATGAAATTTCCCAAAAATTGAACCTCACAGATCCAAAAATAGAACTTTTAGAGCTTCTTATAAATCTGTTACTCTTAGATTAAGTCTAGGATCATTCTTAAATGCTCTTTATGCTCCTCCTATGACATAAAGTAAATGAGTATGTCATTGATGAATATGATTACTAATTACTCTAATTATGGATAGATGATTTGGTTCATAAGATCTATGAACACAATGAAGGTATTTGTCACACCAAAAGGCATCACCAGGAACTCATAGTGTTGGTAGTGAAAAAAGAATACCATCTTCAGAATATCATCCTTGAGAACCCTCAACTGGTGGTATCCAACCCCAATATTAATCCTTAAGAACCAACTCACACCTCTCAGTTGGCCGAAGAGGTCATCAATCCTGGGAAAGGGGTACTTATTATTTACCATTACCAGGTTTAGGCATCAATAATCAACATAAAACCTCAATATATTATCCACCTTTCTCACAAAAAAAAACAAGAGTTTCCCTAGTTTACACACTGGGTATGATAAAACCATTCTCTATAATGTCCTCCAACTACACCCTCAACCCCAAAAAATTGATAGGATCCATATGAAATTATGTAGAAGATATCAATGTGGTATTGGGGTGAAATTTGATGCAAATTTCCATCTCCTACCTCCAAGGTATTCCCATAACATCTTCAAGGAATACATACACGTATTATTACATTATTGAAGGAAGATATATTTTTGAAGATATCACTACACTAAGGGATAAGATCACTAAATTATGGGTGATGGGTTGAATCTTCCTTCTTGCAAAGCCCACTCAGTCATCCATGAGATCTCTCTTTCACACAAAGGAGAATCACATTTAATCTATATAAAGGCATCTAAATCACCTATAATGAAGTAAATATAGGTACTTACCATAGAAAACTAGTCCATACCTAAGATGATGTAATAGGGTTTCATCATAATGACCAAGTAGTCCCATGAGAAACTCTCTCCACTGAATGCCAGCTCACAATGCTGAAAGATATGCAATATTAAAGAACGTATCCCTGTAGGAACCTCTAGTTATAGCTTCAGGCCTAAATTATCAACTGAAATCTCCAAATATCACATAAGGGATACATAGATGAAGGAAAATATTACTCCTATGTCTACAAGAAATTGAGAAAGAGTTGAAAAGATATAGATCATACCTTGAATCATCTCATGAGTAGCTTGGTTGTAGTCCTTCAAAGCCTATAACTGTCTGCGACCCTGACAGCCATCCCCCTAATCCTAGAGTGTGTCACCTAGTGGTGGCGGTGGGAGTAGATCATAGCACCATCCTCTACTAGTAGCTTCTCCCTATGAAGATCCACATGTTTCTCTACTAGTACTGCCTCTATGGGGTCCACCTTAACCACGCATGGGAGATCCCTGATCACGACGCTTCCTCTATCGTGGAAAAACATCCACTACCTGCCTTCCCTCCTCAACACATCAGGTTGGTAAATCATTATCCATGTGACCTCATCCATCACAATTACAACATCTCCCCTCTCTAGGCTGACTGGACCCCCAACGTGATCCCTAACTCGTAGAACCACGTGCTTGAGTCCAAGAATGGGGAGGTCTCTTGCATCAAGACCCTGATGATTTAAATCTGCTATATAATGTAGAAAACTCAACCCCAATATTTCCACTACCATATCCAATCACTCATTTCCCCTCTTTTAGGAATATCTCTATAAATAAATTCCTCTCAAGCACCCCAATATTAGTAGGAATGCATAAAGAGACTGTGTTGGTGCAAATGTCTCTATAGAGGCCATTCTCAAACATTCACATCTAGAAGAAACCATCTTGAACCATGTTGAGGGAGTAACGCGTGAGGTTAGTTAACCTCATGAAATACTTAGAAACTATCATACCTCCCCATCACAGCTCAAGAATATCCTGAATCTAAATAAAGTGAAAGATCAAAGGGTAATACTCATCATAAAATGACTTCTATAAGTATGAATATGAGAGATTCATTTCATCATGTGTCTGGGTAATCAGAATCCACTAGTGCCCTGATGATCCGTGAAGAAGGTCAGCCACAAGCACAACCATCTGACTAGTTGGGGTCCAAACAATCCTGAATACTTAGACCAATGAATCAAGAAAATAATCTAATGCTTGAGGATCTTTCATGATTTGAAACCTCAAAAATATATTCCTCTATAACTCACGTAGTGTGATAAGCCTTCATACATCACCATCTTGTCCTTTTGGGACTATCCACTATATGACAGGAAGTGGAACTACTCTTTTCCCTCCTAGAGGAAACACCTCATGAGAAGGTCCCTAAACTGAGGCCTCATCACTCAACTAATCATCATCATGATCCCATATTGGTATCCTAGATGACTATATTAAAAGAGTCATCCTGAATTTTATCAAGGTGTACCATGGTTATATGGTAATATATGGGTTACTGACTCAAGAAGGATTTTCAAAGTACTCAATACTATATGATACATGTACCATTGGTTCCCTAAAACCAATGTCTTGGTATGAAGAGTCAACAAACAGGTAGTCAGAGTCTTGGTGAATAGATACATCAGCCGCCACACCAACACTGAGTTCCCTAGATTGAAATATATACTCAAGACACTCTGATATTATTTCCCTCAGTTCTCAACCAATCCTCACTATGGCTCCCACTCTAACATTGACCTAGGCATGAACTTCTATGATACCACTTTGTCACAACCCAACCCATTAGGGCCCACTCGGAAGGCTATAAGCTGAGTGTGCCACCCCATGCCTGCCTACAATAGGATATGGGATGGAAAAAAGTACCGAGAAGGCATAAAATGAAATGGGAGTCATTAGCCTAATATGCCTATATGCACATACACAACCATCTCCATGTAAAAGTGCATAAGAATAAAAAAAGACTCTAACATCTAGGGTATAATCATTTGTGAAATAACCTCTAGGGAATATATCAGAGTATGAAAATACAAAGCCGAAGAAAAAAAGGGGAAATATATACCCAAAGAGAAAAAAATTACCAACATAAAAATAACTAGAAAGAAGGAAAGTTGGAGAGATCCCGAATCCTGATCTCTAGGTCCTACTACCATATGCAGTCAATGTACCCAAGTACTAATATGCTTCACTAAATTCACTGTTGATATGCCTATCTTCTACATAAGACATGAAAGGTTCAAAAAAATCTAATTCAAGGGTGAGTATATACATACCTAGTAAGATACCCCAAAAACCATAAAGGTGGTAATAAAAAGATACAATAGAAATCAGCTCAACCCAATACACATATATGCTCATAATGAAACCCAAGTGACAGAGAAAGGGGATCTCCATCTCCACACCCCAGTTAAGTATGATGAGTCTGCCTATAGCTCCACTAGTCCATATAGGATTCATAACATCATTTACAACCACATAAGAATATATGTGGAGGAATCACACCTCACTACTACACTCCACAGTTGAGAGACCACAATCTCTATTGGAGGACCCAAGCCCTAGTGTGTCAAGGTGTTCCACTCAATAGATAAAGGACCTGCACCATAGTACGTCAGGGGGGTTTCACTCGATAGATTGAGGATTCACACCCTCTATAGAATGAGGGGGCACCACTTAACCTATGAAAAGAGTATGGGGGACCCATTTTCTAGTGTGACAGGGGGTTTTCAACATCGACATCTCAATGATAAAACAGCCCAATCATTACCATCATCCAAACATCACTTGGAGAATAATCATGCTCATAACAACTCGTTTCATATCTCTGAGTCCAAAATGAAGCCTCCATCACGTTCTATGAAGAAAAATACTTAGGATAGGCTACCTACATGCCAAAATCCAAGTCCATAAGAGGGATATACATAAGGTGGAATTTCTTGAAGAGGGTGCATGACATGTACCTCAGGTCACATGGCATGTGAACTCTCTTGGAAATATGGTTGTGTCCACTCATGCACATGACTTACCTGGACATGAGGTTCTACATGGAATGTGTAGGTGGTACACGATATGTCTTGGACACCTAAGGCCTTCCCATATTTATCCAACCCATGCCTGTGTACATTGGACATGTTTGGGTACCCTGGCTATTTCTGAGTACATGGTCATGCTCATGTACTCTGTCCATGATCGTGTGTCTGGTCATGTTCATGCCCATGTACTCCTGGAGTACATGTCGATCCACCAACACCATGTCACATGGATTGTATGCATCGTATATGGTCTGTAATATTTATATTCACTCAGAACACTAGTTGTTGTAGCCAAGGGACTACACAACATGTGTTCTTCTAGACTATACACTATGTAGTTGGGTTTTTCATAGGTATTAAATCCTGGTATTCATTAAATTTTCCAATCTACTATTTCCACCACAAATATCACTATTTGACTACATAAAATCGAAGGGTCCATCATCAAATGTCAATCTCCAACATTCAGTGGTTGGAAATCAGAAATCCGATCACCAGTGCAAAGCCATCACACCTCTCATCGCCGCCCTGGATCCCAAATCCATTAATCCATCACCCACATCCCACATCTAGCCTCCATCCATATGTAAATTTTCGTTCCATACGTCATTCATGAAACCTTTATGTATCTAGGGGTTAAATCATGCTCGAACCCACCTTAGAAATGTCAAACTATGGCCCTGTGGGCTAACGAATAAGAATGCGAAGAAGACTGGGGGAAAAGCACAAGAATGAGGTGGATCTATTGTTTTATGATGAAATCTCAACTAACGGTTGCATAAATAGAAACAAGGGTGAATTCAATGTCATAACGGTAAAAAACTGGGTTCAATAACACAATTTATGTTTGGGCTCATGCGAAGAATGAGAAATCATAGATAAATAAATCAAATAATAAAAATCCATGCTTATTAATTAATCTAAGGGTGGAAACTATAAATAATGAGCCCTACCTTGATGATGGATTGATCATTGGTGAAAAACATGTTCACAAGTGATGAAGAAGTGGATCTCACCACTTTCATCACCTGCCTCATGATCCTATGATCATTCATCGTCAATCCATACTCCTAGTTTCCAATGACTTCCTTCCACGAAACATCTATCATCAATGAACTTTATATCACGCTTAGGGTAAAACCTGTGTTCTAGATTCAACCGTGGTCTTAGATTTTCCATCTAAGGTCTCCATCAATGGGAAAACCATTTATTACAAAACTATGAGCACATGTGTTTTAATGTATATTAATATTGTTAATATATTAAGAATAGGGTCCCAATAAACCCAATCACAATTACAAATCCATAAAAAATAAATAGATATATAGATAAATATTCAAAGGACTAAATCCAAAAAACTGGAGTCGTTACATATTCCTAATTTTCAACTATTTGAACATATTCCAAATGTTCAAATATTTGAACATATTCAAACGTCCTAACTTTATAACTTCAAATGTCACAATTCTAACTTTTTTTTCGAACTATAACTCTTTCTAAGTACATTATCATCATCCTTGTAACTCTTTCCTTAAAAAATTTTCTTTGATTTTTTTCTTCAAATAATATAACTTATTATATTATTACTTAACTAAAAAATCTCAAATCCTTTTAGGATAAAGTGACATTTACATTATTATGGAAACTAATGTACCTATTTAAATTTTTCTTTATCTATGTACCCTAAATACTTTCAGGATAAATTATAATTAATTTTATAATATTTATTGGCATAAATTATATAGAAATAGTGATATTAACTATATCATAGTAACAAAATGTAAACCTTTACATTTTTATTTACCATCACATATACTAAAACTCTTTTAGGATAATAAGTAAAAAATACATTAGTCTTTAACTGGTATAATATTTTATAAAAAAATGATGTTCTCTTATTCATGATAACTAAATGTAACTATTTATATATTTTCCTTTATCGTCATATATCCTTAACTCTTTAGGATATTAAGTGTATAATCACTTTAATATTACACTGGTATAATCCTTTAGGAAATAGTGATATTCACTTTCTAAATGGTAACAAAATATAACACTTTACATTTTTATTTACCATCAAAATTCTAAACACTTTAGGATATTAATTGGAAATCACTTTAAATTTAGATTGATGTAATCCTTTATTTATTAACTTTAAACTTCTCAAAGTTTAAAAGTACTCCCACTAAACTATTATTCAATATATTATTTTCAAAATATATTTCTAAGATACACAAACTAATTTTTGTTTAGGAAATAACACTTATTTTCTCTCAATTGGAATATTTAACAAATAAACTGTTTCTACTATTTCATATATGGTATTTTATGTGTTCAAAAAAAATTTCTTGAAAAGAATACAATTATTTAAAATATGTCACTAATGGGAAGTGGATCACATTACTTCATATTTCAATAAATAACTGGATAAAAACTTTTATCCTTATCTCCTTTTTAAGTATATTATAGAATTTAAAGAATCTTAAACCATGTATACAGTCAATAATCTCAATTTTATTCACAAAAACTATTTTTATTGAACCAATTACCTTATCATATAAAATATATGAGAGGAAGATAGATGCTTTAATTAGATTCATCCAAACTTAATACATATATTTTTCTTTAAAGGTTGGGTTCGAAGCCTCATTTTATTATTTAAATCAAAGACCTCTTTAGACTGGGTAGAGGGAGACCCATTACATTTCCCGAAAGCCCAAGGACAAGTATCCTGAATACTAGACTTGAAAGCCCATTTTTTGGCCTAAAGGCCCCTCGATGAATAGTACTACTATAGTACCTAGGCTGCAACAGTACCACCATCGCTACAGTGCCTCCGCCACTACAGTTTCATCACTGCTACAGTGTCATCTCCGATATAGTTCTACCACTGCTACAGTACTACTACAGTTCCCTGCTACAGTGCTACTACAGTTACCTAGAAATTAGTCCTTTCCTGGATTTGATCCTGGGTCTTTTGGATGCCAAGAAGGAGCCTATACCACTGGGTTACAAGCTCATTGGCATCAAAATTAATACATATCTTTACATTAAAATTTGATGTAACAACTATTTTCTTTAGTTTATAAATGTAAACTATAATCTCAATAAATTATTATTTGATTTTGAACTCCTCTATATTTAAAACACCTATAAAATATAAATCTGGTATCATATACCATTCAAAATTAAAGAACCTATTTCTATAACACTTATACCTGACATGGAAATTCAATGTATTTTCCTAAAACTACTTCAGATATCTTGATAATCCAATATAGATAATTATTTCCCCTTCTCCCTAACAACCTTAGGTTTCAATGACTATGAATGACTTCTTGTAGAAATATTGTTTAACTTATTCAATAAACTTTTCTTCTTCTGGTTAGAAATTTTTCCCACTTTCATTATCAATACAATTTATGAATCCAGACATCATATTTCTAATTCATCTATACCCAACACTTTAAGGATATTGGGTAAACATTTCTTGAATTCATTCATCTTGTTGGAAGACTTCCATCAATGAAAATAGGATGAACCCCATAACCAAGACAAGCTATTTTTAGTCTCCCTTAAAACATGCTATCAAATTGAAAAAATCATAAACTATGTGTATCAAAAACCCCCATATCATTTTATTAAACAAAAATTGTTTACATTATCTCTTTAAGATCCAAATGATATAAAAATACACACCTTATAAAATGTTTATCCAAACTTGAAGCATCAAAGTTATTAATATAGAAACTCCTTTTCTCCATTACTTGAAATAAACCTTCAAGCTTTAATATTCAATTATTTCTCATATTCTAACATTTTTGTATATTTACAAATTTTTTAAAATATACAGTTGATATCATTTGTTGGTTAGAATAATAAAATTGATTTATATAACTAATAAAGCTTCAAGTAAATATTTATTTTCACTAATTAATTAACATATTCAATCATATTTAATGTCATTTGGCATACCCAATCATATTTATTATATGTGACTAAAATTCCTTAAACCATTGATGCACCCAATTATATGGATTACATGAGTGTAGAATAATACTCCTTTGTCCATTTAACATCTAATTCCTTTGAAACCTCAATTGAATCATTTTATACTTCATAAGAATCTAGATTCATCTATTGAATAACTTCATATATTTGTTTATTTAGGAATAAAATGTTATGAAACATAAAAAATTTCTTAAGAACTTTTCTTAAATCCCTATTCATGCTTATGGAATTTTCTTAAGCTATCATATTATAAGTAGATTACATTATTATTATCCTTCTAAGGATTAATCTCAATTTTTAGATTGATGAATATGATGTTATTGATTTAAAAAAAAATATTTTATCATATGATTATCATGTTTTATTAACCATTTAATTAGGACTTTTGTTAAATAGGATCCCACAAAAATGATGTCCTACTTTAAAATCTATCATATCCATTGGTAGGATAAGATCTGTATTTCACTAATATCTGGGTTGTTTTAGAATTTATCCCCTCACTTAGCTATTTTTTTAGGATATCATCCCAATCATATCACATATAACTCTTGGATAGTCAAACAAAAAACTCTTTGTTCAATCCATAATATGGATAAACTCAACCTTATTATTTTAGTATCCTAGTCATATTAGGGTCACTAGGCTAGTGTAACCCAAATAAAATGTCAAGAAAGATAAAAAAGTACAATCCATGGGAACCCAAATTTAGCATGACCCGCCCAATAGAAAAATCCAAAGTCACTTATTACTTTCTTTCCTTACATCAGATAATCCTAGGGCACTCAAATTTAGCATGACCTACCCAGTTGGATGATCAAGGTCTTAACAGGTGTTTCTTTGGAAGGAATATAACACTTAGTATTTGAAGGGTATTTTATCTCACAATATTATCTCATGTTTATTCCCTTGTGTATGCATGCTTATAATGATTTAGTTTTGGAATCCTACTCCCTTCACC